>OU974047.1:2500000-5000000 GCA_918843915.1 Notodonta ziczac
TATCCATTGAGATAATCTATAACAAACTTTAACCACGGCCAGTCAGAGATATTATCAACAGCTATAAGTATTAACCACTCAACACACATTTTAATTACGCTCTTCAATTTTGTTGGGACATCCACGCTCTTCATAAATATAATTTCTTGTATCCTTAAAATTAGTTCACTAAAAGTAGGTTTGTCATCTCGCGAGATCTTTGGATTACATGACTTAAATTCGGCATCGCTCTGTAACGGCGAGTTATTATCCACTGGAAGCTCCCAATGTCTACTACGACGTCGCTGTTTATTTTCATTAGATCTGAAGTTGGGTCTTATTATATTCTGTTCCCTAGTATCCCCTTTTTCCATTTTTATTTCCTGACCGACGTCTAAAACCCCCTCAGTGTACAGGTTATCAAAATATCTTGGTATTTCATTGGTCTCCAGGGGGATATTTTTTTCCTCATAATTCTCCAATACTTCTCTGGGAACATACATGTCCAGCGCTTTTTTATACGTGACATTAAATTCAGCCATGATTTCGCGTATCCGTTTCTCCTTTAAGTAAACGGGACAGGTTTTTGATAACGCCATATGCTTGCCTGAACAATTCACACACTTATATGATGCCACCTCACAGTTAGCGTGACCTCCTCCACATTTAGGACAGGTAGCTTTATTGCGTGGGCATGACTTTATAGCATGGCCAAATTTCCAACATTGAGAACACTGAGTTACTGCGTGAACATATGGCTCGACCTTTACTCTCATACCGTCAGTGTATACGTACGCCGGAAGATTGTTCCCTTTAAATCCTAATCTGACAGTTTCACATGGCCACCATCCTTCCTTATCTTTAATTCGCCGATTGAGGCGCTTTACTGTTACAAGTTCTGATGAACCTGGGCCTATAATCATTTTCCTGATGTCGTCTTCTGATACCTCTAAGTCGACGTCTCTAATCACACCGTAAGAAATGTTCACCTCTAGCTCACCTTGGAACCTCCATCCCATTGAAATAAACGTTTCGCACTCTTTAAGTTTTTCTAGACTGCCCTTGTCATCCATTTGTACTTTCACTCTAAAAGGGTTAAGATATTTCACTCGTCCAATATTAACTATTCCTTGCTCTTTAAATAGTCGCGCTAGTGCAAATAGCTTAGGCAGCTTTTCTTTGCAGGATATTGTTAACTCCAAATCATTGCTGAGGCTCATCTCATTATTAGAGTGATGCGATTTTTTCTTCTTTCCCTTGCCCACAACAGTTATCCAGTCTTCATCACTGTCTCTTGATTCCCTGGGTCTCTTTATTGATTTGTATTGGTCAGATTCTTCCCTATCCTCCTCGGTTTCTGTCAGACTCCCACTTTTATTGAGATTGGTCGTAATCTCCATATTTTTCTCATCATTAATGTCTGTTTCCTCTCTAACAAGATTATACTTATTCATCATACGTACAGATAACTATACTAGTATCGTCCACAAAGGCGCGCGGAGCGCCGGCAAGCGCCGGTCGTACTACCTGCTATTATAGATAATTAAATTAAATCCGCTATTCAGTAAGCTGTAGGACACGACGTCCCCGTACGCGTGCCGATACGGAACTGGGTATTTTATTTGTTTGCCTTGCTTTAGAGTTTAATCGGGTACACGGTTAGTAAGTGAATAAAAAAAATCCTAGCCTTACTAAGTCCACCGCGGCTCTGACGTTCAATGTGTGTATGCCGTGTCACAGATTCAAAGAAAAAAAATCTGTGCCATCTAGGGACGCCCGAAAGAAGAGAAGCTTTGCAGTAGATATTAGATATATTATATTAACGCGTTACGCTTTTCGCCGTTTTAGTCCCCGGGTAGCGAGCGCCCCGAACGTCCGTAAAGAAGCTTCGCTTCAAAATAGATTCAAAGAAAAATATTATGTGTACAGATCTACTTATTTATCTCTTAGTATTGCAAGGTAATGCCGCGTAGCCCCACAGCGCCAAGTCGTCTGCCGGCTTCAAGGTTATCTCTGCTTCGCCAACCTTCAATCAAACGAGCGACTATTGGACGCATATCTATAATGTATATTTGTATTGCTTGTCTTTTGGGCTCGACTCAGACGGCAAAACGTATGAATTTAGTAAATTCGGATTTTCGTAATTCGAATTCCCTTTCCTTAAGCCAGCAAGCCAGTCTGCTAGGTATATACTTATAATAATAATAATAATTATTATAGCCCTTTTGACGTCCCACTCCTGGGCACGGGCCTCCCCTCAACACGAGGGGGATTCAGGCAATATACTTATAGGTATATAATAAAAATATCTTTATATGTAACACAATATTAATATTTAACCGTTTGCACAAATTAAGGTAGCAATATCTCTTTTCAAATTAATTCACACACATAAATTAAAATAATAAAATAATAATTTAGCCCTTTTGACGTCCCACACCTGGGCACTGGCCTCCCCTCACTACGAGGGGGATTCAGGCCATAATCCACCACGCTGGCCCAGTGCGGGTTGACGGATTTCACATGTCTTTTGAAAATTGGTTAGATTTTCTAAGACATGCAGGTTTCCTCACGATGTTTTCCTTCACCGTAAGCAAGTGATACTCATAATATGTATAGAAATTATGATTATCATTATGATTATTTTCTGTAGAGAAGAATAATGTTAGCATAATTATGGTACCTATACCTAATTGATAACTGTAAGCGTGCAGGTAAGCCACACAGCCTCATAAAGTTTTTCTTACGAAAGTCAGCTCGGCTGATGGTAAGCAGTTACCTACTGATGTTTACAATACCGAAGGCATTGCTTGCACGTACCGCCCTGAAGTGGAGGGGATTTATGGAGGGGAAGGAAGGGGAACTGAATCGTATGTAATGCAGCTATAATAGCAACTTGCTTGCTGAAACATGACACAGCCTTCAGTATGGTCGAGGGAACCTACAACATGTCTAGAATATGAAATGCCTGGTCAAATCTACTGTTTTATTAATATCATCTCAGCACTTTGGAACTCCGCACACTCAGGCAAAAGGCCGTCGTCGGCTAATATACCAAGTTCATGTATTATTAGCGTTGATTATGATAGCTTGACTGAACAATGCTCTAATCTTTCAGCTTCATACTTCAGTAATATTGTGATAAGAGAATGTGAATATGTAATCACAACTGTAGCTAACTATATTAAGTAAATGAGTAAGTATTATGCTGACGAGTACTTATTTACTATTTACCACCTATTTACGTTTGTATGTTTACTTTGTTGATCACTCGATGTTTGGTAGGGATTTGAGGTGTATCCGTCCGAGGCAACTATCCGGCTTTTACCCTACATATTTAAGTTAATATATCACCACTTGTTTATGACTTCTTCTCCTTTAAAGAAAAAAAAAATCAGTGCCGTCTAGGGACGCCCGAAAGAAGCGAAGCTTTGCAGTAGATATTAGATATATTATAAGTGGCGTGCATAGGGTTTTGAAACAGGGTAGGCAGAGTGTAACATAAAAATAACGCGTTACGCTTTTCACCGTTTTAGTGCCCGGGCAGCGAGCGCCCCAAACGTCCGTAAAGAAGCTTCGCTTCAAAAAGGAAAAAAAATCTCGACCCGTCAAACAAAAATCGCGCCCCAAGATTTTCCTGATCCGTTATCTCGAGAAGCGTAGCCCTAATCCGGTATCTACTGGATAGAACCGGTTAGTTGCAGAATCATTGTCATTAATCATTCCTAGCGGCGTATCTTGCGCAGATGTTGTTCATCTCGGAGGCCCGACGACATGCCTGAGCTTTTAATTGCTAACAATAATGTTATATTAGTCACACTTTGGAGGCTTTTTCTGGATTAATAGACTTTCACTTAGCGTTTTGGGTGATGTTGGTGACAGGCTTTTTTGTCGAAATATACGTAGGGTTTTGAAAAGCGATGTTTGTCAAATTTACCTACATTTCTGGGGTGGGTGGGTTTTTTAAAGTTCTAATGTCGATCTTACTCTTCATACCAATGAATTATACTTATGCCCAATACTACTGATACTATTATTCGGACTTATGAAATGTCCTGAATAAACAATAAAATAATAATAAATAATAAACATCGCCAGACGAACTCACCAACTGTATGGCACCAAACTAAGCAACGCTTGTAATATGGGTACCGTACAATTGACTGGGGGTGATCCCAGAGACGAAAATTACGAAAAGGCCATTTCCGAAATTTACCCTGACGGGAATCGAACCCGCAACTTCCCGATGCAGTGAGCCGAGCGGCCTACGCGCGAACCACTGCGCCAAGCGGTCGTCAAATCATAACAATCGATAGTTTAAAAACAAGACGTAGCAGAATCGGGATTATCATATTGAGTGCTAACTGAATCAGTGACGTAGTCAGAAAACGTGTTGCTGTTTGTTTACGATCAAGTCCTATGTGACAAATAATCGTGCTTATATCGACCGACGTAATGATTAGAGTGAGTTAGAATGTCTATTCGTAGTTGTTTGTACTGCGCAAATTGGTTTTGTAAATAAATTACGAATAATTTTAGATCATATTGAAATAACAACAACAGACCAAGACTGGGCTGTGATTTTATTTACCGAGTAGGAACATTTGCGTAATAGACATTGGTGCTTATTCTCTTGGTATAAAAACTTAACTTTTACTAAACTAATTGCCTGCTCTTGTTTTGTGAAATCTGGTGAACCTGAAACCGAACCTATCTCTTACTTCCTAGACTAGAACTTAATATAATAATAATAATTTAGCACGCTGGCCCAGTGCGGGTTGGCTGATTTCACATCTTTCGAAATTGGTTAGATTTTCTAAGACATGCAGGCTTCCTCACGATGCGTTCCTTCACCTTAAGCAAGTGATAATCATATTATTATTCGCACATAGATTTCGCAAAATCCAGAGATGCGAGCCGGGGTTTGAACCCAAGACGTGTGCTTAACCAATTTAAACATTTTGTTTATTAACACTAAATTTAGTATAACAATGATTACAATAACTTTTTTCCTCCTTCATATTTTCAATGACGTATGGGAATGCACACTGTTATTGTATCTACGTGACCAAAAGCGGGTATATATTATATGAATTAACAAACCATATCACAAATGTGACGGTAATTCGCAAACGTCATAAAATGTACCTTTGTAAATAGAACGTAAGTCGGGAATTTTGAAACTGTAACCGGCAAAGTATGTGAGTTAAACATTTTTAATTTAAGAATAAACTTGAAATAACAAGGTTTCTGCACACTACTAACAATAAATATTATACCTTTATTATGGGTTGTTATTATGGGTATTATATAATGGGGCTGTTACTCCTGAATTGACAATTGTGTCCAGCGATGACACCGAGATTTGACCGTCGGCGAGTCCCGGGGAAAAGAGAAATTGTCTTGGAACCCGCACGAATTAAATCGAATAAAATAATGGGAGGAGTTGAAAGATAATTACACACTACTATAGGTAATTGTAAAAAGTGGAAGTCTTTTTGTGTAAATAATAATTGTTTTTTTTTTTTAATTCAGTCGTCAAACAACCGCACGACTCGCCTGATATTAAGCAGTTATCGTAGTTGTATTATTATAGATGCTTGTAATACCAAAGGCATCGCTGACACGTTGCTGACCTGGGCCCTAACCACGCAAGCTACTCGAATCGTAATAGAAAAGCAAAAGCTAGCGATTGCGTTTCAAACGCTCCGCTTTTGACGTTTTGCTGACACCATACCATATCAATGTCAGTAGAAATCGTGAAGCTCGTGTCAGCAAAACGCTCGGCTCCGATCCCATTGGTGCAAATTTACCCATGCCCATAGTACGAGTGTAAGTTGCTTAGTTTGGGGCCAAACAGTTTGTGTGTTAGTCTGGCGATATTTATTTATTCATATAAGTAATATATTTAACTGTTGACAAAGTATTTTTGTCTTGTTCATACGCTTCCAACATGGGAAGGATAGCAATACAGTTAGTGCGATTGTGTACCAAAACCTTTTATAAAGAAAGAGATGGATACCGCTAGTTACTCTGAATCGTGTCCTACTCGCAATAAAAAAATCTAGAAATTATCCTAGAAAAAAATGCGCATGACGTCCGCTTTGTCTGCAATCGATCGTTGACTCACATAATTAATGAAGTATAAAGTACTGAGCCCTTTTCTTCTTTTATCAAAGACCAAAACAAACCGGCCAATATGCATCTAAACGTAATGAATCAAAACATAACTTATCGCAATTTGTGTATGTTTGTCCATTCTTATGGTTATCACGCCGCGGTAACTTCCAATTACATCAGCTTTTTTTTTCTTTATCGCCGGAGGTTAATATTTAATTGGCAAATGTTGTGTTAGTAAATATCAAGAGGGTTTGGGGAAAATTACGGATTATGTATGTCAAATGTCAAAAGAGAAGACTACTGCTTAAGATTGGGCACCAAGTGAAATGTAAAGTGTGATTTGATTAATATACTTATTTAGTGGCAATGGTATTGCCTGCTCACATTCTGTTGCTGTTCCTAAGAATGTACACCATTTTTTATTCATTGAAAAGAGTAACCATTAAGTTTCTTGCCGGATCTTCTCAGTGGACGCAGCATTTCGAACCAGTGCAAGATTCCGACTATTCATAAATGCTTTGATGGCTTACATGAGTAAAAACGATTTTGAGTTTGAGTCGGAGTTTAAAATGCTGTAAAATAGCATATGTAAGAAAACAAGTTTAAGAGGAGGCAGTAATATTTAAGATTGACCAGCATACTTTGGCTGACACTGTACATAACTGAAGTGGTAATAAAAATCATGTAAATTTTAGTTACGTTAGGTTACTCTGTCACGCCGGGGCGTCTCGGAGCATTTCCCTTGGACCCGGGGCGCCCCTCTGCATGGCGGAGGGTGGTACACCATTGGTTTTTAGTGGGTATACTGCGCCCTTCAGGCGCAGGGACTCCCACATACCCCTCTCGTCTCCCCCGAGGCGTGAGGGGACCAATAAAGGGTTTTCCAACGAAAAAAAAAGAAAGGTTACTCTGTCACATTCCCCTTCAGGCTGGCAACGTGCGAGCTATGCCAGTGGTATTGCAAGCTTATATAGGTTAAGGTAACCGGTTGGCGAGTCGCACGATTGATTGCTGAATTTGAGCTATAATATGTGTGTATTATCCACCACGTGCATATTACGTATGCAATCGATTCTCGACTGTGTGATAACAACTGCTGGTTTAACAGACATTGTTTTTTTTTGCACTTTCACGTAAAACTACCTTTTGTAGAGTGGATAAATTTGTTATTTCGTAAACGATTGAAATTCCTTTATTAGTAATTTGTTCACATTGTGATATGGATATTAATAAAAGTGTGGACACTATTGCCGTACAGAATTTTCGGCACATCAGAAAGAAAGGGATAGGTATAATGATTGATTGCGACCATTCAGTTTATCAAATAAATGTATATAAGAGTATATCATTAGGAACATAGGCCTTACCGGGCTAAGGTAGTGGACTATGGGTTGAATAAATCCTCTCGTATATACAGGTTGAATCAGGAAATGTATACTTTTTTTTTTTCAAAACTTGACTTTGTTATTCTAATACTATCAGCTTTGGAGGAAACTTGAAAAACAACAAGTGTTATATGGGTATAGCTGTTGACAGATTTCATAAGTCTACAAAACCTTTAGTACTTCAATTGTCCCACAAAGCCGATAGTCTCAGATTTACAAAGTAAAGTTGCTAAAAAAAATTATGCCCTTTATGTTTCACCGACTCCTAGTAGAGTGGGTGGGCCCGGTATAAAGGAAATAAGCTCGCCCTCCATCATTGATGGAATAAAGGCATGGGTATATTATTATTTAGTTAGTTGTATAGAGGTTTCTAGGTACCATAGTTAATTTAACATAATAGGGTAAGTTAATGCTTAGGCTGTCATATCATGCTTATCACGCTAATGCAGCGTGCTTTGACTAATAGTGGTAAACTCTTTTTCCTCGTTATGCGGTTCATTATTGATGATCAAATAATATTAATGACGACACATGATGACACAGAAAGTGTTTAAAATTTATATTTCTTAAATTCAATCAAATAGGTGTCTGCCTACCAAAAAATGCGTTAATTTTTTGTACCTATTTGAAAAGGTTTATCTGTAATCAACTTAAATAGAACGGTGTTATATAACCTATATTTGTCTTTATTGTGATTTTAATAGCGGATAATTTAATACTAATAATACTAACCCACTAAACTCGTTTTACATTGCATCTTCTATGAAAAATATTTCCTTAGAAAAAAATATAACTTTCTTTCAATTTGTGTGTGCCAAGATGATAAACAAAAGCAGAAAGCCAAATGTGCATATTTAAATAGTCGTAACAAGTCGTAAACAATTTATACATTGCAGCGACATTCTTATCATGCGATTGTTCCGTCAATTTTACCCCAATTTGTAGAGTAAACACAGAGTATTTTATAACATGTCTGGGTAGACACCGGGTATCTCAGTAAAATGTTATTGGTCTTTGTGTATGTATATCTGGTTGTTAAAAAAATTATTTTATAAATATTGCAATGGCACTTACTGTATAGGTAGTTAAATTTAAAGACTTTTGGATGTCTTCTCTCTTCTCGGCAATCGATTATCACTACAAGCAGAAATCGACCTTCTTGTCAACTTAACAAAGGTGTATTTAGATACCTAACGTGTCTAGAATAATAATACGATGTCTTCATCATCCATAGTTCTTCGTTTAATAGAGTCCGCACAAGGTTAGGTTTTTCTAAACTCTTTAGGTATATTACATGCCAACAAATATTATTTTCTAGTTTATTGAGTGCTTAGTTTATTAATCAGAAACCCCGTTAAACAAATATTTGTTCATCACACTTCGCGGTAAAGATTACGATAATCATGATACTTTACAATGGTTAGAGGCAAAACAAACAAAAAGCAGTGTGTAAACGGAATCTGTTGATTCAGTCTATATTACAGTACAATCAAAAAATATCCAGAGAGTCATGCGTGACTCAACCAACGAAAACCCTACGAGAAATGTCAAGTACATGGAGCAGAACATACGATACTGCAACTTAGTTAACCGAACCAAACGAGCAGTGTATAAACTTCATTCGCCTACAAGACGCCGTATGTTTTATTCGAATTTTATGACTACATCTAGTTTCCTTATAACAATAACTAATCTATGCGCTATCGGCACGCGTTTGCAAAGTGCAAAGTTTGCACACACACACGCATGTCATCGATAGCCAGACACACAGACGTGTTGTGTACTATTATCAGTCAGACACATTGCACGTGCCGGCCGGTATATATAAACAGTGACAGACGCTGCATATCATCATACCGCTGCCGGTGCTCGAGCTGTGAACTCGCTCGAAGATAAGCACAAATTCGAAATTCAAAAATGGACAAACGGCAGATCATCGGCAGTGCGACGCGCTACATCGCGGGCAGACATGCAGTCCAGACGGTCTACTGGAGGAAGTGCCCCGAGAACAGCAGGGGGCTATTGAAGACCACCAGAATGACCTTCTTCGGGAAGAACGAGGGACCCGACAAAGTCGACAGTGCGGAAATGTTCGCGAAGGTACGGGAGAGGTATATGTAATTTCTCCCCGTATTCATCGACTCCAGACTGTGATAACTCTTAGATTTAAATTATGAAGTAAGATTAGTTTAATTGCTGTATGTACCAGTGATATTTTCGGTTCGTGTGCTGCTGTTCGATTTGTCGTTATGCAAGAAATATAATGTTTTGTTGTTTATTACATACTTTTTATTTGTTCAATATGTTGTTCAATTACGAAGTGATAACGCGATGTTGTGACAACAGGAAATTTACTAAAACAAATTAGTAATTTGTACGAATTGTTTAGGAAATCCATTTGCGACACGTGTTTACATAAATTATCTTGTTTATGTGATGTATATAATACACTATAGGTACACATAACAGATATGCATCCTCCACTTTTCACTGAAGGAGAACCAGATCCATTACCGCCTCTACACAGTTTAAAAGGTCTTCCGACGAAGCCATAGTTATTAAAATATTATGAAGTCTACGAATTTTGCGAAACTTAGCTCATCGCTCACCGCTTGGCGTAGTGGTTCGAGCATAGGCCGCTCGGCTCACTGCACATGGTGGTTGTGGGTTCGATACCCGCCGGGGCAAATTTCGGAAATGACCATTTCGTAATTAGTCCAGGTCTAAGTGTCATTGGGATTGCGCCCAGTCCATTTCACGGGACCCATAGTACAAGCGTTGCTTAGTTTGGGACCATACAGTTGGTGTGTCAATATGGAGATATTTATTTATGATAGAGAAACAGGTAGTGAGACACTCACAGAACACATGGTTACGTATAAACAATATACTACCACCCGCGTATTCTCCAAAGCCGTAAGGAGAGATGCATTGAAGTGGACACACATTTCCCGATGGTAAGTTTTTGTCCCAATTTAATAGCGACCCTATTGCTATTATATTATGCATTATAATATTCTCTTTAAATGCGAGGATTCGGGCCATAGTCCACCACATTAACACAGTGTTGGTTGGCGAAATTCACAAGTGTTTTGATGTAGCTTTCGTCACGATGTTTCGTTTCACACCTTATGCTGATATTATAAGTTCAACAAGATAGTGTGCTAAACGGCCGATGTTATAGATCCATGCAACGCTAAGGTCATTGCACCCACGTTGTCGACTTGAAGGGGTATGGAATAGAGAGCGGGGAAGGGAGAGGGGTTTGGGATCCTGTCTCTATCGCTACTGTACGCCGATCTTCTGTGAGAGGGTAGTACTGCCGCAGTTGAGCCAGACCGTATTGGCTGCAGCTTCGCTCATACCCCGTAAAAGGACAACACAAAATAGGACTAAATTATCATGTAACATACCTACTGCTTTTAAGGCAATGAATATTCAATACAATACATGATTCATAAGCCAGACCCCCTCTAGTGTGCGATAACCTATGCTCCGTATAATTAATGAAATCATTGAACAGTGTCGATACTTCAGATCCAATGAACATAGTCCTCCATTATTCTGCGCATGGGAGGTTATCAATATGCTAATACCAGTTTGTAGACAACTTGTCTATGGACCGTTGGAGCTTTGAGGAGTAGCGGTAGGTTGCTAATGATGTTGTCATATTAGGCTATATTTAACGCCCTTTTCATGTATTTATTTATTTATATGCAAGCGTCACAGGCCCATAGATAATTAAAATAACGCTAACTTTAACCTACTGGTGGTGATGGCTGTAATGCCCTCCAAAAACACCTGAACTCCACACTCTTCGGCCAGTAGTCTCCTGCATGAAAGTTGACCCATCCGGGTGCGGTCTCAACACATTCACCAGTAAAGCTGCATGTTTCCGCTAGGGGCGCTTCAGGGAAATGTATGGAAGAAATCGATAACTCGATCGGTATTTGAATTTGTGAAAATTTATACGAACACCTCTGACCTCCCTACTTTTTTCGCTGATTATCAGTTTCAGATGCAGTAAAATCGGATTTACGGATAAAAGAAATAACAAAATATGGACTGTTTATGTTGTGTCGTAAAAATTTACTGAGGGGAAACGGGTAAACAGCTCTTTACTTTTTAGTACTGTATTCTGCCAATATCCGGCCTCAATATTTTTGCTACACCTGCGTTGCTTCTGTATATTTTTTATATAATATCGTGTTTTATTGAAGATTATATTACGGAAATGGCTTTACACGAGTAAATTTTGGAAGTTTTCGACTGAAATAAGGACTAATTGAATATTAAACTTACCTAGAATGTTCTCATACCAAGAGTGCATCGCACAAAACATTTGAAAGCATTTTCTACTGTCCATTTTAAAGTAGCGCAATTTTGTATAACAAAGTCGGATAACAAGCGTACGTTCCGCCGCCTGATGTTAAGTAGGGACTGCAACTTATAGATGCTTGCAATACCAAAGGCATTGTTCGCATGTTGCCGATATGAAGGGGACTGCTATAGAGGGAGGGCAGGAGAGGGCTTCTGTCTCTCTTACACATCGCACGAAATACAGTTAAGTATAATTGAAATTATCATTGTCAAATAGATTCCGAAAAACCCAGAACATGCGAGCCGGGTTTTGAACCCAGAAGCTTGAGCCCGCAAGGCGCGTGCTTAACCCATCGGCTATCAATCCTACTAATATTATGAATGCGAAAGTTTGTGAGTGTGGATGTATGTTTGTTACTCTTTCACGCGAAAACTACTGAACGGATTCGGATGAAATTTGGAACACAGATAGTTTATAACCGGGATTAACACATAGGACTTTTTATCCCGATAATACCGAAATTTTTGTTAAGTTAAATACTACGCGGACGAAGTCGGTGGGCAAAGCAAGTGCTTTATATAGTCATACTATATTCAATCTTAATTACTATAAAATTTGTGAAATTAATGTTGGTACTATATTCGTAGTAATATAACTCAGGAGATAAAAATATTTGGGTCACAAAATAATCCTCAACATTGACACGGTATTGATAAGGTCTTTGTGTCTACCCTATTTATATGAAAGAAGGTAATGAGAACGTGCTAGTTTCATAATATAAAGCTTTGAAAAATAAGTATTCAACTAGTTTATCATTATTTTATTTGGCTGTGTACTGTACTTGACTTGTGCGTATAATACGCGCGCACTACCGCGTATACAACAACGCGAGTATAATGCATTATGTACTCAATACAATATGTATAAAAATAAATATTAGTATTTCTGCCGAAAAATTCTAAGAATTTGCGTTGTTTTATCGTTTGCGTATTTAATGCCCAATGTAATTAAGGTTTGTTATTTTCTTCAGCATGGAATCACCGCGTATTATACGCTACGCTTTGAACCTCCTAAAAAGTGTTCTACAATACGATCCATCGCAACTTATTTCCACTGGCTTTTTCGACTAGCGTGATGCCATCAAAGAGCCGGCCCACTCTGAATAAGGCTTCCTTCTTTCAAGTAAAAGGACCATGGAGTCGATATTCTTGAAATATCAAGTCACATCGCCTTACTGCATGTCATCCCTCTTTTGTTCCGCCCACATTAATTATTCCATTCAACCTTTCCCTTATGCATGGCTTTCAAAGGCAGCTAAGAACATTATAATATATTAGGTCAGAGAGTATGACGCTGTCAGGTTTCGTAATAGCTTACAAATGACGCTTATGTAAGCATTAATTTAGAAAGTGATCATAATTCAATGTTCTCTACATATTAGGTATATTAGTGTGGCTTAACTATCGATTGTCTCCATTTTTTGTTAATACATTTTACAATAATATCGATATATCATATTGTTTACTTATATTTACGCAAATACTACACATTATCAGCAACCGTGGTCACGGGGGGCCTGAGGTGTTAGACGTCCTGATGTCATAGTTAAAAACTGGGTACCCACAAATTTAGTTGTTTAGTGTTTAAAATTTAGTTTTAACTATGACATCAGGACGTCTAACGCCTCAGTCCCCCCATGACCACGGTTGCTGTAAAGCAACCGAAACGTCGGGAACATAAAAAAGTAAATAAACGCGATATAATCCGTAAAATAGTTTTATTTAAATCGATATATCAATCGAAAATTGAAATTAAATTAAAATGTATCGCGTTTTAGTCAAATATTGATACAGTAAAACTATCGATAGTATTGACCACTATTTCAGTAAAACATGCTATACTATAATAAAATTAATCTTTAATATATAGAATTCTTGAATCGCGGTGTATGTTACCAAAATCCTCCGAAACGGCTCGACCGATTTTCATGAAATTCTGTGTTCATATCGGGTAGGCCTGAGAATAGTTCATAAAGTTTATTTCAAACTTACATATAATTTTATTTTTTTTATAATCTCTCATCAACCATATTATTGATATTCGAGAGGTACTTACAATCGAGAACATCGATTGTATTGTAAAATTCCAATGCTATCGATAGCCCTATCAATATTGTTTTAAGTTAACTAGTTTAAGGCAACTATCAATAGTTAGGCAATACTAGAGAATTTTAGTTAAATAATGGTTGTATTTTATGTTATTTTAGGACCTCTGAAGTTATAAGATAGTGTATCCTTAAGCGTCGCACTAATTGCCATCGCTCATTTGAACAGTTCGTACGAGCGAGCCAATAAGGACGATGCCTCATTTATAAGTAACTAGCTGAGCCCGCGACTTCGTCCGCGTGGAATTTAACTTAACAAAAAAGCCCGCTCCCGCGTTCTGAGTCCGCGCGACAGGACCCATTTTATTAAATTTTGTTTTTCTAAAATAAAAGTAGTCTAAGTTACTGCTTATAACATCAGCTATCAACCAGTGAAAGTCCCGTCAAAATCGGTCCAGCCGTTTCGGAGATACTCTTTGATTTCATGTGTTTTTATTATTTTACGCGGAACCCTAATTGTTTTTCTAAAATTAAAGTAGCCTAAGATACCCGCTATTAGATCAGCTATCTGCCAGTGAAAGTCCCGTCGAAATCGGTCCAGCCGTTTCGGAGATTACCCGGAACAAACACACAGACAGACAGACAGACAGACAGACAAAAAAAAATTAATTCGCGTTTTTGCTATAGGTATCGTATGTACTTTCATATGCATTTAGTGAAAAGGTGTTATTTTGATATTACAAACAGACACTCCAATTTTATTTATTTGTATGTATAGAGTAGATATAGATTTCGAAGACGTCGTTCATCAGAGCAGCATTTTAAGAATCCGTAAACAAACAAATCCAACTTTACGTCAGTAAAGTGTTCCCATCAATTAAACATCGAACGAAAGTAATAAAATAATAATAAAAAAATATATAATGGTCCAACTTTATTGGGTTTTGATTGAGACGAAGAGCAGCAATTCCCGAGCTTTTAGTGCAAAAAAGATGGCGGTGTATACGCAAACAAAACAAAAGCTACCTAAGTGTGAAGTCAGTTCGCGTGTTAAATGGTGTTTGCGTCATGGGTGCGCGGCCAAGTCGAGGGTACGTCTTGAAGAGTAAGACATGCGGATGCACTCAACATATTGTGAAGGCGATACGTTTACCGGAGTCCATTTCCATTGTACTGTCTTGAATTAGGAACTATTATCGCTCGCTCCAAATAAAAAAATATCGTCAACGTCACGGCTGATAATAAAATGTTGTATGGAAACACTGTTTCCATACAAGTAATTTGCTTCATTTTATATTTGAGAAAGTGAGATTTATTTATTTATTTGGACATCCAACAGCTTATTTATTACAAGGACATAGAGTGTGCACATACAATATTATACAAGTCCATACCTAGTCTGTTATTCACATGCCTAGATAGAACAATAACGAAACGTATTGTTTACATACTAGCGCACTCGAATTCACAAACCCAAGGAAATAACCTACCTACACTATTGACTATATGGAACAAAATTGATTGTGTTGTCTCGAGTAGACTCCAACAACCCTTGGGGACTTTGCTTTATAAAGTTTACTAATAGACTCACTATCAGTAGAAACTCGCTGTTTCAAGTACTAACCAAAGATTTATTTGTCTGTCTTGAGATTGTAGGCATAATAAACTTTTCACTACCAACAGCCCGATTGAATTCTTATTTAATTTTGTACACTGCAAAAATATGTTGGTGGTTTTTTTTTATTTATTTATAATAGTTAAGTAGTTTATCGAGACCACTCTACTTTTTAAAGATTTATTCAAAGGTACTGTTCTACCTCAGACAAAAATGATAACGTAAACACAGCGCGACAAACTAGTGAGTGAAGCCAGTAAAAGTTATTACGTACTTTTTAAATTTAGCTAATATGTTTTACATATTTATTACGACGCAATACGGCATAAATTCAATTATTAATTTTTATATCATACGGATACATATCTTACGGATAGCGAATAGCAAATCTTAAAAAAATAATCTGAACTTATGCTATTTGGTGTTATTATTACTTTTGCTGTCTTAATTTACTAGTTATACGCGCTCCGTCTCCGTTATTCTTTTCGTCTGAGCTATCTACCTTCGTTAAGATATTCTACTGATGTAGAATATCTGCCTCTGCTAGTCTATTTTAATTGAGATCAACGACGCTCATGGACTCCTTAAATAAAAGTGTGCCACATCATAAAAAAAAAATTAAATATTCAATTTGTATTTTAGTTACCTAGCTAGGTAGTCCGCAGACCCTTTTGAATATGCTCGCTAACCCCAAAGACTGTAAACCTAGGTCGGGAAGCCTTGCTCTACATCAATTTAGAAAGCAATGGGAACAAACCTAATGGGGCAAATGGTAAACAGCTGTCAGGGTACGCCGCAAAGCATCCTTGGCTGACTGCGGACGGACGCCGCGCATAATCGCATGCTTCCACGCGACACTATTCTAAAGCATTAGCATTGCTAGATAAATTCTTACATGAGGACTTTCTTGTATTCGTATTTGAACGAAATTAGTCCGAGTAGGGTTAATTTGTTAACTCAAACTGAGAATTGATTTTATTCATGTAACACAACAAAGCATTTATGAATAGTCAGAATCTACCACCGGTTCGGAATGTTGCTTACATTGAGAAGATCTGGCAAGAAACTCAATGGTTAGATGGTGTACATTCTCAGGAACAGCAACAGAATGTGAGCAGGAACACCATTGTCACTAAATAAGTAAATAGTAATCAAATATCACACAGATTTGGGTATTTAAATTAGAAAGCTAGTTTAGTTAGGTGTGCATACCGATGTAGTGTACAAATATAATGAAAACTACTGCCTATTAGTGCGGTGACGTGCGGTGACTGAACAGATTCACCAGCGTCTCAGCATCCGCTGACACTGAAGCGTGAACAAGTAGTAACAAGGCCTTTAATAATTTTCAACACCAAATAAACAGTAAACAAATCGATAATTAACATTTGTATCCAATCTTTGTCACTCAATCGGTCACCCGAATATCCGTGTGCAGCGTTCCGGGAGACGTAATCCTACTCACTTCATAAATAAAGCCATCAGAAACATTATGGGCTCTGACAATGTTGGGTTGGAGCAGGAAAAACGATATTGATATTGGATATTCTTCATACTAGGGACGGTATTAAGTAGACAAATAGCTTCGGGGAGATCCACGAATAAGGACAGATTTGCACTGAGTTTATCTTGATTGGTATGACCAATAGCGATTGGCTTTATGGTTGGGAAGACGCTTTGCTGATGATAGAGTTTGATTACTAGATCATACACATGGTAAAAGAGTATCTAGCGTCATACCCGAAATAACATAAAGAAATAACTACTAATGCCTGCCTAAGACAGGGTTGGTGACACTAAAAGTGACAAAAACTTAATGATGGAAGAAGATACTTTTACTATTACCAACGAGAAGCGATGTGAAGGTAATAACGCTCAGTTCAAGTTGGTCACCGCCGCCTGGCTTGCCAATTAATGCCGTTATATAAATGAAAAAACGTTAACAACATCTCATTTCATGAAATACTCATTTTCGTATCGCTCCTCATAGGTAGTGGTATATTTATGGTACTAGACTAAGCTAAAATACCAAACACTGTATTTTTTATATATCTTCCATACCATAACTTAACTCTTTGAAATAAAACTATTTTTACGGATTATGTCGCGTTTATTTACTTTTTTATGTTCCCGACGTTTTGGTTGCTTTACAGCAACCGTGGTCACGGGGGGACTGAGGTGTTAGACGTCCTGATGTCATAGTTAAAAACTGGGTACCCTCAAAATTTAGTTGGTGTTTGCGGTCCGACATAAAAATAGTTTTATTTCAATGTGTAGTATTCGAGTAAATATAAGGAAACAATAACTTAACTGTCTTAGGCTTCAAGTGTTTCTGATGGAAAATAAAAAGAGCGAGACAGCGCTAAAATATAAGATACACCGCCATCTATTGGTGTTTTCACATAACTCTTTATTTTCTGTAATTCTTAATTAATCTTTCAGATATCGTTGTTTTATTAGACCGACTCTACTAACGCTTTGAAGTGTAATAGGTACAATATTTATTGTACAATCTTAGCCGAAAGTAGGTAGGTACATAAAGAATCAATTCCACTGAAAAATGGAAATAATCAGTTCCAGAGCACCGCCCGTTCCTCGATTCGAGATTACAATTGAATCCATCCGTCAAAACGGGAAATTAGTTTTTTTTATTATGAAGGAATTTATGAACTTATTATGGTTTCACTGAAGTTGATTTTCTTTTTGATGGTATGGTCCGCTAGATTTGTAAAGATTGATGTGGCCTCAAGTCAAATAATTCAAATTCAAATTCAAATTCAAATATTTTTATTTCAAATAGGCCAGATTAACTGGCACTTTTAAAAAGTCAAGAACTAGGTGCATGTTCCAAAACAAAGTCCTATGGAGAAGAACATGCAAGAAACTCCATGGATACATTTTTTCTTTTGTCTTTTTTAAAATTATGTTTGTTTATTTACAGTAGGTATTAAGAGATGTGAGGACAATGTAGGTTAACGCATAAGGCATCACAAATAAAGAAGTAATAGGCCCAGAATATTGCGATGTCAAAAACTTATATCTACTAGGAAGTTATGCTATATTAATGCATCAGTGCTTACATGGTGCTCACATTTTAACATTTTGTCATTATTGTTACAATATTATTTTGCTGTCTATCATTTGATTAGGTACCTACTTTAAATTTATACAATTCAAGTATACCACAATTGAATATGATTTGATTTGGAATAACATTTGCTAGATATAAATGTCAGCGAAGAATTAAATCATAAGCATAAAATTTCAAATTGTAATGCCAGTGGGTTGCTGTGTGCAGAGAGGTATTGTATGCCAAGCGTCTTTATCATCAATATAATCTTTAATGCTATAATATGCTTTGGACATTAACGTGCGTTTAATTACGTCTTTGAATTTTGTATCTGGTAGGTCTGTGACGCTAGATGGGATTTTATTGTAAAACCGAACACTATTGCCCATAAACGTTTTGCTGGTTCTACTAAGCCTGTATCCTGGGACTGCAAGCTTGTGCTTATTTCTAGTGTTAATACTGTGGATGTCACTATTTTTATCATAGAAGGAGATATTTTTTCGTGTGTACATGATATTCGTGAGAATATATAACGAGGGTAAAGTAAGTATATTTATCTCCTTGAAAAGCTCACGAAGGGAATCGCGGCTGCCTAGGCAGTAAATAGCGCGAATAGCTCTTTTTTGTAAAATAAAGATAGTATTAACATCAGCAGCAGACCCCCACAGCAATATGCCATAGGCCATGATGCTGTGAAAATATGCAAAATACACTAGCCTAGCTGTAGCTATATCAGTCATATGTCTTATTCTCCTGACGGCATAAGCAGCAGAACTGAGTTTTTTTGCGAGAGTTTCTATATGAGGACCCCATTGCAGTTTAGAGTCTACTGTTATTCCTAGGAAGACAGTTGAGGGTACCGGATCTAGCACTTTTCCGTCGAGTTTTACATTGGAATCAACTTTGTTTACGTTTGGGGTAGTGAATCTAATACATTTTGTTTTGCCAGCATTTAAAAGTAAATTGTTTGCAGAAAACCAATTTGAAATCATAGTTAGTGTTTTATTGGTTTCTACAAGATCCCTATCTTTCCTATTCACTTTAAATATAAGTGATGTGTCATCAGCAAATAGGACTATATTAGCCATTGACTCTTTTATTGTGTGTGGAAGGTCATTTAAGTATATTAAAAATAAGAACGGACCCAGAATTGATCCTTGGGGAACTCCCATCTTAACTTGAGAGCCTGAGGAAGTAACATTATCAATTGCAACCTTTTGTTCCCTATTTGATAGGTATGAGTTTACAAGATCTAAGGATTTACCATGAATTCCATAAAATTTTAGTTTTAGTATGAGCGTATGGTGGTCTACGCAATCAAATGCCTTGGAAAGGTCACAAAACACACCTATCGCATCCTTCGCCTCTTCCCAAGCCCCTAAGACTGTTTTAATTAGGGTGGATCCAGCATCTTGTGTAGATCGACCTTTTGTAAACCCGAATTGTTTTCCATGTAGGATACCGTTTTCGTTGAAGTATGTTGACATTTGGTTAAGTATATTTTTTTCAAATATCTTGCTTAATGCTGGTAGCACAGATATCGGCCTATAATTAGATGGATTACTTTGACAGCCCGATTTAAATATGGGTACGACTTTGCTATGTTTCATGAGATCAGGAAAGACACCTTCTGCGATGCAAGAATTAAAAATCGACGCCATAATTGGCGCGATGTTGATTATTATTGATTGAACGGCATTTACTGACAGTCCCCATAGATCCTCTGTTTTTTTAACGGATAATGTTTTAAAAGCCTTTAATATATCTAGAGGTGTGATGGAATGAAATTCAAACAAATGAGCGTTATTTAAAGGCATAACACTTTTTCTTAAAATATTCTCAGCCGCAGCTGGGGACGATAGAAGATGTTTAGTGGTTTCTACCGGAATATTAGTGAAAAAAATTTCGAGAAACTTAGCGACTTCAGCCTTGTCGGACAGTATTAGATTACTGTCATCTATTTTTAGGTTAATATCGCATTTACTTGATGAACTGTTTTTACCCGTTTCAGTATTTATTATCTTCCAAGTGGTTTTTATTTTATTATCTGCTTGTTTTATTTGTTTACTAATATATGCCGATTTAGCTTGCATGCAGACCTTCTTAAAGATCTTTGAATAGTTTCTAACATAGTTTTTAAAGTCTGGATCATTTGTATATGATTTTTGATCGTACAGGTCATACAAGATATCTCTACTGTGTCTGATACCTTTTGTGGCCCAGTCACTAAACATAAATTTGCGTTTAATGGTATTTTTTTTTATTTTACATGATTTTTGAAATTCAATATGTATGGCCTCGACAAGTGCATTATAGATGTTATTAGGGCTGTCATGTGGCTTTAGTGACAAAAGACGTGGTTCTAGGTTTTTATTAAAGTTTTCTAAACTTTTTTTTGTTAGGTTCCTGCATTGTATTATTAAGGGATTATTTTTCTGTTTATATTTCAATTTTACGATTTGACATTTGTGATCTGACCTCACGCCACTCACGAGGCATTTTTCCAACAATTTAAAGTTAGTCATGACATTATCTATACATGTGGCAGATGTGGGTGTTACTCTAGTTGGCTCAAAATACTCGTACTCCAAGCCGAACGATTTAAACAACGATAAAAAGTTTTGCTTGTCTGTGGTATCTATTAAAATGTCAATGTTAAAATCGCTACAAACAAGAATGCGTTTGTTTACTTTTAGTTTTCTAAGGGCATCTTCCATTATTTGAAGAAAATGTGATACACTAGAGGATGGGGGCCTATATACACACAATATTACATACTCATCCATCTCTGCACAAGCGAACTCGCAAACTCGTTCTACAGAAAGTGATCGAATGTCAATACGCTCCTTAGTTTTTAGGTTATTTTTAGTCAAAATTAAACTTCCTCCACCTGCAGCAGAGCCTCTCTGGAACGAACTGGCTACTTTAAAATTAAAGTTCTTCTACTTATTTCTTTAAAAATATGGCCCACCCAGTTTAATAGGTATTTCGCTAGCGAAAATATTATATAATAAATATTAGCTATTTACTATTCACTTCATAAATAAAGCCATCAGAAACATTATGGGCTCTGACAATGTTGGGTTGGAGCAGGAAAAACGATATTGATATTGGATATTCTTCATACTAGGGACGGTATTAAGTAGACAAATAGCTTCGGGGAGATCCACGAATAAGGACAGATTTGCACTGAGTTTATCTTCATTGGTATGACCAATAGCGATTGGCTTTATGGTTGGGAAGACGCTTTGCTGATGATAGAGTTTGATTACTAGATCATACACATGGTAAAAGAGTATCTAGCGTCATACCCGAAATAACATAAAGAAATAACTACTAATGCCTGCCTAAGACAGGGTTGGTGACACTAAAAGTGACAAAAACTTAATGATGGAAGAAGATACTTTTACTATTACCAACGAGAAGCGATGTGAAGGTAATAACGCTCAGTTCAAGTTGGTCACCGCCGCCTGGCTTGCCAATTAATGCCGTTATATAAATGAAAAAACGTTAACAACATCTCATTTCATGAAATACTCATTTTCGTATCGCTCCTCATAGGTAGTGGTATATTTATGGTACTAGACTAAGCTAAAATACCAAACACTGTATTTTTTATATATCTTCCATACCATAACTTAACTCTTTGAAATAAAACTATTTTTACGGATTATGTCGCGTTTATTTACTTTTTTATGTTCCCGACGTTTTGGTTGCTTTACAGCAACCGTGGTCACGGGGGGACTGAGGTGTTAGACGTCCTGATGTCATAGTTAAAAACTGGGTACCCTCAAAATTTAGTTGGTGTTTGCGGTCCGACATAAAAATAGTTTTATTTCAATGTGTAGTATTCGAGTAAATATAAGGAAACAATAACTTAACTGTCTTAGGCTTCAAGTGTTTCTGATGGAAAATAAAAAGAGCGAGACAGCGCTAAAATATAAGATACACCGCCATCTATTGGTGTTTTCACATAACTCTTTATTTTCTGTAATTCTTAATTAATCTTTCAGATATCGTTGTTTTATTAGACCGACTCTACTAACGCTTTGAAGTGTAATAGGTACAATATTTATTGTACAATCTTAGCCGAAAGTAGGTAGGTACATAAAGAATCAATTCCACTGAAAAATGGAAATAATCAGTTCCAGAGCACCGCCCGTTCCTCGATTCGAGATTACAATTGAATCCATCCGTCAAAACGGGAAATTAGTTTTTTTTATTATGAAGGAATTTATGAACTTATTATGGTTTCACTGAAGTTGATTTTCTTTTTGATGGTATGGTCCGCTAGATTTGTAAAGATTGATGTGGCCTCAAGTCAAATAATTCAAATTCAAATTCAAATTCAAATATTTTTATTTCAAATAGGCCAGATTAACTGGCACTTTTAAAAAGTCAAGAACTAGGTGCATGTTCCAAAACAAAGTCCTATGGAGAAGAACATGCAAGAAACTCCATGGATACATTTTTTCTTTTGTCTTTTTTAAAATTATGTTTGTTTATTTACAGTAGGTATTAAGAGATGTGAGGACAATGTAGGTTAACGCATAAGGCATCACAAATAAAGAAGTAATAGGCCCAGAATATTGCGATGTCAAAAACTTATATCTACTAGGAAGTTATGCTATATTAATGCATCAGTGCTTACATGGTGCTCACATTTTAACATTTTGTCATTATTGTTACAATATTATTTTGCTGTCTATCATTTGATTAGGTACCTACTTTAAATTTATACAATTCAAGTATACCACAATTGAATATGATTTGATTTGGAATAACATTTGCTAGATATAAATGTCAGCGAAGAATTAAATCATAAGCATAAAATTTCAAATTGTAATGCCAGTGGGTTGCTGTGTGCAGAGAGGTATTGTATGCCAAGCGTCTTTATCATCAATATAATCTTTAATGCTATAATATGCTTTGGACATTAACGTGCGTTTAATTACGTCTTTGAATTTTGTATCTGGTAGGTCTGTGACGCTAGATGGGATTTTATTGTAAAACCGAACACTATTGCCCATAAACGTTTTGCTGGTTCTACTAAGCCTGTATCCTGGGACTGCAAGCTTGTGCTTATTTCTAGTGTTAATACTGTGGATGTCACTATTTTTATCATAGAAGGAGATATTTTTTCGTGTGTACATGATATTCGTGAGAATATATAACGAGGGTAAAGTAAGTATATTTATCTCCTTGAAAAGCTCACGAAGGGAATCGCGGCTGCCTAGGCAGTAAATAGCGCGAATAGCTCTTTTTTGTAAAATAAAGATAGTATTAACATCAGCAGCAGACCCCCACAGCAATATGCCATAGGCCATGATGCTGTGAAAATATGCAAAATACACTAGCCTAGCTGTAGCTATATCAGTCATATGTCTTATTCTCCTGACGGCATAAGCAGCAGAACTGAGTTTTTTTGCGAGAGTTTCTATATGAGGACCCCATTGCAGTTTAGAGTCTACTGTTATTCCTAGGAAGACAGTTGAGGGTACCGGATCTAGCACTTTTCCGTCGAGTTTTACATTGGAATCAACTTTGTTTACGTTTGGGGTAGTGAATCTAATACATTTTGTTTTGCCAGCATTTAAAAGTAAATTGTTTGCAGAAAACCAATTTGAAATCATAGTTAGTGTTTTATTGGTTTCTACAAGATCCCTATCTTTCCTATTCACTTTAAATATAAGTGATGTGTCATCAGCAAATAGGACTATATTAGCCATTGACTCTTTTATTGTGTGTGGAAGGTCATTTAAGTATATTAAAAATAAGAACGGACCCAGAATTGATCCTTGGGGAACTCCCATCTTAACTTGAGAGCCTGAGGAAGTAACATTATCAATTGCAACCTTTTGTTCCCTATTTGATAGGTATGAGTTTACAAGATCTAAGGATTTACCATGAATTCCATAAAATTTTAGTTTTAGTATGAGCGTATGGTGGTCTACGCAATCAAATGCCTTGGAAAGGTCACAAAACACACCTATCGCATCCTTCGCCTCTTCCCAAGCCCCTAAGACTGTTTTAATTAGGGTGGATCCAGCATCTTGTGTAGATCGACCTTTTGTAAACCCGAATTGTTTTCCATGTAGGATACCGTTTTCGTTGAAGTATGTTGACATTTGGTTAAGTATATTTTTTTCAAATATCTTGCTTAATGCTGGTAGCACAGATATCGGCCTATAATTAGATGGATTACTTTGACAGCCCGATTTAAATATGGGTACGACTTTGCTATGTTTCATGAGATCAGGAAAGACACCTTCTGCGATGCAAGAATTAAAAATCGACGCCATAATTGGCGCGATGTTGATTATTATTGATTGAACGGCATTTACTGACAGTCCCCATAGATCCTCTGTTTTTTTAACGGATAATGTTTTAAAAGCCTTTAATATATCTAGAGGTGTGATGGAATGAAATTCAAACAAATGAGCGTTATTTAAAGGCATAACACTTTTTCTTAAAATATTCTCAGCCGCAGCTGGGGACGATAGAAGATGTTTAGTGGTTTCTACCGGAATATTAGTGAAAAAAATTTCGAGAAACTTAGCGACTTCAGCCTTGTCGGACAGTATTAGATTACTGTCATCTATTTTTAGGTTAATATCGCATTTACTTGATGAACTGTTTTTACCCGTTTCAGTATTTATTATCTTCCAAGTGGTTTTTATTTTATTATCTGCTTGTTTTATTTGTTTACTAATATATGCCGATTTAGCTTGCATGCAGACCTTCTTAAAGATCTTTGAATAGTTTCTAACATAGTTTTTAAAGTCTGGATCATTTGTATATGATTTTTGATCGTACAGGTCATACAAGATATCTCTACTGTGTCTGATACCTTTTGTGGCCCAGTCACTAAACATAAATTTGCGTTTAATGGTATTTTTTTTTATTTTACATGATTTTTGAAATTCAATATGTATGGCCTCGACAAGTGCATTATAGATGTTATTAGGGCTGTCATGTGGCTTTAGTGACAAAAGACGTGGTTCTAGGTTTTTATTAAAGTTTTCTAAACTTTTTTTTGTTAGGTTCCTGCATTGTATTATTAAGGGATTATTTTTCTGTTTATATTTCAATTTTACGATTTGACATTTGTGATCTGACCTCACGCCACTCACGAGGCATTTTTCCAACAATTTAAAGTTAGTCATGACATTATCTATACATGTGGCAGATGTGGGTGTTACTCTAGTTGGCTCAAAATACTCGTACTCCAAGCCGAACGATTTAAACAACGATAAAAAGTTTTGCTTGTCTGTGGTATCTATTAAAATGTCAATGTTAAAATCGCCACAAACAAGAATGCGTTTGTTTACTTTTAGTTTTCTAAGGGCATCTTCCATTATTTGAAGAAAATGTGATACACTAGAGGATGGGGGCCTATATACACACAATATTACATACTCATCCATCTCTGCACAAGCGAACTCGCAAACTCGTTCTACAGAAAGTGATCGAATGTCAATACGCTCCTTAGTTTTTAGGTTATTTTTAGTCAAAATTAAACTTCCTCCACCTGCAGCAGAGCCTCTCTGGAACGAACTGGCTACTTTAAAATTAAAGTTCTTCTACTTATTTCTTTAAAAATATGGCCCACCCAGTTTAATAGGTATTTCGCTAGCGAAAATATTATATAATAAATATTAGCTATTTAATGAATTTAATTATAAACGACTTTCAAGTTGCGCGTAAATAAATTAAAATTGATTGGCTTTTGATACTTTTGACAGTTGCATAAGGTTTCGGTAGTCTACTAACCACACATCTAATGGACGAATCGATCAACCAATGCCACTCAGTGTTAACTTGTCCTAAAATCGGTACCTAGTGCGTTAATCGACGGAATTCCGATGATGTGTGTGTGCAGTCTTGCTGCAATATTGCTGTAGAATCGGCTTTCATGGTATTGCACAAAAACTGCCTTTTAATAAAAAATAAACATCGTCAGACTGAGACACCAAATGTACAGTCCCACTAAGCAACGCTAGTACGACGGGACCGTACAATGAACTGGGGGCGATCCCAGTGACACCCAGACCAGGGCAAATTACGAAAAGGCCATATCCGAAATTTACCCTAGCGGGAATCGAACCCGCAACCACCATGTGCAGTGAGCCGAGCGGCCTACGCTGGAACCACTGCGCCAAGCGGTCGTCAAGCGGTTTTATTTCATTAAAACAAATTCAAATCTAACTAATTCCCATTCCAGTGGCCGACAACATGTCGTCTGCCAAAATGTAGAAGACTACGGATTTTTGGCACAAAATTAATTAAACTGAACAATTGCTTTCAGATGAAATGGAAATATATAAAATTTAGTGACTTGAGGCTCTGGCCGAGGTTTTAATAGATTTTCACTACAAAATAGTTCCTAATGCCATGTATCAAACTGGGATGTGGTATTTATATATTGCACTTCTGCCTACCCTCTAGGAAATACAGAAATTGTATTATTTACGATATAATAGCTTGGTATATAAGGTACATCTCTCTGGAACACTATTTGTTTTTGAAAAGGTAATATTATTTTACTCCACAAAATTTATGATAACACACCTATGCTATCGATTTATATCAAACTAGCTGTGCCCGCGACTTCATGCGCGTGGAATTTAATTGACGAAGTTTCATACAAACTTTCACCCCCTATTTTATCCCCTTGGGGGTAGAATTAATCAAAATCCTTTTTGGCGGATGCCTACGTCATAACATCTACCTGAATGCCAAATTTCAGCCCGATCCGTCCAGGGGTTTGGGCTGTGCGTTGATAGATCACTATGTCAGTCAGTCAGTAAGTCAGTCACCTTTGAGTTATATATATTTAGATAGGTACGAGTCAGTGAAAGGTCATGTTTTTGCGAAATATAATAATAACATCCCGTGTACACCAACAGTGTACTTACAACCGTTGATTAAGCTCGCGCAAACTGCAAATCATTGCCGATGTGAGCGGAATATTTGTTCTAGGTAAACACGTGGAACAGTTTTTGATTACGTTACACGTTGAACAGCATGATATAACAATTTATTATGATTTCAATAAGTCAATATAAATAACTATATTATTATGTTAAGTACGACGAATACATATTGAACCCCAGTGAAATATCATAAAATTCTGTCGAGTAGTAAAAAAAACACGCATAGTCTTCGATCGAAGTCGGTTATAAACGTTATATTCTTAATTATATGGTATACCATAATAAATTGCGGGCAGATGCTGGATGCGGCAAGCTGAAGACAGGGCGCTATGGCGCTCATTAGGGGAGGCCTATGTCCAGCAGTGGACAAGCATAGGCTGATGATGATGATGATGATGATGATGAATAAATTAGACTCATCTAAGGATACTTAGTTGAAAAGAGCTAATATTCGATGTATGTAATTTAATAAGTTGTATTAATTCATGTCCTAAAATATATTTGTTAAATGTTCTGCAAAGACTCGGCCCAGTTTAATACAAAAACAAATTTACTTTATCATCTGGACATGAAAATTCCTGAAACATTCACACAACAACATTATACTCAGTGCCTACAAGCACTGGCAGCATCCCAAATTGAAAAATAAGAAAATGTAAATGAAACTCCTGGTAACACTATGAAATTATATTTTTGTTCGGGCGAAAGTTTATTTTTTTATTTTCTGTTCCAAAAAACGTGCGGCGTGACCTCGCCAGAAAAAGAAATGCAAATAACTACAATGTCTAGGGTTTTATTTAATGTTAGGTTAATTCGAAAATTCTGGAAAATTCTCATATAAATTTTTGAGCTAGCCATTTTCAAATGGACACATTACAAAATATTAGTGCAGTTTTAAGTAACAGTGGGTTAGTACCTAGACCTATTCAATAGTAATTTTATTTCGCCATGAGTATATTTAAATTTTTAAAAATAAATTTTGCTACAATTTTCTATTTTTGTAAGTGAGATCTGCTTTCAAGGTATAGCTACCAAATTTATCAACTTCCATCAGAAGTTGTAGAAGTTATGACACTGTGACAGTCCGGGACGGACGGACGAACAGACTGACTGGATGATCTTAAAAGGGTTCCTTGTAGGGACTACGGATCCCTAAAAATATGAATAGAGTTCGAAGTTTTTTCAATATTTATCCTTATTACGCCACGTGAAATATACGTCCGACCACAGACAGCGTGGGAGATGACAATGCAAAAAGTTGAACACATTTTTTTCTTTTTTTTTCCTATACAAAAAATGTTTTTCTAGAGACTTGTTCATTATATATTTATTTCCAAGGTACCTTACATTCTATATGCAAACGCATCCGTATACTGATATGCATGCAAGCACACAAAAGCTTGGATTTCCTATTGTTATGAAACGCGTTCGAGACAACGGGATGCCAGACTTTATAGTCAACGTTATAGTTTAAGCTGATGCGAGAGCTATAGGATTATTCCAATAGACCTCGCGTCAGTTTAAACTGAAGCTTGTGATAGGAACTGGGTAAAACAATTCAAATTTATCACCGCCGCGACACTGTATCTACGCAGATGATTAAGCCGCATTTACATTGAGCTCCAACTATTATGTAAATGGGCTTATTCGGGAACATCGTCCATAGCCGGGATCATTGTAAAGAGGGGTCTGGACGGAATTTCAATGAGTATTAACGTAAGGATCTGAAACGCCCCTTACGCGTACAGTTGGAGTATTTAAAGAAATTGAAAGGTCACGGGTGCTTAGACTCATAATTAGAGAATTAGCAATTCGAAGAATGCGCCCCGGTATAATTAAAACTTCAGACCTCATTTGACGGTGTCTATCCCCTACTAATATTATAAATGCGAAAGTTTGTGAGTGTGGATGATTGTTACTCTTTCACGCAAAAACTACTGAACGGATTTGGATGAAATTTGAAACACGGATAGTTTATAACCGGGATTAACACATAGGATACTTTTTATCCCGATAATCCCGAAATTTTATATTCAAGTAATAGTGTCATACAACTCCCGGTGGCGGGTGTTTTAGGCAAATTTTATAGTGATGCTTACAGCCGGTGTGACCAGTAAGTGGGATTCAAAAGCTCACTCATGGCACGCCATATGTCACGAGTGGGCTCATATACGGGCAGGCTCGACTGGGATAGTACTCCTCTCTCACAGAAGATCGGCTTAAGTAGCTATTATAGAGAGCCGGAAGCCCAAAGACCGCTTCTTTTCCCATTCCTCTGTCCCACTATCCTTCAGTATCTCCTTCTTGATATTCTCATAGGAAAAATTTATAATAAATCAGAATGGGATTTCCGAATATTATTAGCGTGATGACAGCTAGTAAAAATCTTAGAAGACGTGATACACCACATTGATGGTAGAGCAATTTTAATTCACAAGTTATTTTAATTGAACTTAGAACTAGAAACAGCTGAACATAAATAATTATTAAAATAGGCGTTAACTAGGAAATTGATTGAATATCTACGCGTTGAACCAAATGTAAATTAGGGTTGGTCGGTCCAACGACGCGGTCGCTTGACATTTCGCTCCACGAACGGCACCATTAGGATGTAAATTGTTAGATTAATTTCATGAATTGGACGTGTTTACGATTATGATGTGAAATGCAAAATTGATTATGTTCCCAATGGTATTATTTTGTCCCGGTTTGGCAACATTTCCAGAGGTCTGTCACTGAGCTATGTCACTTTGCTTTTACGCATTTGAGTCTATTATTAATTTCACACAATTAAATTATCATATTAGTCGATAGTAGTATATACAGCTGTTTCAACTGCTAAAAAGTCCAACGTTTAAAGTCTACCCGGGAACCTTTTTATTAGTAGTGCTTGCGAAGCTGCCAATAAAACCAGCCAGGTAGTTAGGTAATTCAATTCAAAGCAATTCACAGGAGCACGGCGTTATTGGTACACCTTGTACTCTCTACTAGGGTGCGGCGACGGTAACTGACGTCAGAGAAATGTAAAATTAACATTAATATTGGCTATAAGTTATATGTTGGCGCTTATACTATTAGATATTTAAACTAAAGTTACTTAATATATTGCTGAAGTTTTCATAACAAGAAAATCTATATTTTTGGTAGTGACAAATTTAGTTTTGTCATAATTTGTGGACAAAATAATTGACACGATTGCATTGTCATTAAACAAAAAGAGATGTGGTCCGTTCACAACTGTTTAGTAAAGTGGGATAGTATACTTGATCGATAAGTATCGAATATCCGAAGGAAATTGACAATAATAATGATGCTATCTCTAAAGATCCACTAACATTTGTGTCATAAATAATTATACTTGACTAACTAAGATAACTATTGTTGTGTACGTTAATTATGTACTCATATATAGCGGCGTTTTCCACTGCTCATTCTCATAAAATAAGTATAAATTGCCAAATGCCGTTTACTTATATCAAGAGTCAAGTCGTCAATTTCACATAACTCACCATTGCAGATAGCCAAGAGGTCAAGCATGATGTCATCGTCCGATATTAATCAATTTCAAGTAGTAACAATTAATTGTTATTTAATTCTCGAAAATATATGGATAACATAGGAAAGTAATTGTTGTAGTTGTAATTTAAATAAAGAACAAAGGCGGAAAACAAACGTACGACTCGGCTGACACCGAAGCCTATACTCGGTGAAACAAAAAGGGTGTACTATTTTTTTTGCACCTTTTTTTTAAAAAAGATTACTAGCAATGGGTTTTTATCACATTACTAGTATTCCCTTTAGCCCCTCCAACTAAGCTAATGCTTGTGCTAGGAGTGGGCTCACGTTTAATGGCTAGGATGGGGATCGAACCCGGAACCTTTCAGCTACGAGGACGGGCCTCTAGCTATTGACTAGGCTATTGACGCTTAAACTTTACTTTACTTTACTTTACTTTACTTTGTAAATTTAAAACTATCAGCTTCGTGGGACAGTTGAAGTACTAAAGGTTTTGTAGACTTGTGACATCTGTCAACAGGTGTATTCCTACAACACCTTTTGCTTTTCAAGTTTCCTCCAAAGCTCATAGTTTTAGAATTACAAAATAAATTTTTGAAAAAAGAGTGTACCCTTTCTGTTTTTAACCTGTAGATGCTGCAATATTAAAGGCATTGCTCGCACGTTACCGCTAAAGGGGATTGGGCAACCATCGTACGAAACACAGCTATCATAGCTACTTTTCGCCGATCTTTTCTGCGAGGGCGGCTTAACCCTGGCCCGTATTTGGACTGTGTTTGATTGACTTGGCTCTACCATCTTCTTCTTCTTCTTCTTCTTCTGCGGGCGAAGTTTACACAAATCGACGACTGTTGCGCCTGTTTTGTGTGTTGGAGGGTGGTGAGCCGGTCACTCCAGCCATCCAAGCTCAGCCAGGAAGTTCCCCAGCTACTTGATGTCACTGAAGACTTCCTGAAGGCTACCCGGTGTGCCCAGGTAGCTTGCCCGGTATGTGGCTACTCCGTTGCATTCCAGCAGGACGTGAGCAGCTGTTTCTTCCGCCTCCATGCAGGCTCTGCATAGGGGGCCGTCCGTGATACCTAAGTTATAAAGGTGTCTGTTAAAGTTGCCGTGCCCTGTCAGCGCACTCGTAATAAGTCGTAGGCGAGATCTACTTAGCTGTAATATTGCTTTGGTGAGCCGGCGGTTGCCTCTACCATCGTAAATAAGTGAAAACTGAAAAGCGCTCTACCGTTGCGATAATAGTCTTATGTTAACTACAAATTACAATTAACAGGATATTGCTAAACTCTATCTAGTTAAAGCTCGTCTGTGAACACTGATCAATATTGGTTCAACGATGAAATTTTGTTAATTAAACCGTACTATGTATTACGAAATTAATAATGACGCCGCCAATGTTTGTCTAATACTAAACGTGATTGAATTTTGCGTGCGCCTGTTTGATAGTTAGCACTACACAAACACATTAACGGACTGTTAGATCAATAACCGATGGTTTGATTTACTAGTAAGAATTGTTAAGTGCTCTATTATTCGTTAACAATTGCTTACTTTTATTAATGTTAAAAAAATATGTAAACGTTAACAGAAAAGTAGTCATGGTATCACTTTGTCATATTTTCTGAGTTCGCACCATCATTATTATTCGTATAAAATTTGCTAAATAAAACAGACTTATAAGTTGCTGGACCTTATTGTTGCTAAGAGAAGATTGACAATAGAATACCAATCCAGGCGCAAGATATTTAGAGAAGGTAATTCACATTTGGGTAGCTTTTTTAAAAACAAGTTGCTGTACCCTGCGCGCGTTGCTGCGCTGTCAAAGATTGGTCGTACCAACTCAGAAACCTTTGTGGGCTCATGCACAACACTTTGATGAAGATCATGACATGATCAAATCCATAGTTTACCATTCTATAAAGGACATACAGACAAACAAACACATGGCTCGCCTGATGTTAAGCAGTCCATGAATGCTTGTAATACCAAAGGCATTGCTCGTTGCCGGCCCGAATTGGACTGGGAGAGTGGGAGGATAGGGAAAGGAGGTTGAGCTTTCGTCTTTCTCAATCATCGTACAAATCGTAGCTACAATAGAAACGTTAGGCCGACCTTCTGTGAGAGGGTGGTGCTACCTCGTTTGCCCCAGCGCATATATGAGCTGCAGTCAATCGTCTTCCACCATAGATATACTATGAGAAAATGAGAACGAAGAAATGAATAACACTTTCAATGGCGTGCCCATTGTTACACGTAGCTTACCTAACCTCATCTAACCTATGAAAATGTATTAATAATTGTAATCATCTCCCTTAAATTTAAATTGTGTAGCACCGACTTGTTGACGACCGCTTGGCGCAGTGGTTCGAGCGTAGGCCGCTCGGCTCACTGCACATGGTGGTCGCGGGTTCGATTCCCGCCGAGGCAAATTTCGGAAATGGCCTTTTCGTAATTTACCCTGGTCTGGGTGTCACTGGGATCGCCCCAGTCCATTGTACGGTACCCATAGTACAAGCTTTGCTTAGTTTGGGACCGTACAGTTGGTGTGTCTGTCTGGCGATATTTATTTATTTATTTATAATTATGCCACTACTCTGGTTCCCAAGATACAAGCGTTTGCTTAGTTTGGGATCCACAGTAATACGTCTATGTAATCGTGATTTAGTTACTTATCTAAATATATATAACTCAAAGGTGACTGACTGACTGACTGATATAGTGATCTATCAACGCACAGCCCAAACCACTGGACGGATCGGGCTGAAATTTCGCATGCAGGTAGATGTTATGACGAAGGCATCCGCTAAGAAAGGATTTTGATTAATTCTACCCCCAAGAGGATAAAATAGGGGATGAATGTTTGTATGAAACTTTGTCAATTAAATTCCACGCGGACGAAGTCGCGGGCACAGCTAGTTAGCAATATACCTCTTGTATTTCAAATTTTGTACGTGTAACTGTTTTTTTATAATAAATTTATTCTTATTCTTATTTATATTCACGACTTATAATGAGTATGACCGTCCATAATAAACATAAAACCACCTTATTACCAAAGCATAAAGCGTTCGATCAAAACAAGTTATGAAAAGCATTTCCTTAATTCATATCTGTGGGCCGTGAAAGGCAGCAAGGGGGGTTGGAAACGTTCCAGTTTACATAATTTAATGGGATTCAAGAGTTCGCTGCGGGTCGAAGGTGGCCAGATGATTTGAATCGCGGGATATAAAGGTCAGTGAACGTGAAAAAAGGTTCATAGTTATTGTCTTATAATTTTCTTTATTTTTTAATTAACAGCTTAAAATTTGTATGATCAATAATAATGTCAAACAAAAGGAAAAAGACTAGCCCGCTGAGTTTCTTGCCGGATCTTCTCAGTCGAGGTTGCATTCACATAGTGGTAGCCTTTAGCGGAATATGTAAAAAAGACAAATTGTAAGTGCCCCCGTAGGCCTAAACAAATAAATGATTAGAAGTTGACTTGTTTGACCGTTTATTATTCTGTTATTATTAATCTTTTAAGAAATAAATAACTGTTGTTGATGTTAAGTATTTATTTTATATATCATTTTACAATCAAGCTTGGACACATAGTTCTATTGATTTAAACTTAAATCATTTTGAGACATCGATCACGCATGGGTTTTCAATGATAAATTTATTTTAAAACGATTTAAGAAGGGGTCATTCACCCGTTACTCGCCAAACATCAACTACCGCGAGACGAATCTGAAGACGCCTCGTTTAAAGGCGAAACACGTGCCGAATTATTTTATGAAGTCGCTTTGTTCTGTAGAAAATTGCATATTGATTTGAATTCCTGACACCACCTTTCAGCTCAGATCAAAGAGAGTTCGGTGAGGCCAACAACCCTTTTTTACTACCAACCAATGAACGTTGGTATTCAAAATATGATGTGCTTTTTATTTTAAATTTCGGAAGGGATAAGGTTCTCCCTTAGGTAACATTTGTGTGGTATTTGGTATCATAATCATCTATTTATATAGTCACTTTTCGTATAGAAAATAATTGTTGAATAACGGTGACAGTGTGCAATGCACCTAACAGCCGAAACGGTCGAGAGCTCACCAATGGATTCACTCATTCATATTCGTTCGTTCATTCATTTATTCATTCAATTCCGATCGGCAGATAATAACTGCTTTCTGACGACTCTCCAGAGCCGGTGGAGCGTTATATTTTATTGTACACTTGAAAAATAACTTCCAACCTTCATTTGGGTTAATGTCGATGTTACGAAAGATGGATTAACGAATCAGAAGTTCATTTTGTAATATAAAGATTACTTTTGTTTCTATGATAATAAATCAAATTAATGTATTTTGATTTATTATTTTACTCATTCATTTTACACGCCTAGGTCTAGGTGTCTGGAGTGTCACCCCCCCCCCCCCCTGTTTCTACATAAAGCTGCTTAGTTTGAGGTCCGACAATCTATACTTATGAATTAATTTTCAAGGAACGAGAGCCTTCTCCAGGTTTTCTGTATGGGATCCTTTTCATATATTCCGATTTCGCCAAGCAATTGCACTTTCGCCACATCAACAGCATTTGTTTCAACAAATACCAACCAAACAAAGCCGTTGTGTCCTTTTCAACTTCATTTACTCCCAACAATATCCAGAATAGGAATGAATGGGCTATTGAAGTGTAAACTTCACCAGCCACGTGTCGCCTTCACTACAGAACAACGGGAACTGAACGGTTTCATGTCACGTACCAGATTCAGAGTCACGATTCGTATCGTTTACTTGCCAATATCCAGTGTGCACAGTAGGGTCTGCTAACGGGACGGCGATCAGGGTTAGGTACCTACATGATCACTGATGCCCATTTTCGAATAAGACTGACTGTATATGACGGATAAATGATTTTGGGACTGTTATTTTTGTTAATACAATAATCTCCCTCACTATGAGGGGGATTCAGGCCGTAATCCACCACGCTGGCGCAGTGTGGGTGGACGGATTTCACATGTCTTTCGAAAATTGGTTAGATTTTTTAAGACATGCAGGTTTCCTCACAATGTTTTCCTTCACCGTAAGCGAGTGATTATCTTATTGAAGTTATGATTCGCAACCCCTGAGGTTGTAATATACTGCTATTTTACGTAATATACTACTAATATTTTTTATATTTTATAATTTTTGTGCGCGGAAATACGGCAAAACTATTGTGTACTTTTGATATCGATGTCGATGTAGGGGCACTTTTGTACAGGTAGTTTCAAAAGTTCAATATAATAATTTAGGTAGGTATAGTAGGTACGGTGGCTGATGTGTAGATGCTAAGTGAAGACGGACTATGCGTAATGATCTTATTGTCTGAATTACGGACCCATGAATATTTATCATAAATTTCGTGTTGTGGCTTTAGAATATATCCAATAGCCTAGTAAAAAGTGTACCTAAACTACATTTATAAGTAACCACCAATATTTAGTTATTGCTCTAACGGCCAAAGTCAAAGTTTTAAAGTGTAAAGTGCGGTTCACTCGGCCCGTATTCACAAACATTACTATGAGGTCTCACAGTGCGCGTGAAATGATAGACCAGACGATGATTTGTGTAATTCTTGGTATTATCAAAAGGCAACACACTGGAGCTATTATAATAATATCTACTACCCTTGTAATTATTGATAAGCAACTGGCGATTAAAAAAAAAAGACAAATGTATAAAGACAAGCCCACTGAGTTTCTAGCCGGATCCTCTCATTCGAGGTCGCGTTCCGATCCGGTTGTAGATATAAGAAAAAAAAAATTACAATTTGTAAGTGTCCCCGTAGGCCTAAACAAAATAAACGATTTGAATTTGATCTATCTTTGACTTCATTTCTAAGAGTAAACTATCAACAGGCAGGCAGTTATTCCAAGTTTCTACGTTCATAAACTTTATTGGCCATGTTTGAAGTTTGTACTAATCCGAACCGACCCATTTTCAGTCACGATTCTGCATCGTCAACTCAACTTTATATCATAGCAGTAGTAATACATAGCCGCAATTATGGCAAGTTTCCGGCAATAATATGTAGGCACAATGGACCGGGCCGCCTTTTGCGGTTATGGTGCTATAAAAAGCGGGATGTTCTATCCGAGTATATGGGAGAGTTAAGATGCAGGGGGTGTGTATTGTAGGACGTTTATGTTTTGGAAAAAAAGAATCTGGTTTCTTTTTATATTTTGATTTCCTCCCTCATATTTAGTGTTTGGATTACGGAAGACGGCTGCATATGCCGATGCAGACCAAGGCGAAGATGGAGAGACGATTTGGATACCTACCTTTGCGGACATAATGGAAATGGCTTAGGATAAAAAGTAATTAAAGAGAGACAAAGAGGGGGTTTCGCTTTTCACATTGAGGCATAATTAAGTAAAATTATATTTTCAAGTTTTATTAAGTGTCAAGCATAGGAAAGCCATTGACTGTCCAATAATCCCTCCCCTGTTCCCCATCAGTAATGTGGCGGATACTTCACTAAAAATCATGTTTCACAACTTTTGTTCCGATCGCCCAAACACACATTTATGAACGTATATATATTCCACCAACATTTATTTATATATTTCAATTCAAAGAAACACAAGCCTTGGAGATTATAACAAAAATAACAACATCACTTTTCCACTTCCCGTCAAAAAATCAGTGGGGCTACTAAAAAAATTGCTTGAACCAAATCTTCCCAGCAGATGTCTTGCGCATTTCGAGTCGTTACTTTTTATGAAGGGCGTTAGGCCAGAAAGTTTCTTGTATGGCGACCACAGGCCAGTGACGTGGTGTTGCACGCCCCCCGCGAGGGGGAGGGATGACGTCACACGCATAGCTTTGCAGAAAAGATGCGAGTGACGATGAACCTTGATTATGTTGAAGTCATTCGAGGAGGACGTCTTTCAGACGACGAATGGATCCGATGTATCCTTTATTTAAGTTATATCTGCGCCATTCTTTACTGTTAACAGAAACTGTCTGCATCGTTTGATGAAGAGTTATGGCGGTACAATTGGGTATCGGCGGCAGATTCAATCTGTGTGTTATTTTTATTTAACCCTTTCAGTGTGAAGGTCAATATTCTTGAGGTCTCTTTGTAATTATTAATGTCACGACAATAACTCGTTGGGGAATACCAAGCTTTTGTCTGTTTATTTCTCATTTTACTTGTCAATGTTTAATTTGTTTTATAAGTGCTTTGTATAGGTAGTTAAGAGACCGATGAAAATAATAGGTAAGTCGTCACTGAGTCAGAGCTTCCTTTAAATAACTTTCTTATCGGGTGATCAAATGTTGGAACGAAACTAAAAAATATTTTTTTAGCCCTTTTTGACGTCCCACTCCTGGGCACGGGCCTCCCCTCAATATGAGAGGGATTCAGGCCATGATCCACCACGCTGGCCCAGTGCGGGTTGGCGGATTTCACATGTCTTTCGAAAATTGGTTACTTAAATCTTCTAAGACATGCAGGTTTCGTCACGATGTTTTCCTTCACCGTAAGCCGTAAGCAAGTGATAATCATATACAAATTATGATTCGCACATAGGTTTAGAAAAATCCAGAGGTTCGAGCAGGGGTTTGAACCCGAGACCTGGTAGCCCGCAAGACGCGTGCTTAACCAATCGGCTATCAATGCACCTTGGGGGAGGGGAACAAATATATAAAATAAAAAATGGTTAACACTCATACTCTTTTGTAGTAACCATACGTATTTCCAATATCATGTGACGCCAATAAAAATGCATTCGCGAATCACGCAAACAAATTGATCCGTGCCTCGTTGGATTCCATTCTGTGATTCAATATCAAAACACGTAAATTGTTTTGTACGAAAACGAGAAAGTTTTTTTCGGATATCCCCTTTTGTTTCTATAGAATTTGAGGCCCGTATAATTAAATCGATCTCAAATTTCAGAGCGATAATGGAAATATCATCCCTATATCATACCAGTTGAAAATTACTTAACTAAATCGTACTGAGACTTGAGATAGATTAATACATTCTAATCTTATTTTGAGTTGATTGGTGTTTTTTAGCGTGTTTGGGCCGTTTGAGGACACTGAACCATGTGTGTTTTTATCACTTAAGCACCTACACTATATTACATCAGGCACTTAGCATCGTCACAGTTTTGCTCAAACCTGTTATTAATGAAAATATCAGAGCAAAACATTTGTTTTGCTTGTGGACGGTCTCCCAAATATACCTTCACCTTTGTTTGCCAAATTAATAATTTCCTACAACTGAACCGTAATTTTTACTAAGGTCCACATTCCGTTTATTAAGAAATAAATAATTTTGCTTTTTAAGTCTCGCTACTGGGCCATGATTAATAAATAAAATTTATGATGTATAGGTACTTGTCACTTATTTCAATACAAGGAAACTCGTTCCCAATTACAACAAAATATCGTCGAATGCCAGAAAATTCTCCGGAAAAGAGCCATGATAATACGCCAAAATATGTTTCGCTTTTATTCCTAAAGATTGCAATATACTTTCAATGTTATGTACACAAGGACAACTATATTTTTCTTCAGGGCATCATGTCATTCTAGTTTAGTCTCGTCTGGGTTTTCCACCTGATTAGGCATCTCACTCGAGCATTCTGTCTCGCTTTTATCCTATCCTGCCATCTTGTTTTGACCTCTAACTAAATTGTCTTCAAGAGAATGATGGTGTTATGGTTTTTTTTCACATTTCACCACCTCGACTAGGATAGGCTCAAGCAGGTTATTTATCAAATTTATTTTAGGTACTAAGTATAGTTTTTCTTGAGTAGGTACTTTTGAGAATAAAGAAATGTTTCCTTTCATGAAAAGTCGCTATCATCTATATTAAGGTTACTTTCCCTAAAACTCGGTATTCTTTTTCACCCTGTACTTATATGAATGAGTCATGGCCTTTTATTTAATTAGTTCTGCGAGACTAATGTTCATCATGGTCCAGTATGAATTACAAGTTTTTTGAAAACTGTAATTAGGGTTCTAAGCTACAGACATGTGGACGGTACAAAATACGTCCATTGGACAGAAGTCGTCCATCAGGCGAAAGACGTCCACTGCTGGAGATAGGTCGTCGCCTATACTTGCATTCAAGTCCAATATGGGTTGCGTCAGATTATCTTAAGGGAGGCCACTCTTGGATGGTTCATGCCACATGTAGCCAAGGTCCGTGATTCGCATCCTGATATTATTCTAAGCAGTAAAATAGCATAAGTTCACTGGCATTTTATGCCGATATCTTATATATGCTAATGCAATTGCCATTGTTTATTTGTGTATATGTTGTGTATATTTATTTGGGTTACGTTATTAGCTAAATGAATATCAATGCCCTGAGTTGATTGTTCGTAATCGAATCAGCAGCATTGGTTTCAGTTCATCGACAATTATTCAAATATAATAGTGAACAACATATTATATTTACCCATAGTAGACCAACCCCTATATTTATAAAAATAATCTAAGTATTTACAAGTAGTTTACAAAGCATTTTTTTAAACTAAAATGCAATTTAAAACTAAATTTCTATAAGTACACTTGGGGGTAAGTCACCTACCTATTACCTTTTGGGATAAAATAGTAAGCGGGTAATTTTACTTTTACTTGCTCAGCAAATAAATTATTGCAGTGATATAGGGACCTAAATAACTTTTATTTTACTCGGTAACCTTGATCCTGTGCGTTTGTTAGTTACCTTTAACTATGTTACGCAAGACCGTTCAAGCGTATGGGGCGATCGCAGGTAACTTGTACGAACTTACCCCATGAAGGATACTCAAATAGCCCATAGCGATAGATAAGGGGACCCGTCTGTTTGGCTCTAATCTTTGTTAATGGCTGTAGTTTCCGTATTTATAGCATATTTTTATTGTTCTCCCGCGAGTTTGAATGGCGAAGAAAAGATAATTATGGCGGAGATAAAAGTTTATTTCGTACGTTACGTGTTCTCGACATTAATTGTTGGGACGGGATTATTATTCGGGAATGTGTTCCGGGGTAAGTTTATGGCGCTGAAATAATTTTGTTTATTGCCATTTGTTTTTTATTGCGGAAGAAAATAAATATTGGTTTACCTTTCCTCCTTTCAAAAATGTAATAGTAGAAATAATTTTGTTTTCAGAGTTATCCCCATCCATCACGTTAAAACAAAACCGATAGGTAAGTAAGTATATCACGAAGCCGAAGGAAAGATGGCGCTGAATGCGAAGCTTCAATACCATGTACAATCCTTAGTTGAAAACCTGAATCACGGTATTAGAGTTCGCAAGCATCGCGACAATATACTCATACATGACTAACGAAAATCTTTGGGTTGGACTGGAGCATCGCGGCCGCAGTGTTAGGCTACCACCCGCCCTTGAAGATTTTACTTTGGTGACTCCAACAGTTGTTTTATCAACAAGTGTTCTGTTTTGAAGAATAACATCGCTCGATTTTTGCCTGAATGCATCACAGATGTTTGTAAACTCAAAATGTACCTACTTATCAGCGTCATTATATTATACCTAGTCCATTTTATTTTACATTGATGAGACATTACATAATAGAAGCCTAAAAGGACTGGGATCCATTAAGGGATTAAGTTTAGGTTCTAAATTTCATTTAATATGCGGGATCATACCAACATATTCATTGACGTTAAGTGGTACAACCCAATATATCCTTTGCAAAGGTTAGGGGTAGAATTTACGAAATATTTAAGGGGAAAAACGGGTACGTAATGGAGGACTCGATTGAAATCCAAGCAATTTAAATTCGTATTCAGCACTTGTTGCTAGGTTAAGCCCTCTCCACTACTCTTGAATTTGGTTTAAAACATAATACTATTAAGTTTCCTCAAACTGATACAAGCGTCTAAGGAATGCGTTTGTCTTCATGGGGTCGCAATTGGCGCGGTTGTTTGATGGCGCGAGCGAATCAGTCAATGCGAGTGAACGCAAATCGCCCGCTTTAATAGCTCGCCTTAGTTTTAATTAACTTTTTTAAAGCATTTTAAGTTCATCATGCGAAAAACCAGTCGAATATTTGATATCGAGCCAGTAATTAATAATTTTAGTTATTATTCCAAAACTTTAAATATGAGCCTTATTATATTACACTAGCAATGCTCTTGTCATCAGATATCTTCAGTTACATCAGGCGTATTTTTCTGATAAAAAACATTACCATAAAACAATAGAAATTTAAACCTATAACAATTTAAAAATACACAATAATCGTACGCAAACGCTGGCTGTGCTGTGCTACAAAGTGGGCTCGCCAGCTTCGACCAATAAAAACGCTTTATTTCTTGTCAACTCGAGCTAAACTGGGTGAAGCTGAGGAATTGCAGCGATGCTATTGGTCGAAGCGGGCACCCAGCTCGAGTCAGCCCCATGTATGAGCTGTAGTCAATTATCGTCAGCTTAGCTCCACTAGGTGAAACAGAAAGGGAATACTAATTGTTTTGCAACTTAACTTTGTAAACCTAAAACTATCGTCTTTGTGGGACAGTTGAAGTACTGAAGGTTTTGTAAACTTATGCAATCTGTCAACAGCTGTATCCCTATAACACTTTTTGTTTTTCAAGTTTCTTCCAAAGCTGATAGATTTAGAATTACAAAGTTAAGTTTTGAAAAAAAGTATACCCTTTCTGTTTCAACTTCTATAGTGAAATAGTACATTGTTACACGAGTTATGAAAGTGACTTATTTTTCCCGAGACGGGGTTTGGCGCCGGAGCGTAGCGAGGGCGCTAATAGTTCGAGGGACAAAATAAGTCTTTCACCCGAGGTAAACACTGTGCTTTTCATTACGAATACAAGGTAAATAAAAATAAAAACAGGAATTGGCTTAAGAAATAATACAAGGAAGTATGAACAATACTCTACAACTCGAAAAAAAAATAAAGATCGGATTGCCGCCTATTTTGTTTTTTTTCGTTGGCTGGCCAGCTTCATTATTTAGCCATTATTTTTCATTTTCATCTTTAAATATGTTGCCCAAAGTTATTTTAAAGAAATTGTTGAAACTAAATTATAATTAGGTCATTTAAAAATATATATTATTTAATTAATACTTAACTTTATGTTATTTCAATTTTACATCGTGCTGTAATTGAGTGACTGTAGAAAAAGTTTGAACCTGGTTCCATAGAAATGTGAAAATGGAACTAGTTTTTTTTTAATAATTTGACAGCTGTCATTGAATGCGATTCTCCCGGGCCGGAAAAGTATTTCTTTCAACCCGCTCCTCAGGCAACTTCAGACCTACTTTCAGAGTATGAGTAATGAAAAGATTTTTACGGAATTAGGTAGCTCTAATTCAAGGAACTTTTATCATGCAATAGGTACCCTGTTGTTTCCCGCTAGTACTATTGTGCTCATGAAACTTTGAGAATGTTTCCCGTGGGAACGATTTAAGGCATTAAACTCGTGGTCAAAGAGTGTTTTGAGTACACTGCTGCAGTAATAACGCATATGAAGTGTACAATGGACAAGGACATTTAATAATGTAAGTATAAAATGTCCTTAGACTTTGCAAGAAATACTTCGAATTATATTATTAAAATTCAAATTCATATTTAAAATTCAAATTTAATTATCAGGATTAACTCATAATGAATTAACGGAGAATTAGTATTAAGTAGCTATCATATTATACCTAAGCATAATATGATAGCTGTATAATACTGGCAAAATATTACGTAAATAAGAGTTGAAAATGAAACTAAATAATAAAAGATTCAGGTGGCACATACGTCGTTCCAACTATTTAAATTTATGTACATATATCAAAGATAATAACCACATCCAACTTAATTTTACCTTAATTTTCTTAATGACTAAACTCTTAACTCAAATAGTTATAATAACCTAGATGAAAGTGTAATATGACTCCACGTGCGTAATAGTTCTAACATCTAAGAATGCGTAGGCATTCATTAATGCGAGAAAACCCACTCCTCTAAATTGGATGGGTGTTTATTAGGTCGCACTAATGAGTTCTGGAATAGTCTGAAATACAAATGTCGGTATGACATTGGCAGGTAAGAAGTGAGAGGGTACTATGACCAAAGTATAAGGTCTTCCTCAGTCAAAGTCAAATCGTTTATTTTGTTTAGGCCTACGGGGGCACTTACAAATTGTCAATTTTTAATTTTTTTTCTTATGTCTACAACCGGGTCTTAACGCAACCTAACGATTTTGGATTACTAAATATCGACATTACGTTGTCGTTTGTCGATTCGTTCAATACGTCGTTTGACATAACTTATGCTAGTATGAATAAATCAATCTCAATTCTGACAGCGATCTTGAAATGTTATTTATGTTATTTATGTCATACCAGTACAAACTTACACGTCAAAAGCGGATTCAAGACCGCTCTCAGACTTGAAAACCTATGATAATTACGTATCTACCCAAGTATAGCCTGTCTTCACCAGGCGTCTTCATTCGCACTTTTAAAACATTCTGTATATATGGATGTTTTTAGGTAACAAGTGCCGAACACATTTTCGATACAACTTCACATTCTCTCCTTTGTAGAACTTTTTTTTTCTCTAAGGAAATTGAAAATGCGTAAATTCTCTCCGCGGACTTTTCGCCGCAAAACGCGACGACGCGACGGGAAAAGTTCACGATGAATTATGGTGCGTTCGAGCGCTCCGTGTTTTGCAGTAAACGCGCTAACAATGTTCGTGATGACGAATTTAATTTGCACCAGCGATACCTAACGGAGACTATTCAATTAAGTGGCGTGACGTAATAAAATGGGCTGGTGACGTTTGTGGTAAACTTCTATTTTCGTTGGAATACCCTTTATGGGTCCCGTTCCGCCTCAGGGTGGGACAGGAATGTGGTGGAGTGCGTTGGGTCTACTCCACACAAATTCGACGGCAATTTTGAAGGATTTTTTTAAAGTAGAGTGTGACATTGCCTAGGTAAGTACTATTTGGAAAATAATGGTTATTTTATATTATTTAAGAATGTCTTTAGAAAATCTAAACAATATTAGAAAGTCATATAAAATCTGCCAACCCGCATTGTCCCCGTCGTATTAAGGAGAGGCCCGTGTCCAGGAGTGAGGTCTTAAAAGGGATTCAATATTATAATTATAATTTAAATGTAAGATATAAAAATATTGCACTGCAAAATAATTAAATTAAATCTGGACTTTTAGAACTTCAGACAATTTTAAGATTAAGAAAACTTTTTATGCCTTAAAATATAAAAGATCTTAATTGACATTACAATTTAAATCAATCGGATAAAAAGCGTTGCTTCGGCTTTGAAGATTCTGATTGAAAGATTGGAAAGAGAATTCAATAATTTTAATTAAAAACTTCTGTAGGTATAGAACTTTAGAATTTTTAATATAATTTATCCGCTGAAACTATATGGCTGCAGTTTGTTAAACGTCTGAGAAACTTCTCTTGACATACACTAAATAGGCTAATATAATATATTATAGAAAAAATAATAAATATCTATACAAATAAATAAAATTGGAGTGTCTGTTTGTAATATTAAAATAACACCTTTTCACTAAATGCATATGAATGTACACACTGTACTTATAACAAAAACGCGATTTAAAATTTTTTTGTCTGTCTGTCTGTGTGTTTGTTCCGGGTAATCTCCGAAACGGCTGGATCGATTTTGACGGGATTTTCACTGACATATAGCTGATGTTATAGGGAGTAACTTAGGCTACTTTAATTTTTGAAAAACAATTAGGGTACCGCGTAAAAAAATAAAAACACTTGAATCCAAAAGTATCTTCGAAACGGCTGGACCGATTTTGACGGGATTTTCACTGACAGATAGCTGATATTATAGGGAGTAACTTGGGCTACCTTATGTTAGAAAAAAAATAGATAACAAACGTTGCCTGTGGCGTGGGGTCAGAACGCGCGAGCGGGATTCAGCGATAGTAGGTATATAAAACACGAAACATAGACTCGCGTATGTTAAATTACATTTTTGTTAAGTTAAATTCCACGCGGACGAAGTCGCGGGCACAGCTAGTAGAGAAAATAACTCTCCGAAAACATCGTAAGGCTTCTTCATTCATACGATAAAGTTTAATGACTAGACTAGAAATGTTCGCTTCACTTCCTTAATCTATCGTTGCACAATCCCTTTATTTCAGACTAGCTGAGCCCGCGACTTCGCCCGCGTGGAATTTAACATAACAATAAAGCCCGGTCCCGCGTTCTGAGCCCGCGCGACAGGACCCATTTTTTAAATTTTGTTATTCTAAAATAAAAGTAGCCTCAGTTACTGCTTATAACATCAGCTATCTAACAGTGAAAGTCCTGTCAAAATCGGTCCAGCCGTTTCGGAGATACTCTCTGATTTCAAGTGTTTTATTTTTTTACGCGGAACCCTAATTGTTTTTCTAAAATCAAAGTAGCCTAAGTTACCCGCTATAAGATCAGCTATCTGCCAGTGAAAGTCCCGTCGAAATCGGTCCAGCCGTTTCGGAGATTACCCGGAACAAACACACAGACAGACAGACAGACAGACAGACAGACAGACAAAAAAAATTTAATTCGCGTTTTTGCTATAGGTATCGTATGTACTTTCATATGCATTTAGTGAAAAGGTGTTATTTTGATATTACAAACAGACACTCCAATTTTATTTATTTGTATAGATTTTCGAATTACGAATACGATTAAAATCTAAGGAAAAATCGCTGCATCTCTATCGTTTGAATGACGCTTCACTGAATATCGTTGTACGTAAGTATGTTAAGGCAGATTTGGAAGTACCGCTAACATCGACAAGTGGACTGTAATTTCCGTGCTTACTCAAACAATAGGTTGATAAGATATTGGATAAGTATATTACTATTGAGGGGCGGATGGGATAATTTATGCATTCAATTCTATCTAGTTCAGTAATCCGACAACGGTTTATAACAGGGAAGGGCTAACAAGGGTCCCAGTGCGGCCCTGGATATGGTCCGGACAAGAAAATCATAATTACTATTTAATAGGGCCATCCGTTATCATTAATGTATTAGGTTCTAGGTAACTAAGGTCTACTTATACTAATTCTCCGTTAATTCATTATGAGTTGATCCTGATAATTATATTAGAATTTTAAATGCTTACTATAGGTGCAATGTGTCTTCTCAAAACAATTTTATTTAAGTTTAAGAATGTTTGATGCGCTTTTAATTTTTTGATGTATCTTTTATCTAAACGTAGGCGCGTAGCGAGTAGATCTTAATGGCTTTATGTAATTAGTGGGTTGAACACATGTTATTAATTTTGGATTACATCAAAGAGTGTTTCATCTCATTATTATTATAAAGGGATACGTGGAGAGTTATATCCTCAATGATGGGGATACTTTAGTGGGAATAAGTGCACCACGCGGATACAAATCAAAACGACAGCATGCTTTCTCGATGACGAAACGATTACGATCAAATATGTTGCTACATCGGCAAAGGTTGCAAGGAGTAACAATATTAAAACGAAACAGCCGAAACGTCGGGAACATAAATTAAATAAACGCGATAAAATCCGAAAAATAGTTTTATTTCAATATTAAAACGACTTAAAAAAACTTAGGTGCTCTTAAAACTAATAATAAATAGGGACCGCAGATATAGATTTACATAGATAATTCAAATGCATGTACTTCGCGTGTCTGAAACCTCGACTAAGCGTCAAGGTTGGTCGCCGCAAACTTACAGTCCGCGCGACCGCAGATATAAAAAATATGAGTATGAGCGAGATTAATCACTTGAGAGAATCGTAGCAGACGGAGGGGCATCGGCGACATCGGTGTCTTTGAATCGGTTTGGACTAAATTTCGGCTGTGACGTCACAGTAGGTGTTAAAAATTCGGCACGCTTGGTTTCAATACAAATCGTGATACTTGTGTTATCTATGTAAATCTATATCTGTGATAGGGACTTTACAATTCCTTTCATTTGGAGGCGGACAACGTAGAACCTCATTATTTTTTAACTGTTAAAAAGTGGAAAAGTAGGCAAGTGTCCGCATTCTTCTTCCAAGGGGTTCCTACTTGCAACGTATAAAACCGGGAAGTACACATGTTTCACAAGGAATTGGAGTAGGTCTCCATGCCCTTATCTGAGTTGTCTCCCTCGTACATCATCACGCTGTCACGGTAAGGAGCTGAGCAGGGGGATAAAAACTGCCGGTTGTGATACATAAATTTATGTTTGTCATGAAGTTTGTCGGCCACGGGCGGGGTAATGACGTTATCTCTGAAATGATTTGTGGCGGGTGAGGGTTTCACACAAATTACGGATTTGCATCTTTGATATTAATTTCAGATCATTTATAGTTCATAGTACCTACTATACAAGGTTTTATTTTAATATTGTTCGATATTTTGCAAGGCGCCGCAGTAAATGTTAAAGACGCATACATATTACAATTTCTGTGACTAAAGATGATGAACTAGTCTAGAGAAAATATTTATAATTTCTATCAGATATTTTCTTGTGGTGGGTTGGTAAATCTTCTTTAAATTTTCCTAATAATAGGACCTTAGTTAGGTATATTACTTATAGAGTAACATTTTACGTGAGTAATTATTTTATTGGAAAGTTTTTCCTGGATTGCTAAATTGTATTCAAAATCATTATCTACTCGTCCAATTCTAGTTAATAAGCAGCTGCTTATAGATAGCAATATCATGAGCTAGTTCATTTAGGTCAATCTAATTGTACAAAATGATTGAAAGTTGCCAAATTGCAGCTTATTTCCATTTTAACTACTATGGTGTGGAATAATAATTGTATCCCAAAGGCCATGTCACACGATAGCATCTACCAATTCGTGTAAAAGAGTCACATTTGATAGAATTAGCGATTGTTATCAGTTTTATTTCCGACGTAATTGGATCTAGGTTTTCATTCGTTATATAGGTAGAACGGGTTCTAGTGTAGTTTTAATAAAACGCTTAATTGCGTAGCATCCTACTATTATTATAAACTAGCTGTGCCCCCGACTTCGTCCGCGTAGTATTTAACGTAACAAAAATTTCGGGATTATCGGGATAAAAAGTATCCTATATGTTAATCCCGGTTATAAACTATCTGTTTTCCAAATTTCATCCAAATCCGTTCTGTAGTTTTTGCGTGAAGGAGTAACAAACATACATACATACATACATACATACATACATACATCCACACTCACAAACTTTCACATTTATAATATTAGTAGGATGTATGTATGTATGTATGTTTGTTACTCCTTCACGCAAAAACTACTGAACGGATTTGGATGAAATTTGGAACACAGATAGTTTATAACCGGGATTAACATATAGGATACTTTTTATCCCGATAAGCCCGAAATTTTGGTTACGTTAAATCCCGATAATCCCGAAAATTTTGTTACGTTAAATACTACGCGGACGAAGTCGGGGGTCAAAGCTAGTATATAATAATTAAATGATAGGTGGACGATATTTTGTTTGCATTGACAATGTTTCAAGCAATACTTGTCTACAAGTATAGCGCTTATAACCTTATAAGCGCTTATAACCCTTCATGCACCGCTTTAATACCGCGCCCACCCCTACCGTACCGTTCCACTACCGCAGGAACCTACTCAGTTAACCCTTCCAATGACCCCCGTCTCCGAGCGCTTCTGCCCCAAGTATCGGAATATTTCAGAAGTATGAAACTTTTTGGTTTTTTTTTCGTGCCGATTAGTATGTTTTTTTACAAGACACGATACTAAAACAGATAGACTTTGACCCAATCGATATATGAAACCCTAATATCGTTGACGTGTTACTAAACGTTGCAAATAAACAACCAATGGCCGCGCGCGTTTTAAACCCACCCATAGGGGAACGCGACATTTGAAGTATTAAAATCTTATACCTACGTATGTGCTGACGACACTATAGGGGTTTAGTGCTATGCCTATAGTACCTACAGGGCAAAACTACAGAACTCTTACGTAGTATTGTATTCTCTTTGTACAGAACGTTGACATTTCTCAATGCGACCGAAAGTTCGCGCGCAATGTGAGACCTCATAGTACTATTTGTGAATACGGGAAAAAATCAACTTGTAGATAGGACTGTCCCACTGATTCAGTGATTACAAGCCCGGCCGGCCGGTCGTGATGTCTTGTGTTCGATTCTAGGTTCTTCAAAGGTGTTATTTTGGTATTCTGTTTTGTGTCTGATCAACTACGGCAAATAATAAGTATTGAATGATCGCATCTTTCCATAAATTGCTCAGCAGCGCCTCTAGCGGAAACGTGTGGTTTTATTAGTTGTGTATGAAGACCAAAGATCTTTTATAAACGGTTTTTTAATATATATGTTTTATAACTTTACAAACTTTTATATCTTTTTAATAAAAACAATTAAATTATTTTTAATTTTTAAGTTTGCAACAATATAGCATTGGGTCTAGCCTGTAAAGATATTTGTATGTATTGAGAAAAAAAAAAAAAAAAAAATTCGCGTCGATGGAGATACCTGATCTCTCAGTCAATATTTGAATACGTGCAAAACTCATATAAACTCCAACAATAGGCTATACCCATCCTTTATAATATACCTGATTGTATTATTATTCTCCCAAAAATACTTAAGTCATGAGTACCATTACACATAAAACGTTGAATATTTTAAAAAAAAGAAGTGGTCCTAAAGCGGACAGGATTAGTCCGACATTAGTAACCTGGTCATCTTTTGTTTGGCAGTACAAAACATCTGCGGCACCGACCTTCTTACGTTCGGGCCGGGTCACATACACGGTTAAGTAATTATAATACAAGTACAGAATATAAAAGAGTGAGGGATCCTTGTGAAGACGGGTAGGGATTAGGGAAAGATGATGAAATTCTTCCAAATATGCTTGGGTCACAATACAAATGAAATATAAAATAAACCATGGCTAACGCAGGGCAAATGAACGGGTTATTTTATTAATCTAGTGGTCGGTGGATCGAAATTCGACCATAATTCATTTAAATTTTAACTGTCATTAAGGTTCTATTGTCAAAGACTATTATGTAACTAGACTATTAAATAAACCCAAAAACCTTCTTGATTGATACTGGCACGCAGAATGCACTATGGAAGTCCCGCCCTCCGAAATAAAGAAAAAAAACTGTCAACGTTCGTCAGTTACCAAGTGGAGGTTACAATTGTGTGTGTGTCAAACGCAGGGTAGTGTGTGTAATTATTTATGTACCATCTTAGTGTATTTTTAAGTAGGTAATATTATATAAAAATATTAGCTTTCCGCACTCCGTCTCCATATAAATTTTAACTGTGCCAAATTTCATACTCCACCATCCACGTAATTTTTGTAAAAAGGAATACAAAGTTTTTGCTTTACGTATTAATATAATGATAATTAGTTTTAAATTTCACGTATTTTTAATTAAAATTACGGTTTCCAAAACATAATGAACCGAGAATTTATAAAATTGCATTTGTCAGTCGCCTGCGGAGTCTCAGGAGCTCTGCGGACCATACTTTGAGAATGGCTGTAAGCGATCTCTTTAGCTTTAAGTTATAAAACGAAAACACACACACTGCTTACATTTATTGCAAAACAGTTTTAATTTGAAGCAGCTTAAGGTCGTCAACTCTAGCTTTACTTTTCTTTAAAATTACTTTTATAACTCTCAATAAGTACGCCTTTAGGTAAATCTGCTCTTTGAAATTGTATTAAATCTTTATATTATAAAATTAAACAAGACTTCTCGAACTAATATTGTTTTTTCTCAAGTAAACCATTTGAAGTAGATTTGTTTCTTAATATTGAATGTTATTTATTTATCCTCCCCAAGTAGCTGGATTGACATAGATATTTTTTATCCAAGAACCAGCCTTAAACATATACCTATAAGTTATTTTAATAATGCACGATATTTTGCATGGTGCCTAATCATCAGTAGCCATGACGGCCTTACCTACCTAACCATGTTGGTTGGTACAGACGTTTAGTAGCGAGTGATTAAAAAGATCAGCTGTTCTAAAGATATTTATTTTATAAATTCTAAAAACTTAATAAGCATTTAGGTACTAAGGCGTTATGGGAAATAACGTGCGTTATTAGACCTGATATAATTACAGTTTATTATTGTCACATGTATGGAAGGGGTTTGGAGCCTTACATCACGAAGTATTTATCCCAAGAATCCTTTGCGGAAACTAAGTCGTTACCGGAGCGGCCAGTTTCCTATAACAAAGTGACTCTGCCAAACTCCACACTCCATCATAAAGCACTTTGTGTGCATGAGTTGGGTAAATATTTTCTTTTATACTACACACTGATATAGAATGGTTATACTGTGTAAATATTGGTTATATTGAGGGTTGAAGATTATAGAAGTGTTCTTACTTCTGGAGCCATTTCAACGAACGTAGAGACTATTTATAAAAATATCATATATTTAAAAAAATATCGCCAGTCTGACACACCAACTGTATGGTCCCAAACTAAGCAGCGCTCGTACTATGGGTACCGTACAATGGACCGCGGGCGATCCCAGTGACACCCAGACCAGGGCTAATTACGAAAAGGCAATTTCCAAAATTTACCCCAGCGGGACTCGAACCCGCAACCACCAAGAGAGCCGAGCGGCCTATGCCCGAACCACTGCGCTAAGCGGTCGTCAGCACAAGGTTCCGCTTTTCAATGCAGGGAATACTTTTTTTAGATTAAATCAAATACTAGTTTCAAGACAATTAAATATTATTTCGGGGACTCAGCAAGAGTCATACTTTGATGTTTTCTTTGGACTCAAATAGCAAATCTAGATAGCTGGAGTGTATGGTGGGAATTGTGGCGGGCAATATCACACTTCAAATAGAGGGGATGGAGATTATGTTTTAGCCTAACCTGTGCTCTGTTCTTCCAGTAAGTTAGTAGACAACCGAAGTAATTTAATAAATTCCTGCCTCAAAATATATCTACGCCCTACGTCACTAAGTAATTGTTCATATAGAGTAATAAATCCAGCTAATAAATCTAATTTACTGTGTGGACGTAGGCTGGATTATGTGGCATGACAATAATGGGATTCTCCAGATGCGACAACAGGTAAATTATCAGTTGTAATAATCCAGTTATGTAATGTGCAGAAATAGCCATTAGGTAACTAGTAGGTAGTTATGTTTTGTTCTACCCTGCCGCTGCCGAGGGTGCGAGGGTGTAGGGGAAGGGACCATATTATGCTCCCCCTGGACAAGTTCACACAGGGAGCACGGGACATAAAGGGGCGCCGCTGCGTTCTGTCAGATCCCGGGGCTCCTCTGACATGCTGAAGGCGCCCACCCGAGATTTTTAAGTGGGTAAGAACAACATAACCCATGCCTCTCCAAGAAGAGATCTTTAAAAAAAATATTCCCCTAAAATAAAAAGTGCCGTCTAAGGACGCCCGAAAGAAGCGAAGCTTTATAGTATAAAGCGTAGCAACTAAGCGTTAAAAACAGCTGCGGTGCGTGTATACCTATATAGGTATATGTCGTATAAGTAAATAACGCTACTGACGCTTAGCACGGATAGAGTGGCCGCGCGGCGAGAGCCCCGAAGTCCGTATAGAAGCTTCGTTTCAAACAGAAAAATCTGATAATTGTTGCATTTTATGATCAAAACTTCTCATCAGAACTGGCACTAGTTAGCGACTGATAAATTCGTGTTGATTGCTCATGCAAACCATAATACATTAGTGCGCACCTACATTATATGGACATCGGTACTATTGCTTTAAATATAGGCGAGCAAATTGCGCAAGCAAATTCGCTCGCTTGAGTCCTTCACACATTATTTGTGTATGACCTTCATTTCTCGACCAGAGAAGATGACAACAATCAATTTATTTTTCAACCTATCTCTATATTTTCTTGGTAAACTTTAGTAGGTACTTATCTAAATCATTCTTCAAAAGCCAATCCATTGAGTCCCAAGCCACCGATTATTCTTTGTCAAATGCCTATTGCACAATATAATTCTCTATTCCATTACATACAAACATTCCATGCCCATCTGTCTTCTAAGGTGCCCCATTTTCAGAGTTATTTTTGTCTAGGTAGCCTATTCTGGGACTTTTTTTATTCTAACGGCGTTGTTTAGTTGGTTATTTGGGTCATTTAACGTAAAGCAATTTGTTTGTTTGCTTTTAAGGGGCTTAAATAATGTGGAAACTGTTCTGTGAAAAATACTTTCTTTGAAGAAAAACATCATCATGTATAATTACAAAGTTAAACACGCTACAGACACGAGTTATATCAAATTTTGCCTTGTACAATTTGACGTGATTAATTTCTGTCATGTGCTTATCTCTTTTGTAATATCAACGTTAAAGTTTACCAATTATTTGTGTGGAGAGACGAGAAAACATAATGGAATAAATTATGACAAAGCCTGGCTTATTAGGAAATTTTATCAATATAATTTGTAGTCCGCTAACCCAGACCACGGCTGCAATACATCCCATCTTTACAATTTGATATCCTTATACATAAATAATCAAAGATGCAGCGTGTCTTTATCCGTAAAACATCAACAAAAAATTATATTAATAAAAATAAAAGGTCGAGGATTTCAGCAAAACATTTTCAGACAAACGCTTATCTAAGATTTAACAGATGTCGCCGGAATTGGCACTAAACATTTTATAGCCAAAAAGCTCTCCAGTGTACTGACATTCTGAAAGATAAATATAACTGTCCTTAAATCTTTATTCGGCAATGATACGGAAATGCCAGTCGTAAAATGCCACTTGACGAAAAAGGTTCCCCCACATATCGTAGGTTTGTCAAATCAGAAAACACTGATGAAGGTATTTAATTTGAATATTGGAGAACACTGTCCAAATAAGCGGCCATTCGCACGAGGAAGATGATATTGTTCTATCTATACGAGAACATTTTTGACAGATAATGACCGAATTTCACAACAAAACTTTTCCCTGGGTCTCTCCATTGTCGATCCCGGTTTACAGGGGTACCTAACAATGGTGAGAGTGTGGTGGGGGTTTGTCCCAATAAAATAAAAATCTGGATATTGTGAGTATTGAAATTATCACCACCATGTTTTACCGTGTAAATTACCACTGAAATGAATACCTCAAAAGAGCTAAATATATTTTAGCAAAAGGAAGTTTACAATAATTCCATACTCGATAGGTTAGTATGTAAACACATATATAAAGGTACGATATTGTAATGTAAAGCCTCCCCTTTGAATAAAAGGTTGGATAGGCTCGGTTGGTGTAACAATATTATGTCGTGTTGAACGTTATTTACCTACTCCGATTCAATCACATGACCTAATAAAATTAATGTGCCACGAACTCCCAAAGTAATTAGGTTAGAGTACTACATTGTAATCAGCGTTTGTGGCGGCCACTGAAATTGAAACTATTAGTTTTTGGTCGGGTACAATCAAGTTTTGGATACACTTGAACAAAAAGACGTTAAAACTGAAATTACTCGTACTTAATGCAAGGTGTTGACTGTTGAATATAACATTAATTATGTTAATTTATTTAACATATTGCTCTATTTATTTTCAAGATATTTCGAGCGATGATTTCAGTGTCCCATAGCTCTAAGTCGGCTAATTTAAAAACAATTGAGATCCTAATGGTCTTCCGGCGTTCCACTTATCGAACAAAATATCACTATTATAGCAAGCAGTGATAGCCGATTAGTTAAGCACGAGTCGTGCGGGCACCAGGTCCTGGGTTCAAATCCCGGCTCGCACCTCTTGCTTGCTTTTTTATCACGCTATCTTTACCCTGATCTTCTGTGGGAGGGTGGTACTAAGCCGTTCGAGCTAGTCTGTATATGAGTTGTAGCTCTTCTTTGTACAGCTCTTGCTCTACCACTGTAAAAATACATTGAAATTGGCCCAAATAAGTGATGGATTCTATTAAGCTATCTTGTAGTACAGAACTAATTTTAGTAACTTCAAAACCTCGAGCCTCTCAATTACCTTATCTATTCCAAGTTTATTAGTCTAAGGAATTATCGGGGTATTGTGGTATTACTCTAAACATTAATACTCCGATAATAATTGCCTAACTTGAAGCAATATGTTCTAGTATATATCAACAGAATTAAGCTGATAGTCGATTGGAGTAATATTGTACGGTTAGCTGGTATACGGGGGTCAAATTAGGAAATGGTCCATTCGTAATTCAGCCTGATGTGGATGTCACTGGGACTTTGGCTCAGACCATTGTACGGTACCCATAGTACAATTGTTGCTTGGTTTGGGACCAGCTGGTTTGTTAGCCCAGATATATTATATTGTGTTATATATTTTTTTAAAATTCATTACGTTTCTCCTTGATCCGGAAATTTATTTCCGAACTAGGATTCTGAATGTCGCCCTTCCCCGAATGCTAATTAGGATGAATAATATTACCAAAGGGCACCACTTTAATAAATTAATACCGTCAAATGACGACACCTCAAATAAAGAGCATTTATTTAGGTTTCCTGTGCACATAATATATTATTTACTAGCTGTGCCCCCCGACTTCGTCCGCGTAGTATTTAACGTAACAAAAATTTAATCCCGGTTATAAACTATCTGTGTTCCAAATTTCATCCAAATCCGTTCAGTAGTTTTTGCGTGAAGGAGTAACAAACATACATACATACATACATACATCCACACTCACAAACTTTCACATTTATAATATTAGTAGGATTATAATAACATGTTAAAGTTAAGCAGGTGATAAATGCGTGTCTAGAAACATTTAAAATGTAATATTCGACTGTACACGTGTGCATCACGTGTTTAATTTTTTGTAATAACGCGCTTTGAGTTTTTGAATTCGAAACTCAGTGCACTTATTTAGAAAAAAAAACTGTATTTAACTGTCACTGTGATTAAACGGGTTTCAACTGACGATATGTTTACTGTGCACAATTACAAAGTAATTTTGCAACTATGGTCAAGACTCCAACTTTATTTTTATCTCTAATTGACTATCTATTGGCGGCTTTCATCCACTTTCTACAATAATAAGGAAAACAAACAAAAGTCCATTCGCATATTGGTGTGACCGCATTTTGGCAGTGGACCAAAAGGGGGCCAACCCACGTCAAATACGTCACACAGTTATGAACACCCTTATCAATGGGTTCAAGTTATAATACGCCGGCGAAGGTTCCGAAACTAAATCATGTCATACTTATTATGCAAGGTGTTTCGTAAATTTCATAATGTAGTTGTAATGTTATGGGATCTCACAGTAGATGTAAGTAGTTTTTTCGGGTCTTGCTTTCCTCATCTAGCCCGTTTTAAGTTGACTACATTTTCATGATTGTCCGATCCGGTTGTAGATATAAGAAAAAAATATTTGTAAAATGCCTCCGTATGTCTAAACAATTTGAATTTGAATCTGAATCATCATATGAATGCCTTTGGCTACGCCATACCCATATACAACACTCATGAATTTATAAGAGTTCGGCTGTGTAATTGGCACAGATTAATTTGAAAGAATTAACAAAATGAACACGTATAAATTATTTTCCGTAAACTTGCTTTAAAGTTACTGTCTCTGTGAAGTTATTATTCGCATTCGCGTAGCAAAAGACAAACAGCATTTTAGCGCGAACAAGCGACGCTTGAACAAAAGATTCATACAAACGAAGCGTCAGAGGAAGCGTAGCCATGCAACTATACCTACATTAAACAATGGCGGGACTTTGCGAACGACTTTCAAATAGTTTTTAGGGCGCAGTTACACCAGTTAGTTATAGTAAATTACAGTTTTATAGTTCTCACTCGGCAGAAAATTAAATAGATAAAGAAAACTTACCAGGAGATCATGATGAGCAGGCCATGTTGAAACTGTAACAAGGATAGATTTTTCACAGGTGATTACTAGGTAGTGGTACTAAGTAAGTGACTAGGTGACTACGGGGAGCTCTCTCTTTTGCCCGACTAAGGCAAAGCTAAAAGTAAGGGTTATTATATTCTAACAGCTAAGTATGTAATGTATTTTTGTATGGTTTTTATGTTTCACGGTAGCGCCTAAACTACCCAGCAGATTTTGGTGAATATTGTGACAATATTTTCGTTATTATTATCCGGGTGACGTGTTATATAAACAAAATCAACATAACGGATGTCACATCAAAAAAGTGGGAGTCCCTGATTATTTTTTTACTGTTTGTTGTAGGTACTAAAATAATTTTTGAAAATTATTTGGGGTTATCTAATGAAGTTGGAATGTAATGAAGAATGTTCTTGAGTGGAGACCTCGACTCGGCGAGCGTAGTGTAGGACGCCCTCCGACCAGGTTGGATGACGATCTGCGAAAGACTGCAGGCAGATGCTGGATGCGGCAAGCTGAAGACAGGGCGCTATGGCGCTCATTAGAGGAGGCCTATGTCCAGTAGTGGACAAGCATAGGCTGATGATGATGATGATGATGATCTAATGAAGGAAGAGAAAATTCTGAGCTCATTAATATAAATATAGTATAAAATAAAGTCTAACAAGTGACAGAAAAGCAATTGTATACTATATCTCAACGTTTATGTAACTAGGTACGTACTACTAGCGCTATGTATCGGCAGTCCTGAATATAATTCATGCAACTTAAATTACATAATGACCACTCCACCCATTTCAATAGCATTCGTTTTAGAATCTCAAATATTTTCAATATATCTTCAGTGGAAAAATTCAATTAAAATCGAATGTCACTGACCCTAACGAGACGGACAAGTGTCGGCAGACGTCGTTGACGGGCGTGTCCGTATTAGCCAAATATTTTTTATTCATTTTCACAAATTCTTTGGTATTCAATAAATAATAATAAATAAATATCGCCTGTATGGTCCCAAACTAAGCAACACTTGTACTATGGGTACCGTACAATGGACTGGGGCGATCCCAGTGACACCCAAACCAGGGAAAATTAAAAAAAGGCCATTTCTGAAATTTACCTTTACGGGAATCGAACCCGCAACCACCGATGCAGTGAGCCGAGCGGCCTACGCTCGAACCATTGCGCCAAGCGGTCGTCAATTAACAATGATTAGTGATTTTTTCGTAGTCAGGACACAGTTTTTCACACTTTTTCACTTGCATCCGGCTGCCGGCTACCGGCTTAACAAGAGTAATCTGATTACACAACAAAGCCGGAAAAAATGGAATCAACAGTACAGTAAAACATCGAAGTGCGGGTATCACGGCCACCAGCCGCGGCTAATTCAAGATCAAAAACAAAAGAGGAGCTTTTAGAGCCAGTAATTAAAAAAAATCGGCAATCAATCGTACTGCCCATCTGTTGTTAAACTCAACTCAAACTCAAAATTGTTTTTATTCATGTAAGCCAACAAAGCATTTATGAATAGTCAGAATCTACCACCGGTTCGGAATGCTGCTTCCACTGAGAAGATACGGCAAGAAACTCAATGGTGACACTTTTCAATGAATTTAAGATGGTGTACATTCTCAGGAACAGCAACAGAATATGAGCAGGCAACACCATTGTATTCGTTTCCGAAGCCTGCAAATGCTTCCAATACATAATAGAGCTAGCTTAGTGAGGTCTGCATACTTTTTCCTACTAAAAACAGTAAATTGGCCATCGAAATCGGTAAATGAATCCGAACCGAAAGTTCAGGCTACCTATCCATTTATTAAATTTTAGGCCCTAAATATAATTTCATCCAATAAATGTACCGCATATTGAAATGAAAGCATCCGCTGGGATTTCCCCTTATTTACATACCAACAATCAGTTTGAAATTCAACTCTAATCCGAACGCCGCCTAATTCCGTGAGGTTGTAAACAGCTGCCCTGATTGACGTGTCAACACAAAATTAATAGCTCAGACAGCGTATTGTGGAATTGGGAATTTGCGATGTGACGTCAGAAATACGATTTGTCGATTGAATTGAAACTAAACACTTGTGCACAAACGTTTGCCCGATTTGTAATTACAGTCAATCATTCATGAATAATCGGCATTACATATTTGTGTTGCTATTATTACAAATTTCTATATGATTATCACTTGCTTACGGTGAAGGAAAACATCGTTAGGAAACCTGTATGTCTTAGAAGATCTAACCAATTTTCGAAATACATGTGAAATCTGCCAACCCGCACTAGGCTAGCGTGGTGGATTATCGCCTGAATCCCCCTTGTGTTGAGGGGAGGCCCGTGCCTCGGAGTGGGACGTCAAAAGGGCTAAATTATTATTATTATAGAACGTTTAGTCAACAATACTAAAAGTAAGTAAGTAGGAACTACAAAATAAACAGTGCCGTCTAGGCACGCCCGAAAGAAGCGAAGCTTTATAGTATAACGCTTAGGACGTCGCATCTCTGACGTCATCGTGTAACGCTACTGACGCTTAGAACGTATAGAGTGGCCGCGCGGCGAGCGCCCCGAACGTCCGTATAGAAGCTTCGCTTTAAAATCATTTGCCGTCGTATGTTTTTCCTCATTGTAAAACGCTTAATAATTACATATACTCAACTCCCATATGAGCCATCTTCAACCCCTAACTATAAAGAAAACTATTCTGAGTGAAATCATTAGGACGTGACCACTTGACAACGGACAAGTTCAAACTCTCTTACCTATTGAAAAGCGAATCGCTTGCGAAACTACAACGATATCGTCGAAACAAAACTTAACCGATATTGCTTTTAATCGTACTACGTGAAATCAAATACCGTTTGTGACCAAACACGTTAACTTGAGACTCGAACGAGGAACATAAATATAAAGCGGCCATTTCACTGCTGCGCGAGACGCAACTAGCAAGCAAATTAAGCGGACGCCGCACTTTTTTTCATTAAAAACTACCATTACGCCTGTCGGGTAATAATATTGTCTTATAGAGTGCTTCAACAAATAACTGCACTGAGTCCATTAGTTAAATACATTATATACTAGCTGTGCCCACGGACTTCGTCCGCGTAGTATTTAACGTAACAAAAATTTCGGGATTATCGGGATAAAAGTATCCTATATGTTAATCCCGGTTATAAACTATCTGTGTTCCAAATTTCATTCAAATCCGTTCAGTAGTTTTTGCGTGAAGGAGTAACAAACATACATACATACATACATACATCCACACTCACAAACTTTCACATTTATAATCATCATCTGCCTTACCTTTTCCCATTATCTGGGGTCGGCGCAGTATGTCTTTTCCTTCCATTCATCGCGCTTTCCTGTCATACTCACATCCACTCCAACCTCGTTCATATCACTCTTGATACACTCCATCCATCTTTTCTTTGGCCTTCCTCTCGCACTGTATCCATCGACATTCATATTCAATACTCTTTTAGTCACATGTTTCTCATCCCTTCTCATCACGTGTCCAAACCATTCCAGCCTCCTACCTCTTACTTTATCGGTTATTATAAACTTTCACATTTATAATATTAGTAGGATAATTTTCTTTAAATAAATTATATTTTTTTCACCAATTCACTATACTCTCCGTGTCCCACTACTAGCTAATTACTAATTAACGTCAATTCACACGTCATTCGTCAGCGCCACACGAGTTTCCACAAGACTTCCTAACAAATTACGCACGATATATTGGGCCCGCCCAGAATGACTCCCGCCCACACAAACCGCCCATTAAACTTTTCTCGTACTAATTTTCCTGAAAAATTACACTGTTACGCACTAAAGGCCTATATAAAGTAGTTTTGTGTGTCTAGAGTTGAAAGTTTAGAAAATTAACACTAAAACTGGGTCGGTCCTTTTGTTATCTGGTCTGTAACTTGTGTGTAGGTACGTGGAGGGCTTGGTAACTGATAAAGTTTATGATATGAATAGATGGAGGCGCGCTTTGTTTGAGAAATGTAATATATTGTGAAGTTTGATATGGAACTGTGTTAGTGTACATATAAATTATTAGGTATAAAATGTTCTCTATTTAATAATGTTACATTTAATTTTATTTTTGTTTAATTATTATTTACTTTTGCCACAACCCTTAAATTGCCACGTATGATGTAAATTATTCCATTTTTTCAGTATATTACTTCACCACTGTTTAACACGACACGAAATGTAAAAAGAGCGCAGAATATCCTTAAACTGATTATTTTGTAAAAGCAAAATGTGGAAGAAAAGAGGCTTTAAAATACTAATGAAGCTTAGCAACAAGTCTTACCTAGTTTTTCATGAAAACTAAAGCTCAGGTAGGTACCTTCTATATTCCTTTTTCACATTACCCACTCTAAATAGTAATAATTCATTATTTTTGCTTGAGAGCCCTCAAGGACACGAACTGATTAGATTTTAATGAGCTCTTCTAAAGGCTCGCCCCCTGATCCCTTCATTTTTCCTTTGCATAATAACGAGATCCTTCTTTACAAACCCTGAATCAATATTAAATGTGCCAAGGTTTCCGGGAAATTAAAAGGGCGCTTTCTTTGTGTGGATGGCAGTTGATCAGTTTTCTAAGCTCAATAAGGTTCTCCACGTGAATAATACATTTCCAAGAATTGTTAAAACTTTAATGGATTACATTTATTGATTACATTTATTTAAATAATAATACCTATTGGTGATAGAAGTCGTAGTGCCGTCGTAGAAGAAGGCGTCACAGACTAATAGGCGCAATACCCAGCAGCCAAATAGGCGCTTCAGCCTGGTGAGGGCTTAGATCGCTAATAATTATCCAAAGGTTAACCATTATTCATAAATAAAAAGGTCATAAATTATTATCTATGATTTTTTTAAATATTGACCTTTGTAATGTTTCGCCACTCTATGCACTTCTTCTTTTTCTTCTTCTGCGGGCAGTTTCCACAAATCGACGACTGTTGCGCCTATTTTGTGTGTTGGAGGGTGGTGAGCCGGTCACTTCAGCCATCCAAGCTCAGCCAGGAAGTTCCTCAGCTTCTTGATGTCACTGAAGACTTTCTGAAGGCTACCCGGTGTGCCCAGGTAGCTTGCCCGGTATGTGGCTACTCCGTTGCATTCCAGCAGGGCGTGAGCAGCTGTTACTTCCGCCTCCATGCAGGCTCTGCATAGGGGGCTGTCCGTGATACCTAAGTTATAAAGGTGTCTGTTAAAGTTGCTGTGCCCTGAACAACCAGTTCAGAAAATCTGAACATACTCAGCTTAATGAAACACGAACAATTGGGACATTTATTCACCAATTCGATAAATTACGCGGGATTTGCGAAACTGGTTCTCCCAAATTTGGCTGCGTCTAGACGGGATTAATTAAATATGAGCGCCACACTCGTATTTCGATATAAATTCTTTGCTTGAATACAAATTAATGGCGATTTAATTATAGATTCATTCTTAGAAATTGGAATATTTATTTTTAATTTAAAAATATAAATTATTCAAATTCTTATAACACTTATTCATTTCAAATATTATCTTAATAAATTAATTAATGCAATTTTAAGAAGTATAATTCTATTGGCCTTCCAGTCATATTAAAACCAATGGAGCAAGCGCGAAATATTCGAAAAAAAATATTTATAAATCTGGACACCCTACATATTCAAATAGGGGCCACAAAAGTGGGTTAGTGTCACATTGTGAGATAATAACAGGGAAACAGGCAAATAACGCTATTGTTGTCGTCAGGCGAGTCCTCTGAAACTTTGTTTATGTCTCTCAAATCGACCTTGGGATTAAAATTTCAAAAGATTTGTTATTTGGGTTACGATTGCTCAAATATAATGGTTTGTAAGCCTACTATGTATGCATATTATGATAAGCTACGTATAGTATCTCTTCATGTGACCAATAAGTATATTAGCTAAAGTGTTTGTACCAAATTTTTTATTTAAGGATTTTCTAACAGCCTGTCACACATTTCTGTATGAGGAAAAATACTTTTATATATAATAGGTACACCTAATGGAAAATATAATGATATATACAATTGGATAAAACCCTTCCAACTCCTCATATTCCTTCCTTCAATAAAAGTCGTGGCAAGACAATTTTACTTACCTCCGGGACTTGTCGAGAGTCAAACCTCGGCGTCATCATTGGACACCATTGTGGTCCTGGCTTACAGGAGTAACAGTGGTGGAAATAGTCCCATTAAAAATAACTCAAATAAGAAAGACCGCAATTCTATTTCAAGCAAAAAATGACACCGATTTATGTTGTCTCTACTTTTATACAGAGACATCATCATAAATTGGTGTAAAATCTTATTTATCCACAGGCTACTAATGAAACATTCACAGAAACACAAATTAAACCAATTTCCAGGACAAAAAATCACAAACAAAACAACACACGCTAGAAGCAACACAATCAAGATAGTAAAAGGCATCTCCATTCCGTTTTTGATTTATTGAGCTGTAAAATAAAAGTGCGGTCTAGACGCCGGTCAGTGATTTAGCGCTGGGTACTAAAACAACGAGAGAACACAAGATGGGATCATGTTTTGCATTGCTTTACATATACAATACGAGTGCTGGTTTACGTATGAACACACAGCACCACGCTATTCCTAAAATTAGAACTTGCTAGTTTTCGCCGAAAATTGGGACCAAAATGTCAGTCCTAAATTTCGAGGAACGTGTGAAATCCATGGTCAATTAGTTTTGTTTGAATCCCTAAATAAGCTTAGAAAATTACTTTCGAAATAAGAATTGTATGAACCACTAGCTGTGCCCGCGACTTCGTCTGCGTGGAATTTAATTGACAAAGTTTCATACAAATTTTCATCCCCTATTTTATCACCTTGGGGGTAGAATTAATCAAAATCCTTTCTTAGCGGATGCCTACGTCATAACATCTACCTGCATGCCAAATTTCAGCCCGATCCGTTCAGTGGTTTGGGCTGTGCGTTGATAGATCACTATGTCAGTCAGTCAGTCAGTCACCTTTGAGTTATATATATTTAGATTTCTAATGGTGATTGAGCCCACTATAGCCGCTTAGGTATATATAGGCTGGTTCGACTAGGGTAGGTAGGTTATACCTCTCACAGATTATCGACGTATTTTAAGTATTATGGATACGTTTCCAGAGTGCCGGAAGTCCAGAAGGCCTAGGCAAGATGCAAACGTTTCGTTTCTATTCTCTTTCTACAATTGCTAACGCCTTAGCGTAAGCGAAGATAGATAACGATAAGTTGGTAGCCATGTGGAATGTGGACATATCAACGCCGAACGCTAAATCTACAATGCCGATCGATAAAAAAAATATTTTTAGTCTGTGGTGAGCGTTCATAAACGTCAGTCATCATAACCAAAGAGAATACATCATAACCCCAAAGTACTTTTGTATGTAAACAAGGTGCGAGCAGAATATTTGTTTTAAATTTAATTAAATGTTTTAAAACGATTGATTAGAAATGTACATCAAGAGCATCTAATAAATACCTACTTAAGTGGTTTTTGCCATGGAATACTTATTAAATTAAATCACGAACTCGAGCTAGCCCGGATCAGCTCGCGGCTTTACAAATTCATAGAAGGTACGTAAAACATTAGTAATTTAAATAATTCCCTTGTTATTTAAGTCTGTCTCATACCTACTCGGACAAATTGTTCCTATCGGGGCATTTGCATTGTTCATTCAAGATTCAGATTATATGTTTCTCTAAAATAGTCAATAATAAATCTTCTAGTCACAGCTAGGAGGCCCTAGCAAGGATTTCAAAGAAATAAAGTATTACTGTTTGTGGCAGGAACTGTGAGAGGTTATGTATTATTATATCACTTAAGTAACGTAAAAGTAACAAACAATATGTTTTGATTTCAGGAACAACATTATCTCCTGTTCACCTGATATGTGATGTCTCTGGAGAGCTTCCACAGCTTTCAGATACCTAGAGCTCGTATTTAAGGACTTTTTTGCCATGGAATAATAGATGGAATCACAAACTTGAGCTAGCGCGGAACAGCTTGCGGCTTTACAAATTCAGAGAAGATATGTATAAAGCATTATTTAGCAATAATTTCAATAATTATCTTGTTATTTAATTCTGGCTCATACCTACTCGGAAAAATAGTTTCTATTGGGGCATTTGCATTGTTCATTCAAGATTCAGATTCATTGTTTCTCTAAAATGGTCTATCATAAATGTTCTAGTTACAGCTATGTATTGAATGATGCCCGAGCAAGGGGTTCAAAGAAGTAAAGTATGTCTGTTTGTGGCAGGAACTGTGAGAGGTTACGTATTATTATATCACTTACATATTAAGTACTTAACAAACAAAATGTTTTGTTTTCAGGAACAACATTATCATGATTGAGGGGGAAGCTACACAATGCAGTAATTTTGTAGCAGATATGTCTGTGTGTCCCAGCCGGGCACGTGTGTCGCCGGCGCCGGCCGCCGCTGCTGGCTCCGCAGTGCGCGCGCACGCAGCTCTTGAACAAGGCGCACACTCAACCTCATCGCCGAGGATATAGACCAGTTCTCGTGTACTCTGAGTGAATTCACGAGGGTAGCTTTATACATCAGTAGTTATAGATAATTAAGTATTGTTGAAATTTGGATTTATGTTGCTTAGCAATTGCATTAGGTAAACCTGTAAGAATAGCTTTAAGTTTTGATAAATAAATAAAATAAAATCTCCAGCTGGCCGTTACTGTCATCCCTCATCCCTGTCTACTGAATTGATTAATTTATCAAAGGAACAATATTATCATCATCTTTTTAGCCCAAGATGTCAACGGCTGCATATTTTACTTATATTGTATATAAATTCAATGTCAATCCAAATGCCAATACAATTTTTGTATTTCTTAAATTAGTAATGAACAAATGTGAGAAATAAGATAATCATTTAAGTGTACCTACCTATTGGATAATGCCAATATTTAGTTGTTTTCTTAAGAATTTACTATGTAAGACAGTGTGTTATTCAAAATAAAATTAATTAGGTACAACTTTTCCAATCAATAGGTTACAGTGCCTTCCTACTGACCAATTATATTCCTAGTCCAGAGATATGTATATGAAATAAAATGAATTTTAAACGACATCACACATTTAATTATACCATGGAGCATTCGGCACCATGAAAATAATTCGTAAACACTGATTTTAAAGTTTTACGCTACTTAGATATTTCACCATGGACAATTCCTCGGTATCTAAATAATCTCTTTTTCGGTTTTTAAACCACAATTCTTCATTTTAGGCAACCACAACATATTTTAAAGTAAGCAAGTATTCATTTTGCATGCTATAAGTTAGGTATAGTCCAAACCCTTCGTATATTTTAATTATCAAACACTACAATTTGCGTTGTTAACCACACAGTTGATTGCAAGCGGCCATGTTTTTAGCGTTTTCTACAGGCTCTTGGCGATCGCTTAGCTAGCGTTCACAAACTACGATATCGTTTCCTTAGCGCTTGTCAAAACAGCATCTTGGCTACGATTTGTACGGGACTTAGCGATCGGTATTGTAGAAACGCTTATATTATATTCTATCATTTGAAACGAATAGCTATCTTGGCTACGATTTTTCTATTCGTTTGTTCTGACCACGTGATTTAACGTTGAGATATGTCATTCCCATACATTTTTTTCGTTTTCTATTTTCGTTAACGATTGTAGAAAGTCATCTTGGCTAAGCCCTCTGGTCCCCTTTCTCCTCCCTAAGTCCCCTTTCAAGTCAACATCGTGCGAGCTACAATAACTCAGATCGTACACTGTTTGCCGACCGTTTATATACCTATTAAAAAAACTAGATAGTGTATGAATGGGCAAGTAACGTTCATTATAACATACTAAAAATACAGATAAAACAGGAAAATACGTTATTATGTTAACCCTCAACCGCTAATTAACGAATAGCAGCGATGTTCCAGAAAATATAACATTACCTACTGTTATTTTGTTCCCAGAATAATAAGGGAACATTTGTTATTACAATAACCGCATTTCGCCATAACGCAATTGTTTAGACGTCTCTATTTGTTGGATAAATACTATGAACAGTGATTGTTGCCTCGGGGTTGACTGGCGTGACCTGAATGAGTTTTTTTTCAGCCGTGCCGTCACAAGTAGGCCGGTAAGGTGACGTTCACATTGCTGGGAATGCTTTTGTCTTAGATTATTTATTTAGTGACTTGCACATTTTTTTCTGAGACGGCCTTTAATTTAAGTTGTCACAAATATCTTTATTTCTGACTGCTATGTAGCTACTAGCTATTTCGGCGCAATTTAATGGTGCCTATTGATTTCGTAGGTAAAGAGCTACAGTCGGGTAATTTAATTAAATGCAAACAATCACACATTTCCAACGTTAACGTAAATTGCGACGCTCTTGATTTTCTACTCGCGAGCACATAAAAGCACATCAAATATTCTGTCCCTTTGCAGTGTCTGAAAATCAGAGCGGAGATGTCTCGTTAAAATTAATGATCGTCTGACATTGCACTTATCTCAATAAAATACAGGATTTCAAAAGTCCGAAGTAACTATTTGGGTATGTACGATATCTGATATGAAGATAGACTAAGCGTCAACAGCCTAGTGGTTAGAGGGGCCGTCCTAGTAGCTGAGAAGTTCCGGGTTCGATCCCCATCCTGGCCATCAAACTATTGACGTGAGCCCACTCCTAGCACAAGCATTAGCTTAGTTGGAGGGGCTAAAGGGAATACTAGTAATGTGATATACGCACACTGCTAGTAATCTTTATAAAAAAAAAAAACTAAATATAACTCCAAAACTGTAACCAAAATGTGGACGACCGCTTGGCGCAGTGGTTCTAGCGTAGGCCGCTCGGGTCACTGCACATGGTGGTCGCGAGTTCGATTCCAACCGGGGATAATTTCGGAAATGGCCTTTTCGTAAATTGCCCTGGTCTGGGCGTAACTGAATTCATCCCCAGTCCATTGTACAGTACCCATAGCGTTGCTTTGTTTGGGACCAGTTGGTGCGTCAGTCCGGCGATATTTATTTATTTAACTATCATGTTTTCCGAGTTACAGCGCTTTTAATATTTGTCACAACTTGTGTGTTGCGACCTTAGAACACATCCGACGGCCTAGAAAACAATGTAAGAATGTGAGACTTTTTAAAATTATGATGTGTATTGAAATAAAACTATTTTTACGGATTATATCGCGTTTATTTTGACTTTTTATGTTCCCGAGGTTTCGGTTGCTTTACAGCAACCGTGGTCACGGGGGGACTGAGGTGTTAGACGTCCTGATGTCATAGTCTGCGTGGATCGGACCGCAAACACCAACGAAATTTTGAGGGTACCCAGTTTTTAACTTGCTTTACAGCAACCGAAACGTCGGGAACATAAAAAGTAAAAATAAAGGCGATATAATCCGTAAAAATAGTTTTATTTCAATGTGTAGTATTCGCGTAAATATAAGAAATCAATATTATGATGAATAAATATTTCTAAAATTTATATTCTGATTTCAATCAAATTTCTATTAGGTATATAAAATTATATGCCCGATACTCATTCAAACCGCCAAGTATTATTTCGGACTTATTTATTTATTTATTTATTTATAAGTACCTGAACAACTTTACAGATATAAATCTAAGGCGTTGTACAGTGCAAAGTAATAATAATAATAAAAAACAAGGAAATTCTATACAAATATAAGTTGTAAAATGTGTAAAAACTAAAGCAATGTAAACATTAAAATTAAAAGAGAAGTAAACAAAAAAAAAAATTGCTTATCTCTCATCCATCTTCTCACAAAATCCTAGACATGCACGACACACATCTATCCATCTCCCAGCAAACAAATCACACTCCGGTGTTGAAGCTAGAAGAGCATTTAGCAAAGATAGTGCACGCACTAGTGGCGGATTGGCCCGTGACACTGCGTGAAGGAGGAACAGCTAGTAGTCTGTGTGTTCGTGGCCTTAGTTGTTGTTTAGGCACGAGGGGAACAAACAGCCTGACCAACTGAGCAACCAATTCGGGGCACTTTTGCAACATCCTGTAGTGTGATTTCACAGCGATGTAAGTACTTATATCGAATTTAAGCAAATCGATTCAAGTAGACCGGTGAACAGTAGCGAGTCAATTTTGAATCGACTTGCAAACTACTACGGTAACTGATTGCGAACTTACCAACCTGTATGCGTAAGGCAAGTTGCTCAACCACTTGTCAACTTGCCAATTTGAATTGCCTAAGCCGATGACACTGACTCCACCAATTGTATCTCTGGGAGATTCGAGGTGCAGAAAAGTATATACTTGAGTATCATAATTTCGTTAAAGAAAAGAAACAATAAGTATATGAACCAACTTCAAGACTAGAGAAAAGTTTATTGGATATATTTTTATGATGTGTAATATATACTCATTATTGAAATATTCTCAAAGCTCTAGCAGGAGATTGGAGGGCCAACAATGGGTCATAAGACTAAAATAGGCCATTAAACTTTTCTAAGCACAGAAGAATTGACTGTAACCCCCAAATGAACATCAAAACTTCGCTGTAATCAAAAGTAACACAAAACTTTGCGAAATAAAAATAAGCATTAAAGGAGAAATATGGCCATTATTTCAATTCCTCGTGGAAAATTAGGGGCAACTTTAGGATATTTGACATTTTGCAGGCGCAGGTGTGTATGGAGAGGGGATGGGGGATGGTTTATTCGAGTTTCATAAACAGATTATTTCCATCGGGCGAAGCGAGGGTTTTAAACACTTTCGTAAAAAATAAGAGTCTCGACTTGGCGTCTAGTCATCACATTAAGACTTTGAAACGATAAAACGATGGATACAATGTCGGTACATATAATGTTATTAAACATTTAAGGTTTTCAGTAAGTGGAGTTTTGTTTACGAGTGTTACACTACTGAAGTAGACAGTGGTATTTTACAAAGTGCTTATTTATTAGTAAAATTGCAAATGAAAATAAAAATTGGATTTAATTTAAGATTGGATCTTGATGAAATTCTCATTAAACATTCTTTCACATCCAACCTATCATGAGATGAACCTAATTTTAAGATAATTTATGATATTGATTGGCAGCCACGGCTTATTAAAATAAAGCATGTTTTTTATACAAAAAAATGATTCATGAACTGAAGTTCACGAAGCAAAAAGGTCTAAAGCATAAAAATGTAAAATACCCCTAATCCGAATATAATTTGAATAGACAATAATATCCTTAAATTTCCACAAATAGTCAATAGTCAATAGTCAATACTTTATTGCATTCCATATGTATTAAAAGATGGTATAACATGGTGAAAGATCAATATGGACCCTGTCGGGCACAGCAAAATTAAAATTAGAAGAAAATTAAATGTCAATAAAAATGAATCCAATACAATTATTTATCAATGTTAATGTCATCCCTTTCAAGTAGGTACTACAAATTATAATTCAAATTATATGCAAAGTCAGTTGTATAGGACAGATCGCCAATATCGTTATTTAAAGCTGGACTCTAAATATTCTTTTACTGAGTAAAAACATTTTTGGATTAGGTATAGTTTAAGCCGTTTTTGGAATACTGTTACAGATTTTTCAGTTTTGAACGTATTGGGCAACTTGTTATATATTTTTATTGCCATGTAATATGGGCTGTTGCTTAACATTTTAATTCTTGAGAATGGAGCGCATAACCTCTTTTTATGGCGAGTGTTGACGTTGTGCGTATCTTCTACTTTAACGAACTTGTCGATATTTTTAAAAACAAATATGCAAATGTCAAGTATGTATATGGAAGGCAGAGAAATAGGTTCATAGTTGTTTTTTCTAGGGTTAAGTAAATCCTGTTCAAAACCAGAGTATACCAAATTCACACTACACGACTATGTCACCGATCATGTTATTTTTATTATTTCTGAAATATCGTACACTGAAAACTTTACTGCCGTAACTGAATTAAACAGTCTACGGCGGCTATAAACAGGGTATTTTCAAAAAAAGTGTTTGTATTAATCCTTGCTAAAAAAAATGGCACATGTTAAGTACCTACAATTTTTTTTATTACGAACCTATTCTTGAACATTGGTGACTGCTACTCATAAACCCCATAACTCGGAAATTATGATAGTTATGTAGGTATGGTATATCTTCACTAGACATCATACCGGCCATATTTGTGTCAATCATTATTTTATTATTTCATACTTCTGAAACACCCTGTATGAAGAGGTGGAGTTTTTGGGGAATGTAAAAGTTTGTAGCACCCATTCCAAAACTTCAGTTACAATCTTTAAAGCCTCTCATGTTATTCAATGCTATATATTGAAAGTCCAGTTGTCCCTTTTGATTTATTTATAGAGCCGTTTCCGTGGGATTGACTCCGAGCTACACACGGTCAAGGAGTGACCTATAGCTAGCCGAAGATATTGATTTATTGCAGGGGAAATTTAGATATTCGGTTACGTCTTATTTATAGTTGTGTACGTAATCATTAAATAAATAAAATAGAATGAAATAAATTCGCCAATGAAATTAATGGATCTCTAGTTGAAAAATGTTTTAATATTAAATTTAAAACATTTCTTATGAATTTCATGAAAAAATATCTCTCTACTTCCTAAGTATTTAATAAATGTACAAAATTTGTCCCATACGGAAGCGTACCTAAGATGCCAGTACCGCATGTCCCCGCTGCATGGTTAAAATCATGCGCTGAGGCAGGAAATGTCCAGACTTTGAGTAGCTGGTGGCATCAACCAACCTTTTAGAGGGGTGGACTCCAAACGGTACTAAAATATACCTAATCGGAACCGATAACACCTTCATATGAGCGCTTTTTAAATATTCGGCCCCCTCTGTCGCCGCGGTCAAATCTTTGACATGTTCCCGAGAGGTGAGACGAGGCCAAAGAACCAACGTAAATCTTAAATTTTGAAATATATATGAATTTACGTAATATTAAATTAATTAAATAGTCTCAAATTCTGTAACTAACTAATAGCAAAGCAAAATTTGCCGTCATAATATCAGCCGCCCAAATTTCTAGATAATTTAAGAGGGTCTAAACTTCGCCGGTGGAATTAGTGATCCATCTTTCTGTCACTTACAAAATATCCCCGTTCCTACCTCCAATAAGGCTTCAAGTGAACTGGCTACAATCTGTCCCACGGCCCGTCTGAGTAAAAGTGACATGGCTTAATCAACTATAGTTGGAACACGAGACCTATTTTAAATAATTAAGCGATTTTACTCGAAGACAATATTATTATTAAGTTCTGTCATTTGCAAGTTCAATTTCAAATTTTCATGTTACATAGGTATTATAACTGCAATATGACGTCATTCGGTGATTTTTTAAAACATGTCAATTATAAAATACAGTATAAACTTTTGAGTTTTAGTTGGCATACTAAGTTATCTTCATCAAGGAGATTGCAAATACGTCATCAACGGCATCAGTGATGTTTTATTGCGACAAAATATGAAGCATTGAGTCGCTTAGCAGCCAGTATGACTCAGCCTTAAATTATTCAAACAAGTCTTGAAATGTTGAAGGAAACAAATCTAAGGCACCAGAATATTCCTTTGGATTAATAATAAATAATGACATCATAAGGGAATCAGTTATTTTTTTCGTTGTTGATACACCTCCGACTCGGATTTAAAAAGCTTTATTTTCTTATTCTCTAGCGATTCAGACATTTTCTTCGTGTTTAAAATGATATCCTATTTTTACGGCAAAATTAATCCGAGCGGTAGGCGTGATTCTTCGTATTAAATACGCAAGGCTTTATTTCCATAATTACCTATAATATTTGTATTTTGTAGATACGAAAATAAATAAGTGAAAAAAATGGCACATTTTTCTACGTGGTGATGAGCTTAACGCTTTTATTAAGACATGAAGTACTATTTCATATTTTACAAAAAAAGTCCACCACATCTTAATAAGCGCGTACAATAAATGCTTGGTCCAATAAAATTAATGGTAGGATCAAAGACAAATAACTTTTGGCTTTTAAAATAAAATTTAGTCACGCTCCCGTCTGAGTACTACGGCGTAGTCTGTTCGTAGCGGCAGTTGATAGGCGGCTGCTACGGAGGGCGCCCGCAAGCGCTACGCGATAGCTTATTCGTAGCACGTCGTTCGTAAACCAAGTAACTTTGAACTTAGTAAAAGTTTTCATTTATCTTATTAATTAGAACTATTTCAGTGATTGTGGCAGTACTAGGCAAATATTTAAGTTATAATAAGGATATTTATATTAGTGTAAAGATATGTTTAACGGTAAAATAAAGAACAGTTTTACTTTTAATACTATAAACATTTGTACAAATAGGATTCAGTGAATGAAGTGGTGTGTTTGAAAGAAAAAAACCTATGTAAGAAATTATGAGAACATTTTATAAAGAAGAAAACAATAATTAGGTGAGTACCTATTCTTAATTCACATTCGAATTTATATTCATTTCTAATCTTAGTCTGCGATTATATATATTTTTTTTTATTTAACTGGTAATTTAAAAATAATTAATAACCCAAAAACTATATTAAAATAAACCCTGTCCATTTATTTTAAAATAAAATAAATATTCCTTTATTATTCATAAATCTTTTTTTGCTATTCATTTTAAAGTGAAACTAATATTTATTATATTTTCTTGAAACTACTGCAATTTACTAATTGTTTTTGGCTCAAATAAGTAATTTATTAATCTTTCATTATATTTACAAATTATATAATTTTTATTTTTAACACACATAACTATTCTGTTTGAATTCATGATATTAATCTGTGCAAAAATATAATGTATATTATGTTACAATAGAGACTTCAAAAAGATGAAACTATATCAAAAAATAAATGAATTTACTAAATAACACACGAGAAATATTACTCATTTTCTTTAAGACTCTTTTCTATCAGTAAATTGCCCGTGTTTATATTCGAAATGGTCTACAGACATCGTTTGGCTTGCGGCAAATTTTATAACACACATTTACGAACAATTTTGCTACAGTAAGCAAAGTATATGCTGAGGCTTTTGGCACAGATAAGACTTAAAGGTCCACAACATATGTTGGACATAGCGCACTAAGGATTCGAGATAAAAATAGTGAAATAGCATTTATGGTAATTGCTTATTGATTATGATTTCTTCTTTATAAGTATAAAAAGTTGGCAACCAAGCGTATGACCGGCCTGATGTTAGAATCAAGCTGTAGATTTCTGACTAGAGCCCAATTCGTTCTGCCTCGAAGGGGTAGCACCACCCTTTTATCGGCGATAAGTAGCTACCCTACTAATATTATAAATGCGAAAGTTTGTGAGTGTGGATGTTTGTTACTCTTTCAGGCAAAAACTACTGAACGGATTTGGATGAAATTTGGAAAACAGATAGATTATAACCGGGATTAACACATAGGATACTTTTATCCCGATAATCCCGAAATTTTTGTTAAGTTAAATACTACGCGGACGAAGTCGTGGGCACAGGCTAGTTATAAATAGAAAGAAAGAGAGAAACATTTATTCGACAGACATTCAGTCTTACGTAGTATTGTATTCTCTTTGACATTCAGCGTATCGTATCGTACGCTTAATGAGAGATCTGGAAGCCTAACTCCTGTCCCTCTGTCCTAGTCCTCCTCATCTTGGCATCGTGCGAGCAATGCCTTTGGCACTGCAAGTATCTATAGGCTACAGTAACTGCTTAACATCGGGCGGATATTACGCTTATTGCCGACATTATTATAATAATATGAAAAAAATCACAAAAAGATCGGGACCTTTTTTGCAATTTTGATTGGTTTAATGCGTAGGTAGACTCAGTTAACCCAGTTAAGTTTAGGTTCAAAAGTAGCGTCAAAGCAATCACCAAGCGATTGAAATATTCCCACCCCCGTTACCGTGATGAGAAGAAAGTACTCAAGACTCAAGGTATACTTTACGATATTATTTCAAGGGAAATAAAATCCGAGAGAAAAATTTGGCCTAGACAGTGCGAACCTGCCACTAAAAAGAGAATTAAGTCGTCTAAGCGCCGACATAAAACACCAACCTCAGTTTATTAGGCACCAATAAAGTGCCAAGACCGCCATCGCTCACCGGCTGACGAATAAATGGCTGCAGAGAACACCGTGACGGTGCTATCCACCACTTCCTATTTTTTATGGCCAAACGCTGAAGAACGACCGGGATTTCTTATGGACGTAAAAAAATGCGATGATATAAAAAAATATATGTACGATCCTTAATTTTTATCGGCAGTAGTGCACGGGGAGTATAAATAAATATATTTGGTTTACTATAGGCTTGATAAGGTTGCTATCCACTCTGCCCGCGTGTTAGGCACTCCGATAAAATAAAAGTAGTCTCAGTTACTTCTTATAACAATAGCTATCTGCCAGTCAAAGTCTCGTCAAAATCAGTCCAGCCGTTTTGGAGATTAGCCGGAACAAACCGACAGACACTTGAATTTTATTTATTTGCTTTGATAGAATATACAGTGTTACTGAAAATCGGCGTATTCCTTGCCAATGAGAAACCAGATGGTAATGATGTTCTAGTTCATGTCAGTTACCGCTGCGTTTGTGCATATCAGGCAGCCATTTTTTTTTATTCCTGGCCCATTCTGTGTACGAGACCGTAATGATATTTAATCATAAATGAAGGCGAAATAGTCAACACAACATATTTGATAAATAAAAAATGTTTTCATTTACGTATCGCTTCTCGTTGGCCGTGGTAAACATAACAAGAAGGTAGGTACAAATAAGTTGTAAAACAAAAAGACTAAAGTAACCTCAATGATTTAAAGTGCACCGTCCGATAGAGTCCGAGCAATAATATATTTTAGACAGGAAATTACTTGGAAAAATCTCGTAAGATGGGAAATTTGTACGGAACCCAGCCAATATTGCCAGGAAACAATGATAACAAACTATTAAAAGGTTAATGGTGTCGGAATTCTAACCAACTAGTCACGTTGTAACTTAAGAGGTTTTGTTTAGAAGTTTTTGTTAAGTGATCACCACGCAAGATTTCCCAAGAGACTAACCTCTTCGCTGCAGAGGGGTGCAATCACATTTGGTATCCTCCAGCGTTCGAAGGAATCCTAGTTAAGAAAGAAGCTTTTGTATAAGACCTGAAAGATGGTAGGCATAATCATTGGAATAAGGGCGGGCGGGGTTTGGTTTGGTTGGGAGGTGACATCTAGCTTAAACGGACTTCATAAAATATATTTTAGAGATTTCTTGTATTTTTCTTGACGTTTAACGTGCGAGCAATGCCAGTATCGGTATGGCACGCATCTATCAATAAAAAAAAACTTTAGGCAACGTTTTTTACGGTTTTATGATTGACTAGCTGACCCGACAGGCGTTGTCCTGTCTTAACTTTGAATATTGAATTCGATTTGTTCCTCTCAACATTATTCTTTTTTTATTTCATAAGAACCTTCTCAATAATAAGCACAACAAAAAAGAATTAGAGAAATCGTTCCATCCGCTCACGCGTGATGCGATGGCCAAGGAAATATAGATTCAATTTTATATATATAAATTAGGTACTAGCTGTGCCCGCGACTTCGTCTGCGTCTTGAGGGTAAAACTTTTACAAACTTTGAATGTCATATCTATTTATATCGAATCAACAGCCTAAAAAATGTTTCAAGCTTCTAAGCTTTTCACCCCACCCTTCAACCCTTTTTTCGCATTAAAAAGCAACCTATGTACTTTCTCAGGCTCTAGACTATCTGTGTACCAAATTTCATTAAAATGGTTCAGTAGTTTTGGCGAGAAAGCGCGACAGGCAGACAAACAGACAGAGTTACTTTCGCATGTATAATATTATATAGTAAGGATGTTCAACATCACTGTCGTGTCTCTCACAGAGCATATTTATTTCCTCGACTCCGACCACCGTCCCGTTCTCATGCAGCTCGGACCTTCCCCTCCATCTCAACCGACCACGCGTTCTGTGATGGATTGGCAAAAGCTAAGTACTTCCTTAGCGGATGTCTCTTCTCTACACCTCGCCAGCATCCCTGATCTCCTTACGTCCCCTCAGGACACGTCTCAGGCTGTAGATGCCTTCTCCAACCATCTCCAGTCGGCCATTAGTCACTCGTCTAAGCAGGTCGAGGTAGGTGACTCTCACCGCTTCGTTCTGCCAGACGACATCAAAGCCCTGGTCCGAGCTAAGAATGCCTCCATCAGAGCTTACGATTCTTACCCCACCGAAGCTAACCGTGTTCGCATGCGCGCTTTACAGCGTGATGTAAAGCGTCGAATCGCCGAGCTTAGGGACGCCCGGTGGGGTAACCTTCTCGAAGGAATCTCGCCATCGCATCCAGCTTACTGGAAGCTGGCGAGAGCCTTAAAGTCCGACTCTACTGTCACAATGCCCCCCCTATTACGCCCTTCAGGCGACCCCCCTGCTTTCGATGACGACGAAAAGGCCGAGCTTCTAGCCTCCGCTCTCGAGAGCCAGTGCTCCCCTAGCCCCCAATCCTCTGATCCCGACCACCTGGAACTCGTTGATAGGGAAGTCGAGCGCAGGGTTTCCTTACCCCTCACTACCGCTCTCACACCGGTTACCGAATCCGAGGTGAAGGATTTGATTAAAGGTCTCAACTCCAAGAAGGCCCCGGGCTCGGACGGCATTAGCAACAGAGTTCTCAAACTCTTACCCGCCCAGCTTATCTGTCTCCTAGTAGCTATCTTCAATGCCGCTATGACGAACTGCATCTTTCCCAATGCGTGGAAGGAGGCAATAGTCATTGGCATTCACAAACCCGGTAAGCCCCGCAACGTCCCTGCGAGCTACCGTCCCATCAGCCTCCTCAAGGCCATTGCCAAACTCTATGAGCGCCTGCTTTTAGCAAGACTCAAAGAGTATATCTTTTCCAATCATCTTCTCATTGACGAGCAGTTCGGCTTTCGGGCCGGCCACTCTTGTGTTCACCAAGTACACCGCATCACGGAGTACATTCTCAAAGGCCTCAACTCCTCCTCCGGCCGCCCCCTATCCACGGGAGCTCTCTTCTTTGACGTCGCTAAGGCGTTTGACAAAGTCTGGCACAACGGCTTGATTTACAAGCTGTACCTCTTAGGCGTGCCGGACAGTCTCGTGCTCATCTTACGAGACTTCTTGTCAAACCGTACCTTTCGATATCGAGTCGAGGGCACGCTCTCCCCACCCCACCCCATCAGGGCAGGAGTCCCTCAGGGCTCCGTGCTCTCCCCTCTTTTGTACAGTCTGTACACTAACGACATCCCCCGCACGAACAATGTGCAACTCGCCCTTTACGCGGATGATACCGCGCTCTATTTCTCCCATCGTAATAAGGCTCAGATCACACGCGTTCTCCAACGCGCTGTCAATTATCTCGGAGAGTGGTTTAGGAAATGGCGAATAGAGGTGAACCCGGACAAAAGCGCAGCCGTGCTTTTTGCCAGGACCACCTCTCGACGCCCCTCCATACGCCACACTCGCTCCAACTTAGGTACTGTTTCTTTGTACAAGCAGCCTATCCCTTGGTCCAAGTCAGTTAAATATCTCGGGGTCACGCTCGATGGCTCCATGACCTTCGGTCCTCACATTAGAAACGTCCGCAATCGAGCCGCCTTTGTGCTCGGTCGCCTTCATTATCTCCTATGCAAGCGGAGTAAAATGTCCCTTAGAAATAAGGTGACACTTTACAAAGCTTGCATTCGCCCCATCATGTCCTATGCGAGCGTTGTGTTCGCCCACGCGGCCAACTCTCACATTAGTCGCCTCCAGGCCTTACAGTCCCGTTTTCTTCGCCAAGCCGTCGGAGCCCCGTGGTTCGTACGGAACGTAGACCTTCATTCTGACTTACGCCTCGATTCTATCCAGAAGCACTTCAAAATAGCGTCTGAACGCTATTTCATGAAGGCTTCTGAACACACCAATCCCTTAATCGTCGCCGCCGCCGATTATGCACCCGCACACGAGCCAGATACATGCCGCCGCAGGCCGCGGCATGTGGTGCTGGACCCCCCCGACCCACTCACCGCTCTCCTAGACTCAGACGTCGAGGAGAACGACACACGCACACTCCCCGCCAGACACCGACCTCGCCGGCGAGGTCGACGAACCCCCGCTTCCGCTAGAAGGTGCGTCTACTTACCTAGACGCACCTTGGCACCCGACAAGCCCGCTGAGTTTCTTGCCGGATCTTCTCAGTCGAGGTCGCGTTCCGATCCGGTGGTAGATTTACCCTCGCCACCTCTCCTGGCAGCGGCCCAAGCCGAGGTCGTGTCCCTAGTGACGCCCTTGAGCTAGCTGCCCCCCTGCCCCTATGGCTGGAGCGCACTTGCGCTCGCCCTCTGTCCGGGTGAAGTTGTTATGGCCACTCTGGCCAACAACATATAGTCAATTCAAAAAAAAAAAAAAAAAAAACATATTTATTTCATGCTTGAGAGATGTAAAAGGCACCGTTTGGTGGCTGCTTGAGTGCTGTAGATCGTTTGGAATACCATGATGTTCAATTATCTTAACTGCAAATCGGCCGTCGACTATCGATCGTCAACGGCCTGCGTGTAAGTACGTTATGTAGGTGCGGTTTCTGGGTTACTCGCATGTTTTTGCATGGATACCGTCGTCAAAACTTCATGAGTTTGTTTGACGTATGCCTGTACATATAAATAGTTACATAGTTATATTTATAAAGGTACAGACCGCTGATGGTGAAAAAGTAAAAAATCGTGTATCGTAAGTTATAGATAAGTAGGTCTTTTTTTTACTTTTTTTTTTAAAAAAAAGATTACTAGCAATGTGTGTTCATCACATTACTATTATTCCCGTTAGCCCCTCCAACTAAGCTAATGCTTGTGCTAGGAGTGGGCTCACGTCAATAGTTTAATGGCCAGGATGGGGATCGAACCCGGAACCTCTCAGCTACGAGGACGGCCCCTCCAACCACTAGGCTATTGACGCTTCGAATAATTAAGGTAGGTAGGTAGGTAATTGAATAATTTATCATAACGAAATTAGAGTATGAATTAATGCATAATATTGTCTATTTCTATAATGTATTATTATTATTTGTAACCATAAAGAATGTTTAATGGTTATAAAGTAAATTTTAATGTTATAAACCTATCCGTTCAGTTTTAAAAGAAACAAAACGAGTTCGGTATATGCCGAAGTTTCAATACCTAAAGGAAATTGTAACGTTATTTTTTATCAATTTCTTCAGACTTACGGAAATAAATCCGACCTTTTGGCATATCCAAAGTACTTTTTGAAGCGGGCCTACAATAATATTTATATGAAAAGGGCAAAATTGAAACATCCGTCAACTAGTCGCGCAGAAAACATATTTCAGAGACGTTGTTACGTGTATTTGTAAATGTTAGGATCTTTGTAAAAGCTTAGGATCGTTGTATCGTTTTGTAAAATATATTTTGGTGGTGAGGAACAGATGATTTTTTTTATTTTTTTTAGACGACCGCTTGGATCAGTGGTTTGAGCGTAGGCCGCTCGGCTCACTGCACATGGTGGTTGCGGGTTCGATTCCCGATGGGGTAAATTTCGGAAATGGCATTTTCGTAATTTGCCCTGATCTGGGTGTCACTGGGATCGCCCCCAGTGTACAAGCTACCCATAGTACAAGCGTTGCTTAGTTTGGGACCATACAGTTGGTGTGTTCGTCTGACGATATTTATTTATTTGTACTTACACCTTGTTAGATTTGACATGAGTGAGATTAGATTATTATTTACTATTACTTATTTAGTGGCAATGGTGTTGACTGCTCGTATTCTGTTGCTGTTCCTGAGAATGTATACCATCTTGTATTCATTGAAAAGAGTAACCATTGAGTTTCTTGCCGGATCTTCTCAGTGGAAGCAGCATTCCGAACCGGTGGTAGATTCTGACTATTCATAAATGCTTTGTTAGCTTACACGAATAAAAACAATTTTGAGTTTGAGTTAATATAGTTTATGCACTGGATTTACATTTATCTTTGAATAGTTTGACATTGACAGTTACAAAAACTTTTTCATTAGTATCTACAGCATTCGTTTTCTTTGTATGTTTAAAAGGTAAAAATAAACAGATGAATCACTTTTAGCTTTGCTGGAATTTGATAAGAGAATACTTTAATTATCTAACTACATTAAATTATACTCAATTTGAGCTACATTTACAATGACGATAAGCCGGCGTTAACTTAAGCTCGTGTTTGTTAGATTTCCTTTCAATAGAGTTTTATCCACATACATTAAATACTCTATTAATAAATCAATATTATATAATATAATAATTCAGTTTCACGTCACTAGTTTCATGCATTTCCACATCATTATTCTTTATGGTGTAAATGATCTAGGGTGGTTTTCCCATGGAGTTATTGAGTGCCTTCTACCATAATTGTGATAGGAAGGATCTCTGAGGATTTTTGTTCTTAAAAAACAATGATGTTGCAAATAAATTTTTGGGATCATTGTTTCAAAAATATCGGAACATGAAATATAAATAATAGTTCTACAAAAAAATATAAAATGAAATATTTAACCGACTTTAAAAGTAACTGGACTTTATAATTGATTTTATTTAGAGTTGAAGAAGAAGAAGAAGTTGTCCTAACGTAGTGTAAAGATAGTGGCTAATTGACAACCTCCTCCTTAACACATACACACATAAGGCGTATGAAATCGTTATTTATTGTTTAAAATGGTAGTGCCTACGTTCCCTGTAAAACCTGTCTCGTATGTTTCGTGTGCCTTAGAAAACAGATGCAAAAAAATATCAGGAATCACAGTTGGAAGGGTCAAGCTCCGGATACAATCGGCAAGGCAACCCCATCACGTTGCAGGCTCGGATAAATTATCGCCGTTCAAAATTGGTAGGCTCAGCCCGTGGCAGAGATAAATGGGAGGTGCAGGAAAGGAATCATAACGTGGATCCTAGTTACGGTATTTTCAAACCTAATGCCAGTATGTTTTAGAGAAAAATTGCCCGAAATAATAATATATTTTATTGTAGTCCTTCTTTATGTAAACGGTGATTCCGATTTATTAGAAGTCGTCATCTTCTTTTAGTGGCCTCTGAATTATGATGACTATGCGTCTGTGAACTCACTCATATACGAGTAAGTTTATAGACCATAAAACACAATTATTACGATTCTTATTAAATCCTACCATGTTGCTGTGTCAGCTTTTGTCAATGGATTATAAATTGATTTCCACAAAAGCTGAATTCACATATTATTAACTCGTTCCATTGGAAACTGCACAACTACAAACTATATCATTATTTTTTAAGGAGTTCTAGCAATGTGAATTGATCACATTAAGCCCCTCCAGCTAAGCTAACGCTTGTGTTAGGAGTGGTCTTACGTCAATAGTTTAATGGTCAGGGTGGGGATCGAATCCGGAACCTCTCGGCTATGAGGGCGGCACCTCTAACCACTGGGCTATTGACGCCTTAAAAAAAAATTCAAAATTAATTATCTACTCTAATATAAGCTGACCTGAATTAAATAGAAGCGCGATGTTAAAGTACTAGTGACTTTAACATCGCGCAATTTAATGCAAATGATAACTAGCAGTTGCACAATAAATTATTGTCAAGTTACAAACAAAGTCACATAGAGGCAATTAATTATAGACTCCGTCACTTGACCCAATCCCGTGAGAAGTCAACCCTCTGCGTGAGAAAGAGGATAAAATGAAGATTAATATTCATCGGGTTGTATCTTTTATTCGAAAAATGCGAGGTTACACAAAATAAAATAGATAAAAACGATTTTAACAGTAATACGACTTAATGATAGGTTTTGTCTCTCCTCCGAAGGTTTGTGTGCTTGAGTGTACGCGACATTTTACAGAAATAACACGACCGAATTTTATAATTCGTTCATAGGAATAATCTATTCATTATCAAAATCATGGGAATTTTATAGTATAATAAAAGTCGTTACCTAAGTAAAATTTTTCTTACAATTAATTAAACCGACGTCAAAACCAAACATGGACCTCTAATAGGCTACATTAATTTATGATAATTTAATTCAGTGGTTAACAGAACAGGACGCTACATAAATTTTGCTATTTTTCATAAAATTCCCGTGTGACCGATTATTATGATATTTTTTTTCTCACGGGGTCAATTGATTATTCTTAGGTATAAGCATGTAGTTGGATCCGGTTAGTGGCGCTTGCTCGACATCCAGAAGATATGCTAGCGAAATTGCAGGAAAACGCTAGTCTCTTTGAAAAACTAAGTACCCATTTTAATCGCAATCTTACTCGTTAATAATCCGACTGTATTTAAAATTAACTGAACTGCAACTTCTCTTTCATAATAGGTAAGAATAAACACTGATTACACCTTGGCATTTTAATATGTTTTTTCTAAATTATTACTTTCTAGTTACAGCAAAAAAAATACCATTTTAGACATAGTATTTAAAAGCGCTACCAAGAAACGCGGAATGGTATACAAAGTCCTTGTTACAAAACATTTCCTATCCGATTAAACTTTAGGCTTTTATCGATAAAGCCTCTAGCCTCTTGGGAGCCGTTGTAAAAACAAGGAAGCTGATTTCGGGATCAACATTTAAATTACGCAAGACCTATTTGTGTATCGGAAACAAGGAACTAATGTTTTTAAAGCTGAAAATTTCTTATCCTACTAATATTATAAATGCAAAAGTTTGTGAGTGTCGATGTTTGTTACTCTTTCAGGCAAAAACTACTGAGCGGATTTGGATGAAAATTGGAAAACAGATAGTTTATAACCGGGATTAACACATAGGATACTTTTTATCCCGATAATCCCGAAATTTAAAATTAAATACTACGCGGGTGAAGTCGCGGGCACAGGCTAGTACTTTATATAAACGAACTTATATTTTAATGTAACAAATTAAACCTGTTTAGACGTACTTAAGATTGTAATGTACCCTTTATGAGGGTGAATGCCCGCTTGGTGGTATGAAGCAGACCTGCCTGTTTCGACCGATATAATCGCATCACTTCCTTAGCTTAACCCGGGTTAGCTCCAGTTACATCGTTCGAAACGCTTACAGCTAACATACACCGATCTTCTGTGAGCGAGTGGTACTACCCTGGTTAAGCTAGTCAGTATATGAGCTGTAAATTGGCTACAGCTTAACTCTACCACCGTAAAGTATTTATTTCAATTAAAGCAATCATTATCTACCGAAATACTTAAGTACCAATTCAAGTAAGACAATTCAGTATAACGCCCCAGTGAATATGATTAATTACTCGATGACTGGCGGAATGTCCGCACCACTGGCTTTCAAAGAGTGCCGGCATTTGGACTCTACTTCTTTGTTTTCGAACCAATTACCAGGAAAATGTGGGCACGGCCTAGAAGCTAGCCCACTATGGGCTTGACTTTATGTACACGTTGTCATTGGGTAATATGCATAATATTATATAATGTAATAATAATAATTTAGCCCTTTTGATGTCCCACTCCTGGGCACGGGCCGCCCCTCAACACGAGGGGGATTCAAGCCATAATCCACCACGCTGGCCCAGTGCGGGTTGGCAGATTTCACATGTCTTTCGAAAATTGATTAGATCTTCTAAGACATGCAGGTATCCTCACGATGTTTTCCTTCACCGTAAGCAAGTGATAATCATATATTACATTATGATGTGCTCATAAATTTTGAAAAATCCAGAGGTTCGAGCCGGGTTATGAACCCAAGACCTGGTGCCCGCAAGACGCGTGCTTTAACCAATCGGCTATCACAGCTTATAATATAATGTATAATTACTATATTAATATAATATGTTATTACTAATATTATTAGCTTTTGCCTGCAGCAGTCCATCTATAGCTAAGAAGCATGCAGGTGAACCCATAACTACAAATTAACAATCATCAAATTCAGTCGAGCCATTTAGGGCGAGAAGAATAACGAACACAAAAATCAATTCCAGTGTGCGGAATTTGAATATAAATATACATATACCTACAGGTTGAAACAGAAAGGGTATCCTTTTTTTTCGAAACTTAACTTTGTAATTCTAAATCTATAAGCTTTGGAGGAAACTTGAAAAACAACAGGTGTTATAGGGATACAGCTGTTGACAGATTTCATAAGTCTACGAAACCTTTAATACTTCAACTGTCCCGCAAAGCCGATAGTTTTAGATTTACAAAGTAAAGTTGCAAAAAAATGGTATAACCTTTCTGTTTCACCCAGTATAATAGGAAATACGAATCCAAAACAGAAAGGGATTGCTGTTACACAAAAACAAGCCTTTTTTTTTTTTTTTTTTTTGTTTGCGCTGGGAAATGCATTTACGCATACCATCCGAGACCGGGGGGTCTCGGATGGTTATGTGGGGCTCCTGGACGTTGGTCCAGACTACCCACTAAAACCCAGCGGTCTGCCCTCGCCGCCGTTACCATGGAGCGCCACAGGATCGGACATGCACTGTGACGCCCCGGCGGCAGGCCTGGCATTGCCAGGCCGCAGACATCAAGACGGGATAGAGCTCCCCCGTCAAAGGAATATTTAGGCAGAGGGTCCCCCGACCCCCAACCCAACATCCCGTCCCTCCACTACGGCGGAGGCAGGAGGTGCGCATAGCGCCTCCTCCTTCTGCCCCGCCGTGATCTCCGGATCGGGTCAGCAGAGGCATCTTCCTCTCTGACCCTCTCCGCGGCCTCCTTCTGCGACATTACTGTTTCGCAGAAGGAGACCATTGCCTCCCAGCACCTCTTGTTGCCGAGCATGGCCTCGATTACGCTCGGCAACGAGAGATCCCCTCCAACGACACTCATGAGGTCGTGCCTCTGCCGCCCCCAAGCCGGGCAATCCTCCAACGTGTGACGCACTGTGTCCACGGGTGCGCCACATGCGTGACAGATGGGAGTCGCCTCCCGCCTGGCTATCCTGTGCAGATACTCACCAAAGCACCCGTGTCCGGAGAGCACCTGCACCAGCCTGTATGTAAGCGGCCCACGGTTTTTAAGCCAGGCCGCCAGATGGGGACGGACTGCCTCCACTGTCGCCCGACCGTATTGTGAGGACGCTAATTGTTCCCCCCACCTCCGCTCTACCTCTTGCTGAGCCCGACTTCTTATGCGCCGTACCACATCCCAGTCTGGTACGGCGCCCCTCACCCGCTCAGTATCTCGGAAGGCGTAGACTACTGCTAGCACCTCAGCCTGGAGCTCCCAGGGAGGATCACCCGCCAGGAGCGTGGCCGCCGCCCAAGAGACCGTTCGGTAGCCCCTAATTGCTCTCACCGCTATGATCCTTTGCGGTCTCCGTAAGAGGATCTTATTTGAGGCGGTTAGAGCCTCCGCCCAGATGGGGGCCCCGTATAGTGCCATATTTCGTATTATTCCGGAGTATAGGCGCCTGCACGTGGACTTGGGCCCCCCCACATTGGGCAACAGCCTCCCCAGCGCAGCAGCGTTGGATACGAGCTTCGGGGCAAGCCGGGCAAAGTGGGCCCCGAACCCCCAGCGTCCATCCAATGTAAGGCCCAAATATTGCATTTGGGCCCCCACTTTTATGGCTGTCCCGCGAATGATAATTTGAGCGCCCCGTGGGGGCCCTCGCCGCGGCCCATGAAATAAGAGAACCTCCGTCTTCTCCAGAGCGATTTCGAGACCCAGCTGACAAATGCGGTCCACCACTAGCGTGGTCCCGACTGTCGCCCTACGAGCCACCTCCTCCCAGTTCCTCCCCCTTATTGTGACGAGGGTGTCATCCGCGTAACACAACACCCTCATCCCGGGCAGGAGTGGCCCTCGAAGGAGCCAATCAAACCCGATGTTCCACAGCGTAGGTCCTAACACTGACCCCTGTGGAACACCTCGCTCGACCCGTTGCCGGCAAAGCTCCCCGGCTCTCCCCTCCCATACCACCTGCCGGCCCTGCAGGTACGCCATCAACAGCCTCTGGAGGTAGAAGGGCACTCTGTGATAACGGAGTGCTTCCCCTATAGTTTCAAACGGGAGGCTGTTGAAGGCGTTCCGCACATCTAAAGAAACCGCCAGGACAACCTCCCCTTCCTCAACTGCCTCCCTGGAGAGGCTCCTCAACTGGCTCAGAGCATCTATTGTCGAGCGTCCAGCCCTGAACCCCCACTGAGTTTCCGATAGCCCAGGCCCAACTACTTCGAGGTGCCGGATAAGGCGGGAAACGAGAATTCTCTCAAAGAGTTTCCCCACCTCATCCAGGAGCACAATAGGCCTATAGGCCGACGGCTGATCCGGAGGACGCCCCTCCTTCGGGAGAAGGCAAACCCTGCCTTCTTTCCACAACTTTGGGAACTGTCCAGCGCGGAGACACTCGTCGAACAGTTCCCGCAGCCGACTTCCTAGGAACTCGGAGGCCACCACAATAATTCGACCCGGCACACCGTCCGGCCCTGGCGCCCTCCGCCTTGTCCGAAGTCGTTCCAGGATTCCATCCATCTCCTCATCCCGAACAGGAGGGGCAACCACCAGACCGTCTTCTGCAGTCACTTGGCGGGGAGGCGCCATCCTAGGGGGGGTGAAGTTCTCCACCGCTCTCGGGAACAAACTCCCCATAATCCTCCCAAGGAGATCCGGAGGAAGAGTCTCCGTCGCTGGGGCGGCACTGGCTTTGAGCTTCTTCCGAGCTGCACGAAAGGGCCGCCCCCAGGGGTTTCGGTCAAGGTCAGCTAGAATCTCCTCATCCGCCTGCTCCTTGGCTCGACAGATGGCCACATTGAGCGCCTCTTTAGCCTGATCAAGGGCGTCCTTCAGCCGGGCCTCCAACGCTGGATCGCGACCATCATGCCTTCGACACCGCACGTACTCTCTACGTGCAGAGTTGCAAGCCGCTCTGAGCCCCGCGATTTCGGCGGACCACCAATAAAGCCTGCGACGACCAGTATGGCGCCGAGCCCTCGGCATGGCCGCGTCGCAGACCCTAGTTAAGGCTCTGCGCATACGGTTGGCCAGCTCGTCGACGCTGTCATCCTGACCGGCTCTACCATAGACCCAACGCTGGACAATGGCCGCTTCTTTCGCCATTTCCGGATCTAACCGACTCAGCACCCAGCGAGGAAAATGGCTGGGCCCCCTAGGAATGCCCGTCAAATCTTGAGGGGTGGAAATTCCAAATCGGATATACCGATGGTCCGATAAGGTCTCCACCCCTATTTCGACCCTCCAGTCGCAGATTCTTTGTGCGACAGCGGGGGTGGCGAATGCAATATCCACCACGGACCCCCCCGTATGTCGCACGCATGTGTGGACTTCCCCCCTATTTAGAAGGGACAGGCTGCCCATAAGGGCCCAAGCCAAGACTGCCCTCCCTCTGACGTCAGTCCTAGGGTTCCCCCACTCCCTAGCCTTTGCATTTAGGTCGCCGAGTACAATAATAGGTCTCGATGACCACCTACTGAGGGCATTCCTGACGGAGTCAAGATAAGCTTCAAACTCAGCCAGGCTGCGATTAGGGGAGAAGTAAGTACCCACTATCACATACCCTCCCCATTCGGCCACCACATACCCAACCCCCCTCTCCAAGATTGAGAGGGTAGTATTGGAACCGGATCTTATGGTGACTGCCACCAAGCCATTCAAGTCCCCCGCCCAGTGCGAATGCTGGGGGACATAATAGGGCTCGCAAGCCACTGCCACATTAACCTCCCACTCCGCCATGGACTGTAAGAAGAGATCTTGAGCCCCGGCGCAGTGGTTCAGATTCGCCTGGAGGAAAGTAACATGTGGTGTTATATTCATTCCGACATGTTACCTTCCTCGCGCGCCTGTTCGCGTCCAGTCTCCATAGCGGCCGAGGTCCGAGCAGCCGCCTTTCCTTTCGTGTGAGGGGGGTTACACTGTGCCCCCCCCATTTGGTGCCCAGAAGGCTTTCCCACATCGGAACACACCGCGCACCTCAATGTTGCCGTGCATCCCGTTGCCTTGTGGCCTGCATTACCGCAACGGAAGCAAAGGGCTCCACGATCCACTCCAGAAGGGCACATCGCTCTAGTATGGCCGATCCCCATACATTTAAAGCAGCGCATGGGGCGTTGCTGTAGTGCCTCAACCTTAGCTGAGCTCCACCCAACTAAAATTTTGCCTGCAACGACCAGAACTTTTGCCGCCGCCACCGGGCACTGCACCACCACAGCGCCCATGCCTCCCGGGCCAGTTCGCACTTCCCTGGCTCGAATCAGCTCCGCTGCACAAATCCCAGTCCTTGCCACTGCAGCGACCACCTTCTCTTTGATAGCCGAGTCGTCCAGACCAGAGATCCGAATTTCAGCGGACTTCGTAGGCCGGGCGACGTCGGCCATCCCCTCTAGTGCAGTGAGGAGCTTCTCCGCCAACTGGTCAGCCTTTTCAGTGGTCTGCCCCTTCGGCAGCTCCAGAACCCTAGCCCCAGTGGCCGAGTGGCGGAACTTTAAAGAGTCGATGCCCAGCTCCTCCAGGTTTACCCTCTCCTCCGCCTTAGCCAAAATCTGGCTATATGACACCCCCGCAGCGCTTGCATCTTCCCGCAGCGTAATTACTACAGCTGCGGTACGGGGAGGGACAAGCTTTGGAGCAGCTGCACGAGGAGCCGGGGCATTGTGAGCCGGGGCATTCGCCGCACGGGGAGCCGGGGCATCCGTTGAATGGAGAGTCGCTGGAGGGGCTGACCTCTTCCCCTTCCCCTTCCCTTTCTTGGTGACAAGCGTGAATCCATCCTCTTGACCCACAGGGGTAGCCACTGGAGCAGATGCTGTAATCGGATGATCGGAGGCCGATGAGCTTCCAGCTTTAGCTGCTCTCGGCCGCCCAGCTGTCTTCGTCCGGCCCGCCGATGGCCCAAGCCGTGCCCTTACTGGCTCCTCCACCTCTGACACAATTGCAGCCGTCTGCCGCCTACTATCTGCCGCCAACGGTGGACGATGTCGAATCGCTGGCAGTAAACGCTCCTCGATTCCAGCAAATCGAGCATTCACCATTTCGCCCACCGAGACAACAATGGAGCGCGTAAACTCCTCCATCACGTCTCCATCAATCACCGGTGGGGGAGGTGGCAGTGACGTTCGAGTGGCCGCCATTGAAGCCCTCATTTCCTCAAACTCGCGTCGATGCGCCCCCAGTTCAGTCTTCAGGGAGTCAATCTCCCTGCGTAGCAGACAATTATTCTTCCTGAGGCGGCGCGTCTCTTCCTCCTCTGGCCTCGCCACAAGAATGTCGACGATCTCCTGCATCTTCGTCGCCGCATCCTTCAGCCGTTTAACACACGGCCCCTGGAGATGCCCAGACTTTTTCGCCACCTCTAGGATTGTCGTAATGTTATGGCCAGCCAACGCCCGCAATTCCTCCGCTGGGAGCGCCTCCGCATCAAAGCTTCCCGGAATTTCCTCCTCTGTGAGGTCCAAGACCGGCTTTACCACCTCCTTGCGGAACGCTTTGGACCTCAGCGCTTTATCAAAGGCCACCTCCTTGTCTTCTGCCTCACGAGCTCTGAGCTCCGCCCTTGCACGAGTCAGTCCCGACCCACGTTTAGCCCCAGAAGTCTTTCCACGGCGCGTTGTGGGTATTTTCGCCGCAACAACACCCATCTCACTGTCGGAGCCAGAAAGTTCTGACTCCGCCACATCACACCTCCTCTTCCCCTTCGCTCTACCTCCAGGAATGTCTGAGTCAGAGCCCATCGCTGAGCCCCAGCCCAAAAACACCTGAACAAATAAACGCCACTGGCATCGGTGGCCCTAAAAAAGGGCCCTATAAACAAGCAGAAACCTCAAAAGTGGCGGAAATTAATCAACGCAAACACTTATACACGTGTATCCGCAAATGTCGTAGTTTACCGCAAGGACTACGACGTCACAGTGCACTTTAGCCGAACACCGGTCTGCCACTCCGTTACGGTGGTCAGAACCGGGTCGTTGCCCAGGGAACGCGACGAGGACGCAAGCACTGTGGGGGGTTCCCCACACAAAAACAAGCCTAGTTCTAGTTCAAGGTTCTACTATGTTAGAATAAATCCTCTTTGAAAAAAGTGAAAACAAAGTGTATAAGTCTTATGGTAATATAGTTATTGTTCTACCAGTATATTTATTACCAATTGTAAACACTTTGGCTAGACCCATTACATTTTTTATCACCCGTAATCAAACTACGAGGCTTTAAAGTAATTAAACCTTAAATTCAATTCATTTTCCTCAGAACACATCAGTCTACGCTCGCGGTTTGTTCCCATTAACGATAATGAAACCTAGGAGCCTAGGTAGGCTACGAATCTAGCCTACGATCAAATAGAATTTCTTCTACCGAAATTCAAGCTTGCAAGTAAAATCGAAGCGTTAATACACTGCATTCAAAAGGTACTGTAGTTTTAGCTCAGAATATGTTCGTGTCAAACCGAAATGCACCTTAATGGATGTCACTCAGTCTCCCAATGGGTGTAAAGTAACGATACGTTTGACGTGGCCTAGCAATAAGGGTGCAAATGGTATACCTATTGGAAAATGCACACTGGTACGTCTACACTTACCGAGCAGCCGCGCGAGGATAATGATATGTATCGCTCCAGATGACGTTATGTATACCTACATTAACTTTCCTTAGGTACGTTTCTTATTTAGTAAACAGTATTGCTACAGCTTTCATTAAGAAATTTGTCATTAAAAAAAATCAATAAAATACATTATAAATCCTATCTACTAATATTATAAATGCGAAAGTTTGTGAGTGTGGATGTTGTTACACTTTCAGGCAAAAACTACTGAACGGATTTGGATGAAATTTGGAATACAGATAGTTTATAACCGGGATTAACACATAGGATACTTTTTATCCCGATAATCCCGATTTTTTGTTAAGTTAAATACTACGCGGACGAAGTCGGTGGGCACAGCTAGTGATAATTGAATCTAGCTATTATTTTGCGTACAATAATTCCAAATATCAATATAATTCATCATTAATTAAGATAAGAAAGTATGATTCTGAATTGAGAAATTATCTATATACATATAAGCGGAGTTATCCTCCAGATTTATAGTTTATAAGTGTCTAAGCGCCAATAAATAAACTCGATAAAGACTTTCCTTATCGTATAATGGAGATGTTACTCATCTTATTATCTCATAAATACCGTTCCATAAAAATGTAACGAGTGTAAGGAGAAACATCGATCTTATGTTGGTGGTGACTTGCGAGGAAATTAGTCCTCAGACAACCGCGGGGATGTCCACACAGCAAACCCCCTGGTGTGAGGTACAAGTCATAAGATTATGTCGCTCACACCTATAGTTCGACGGTCGATTGATCCACCGTTCGATGTTAGAATGAGATGAGCCAACGTCGATTGATAGTTTCTCCATAGAACAACGTTCTAGCAATCATTGATAGACAGTCGATCGATCAAAAGCCGATCGATTGGTGTATTAAAAATCTCGGAGGAACTGTACCATCAAATTCAAATTCAATTCAAATTCAAATCATTTATTTTGTTTAGGCCTACGGGGGCACTTACAAATTGTCAATTTACATATTTTTTTCCTTATATCTATAACCGGATCGGAACGCGACCTCGACTGAGACATCCTATAATAGTATTAAGAATAAGAATTTCAGTATGCTCAATCTTTCCCGTATAGGTTACATCTTAACAACTTTAATACTTAGTGCACGATGTGTTGTAGAAGACTTTTAATTAATGGATGAGTAAACATATAGTTAGCAGTGATAGCCGATTGGTTAAGCAGGCGTCTTGCGGGCTACCCGGTCTCGGGTTCAAACCCCGGCTCGAACCTCTGGATTTTTCGAAATCTTTGTGCGAATTCTAATTTCTATATGATTATCACTTGCTTACGGTGAAGGAAAACATCGTGATGAAATCTGCATATCTTAGAAGATTTAACCAATTTTCGAAAGACATGTGAAATCCGCCAACCCGCACTGGGCCAGCGTGGTGGATTATGGCCCGAATCCCCCTCGTGTTGAGGGGAGGCCCGTGCCCAGGAGTGGGACGTCAAAAGGGCTAAAATTATTATTTATTTAAACATATAGTTACATAATGATGCCAATTATGTTGTCTTCAAATCAGAACTAAACTTAATTTGACATATTCAAAAGTGTTTATATCTGGCCCATAAGTACTTTACACCATGCATAATATGGAAAAGGAATTAGTTTAATCAAGTTTAATTTATGCATTAACAGGATAAGTACCGATAAATAAATAAAAAACATTTAAGCACCGATAAATTGAATCTAAAATACGTCTAAATCGCTGTTCGCTATTCCATTGCGCTACATGAACTTGGCCGTAGCGACAATATATCGAGTCGGAACTTGTTGTTGACGCCGCGCGTTAATACACCATTATCTCTGTTTGCGTTTCTAAGTGGGAATCAGTTGACATGCGACTTATGCTGTCGTTTAGAAGAGTAGTGGTAGGGCAAATAAATGTTGTGTAGAGTGGAGACATCCATTTTTGTGGTCCATATAAAACTGTGTTATAAAATTAAACTGTGTGAAACTGTGTGAAAAAACTAAATGCAACGTCAAAAAATACGTCCTGTCCATAAGCCATAAGAAGCATGAAAATACAGTAAGTTTAGTTAAGTTTAGTTGTGCACCATCAGAATCAGCACCATTGTTTGTTTAATTTAACCAATCCAGATGTAAAACTATGACTATATTTGAGTAGTTCTTTGTCTTTGGGGGAGCTCTATAGCTAGTGATAAAAGTAAGATACAAATAGAGTATCAAATCAGGAAACACCTAAAACAATTTAGGAGACGGATCCATCACTGCCCTCTGACCTGATTTGCAAACCTCTAAAATTATACCAAATAAGTTTTATCATTAATCGAAAAGGCCAACAAAACTGAACTCCCTAAGCTCTTAGTAATGAGTTTGCGTACCATGAGTGTCAGGGATTCTAATGCTATGCAATTTTCCTTGGTATAGAGCGAATTTAAAAAAGAATGTCCCCAAATTGGTTCTCAATAGGTCAATTGGTTTCCATTACGTATAATCAACTAGAGTAAGTAAGTGAAACTAAGAAGAGAAATAATCTTGGTAACCTTCGGGAGACCACAGGCTAAAAAAGTTAACTCTACTTGGACATAAATTTATTAAAATACATATATCTATCGAACTATCATCGTAAATACAACATCCATTACTTTTGTTGAGTATCGCTCTGCGCTTTTCAATTGGGCACCTAGCGGAAAAAAAAACTCGTCGGCTACGGTTAACTGAAGCGAAAATGTATTGGGTAATAACTTGTTAGCGACATGTCGTATAAACTCTCATTATCTGCCTGTTTTCCCGCAGTAATTATAATACCCTTGACAATTATTTATCACGATTAGGAGTCCGCAATCCTCAACGAATTTTTCAATAGAGATATATATCCTAACTAGCTGAGCCCGCGACTTCGTCCGCGTGGAATTTTGATCCTTTCTTAGAGGATGTCTACGCCATAGTAGCTTTATGCATGTAAAGTCTTAGCCCGATAGGTTTAAAATTGACAAAGTTTCATACACACTTTCAACCCCTATTTTATCCCCTTGGGGTAGAATTAATCAAAATCCTTTCTTAGCGGATGCCGATCTAAATGCATGTTAAATTTCAGCCCGTTCCATCCAGTGGTTTGGGCTGTGCGTTGATAGGTCACTATGTCAGTCAGTCAGTCAGTCAGTCACCTTTGAGTTATATATATTTAGATGGTAGTGACAAATAGCGGAATCAGAACATAAAAATGAATATTCAAACATTTTCCCTGTGATGTTTTTCAATTAAAGTTTTACTCGTGGTGAGGATTCAACGTAACCTAAATTATATCTCCTCTTACAAAGAAAATTCGGTTGTAACGTGTTGGTCCATGTCCGTCAAGTTAATAGAGTCTTACGAATAAAGGTTTCAGTGAATAGTTAATGATTGGGTGTACAACCGTATGTACTAGCGTATGTTTTTTTTTCTTAGTTAAGCCATAAAGACGCTTTAAAAAGAGAACAAGAAGAAGAGTTTAGTCAAAATGGATTGCTTCAGTAAATACAGACGATTACTTAAATAAGTATTTAATCTTTTAAATATTCTTACTTTTCACATTATCTGAACTATATAATTAAATCACTTAAATAATTACTCAGCGTGATAGATACGGGAGTTAAGGTAATTTAATCAGCATTTATACAAACATATATTTTCCCATTCAGTTGAATGTGTTTAGTGAAATGCTATTCATCGAATTTAAATATATCGGCGTCTCTACATTAGTATCTACCAGCATTTCTTTCACCTGTAGACTCCGGATTGAATTAAATTGATAAACTTTAACTCTCAATGGAAACCTGTTCCAGATACATTCAAATCAATGAATCGATTGCCGCATCCCGAATATACACGCTTAAAGGAATATCTAATCAACTATACACATTAGTTAATTAATTAGATGGACAAGATAAAACGGGCCGGGAGCGTTTCCTGTGACCCTCTATGTAATCAAGGGAACTTGCAGCTTCTTTTACATATAAATTGTTCGTTGCCGCTTTGTTTATACTCTATCTCGATAACCAGAATCAGTCCGATCGGAAGCGGTGGAAACCACTTCCGATCTGAGTGAAATTCAGGTTATATTTACGGAATAAGTATGAATGAAACTCAAATAGGTGACACAAATTGTCGGATAACAAGATCTTTCTATACCATCATTCTGAATTTAAAATTCCACTGAAACCACTATCTCGGAGAATATTAGAAACTAAAAAAACTTTATTATATTTCAGGTTAAAAAACAGACCGAAAACTTTAAAGAAACGTACCTATTAAAATATCTACGGTTGAACAATAAAGCGAAGTCTTAGTAATTGGTGGAAGAAAAGGGAAATCTTCTGAACTTCGGAAAAGCCTTCATAGAAGTCTTGAGAGATCGCAGATTTATAACTTCAAAAGACGTTATAATGAAACTGATTTGGACTTAATGAGATGGAAGTACGAATTATTATTATTATCAACCGTTATTGTATCGACCGTTATTATCATATGATACTCGTATGATATAACAGTTATTATAATAATGATATCCACAAAATACTTTGTTTCTGCAAACTATTTTTTTTTATTGCCGCATACATTGACCCTATATGCCCGAAATCTGGTTTAAGACATTTATTTCTCATAAGAGTACAACTCTCTTAAAATGAGAAACATAGAAAGACTTAATACTAATTAATTGCTAGTGGAAAAACAAGCCTAAACAAGCCAAAAAACAAAATAGTCTAAACAAGCCAAAAAACAAAATAGTCAGGGACGTTATCATACGCAAGCCACTCGCTATAATACCTGCCACATCTTTGCATAAAGCGGACCCTTGAATAAGAGGCTTATCGTGGAGGAGTGATTAATAATTTCAGGTCGCCAAACCCTGCATGAGTTTCTGACCACTCTATGTAGTAACTAGCTATCTATATAGCTACTACATTTGGGTTTACTACTTACGCCTCTTAGGCCTGTATTAATAAATCGATCTTAAGACAGAGTGGTCTTGAGTATGCTTATGACGTGTTTTTTTGTAATGGAATGACATAAGAATTACATTTCCAAGAATCGCTCGCAGAGATCGAACACGTTTCATCTAATACTCTCTATCTAATTTCTAAAGTAGTCATTCCCGAAGTTGTATAACTAAGCCAAGGTTTTACAGACAAAATAAATCGTCGATGTGATGTTATAAACTAAATAAAAATTAGTTGAAACGCGTTTCGGAGTGACGTAGTATCTTACTACCTACATGTCAACAGATGGAGGGATAATTTTGATGAATAATATTGTACACAAACCTACAGTCGAAAAAAAATAAAGGAAAGACAGGTTTTCAAAAATCATAGCAGAAACCTTACCGCTACCTACTTTGGTGAAGACTGATACATTTTGAAAAAATAGAATAGTAAAATGAAATCACCCTTCAATACCTCGTCGGGTAAAAATAAAAACGTTTGAAAAAACTACAAAATACACTGACTAAGCGCGACCTTTAAAATATCATCCCATACTTGCTGAAAGTTCTAAAATACCACTAAATCACCCCGAACAGTATGATTCTTAAAACGCACAAAGGAGTGTGAAATAAGACTGAGTTATGAGATGGCGACGTTGATCGAGAGTTGTAAGAAATTGCCCTACATTGGATTAAGCAATAGCTGGGGCCTGATTCGAACACCTATTCTGCCGACGATGTGGGATCCATAAGAAAATCCCGGCTATTTGTCGAAATCTCTGCGGGTGATATTAAAGCAGACCTAGAAAAGGGTTTGATAATAAAAATAGAAATTTCAATCTAAGTTTTTTATTTACCGAAGATATTTTTTGGCTTCACTCTGTCTGGTACAGTATTGGTAAAGGGAAATGAAAGCACTCCCTAGGGACGGGAAAGAGACGAGACCACGCGAGATTTTTCGTGGGTATTTGGATGTACATTGGTCAAGCTATATGAAGCTATAATACGGTGGAATAACGTAGGATATTCCCGATACCCGTTTAGCGCTCAAACAGCTTTTATCACGGGGGCGTAATACGATTTGGTAAGTAAAGGCACGTTTATTATAAAGTGATTTGATTTGTGCGATATTTAAATCGTGTTTTCATTTCGATCTGTGGAGTAATCCATGATGAGTGGGTTTACGTACATTATGTAAAGCTTTTTGGGTACTTAAATTATTGTAGTCATAATTTTAACATAAAGGCGTATTAAGTTAATAAATAAGTAAGTAAGGAAGAGTTATCAATTAGGAGAGTTATTAGAAGAGTTATCAAAGAGGGATTGAGTTATCAATTAAATCACCGACATTGTCATTTCAACAAACGCAACAGATTATCAGAAAATCCCCATTAAGCAACCATTGCACTCAAACCGGCAATAAACTCCAAATCTCCTCTTGCAGGCTCATCCCAAACGATTAAGGAGGAATTTCAAACGTCATAAAAGCAGCAATTTATCGTAGAAGCGACAATGAAATCAGTTTTTATGTGGTGTCAATGTTTCCTTAGCCATCTTTATTTTACGAAAGACGAAGGAAAGCGGTGACAAAAAAAATGAGTCTGATTTATAAATATACATTATTATTAGGTTGAATTTTCGTTATTTGTGAATAAACAGATAAATTATCCTATTTTAATAAAAAAACTAAAATGATGTTTTGAAAAATCGCACAAAACACGATGACAACATGGACACCGCTTTACCTAACCGGGGCCTGATTGCTTCGATTTGTAACGCGCTGATGCCCTTCTATTAACCGACAGATGACGGGAGTGACGCTGTAATATTGCTGCTAGGGTTTACGTAGGCATTAACGGTAACTGACGAAGCTAACTCAATTTCGTAGTGTTGCAATGGCTATTGCTTTTGTAGTAAGGTAGTACTACACTACAGCACCTTCAGAACTAAGTGAGGGCTCATGCAAAATATTGTAAATACAAATCATTACATACGACCTTATATACCATTGAGTGTATATCGAAAAATATATTATTTATTGTACCTGCTTAGTTTCCTCGTTAAGTTAAATATTTTTAGCTAGACAGAGTGTAAAACCGTGTTAATGCGAGTCAAGCTACAAAGGAAAGGTCTCAGCAAATCCATTCATTTGATATTCCCTTTCCGTCGTTGTAATACTCGCAGAGAAATTAACACTGATTTCTGATACATAATTCTGGTGTTCAAAGAGTAGCTACTTACGTCTCCAGTTACACATCATGTTTAGGGCGAATTCATACTACCTACCTATGACAATACGCTGATTGTTTTACAACGCCATAGATATGATTTTTGCCTATATATTCCTTTGGGAAAGATGGTTCCTACAGTTTGTAGATCTTCTCCGCAAAGTGAGAGCATTATAACAAACTAGCTGTGCCCACCGACTTCGTCCGCGTAGTATTTAACTTAACAAAAATTTCGGGATTATCGGGATAAAAAGTATCCTATATGTTAATCTCGGTTATAAACTATCTGTGTTCCAAATTTCATCCACATCCGTTCAGTAAAAGCGTGAAAGAGTAACAAACATACATCTACACTCACAAACTTTCGCATTTATAATATTAGTAGGATACAAATTAATAGTAAGTAAATAATAATTATGAAGTATGTACCTACCTATCTATTATGTGAGCACAGCACGAACAAAATACCACATTAATCTAATAACAGTACTACAAACATGTTAATTAAAAACGCCGAAGATTTTGCTGGGTTTGGGCTGTGCGTTGATAGATCACTATGTCAGTCAGTCAGTCAGTCACCTTTGAGTTATATATATTTAGATCGCTGTAGCGTCGCGCGTCGTCCTGAATATCAAGCTAAGCTAGGTTACTTTAAAGAAGGGGGTTAAGCTTCCCTCTCTCTCACTCATCGTATACAACACACATATTATACTCCTACTTTACATCAACTTTCTGTGAGAGGGTGGTACTATCCGGGTCAAGCTAGCTCGTATATGAACTGTCCATTGTCTATAGATTGGTTCTACCAATGTAAATATTTTGGTAGCTTTTAAACATATTTGCAAGAACAAACTCTAAGGATCTACAAAAAAGTAGTACATTAGGTAAACTATGAACTCTATCTATCAAATAAATTCACGTCATCACCAAAATTGTGTGTAATCTATCTAGATGTGCGCGCGGCTGCCATCACTATTTTCATAAAACTCCGAAACTATCCCTCACTTACAGGAATATATATACATATATATATTCAAGCGACGCGAATATTAAATTTCAGTGTGCGTCAGTCCAGCGGTTGCTAATACCGCACGGAGTCCTAAAACCTTGGCGTAACGCCAGTGTGCGGCAATTTAGAGCTTATTTTACAACAAAGAGTGCCTTGAGACACCTAACTCTTCGACTAACAAACTCGGCCAAGTGAGCAGAGCGCTTATTTCGTTGGGTGGTGGAGTAAAAATGAAAGAGAGTAAGAATAACGGTGTCATGTGAGCGGTCTTGGTAATGTCATTCTTATGTCATACCACTAGAAACTTATATGTTAAAAGCGTACTAAAGATAGCTCTCAGACTTAAGATCAGCGCCTAAGTTTCCTTCTGCGTTGAGTCTAGAAAAATATAATCAGCTTCCGTCAAAATCTGTGAAAGTTACGGCACTGTGACAGACTGGGACGGGCGGACGGACCGACATACTGAATTATAAAGGTTCCTCGTTGGGACTACGGAACCCTACGGCTGCCAATTTTAGCCCATCCCGACTACATGAATCTTGAAGAAACACTTAGTTCTCGACTTTATCTTGATAAAACAATACCTTTATTCCCATAAGTGCCTATAAATTGCGCTATAACAAGATTGATTGATTGTCGGGTCTCATAGTCCAGAGTGAGCCTGTTCTGAGCTGGGAATTTATCCTGTCAGCAAGAATCACATTCAGTCCCTGTTAGGTTCAAACTAAACAATAATAGTCTAGCCTCTAGTGGTTCGTACTACCTGAAGTGGGCATCCTAAAATAACATCATGTGAGTGACTTGCCCATAGATTACGTAAATTTTAGGCACCTACCTATACTATGGAACACATTATAATTATAAGTACTATATATTATAATTATAATGTGTAACAATAATAAAATCCTACTAATATTATAAATGTGAAAGTTTGTATGTTTGTTACCCAATCACGCAAAAACGGATTAACGGATCTGGATGAAATTTGTCACACAGATAGTTTATAACCTGGATGAACACATAGGATAGGTACCTACTTGTCTCTAACTTTACTTAAATCCACGAGAACGAAGTCACGGGCAGAAGCTTGTAAAATATTTTAAGTAATATCTAGTACTTTTAAGTGACAATGATGTTGCCTGCTCACATGGTGTTGCTATTCCTGAAGATATATTATTTTATTATATTGAAAAGAGTAGGTAAGTTTCTTGCCGGATCTTCTCAGTGGAAGCAGCATTCCAAACCAGTGGTTGATTCTGATTATACATAAATGCAGGAATAAAAATATTATTTATTTTGATTATTTTTAAGAAGTTACTTCTAAAATACAGGGGTCCACCATGAACCATCACACTCAAAGAAACCTTTTAACACTGCACACTCTGCTTGTGTACACATTAATTTAAGTTCAGATGAGTTTTCCAGAACTCCAATAAACTAGTTGCGCCAACAATCAGCGTTCAAGTAAACAGCCTGCGTCCGACGGAGCCCGCACAAGGATGTTCCCAGATCGAGGGCCCATTCTCCAGCGATTGTACCGTTTGAAAGGAATCGCAATTATCGGCGGAGTCGATGTAAGCTCCTCTTTATGACCTCGCTTTATTATTACTCGGCGAGGCCGCAGGCTCAGAGATTTATAATGACAGTACTAATGGAGAATTATGAAGAGGTGGGCTTATTTTAGATGGCCTTTAAATCCCATGTCGATTTAAGGTAGTATATAAATGTGCTGCAAATTCATTATGTACACTAGCTGACAGACCCATGCATTGGATAGCAGGAACTAGATATTGGTTTAGCATTTATTTGTATATTATATTGTAAACTAGCTGTGCCCCCCGACTTCGTCCGCGTAGTATTTAACGTAACAAAAATTTCGGGATTATCGGGATAAAAAGTATCCTATATGTTAATCCCGGTTATAAACTATCTGTGTTCCAAATTTCATCGAAATCCGTTCAGTAGTTTTTGCGTGAAGGAGTAACAAACATACATACATACATCCACACTCACAAACTTTCACATTTATAATATTAGTAGGATAGTAGTCCAGCTCTCAAGCTATACGTTTATGAATTGTTTTATAGCATCGACATAAGAAAAATAAAAGCAATTTAAAATTATATATCTGGATTAAATATTAAGGTGAATTTAAGAACTCTGACCCCTAGAGGTTTGCCCGCCTGGGAATGAATACCCATGTAGATTTTGATGAGAACTCAGGATTTCGAGAAGTAATGTAGGTAATAGGTACCTTGACGCCTATAGTTGTGCGGATACAATTATGAGAAGGACGCTAATACATTCAGATTCATGGAGGCCAGTTTCTGTACTATCAGAATGTCGTAGAAGGAAGTCACATTGTATCTTCTGACGTTATCGCAGAATTTATCTAATATTACTTTTTTTAATGTAGTAAAATCTATTCATACACCACCTTAACCTGTACATCTATTTCGAAGCAGTAATAGAAATGGCGATGAAAGCAGTATAAAGGAGATACCTTGTTTTTAGACGGTAGATGGGCATTTTTCTGATCAGATCCTGGGAAACGGATATGAACGGCACTAATAAATGCCATACACTTGTATGCAGATGTAAAATCCGGCCAATATCTGTCAAACATGTATAGAATAGACCGAACGCCTTAATATATATATAGATATAGGCCGAATAGGCCTGTCGGCTTCTCCGTGTGAATTGCCGCTAAGAAGTTTACTTAGCACAGATATATTTTTTAATTTCCCATCTTGCTCATTCATAATGGTACTTATGTTTCTTTATTGTGCGCATCTCACGGGAAAATAGCCTCAATTAAAATTGAGGCATTTTTCTCTACACAAGCCAGTTGAACAATGATCATCCGACCTTTTTTTATTTTGAGCAATTATGCAAAATTTCCAGTTCCGTATGGCTCCGTTGGGTTCCTAGCTCAATTAATTTCGTCCCTGTCACAGGTGTCTCCCAGGCATTCATTTCGTATCTAATTAGCAAGACATCTCATTTATACGACCGTTGAGTTATCTGAAAATTTATAAGTAGTCTATTTCCGATTATTATTTCTTTTTTTGTAACAAAGTTGACAAACATTCGTTCGACCCGCCTGATGTTAAAGAGTTACCGTAGCCTATAGATGCTTGCAATACCAAGAGCTTTGCTCGCCCGTTGTCGATCTGAAGTGACGTGGGATAGAGGGAAGGTAAGAAAGGGGGTTGGTCTCCAGGCTCATCATCCTAGTTCGGCTCTATATATCATAAATATCGCCAGACTGACACACCAACTGTTTGGTCCCAAACTAAGCAACGCTTGTACTATGGGCACCGTACAATGGACTGGAATCCCAGTACACCCAGACCAAGGCAAATTTAGAAAAGGCCATTCCGTAATTTGCCCCGCCGGCAACCGAACCCGTAACCACCATGTGCAGTGAGCCGAGCGGCCTACGCTCGAACGACTGTGCCAAGCGGTCGTCGAAACGAATCGAAACTCTAGCAGCAACTTATTTCGATCTTCTGTCAGAGGGTGGTCCTACCCCTGTCGATCCAGCTCTTGTATGAGCTGTAATCAGTTGGCTTCAGCTTGCTCTAGCACCATAAAACCCCCCTCGCCTTGATAGAAGACTCTCAATAAAGTGGGACAATGAAGGGGCTATCCGCGGAAGTTTAATTACACGGATGTAAAGTTAGTAATTAAAATGCGTAGCAGAGCGCGTAATTAGTTTCAGGTTTAATTTACGCAATACCGATAATGTGGGCTACCACTAATGCTAGGATAATATGCATTTTGTAATTGAGAAAAACAATTATGTCGATATTAAGAGGTACTATTTCTATCATTTTTTTTTCTATAAATATCTGTACGATAAACAGGGTTATTGGCAGAACACGAACACCTCTCAGGGCTATATAACTAACATCATAAATAATAACGTCTGTTATATGATTTTTTATACCTAAGTCTTTCTAGTAGTAGTAGAATTTCATACAAAAAAACAGTGTCGCCTGGGGACGCCTGAAAGAAGCGAAGCTTTATAGTATAAAGCGTAGGGCGCCTCAGCTGCCACTCTGTATACCTATATATATTATCTTACACTACTGACGTCATCGTGTAACGCTACTGACGCATAGCACGGATAGAGTGGCCGCGAGACGAGCGCCCCGAAAGTCCGTATAGAGGCTTCGTTTCAAAATAGAAATATTCCAATTCACCGCTCTAAATGTAACGAACTCTACACCCCATTGCCTCATTCCTTTTCTTGTACCGTATATTCAGTAGTGCGGATGTAAAGAAATGAAATGTGTTACATAGGACATCGAAATCCTTAACGTGTATTTTTGGTAAATAATATATTTTTTTGTAAAATGTCTTAGAACAAAAGTTGTCGTTTATGGTGTCAGTTGTTTATAATACATACCTGCAAGTGTTAGTTTTTAACCATTAACTCTGTATTATTATTTTTTTTCACTTGCCCTATTGAAGGCAGTTAAGTAAGAAGGATAAATTTATTTCACTTATTTATTTTCTGCAGTCGATAAGTCTTTAGAAACATGAATAAATAAAGGAATGTTTAAAAACTAAACTCTATTACGTTTCATCAAACCTCATTACAACATTTATTGTACCGAAACATCACCCTAATGGACCCAACGGTTACGCGTAATCCCAAACGGATTTTCAATACTTGTAAAGGACAAATTTTCCCTTAAATATACCCTTTGAAGGCAGCTTATTTCCACAACATTTACTTGTAGGTTCGTGATCTTTACATCCAAGATGAGGCTACAGAAGCCGAGCATAATAACTGTATTATTAATTTAAATTTAAGGTTTTACAAAGAGGGGTTCGAAATGAAGTAAGGATAAAATTATATGAATTAATTAACGAAAAAGAAAATGATATTTAATAAAATAATAAACTAAAAAAAATATTTTTGATAGATAAAAAAAGAGATTGTAAATTAAACCCAGATATTTTGTATTTTATTTACGCCTTTGAATGTTTAAACAATTTTCATAAGAAATAAATAAAGCGCAAGCAAAATTTTCTGTGAGCACGTGACGTCAACATGCAATAATGTACCTACAGGATGTAAATAATGAACTAATACAATTAAAACCACTCGGTACGTATAAGCGTCGCGGTTCGCGTTTTACTTTTCTCACTGGCTCTTTGATATCAAAAAGTCAGCCGTAATTTTACGCCGCTAATTGAAACTCAAAATTCAAAGAACAATCCTTCCGCCCACAACAAGCCATCCTTCATTTAAATAAATCTTTTAAATGTCAAATAATTTATTACTCAAATTCTCGCTTTGAATTCAAAGGGACTAATCAAAGAAGGAAGGGCCGGGGTGCGTGAAATTGCGGGTCAAACTAAATATTTAATATGGGAGGGCACACCGCCGGTTGACGGTGCCTGTGGGAATCAAAACATGATAATTAAAACTGTTTTATACCGCTGGCCGACATGACGGGCTATTTTATAAAGGATTTGATAGAATTTTTGATCATGCATGGTTTAAATTTGTAACTTCTAATCTATAAAAACATATAGGTATATAAAATTTCGGTGTCCGTATGTTCGCAATTCTTTTCCTCCTAAACGGCTTAGTATTTTTGTACAACAGGATGGGTCTTAGCTAAAGTTGGATGCCATCCAGAAAATAAAATGTATGCTAGCGAAGCTGCGTGAAAAGCTGTAGGTACATTAATGATTTGCCACCACTGAAATTCTGAAATTTACAATGCATTCAAAAGTAGATTCTTACATATCTCAGGTTAATAATTTCAAAACCTGATTTTCACATAGCCGGCTCGATACTACATTTTAATATAGGTTTAATTTCAATTATTATACTGATTTTTTTTTTTAAGTAGTGTTTTCTAAATGACTACCGTAGGTACCAATATATTTCGTAGATATACATTTCCACAAAATACGTGCATGGAATTCGATAATGATATTAATTGAATCGTATAAATTGCCCGAGGGCCCAAAAGTCTGGTTGAGACAGAATGGGTTAACGTAAAGAAAACAAACAATAGGAGATGCGGAATCGGTACGTATGTAGGCTTTGTGTAGATGTAGATAGTTCGGTCATTTCATGAATCTTATGACACTGGCATATGGGTCAAATTGCAATAATTCACGCATCTTCGTGAAATTAATTGACGAGACAGAACTAGATACTGATGCCAATTCTGTCTTTCTTATACAATACGACCTGGAGAAGGACGGCAATATATTTAGTTTAGTTAAATTTTATTTGTACATCAATATAATTATCATTGTGCGTATCATTATCATTGTTATCATTAAGCGCTTTTACCCCTGACCACTTGGATTTTATAACCTACGTTAGTCTGTGTCTGTGGCAACGTAGCTATTGAACGGATAGACTGATTTCAAGGCGGTTTCTTTTGTTCGATAGCTGAAATCATGGCTGCCAAAGTATTATTATTTTTTAATAAAACTCGCAACTTATAGCCGTTTTCAAGATAGGGCCACGCTGGGGGTCAAAGATGACGCTACGACTATACATGAGTTACTAGTGCAAAAAAATAAGACCCAGTCTAGACTTGCTCTGAAATTAAATACCTAATAAATCATAGCACACACAACTGCCTTGCCAAAATCGCCGGACGTTGTACACCGACCCTAATTTACGAGAATGTACGAGACATAAATTGTTTTATAGATTTCACGATAATATTATTTTTACTTACACACATTAATCTTTCAGGCTTTTCGGGAGGAGATAAAATTATAGCTGTCGCCCGTAACCAATAACATGTAATTAAATACAACAATATATTGAGATTTATTTATAACAATCTCAACAAGAACTAATAGGTATTCTTATTAAGGCTAAAGCGCCCATCTAGCCCGCGAAGTTCAAATTTTTTGGGGGCTTTTATAAATTTTTCAAAATCTGACAATAATAAAAGGCACATTTTGTAATTCGCGACAAAGACCGTGTGCAGTGCATTTATTAATATATCCAACTTACTCTAAAACATTTCAAGAACGACAGCTATCCAGATAATCTGGCAATTTTTGTATATTTTGTGATTAACTAGTATCATATCCACCGTGATAATATTTAGTGTGTAGTGCTTGTCGTAAATCTCAAAATGTTGTCTTAAATGTTTTCAGATTTTGGATAAACTATAAAAATACTCGAAAATTTTGAATTTCGCGTGCTAGACAGGCGCCTTCACCTTAACATCTTTAGCACTTTTATCATCAATCTTCAATCATCGATTGTAGATATATACTCCATTTCTGCTGCAAGCCAAACTGACCCAGGAAAATAATAGGTGGGTACGTACGACTCGCCCGTTGCTGTCTGGCTGGGCTAGATTGTCCGCTTGCTTCGCTCCAAAGGCTTGCTTCATTTTCCTCAGCTCATTAAAATGAAGCGATCCTATTGGTCGAAGTGAGCGTCGACGTCCACTGTTATAATGATATCAAACTTACACACAAAACGAGTTTAAACATGCGTCGAACAACATAAACGACGACACATCAAATTTGTGTCCTTTTCAAAATTACAAAAGGTTCATTGTTGCATAACTCATACCGTCATTGTCCCATGGTAATTTCCAATGTACCATATACTCTGCACCCATTGCCTTTACATAAAACTGACCGTTTACCCTTAACACAATACCCACCCTTCATTTTATATTGTCCTTATAATAACAACAGTTATGACATAGATAAAACAATTTATGTTACCATTCTCGGTATACGGAACGAATACAAACTTTAGTAGTTAGTGTTAGAGTCGGTTTTAGGGTAGTGGTGTGGGAGGAAGCAATTTGATTATTCAATGCCACCGGCGGCCGTTTTAACGCCTTATTGGTTCAGTAAGTACCTATATGGTGTCAAATATTATTTTGGGGTTGATATGTAGCTCATTATTATATTTAACTTAACGAGCGATTAAAAGCAGTCACAATAGATCTATTGTTCCGAGTTTTCTGTAGGTACTATGTATTCCATTAACAAAACACCTACCTACTCTTTGTAGGTACGTATTATTTTATTTAAGCAACTCCGGATTCCATTAATAAGTAGGTAATAAATTTGTTATTAGGCAAACTCGCTGAGTTTCTTGCCTGATCTTCGCGGTCGAGCTCGCGTTCCGATCCGGTTGTAGACTTAATGAAAAGATGTAAAAATTACAATTTGTTAGGACTCCAGGAAACCTAAACAAAATAAACGATTTGGCATTATCAACCCGGATATATATGTGGCGATTAATGGGTTTAAGTCCTAATATCCAAAAACATCACTCATACTATGGGTACAGTATAAGTATACCCAGATTAGTGAAAATTTCGAAGATACATTATTCGAAATTGTCGCCTACAAGAATGAAATCCCCACCTGGTAAATTTAAGTATTCCTAGTATTTAGAGTACTTATAATCCTACTAATATTATAAATGTGAAAGTTTGTGAGTGTTACTCCTTCACGCAAAAACTACTGAACGGATTTGGATGAAATTTGGAACACAAATAGTTTATAACCGGGATTAACATGTAGGATACTTTTTATCCCGATAATCCCGAAATTTTTGATACGTTAAATACTACGCGGACGGAGTCCGTGGGCACAGCTAGTATTATATACCTGGTATACGGCCTTCACAAGAAAAGACGGAAAGGAAGGCCATTCTAAAGATGGAGTGATGACATAGTTGCCACGGTGGGTAATACCTGGAGCAGACAGGCAAGAGACAGAGCGAAATGGAAGGAAATGGAGGAGGCTTTCACCGCCAAAGCGGTCCTTACAACAAAACGCGCTAACGCAGTTTAATATCATATACTAACAAACTAGAATAAGTACAATACTAACACTACAAACAATGTTTAGAATTAAGGTAAACTATTTATTTTATTTAAACTTTATGCACAAGTAAAAAACACAATGTACAAAGGCGGACTTAATGCCTTAAGCATTATCTACCAGTCGACCTTAGGGTGGTGCAGAAACAACATGGCGGGTGCAACTTAAATGAGTGAAATAGACAGGAATTTATACCTATATACATATATTGATAAATACACAGATACATACATACATATAAAACAAAATTGTTAAGAAAAATAAGTCCAACGAATTACCGCTGTGACGATTCTACCAACTTCTTGCGAATGTGCTCTCGTGCCTTCACCTTAAAAGACAACCGACTTTTTGCCGTCCTGATATTCAGAGGGAGGAGGGAGTTACTATGTGTAAGGAATAAATAAAGCTTTATTATTATTATACGGCCTTCAATATTAGCTTTAGTATTAGTCATGATGAAGAGTAAAATAACGAAATACCGGTTATTAATCTACATGAGAAGTTTAATAAAATTCTCTACGATCCACCAGACTATTATAGTTTCGTTAACATACCGGGATCGGCGGCCCGACACGGCACAAACCCTATCCCCCTTATTATATATTATAAACGTGGATAAGCGGTTGTGCAGTTAGACCATACTTTGTCTTCTTCTTTCAAATGTCAAATTACAGATGACAGAAAGAGAAAATTCGGTGTGTAACTATTCGCCCGCTAATCCACGTTTATTAATAATAGTTTCTGCCCGCGACTTCGTCCGCGTAGACTTATGTAAATTATTCTATGTGTTAATCCAGGTTATAAACTATCTGTGTTCTAAATTTCATCCAAATCCGTTCAGTAGTTTTTGCAGGAAAGAGTAACAAACATACATCACAAACTTTCGCATTTATAATATTAGTGGGATGGGATACGCGATTATACTTAAATGACTCTACTCACCTGGTTCGAGCGTGGTGTAGGTTATAGGGTCACCTACATTCATTCTAGTCCAGATGGGGGGAAGCTCCTAAAGAGGTGTTCAAATTCGCTTTAGTACAAGAGGAAAAATACGGAGGTTCAAGACTATACTGACACATACAGACTTTACTGTATCCTCGTCCAATGAACCCACCATCCACCGCGTGGCGGCTTCCAGTATGTACTTCCACCGCGTGTGACGTGTCACCAAACCATTCGAGCCAATAACGAATGTCCGCAATGCACTCGCGAGCTACGCGCATAAAAACCCATGAATCATTCAATATTAACACTAATAAGCGCGGGCGTAGTAGCCAAAATTACTCGAGAAAAATGCAAGATGTACTTAGGTACGATATCGGCGTCGGGTCAACTTGTACGCAAGCGGCAGCGAACAGGTCGGCCGTTCAAAATAATTAAAAAACGCAGGGCGGATTTTAGTTAACCCATTCTACCCCCAACATAAAATTGTTAGCCGTATGTTTTCTATTTCAAACAATTATTAATACCAATCGATACTTCGTGTGAAACAGAGCACGGGGGTACAGTGCATTTTTAATCCAATCGCCTATTCACAAGCGATCAATAATATCACCTGTTGTTAATATGAAGTACTAGCTTTTTTTTTTTTTTTGTTTTCGCTGGGAAATGCTGTTACGCATTCCGTCTGGACTCGGGGGAACCCAGACGGATATGTGGGACTCCTGGACGACTGTCCAACCTACCCACTAAAACCCAGCGGTCTGACCTCGCCGCTGAAATACGAAGCGCCACAGGATCTTCGTCAACTGTGACGCCCCAGCGGCTGGCCTGGCAGTGAGCACCAGGCCGCAGACTTCAAGACGGGTGAGACACCCCCGTCCATCCAGGGACTTGGCTTGACCATGGGGCCCCCCGACCCCTTAGCCCAAGCCCCTCCCTCCACTACGGATAAAGTACTAGCTGACCTGACCGACGTTGTCCTGTCTTAACTTTAATATTGAATTCGAATTGTTCCGCTCAACTTCCTTAATTTTTTTTTTCATAAGAATCATCTCCTGGCAATAATAAACAACAAAAAAATAATTTGCGGAATGGGATGACCAAGGAAATAGAGATACATTTTTATATAGACAGATGATAATGTTTTTATGGATCAAGGCTCTTCTCAATTTCCCACCACTTTTACTCCTGTACATTGGTATCGAACGATATTGGCAAGGTTTGACACTCGATGAAAGAATAACTAAACGAGAGTGATCTCGAAGCCATGCTGTTTACCTCTACGGCAAGTACGGGCAAGAGTCTACATGTTTGCTGTTAGTTTTATGGCAAACTAGCTGTGCCCCCCGACTTCGTCCGCGTAGTATTTAACGTAACAAAAATTTCGGGATTATCGGGATAAAAAGTATCCTATATGTTAATCCCGGTTCTAAACTATCTGTGTTCCAAATTTCATCCAAATCCGTTCAGTAGTTTTTTGCGTGAAGGAGTAACAAACATACATACATACATACATACATCCACACTCACAAACTTTCACATTTATAATATTAGTAGGATTTTTGATCACATTTTGTTTGAAGCGGTCGGTTCGCTTCATGCCCGCTTCATAGAATAGCCAAGTGGACCGACACCTTTAACTCTACGTAGAACTTCAGGCTTCTTTTTCTACATTAATAATTCACAATTTCATTAAATAATAATTTCACCCTTCAACTAAGGAATGCCAATCATTCATCAGACAATAATTCATTTTAAACGAGACGTGAACCCGATAGCCATTATTAGTGACCTAAAATATTAATTAACGATCGTCGTGGTTTTAATATTACAACGACTCGTTAATAGTTTTTGCGATATTAATTTATCGCTCGCGTGATTGGTTTGGCTGTTAATCCTTTGTAATAGGATAGATTTTTATGAATATTAATGATAATGCCTAGAGCGCCACCTGGGCCCAATCTGCTAGTTCAAAACCATTGGTAATTAATATTATCTTCGTTAAATCTTCATCGTAAATCACACATTCTTGACGGTCTATATATTACCGGCCATCTGTACCTACATAGTCCAATGGCTTTAATTTTTATTATAAAGACTAGCTGAGCCCGCGACTTCGTCCGCGTGAAATTTAGCTTAACCGCTCCCGCTCCCGCGTTCTGAGTCCGCGCTACAGGACCCATTAGTATTTATTTGTTTTTCATAAATAAAAGTAGCCTAAGTTACTGCTTATAACATCAGCTATCTGCCAGTCCCGTCAAAATCGATCCAGCCGTTTCGGAGATACTCTTTGATTTCGTGTGTTTTTATTTTTTTTCGCGGAACCCTAATTGTTTTTTCTAAAATTAAAGTAGCCTAAGTTACTCCCTATAACATCAGCTATCTGCGAGTGAAAGTCCCGTCAAAATCGGTCTAGCTGTTTCGGAGATTACCCGGAACAAACACACAGACAGACAGACAGACAGACAAAAAAATTTTAAATCTCGTTTTTGCTATAGAAGTCGTATGTACTTTCATATGCATTTAGTGAAAAGGTGTTATTTTGATATTACAAACAGACACTCCAATTTTATTTATTTGTATATTTTTAAATCTCGTTTTTGCTATAGAAGTCGTATGTACTTTCATATGCATTTAGTGAAAAGGTGTTATTTTGATATTACAAACAGACACTCCAATTTTATTTATTTGTATAGATTACTAGTAATTTATTCCCTTTAGCCCCTCCAACTACGTCAATGCTTGTATTAAGAGTGGTCTCACGTCAATAGTTTAATTGCCAGGATGGGGATCGAAACCACAACCTCTCAGTTACAAGGACGGCCTCTCTAACCACTGGGCTATTGACGCTTAAAATGTATTTACTGGTTTAAACTAGCAGACTTGACGCCACTGATATTGATAAAACCTGGATATTACGTTATAATAATCTCGCCACTTATTTTGACTTTAAGAAAACTAACTCTATAATAATACACCATTGCTCTTACCTACATTACATTCGTAAGAAAGACGGTAGTTTAGTCTTCGTATTAACAGGAAAAAGCATCAATGAATTATATAATTGCATATATACTAAAACATTGTATGAACCCGCACGTGAAATTTCAAATTACAATATAAATTTTGTCAATTCACCCGCAGTCGCACTAATTGCGATCGCTCCATAATGTGGAATAACATTTTTTTCGTTCGTACCTATCTCAAAAAATAAACTCACTTTTACCAATCAGGAAAATGTCACAAAGCGTTCTAAGCATACATAATGCATTGCATGTTTGCTTAAACATACAGTAATTTCCTAAAACATTTGTTAGTCTCTTTTTTACCAGTCCGTTAAGCCTCATATTTGGATACACGCCAGAAGTAGGCCCTATACAAATAAATGTTAATTTGATTCAACTTTGACTAATTGGTCGTGAACTGGAAACTGGTTGAAGTTAATCCTTTCAAAGTATTTTCGTAACAATAACTTTGGATGGGATCTGGAATCTGAATTCAAACAAAACCGCAGCGTCAGGAATTACAAATGCAGTGAAAAAATGGACAAAAATAATGTGGGATAAGGAAACCAATACTTTTGGTACACAATTAAAAGTTGGTTTCATAAAATATTGCTACCAATTTTTTTCTCGTCATGGCCGTTGTAGATATTTAAGTAACCTAGGTTACTGTCATTATTAATTGACAGATTTCCCTTGGGCTGTACTATTTGCATCAATTTGGCATTCTGCATCCTAGATACGAAGCGACCCTATTGGTCGAGCGAACGGGCCGAAATAGCACAAACAAGTGGACGGTCAACCTAAAAGCCTCCAAAATCAAACATCAAACTATAAGACAATCCAACACTTGGCTTCGTTCATTGAAACGTTAATATAATAGCGCGCCATTTACACAAATATCTAGTAATAAGGCGAGGAAATAAATTTCATATTCCCCACAGCGTTTGTCATCGGGGCAAACGTCAGGGCGTCATTCGTTTCGTGTCAGAGAATAATTCCTTGGGCTTTCGCTTGTGCAATATTCCCAGAGATTCGGCGAGAGAATGCTGGGTGTGGGGTCTGTTCGCGGATCCCGAGGGGCCGATGCCGCGGGATGGCCTCTATTGTAACCCGTAACTATCATGGACTGTAATAATGTTTATAGTTGTGTCGTAAAGGACGCATCAATACGTAATCTTCCTCGTTCCACAAATTCCAAAATTGCGGCTGTTGGAGAAGAGGGATCATGATTGAAACAAAATGTTGTTTTTTATATTATTTAATCCACCACCCACCTACTATTTTATTTAATATTTTGTGAATATTTTGTAATTCTTCAGCAATATTAATAACCTACATACGAATATATTCGCTATAAGAGTTTGTTAAAACTATAGAAAATAATAAAAAACATAAATAATTACAAAACAAAATCAGCAAATATAAGTATTTCATTTCCTTCTGTTTTACTAAGTTAAAAAACGTGATGTTCATTATTTCTTATATCCATTAAAACTTATAAAGAACGACTCTGAGTTATGTGTAATCCAGACTGCGACTTTCTCATAACTGTGCACATGAAAATATCATGTTATAACAGACATACAACGAATCTGACTGTAATTTAATATTAATCAATACCTTAGGTAGATGTAATACCGCGATCTTACACAAGGTGGATATAATATAACAAATTGTCATTTAGTTTCCAGCCCTAGTGTTTGTTTCATGGAAGTAGACCCGCCACACACTCCCATTCTGTTATTCAATGAAGGGGTTAGACCCCCGACGAGTGCCAAGAATTAATTGCAATTTTTATGGAGTTGATTAATAGTACATTGTTACACGAGTGGTGAAAGTGACTTATTTAGGCCCGAGACGGGGTTTGGCGCCCGAGCGTAGCGAGGGCGCTAATAGCTCGAGGGACAAAATAAGTCTTTCACCCGAGGTAAACACTGTGCTTTTCATTACGAATACAAGGAAAGTAATAATAAAAACAGGAGTTGGCTAAAGAAATAATACAAGGATGTATGAACAATACTCTACAACTCGAAAAAAAAAATAAAGATCGGATTGCCGCCTATTTTGTTTTTTTTTCGTTGGCCGGCCAACTTCATTATTTAGCCATTATTTTTCATTTTCATCTTTAAATATTTTGCCCAAATCTATGTTATTTTAAAGAAATTGTTGAAACTAAATTATAATTAAGTAATTTAAAAATATATATTCTTTAATTAATACTTAACTTTATGTTATTTCAATTTTACATCGTGCTGTAATTGAGTGTCTGTAGAAAAAGTTTGAACATAGTTCCATAGAAATGTGAAAATGGAACTAGTTTTTTTTTTATAATTTGACAGCTGTCGGTTGAAAGCGATTCTCCCTAGGGCGGAAAAGTATTACTTTCAACCCGCTCCTCAGGCAACTTCAGACCTACTTTCAGAGTATGAGTAATGAAAAGTATTTTTACTATCTAGCAAACGTTGTAAAATAACGTAATAATATTTTATTCGGTGGGGCGGAGGTGCGAAGTGTACCTAATGTTCTCTAAACCCGTAAAATTCAACGATGAAATACATATTTTAAATGTATTTAGTACACCTAACTCAAGTGAACAGAAAACTGAACGCCATTAAAACAAATGTTCCCACTTTACAATAGTCACGGTACAAATTTGCAAAGTTTCAGGTGATAACTAGGGGGGCGCAAAGGTCATATGCGATGAATTTTGAGTAATATAATATTATACCAGTAAAATATAGTACGTATCTAAGTTCTTCCTTTCGATGAAATTGGTGTCGTTCCCGAAACATTTTTTTTGCCTAATATGTGTTTTGATTCGCTTTGATTACTGATAAATTTACAGGTACTGGTTTTAACAAAGACCTCTGTAATTTTCTGCTTGGTTTTAGCAATACGTTAGAATATATTAGAAATATAGATAGACATAATTATAGGTATTTAAAATGTCTCATGTGTTTAACTTTCTCCCGAATATTAGGTCCTCCCTTTCTTAGAAAGAAAACAATAAAGTAACAAGGTCCAATATTAATAATAAAATAACAAAAAAGTAGGTATCAAATATTTTTTCATCAAGCTACGCCTGAAATATTCATCAAAAGAATATTGTAAAATTGCCGCACCCAATACTTGTTTCTTGAAAATGAATTTTCATTAATTTCTTCGTAAAAGCGAAATTAAGGTAGCCAAGTAAACACACGTTCAGTGAAAGTTGAAGCTCTCGCTGAAACTCGGTAATTATTTTTTTTACCGACTTAAAAAAAGCAGGGGGTTATACGTTTGTCTGTACGTAAGTATGTATGTTCACCGATTTCTCCGTCAATTGTGGACCGATTTAGAAATTTGTTACTAAGGGTATACTCTCTAGGTGGTCCCACAGAAATTTCATCAAATTCGCTTCACTAGAGTTATGATCAATTTATGGTTACCGATAATTCAATACTTACGCAGTTTAGAATTAAAAATCATTAAAATTAAACCGACTTCACAAACCCCTGGGTGCACTAAAAAGCTAGAAATAACTAAGGACCTTAGACTATCTTTCATTTGTGGTCGGTGCCACTATCTTTACACTACGTTAGGACTAATTTTATGTACGAACCCCTTGCTATATGAATCTAAATATATATAACTCAAAGGTGACTGACTGACTGACTGACATAGTGATCTATCAACGTACAGCCCAAACCACTGGACGGATCGGGCTGAAATTTGGCATGCAGGTAGATGTTATGACGTAGGCATCCGCTAAGAAAGGATTTTGATTAATTCTACCCCCAAGGGGATAAAATATGGGATGAATAATCCCGAAATTTTTGTTAAGTTAAATTACACGCGGACGAAATCGCGGGCACAGCTAGTAAATTATATTAAAGTTCCTAGCACCTACACCCGAAATTTCCATTAAGTACATAATTGTAATGTAAATTTCAAGTGCAACTGCCTTTGGTCTTGGGTCGCCTGCACGAAGTGACTGGAGTCATTTACCCAAGTTCACTCAGTTACCTCTTTAAGTTTACATTAGTATGACAACTCAAGCGTTCACTTTTCAAAAACCAACGTATAACCCAGTCAAAAACCAATTAGTGATAGTGAAACACCTCTCCAATTAGTGATAGTCTTGTGATAAATTGATCAAAGGAGACTCCATCGGGACCTAATGGCTATCAGGCAGACAAATTGATTCAACTCTTAACATCAATCAAGGCTGTTATGGCGGAAGTTAAGGGCCAGTTTCTATTGGGCTGTAGTTCAATTAATGATGCCTACTTTGAACTTAGTGGGAAGGTAGGTATACATCTTGGGACAACTGCGAAGCATTTAGCCCTGAGGATCTATAATTAAAACTTGTAATTACTGTTATATAACTTCCTGAAATACAAATTAGTTCCTATGCAAAGTTATTTGGCTACATACCTGTAACTTAATTCTGACATCTAAGTACATCACATCGACTGAATGGAATAGACTTAAGTTGGAATAATCAGCTTATTCTATTGATGTCAGACCGAAACGCGATCTTCTAACGGTATCGTAAAACTGTCGTGAAGTCATGTCGTCACTGTCTCTTACTTATGAAACATGTTTTGTGAATAGGGTGAAACATGTTTAAGTATGAAGATTGTGATTGCACCGGAACCTGTGCATGTAAAACTTTTAAACAAAAGATAAGAGGAAAGACGAAAAAAGAAGGGTGTTATAAGTTTAAAATGTGTATCTGTAGATCTTTATGTCTATCTGTGGCATCGTAGCGCCCAAGCGAATGAATCGGGACTGTTCTTAACTATGTTTCATGGACATCGGTTCAGCTGTTTGTGCTCCAAATCCATATTTCGGTGACGGTTTCACAGATCCAGTAGAGCTCTTCTTTCATGCAGTACTTACTGCAGAATTGATAGCACAATGGCAGTTACAGTTAATTGAATATGAAACCCAAACCCAAAACCCCTTTTGACACTACTTCCTTCTGCCTAAGCGAGGTTGAGATTGCTTTTTTTGGCCAACAGCTAACGTTAGTTAGTTCCTTTGACGAAGCATCGTCAGACAGAATTTTTAATTTCCACGTTTTGCTAACTTCGTTTACCTGTCCCAAACGTGATGACGTCACTCACGCGACGTTAGATTTCAATTTGAGCCTTTTGAAATAAACGTTTCATGTTTCTGTGCGCCTCAAAGAGTTGAATTCAACTAGGCATGTTATTCATCGTATCTGAAATGGCAATCGCAGAATATGTTTTCAACGGAAATAACTCTAAATTGAAAATTTAAAAACCCCCGATGCGACGACCTTTTCATCAAATGTATACAATAATCAACAGGAAATCTGTGTAAAAGTATGAGACATTATTTTGTTATGACATTATAATTAATATAATTGACATTAGAATAAACAACGAATCTTAATATTGATGCCACGGAGGTTTCATTCCTAGTAAAATATTATCAATTATGATTCAATTTGATGTAATAACTCTGGTTGAGGTGGACGGGAGCAGCCCAACGCTAAATTTATTTTAAATTATATTTGTTCTTTTATATTTTTTCGCAATGGCGGAACAGCGCCCTCTAGAATTATTATAGCGTAATATTCCATGACCATTAACAAAATTTAACGCATGCGCGTATCCATCATTTGAAACGTGACTTATGGAACGTCTTTAGTTCATACACAAATCTCATTATAAAAATTGATAAAATATACTTTTTTCCAGAAACAGGGAATCTTTTCAAATTTATAATATTGTAAAAAGCCAGTTCAGACTATTACGATCATTTAAAAATATAATAAATCTAAATCCAATCATCTCAAATTTTGAATGGATTCGAGCCGTGGAAGTTGGTTTTGGCCTGGAATGTGGCTTTTTTACCTACAAAAGAGCTGATGATCTTCAAACGGCTGAACCGATTTTTATGAAACATAGCTAAGAACACTCTCGATCAGAATACCTATCTAACAAATTAAACTAAATTGAAATCGGTTCATCAGCTTGGGCGCTACGTTGCCACAGACAGACACACAGATACACAGATACACAGATACACAGATACACAGACACACAGATACACATGTTAAACTTATAACACCCCTCGTTTTTCGTCGGGGGTTAAAAAATGTCAACAGCTGAATTTATGAATTTAAATACACTGTGAAATCTGTTCCGGCTCTCTAACTGCTCTTTGACGACCGCTTGGCGCAGTGGTTCGAGCGTAGGCCGCTCGGCTCACTACACCGGGAGGGTGCGGGTTCGATTCCCGTCAGGGTCAATTTCGGAAATGGCCTTTTCGTAATTTGCCCTTGTTTACAAGCTCAAAATGGCCACCGCGCATCGGGCTCTACGCACACAGAGACAATTTAGATACACGTATAGCACACATACAAACATTATCGCCCGACGGCTCACGGGCGTCCGATGGTGCCGCCAGCATATCGGTGTCGGCTCCGATATCCGATATCGGGCCGGACAATATGAAAGACAGGTACATATTTCATACATTTTACTTACCCTGATATCGGATCGGCGTCCGACACCGATATCGGATCGGATAATGTGAAAACGCTCTAATATACGAGTGATTAAGAGAACTGCAAACCCTATGTTTAATATTTAAAAAAAACTTCTGCGCATGGAGTTTCCTACTATATTGTTAACATGGTAAGTTTGTCGAAGGCAATAGTATTGTGACGTCGCCGGTACGCGTTTCCGCCCCTTGCGGTTACACTTAGGCAACATGCACACGAGCTTCAGACCACAACTGCAAGTGGTATCTGTGAACTTAACCCGTAAACCCTTATTGTACCCATTGCTCGCTTAATAAAACACCGATTGCAAAAATTTTTTACTAAAAAGTCGTAATTTTAAGTATATCTGCATCCTTTAAATACCTACAGGAAAATATGCTTGTACAAGCATAGTTACAGGATAAGGCACATAGTAGCAATAATCTATAGGGGGTAGAGCGGTAGGTCTTCGGGTCTGCCTGCAAATTGCACTGCTGAACACTGAAATACTGACTAAATGCTCAAACTTAAGTAGGTATGCGGCCGCATTCACATTTCAGTATTTTGGTCGAAATGTATAAAGGCTTGAGCCGATTGCCACACATACATATAACGGGCACAGTACCCCTTATTATGAGGCGGATTCGGGTCATAATCCACCTAATGGATGAAGGATTGCAGACTTTGCAGATTATCAAAGATCTTTTTGTTTTAAGTTTTTTCAATATGTAACACGTGATCCAGACATAGCCACTATATTGAATAGTCGTTGTCGCCAGTGTGCACTATGCCGTATGTATTGACGTCACATAATCAATGTTGACTTACATGATCGTTTAGTGGGCCGGTGTATCGGTTCTATTGTTATCTCAGTCGATGCCTGGAGAAACACAAATGAGTAAATATTTGAATAGGGAAGTTAATGAGTGTTTGATGTAATATGTTAATTCTTAGGATTGGACTATCGTCACTATTTGAGTGGCTAAGAACCGCTTAGAAGTAATTGCAGCTATTTTAAATATTATGACTTAGGTAGTCAATCTTCTTAAGCATTAGGAATCGCTCCCAGTCCAACAAATACGGACTAAGTGAAAATATACCTTTATTCACATGCCGTGGTAACCCGTGAAACGTAGAGTAAACGTAGAATATTCGAATCTTTCAATACAATTACAATAACTTTACGACCGCTTAGGGCAGTGGTTTGAACGTAGGCCGCTCGGCACACTACACCGGGTGGTTGCGGGTTCGATTCCCGTCAGGGTAAATTTCGGTAATGGCCTTTTACGTAATTTACCCTGGTCTGGGTGTCACTGGGATCACTCCCCGCCCATTGTACGGCACCCATAGTACAAGTTGTTTACTTTAGGACCATACAGTTGTGTGTACGCCGAGCGTTAAAAAAAATTCAATCGTGCAGCTTCACTGGTACGAAGACTTTACTCGATTGGTATTTGAATACTTTCAAAACTAAAGCCCCCACCTCAGTCCCACGGGTGCCACGGCAAGTGAGTAAAGCTATATATTTCTGCAAGGTAGGGAGTGCATATACCTACCACCAGGGGCGTAGCTAGCGTAGGGCTAGGCAGGCAGTACCGTGGGGCCCCGATGTTCGATGGGCCCCACAGCCTCCATAAATGTCGTTCGAAAAAGTTATATTATAACTAGCTGAGCCCGCGACTTTGTCCGCGTGGAGTTTAGCTTAACAAACATTCATCCCCTATTTTATCCCCTTGGGGGTAGAATTAATTAACATCCTTACTTAGCGGATGCCTACGTCATAAAATCTACCTGCATGCCAAATTTCAGCCCGATCCGTCCAGTGGTTTGGGCTGTGCGTTGATAGATCACTATGTCAGTCAGTCACCTTTGAGTTTATATTCTAAATGAATAAAGTATTTTCGACTTTAAATAAAATAATAATCTTCTACGTTACACAGGTACAAAAGGTCTAGCTTTGCTTTAATATACCCTGCAGTGGACGTAAAGAAGCTGATGATGACGTAGTTTGTCACTTTTGAATTATGTTTAGTTTAAATGGCCCCGATTTCATTTTTGTTCCGGGGCCCGTGGTTACATAGGTACGGCACTGCAGGCCACGCGAGTGGTGCCCCACAAGGGTGCTCGAGCGCCGGCGGCTGGAGGACTAATGACCCACCTTATTTGTGTACACTTGTACCACTCTTAACACTCCAGTTTTCTTGTAAAAAGTAAAGTAATATCGTAGCAAAAATCCTCGAAAAAGAATTCGTAATTTAAAGTCCCTACATGTATCCAGAAACTACCACTGATTCGAAATGCTCTGCTTCCACTGAGAAGAACCGGCAAGAAACGCAATGGTTACTCTTTTCAATGTATAAAATAATAATAAAAGGTGTGTATTCTCAGGAAGAGCAACAGAATGTGAGCAGGCAACAACATTGTCACCTGAGAGTGTCACTAAATAAGTCGATAGTAATCAAATCTCACTCAGATTTAGGTAAATGTGAGTGTTGGTTCGGTTTTATAGGTACTTCCATTACGTATTTGTTCTATACTGGAAAAAATACGAAATCATGATTTTTAGTATTTTATGCGAAACGCTATGTAATTACGGCGAACGGGCAAATATTTATGGAATGCCGCGTGTTCATAATATTATTTGCTGTAATAACAAAAATAATTCTAAAAGAGATACTAGGAAATACAGGAAACATTTGTTGCCGTTAAATTATTTTCTCAGTATAAAATATACATCACAAATTGTGTTTGAATATTTATCTCTGAGCCCTTAAATTAATAATAATTATTATAATAATATCGCCAGACAGACACACCAACTGTATGGTCCCAAACTAAGCAACATTGTACTATGGATTCCGTACAATGGACTGGGGGCGATCCCAGTGACACCCACACCAGGACAAATGACGAAAAGGCCATTTCCGATTTTGGAACCCGCAACTACCACGTGCAGTGAGCTGAGCGGCCTAAGCTCGAACCACAGCCCCAAGGGTTATTTTAAAAATCTTTTAAAATATAATGTTGTAATAAAGATGTTCATAATCCTCTTGATATGCTTTATAGATATCTTAATCGGTCATGAAATCACAATTGTTATTCAAAGCCGTCATCGCTTTGCAAAATTTTGATAATAAATATTCGACAAATACTCATGACGTTCATAATACTTTTCGAAGTTACTCGTATAAGTAGGGTTAAGAACTACGAACATTTACCAACATTAGGATTCAATATCAAGGCAAGCATTGTGGGCATTGCCTTTCGATTGCTCTCATGTGTGCTAAAGCTTTTACTGACCAGTGCTCCTTTTCGAGTGAAGTGCTCTTACCTGGGTAGCGATTTTAAAGTAAACTGTAGCAAAATAGCATTGGAAAAGGAAACAAAGTGGCTTCGATACGTGTACAGTGTAGGAAGGAAAGATGTGTGGATTATTTGTAAGGTACTTTACTTTTGTAATGTGATGTGTAATTTACGCACACAGTTATATTATCATGATGAATTATACAAAAAAAGAAAACAACAGAAAATAGGCACTCTGTTACCCGATGGCGTCTCGATCGACTTGCAATACGTCAAAACTGACGTATTTACATACGCGATACGTCAGTTTTGACAGACTTTCTATAGATAAATCGACAACACGACGTTATCAGAAACGCCATACGTCAGTTCATCGCCCAAGCGGATATTGTTATATAAAGGTAAATTCTAATCTATATATTAATACGCGAAGGAAAAACTTTCAACCGCTTTATACGAAAATTGTGCGGACGGAGGAGTATGATTTTTTTAACACTTATAGTTTATATAGAGAAGGAGTGCAGAATGCTTATATTTTTATACTATAATACTTATAAATACATTAAAACCAATAAATAAAATATTACAAACACTACCATGAATTGACACACACACATTTGTAATCTCCACACCGACTGACTGTCTGACTGACAAACATTGACAGTTTTTGGAGGGCGGACTTCCATAGTGCATTTTGCGTGCCAGTATCAAATAGTCTTTGACCATAACACTATAATCATGTTTAAAATTTAAATTAATTATGCTAGAATTTCGACCATTAGAACGGGAATACTAGTAAGTATAAATATAAGTAGGTACTTAGCTAAACATGTAAAGGTTCCTGCAATGTTGTATTAAATACGAAACCCCACGCGTATAAAGTCGCAATCTCATATAAGATGAGTAGGTAGGTAAGTATATAAGTTGATTCATGGTGGATATTAATTAGGTACTTGTATTGTTGGCTTGTAAGCAGTGATAGCCGATTGGTTAAGCACGCGTCATGCGGGCTACCAGGTCTCGGGTTCAAACCCCGGCTCGAACCTCAGGATTTTTCGAAATTTATGTGCGAATCATAATTTCTATATGATTATCACTTGCTTACGGTGAAGGAAAACATCGTGAGGAAACCTGCATGGCTTAGAAGATTGAACCAATTTTCGAAAAGACATGTGAAATCCGCCAACCCGCACTGGGCCAGCGTGGTGGATTATGGCCTGAATCCCCCTCATGTTGAGGGGAGGCCCGTGCCCAGGAGTGGGACGTCAAAAAGGGCTAAAATTATTTAATCATTATTATATATTATTATTGTTGGCTAGGTACCAAACACTATAATGTCTATATTTTGGACGTGTTTAAAATTTACGAAAACATTTTAGCATGAAATTGTACCATCTCAAAAGCATTCATTAACATTATTCAAGAATGGATTACGCTTTTTTGCCTCTCACTTAAACAATTCCCTGGGATAAGCTGACAGCTTAATTCGCGAAATTTAATTTTCTGTTTTCGAGTTGTGAGGTCACATTCATCGGTGACATTGCTAGAATTATACAATTCTCAGTAGGTATTTTATTATATTATAAGTTTGCCAAACAAATTAATGTCTTATGGCTATAATAAAACAATACAATATTTACTGGCACATAGTTTTGACGGGGATATAATGATGATTTATGAGATAATCACAATCTACAAATTATTTATCACCGAAATTTTATTTTTTCTTACTCAATTATATAGGTAAAAAAGTATTAACTCCTATAAATTATAAAGAATTAAACTTGCAAAAGTAATTTTTATGTGTTTACGAGTCTTCTTCAATCTTTTTTATACATCATTTAATATTTTATTATAAGATCGTGTTATTATCTGATTTTATTATATAAAAACTTTGAAAATACGATCAGATTTTCATTTAAGACCCATAAGTACCTTTTCTACGCTCCCATCACCATTATTGTATGAAAAATCCCAAGAGAAACCCTACATTATTATTTTGAGCTATATTCCGAAACCATCAATCGCGCGATGAGAATATATCCAGCATCTGATAAATGCTTTCCTGAAGATCGCATAACGCGATTGCGTCCCCTAATGTTGCTGCCTCGTAAAAATATATTTTATGTTCGTACCTGACTGCCTCTGATGTTTGTTCTCTTTTGTTACAGATTTGTTTACGTATCAAAAAATGAATAAGTCACACAAATGGGATTTCCTAGTAAAGATTTCAAGCAGAAGGTAATTCAGAAGCTTTGCAACATCACGAATTCTTTTGATCGCAAAAATCGCCGATACATTTCTATTATGCAGTAAAGGGTTATTTATTGTTACAGAAAAGTGAAATATGAGAAGATGAATAGTGAAAGGTGCACCGACGGCTCGCACAAGAGGAATTGTCGCTGGCTTCTGACCGAATGCTTTGAAAAAATCTCGCGATTCACGACTCTTGCGAACAATACAACGTGAAATGTAGCGCAGTTATTCAAGAAAATGGGTCAGACAGCAACACACGTCGACGGTAACTACACATCAATAAATTACACCGAGATGTACGAGATAATAGAAGACGACAGAGATGTTTGCGCCGTTGCTGACGAGCCTAAATATCCGAGCAGCTTTGGAATAACATTAGCCGTGCCGGAATGGGAGGCAATTTGCACGGCAATCGTGCTAACACTCATAATAATATCAACAATCGTTGGAAACATATTAGTTATCTTGAGTGTGTTCACGCACAAGCCACTGCGGATTGTACAAAATTTCTTCATAGTGTCTCTCGCCGTCGCGGATCTGACTGTCGCGATATTAGTGTTGCCGCTAAATGTTGCGTATTCCATCCTCGGACAATGGGTGTTCGGGATATACGTTTGTAAGATGTGGCTCACATGCGACATAATGTGTTGTACCTCGTCCATTTTGAATTTGTGCGCGATCGCTTTGGACCGATACTGGGCGATCACTGACCCCATTAATTATGCGCAGAAGAGAACATTGGAGCGCGTGCTCCTAATGATTGGCGTCGTTTGGATCCTGTCCTTAGTGATTAGCTCCCCACCGCTGCTGGGCTGGAACGATTGGCCTGACGTGTTCGAGCCGGACACACCTTGCCGTTTGACATCCCAACCGGGCTTCGTAATTTTCTCCTCGTCCGGATCATTTTACATCCCGCTAGTAATTATGACCGTAGTGTACTTTGAAATATATTTGGCGACGAAGAAGAGACTACGAGAACGGGCTAAGGCGACAAAAATAAGTACTATTTCTAGCGGTCAGAACAAATACAATTCAAAAGATAACGACCACAACGATCAGGATTCTGTGAGCTCCGAGGCGAATCATAACGAACATCAAGGTGCGACGCGGCTAGTGTCAGACACCGATAAGAAGAAGAGAACCAGAAAATTGACGCCAAAGAAGAAACCAAAAAAACGGTACTGGAGCAAAGATGACAAGTCACAGAATAAACTTATAATACCAATACTGTCGAACGAGAACTCTGTGACAGATATGGCAGATAATTTGGAGAATAGAAACACGTCATCCGAGAGTAATTCAAAAGAAACTCACGAAGATGACCTGATAGAAGTCAATGAAACCGCACCTGTGAAGACTCACAAGCGTCCGAAGCCTAACCAACAGAGCGCGGTTTATCAATTCATTGAGGAGAAACAGCGTATCTCCTTGACCAGGGAGCGTCGAGCCGCGCGCACCCTCGGCATTATAATGGGAGTGTTCGTAGTATGCTGGTTACCATTCTTCGTGATTTACCTCGTCATCCCGTTCTGTGCAAGTTGTTGTTTGCCCAACAAGTTCATTAACTTCATAACGTGGCTCGGCTACGTGAACTCGGCGCTAAACCCATTAATTTACACAATATTCAACATGGATTTCAGGCGGGCATTCAAAAAGTTGCTTTGTATGAAACCGTGACCGTGCCAAAGACTATAGGTTAACGTAGAGTTTTACGCTTGAAATAACGCCGCTGATTTGCTCAAATAATTTCAATCATTCTTGAATATGTAGTTTATAAACGATTGGATATAATAATGAGAATTCATGTACTTATGGATTAGTTATTAATTAAGACATTGATACGAATCTTGATGTATCTTTAATGTATACATAAACGTTAAAGGATATTGTTATAAATAGTGTATTTCAAATTAAAGTAGCGTAGTATGATGTACATATTTAAATGTTGAATAGTGCATAGCACGTTTAGATTTCTATATTATGTGTAAATAATGTTTTATGAAATTGACCGAATTTTGACGAATCATTCGTAACCAACGAAAAATTTCAACACTACCTATGTAATCTTAATATGTAAATACATATCTTTGTCCGTTGTATATAGGTATAGTAGAGTATTTGTAAATTATGCTAACAATATTTTTTGTTCATATTTTGAATGACATTTTGTTCAGTAGAATAGTCTGTTTGTTTCAAGATTGTTAGCTTGTTTTCAATTAATAATATATCCCTTTGAAATAATTTGAGCCCTTATTTAAAAGGGATATTAGGATTACAACAATTCTGTTACATTTCTCCAGGATTTTAATAAAAGATTTATTGATTTTCTTTTGTTTTATTTTTCTGGATAATAACAAAATATAAGGTACAAACGGTCGTAACAAAATTTGAATTTACTATACACAACTTTCTACAGAGTAGGCGGGGAGAACTTGTGCAAATTTAGGTGTACAATAGAGTGGTATGTGACAAAGTGAAGAAAATTCTCGCGAGTCCAACTTTTCCTTTACATATCTGAGTAACTAAAACTTGAAATTGAAGCAAGTTGCGATTGCACTAGGTACATGTGCAAAGTATTTACTGTATACCTAGACCGAATGGTGCAAGTTTAAGTTTTAACGTTATTTCATTAAGCATAAACTTAATTTTACTTAATTCACACATTTCTCTAGGGATGAATTTGATAAATCGGAACTATGTGAGTCATTGAGTCATTACATTTTTGAGCTAGTGTAGCGGACACAGATATAGATTTACATAGATAACGCAAGTATCACGATTTTTATTGAAACCAAGAGTGCCGAATTTTTAACACCTACTGTGACGTCATTTGTGACGGGAAATCCAAACCGCTTCAAAGACACCGATGCCGCCGATGCCCCCCCGTCCGCTACGATTCTCTCGAGTGATTATCACGCTCATACTCATATTTTTTATATCTGTAGTCGCGTGGACTGCAAGCTAACGGCGACCAACCTCGACGCTTCATCGGGGTTTCGTACACGCGAAGTACATGCATTTGCGTTATCTATGTAAATCTATATCTGTGGTAGCGGACCTCACATTCACCACGCCGGCGATAGGTGGCGCTAGATGCGATGGCTATATACAATGTGCATTTTTTATAGAATCCTGAATCGCAATATTAGTATTCGAAAGCATTGTTAGGACCCAAAGCATATACAAGGACCCAATTTAAGCTATTGGGGAATAGCGCCAGGCATATCACCCGCCTGGCTACTGATTTATAAACACTTTTATAAATAGGTAACTAACATTCCATTAAATTTGATATACCTATTTTATTTATCGTATGAGTTGGCACCTATATCCAATGTCCACGCTTTATGAGATCAACCCATACAAAGTATCTCTACCATAAAAAGGGAGCATCATATTCCGTTTCCTTATTGCTATTATAACTATAGGTAGAGTTACATCCTTATCTACAGCGAGTACAGTCATCGAATTTCCTGTTTTCCTTGCTAAAATTATATTTACAAATACCATAAACACGAGGGAAACATACAAGTCCGTGCATTTGGGGATTGCAAAAAATGGGAAATAGGAAAAGGGAGGGTTTATTCATACGCAGGGGAGTTACTGATACTTAATCTTCTTTATCTGAATTCAGCTATTGTTTTTCTAAGCTTACTTTAAATATCACGGAACCCCGATATATTAAACATACGGTATGTCAAGATTGTTTTGTAGGAAACACTGAAACAATGCCCAAATTTTTTTTGCTAACTGTCAATACAAATACTTACAGCTAAGATTTCTGTAATACCTCGTATTGATAAATTATTTGCTTAAATAACAATCCATTCCGTACAAAATATTTAAAGGGATAAGTAGGTACTAGGATAAATACATTAAAAATTCTTTCTTTCTCCATAATTACTGCTTCTTATTTATTTTGTTTGTGTCTAAACTGTTGCGTGCTATTATATTCATTTAGCCATTATGTAGTAGGTATAAGTATTTCATATTATTTTCTTGTTTATTTAATGTAATGTAAATTTTTAAGTTAATTTATGTAAGTACACCCCCATAATAATTTTCTTTAGATCCTCTCCATCCAAAGGTTGCCTGGTAGAGATCACTTTTAGTGATAAGGCCGCCCATTTTCCACTTTCTGTGTAAATTATGTAATATTTTGTAATGTTTTGTTTTCTAGTGGTGGATTAATAAAGAATTATCTATCTATCTATCTATTAATATTTAAGGTGAAGGCGCCTGTCTAGCCCGCGAAATTCAAAATTTTCGAGTATTTTTATGGTTTATGCAAAATCTGAAAACATTTAAGACAACATTTTGTGATTTACGACAAACACAGTATGCAGTGCGTTTATTAATACATTTATTTTACTCTAAATATTATCATCCCCAATAATATGATACTAGTTAATCACTAAATATAAAAAATTGCCAGATTTTCTGAATAGCTGTCGTTCTTGAAATGTTTTAGAGTAAGTTGGATATATTAATAAATGCACTGCAAACGGTCTTTGTCGCGAATTACAAAATGTGCCTTTTATTATTGTCAGTTTTTGAAAAATTTCTAAAAAAACCCAAAAAATTTGAACTTCGCGGTCTAGATGGGTGCTTTAGCCTTAAGAGATATATGTATATATTTATATTCTAATTGTAAATGCCATCATTGGAGCCGGTAAGTATGATACAATGTACACACAAACAATACAGTCTAATATACAATGAACTAAATGCCTACCTGACAGCGCACATTCTTGTTTGCTAACCACTCGAACATCAGAACGGCAGCAAACGATGTTTGTCTAATGCCCACAAGCTGAATTGGTAAGATCGTTAATGCCGTGTTCCGTCCTTTATACTTACACGGGCCCGTTATAAGTATAGGTGCTGGGAGCAGTTAGGGCTGAGTTTGGTCAAAAGTTCCTAATTAAAACTAAACTCTGCGCAAAGGGTTACTACAAAATTTCGGATTATTTGGATGATAAATCTGCTTGGGACTGAGCAGCTCAAATTACCCAAACATAAACCATGGGTTATCAACTGGTTCCGCAATCATTCTGATTAATAAAAAAAAAATAAACGAAATGATTTATTGTAAATAATATTTTCTCGTGCTCACAAAAAGGTGTAAAACAAAGTCGGTGCAATAAACAGCGAGGTTGGAATTTAATAAAAAGCTTATAAACGAAATATTGTTGCCCGATCGTAAATAATTATGACAGATGTTGCTAGCGTAAAGCTACCCTCAGGTAATAGTCACGTGTTAACAGCCGAAATAAAACGTTTGGCCTTCTTTTTCGTTAGGTATTATTAGTATTTTACCCCCGGGCGAACGTGGCCTGCCTCAGTATTAATCTATTTTTTACATGTAACAAAGTCGGCAACTAGGCATGCAACCTGCCTGATGTTAAGCAGTTACCGTAGTTTATAGCTTGCCATACCAAAAACATTGCTCGCAGAAGTATTTCCGGACTGCAAGGGAGTGGGACAAAGATAGAGGAAAGGAGGAGTGGTTGGGCTCCTGAACGGCTCATCGCACGAAACTAAGCTATAAAAGCAACTTTACAGCGATCTTCTGTGACAGTGTCGTACTACCTCGCTCGAGCCAGCTCATATATGAGCTGTAATCAATTGGATATAGCCAGGCTCTACACGGTAAAGTGTTAAAATAAGATGCAAAATCATTTGCGATTATAAAAACCTTGGCCGTATGCCGCCTAAAGAGAATCAGCATCAAGAACTCTAGTTCTGAAAGTTTCAGAGCTGAGGTTAATTTATGTATGTAAGTATACTCTGACAGTTGAATATAGTTAAAGGCATAATTTCCGCCTCTCATTAAGTAGTCCGGTACAAATAAAACCTTTCTTGACTCGTTTGCTGAGAAAAACCGCGGCGTTACCATAATTTTTCATTTGAATAAAATATTTTTTGCGTAATAGAAAACTTGGGGTAAGGATCTCGAACAAAGAATGAATGAAACTCATCAAGAGAAGCAATGGTGCTAATCAACAACGCCGCTTGTTATTATAGCGTTCAGTTTATTTCTGTTATATACTGTTTATTTAGTCCTATTTTTCTTGTGGTTGCGGTGATTGTATATGAGACCGCTCAGGACCTGGTCTTGGGTTAGAATCCCGGGCCGTTCGATTAGGTAATCACAATAATAAATTAACCCTTTTACCGTCACATAACTGAGCACTGGCTTCCCTCCAATACGAGGGGGATTTAGGCCTTAATCTACCACGCTGGCCCAATGCATTATGGTATATGACAATGCGCAGGCACCGTAACTTTTTTTGGAAAATATTATTCGTAGTTAGGTTACTGCAAGTGACTATTACAAATCCAGTAAACTGAAAAAAATACCTAACGCTTAGCTGGCATAGAATGCAACTGCAGCTTTACACTGTTTCCCTATAATTAATCTTAATCAAGTCTAGTCCATTCGCGGGCTGAACGAACGAAGCAGTTCCGATTCATTAAACACTTCTCTGGTATTCAGGGTAACTTAGTAACATGCATGTAGACAAAACAGCCGGTTATTCATTAATGAGGAATGCTTAGTGTTTCAGGAACATACAAAAACTTAGGTAAATATACAGGGTGTAAGGGGATTGTAACGAAACCCGAAACCTTGGATTCAACTGATGATTATGGACTCCAGATTTGGAAATTTCCGTCGGTATTTTCATAAATAATGCTCAAATTTTACAGCATTATTAAATTGATTTTAGCAAGGAATATCAGATTTAAACTGCAATGTATATTAAAACTTATATGCTCGAGCCTCAAGCGCACTTTACATGCTAAAATCAATTTAGAAAAGGTTGTTTTTTTGCATAATTCATATAAAAATATCAACGGAAAATTCCGTTACTGGGGGTCCAGAATCAGATGAGTAGAATCCATGGTATCATTTTTTGTTACAATGCCCCTTACACTCTTGTATAGAAACAAGCATGTAGTCCATGTAGAGTTAACAAGAGCAGGAATCACGCACAGATTAGAGCGTATAAAACTAGACTAAACGCTATAGACAGTCGTAAATAGTTGCGTTGTATGTCCGTACCTGTCTCGAACGCTAACAATGCTGTATCGAAAATATCTCAAGAATATAGATTTTATAGCCATACTAGTAAGTACGATTCATAATCCTACTAATATTATGAATGTGAAAGTTTGTGAGTGTGGATGTATGTATGTATGTATGTATGTTTGTTAATCCTTCACGCAAAACCTACTGAACGGATTTGGATGAAATTCGGAACACAGATAGTTTATAACCGGGATTAACATATAGGATACTTTTTATCCCGATAATCCCGAAATTTTTGTTACGTTAAATACTACGCGGACGAAGTCGGGGGGCATAGCTAGTATTTAATAAATTCGACTATCCCCAATAATAAAGAGGCTTACAAAAAGAAGGCTGCTTGACCAAACTCAGCGACCGGAAATGAAGGGGACGTTGATTTTTGACAATGAATCTTATGTAAATAAACAATCTCCGGGGCGTGTCCTATTTTCCTCTGACGCGTTAAAAGGAAAACGTTTTATATTCATGTGGGGAAGGTAATTTGAATCAAATTATCTCAATGTGTCTTGATACACTTAAATTTCTGAGAAATAATTTTGGTAAGACATAGCTGAATTCCACTAACTACTGGCCCCTGTCAATATTAATTAAAATCGCCTACATGTACCTCTTACTTACTTCTCACCGTTTTATAACAACTTTGTTACATCGGCAAACAAGCGAACGACCTGCCGCATGTTAAGCAGTTACCGCAGCCTATAGATGCTTGCAGGACCAAAGACATTGCACGCACGTTGACGATCTGAAGGATAGTGGGATTGAGAGAGGGGAAGGTTGGGGTTGGGGGTCTTAACTTCGGTGCTCTTATTCATCGTATGAAACGGTACTTTACGTTGATCTTCTGTGAGAGGGTGGTACTGCATCGTTCGAGCCAGCTCGTAATGTGAACTCACCACTACACTGAATATAATTTAGTTTACTTTTAAAAGACAAATCCTACTAATATTATAAATGCGAAAGTTTGTGAGTGTGGATGTTTGTTACTCTTTCAGGCAAAAACTACTGAACGGACTGGGATGAAATTTGGAACACAGATAGTTTATAACCGGGATTAACACATAGGATACTTTTTATCCCGATAATCCTGAAATTTTGGTTAAGTTAAATACTACGTGGACGAAGTCGGCACAGCTAGTCAAATATAATAAGGCTTCCTAATGAAGTGTACTTACAGTTAGTAGGAACAATTTACATAATAAGTTCCGTGTAATGAACACCCCGGTTCCGTGACGGAAAGCCAAATTTTGTTAGTATTAAAGTGATATCATAATTACGCTAAGGTAACACTCTATTTTCATTAGTCGAGCTCATTCCTCGTCTATTATGGAATTATTTCCGTAAAGACGCCAGCTTTCATTAGTTTTACGGCTGCCAGGGGAAATAACAATTATTTTTGTGACGCTTCGGGATGTTAATTTAATTCATTCAACATAATATAATTGCCTCAATTATAATAATGTCTACTTATTAAAAAAAAAATACTGACTTACCTAAATATAATAATAAATGCATGATACATATTTCATTACCCAAGCCTAGCAAGTGCCTGTTTTTTGTATTTTGAATTCAATTGTATGAACTTAGTAACGCTGTTAACCTTTTTTTCCTTGCACATGTCGAAAGTGTTTGGTTTGTTTTACGGCCAAACGATTAGGAGTTTAATATTTCCGATTCGGCTTCACGCACCATTGATAGAAATTCAAGACTTTGCCAAAGCAGGCGCAGAATAAAAGATAATAAAAGGCTCTGCGAGCACTTCTGTCACTTTCCGTGATTATACGTCCAATTTTGCCTGCAAATGTCTCATAAGACTATCTGATCTGACTATCGAAGAAAAAATCGGACACAATTATATTCCTGGCCAAAATACACAACCGGTTTAGGTTTCTGTAATCAATATAAAATATGCAGACAGCCTATATAACGATAATATACTAACATTGTATGTATGTATATGTAACAACATAACCGAATATTGGCAGATTAGACCGATTCCATAAAGTTTTAGAACTTAAAATATCAACAGCAGTAATGGCGGAATGGCGCTCATCAATAAGGGGTGAGATAAAATAAAACGGAAGAGATCGTTGCATAAATTCTTTTTGAGAAAAACCACATCTTTGGAAGTCTGGTCCCGAGGATGGAAATTAAGTTTATCTTTATATCCTATCCTTATCCTGAAGCAATGTACGATACAAAGTTCCAGCACACTTCGGGTATAATATTTTACATTGAACCCATTGTATTTTATCTTATCTTCAGTTCATTGTATCGTAACAAATGGCGTGACATTGAGTGTGCACTCGTAGATCAGATTCGGTTAAATTTATGTTTCTCTACCAATAAAAACTATTTTACTTCTTGGCTTTATTGTGTTATATCATATAACTTTTAACACTTTTATCAAAAGTTTACAAATGACTATCAATCTTGTTTACATATGATCATGGAGGTATAGTGAAGGATTTAACCTGAAGCAATCAAAATTTTAGACATCGAGTAGGTATCAGCGGAGGTACTAATGTATTTTATTGGCACGGGAGGGCACCCATAAAGGGTATTAAAAAAATAAGGTACTTCCATATTTAAAATAAAGTCCGTGTATTAAAATTATCAGTTTATTTCAGTATATTGTATTGTCAGCAATGTTGCTAGCAATGCAAGCAATGATTTTGGTATTGCAATCATCTGTAAGCTATGGTAATAGCTTAACATCAGGGCCTTAACCACGCTAGCTACTCAAATCGTAATAGAAAGGCAAAAGCTAGCGATTACGTTTCAAACGCTCCGCTTTTGACGTTTTGCTGACACAAGCTTCACGATTTATACTGACATTGATTTGGTACCACACTCGCGATTCTTAGCGTTTGACCTTGAGGTTGCGACTGACTTCGTTTTTTAAAGTAAAGTTTATTTGCGATGATTTGCTTTACGCATTTAGCCAATGTCGAGTAAATATAATTTTCAAGTTTTATATGAAGGTCTTTGTCTAGGCCTAATATTACCAGACTTATTGGGGGAACTCGAATAATCATGTATCACTACTATTCGTCCAATTGCCCCCACTCACAGATATATTTTTATGAACATTGGCATAAAGCCAGAAGTAGTTACCAACGCAGATCCAAATAAAAAAAACTACAAAGCGTTCGATGACATAAGCCACTCGCAAATGAGACGCTAGCGTGGTACCAAATATTGGCCAAGCGTTTGAAACGTAATCGCTAGCTTTTGCCTTTCTATTACGATTTAAGTAGCTAGCGTGGTACGGGCCCAGGTGGGTCGTACGCTTGTTTACCAACTTATGTAAAAGAGGGTTAAACTTTATTACAAAAAGATTATGTAGGTACTTTTGTGTCGGAAGTAAATGTTATTAACATCAACATTTCTAACAAAAACATAATAAATGACTGGCACACATATACTAAGTAAAAAATAAACAAAACACGTACTAAAACTATTGTAAACGGAATCCCAAAGTACAAGCCATGTTATCATTCTCAAAATGCATGAATAAAGCAAACTACAGTACGGTGGTTATAAATTGTTATCCTGCTTGATCAAGTCTGCACCTTTTTCTCCTATCATAAGGATAGGGCCATAAGGGTTTCCTTTCGTGATATTTGGCAAAACACTGCCATCAATAACCCGTAACCCTTTAACACCGAGAACTCTCAGACGACTGTCCACCACTGAGCCCATAGGACAAGAGCTTGTAAAGTGATTCAGTCCAGTTGACAAGCACATGATATAACAACGCCAATAATCGACACTGTCATATGGAAATTCATTGCATTTTGTATACGCATCCTGAAATTCAGCATTAGATTTTTTATAGAATGTAGTATTCATCACAGTGTTAAAATCTTGTATATACTTTACAAAATTATCTATATCTTCTGTGTTGGAAAAGAATCCATTGGATATTAATGGAGGATCGAGCGGATTATTGCTTTTCAATTGAATCTTTCCCCTGGATTTTGGATTCAGGTTAAGAATCATATTGAAAGCTTGCAACTTGTTCTTCTTGTACATTGCGTTACAAATCTCATCCGTGAATCTGAATGAATATGTACAGAAAAGTAACATGGTTTCGGGCGAGCTCAAAAAAGAAATAACTTGATAGTCGGGATCGTTTTTAGATTTATCCAATGCAACAAACCCGGTAAATGCGAGCACTGGAAGTTCGTACGCTGAGGGATGTGGAAACGGTTCGTCAAGTCTTTTCAAATTTTGTATAATCACCGCACATACATGTTCCTGCAGATTTTCTCCAACGGGCAAATTTGATATAACATCAATATATTTACTTTTTAAGTGGTCTTCCGCTCCAATACCTGATAACATGAGGAGTTTGGGAGTATTAAACGCTCCGGCAGATACTATAACTTCTTTGGTTGCTTTTATAGTCAATTTTTTTCCTTCAGCTGTAACTGCTTCTACACCGATGGCTTTTTTATCATCGTCGAACAAAATTTTTGTCACTAAAGTGTCTTTTAAGATATGCAAACTGGATTTGGATTTGCGGTCGACAAAAATAAATAAGCCGACTCCTGCCGAGATCGTCCCGATATTGTAGTCGTCAGCGCAGAGAATCCTGTGGAGTTTTTATCGTTGAAATCTAAGACAACATTATGTCCTAGCTCTTTGTAAGCATCCAAGAAGTTATCTACGGCTTTGCGATGTTCCCTCGTTATTCCTATGTATCCGTCAGTTCCGAAGAATTCTTTGTCTGGTGATTTAAGCAATTCTGGGTCTTCCAATCTTTCTAATGAACGGAAGTAAGGTGAAACGTTCTCCCATTTCCAAATGGGATCTTGTACTAAGTCAGCCCAAGAATTGTAATCGTGCGGTTGTCCTCTGTTATAAATCATATAGTTAAGGGAGCCAGTGCCGCCCAGCATTTTGCCAAGTGTTATTTCGAAGTATGGTGTAAGATGACACTTATCGTCGTAGCCATTATTTTCAGCAGTATAGTTCCAGTCATATCGGGATCTTTTCATTAATAGCGGTAACCCAGGCAGCTGAAATTTTTAGATAAAATAATAAGCAGGAATTAAGTAATTCTATTAATTTAGAACAACATTTAAAAATGGTATCTTGATAATGATGATGTGAGTCATAATTAGGCATCAAGCATTATTTCTAATTATTTAATTTGGTCAGCGTTTAATAATTAAAATTAAGTTGATAATTATAATAATAATTAAGATCTCAAAAAGATTGGTCGACGCAACTGGCGACCCAAGGTCTGGGCATTTCCTCGATCAGGGAGTGGCGCTAGCCATCCGGCGAGGGAATGCGGCTAGCATCTTGGGGAAGCTTCCGCATGGGCCAAATTTTGTACATTTTTAAAATAATTAGTAAGTTTGCTTGAATTTGTTTTTTTTTTTAATCTTCATTTAATTCAATAAGGCCCACTACAGATATTAAAATATAAATAAAGTACTTCATTAATTAAAAAAAAATATATTTATAAATAGTAATTATTATTTACTTCAGACTCAAAGGGCGGGTCTCCACCAGCTTCGATAAGGAGTACATTAACATTCTCGATTTCTGATAGCCTGTGAGCAACCACGCTGCCAGCCGACCCTGCTCCCACTACCACAAAGTCATAACTAGATCCATCTGTAACATTATAATAATTGTTGGTTCAGAATACATTGCATAATTATCAAAGCTTGTTGTGGATGATGTCTGTTCTACATCTATCCTATTGAAGGCTTTATTTTATAATAAATAATGATGCTTGAAAACGAAAGTTTTCAATCAGTGCGTCCTACCCGTCATGACCTACGGAGCCGAGACGTGGACACTCACGGTAGGGCTGGTCCACCAGTTTATGGTCGCTCAGCGAGCTATGGAGAGAGCTATGCTCGGAGTTTCTCTGGAGGATAGGATTCGCAATGAATACATCCGACAGAGAACCAAAGTTATCGACATAGCTCAAAGAATTAGCAAGCTGAAGTGGCAGTGGGCTGGCCATATCTCACGAAGCACCGACAACCGCTGGGGTAAACGTGTTCTTGAGTGGAGACCTCGACTCGGCATGCGTAGTGTAGGACGCCCTCCGAAAAGTTGGGATGACGATCTGCGAAAGACTGCAGACAGATGCTGGATGCGGCAAGCTGAAGACAGGGCGCTATGGCGCTCATTAGAGGAGGCCTATGTCCAGCAGTGGACAAGCATAGGCTGATAATGATGATGATGATGAATGTATGATATAAGTACGTCCAAAAATAGTAGGTTCTATTATATCTAAATATATATATTATTTATATTGTAAATGTATTTTTTCTGGGATAAAATATATTATTTATCGTGTTTATGTTTATAGGTTCCTACTTACTATGTACAATAGCTTGTGGTGGCCACAAATGCGTAGTCAAATGCAGTGCTGATAATACTCGCAGGGCTGCCTGGAGCGCTCCTACGCTTTTGAACGCCGTAGGTGCGTCCATTTGATTCTGCATTAGTAACAATAAACGTTTGTTTTATATTATTACCTGTACCTTGCGCTCGTTGCTATGCTGTCAAAGATTGGTCGTACCAACTCAGAAACCTTTGTGGGGTAATGCACAACACTTTGCTGAAGATCATGACATGATCAAATGCATAGTTTACGATTATATAAAGGACATACAGACAAACATTCATTTTTATATATATAGATTTTAGAAGGCAACCGGAAAAAGCTGCACCGCCTGCACAAATGCCGTACCTATTTAAAATAGGGTTAGTAAAAATACTAAAAACCTCTTTGGACTGGATCAATAATATCACAACAAACAACGTTAGTTCCACAACCGGAATAGATTAACAAAAAAATAAGATTCCGAATATTGGGTGTTAAAATTGTAATAAAGATTTTCTATCTCACAGCTTTGTATTTGGTCGACTGCAATCTCAGAGAACATTTCCAAGCTTAGCTTAGCGTACGTTCCCAGAGTGGTGCAGGCGACAGTTCCCAAAATAATAGCCCACACGTTTCGTCGGTCACTGCTTACTTACCACATATTGCACCTTCATTAGGTTATTACCGATTAAAAAAGGTACCTATACAATTTAATATATCATTAAAAGTTTTACAACTAAAATCTTACCTGTAAGAGATTATAAGCGAAGATTCCTTGGAAAAAAACAAAGAATGTAATAAATGTTGAAGTAGAGTATAGCTATTTTCAATTAACCCTGCATATTGCACATCCGTACTTTGCCAGCTGCGTTTAAATGGTAGACAAAAGTTACAACTTACAGAACAGTAATTGAATATTTAGAATAAAACTGCGTGTCAGAAGCCTGAAAAACTCATATTTACGCATTTTTTTAAAATCCATATTACAAACTCGGCCTACAAGCATATGATCCCCCTGATGTTAAGCTGTTTCTGTAGTCTATGGAAACATATACTGTACTAATATGTGCTAGATGGGACCAAAGTGAAATTACAAGTTTACGTATTTCTCATCGTGATATTCTTAATTATGGATACAATGTAGCGTAAGTATAAGATAACCATACGAGTATATCGACAAAAATTGAAAAAGCTAGCCAATTAACACCTCAATACGTAAATAATTTAAGATAAATACATTAAAATCATAGAAATATTAGGTTCAAAAAATTATGAAATTCCCTCAAAAATCGACGAGAAGTATACAAACATCTCAATGATTTGGTATAGGTACTAAAATAATTTAAAATAGCTAGGTGAATAGATAAATTTATGCTGTCTAAAATAAAATAAAATATATAACGGATAATACTTATACTATAACTAGCTGAGCCCGCGACTACGTCCGCGTGGAATTTTGATCCTTTCTTAGGGGATGTCATAGTAGCTTTATGCATGCAAAGTCTCAGCCCGATCGGTTTAAAATTGACAAAGTTTCATACAAACTTTCATCCCCTATTTTATCCCCTTGGGGGTAGAATTAATCAAAATCCTTTCTTGGTGGATGCCTACGTCATAACATCTACCTGCATGCCAAATTTCAGCCCGATCCGTTCAGTGGTTTGGGCTGTGCGTTGATAGATAGATCACTATGTCAGTCAGTCAGTCAGTCAGTCAGTCACCTTTAAGTCATATATATATATATATATATATATATATATATATATATATATATATATATATATATATATATATATATAGATAATTTTAAATAGATAGATATTTAAATCACTTTGCTGTACATCAATCATAATATAATATAAGGACCTACAATATGAAATACTCACATGTATTTTGGTAAAACGTGCTTTATCTAGACTTAGTACACGATGATTGCCAGAAATATTATCACCAACAGGTTTTATACATCTTTGTCTACCTAAGGAGGTGTCTAGAATTTACTTAATTTATTACTAACTTCAATTGGATACTTACTTACTATGATACTTAAATACGTGAACGTCATTACGTTATCACATGTTTTATCAATCTTTTTAGGGTTCCGTACCTCAAAAGGAAAAAACTAATCCCTTATAGGATCACTTTGTTGTCCGTATGTCTGTCTGTCTGTCAAGACCCGTTTCTCGGAAACGGATAGTCATCAAGTTGAAATTAATATCAAATATAAAATGCTGTGATCCGCTGGAGGTGTCAAACAATTTGGGTTCTAAGTCAACGCAATCAAACGATACAGCCATTTATGGCCCATATTTTGATACTTTTTGCAAATTCACTGATCAAAACAAAGGAATCAACGCACAGCCCAAACCGCTGGTGTTAGAGTCGTGAAATTTTGAAAGTAGGTACCTTTTATACAGCATATATCCACTGAGGAAAGATTTTAAACTAGGGGGTGAAAGTTTGTAAGGGTAAAAAAAATCTCCACTTAGAGTCTTCAAAATTAGTATTAAGGGTAATCATTACAAATACAAATATAATTTTCCGCGTTTTATTAAACTCAACGCCTAATTGTCTCAAATAAAGGAAAACAATTTGTGTTGGGGGCCTGAATTTGTTTAAGCTGAAAACGTGGCTTCAAAAATCTTGCTGTAAAAACTTGAAAATTGTAAACTAATAGGATACTTGCACATGATACGAAATTGCACTTAAGTTATAACAGGAGAAATGGGTTCACTAAATTATGAGCTACATCCGTTCAAGTAAAAGCTTAGTTGCTTCCCCGTCGTTTCTGAATAAACTCAATACTGAGAGTCAGAAATCAACCGCAAAGACAACTTTGTTTCTTGTATTTCACTACTTTGGTTATAGATACGATGTTCGCTATTGAAATGGGTACAGAAGCCTTCATTGTGCATATCCTGACGTGAACTTGTCGTCCGGTCATTAAATTTATTTTTTCATAATAAATGTTGCAATTTAAATTTATAATTTTCTATTGTTTTTGTTTTTGCACTAGCCTTGAAGTATAGCGACGCATATCTAAAGCAGTTGAGGTTAGCAACAGTACACCGAAATACCAATTAAAGTAAAGACATTTACAGTAGTGGCAACCATTATTGAAAGACTTTTACGGCACATAATCATATATTGACGATAATCTGCCAATATCCCTGAAACTAATTTGATCTATACAAATAAATAAAATTGGAGTGTCTGTTTGTAATATCAAAATAACACCTTTTCACTAAATGCATATGAAAGTACATACGACACCTATAACAAAAACGCGATTTAAATTTTTTTTGTCTGTCTGTCTGTCTGTGTGTTTGTTCCGGGTAATCTCCGAAACGGCTAGACCGATTTTGACGGGACTTTCACTAGCAGATAGCTGATGTTTTAAGGAGTAACTTAGACTACTTTAATTTTAGAAAATGCAATTAGAGTTCCGCGTAAAAAATTAAAACATATGAAATCAAAGAGTATCTCCGAAACGGCTGGACCGATTTTGACGGGACTTTCACTGGTAGATAGCTGTTTTTATAAGGAGTAACTTAGGCTACTTTTATTTTAGAAAAAAACAAAATAAAGAAAAATGGGTCCTGTCGCGCCGTCTTAAAACGCGGGAGCGTGCTAAATTCCACGCGAATGAAGTCGCGGGCTCAGCTAGTTGGTATCATAAAATTGGTGCCGGTTGAAAAAAAAATCTGCCCTCATGGTTTTACTTGCATGGCTTACTAAGTAGGTAGTGTTAGAATGTATTGTTTTGTTAGAGTAGGTAGAAACGGCTATTTTTATGGTTTATACTTAAACATTTTATATGAGAATATTTCCTTTTTCATATTTATTTCAGTAGTCTGGTTTTAATTTATGAACACATTTTCTTAATGAGTGCGAGAGTATCGACATACGATCGATAATTTCATTAGATGAAGAGAAATATAATAACATTGCATTAAGGTGAAGGCGCCTGTCTAGCAGGGGAAATTCAAAATTTTCGAGTATTTTTATAGTTTATCCAAAATCTGAAACCATTTAAGACAACATTTTGTGATTTGCGACAAACACAGTGTGCAGTGCGTTTATTAATACATTTATTTTACTCTAAATATTATCACGGTGGATATGATACTAGTTAATCACTAAATATACAAAAATTGCCAGATTACCTGGATAGCTGTCGTTCTTGAAATGTTTTAGAGTAAGTTGGATATATTAATAAATGCACTGCACACCGTCTTTGTCGCGAATCACAAAATGTGCCTTTTATTATTGTCTGATTTTGAGAAAAATCTAAAAAAAATTTGAACTTCGCGGGCTTAAGTATTATTTTCTTACTTATCAAAGTTCTATCTATATTCACAAAATAAGTAAAACACAATATTTATTAAGTGTCAGTAGTAAGGTTTGCACTTGTATTTCCTTTCACTATTCAACAATTAAATCCAAAGTGCTAGTTAGTTAACACCTACTATAAACTTAAAATAATTTATAACTCTTTTTCTTGAACGAGAGCTATAATTACCATGACTTAGTTTTCACGAATAATGTAAATAGTAGTAGATAAATAAATAAATATATTATGTATCGCCAGACTGACACACCAACTGCATGGTCCCAAACTAAGCAAAGCTTGTACTATGGGTACCGTACAATGGACTGGAGGCGATTCCAGTGACACCCAGACGCGGGAAAATTACGAAAACGCCATTTCCGAAATTTGCCCAGGCGGGAATCAAACCCGCAACCACCATGTGCAGTGAGCCGAGGGGCCTACGCTCGAGACACTGCGCCAAGCGGTCGTCTTTTTTTTTTTAAACAAGCTTTCTCTTGCTTATTTATTGTATGTTGACAACAGATCCAGCTACCGGATCTAACTATAGTTTAGAACTATCCAGTTGACTCCATACGTTCAAAAAAAATTTCTAAATCGGTCAAGCCTAATATAATAAATAATACTATCAATGTATAGAGACAGCTTAATTACAGTTTTATAATAGTTAATATCGATGATAAATAAGCCTATCGATCGAGTAAAGATCTTCATTAAGAGGAAGGCTAAGGAGCAAGCTTTCGATCTAATATTAGTTGCTATTGCAACGCTATAAGGCTCTTTTTCTCTCGCCATATAGGCCACTAGAGAGACAGATTATTGAATTCTTAATACCACTTAGCTATCCTAGCCCTAGTAGTGTTCTAGTCTAGTACTTAGCTATTGCTATGCTAGTCTAGTAGTTCAAGCGTAGGCAGTGGTTTATCCTGATTCGATCCCTGTTGTGTGGGGGGGGCAAAATTCTGACCGAATATTCCCTAATTATTTAAACTGGTTTAAGTGCGGGGACCGCCCCTTCTCAATGATGACTATAATTGTATAAAGATATCTTAATTTATGTAAAATCGTGATGAGTAGGTACTGCTCAAGAATTCCTCCCAAATACCAACATAATCACTATATCAGATTTATTATTTCAATTCAAATTCTCCATAACTTCAAACAGACAACTCCTTAATGTAATACGTTAATTTAGTTAATTTACAAACAGCAGTATTAAATGGGAAACAAATTAACACACAGCGAAGCTACGGGCAACACTTCATAAACAACTAAATTGATTAATACGGGTTCATTCTTTGAATACATTGACACGAACTCAATTATAAATCTGTTTAAGAAATTCGGCTTTCACTTGAATACAATTAAATTACCTACAAACAAACAGTGCTCTATTCTCTCATTCACTAGAACAGCCCCTCTTTCCACCAGACTACAATAATATGTTTATATACATCATAAAATATAATATTAAAACACTGCGTGTGCACGCGTCGACGACCGAAATGAAGAGGGCTTCATTAAGGTGCAGAAGAAGAGACGCACGCAGCGGATTAACAGAAATCGCTGCGGCACGGTGGCAACAGGGTCTAACGTCCTGTTGCGAGCAGCAGTGCCGACCACCCTAGTCTACCTGTCCCGCCTCCACTATACGAGTACCAGCACGGCGGGGGACATTGCTGAGTACATCAGAATAAAGAGCAAAGTCTCATTGAGAGTTCAGCCGTTGGCTTCTAGTCACAACGCTAGTTTCAAAGCGTTTGTGGAAAGGGTCCCCACGGAAGGCTATCAACTTTCATGCGGGAAGACAATGGTCGATAGGTGTGGTGTCCAGGCGCCTTCGGGGCAGATTGCCGCCGTCACCACCAATAATTTAGTTCTTATTTGTATGTATATTATTAATATGTATGTACGTTTATAAGGTACTAGCTGTGCCCACTGACTTCGTCCGCGTAGTATTTAACGTAACAAAAATTTCGGGATTATCGGGATAAAAGTATCCTATATGTTAATCCTGGTTATAAACTATCTGTGTTCCAAATTTCATCCAAATCCGTTCAGTAGTTTTTGCGTGAAGGAGTAACAAACATACATACATACATCCACACTCACAAACTTTCACATTTATAATATTATTATAGTAGGATGTTATCTATGGGCCTACGATTCCTGAATATAAAGAAGTAATTTACATTATATATATTATCATAAATAATACAGATCATTATAACATAATGTTCACACTTTTCAAGGCTCTTTTATTATTCCTGAAAGAAGCTGATTACCTAAGCTCAATGATATCGGCTTGGTAACCTCACTGAAAGGGGTAAGTTTATTTTATGACCCCGGGTAAAATGGGGTACCTACTTTTTATCCCGATCGGAATTTCCCATAGGAAAACCAAGTCAACTACACGAACTGAGTCGAGCTAAACACTAAAACATGTCACAGAAAGCCTGATTAGTGTATTATTTTCATTCCACCCCCGTATCTATTTAAAATGTGTAAACATTATTAGTATTTTGTTAATATTTTGCTGAACATGCTTTCATTTCATTAAGTAATTGAAAATTTCAATGTTTCAGTGACCCACCAACTGTATGGTCCCAAACTAAGCAAAGCGTGCAGTGTACCCGATGCCTGGGGTACCGGCACGGCCGCAGAAGCTGCAAAGATCCTATTGATCTTTGCAGCTTCTGTGGTGACCCGCACCCACGTGCAGACTGCCCGCGCTATATTGCGGGTGGAACACCTACCTGCCGCAATTGCACGCAGGCCAAGTGCAAAAACATCGGGCACACTGCATTCGACGAGGACTGTCCCATACGGAGAAAGTGGGATAGCATAGCGCGGTCGAGCGTCGCGTACTGCTGAGGTCGCCGCGGGCGTGGAACTGGTGTCACACACCAGGCGCGGCACAAACCAACACAAATACTTCCACAAACACATACACGCACAACACCTCATACACACAAAACTGTCAAGTGCGACCTGGAAACCCATACAAACCCGTTTGTCAGCCACATTCTGTGCAATGTTGGTCTGGAGTGTATCCAGGCCGCACTTGATCAGCACAACACACCACACAACGCAAATGTACACGACAATACTAAAGTGCTGTTGGATGCATTTGCGTACACATACAACCTAGACACACAAGCATTACACGTATCCCACCCACACTCCACACGTAACACATTCTCACTCACACTCATGTTTGTGGCCTCGTCATGAATAATGTGTCATCCACTATATTCTCAAGAATATAAACAATATGAACATCAAACTGTACGGGACCACAAACCACACACACCACAACACACTTACACACACTACACAGTGTCACGCCTGCCCAGAATTTCCCCGGGTAAGATTATAAATTATGATACTAAACTAGTCAAATTCCTTAAACTTTAAATCAATTAAATCGCAATTCTTATGTAAACCTCAATTATACACTATTTACTATTATACAATATTATACAATCCATACCAAAATTTTACAATACAATTTTACAATTTACACATTAGATATAAGACTTAAGTATTATAATTATCTACAGTTTATACAATTGTAATTTTTTTGGAACGAACAACAAAGTATCTTAAAAGATTGCTGATTAGTTAAACACCATGCCGCATCATAGCATAATAACTACTATAGCACTACAATATTGTAGACAATATACATAAACTGACAAAATGTAAACATAACAATAAGGAAAATGTATCTGTACATATAAAAATAAAGCTATGATTGAAAAAAATATTGAAATACCAAGGTCCCTGATCATGTCAGGGGAGAAGCGGCGGCTGTGCACACTCTGTGCACAGTCAATTAAAAAAAAAACTAAGCAAAGCTTGTACTATGGGTACCGTACAATGGACTGGTGGAGATCCCAGTGACACCCAGACCTGGGCAAATAACGAAAACGCCATTTCTGAAATTTGTCCTGGCGGGAATCGAACCCGCAACCACCATGTGCAGTAAGCCGAGCAGACTACGCTCGAACCACTGCGCCAAGCGGTCGAATTCTAATCTATATTTTGTATTCATTATAGAAATAGCTATTTAATTGTACACTTAAATAAAACAAAGAAATAAAATAATTATAACATATTGCAAAATACTTTTGCCCCCAGCATTGGTAGCGTAGATTTTATTTTCTGAATGCCGACAACAGTGCCATCTATTATACCTACTGTAAACGAAAAACATAATCTAAAAAAATATAAAAGAAAAAATGTATCCATGGAGTTTCTTGCATGTTCTTCGTCATAGGATTTTGTTTTGGAACATGCACCTAGCTCTTGACTTAATCCCCCTACCACCTACACTTGAAATAACGAACTGAATGATCTTATAACCGTTCTCGTCGGTAATATGGAACCGTAAAAATATGCAACAGGGTATTCAGTGTATGTTTTAAATAATACATCGCGATATGTATATAGGACCGCTTGGCTCTAATAAAAATAAGCATAACAACATTCAATGAATATTTAATCAAAATTTTCGAAATGTTTTCAAACAAGATCATGATTAGCCGTCGAACTGGTTGGTGATAGGTATTTTGCGCAACGGCCCCGAGTATCACGTATTCGAAAATGTTATAGCTCATGATTGGCAGATTGTTAATTGAAAAGAAACATAATACCCAACTCATAATTTTAATGCAACATGGTTGGTACCTCTTATAATTGAGGTAGGTACTTATCTAATGCCAGTTCCCACTCGACAACCGCTTGGCGTATTGGTTTGATCGTAAGCCACTCGGCTAACTGCACTGGTGGTTTTGGGTTTGATTCTCGTCGAGATAAATTTCGGAAATGGCCTATTTGTAATTTTCTCTCATCTGGGTGACACTGGAATCACCCTCAAGTTTATTATATATAATACCTATAGCAATAGCGTTTAGTTAATTTGGAACCATACACTTGGTGTGTTAGTCTGACGATTTTAATTTATTTATTACCTCCATTATGTACTTATAACATCACAGATCAAGTTGTCTGAAGAATAGCTATTTTTATATATTATTGTCCTACTATCCTACTAATCCTACTAATATTATAAATGTGAAAGTTTGTGAGTGTGGATGTATGTATGTATGTATGTATGTTTGTTACTCCTTCACGCAAAAACTACTGAACGGATTTGGATGAAATTTGGAACACAGATAGTTTATAACCGGGATTAACATATAGGATACTTTTTATCCCGATAATCCCGAAATTTTTGTTACGTTAAGTACTACGCGGACGAAGACCGTGGGCACAGCTAGTATTATAAATGTGAAAGTTTGTGAGTGTGAATGTATGTATGTTTGTTACTCCTTCACGCAAAAACTACTGAACGGATTTGGATGAAATTTGGAACACAGATAGTTTATAACCGGGATTAACATATAGGATACTTTTTATCCCGATAATACCGAAATTTTTGTTACGTTAAATACTACGCGGACGAAGTCCGTGGGCACAGCTAGTATATAATAAAGCAGTGACAGTTCAGTATCAGTGCCCAAATTTAGATCGCGGTTCGGGCCTTTAGGATTATCGGATTTTAGGTGCAAAACTTAGTTCCAAGTCTTGAAGAAGGGGGAAATAAACATCGTGAGGAAACCTGCATATCCTTCGAAAGACGTGTGAAGTTAGCCATCGAGCACTGGCCCAGCGTGGTGGACTATAGCCGGAATCTGAGGTAATGTGGCCGGCAAATATCAATAGGCATAGATATAGGCGAAAGGTCGGTGCCTCTTCGTACCCCGTGGGGAAATATAGGCACGATGTTTTTTATTTCATTAATCTAATTTGCACAGAGGTATATCCTAGTTCATGTGGCTTTGTTTTACGATGCAATGCAGACAAGACGTACACTCCCGATCTCGGATCACAAACAGCAATCAATAAATCTTAAAAAATTACCTATTTGGATTACTTATTTGGTATTACTTTTGCAGACTTGACTTACTTGTTCTACGCGCTTCGTCTCCGTTATTATTTTCTTCTGAGGTTTAAAGGTAACAAATCAAATTTAAACCCACGCATGACTTTCCATTAATCGATAAGTGCGGTTGGAAGTTGTCAAAACCTTTTTAACTCGATTAGGGATATCAAAAACACGAGTCATGTTTGTAAGGTAAATATTTTGTATTGGATTAAGGCACTTAGTGTGATTTTAAGGTTGTAATTGTGTAAACTTCGTGGAAGACATAAAGAATAAACACTTATTTGCACTTTTTAAAATATACCTATACACAGGTAAGCAGTGATAAATTGTGTTACCTAAGTTTGTATTACTACATTTCTCTACAGCTAAGATAATACATTTTAATACATTTTTTTTACCTCACTCCCTATAGACATTTATATTAAATATAAAAGTTTCTAAATTGTATTTCAATCTACAGACTTTGAACGTAATAGTCGTTTAAATCCGGGGCAACAAGTTTCTGAATCAGCGGCGATGTATGTCTGACATTATAAACAAAGGGTAGAAATAATATTATTGACAAAATCTATAGCTAACAGCAATACTTCCTGTTTGCCTTGACTAAATGTTATGTCGTGTAGAGTTAATTAATTGAGAGCTATGTTAATTATTATTTCAATAGGTCATTGACCTTTTAATCGAATACTCAATTGCATATCAAATATGAGACCTGCTTCAAACTCGGGACACGGGTGCTTCGGTGAGTACCTGCATCGGATAGCCGGGCGGGAGACGACCCCCATCTGTCATGCGTGTGGAGCTCCCGTGGACACGGTGCGCCACACGCTGGAGGAGTGCCCCGCTTGGGGGTCACAGCGAAACGACCTGACGAGTGTCGTCGGAGGGGACCTCTCGTTGCCGAGCGTGGTTGAGGCCATGCTCGGCAACAAGAAGTGTTGGGAGGCAATGATCTCCTTCTGAGAAACAGTAATGTCGCAGAAGGAGGCCGCGGAGAGGGTCAGAGAGGAAGATTCCTTTGCTGACCCGATCCGAAGAGCATGGCGGGGCAGAAGGAGGAGGCGCGATGCGCATCTCCTACCTCCGCCGTAGTGGAGGGACGGGATGTTGGGTGGGGGGTCGGGGGACCTCCTGCTCAAATTAATCCCCAGAGGGGGGACCCTAGTCCCACCTTGAAGTCTGCGGCCTGGCACCAATGCCAGGCCTGCCGCCGGGGCGTCACAGTGCATATCGATCCTGTGGCGCTCCGTAGTAATGGCGGCGAGGGCAGACCGTTGGGTTTTAGTGGGTAGTCTGGACAACAGTTCAGGAGCCCCAGATAACCGCCCGAGTTCCCCCCGGTCTCGGGCGGTATGCGTAAATGCATTTCCCAGCGAAAAAAAAAAGGTAGAGCTACAGGCCGAGATTATTTGAGTATCGCTTGACTATAAATTCGTATTTTTGACGTCTTATTATATTTGTCTTAAAAGAAAAAGTTAAAAGTTATAGCAGAGACTATCAACTCTAGAGGGAGACAAGATCGGTTTAAAGAATCGACATAAAAACTCAGAACCAATTTATCAAAAATATAATTTCTCAATATAGGTACCTATCAGAAAAAACTCAATTGGTAATTATGAGTTATCATAAAAAATATACTTACTGAATTCAATATTATTTATCAAGCGCATTACAGGTTTATTCGGGATAGGTCCATTTCTTCAGGATTTCAAATACCTCTGTCACCGTGAAATACGTTTATATCCGACAACAACCATAAAATTGGCCAAGCGTGAACGCTAAAATAGAGTTCCGCCTGATCGAGCTCACAAGTAATGGGTCAGTACAGTAATAATTTTAACGGGGTCTGTTTTAAAGTTACAAAATTAATAAGTATGTTTAATACGACTAGGTTTTTTGTCTTAGATTGTATATAAAATGCAAAAATATTATGCAATAACTGTATTTAAATTCAGTCGTCATTATTCCATCTTAAAATTAAACATTTTTTTTCCAATTTTCACCTTACTGATACTTAATCATAAAATACTTACAAATTATTCAGTACAATAAATAATAATAATCTCAATAAAAACTTAAATAAATAAAATCATTTTACTGCCATTGTGGTTGACAGTTTACATTGCTTTCAAACGTAAGTGTAAATTGGCTGTATATTTAAAACCTGGAACTATCCCACCACTCCTATCTCTTCTCATCTCAGTAGAAATTTTAAATGCGAAGCTTTCAGTGTTCATATTATAGGTAAATCTAAAATTTATAAAGATAAAATGATATGTTCCTATGCATAGTTCTTGCCAATCGAACCTGTTATCGCGAGGATATCTCTTTACCTACACAAGGCAACAATTATAATTTTGTGCTCTTGTTGAATAACAAAAGTATACTAATAATATCAATTACGTAACACATGATGTTTTAGCATTTTTATATTATGTAAATAGGGTTTGGAACCGTCTGTGAAATACATTTGATTTTAATTATGTCGGAAAGGTAGCCAGTTTTTAAAACTTGTACACAATAATGTCCAGTTTTTTTAAATATTATTAGCGATTTAAGTTTGTCACATTACTGGCGTTCCCGTTAGCTGCTCCGACTAACACCTGTACTAAGCTCAAGTCAATAGATTAATACCCAGGCCAGGAATCGAACCCTTATGGGGGTTAAGCATCTATATAAAACTAGTCCGAGTTGCAAACTTCAAGGGCTCTTAAACTCAAAACAAAACGTCTAGTATTCAAATCAGCAAATTCACAAACATCAATAATATCATAACGATATCTATAATCAAAACAAAATATTTTCGAGTCGATACCTAATAAAAAAATGTACCCTCTGATTAACCGGTTAATAAACATCGTCATAGGTTAACTGTACACTTATATATTCTAGGATATTACCCAAAGCCGACTTTGGAAAGTTAAAATATAAGAGGCAGCATAATGTATTGTCTATGCGTACCTTTGCGCTGATGTTCTTCACATGTCAATATACTCGTAAATCGTTACAAAAACCATACAACACACACGTCGTCCATTTATAGATATATAAATGATTGTCTGCTTTTACCACTGCTTCTGTCACCTCGCACTGTCACCAAACATTTTTCTCATACAATTCATTATTGTAGTTCTTCTCAAGAAATGAATGAGTCTGATTCACTGCCTTCAAAATTGTTGTAATATCTGCAATGTTCAGCGGCCCTGGTACTACAGATTCCAGCTCACCATGAAGGTTCTCCTCACAGGAGAAATGACTTCAGAGGAAGCGCTCAGTCAGTCAAATCGCACCATTCACATCGCTGCTCGCTTTAATCATCTGGATAAATAAATACACTGATCACATTTGGTTTGGGCGCCTCTGTCGTCGTCTGGTTATCATCCCCGAACCGGACGTTGATTAAATGGGAGTAATCCACTTCGTTCTCCGCCGTTTTCCGTGTCACATCTATGTCGGGAACATCGGTTTTATCGGGAACGTCGGATTTATCGATGCTTGTGGGTTCTTGGAACACGATCGCGTCGGGATTGTTCAAGTCTCCGTAGTACCGAAGCTCAACGAAGTTTATTAAGGACACGAGGACGAGTATCGTTGTTCGGTGCATGTCGACGCGACCTTGCGTACCGGGGTCTTGTAAACAAATGAGCGGCAACAGGTTTGAGCGGTTGTTTTAACCGGCTCGAAGAGCTATTTATTGTCGCATGTGAATGAGATTGTCGCAACATTCTGCAATATTTATATTGTCCACTGTATCCTTACACATTGCTGTTGAATGAGCTTTCCCGTGTGAGTCATTTTAATTCGTTTTTTGTTACACCTTACAACGTAACTTTTGGTTTGGTGAGAGAAATATTTGAGGCATCTGTGTCATAATTTTAATGATGAGTGTTTTGTTTATTTGTGCATAATATGGTCAAATATCTAACAGATGAGTTTATCAAATAATTTGACAACATTAGAATAAAGGAGAATACGTTACATATATCGATATAAAAAACAAAACTAAATAAGTAGGTAAACTATATTTGTTATTAATCGTTAAAAAAAAATAACTTAGCGGTCATTCACACGAAGTGGCTGATACCTTTTTGTCTATACATTTTTGACATATAAAGGCCGTATTTGACATCTGGATACAGTAAAATGCATAATTAACCGTGTGAATGAGCGCTAATAGGTAGTATGGCATTGTATGAATTATTACATAACGTACAAAAACTACAAAAAATAACAGGGGAAATACAAACATTTGTTGTATTTTTTGTCACAGTGGTGGAGTACCTACAACAATGAATTAAGTATAATTATTTGCGGAATAATACTTCACTTGGGGTTAAGTCCCACAGACCGGTACATAGTAGCTACTTGCTGTTCAATACACGTTTTATTTTAAACAAACTATACACATGCGATGTTACTTATTGCGATTTTGTCATAGATTATTATTAATGTTATGATTGCACCGATCTTCGTATTTTAATCAACGGACCATTTAATGAATCTCTGTAAAATAATTATAATGCCTACATAGAGTCTAAATCAATATTCAAAAAGATTTCGTATTAAAACTCTTGTTATAACATTTATTGAAATTTAATATTTGAAATTTACAAATTTTATAGAAGGCTAGTATTAGTCTAGTTATTCTTCTTCTATGGTCTGTTTATGGTCTACCCCGTTTAATAGGTATCTCGCCAGTTTCAAGTAATAAGTAGCATTTTCAAAAAGTATTAACGTGTTTGTGATGTCATAACATATTGAACCTACCTACTATTACATTATAATGCCATTTCCATGTTCAGTAAGAGTTGGGACAGTTTTTTAAATACCGCCCATAGCTTTGTTAGCAAAATATTTAAATGCCGATCGAACTGATTCGAAAAATATACCAAATTACGATACGATCAATATTCAGAATCCTACTAATATTATAAATGTGAAAGTTTGTGAGTGTGGATGTATGTATGTATGTATGTATGTATGTATGTTTGTTACTCCTTCACGCAAAAACTACTGAACGGATTTGAATGAAATTTGGAACACAGATAGTTTATAACCGGGATTAACATATAGGATACTTTTTATCCCGATAATCCCGATTTTTTTTCCCGGACGAAGTCCGTGGGCACAGCTAGTAATTAATAAATCTATTATCTCGTTTTTAATGCATTTTTAATCATTTACTTTTTGTATGCATTTATCTGATTGGTCATTAAACATCTCGCTCATTAAACGTCTAATATACTAATTTGTAGCTTTAATCAATATCTGACGTCTCATGTTTTATCCTACTAATATTATAAATGTGAAAGTTTGTGAGTGTGGATGTATGTATGTATGTTTGTTACTCCTTCACGCAAAAACTACTGAACAGATTTGGATGAAATTTGGAACACAGATAGTTTATAACCGGGATTAACATATAGGATACTTTTTATCCCGATAATCCCGAATTTTTTGTTACGTTAAATACTACGCGGACGAAGTCCGTGGGCACAGCTAGTATTTAATAAGGGAAAAGTTAGGTTCTAAACTTTTCTTGACAGATTACACATCCAAAAATAAAATAGAGCAACAAGTATGTTGTGACCTTTAAAGAAAGCCCGCGATTAGATAAAGATTAATTCAACGACTACATTCATAGTTGACTCACGGATTTAAGACCGTTCGGTTTCGCGATTTCAGATTAAGTACGCATTCACAATGAAAACAAAAAAATAACAAAAAATCGGCCTCTTTCGATCTTTTATTTACATTTGTCATTGTTTGCACATAATATTACAAAAAAAGTATGTGGGTACTTTATAACCAATTAATAAATAAATTATTTGTTGTCAATTTTGTTTTAATTCCTAAAACTTGTTTCTTTAAATTATAATGAGTAATTAAGGTGTAATATTAACTATTATTTGATGTTCATGAATGTGAGTATATGCTGGAAATTGGAACAAAAGTGGATTGTTCGGTTTCAAGTGTGGATTGTTCAAGAAGTTTCGTAATTTGTAAGTAAAGTTCACACCACTGCTAGGGTTTTAGGGAGTACGTACATAAGGCCTAGTCTTGAGCCTTTCTATATTGGAAACGATTCGGAAACTTTAAACCTCTGTATTTATGCCATTTTTCACGTTTTTTTTTGCATTGTTGATATTCCTAAGACATAGATATTCGGTTACTACATTTATATCGCCAGACGAACACACTAATCAACGCTTGTACTATAGGTTCCGTACAATGGACTGGGGCGATCCCAGTGACACTCAGACCTGGGCAAATTACGTAAAGGCCATTTCCGAAATTTTCCCCGGCGGGAATCGAACCCGCAACCACCATGTGCTGTGGGCCGAGCGGCCTACGCTCGAACCACTGCGCCAAGCGGTCGTCAGACATAAAATATTTATACTAATAAATGTAAAAATAAGTCCTCAGGTTCGCAACGCGCAAGCAACCTTTAGATTTTTTTTTATTCAGGACAACAAACAATTGCATAATAAGCTTAAGTATAGATGATGTAGTAACAAATAAGCAGTAATTACACAACCAGCACCGTTATCCACAAAATAAATGTATCTAGTATTGCAAGTATCTGTAGGTATAAGGCTGCGGTTAACGCCTTCTCATTGCAAATCCTATTTATTTGCCCACTTTATCATGCAATAAATAACTAAATTATTACATGGAAATAAACAGTTGATACCAATTTTAATTACGGTAAAATAAAACATATCCTGGTAAGTATTTTCTTGGAAACCGACACCTAAGGAATACAGTACTTTAGTAGAGTGCATCTTGTCATTAATTTACAAGTGTTATGTCGTGCCCTTTAATTAAGGCTAAAGCGCCCATCTAGCCCGCATAGTTCAATTTTTTTTAGGTTTTTTAGAATTTTTTCAAAATCTGACAATAATAAAAGGCACATTTTGTAATTCGCGACAAAGACCGTGTGCAGTGCATTTATTAATATATCCAACTTACTCTAAAACATTTCAAGGACGACAGCTATCCAGATAATCTGGCAATTTTTGTATATTTAGTGATTAACTAGTATCATATCCACCGTGATAATATTTAGAGTAAAATAAATGTATTAATAAACGCACTGCATACTGTGTTTGTCGCAAATCACAAAATGTTGTCTTATATGTTTTCAGATTTTGGATAAACTAGAAAAATACTCGAACATTTTGAATTTCGCGCGCTAGACAGGCGCCTTCACCTTAAATCTGATAGTTTAACAACAATCTCTTACAACGTGTCTCCATTACTACGTCGACATGGCAGAATCACATTCGGCCTGACTAATTGAAAGAGGCCATTAACAAAAAAAACAATCTCTTAGTCCATACCTACCGAGTTTTCATGTGTGTCCTTCCCATCAGAGTAATAAACTAGAAATAAAATTGTACGTAATAAGTAGGTTCTATTACAGCAAGCTTGAATGTATGGAAAGGCCTCTCACATTCGGCGTGATGCCAATAATCTTTAAAAAACTTATATTGGACTGACCCGTTAAAATGCCCGCATGATGACAGCGTCTTAACACTGGCATCAAACTTTTTGAACAATATTTTGTTCTCAAAAACACGTTTAAAACTACCTAGAGCAAGAGATACCAAAGCATCCAATAGCAGATGATACCTAAACTAAAGATAACTTACACAAGTAACTATATATTTTAGGTTTAATTTGATAATCCTCTAGTTGTTACCTATATTATATAGTTATTTTATCCTGTATAAGTAATCAAAGAGTATTTCGTTAAAGATATATAAAACTATTTATGTATAGGTATATCTGGTGGGTAAATGTCACAGTATTGTAGTAGTAAGATTATAAATAATAATAATAATTTTAGCCCTTTTTGACGTCCCACTCCTGGGCACGGGCCTCCCCTCAACACGAGGGGGATTCAGGCCATAATCCACCACGCTGGCCCAGTGCGGGTTGGCGGATTTCACATGTATTTCGAAAATTGATTAAATCTTCTAAGACATGCAGGTTTCCTCACGATGTTTTCCGTAACCGTAAGCAAGTGATAATCATATAGAAATTATGATTCACACATAGATTTTAGAAAAATCCAGAGGTTCGAGCCGGGGTTTGAACCCGAGACCTGGTAGCCCGCAAGACGCGTGCTTAACCAATCGGCTATCACTGCAGTAGTAAGATTACCTACACTAAATTAGTTCACTACAATCGGACGATTTAATTTGAAAGTAAATTGGTTGACCAACTTGTTGAACGACTTGTAAACCGATGTTTTCATTGCAGTTTTATAGCTGCTTCCATTACAATTTTTAATTAAGTTTCATACTACTACTACTACTATATGAAATTGCTTTTTAATGCAAATTTATAAGACCAGAGACAGCGCCAAGTTTAAGTTATAATGCAAACGAAAATACATACCTACTTACAAATTATTACATAGTTTTAGTTACCATAAATAAATAGTACCTACTGATCAAAATATGACTGAGATGCTGCTTATAAAGAAGGTATGTTCGGATAATGTCGTTATAGTATCTCTAAAGCACGGAGGAAATCAGATTTTCTAATTAGGTCACCCATCCAAGGTCTGGCCGTGCTGAACGGACGTGGCTATGACCTCCTTAGTATACTCGTCATATATTTTTATTAATAAAAAAAGATATGCTAAAGACTCCGTTTTTTTTCACTATCCATACACTTTTGTTTCGATAAATGTTTTCTAAAACCATTGTAAATTGATAAGAATGTCTATAAACAAGCATGCTTTATTATATGCTTGTTTAGTAATTTCTTAAGCTTGTATAATATGATCTCATCGCAACAGTGCTCACACCAGACACAGTGTTCTTACACCACGTTACGAGGGATGACTAATGATTAGCGTTGCAAGTATGAACACGTTGAAATATTGCATCTTGTTTGCACCATAATAAAATAATTATGTATATTAAATAACAGAAAATATCTTAATTATAATATCTATATTATTATGATAGCAGTGATTTCCGATTGGTTATGCACGCGTCTTGCCTGTTAAGGACCTTGTGCCCGGTCCTGAAAACAAACCCCGCCTCACACCTCTGGGTTTTCGAAATTTATCTATATTATTTCTGTATGATTATCACTCGCTTACGGTGAGGTAAAACATCGTGAGGAAACCTGTATGTCTTAGAAACCCGCATTGGGCCAGCGTAGTGGATTACTACCTGAATCCCCCTCCTAGTGCCCGTGGCCAACAGAGGGCCATCAATAGGGCTAAATAATTATATTGTAATGACATTATCGGCCTGGCGCTATCCACTGCTGGACACAGGCTTCCCCTTACTTGCGCCACTCATCCTGTTCGTCCGATTTCATCATCCAGCCTCTGCGTAAGCGGGCCGGAGGGCGCCCTACAACACAATTGCCGATACACGGCCTCCACTCCAGGACTCGTATACTCCAACGGCTATCGGTCCAGCGACGGACATAATCAGCCCACTTCCACTTCAGCTTGCTGATTCTATGAACATTCATTTTACATTGCGTTCATATAGTTATCTCGCGGAAAATCTCATTTCTGATTTTATACATGAGGGAAACTCCAAGCGTAGCTATTCTCGTAAAATAACCTACTTGTTGAAATTCATTATACTCTTGTCACCTGCAATTAGCCACCGCAACTTTAAAACTATTTTAAAAACAATTTAATGCATGCTATTAGGTGTAATACCTAATAATCTTTAGCTCTTGTAATATCCCACTCATGGGTAAGGGCCTCCACTCAAAGCTAGGGGCATTCAGGATATAATTCAGTCCCAGCCCAAATGAGGGTCAATTTTTACACATGTTTATAAAAAATTGGTTAGATTTTCTAAGACAGGCAGGTTTTCTAACAATATTTTCCTTCACCGTAAGCAAGTGATATAGAAATTATACGCACATAGATTTCGAAAAACCCGAAGGCGCCGGCCGGGGTTTGACCCAAAGACCTTGTGCGCGCAAGACGCGTGTTTAACCAATCGGCCATCACTGCTTACTGCATGGCATTCATCAACTCAACAATAAAAAGTGCAGTAATTATAAAAATAAAAATGTATTAAGTAATTTAATAATTTTTTTATAAGATTAGAATTTTTTTTATGAAAAAGTTAAAATAAATTACAAAGACAAGAAGACCCTATGGAGTTTAATATGAAAATGTATGTGTTTAAATATATTATATAACACGAAAAATTAAACAAACATTTTGATAAGGTCAATTGATAAAGAACAGATTACAAAAAATAAGTTTTATAACTCAGTACCTAATAACAAGTCGACGGGACAGCTTAGCAACAGGGTGACAAGTCTGATGCTCGGCTTGCACCGTTCCACGCAAATAATCTTTAATAATTAATTATTAAAAATATTTGGTTTTTCAAAATTATTATACAACTCCCATACACACCAATCGAAGGTTAGACGAGTATCTTGTCGTGAGGTCAATTACCTCAAATAGATATCAAGAAAAAAATAATCAAATTGTGAATACCAGAACTACAGGGTTATTTTATTTGATTAACTATGTATAGGAACACATTTTAACCAAATTATATTTCAGTTTCCCCTTTCCGATCTTGCAACCGCATTTCGTAAATTACGCCAACGAATATAAACTTCGAACGTCGAGATCCGACGGTGGGTGGATCTCGCAGTACCGACCTCATGGCTGACCTCGTGAGATTCTCGCCGAATATCAAATATGCGGTGCATTCATTAAACCAGTTCGCGAAAAGGTCGGTCGAACAGTTGTTCGTTGTAAAGTTTTATATGATTCCAAATTCTAAGGTTCCTTGGGAGGTACAATTGTTATCTCCCAGCAATTGGCATGTCCTTAAAATTTATATTATTGTAGTTAACAATATTGGCCGTAATAAATAATGTGTATGTGTACTATGGCCTAAATATAAGCGAAGCGAAGGTTTCTGCAAATAAAATAAACAAAGGTTAGCGAAGAACGTTCCTCAATTAATTAAACTCTACTATCGATTAATTGCTTTTGATAAGTGCTTTTCTGACATCATGACAGTAAGACTAAGGCTATGCTCTACTCATTTATGATTCATATAGCATAGTATATGCTATATAATAGTAGAGTAGAATAAAATAGTATTTTTATGCGGAACCGTTGAGTTCAATCATAATTCGGAAATTGTTATCATACAATCAAATATTATAACAATACAAAAAAAACCTGTTAAAGATACCATCTCGTTAAACAGTGTATGCTGTGATAACTGGTACGGACAGACACAACCTTATAAGCCGTCTTCAGACGATAAAAATCCATCTATTGTCAAAAGGGTACCTAACATGAATTTCTTGTTACTTTATGTAACCTATGAAGATAATTACACTATAATTGAGTATGTACCTTTTTCCCGTCTTAATTACATTAAAATAAATAGATGTAAATGGCCTGGTAATTCTGATTGAGGAAAATATGATGGAATTCCGAAATGTTTGTAAATTCCGGCATTAATAAATAGCACTGAGTTTATTATCCGTTCTGAACTATTCTACATTTATCATGAAAATTAAATATAAAGATAACAAAAAGAATGGGTAGGTAATAGAAACAACAAAAAAATCATTAGTGTCTTAGTTATTATTATTTTTTAAATTTTATTTATTTTCTAAAATTCGTATGATTTTTTTTCTCTTTGTTCAGTCCATGTTATGTACCTATTATAACAAATCTAACGAATTTTATTTAGACGTGTTGTGAACCCGCGAACCCGCGTACCCACCCTACGCCAGCGTGATGGACTACAGCCTGAATCCAGGCCCGTGTCTAGGAGCGAGACATTAAAATAATAACTATTATTATTATGGCCTGGACCCTGCAATGGACTGGGATTGTTCCCAGTCCATATTGCCCCCACCTTTAGAGTCAGTACCCATTGTTTAAGCGTTGCTTAGTTTGAGACCATACAGTGAGCGTATAAGTCTGGCGTGATTCATTATTACAACAGATTTTATGTATGCATTCAAATAAAGTATTTATAGTAACTTTATTTGAATGCTTACATAAACTTATATATAGGGTAAAAGCCGGATAGTTGCCCCACTTTTCGAAAAAGCTTTATTTAAAAAAAATAGAATTTGCTGAAAATTATTCAGTATATATCTCAAAACATAGGTCTTTTATCTTCCATAATAGCCTATTTTTGTATACATAATTAACAATGGTTTTGAATAAATACTGTTTTATTACACCTCTCAGAAAAGGGATAGTTGCCTAATATGGCGGATAGTACACAAGCGTGGAAAATGCTTTTTTATTTTGGATTGAAAGAAATTTATATCAATTAAAGTAATCTTTATTAATTATTTAACAGTCTTTATAATTTACTTCTGTCAGGAGGAAAACCGGCGTCTCCGAGCTTCAATATATGAGCTACCAGGCTTTTTTCATTCTCGAAGGCAAGAACATGATATTTTCCTTGAGTTTGCAGTTGCTGGTTACTTTTTTCGTAGCGTCTTCTTAAGGTTCGAGAGGATATTATGCATTTTCGGAAAATTTCTTTGATATTTTTTTCTGTCTCAATTCTTCCAAGGCAAGTGCTGAGCTATCTTCTGTCCAGTTGATGTTGCGTGGCACCACGCCTGGTTTTCGCTTATATTTGAGAGGCATTTTGCTTATCTGGAATAAATATATAAAACAGTTAGGTAGATATTTATTTTATTTACAACAAGTTAGAGTCACAGTAAATTGGAAAAAACAACAAAAAATAAAATCCGTCTTTGATTGTTAAAAAATATTTAGTCACTCTAGGGGCAACTATCCACGAAAGTAAGTAGGGCGACTATCCTTTTTGATGCGGATACTTGCCCTTTTTATTTATGAAGTAAATAAAAAATATTTAGCTATAAAACATAATAAACAATGTAATTTAAACTCTAATGCATGCAAAGAAACAAAAAGTTGAGTGAAACCACGATCAGTAATAAAAATATTTAATAGTAATTACTTACCAATATAATTATAACGCCCGTCAAAGTTTCGCCGCGGAAGGTTTTTGCTCACATGGACAAAACACTTGCACCTATTCTGATGACTTAGACAGCACTGAGGCCTGCGGGGGGTCACTACTTATTGTAGTAAAGCGCAATCACAACTTATGTTCCCAACATAGTGTATTAATAACTCTAAATTGAAAATTTTAAAACCCCCGATGCGATTACTTTTTCTTAAAATGTATACTTTACCTAGTTCTTCCAAATAATTAAGTTAGCGAGATTTGCGTAGCTACCGTAGCTCAGTATTCATTGCACATCTCGCAAATTCATCTGGTACAACTAGTTTCGATGCCAGATTATGAAAGCGCCATTTACCTACATAATTCTTTTTGGCTTCCTCATAATCTAAGATGCCATTCCATTCGATTCCAATGCAATGTACAATATCCAACATAAAATCTGTGTAAAAGTATGAGACATTATCTTGTTATGACATTATAATCATTGACATTAGAATAGACAACGAATCTAAATATTGATGCCGGAGGTTTAATTCCTAGTAAAATATTATCAATTATGATTCAATTTGATGTAATATAACTGTGGTTGAGGTGGACAGACGCAGCCCAGGGGAAGAATTTTAAATAACGCTAAAATGATTTGAAATTATATTTGTTATTCTGTATTTTTTCTCAATGGCGGAGCAGCGCCCTCTAGAATTATTATTGCGTAATATTCCATGACTATTAACAAAACAAACAAAATATAACGCATGCGCGTATCCATCATTTGACACGTGACTTATGGAACGTCTTTAGTTCATACACAAATCTCATATAAAAATTGATAAATATTCATTTTTTTCCAGAATCCGGGAAACTTTTCACATTTATAATATTGTAAAAAGCCAGTTCAAACTATTACGATCATTTAAAAATATAATAAAGCGAAATCCAATAATCTCAAATTTCGAGCGGATTCGAGCTGTGGAAGTTAGTTTTGGCCTTAAATGTGGCTTTTTTAACCTATAAAAGTGCTGATGATCTTCAAACGGCTGAACCGATTTTCATGAAACATAGCTAAGAACACTCTCGATCAGAATACCTTTCTAACAACGGAAACAAAATTTAAATCGGTTCATCAGCTTGGGCGCTACGTTGCCACAGACAGACACACAGATACACAGATACACAGATACACAGACACACAGATACACAGATACACATGTTAAACTTATAACACCCCTCTTTTTTCGTCGGGGGTTAAAAACCGGGGCATGTATCCGTCCGAGGCAACTATCCGGCTTTTACCCTACACTAGCCTGTGCCCGCGACTTCATCCGCATAGTATTAAACTTAAAAAAAAATCGGGACTATCGGGATAAAAAGTATCCTATGTGTTAATCTAGGTTATAAACTATCTGTGTTACAAATTTCATCCGAATACGTTCAGTAGTTTTTGCGTGAAAGAGTAACAAATATATATCCACACTCACAAACTTTCACATTTATAATATTAGTAGGATGCTTGACAAATACTTAATTATTTACTCTTTAATTTGTATTTGTGCTTACCACCATCAAGTATAATACGATCAGTCTACTACGCCCTATGCCAGTCCATACTAACATATTGTATTACCTCTTGGGGAGGAGCAGCAAAAACGCATCTCCTAAAGATAGAAAGAGCACAAAGAGCAATCCTAAAAGTCAGTCTGTCCTTACCATTTTATCACCCCACAACGGACCTCTATCAAAAAAGTGATGTACTCACTGTACGCCAGCTTTTTGTACTACACACAGTACTTAAACAGCATTGTATTTTATCATATGAACCAAATAAATTTACTTGTACACGTAGAAAATACAGGGTCTGTGAATCCGCAGCCTTTAATGCAACTTCCCGTAGATTCTTTTGTTTTCAGGGCTGTAGCTTATATAATAAATTAAATAAGTTATTGTCCATATATCCCCTAACTAAAACTAAATGCAAAGCCGTCGTAACAGAGTGGTTAAAGAGGCAAGACTATGCAGCAACGGAAAACCTTCTTCTAACATTGAAATAATGAATACCAAAATTACTGTAATATTTTTTGTGTTTTTTTTTTTTTTTTTTGTACAGACCTAGATTATCTAATAATTATTTGCAAACGCTCACATACCTACTTATACAGCTAAAACATCCCACACTACACCACACATACACCACACCAACACTCCACATATCCATAAGCACAAAATACACGCATGTACGAATGCTCCTAACTAAACCTAAGTAAACTGTACTAGCCATAAGATCATAGTGTAAGTATTAAGGAGGGTGGGGATCTGGTGATCTGTAACACAGGCATTTATGCCTACTTCAGACACCAGCTCCTTACAAAATTGTTTAACTTCTATTATGGTTACAATGTATCACTCTTGGTTTTTTGTAAGGAGTAATAAATCAATTTTTATTATTATTTTTATTTAAAACAACTAGGTGACCTTCAGGTACTATGCCGTCCTTATTTCAATTTCTAATGTAAACGATTCAAGTTATGACTTGAATGCGCACCAAATGACTAAGATAATACCACAGTTATTCTGCGGTTACACGGCAGCCAACATCGTGAAAAGTAAGTGTCACCCTTGGTAAGCACTGGCTAAACTTGACTCATACCGATACAATTTCAAGAGATTGTCCATACCATATTGATACGTCATAATTATTGTATTAATGACACTTAAATTGCTATTTAATTTTCCAATAATACCATAATATATTTTATGATGCTAATGAATCTGATAACCTATGTAAACGCCTCAAAATACCTATAATTTGTTTTTAGCAAAAAGTTAATGTCTACTATTATTAAAGCCAAACTCGATGTAAAAATATTTGTTTTGGAATTAAGTATTTCGATGGTTTATGTAAATACCAGGAAACGGTGAAAAAGTCAATTGTTAACGTATAAGTAGGAAATGGTGATAATATTACAATACTAGCTGTGCCCCCCGACTTCGTCCGCGTAGTATTTAACGTAACAAAATTTTCGCGATTATCGGGATTTAACGTAACAAAATTTCGGGATTATCGGGATAAAAAGTATCCTATATGTTAATCCCGGTTATAAACTATCTGTGTTCCAAATTTCATCCAAATCCGTTCAGTAGTTTTTGCGTCAAGGAGTAACAAACATACATACATCCACACTCACAAACTTTCACATTTATAATATTAGTAGGATTTAGTGGCAAATCAATTAAAACCCTAAACAGGGGCCCGACTCTGTCAGTTTTCTTATAAAAAACTGTCAAAACTGACGTATACGCAGATATGCGATACGTCAGTTAACTTATTGCGAGTCGATTGAGACACCACTCTGAGGAACGATAATCGATATATCATGACATTTGTCACATCGTGTACGGTCGCGTCGTATCGATAACTTAAGGTGAAGGCGCTTGTCTAGCCCGCGAAATTCAAAATTTTGGAGTATTTTTATAGTTTATCTAAAAACCGAAAACATTTAAGACAACATTTTGCGATTTGCGACACAGACAGTATACTGTGCGTTTATTAATACATTTATTTTACTCTAAATATTATCACGGTGGATATGATACTAGTAAATCACTAAATATACAAAAAATGCCAGATTATCTGGATAGCTGTCGTTCTTGAAATGTTTTAGAGTAAGTTGGATATATTAATAAATGCACTGCACACGGTCTTTGTCGCGACTTACAAAATGTGCCTTTTATTATTGTCAGATTTTGAAAAATTTCAAAAAAACCTCAAAATATTTGAACTTCACGGGCTTGATGGGCGCTTTAGCCTTAACGAAAAATACAAAATTATCGTTCGTTGAGATTATATACGACGGCAAAAAGATGGAATTTCCATTAGGATTCGACACTACAAATGTCACTATATATCAATTATCGTTGCTCAGAGTAGCCCCCCTGGTTTGTTGACGAATATTCTATTATTACATTACATTTCAACAACCAAACTCTTCGACACATTAATTCAACATAATAAAAGTCTAATGTAGTAATTGCTCAGAAAACATTTGGAGAAATATACTTGAAACTAAAAGGCCAGTAATTAATAACCAGTTGTCAGGCGCAGAGCCCCGATGTGACGTATCGTTTGATCGCACATTCATCAGAATCCATTCGACCGGTTTGTCTGCCCGTACAGTCGGAAAAAATTGATGAAAACAACGATTAACAGTGAAACGCAGTAAGTGAATTGAAATTTAATGAGCATAGTAATATAATATAACTTTGTAGGGATCTCAATTGTCTTTGGTCAAAGGAAATACAATAGTACGGTTGAAATTTAAGTATTATTTGTAATAATTACAGTGTCATGAATTATCTCTTTTAATTAAAGACAATAAGCCGATTGAACCACTAAAAAAGAAAAAAGGATTACCAGCACTGCGAGTTATATTACTAGTATTCCCGTCCCGTTCCAGCTAAGCTAATGCTTGTGTGAGACGTACCGGGTTCAATCCCCAACCGAGGTATTAAAGTACTCATATCAGTCCAGCCCTAAAGCAAGTATTTCAGCTTAGTCGGTAGTACTAAAGATTATTAATAATGTGATAATCGTTAAACAAAAACATGAAATCTTTCAGGAAATATACATACCTAAATAACTTCGCGAAATTAGTATGTACAATGATAATGATACTAAAGGCGAATGCTAGAACAATTTGTGCGATAGCCAAAAAACATTTATCACTCGTGATATCATTGAGAACCTAGTAAAAAGCGCCTTTAAGGCTAAAGCGCCCATCTTGCCCGCGAAGATCAAAGTTTTTGAGGTTTTTTAGAATTTTTTCCAAATCTGACAATAATAAAAGGCACATTTTGTAATTCGCGGCAAATACCGTGTGCAGTGCATTTATTAATATATCCAACTTACTCTAAAACATTTCAAGAACGATAGTCTGGCAATTTTTGTATATTTAGTGATTTACTAGTATCATATCCACCGTGATAATATTTAGAGTAAAATAAATGTATTAATAAACGCATTGCATACTGTGTTTGTCGCAAATCACAAAATGTTGTCTTAAATGTTTTCAGATTTTGGATAAACTATAAAAATACTAGAAAATTTTGAATTTCGCGGGCTAGACAGGCGCCTTCACCTTAAGTGGCACGAACAGGCAATAAATATAAAACCTGCCGCAAACTTTGCGGTGTTCCCGTTTCAATTAAAGTTAACAAAGAAAATTTATAGTACCACCAAATATCAGTAAAACCATTTGTCAGTATCCTGAATCGTTCAAGTTTAACGAATTTAATCTGCCGACCAACAATTATATCAAGACAAATGGTTTGCTTGCAAAAACCAACGAGGTCCGCAAATCCCGCCGTCGACACTGACCTTTTATACCTAAATCATTGCGAGCAATCCTTTGAGGCAATGCAGAATTTTTTATTTGCCAATCGGCTATGGGTTTCGCGAATTTTCTAACCAGATCTTGATACTGGCCGAGATAATTGGGTGTCCAAAGCCGGAATATCTTACAGAGCGGATCGCGTTCAATTAATCTTGCTTACAAACGCTACCCTGACGTTATTTTGCTGTTTTTCATGTTATTAAAAGACTATCTGGTGCCTGCGGCTTCGCCCGCGTGATACTTTGATACGATTACAATTACTCCTTATAACATTAGCCATCTGCCAGTGAAAGTCCCGTCAAAATAGGTCCAGCCGTTTCGGAGATTACCCGGAACAAACGAAGACATGATGGACAGACAAAAATGTATAAATGTATTTTTTAGTACCTACCGTGGCGTATATACTTACACTAGCTGTGCCCACGGACTTCGTCCGCGTAGTATTTAACGTAACAAAAATTTCGGGATTATCGGGATAAAAAGTATCCTATATGTTAATCCCGGTTATAAACTATCTGTGTTCCAAATTTCATCCAAATCCGTTCAGTAGTTTTTGCGTGAAGGAGTAACAAACATACATACATACATACATCCACACTCACAAACTTTCACATTTATAATATTAAGTAGGATAATATAACAAACAAAAATGATTTCACGCCAAATACTTAACTACTCAACGTTAAATTACTCAACTAGTGAATGTAGTCTCGTATTTTTTAGCGTTTGTTTTGATCGTTTTTTCTGTATCTGTCTCACAAATCCATTTATTAAACTGTCTGGCACATCATTAGTTGTGACCTCCTTGAGATACTTACTTCATAAGTTATTTAGATAAGCCACTTAAGACCTTTTGGAATGGTAATAGTGTCGTCGTAATACCTACAACAAGGCAATACTGTTAACCTTCTGGGCATGTTTTTATGACGAGTAGGTAATGATAGAATTGATAGCCGATTAGTTAAACATGCGTCTTGCGTGCACAAGGTGCCGGGTTCAAACCCCCGCTTCACTTCTGTATTTTTCGAAATCTATTTTTATATTAATCTATATATAGACTGGCACATCAACTGTATGGTCCCAAACTAAGCAATGCTTGTACTATGGGTACCGCACAATGGACTGTGGGCGTTCTAAGTGACACCTAGACTTTCGCAAATTACGAAAAGGCCATTACCGAAATTTGCCCCCACGGGAATCGAACCCGCAACCACCCGGTGCAGTGAGCTAAGCGGCCTACGCTCAAACCACTGCGCCAAGCGGTTGTCGAATAATATCAATAATGATTGTCACTTGCTTAGGGTAAAGAAAACTTTGTGAGGGACCTGTATGTCTTAAAAGTCGAACCCATTATTGAATGACAAATTATTATGAATCCACGTCTATGGCTACTACGTAAAGACAATGAAAGAGATGAAAATGCAGTGAGTTTTGTCAAAAAAAAATTGTTATAAGAGAATCAGGCCCATTATTTTATGTTGATATTAATTTCCAAACTTTAAATGGATACCTACTGTTATTTAATAGGAGAGACACTTATTTAAACAAACTACGCTAACACAAATTATGCAGAACAAACACAATCCTAGTGGATTTTGTAGCATTTGAAAGGGTCACAAGAAAAGTTTACAGCTATAATATAACATAGGAACGCGTGTCGGCGACATTTTGGCTTTGTTTCAAATTACAGAAGTGCTTAGTACGTTTGCGAACGGCGCGTTGCATGAGCTCGGAGGGTTAGAGGCTGTGGATGGAAGCTTTTATGCTTTATTTTTCATATTTCTCCTTTCTGTTACTTTTTTCTTATTTTTGTATCAAATTTATATGCCAAGAAGTGGTTAGGGGTTAAACATTTTGGTTGCAATTGAATGGATGTTGACGTAGCTTTTCATAGCTGTTTTTGAGAATGGACACCAACTTTTATTATATTAAGAAGACTAGCGATTCAGCCTTTTGCCAGTTCTTCTCATTGGAAGCAGCATTCCGAAACGGTGGTAGATTCTGAATATTTATCATAATGCCGTGCATTAATAAAAAATGATTGAATGTAGTTTTTATTTTATATCTTTATACTAGTGCAAACTCAGTGGTAATTTAAATTTGAGTAAGTGATTAGGTAGGCAGTGATAGCCGATTGGTTAAAGCACGCGCCTTGCGGGCACCAGGTCTTGGGTTAAAATCCCGGCTCGCACCTCTGGATTTTTCGAAATCTATGTGCGTATCATAATTTCTACATGATTATCACTTGCTTACGGTGAAGGAAAACATCGTGAGGAAACCTGCATATCTTAGAAGATCTAACCAATTTTCGAAAGACATGTGAAATCCGCCAACCCGCACTGGGCCAGCGTGGTGGATTAAGGCCTGAATCCTCCTCGTGTTGAGGGGAGGCCCGTGAGGCCCGGGAGGCCCGTCCCAGGAGTGGGACGTTAAGAGGGCTAAACTAACTATAACTATTAAGTGATTAGGTGCCTTATTATTATTATACTCTTCCTCTTACAAACAGAACAATATTTTCTTATGAGGTAAACCTTCATTCATTTCGTGCACAGTTATATTACTTGCGTGTTTTTAATAAAATCAGTTTCATAGCAGGAAGGAAAACGGCTACATAATCAGAGAGCTGGTAGATAGAGCATCTACTACAATTTGTAATTAACGATTACCGCATAGGAACAAACTCATTACTTAATAGCGAACACACAACATTGCGGGCACTGCCGGTTCGCGGTTTGCTAACGTATCTCCTGCAAACTTCGTATATTAAGCTCGTCGGTTAGTTAGTATATAATTGCGTATGTAATCAGATAGAGGTTACAATTAATTATGTTGTTTATAGTAACATTATCTTAAATCTTTCCAATTAAGGCTTTAATGTTTTAATTTAATTTCTTGAATATTCGAAATAAAATGTTTTTATTTTCAATTAATCTAATCGCTTTTAGTTTTCTATTTATTTTGTTTCAATGTATTACTGTAAACATTCACTGAGAAAAAATACGACATTTGTAAAAAAAACTATTATTTACCAACCCTACTATTGAATACCGCTTCAGTACAATATGGGACAGTTTATTGTCAAATACAATTGCCTCCAGTGCGTTTGATTCGTAAACGTTAATCCCTTTGATTCAACTAGCGAGTACCGCAAGTAATGGCGTGGAAACTGAACACATCCACACTTGGCAAACTACTCTGAATATCACGTAAATCAAACGACGGCTGATACTGAATAGGCGGCAGATAACCGACTGTACAGCGTGTGCGACTAATTTAGTATGGTGTAGTTTCCATGGCATTGAGGTTATAAGCGACTCGCTTTCTGACGCCATCAACTTTGGCATTGGGGTTTTCATGGAATAGCGGCTATAAGCAATTTCTACGCCGACGATGTTGACGTTAGGATTTTCATGTCATTGAGATTATCTATTGGCCATTTCTAAGGTTTATTCCATCAATTTTGGTGTTAAGATTTTCATGGTATTAAGGTTATAATTATAATCAATTTCTAGGGTTTATAACGCCATCAAATTGGCATTAGAGATTTCATGGAATTGAGATTATAAGCATTTTTTAGGGTTTATAAATAGGCCGTCAACGTTGGCGTTAGTCCTGAGCTACTTTTTGTAGTTCGTGTGCTAATAACTATAACTTTATAGATTCTATGCGCAGGAAAGGACACTTTATTCATTGCTCTAGAGTTTAATTGTCTTAAAAACATATTTTTTTTATTACTTGCTTTACTTATTTTAATACATTCAAATACAAAATGGGGCTAACTTTAAATGACAACCTTTCATCAGTTAAACAGGCCACCTCCATTTTGACTCGAACTTTCCCGTGATTCAGTAATTAACTACAAAACTCATTATAATAATTAAATAATTTATCTGTCTGTCAGCCGGCACCTCGTTGATTAGAATAAATAATAATTTCTACGTGTTTTTTATCACCATTCCGTGATGAGCGTTTTCACTTTGGGCACGGCTCATTATTTTATTATTGGAATATTTAATGAGGTAACCTAAGATTGAAATAGAAGATGGAACAAAATATTATCCAAACATTATACATCATTATTTTTATTTCTGACACATTGGGAAGCTCTCTCCGCCGACACGCGCGTAATATACTTACGTGTGGACCTCTTCACCAAAGTAAAAAAAAACTTTATTCAGTTCTCCTAAAAAATATATATACGCAAGAATATCCACCGCACTACCGCGTAAAAAGAGCAATGTAAATACACGGTTTTTTTCCAGTAACACATAGTCTTTATTTATTTTTGTATAGCGTACATTTTCCATTGTACGCGTTTTATATGCGGCAGCGCGTACTTCTTTACGCAATATTCCGTCGAAGCCTTGATGATTAATAATTTAAAATAGTATACCGGTGTTAGAATCATCGTTATTTATAAATTGCAGTAGGTAAGTGAAAGAACTCAAGGAAACATGTTATATAAGTATTGCAGATTTGATCGCAGGTGTTTAATTTGCATTGCATGTGTACAAATACCTTATTTATTTATTATGTAGTTATGTACATGATTATATAATGACTCTATAGGTGATACGAATCATGCTTTTGATTCTTTGCATATTTTATATTGTTTTTTCGTTCAAGCTTTTTTCATATAACATTTTCAAATGACAGCTTCCAACTAAAGCGCCAAAAGTCTAGTGGTTAGAGCCCGCCCACGTAACAAATAGGATCCGGGTTCGATCCCCACTGTGACCTAACTATTGTCGGGAATCCACTCTAGTCCAGATTAGTTGGAAAGCCTATCGTGAGTACTGGACTAGTATTAATGTGATAACCTCACACTACCAGCAAGTAATCTTAATAAAGGAAAATAAAACAACAATGACCAATACAATTTCCGAACGTCAATAACTAGCTACGCTCTTATTTCCTTCAGCACAGACTGAACGTTTTGAAATCGCAGTGTAAAAGTAGGAGACATAAAATAAGTATCGAATTGCGAACGATTTCATCGGTTGACTGGCGTCGCGCGATTGGACGCTGAAAACGATATTTCGGACAACGACTGGCGGGGTTGGTAACCTGTAGAGTTGTGTAATATGAAATCCCTGTAAAAATGATTTAGTTTTACGGACATCGCACAAATTGCAAAACCACTTTCAGATAAACATCCTTTTTTGCAAAAGAGAAATCTGTGTTTTATTTAACTATGTTATTCAACTCATTTTCTTTAAGTATTATTTTTTTTTTATCTGATTAATATCTGATTCTGATTAGCCATTTTTTGTACCTATGATGAATATAAAGTAGATTGAAGGTTCTTTACAAGATTTTAGTATCTACTTAACTACTTTTCTTAGAGATACTAATCTCAATTTCTGAACTTTCTTTACAGTATTTGCCAAGAAAGAGGCTGTAAAATTAGGTAACTTAAAAATGAATAACTGTACTGACCTCAGTCATATGTGGTTTCTGCACAAAAATAACACACAAGTCTGAATCAAAACAAATAATAAATATTATATTTTAAGTACGCTATTACGTTACTTACAGTGCGATTAAATCTATTTACTCTGACACTAACTGGAGTTCCTATTAACTATTAAGTTAACTACAAGGTCGGTGATGTATGGTCACGCTCAGTCGCGTGTCTCTTCCACCTTAGTACCACGAATATTTGGACTCGAATGACTAATCCGCATGAGTATTGTTAGTAAAATGGGGCTAGTCCCGCCACTGGTACTCCTGTTAGCCAGGATCGACAATGGTGTCAAATGATGCCGAGGTTAATTCATTGACTGACTCGAATACTGTTAGTAGAGTTCGAAGCTCCGGCTCGAAGGACCAAACTTATGAACACGAAGTAATCCTTGTATTTATTAGATAAGTGGAGCTGAATAAAAGCAATGGTTGCGGATCGAACTGCCACTGTGTTTTATGATAATTATTACACTGATAAGGACTTAACTTCTATTTATAACTAGCTGTGCCCGCGACTTCGTCCGCGTGGAATTTAATTGACAAAGTTTCATACAAACTTTCATCCCCTATTTTATCCCCTTGGGGGTAGAATTAATCAAAATCCTTTCTTAGCGGATGCCTACGTCATAACATCTACCTGCATGCCAAATTTCAGCCCGATCCGTCCTGTGGTTTGGGCTGTGCGTTGATAGATCAGTCAGTCACCTTTGAGTTTTATATATATAGATAATATTCATTGAGGAGAACTGTGAAATTCGTGTCACATAAGGAATGTGTAAACCGGAAGAGAGAGCGAGACAAAGAAAAAATGTTAGGATACAATACTAAACAAACGATATCATCTAGCGTATTTTACTATATATACCTAAGGTGAAAAAGTAAAGAGGTCACACGATGAAGACACCGATTTCCTTTGCAGTTTTGACTGATAATAACAGTAAAATGTATGGAAATTATCGTTGTCGGGTTAACCGTGCGAATGATTACTAACTTTTATTCCATAATTAGCTCTTTGACTGGTTTCTGCAAACCATCAGATCTGATTATTTGATTGTTTAGTTTATTTTATGGTATTAATGGTGCCAAGTCTTTTAATCCTTACTTATTTTTTTTCTGAAAATGGCAATTAAAACTATTTTATCTTGAGCAATATGGTGGTAGCACTGTACTGTGTACTTTTAAAAAAGTCCTTTGCAAAGACACCGTCGCGCGGTTACCTTAATTAAACTTGAAAATAGAGTTTCATTTGGTTCAGGTGGACAACTATTCATTACGTGGACTGAAAACAAACTTATCTCGAGTTTACAAGAAAATCCTCTTTGATTAAAAAACATGAGTGGACGAGTGCATTCTGACGAAAAAATCACACCGAAACATGTCGTTTCTACCGCTGGTTTGCAAATACGAAATATTTTAATAAAAAAATTAAACCGACTTAAAGAAACCTGGGTGAACCAAACATCTAGAAATAACTAAGGACCTTATAATATTTCAAATTTCGATACCGTTCCATAATTTTTCAAAATCGGTCCACATATTACGGAGAAATCGGTGAACACACAGAAAAATACATATAAACCATGGAACCATAGAACATAGAAACTCCTCCTTCTTTTGAAGTCAATGAAAAAGAGACCACAACATAAATACTTCGTCAAGGAAGAAATCTTGCTTTTATTATTATATATTTAAAATTCAGGGAAAAATATTTCTTTGTTACTGCTTTTATTGCAAATTAATATATGCTAATTCTTTATTGTACACAAATATAACACATACATCATAACATGGACCAAAACACAAACTAGCAGTAGTGTAGGTAACATTGGGCGGTCTTATTGCTGGCTGCGATATCTTCCAGACAACCTTTGGATGGAGAGGATTTTGTCACAGTAGGTACACGGTGGTAGCCAGCAGTGTACATATCTATAGTAATCTATATATATATAACTCAAAGGTGACTGACTGACATAGTGATCTATCAACGCACAGCCCAAACCACTGGACGGATCGGGCTGAAACTTGGCGTGCAGGTAGATGTTATGACGTAGGCATCCGCTAAGAAAGGATTTTGATTAATTCTACCCCCAAGGGGATAAAATAGGGGATGAATACCGAAAATGTTGTTAAGTTAAATTACACGCGGACGAAGTCGCGGGCACAGCTAGTACATACATAATTTTGCAATAACAATGCACAATATTGAACAGAAAAATAATACGTAGGTACCTAAGACTAGTAATAATAAGTAGACAAATATTACTAGTTTAGCCCAAAATTAGAAATTTCAATGACTCTAATTTAAACGTCTTGTTTTGAAATGAAATACACATGTTGCAAAAAATCAACAAATTATACACGCCAAAGTATTTCGCTGTATTTATCCTTATATCATTAGATACAAATACCAGTTCCTTGTAACATCATTGTACTTAATGATTTTCCTCAAAGCAAACATATTTGACCAAGGATTATTTATTGTTACCTGTGTTGTTAAATGCAGTGCGCGCGTACTAACTTGGCCGGCCTGAAATTAGTTCGAGCGGCGTCGCAATGGGTGCTCTGTATGAAAAGCATTTACTGCAACGCCACTCGAACTAACTTCAGGCTTGCCAAATTAGTTCTCATGCACTGTGGGTACACTCTGTTTGTTTCTATGATGTGCTTGATTTGCAAATTTACAAAGTTCGAAGTAACTTATATAACATTACCAATAGACTATAATTTACCTACCGCTTAAAATGTGATTGTCCATTCATCCAGGGCATCTGATTTGAACCATAGTATATTAGAGACGACGGGTCTTGGATCCTACATAAAAAACAATAGACAAATAAAACATTGTATGTACCTTACAGGTAAAGGAAATCAAGTGGTAATTACGTTTTTCTAAATTCCATTTCCTTTTCTTTTCTATATACCAAGAGCATTTTTATCAGAGAGCCTAGTAAACTATCCAAGCAACAGACTGTAGCATTTTGAATAAAACTGTAGTATTAACAGGCGTACTTTTGTTATCCTATTTCGTCAACAATCGTCATTATGCGAGTCTATTTTACTATATTATTATTCAACAAAAGCACGTTTGATACAATATTTACGTTTGCAAGAGAACGCTCTCCCGAATCCCAAATCCTTCCGTAAAGTGTGACGGACAGATAACAGAGACACAATAAGGAATACGTTTCTGCCTTTTTTGTTGTGGAGCCTGAAAAAACATTTTCAGCCGCCCTTTGAATACAAATCCACGAGATACGTCAGGCCTATTCAGAAGCTCAGGCCTGACTTTACCTTAACACTGGAACCGCATTCGGGACGTTTTTATCGGTCCAAGATTTATAGAGGTATTTGTACGGGATCATTGAAGCCTTCGAGCGGGTATAGGGTTAAAAAGTTTGTTTGTAGTCTGCTTGAGAAAGTTTTTATCATCATCATTTAAAATGAAGATTTTATAGAAATTCCATGGATGGAATAAAATGCACTGATTTGAGTACTTCCTACCAATAGTAATTTTTGTTCCAAGAACTGATTTAAATTAGGCATATATAGGTTATGACTTGGCCTATACTTAATCTAAAAAGCTACCGACAAACGCTGCTAAGCATTGAATGTCAATTAATCTAGTAGCTTCTAAATATGATTATGAGTTGTGTTTGAGTAGATATTCGCAGTACGCGACACAGAGCGAGAATATTGTGAAATCATACGTATCGAACTACATACACGTGTACTAGAGTGGTCCTATTCCCAGTTTTCAATAGGAAACATCTAAAGGACCGCGGAAACTATTGAAAACACATTGAATTCAACAATAAACACAATTCAGAATACATTTCCTATGGTAATATTTTATCAACAATACATTGTAGGTGTGTGTTCAACCCTAGGTTCAACCTGTATACAGGATGTAAAATATTACCGCCCTGATTTACCAGAACAATATTTGAGTTAGCTACATTATAGGGTAGCTATAAGTATAAGCTCAGTGAAAACAGACGTTATGAACTTTCATATTTTCTGACTCACAGGTCTATGAATACTTGCCACAACTTTTGTGTATCAGATCCAGATTCCTAAAAAATAGTAGCGGCCACTAATGCGTGTGAAAATTAGTTGAGATTATTTATTTATTTATTTAACTTATGGAAAACCGACAGCTACATACAAATTATTAAGCATTAAATCTAGTAACAGAAAGCCAATTAAAGGTTTTTACGTATAGCAGTAGAGAAGTACAATAGAGTCTTATGCAAATACTTAATAGCACACATCACCTAGATATCCTTACTTAATATTATAAATGCGAAAGTAACTCTGTCTGTCTGTCTGTCTGTCTGTCTGTCGCTCTTTCACGCCAAAACTACTGAACCGATTTCAATGAAATTTTATACACAGATAGTCTAGAGCCTGAGAAAGGACATAGGCTACTTTTTAATGCGAAAAAAGAATTTTAAGGGGTTGAAAGGGGGGATTAAAAGTTGTATGGAAGTATCTCATTTTAGAGCTAGAGGCTTGAAACTTATTTGTCAGGCTGTTGATTCGACTTCTATATTAATAATTCCGTTCAGGGGTACGGTAGACTCGATTGAAACCTTACCAGAATAATAAAACATAAAAAAATAATGATTTCGAGTCGACAACATATATCGGCAAAATTCGGATTGTCGAGTATTTTGTTAAATTCTAACGGTGCAAAATACAATATTTCGTTTAGCCATATTGGCAGTTCCGTCAAGTTTGGCACAGTACCGCTATATTTTCTATGAACGAATCCCTGTCAGTTAGTGTCAGTGTTCTCAATGTGTAAATGAGTCTTTATTCGAAATATCTATTAAACTGGGTGGGCCATATTTTTTAAGAAAGAAGAAGATTGAGCTTTCAGAACAAACAAATTCAGTCTTCATGTTTTTAGGGTTCCGTAGTCCCTACGAGGAACCCTTATAAGATCATCCAGTCCGTCCGTCCGTCCGTCCGTCCGTCCGTCCGTCTGTCTGCCCAACCCGTCAGTCACAGGGTCATAACTTCTACAGTTTCTGACGGATGTTGATGTAATTTGGTACAAAAATACTTTAAGAGTAGATCTCACTTTCAAAAATATAAAATGTAGCAAAATTACTTTTTTTGAGGTACCTCCCCGAACATCGAAAAAGGGGCAATTTTTTTTTTTAGTTACCCAATCATGTGGGGTGACGTTGAAAAGGTCTTTTCAAATAAAATGATGTTTTCATACAACATTTTATCATCAAAAATTCCGTTTGCGAGATTTTTAACTTTTAAAGATTAAATCAAAATTCCGTAATGAATTCCGACACTTCTTACATTTTTCTATTGCAAGAACATTAATAAGATTATGCAGTCGAAAATGGATACATTGTTCACCAATTTCAATGAAATAACAGCAATAAATTAATATTTTGTGTTAATACGTGTATTTCTGAAGTGTTCATGCACGTGGATAGATGTCGGTAGTAGTCTATAAACAACAGTGGGTAAGATTTTTTACGAAAAAAATATCGACACTTCTTACATTTTTATGTTTCAAAAATATGAATAAGATTATGCTGACGAAATTGGATAAATTGTTAATAAATTCCAATTAAATAACAGCAATAAATGTATGTTTTATGTTCATAAGTCTATTTCTTAGTATTTAATGGTGTCGATAGATGTCGGTAGCAGTATGTTAACAACTTTAGTATCTATTTCAACCTGGGGTGAAATTTTAAACAGATTACCTTCAATGAATCGGAACCCTTCATTGTGCATAGCTCGACATGGCACTTGGCGACTTTTTTTCGTATTCATTTCAATGGACAATGCTATACGAATCTATGCCTTGCCTAATATTCCTTGAAAACCGATAACTACAAAAATATCTACCTAAGTTTTGTAAAAGATTGTGTATTATGAGTCACATTTCACCCGAGCGAAGCCGGGTTTTCATCTATATATATAACTCAAAGGTGACCGACTGACTGACTTACTGACATAGTGATATATCAACGCACAGCCCAAACCACTGGACGGATCGGGCTGAAATTTGGCATGCAGGTAGATGTTACGGCGTAGGCATCCGCTAAGAAAGGATTTTGATTAATTCTACCCCCACGGGGATAAAATAGGGGATGAAAGTTTGTATGAAACTTTGACAATTAAATTCCACGCGGACGAAGTCGCGGGCACAGCTAGTTATATTATAAACCTTTTAAAAATTAGAGCCTATTAATAATTTCGATGATTGAATTTCGAATTTGTTTTATTAAACTATCGAGTAAGTAGTGCTTTTCCCGATAGGTACTTATTCGTATGCCTCAGTCCCTCTGCATTATTTCAAACTTCTGAAACAGCCTGTATTTGTAACTTACTGGCCACGTCCCATCACTGCTGCGGAGAGACTCCCACGTCACGTATGTACTTCTGCTAACTTGTTACCAACACTTCGAGCTGTCTTCATTAGAACCGTACGCGTGCCGTTACTTCACAAGAATTTAAAGGAACTTCAGTTTTAGTTTTCTTTTATAAACAACAGAATTATTTTGTTGGAAAGAGGAGAAAATAGGTCGCATTTCCATATAAATTAGTGGGCTAAGTGAATGTAGGGGTTGTTTACTGAGGCTACCTTTTTCTGTTAGGAAAGAGGGTTTACTAAGCAGATACCACTCAATGCTGATCAAAGATTTCCTCTGAACTCTACATCCGAACCGCCATTATCTCATTCGTGCTCGCAATGAAAATGTAGGACCAAGTAGATAATGCTAATTTGGAAGTATCCACAAAAAAAACTAAATAAATATGACACGATTAAAAAGATTCCATCTTGCTCATAAATTCATAGCATAACTAGATAAAATTGATTTAGTTTAGTCGGCCTAAGTACCTACAAAATTTTTTTTTGTTAACCTATAGGCTGTCCCCCTCCTGGGAAAAGACTTTTTTCATCCACACCACTCCACCCTGGGCTAATTCTGGGCAAATATTTCCCATTAAGATGTCCAAGTAATCTTGGAATCTGTTTCTCGGAAAAAATAAGAAATTGAAAGTGGGTGACTATACCAAAATAAGATGTTATTTCAATACATCTTCCTATTTAACTAAGTACGTAAAATCAGACAGCACTGGTCAAAATTGAAAGCCTACAAATATTGAGATGATGTAAAAAATGGCGAAAGCGATGAAAGAAAATATATTCAAGGAATTGGAACAAAAACAGAAGCGCGGAGCGCCTGTTGAATTATTTTACACGAGAAATAGTTTTTGTAAGCTTTGTTTTCTTTGAGACATATTTTTCTTTGTAAGTGTTTTTTGTTTATTCATATTAATAACATTAGTGAAAAGGCATCTATTTAGCTAAGCATAGGGACTTAAATCACATAGGTACCCTCAAACCTGACAACGTAGGTAGATAGCGCAAAAGTTGTAAATCCTACTTAATATTATAAATGTGAAAGTTTGTGAGTGTGGATGTATGTATGTATGTTTGTTACTCCTTCACGCAAAAACTACTGAACGGATTTGGATGAAATTTGGAACACAGATAGTTTATAACCGGGATTAACATATATGATACTTTTTATCCCGATAATCCCGAAATTTTTGTTACGTTAAATACTACGCGGATGAAGTCCGTGGGCACAGCTAGTTTATAATAAGTACTTACCTGCTTCGTTTTGTTATTGGAATCTTTCTTCTACGGACATTTACTTAAGATTAGCAATTAGCATACAGCCTTCGGTTCTGTTTAGTATGTTTTTATGGGACTAATTACTTATGTAAGTTATGATCGACAAAGATGACCTATGATGCCGCCGTGGTTTGACCCTCAACGAGTCCCGGGGATAAGCCAAATTGAACCCGCACGCATTTAATCGAAATAAAACATAGGAGTTGGAATACAATTATGCACTTCTCTCCATTGTAAAGTGAGAGACATAAGTAACTGCTTAATATTTGGTAATAATTTGAAAAAAAAAATTGTTTGCAATGTGAGTTATTCACATTAGTAGTATTCTCGTTAGCCCCTCCAGCTAAGCTAATGCTTGTGTTAGGAGTGGGCCCACGTCAATAGTTTAGTGGCCAGGATGGGAATCAATCTAGAACCTCTTAGCTTCGAGGCCAGCCCTTCTAACCCCTAGGCTATTGCTGCTAATTACCACAGATAATACTGGTACAGTTGATTGAATATAATTGTAATATGTACTCAGTTTATTTCTGGAAATAAATATATACTAGCTGTGCCCGCGACTTCGTCCACGTAGTATTTAACTTAACAAACATTTCAGGATTATTGGGATAAAAAGTATCATATGTGTTAATCCCGGTTATAAACTATCTGTGTTACAAGTTTCATCCAAATCCGTTCAGTAGTTTTTGCCTAAAAGAGTAACAAACATCCACACTCACAAACTTTCGCATTTATAATATTAGTAGGATCGGTATTTGTAATATGTAGAACTAAATAGTATAACGCGGAAGATTGTGATACAATTTGATTGCCTTTCAAACATATCACGTAAACAGTAGTCAAAACTAATATTATCTCCTGTGTCTTGATTAAATTATTTTGGCGTAGGGCTACCAATATTAGGTAAGCAAGTATATAAATGTAAAAAAATTAAGATTTATTTGAGGATAAAAACGCTATTTTATGGTCCCTTTTATACTAAATCCAATTTAAAATAAAAGCATCCAATTATAGGTAACCTAATACCCTCACACCGGATAGCTACCGATTTTTCCCAGAGGTCTAACATGTATTTTCTGCTAAGTACTTCATAAAACGTATTAAGTAGATACCTACCCATAATTTAAATCAATCAGAATTATGTACTTACTAGCTGAGCCCGCGACTTCGTCCGCGTGGAATTTTGATCCTTTCTTAGGGGATGTCTACGTCATAGTAGCTTTATGCATGCAAAGTCTCACCCCGTAAAGTTTAAAATTGACAAAGTTTCATACAAAATTTCATCCCCTATTTTATCCCCTTGGGGATAGAATTAATCAAAATCCTTCTTTAGCGGATGCCTACGTCATAACATCTACCTGCATGCCAAATTTCAGCCTGATCCGTCCAGTGGTTTGGGCTGTGCGTTGATAGATCACTATGTCAGTCAGTTAGTCAGTCAGTTAGTCAGTCAGTCAGTAAGTCACCTTTGAGTTATATATATATAGATAATTATTTAAATTATTCTGGCTACTTTATTATGACCAATTAGTTTTCTTTTTTTGTATTAAGCTGTCGAAGTTGAATACACACACGTATGTATAATATTTTTAATTGGATGTTCTTTTGTTGTCTTTATTGTGATGTTCAACGGGTTAACTACAATCTTTAATCACTCAAGATTATAAATTCGAAATTGAGTGGAACGTGGCATCCCTGTATCGATATTGCCTCGAGCTGATACCGCGAATTGCGAAATGAGCTCCCCTGATTACTCGATTGAACTTGGATTAATTGATATATCTACATCCGCATGCGGTACTCATCATGTGAGACTGGAATGCACGTTTCTATTACCATAAATGAATCATTTATGAGGTCTGTTGCCATGAAATCCCCAATTTTGGCTGCATATGAATTTTGGATGTTTATACACAGCTCTAGCAGTGATAGCTGATTGATAAAGCGCGCGTCTTGCGGGCAACGGGTCCTGGGTTCGAACCCCGGTTTGCACCTCTGGGTTTGTCGAAATCTATGTGCGAATCATAATTTTCTATATGGTTATCACATGCGTACGGTAAAGGAAAACATCGTGAGGAATCCTGAATGTCTTAGAAGATCTAACCAATTTTCGAAACTGGGCTAGCATGGTGGATTATGGCCTGAACCCCCTCGTGTTCAGGCGAGGCCCGTGCCCAGGAGTGGGACGTCAAAAGGGCTATTTTTTTATTATTATTATTAAAGTTATACGCAGCTCTAATAGCTTCTCTACGCCGATCGTGTGTTGAGCCAGCTCGAATATGAGCTGTAGGCAATACGCTACAGCTTGGTGTGGTGGAAAAAAATATGTAAATTGACAATTTGTAAGTGCCCCCGTAGGCCTAAACAAAATAAATGATTTGAATTGAATTGAATTGAATTGAATTGAATTGGTGTTGTATGACCACTGTACAGCCAATAGCTTGAAATATTGTTACGTAAAGAGAGCCGCAATCATTAAGGCAACCGATCAAAATTCGTGTCACGTACAAAATCACTTAATTCGAGCGGTCCCCTATCTAGTGCGAGCGTGAATAATCGCCCGGGTCGGCCGTCGCTGGCGAATATCTTTATTTTTATTTTATATTTCGGTTCTCGCCATAAATAATATTATCAAAAACACAAATTGACGGTTCGTGTACATACCTACCCAAACAAGTTTTTATGGATTTATAAATCATACCTATTATACCTACAGAAGTCGCGTAATGTCTGGCTATATTTAATTTTTCTTTAAGTTTTATTGTAGTGAAGCTCCTGTATAGACGTTCACTCTATCCGTGCTAAGCGTCAGTAGCGTTACACGACATATAGGTATACAGAGTGGCAGCTGCGCTTAGTTCCTACGCTTACTAGGTATAAAGCTTCGCTTCTTTCGGGCGTCTAGAAGGCAAATATTTTTTTACCACTGAATAAATCGAAGGAATAAATAAATTAAACTGTAAATAATTAATGAAGATAATAGTGTAATTTTAATATCGAATTCAAAATAATAAATTTGAGTAAGTATTTAAAATAAATACCTTCCATTAATGACGTTTATTTGTATTATTGCTATAACTATTCTCATTTATAACAGGATATCCTACTAATATTATAAATGCGAAAGTTTGTGAGTGTGGATGTATGTTTGTTACTCTTTCACGCAAAAACTACTGAACGGATTTGGATGAAATTTGGAACACAGACAGTTTATAACCTGGATTAACACATAGAATACTTTACTTAAGTCTACGCGAACGAAGTCGCGGGCAGAAACTAGTAGGTACATAATTACTTTATATACTTAGAAGCAATTAATAATCTATGTTTCGTCAAGATATCGACTTTATTATTATTATGTACATTAATAACATAAGTGCTCTCTTACGTCACAATATAATTGTTACCAAATTGTTTTCGATAATCGTTCGGCTAACAACTAGTCATTTGATTCACGGCGCTTCATTTTATTAATAGACTATTTTGACGGCTGTCTCAAAGACTGGGGCTTTTGTTTTAATATTAATATTCAGTAGTTGTTTGTGTACCTATCAATTTTGTAATATAGTGAAATATTATCAACTAGTCTCTGGTATTAGAACGTTGGAACGCTATTGGAGAGAGAAACGAAAATTGTTTAATAAATCAACATTCATTACGGGACTAAGCTTTATAGCTCGCGGACAGACAGAAAACAAATGAATCTAGAATAGTCGTCGACATTACCGGTTTTATATAAGGTCCATTTTGCACTGTTTTTGTAGTTCTAAGTACTATAGAGTAGGTACCTACCTCAGAATTATTTGATTGCTTTACTTCGTAGGTACTTTAAGGACGTGCAACTACTTATCTGTTCACGTAAAGGCGTATCGTTACTGTCTTTGTAAAAAAAAGCTTTTAATTTCATGTTTAAGTTTTGGTCACCCAAAATAGTTGTAAACAGTTTGATGGGTAGACATTGTATGCCTATATAGCTAGAGTGGTCGCGCGGCGAGCTCTCCGAACGTCCGTATAGAAGCTTCGCTTAAATAAAACAAAAATAAATATTAAATATAGCCAGACATTACGCGACGTACATAGTTACTGTATGTACACAATTACCTATTACTTACATATAAAGTGTACAAAACAAAGGAACGCAGTGTACAATGGACGATCTCTGTCATCCACGATCTCTACCAAACAAAAGCTAGCTCTCTCTCTTTCTAGAGAAAGAGAGAGAGCTAGCTTTTGTGGTAGGCTTAGGTAGACCTAGTACTCAGCGCATACTACATTTGAAAGCTGCTAAAGAAAAAGAAACAAACATGTATAAAAAATTACATTAACAGCTCATCGGACATGCATTTGAGTAGAGTTTCAATATTTCATCATTGTCTTATAAAATCTTGACGTGTTGTGCTGATTCTATAATCAAAATTAACAGTACAGTCAGCAACAAGCCACTCAAATTACACAAAATTTATCTATTCCAAATTTACATCGTCAGGATTTTGAGAAATAGACGAAATAGACCATGTGCTATCAGTCTATTAGGCCGGCCATTATTTCCACCCGTTGGAGATATGAAACGTGAGTGAGGAGGGTCGAATGGCCACCGTTGATTACCGCTCGCGCTCGGCCGGGTGCGGAATACACCTCGACCCACTGACATATGGGGGCATTAGTTTGTTTAAAAGTTATATGCAAATGATCATGACATGGCCGAATCCTAGCTAATCAATTCAATAGGTACACATAAATGTATTAAAATCTAAGTCAACATTACTTTTTAAATGAACGAAAATAAAATATATTGCAAAAATTGTGTACTTTTCTCTAGAAGAGACGACAATAAATACCAAATAAATATGGACAGTTTTTTTTTCTCATTTATAGTACCTCGCGATTTTTGTCTGATCAAAAAATTTAAACAATTGTAAACACATACGAGTACATGTAAGCTACATGTACAACAATGTTCAATAGTATTCTTTGTAAAGGCGCAACGTTAAACAAATTTCAGCCATGTCCTTTAACATTATAGGCTCTATGGATATCTTAATAATGTAGTAATATAGTTAGTTTGGACTGACTAAAATACTATTTTGAGGAAATCAAAGCGTAGATAATGCTTGATTTTTCCTACATATTAATTTCCCCTGAAACCGGAAGCAAATCCTACCAATATTATAAATGTGAAAGTTTGTGAGTGTGGATGTATGCATGTATGTATGTATGTATGTTTGTTACTCCTTCACGCAAAAACTACTGAACGGATTTGGATGAAATTTGGAACACAGATAGTTTATAACCGGGATTTACATATAGGGTACTTTTTATCCCGATAATCCCGAAATTTTTGTTACGTTAAATACTACGCGCACGAAGTCCGTGGGCACAGCTAGTATTACATAAAAGTTCTTACGAACATGGATTTCTTTTCTCAGTGCACTTGCTGCATACATAAAAATGCTATTCGGAGGCCTAATCAATTCTCACAAATACTGCCATCCTTTAGGTAATTGACACACCCACTATTTGGAACTCAGAAGGCACATAGGCTGGTCACTAGCCATGTCACATTATATTTAAAATAAAAACAAGTGCGAGTAGAACTCGCGCCCTGAGGGTTCCGTACAATATTTTATTATGATTTTAGATAGTTTTTCCATTCCTCGATTCCAATATCGATACCGGCAAGATATTTTAATAATATTATATAGTTCCCAAAAATGCTTAAACAAATTCGGGAAGCGAATACAAACTGCAAAAAACTGAATACAAACCAGGGTTGTTACAAAAAAAACATTTTGTTTTAATCACCTTGTTGAAAACATGTTTAAATCATTTTGGAAAAAATCATTGATTTTTTCCTCCTGATTTAAATCAATGTTTTAATAAACGTTTTAAACATGATTTAATCAGTACTTGATAGTCAAATAAAACATGTACATGACGCTGTTTTATTAGTAAGTACATGTAGAAAATAAACATTTTATTATTTTAAATATTTTATATTATCAAGGCCTGCATCAGAATCGTCAGATAAAATTTATCAACCAAATAAATAAACGTTTTGACATGATGTTCTAAGGAAAAACTGTCATGACGCCATATTTTATGGATAAAAGTTGGGACGATTTTAAACGTATTTAATCACGTGAGTTGTCTGATATTGTGGTGGCCGTATGGTATTATTTTCCATACTTATGCAATTTGATCATGTGACTTAATTCTTGCCACTAGCTTATGACCTCCTTGTTACATATTTTGCACTAGCTGTACGCGCGAATTCGTCCGCGTGGAATAGTGTCTTTGGGTAGCAATTTTAATTATTTCACAAATAAGACACATACGTATAAATACTTTAATGAGCTATTTGCAGTGTTTAAGCAGGTAGGTAGTAGGTAGGTTTGTAAGAGCTATATTTCTATGCAGACTTTCATCCCCTATTCACTTTTATTATTTTACACCCTTGAGGGTAAAACTTTTACCCTCATGGGTGTCACTTTAAATGTCATAATATTTATTAATGGCGTACAATCAACACCCTAAAAAATAAATTTAAAGCTTCTAGCTCTAAAAATGACGATATTCCCATACAACTTTTCATCCCCCCCTTTAAACCCCTTACAGCCTTTTTCGCATTAAAAAGTAGCCTATGTTCTTTCTCAGGCTCTGGTCTATCTGTTTACCAAATTTCATTTAATTCAGTTCAGTAGTTTTGGCGTGAAAGACCGATAGACAGACAGACAGAGTTACTTTTGCATTTATAATATTAGTAAGGATTTAACTCTACTAGATTTAAGCAGCCTCACATCCGGAACTTCAATGTAGTGCTTCCAAATATTGTATTCTTTCTTCCACCAGTGGGGATGGAAGGTGCAGAGGTTACATACATGTTGATATAAGGAAATAAAGAGTATTCTTTAAAAACATAAATAAATCTGTATAGCTTGGAAAAATAACAAAATCCTTTTTAAACATTAAAGGTTTTTGAAACTCAAAAATCTAAAAAAACAATTTAAATCAGTGTTTTAAACATGAATACATCATAGTAAAAGCATGTGAAAAAAACATGAATTAAACATCAAATCATTGATTAAAACGAATAAAACAATAAAATCATTTATTATTTCAATTTCCCTGATTTTTTTGCAACCCTGATACAAACCCCTATTTTACACACTTAGGGGTGGAATTTTACAAAACGCTGAAATTAATATTTTTTAACCCCCGACGAAAAACGAGGGGTGTTATAAGTTTAACATGTGTATCTGTGTATCTGTGTATCTGTGTATCTGTGTATATGTGTGTCTGTCTGTGGTAACGTAGCGCCCAAGCTGATGAACCGATTTCAATTTAGTTTAATTTGTTAGATAGGTATTCTGATCGAGAGTGTTCTTAGCTATGTTTCATAAAAATCGGTTCAGCCGTTTGAAGATCATCAGCTCTTTTGTAGGTAAAAAAGCCACATTCTAGGCCAAAACCAACTTCCACGGCTCGAATCCATTCAAAATTTGAGATGATTGGATTTAGATTTATTATATTTTTAAATGATCGTAATAGTCTGAACTGGCTTTTTACAATATTATAAATTTGAAAAGATTCCCTGTTTCTGGAAAAAAGTATATTTTATCAATTTTTATAATGAGATTTGTGTATGAAGTAAAGACGTTCCATAAGTCACGTTTCAAATGATGGATACGCGCATGCGTTAAATTTTGTTAATGGTCATGGAATATTACGCTATAATAATTCTAGAGGGCGCTGTTCCGCCATTGCGAAAATATATAAAAGAACAAATATAATTTAAAATAAATTTAGCGTTGGGCTGCTCCCGTCCACCTCAACCAGAGTTATTACATCAAATTGAATCATAATTGATAATATTTTACTAGGAATGAAACCTCCGTGGCATCAATATTAAGATCCGTTGTTTATTCAAATGTCAATTATTATAATGTCATAACAAAATAATGTCTCATACTTTTACACAGATTTCCTGTTGATTATTGTATACATTTGATGAAAAGGTCGTCGCATCGGGGGTTTTTAAATTTTCAATTTAGAGTTATTATTTGTAATAAATAGCCTCAATACTTATTTTCATGTCTCTAGGTTCATTTAATTTTTTTACCCCATAAAAACTTTCACCCCCTATTTTATGTACTTAGGGGTGGAATTTTCTAAAAACCTTTCTTAGTGGATACTTGCGGTATATAAGGTACTTACTGTCAAAATTTCATGATTCTGACACCAGCGGTTTCGGCTGTGCGTTGATTCCTTTGTTTTGACTAGTGAATTTGCAAAAAGTACCAAAATATGCGACATTAATGCCCGTATCTTTTGATTGCGTTGTCTTAGAAGCCTATTTTTTTTAAACCTGCAAGGGACCATAGCCTTTCATATTTGATATTAATTTCAACTTGATATCTCTATCCGTTTCTGAGAAAAAAATTCTTGACAGACCGACAGACAGACAGACAGACAGACGGACAACGAAGTGATCCTATAAGGGTTCCGTTTTTCCTTTTAAGGTCCGGAACCCTAAAAATATCCTAATATTACTATAAAATTAAATTATATTCTGATTAAGAAATCATTATAATTAAGGAAAATTCATTATAACAGAAACAATCGAAAGACGAAAATTATATCCTACCTATTTAAATATGAACAGATTAGTTACCTAAGCGACTATAATAATATCAATGGTAGAAAATCTTCTTTAGTTTAGACATCAAAAATATTCTATTGTGCCTACTTATCTTATTCGTAGAACAATTCTGTAGCCGGCAGCATTGTTAAAATTTTATCTTAAATCATAAACCATTTCGCTAAACATTTTGTATCTCTGCGGATAAAATATAGGGCATTAAATTATTAACCCCGTGCCCGCTATCCTTGTTATTATATTTCGAGTATACCATAAATTCTAGCTGTGAGATTAACAGCCCCCTTTTTCAGGCCCCAGATAGCTTCCCGGTTACTTATCTTACAGATAACTGTGTCAGAACTATGATCTACGGTGAGATTTTAAAAGATATGAGATTTCGCACTGACTGGTATTATACGAATAAATGAAATCCTTTTGAATAGGTAAGTCTCTACCAACAGGGGCGAACTTTTTAAATTCATATAGTAATTGAAATAAAACTATTTTTACGGATTATATCGCGTTTATTTTTACTTTTTATGTTCCCGACGTTTCGGTTGCTTTACAGCAACCGTGGTCACGGGGGGTGTGTCCCCAGTTTTATTTCAATGTGTAGTATTCGTAAATATAAGAAATTCATATAGTAATATAAAATATTGTTAATATTTACAGTATAACAACTATTTATAAACGAACTTACAGTAAATTTAAATAAAAAATAAATAAACAAAATAAAATTATATGTACAAAAGTGCTTCCACATCGTCGTCGATACCAAAAGTGCCCAGGAGGCTGGCCGCATTTCCGCGCTGAATTGCGAGGCTTATTCTTTGCGCGAAAAACAGACCAGCCCGCCGGTCACGTGATGCGGCGAACAGACGTGCTGCTATCTCCTTGTAGAGGAGACGCGCGTTAGGGCCCCATGAGCCTAAAGTTTCGACCCCAAAAGGCTCAAACAAATAGCCTCCAGGAAGGCCACTATATTTGCGCCTCTTGAGGTTTTCAGCCTCTGCAGCAGCAGCGCCAGAACGCATTGACGTGCTTGGAAGATGTGACGGTGCCAGGGTATCAACACAAGTTGCATCCCATACCAGGGGCCGTCCCATCCTCCAAGCCACCAGAGACATACCATCGGGCCTCTTGCCATCGTCACGCACCAAACCATTGGGTTCCAATACGGCTGGCACGCTGGCGGAGACAAGGGCCCGACGAATTATGTCATTGATGCTAGCATGACGCGACAAGCGGCCCGCGCTCCTGCCGCAGGATAACCCATGGTGGCCCAAGCTGTCCACCGCCTCACCGCATCGACAGCGATGTGGAGCATTACAAGAAGCCCCTAATCGGAGGGAGGTGGCAAGACGAAACGTCGTGTCGTCTAAAAGTGTGCCGATGTTAGGCGAAGGCAGTGCCTGCAGCCAGAGACCGGACTCCCAATTTCCCACAGCCAACAGGCGCGCACGCTCTGCAGTATTCCTGCACGTATCAAGGAGTTCATTCCGTGCGGAAGTGCAGAGCGGCGCGTCCCACTGGCCCTGAGAGGATAGGGTATTAGGCAAATCTGAGCTCGGGCAAGCTAATTTCCATGCGTCCACTGCATCGGACAAATACGGCATGACGTAATTAACCATGGAAGGTGCTAAGATCTTCCTGGTCAAAACTTCAGTGCTGTAGACCGAGGAGAGGAACGCAGGTAAACTGACACTTGAAATTTTGCGAATACCGAGGCCACCGAACCGGATCGGTAGAGAGGCTTGCAGCCAAGCTCGGTCATCCAAAGGAATATTGAGAATTTTGATTAAGGTTTGGAGTATAATGTTATCCAATTTTTCCAAAAGAGCTGGGTATTGCCAGAGGTGAGAAGACCGGAGAACATACGTGAATTTAGGCACAAATAAACAGTATCTAATAATGGTAAATGCCGAATGCATATTAATTTTGACAAGTCTGTCAAAAATTGCACTAAAATTTTGTATCTTTTCTTCAACGAAGGAAGCAAAAGATTCACTTAGGATAGGAGACCCGAGGAGGTGAAAACAGGATCTGTCGATTATTCTTAAATTGGGGGCTTCAGCTTGAAATTTTTGTATGATGCCTATTTGGTCCAACACTTGTTTTGATGGATCTACAAACAGTTCACACTTGGTGGTGTTTAACTGTAGGCCTATATTATCAAAATGCTGTTTTAAAAAAATCAAGTCTTTTAGGACTGTATGTACATCACCTCCCAAAGTACCGTCGTCTAAGTACCATACATTAAATTTGGAATTTAGCTTTTTAATAATAGGATGAATCGCGAGACTGAAAATAACTGGCCCGAGAGGGTCACCTTGCTGACATCCGACGGCCGAATCTATAACATGATTATGATAGAGTAATTTAGAAGGAGTGCGATAGCATTGCCAAAGAAAATTGTAAATTTCAGGTGTTTCCTTTTTGATTTCGGTTAACAAGGTGTCCCTATTCACAGAATTAAAGGCATTCCTGATGTCTACCTTTAATATAACCTCTCCAACACCTGAGCTCAAGTAAGTAGATAGGGCGTGGATAGCGGCCTCACAACCACCCTTGGAGCCGAAACCCAATTGCGTCGGCTGAAACACGGATGATATTTTATCAGAATAAAAGTGGCAGCAGACTTTGGCAACCATACGCCGGTATGTACAGCCGACAGCAATTGGGCGAATACCCCCCCCTTTTTTACGCAGGGCGCAGAGGTTGGCTCCATATAAGGTGGAGGTTATGGAGTCGCAAACATTTCCGGACAACATTAGATTGGCCAAGGCAGTCAGCTCCTTTAAAAGTTTCTCACCTGCAGCGCTCGCACCTATTAGGTCTTTGAGGTGTTGTGGAGTTAATCCGTCAAGGCCGCCCGCGGACCCACTCCGAAAGGAACTCACTGCCGCGGCCACTTCACGGGTCGTGACACGTAGAACGTTCACGCTTGAGTCATCAGGTGGATCAGGGAAAGAGAGGTTAGCCGCTGGAGGTGGGTGTTTCTCCTCTAGCGCTTGTCTTGTTTCAGCACAAAACGGAGCAATCTCGTCACTACTAAAAAGAAGTCTAGCGGCACCCCCAATGTCACCGTCACCTAATTTGGACTCAACGTGGCGGAAAATGGGGTATGGTCTATTGTAGCTGCTAGTAGCTGTGGAAAAATTAGGACTCGGTGGACGAAAAGCCGTGTTGCAATTTTCTTTTATAACGGCTGTAAGGGATATATTTTTATTGTGAGCGTGCAAAACGGTGTATGGGAAGCTCAGCAGATTTTCCCAGGCACTGAGAGAATTTTGACTGATAGTTGTGTGTATAGTTTTGGCTAGGTGGTCAGCTACAGTAGCACGAGCTCCACGGGGAATCCTCTTTAAAATGGGAACCGTTTTTTTTAAGGTGGACAACTTTTGCCATAAATCTGAGGGAGAGGGGTTCTGGAGGCCTAATGTGGAAGGTGCGGATTCGAGGCTAGACGGAGCATCTTGGCGTTTGTGAACTCTACCAAGATGGACCTTCAAGCCCCGCTCACCTTTGAAAAAACGTGCCTGGGAACAAAGAGGACAAGGCACGAGATTGCTCCGAGATGTGCTGGGCTGAAAGCGACTACCATCGGCGACGCTTGGCCCACTATCTCCGTCCGACATAAATACCTAAAAAAATATATATAATAAATAAATCTATATTTTATGCTAAACTACCTATTTAATATACAATACCATACAAAATGTGTTAAAATACGAAACTTCTGGAATATAATTGTTATCATTGCACGACGAGAATTGTTGTTAAGAAAATTGTTAAATAAATTGATGAAGTTGAAGGCACTGGAGGTTCTGTCAAATGGATAGTCAAAAGTGGACTTCGTTGCTTGGTTACGAAGTACTTCGTGGTACACGTGATCCGGTTGCTAGGAAACAGTGGCGTCCCACAGTTGTCAAAAAAAATATATGGCTCTGACTTGGTGAAAAACAGCTGATTTTGAAGACTAAGAAGCCCCCCGCACACCGATGAAACTAGTTTATCTTTCGAATGCACTAATAGGGCACTTTTACGGGGAAAACACATCAAAGTAGTAACAAAAAAGATTTTAAAAATATTTTTTGTGCTGTAGATGACAGCTGTTCGTGCTATCGTTTTTGACGTCGACGATTATATTTTAATATTAACCGATTTCTACCGTATCAACCTTTTTTGTTTTTCATAAAAATGAGTTATTGCAAAAAAATGGATAGTATTTTTTTTCATAAAGCCACGAACATTAAATTAACAAAAAATTTGAATGATTAAATTGTGGTATAAATATTTATTTTAAAAAATATTTTAGTTTCGGAACTTGGATGTAGACTATAAATTTCAATACCCCAATAAATATTTGAGAATATTTTAACGACCTTATAGCCATTAATCTGTTACGTCTGACAGTGTTTCGGCTTTTAGCCAAACCGGGTAAAATGCCATGTTTAACTGGAATATCGTAAAACAATCAAAAGTTAAGGTAAACTAAAGGTTGCGTGTTTTCCCAGCCTGTAAGTAGTCACATTTAAGTAATTAATCTAATGCTTTAACATCGAAAGCACAAATCATTTTACTGTTAATGTAACCTAAAATTAATTATTTTAACACTTTAGTAGGGTGAGGTCTCACTGCAAGCGATACAAAAATAAGTAATTTTCACCTTATCATCACAGAACAGTAAATACTTCTTATTCTCGAATCTAACAACATCATGAATCGTCTAACGTTATTAACTAACCGTGAGTTCGCACTGGACGAAACATGTTGGCGAAACATATTGTTGTCTCTATTGTATGAAAACAATAAATAGAGTGTTTAGTACGTAGAGACATGGGATTTGAGCAACTAAAGGCCACCGGCTGACTGTCCACTAACGTAGTGGTAAAACACTCTTTGTATAACACCGGGTATGATTGCGGGTTCAACCCCTGTCGGGGATAATTTCGGAAATGACGTTTTCATAATTAGCCTGGATTTGGATGCATGACGCATGAAGATAGTCTCTATCCACTGTACGGCACCCATAGTACAAACGATAATGAGTTAACCTTTAGTTATACGTGTATCGTATATTTTTTTTACTAAGAGTATACCCGCTGGTAGTGGCTCCATCGTTCCCTTATCGCTTACATTATAACATTATTGTACTACCAAATTTTATGACCATTACGTAATACCTCGTTATTACAGCCACTTATCCATCAAGAACGTGTTAACCTAGCACAGGAAGGTCCTAAGCTCTGGAACCTAATTTCCGTTGTTCCACGTAGGCGCTTATTAGTCTGGAATGTGCCAAGGTCTTTTGTATAACACGCACCAAAAAATATACTGAAGTGTTTTCTTCATAGAATATTCATAAGTACTTATTATAATGAAATTATAATATACGTTCGTTGGCCATTTTTCTTCTGAGAGTGAGTGCGCAGTAATACCTGCACGGAACGTGGTTTATATTTTGTTAACTAGCTGAGCCCGCGACTTCGTCCGCGTGGAATTTAACCTAACCCCTCCCGCTCCCGCGTTCTGAGCCCGCGTGACAGAACCCATTTGTTTTTTTATTTTCTAAAATAAAAGTAGCCTAAGTTACTGCTTATAACATCAGCTATCTACCAGTAAAAGTCCCGTCAAAATCGATCCAACCGTTTTAGAGATACTCTTTGATTTCATGTGTTTTTATTTTTTTACGCGGAACCCTAATCGTTTTTCTAAAATTAAAGTAGCCTAAGTTACGCCTTATAACATCAGCTATCTGCCAATGAAAGTCCCGTCAAAATCGATGCAACCGTTTCGGAGATTACCCGGAACAAACATACAGACAGACAGACGGACAAATTTTTTTTAAATCGCGTTTTTGCTGTAGGTGTCGTATGTACTTTCATATTATGCATTTAGTGAAAAGGAATTATTTTGATATTACAAACATACACTCCAATTTTATTTATTTGTATAGATGTGGTACCGTGATCTCCTAATATTTGTAATATTTGTAATATTTTACTACTGTGCAAGTTTGGACCTTCTCTACATTAGGTGCTGGCAATGAGTAGTCAGATGTGGGTTTTAGTTTTGATATGGTATACCTATGATGAATAATAAATAGTAGGTATCCATAATACTCACGTCACATTAAATTATATTAGGTGACTAGCTGAGCCCGCGACTTCGCCCGCGTGGAATTTAACTTAACAATAAAGCCCGGTCCCGCGTTCTGAGCCCGCGCGCCAGGACCCATTTTTTTTATTTTGTTTTTCTAAAATAAAAGTAGCCTCAGTTACTGCTCATAACATCAGCTATCTAACAGTGAAAGTCCCGTCAAAATCGGTCCAGCCGTTTCGGAGATACTCTTTGATTTCAAGTGTTTTTATTTTTTTACGCGGAACCCTAATTGTTTTTCTAAAATCAAAGTAGCCTATGTTACCCGCTATAAGATCAGCTATCTGCCAGTGAAAGTCCCGTCGAAATCGGTCCAGCCGTTTCGGAGATTACCCGGAACAAACACACAGACAGACAGACAGACAGACAGACAGACAGACAGACAGACAGACAAAAATTTTTCAATTCGCGTTTTTGCTATAGGTATCGTATGTACTTTCATATGCATTTAGTGAAAAGGTGTTATTTTGATATTACAAACAGACACTCCAATTTTATTTATTTGTATAGATATTTATACTTGGTTCTTTTCGTGAATAATCAAATGGCGAATTTAAAAAAATCTTCCCGGATCTTCTAAGCCGAGGTCACATTAGAATCTGAACGTAGATGTAAGAAATAAAAATAAATAAATAATTATAAAACGTTTGATTGCAGATGAAGTAAAAGTGGTGTGGGGTCAGTGGTATCTCCTCGTGAGATATGTTGGTACTCACTTACGTATATTTTTAATCATATTTTTTATTACATAATATCACAGTAGCTAATAATTCTGATAGGTACTTGTAATGCCATTCAGAAAAAGAAAATTTAGGGACCCATAGGTTGGAACAAAAAATAATACCCTTCAAGACCTAAAATAATAGGGAAAGAAAAATACAGGAGAATACTGTTCATAATAATCTGTTTTAAGATTGAGAGCACATTACAGAAGTCTAAGTCAGCTTTTTATCGACTTACAATGGTTACAATTGTTTGATTTGGGACCACTATGATTGCTGTGTGGAGTGTTTCTCTAACTATACAAATAAATAAAATTGGAGTGTATGTTTGTAATATCAAAACAACACCTTTTCACTAAATGCATATGAAAGTACACACGACACCTATAGCAAAAATGCGATTAAATTTTTTTTTGTCTGTCTGGCAGTCTATCTGGATGTTTGTTCCGAGTAATCTCCGAAATGTCTGGACCGATTTTGACGGGACTTTCACTGGCAGATAGCTGATGTTATAAGGAGTAACTTAGGCTACTTTTATTTTAGAAAACAAAAAAAGGGTCCTGTCGCGCTGGCTCAGAACGCGAGAGCGGGCTTTTTTGTTAAGTTAAATTCCACGCGGACGAAGTCGCGGGCTCAGCTAGTCATTAATAATTTAAATTATAAACATAACTTTTTGGAAGATTTTCGCTGAACGAAAGCGATAACCCCCATCCAAATCCGTTGCATAGTTTATAAGAACTAAGCGAAGAAACAGTGAGACAAACCTGAATAAAAGCAATGTGCATCCGCGCTGGGTGATAGATACGTCACATCCGCTCAGTTGAACTTCTTTAATTAATTTCACTATTGACGCTCTCCCAGAAAATATACCATATTTTACTTAGCACTGTATTTCTTGTCCTTGGTAATATTTGGCATTGATATAGAACTATTTCTAGCAAGCAATTTATATTAACCTTTTTGTGTTTTATGCGTCATTAGGCTCTGTGTTAATTTGGTGAGGACGACCAACCTTGGTAGATTGTGTCTGTTCTATTTAGTTCCAAGATAAATTAGGGTTCATCATTCCTATGAAAACTAAGTAAGGCTGAATATGAATAAGCAAAAATAACTAGGTATCTATTTTGTAAATTGATTGAAAATCAATTTTGTAGCCACCTTCTTTACGCAGATTGATGCATAAGCATCACACTTAATTCCGAAACCGACTGTGAATCTAAACTTTTACTCGTAGGTATATTTCCCTGAAACGTTAATGCTTGAGCAGCGAGCGTCTCCATAACTTGTTAATATTTAAACGTATTTGCAAAAGGTTAAAGAAATGTAAGCGAATAGCAGCAACGGAAAGGCGCTTTAATATGGACTCAAAGATTACCCAAGAGGTTTAATGGGTATTTGATGCCAATAAATAATAGAACACCGAGCTGAGAAGGAACGAAATAATTTACAATTCGTTTATTTACTTTATCCATTTAGCTGGAAGACGTCCAATGTTTGACATAGGCCTCCTTCACCGGCTGCCTACCACGGGTGTGACGTCATCAGTTTACCATGAGGTAGGCAATTCCACAACACGACTTCCTCTTGTTACTGTTCAGGAACCTGTCTGCTGAAACGACCATCTGTTCTGCGCGCCATGATAAATAATTATGGTATAAGATAAGAGCTAATTTTATCCAGTCGATTATATAACTGCCCACTCCTGGGCACTGACCTCCCTTCACTACGAGAGGGATTCAGGATTTCACATGTCGTTCGAAAATTTGTTAGATTTTCTAAGACATGCAGGTTTCCTCAAGATGTTTTCCTGCACCGTAAGCAAGTGATAATCGTTTAGAAATGTGAGCCAGAGTTTGCACCCAGGACCTGGTGCCCGACCAACTGCAAGACGCGTGCTCAACCCATTAAAGTTAAGTGAAGTAAGGTTAGCAAGTCGATTAGAAAAACTCAAATTCACTGACCTTCCATTCTAATCTACTCAAATAAAATCAACGAGAAGAAAGGTCAAGAAAAAAAACTAAAAACGCCATCTAATAAAGAGAGGCGATGGGAGCGAAAAGTAAAAGGCTACGGAGCGGTATTGAAATATAAATTATTTTACATGGCTACAACTACATTAGATTTCTTATTCAGTGTGTTATATTACTAGCTGTCTGGCTGGACTAATCCGGAGGACGTAATCATAGTCTGCAGATTAGATTCTCGGGTCCACCCAAAGAGGTATGACAAACATGGAACACGCGTTTTTTATAAGTATCAAAAACTAACTGTGCCCGCGTAGTATTTAACGTAACAAAAATTTCGAGATTATCGGGATAAAAAGTATCCTATGTGTTAATCGCGGTTATAAACTATCTGTGTTCCAAATTGCATCCAAATCCGCTCAGTAGTTTTTGCGTGAAGGAGTAACAAACATACATCCACACTCACAAACTTTCGCATTTATAATATTAGTAGGATATTATATTGGTTGCTACTCAATCTCAAAAGACAGATAACATCTTACAAAAAAAGAGATAGCTAACAACGCGTAACAACAACGCAATGACCATCTTGAATGCTATGAAGCCGGATTTTTACTACTGTGGTGACCAGTTGTAGTCACCAAGTGGTCACCACAGTACGTACTATAAGAATTTCAGTACTTTTGCAAGATCTAACAGTAATGTATAGCATACTCAACTTCATTACGACGACCGCTTGGCGCAGTGGTTCGAGCGTAGGCCGCTCGGCTCACTGCACATGGTGGTCGCGGGTTCGATTCCCGCTGGGGCAAATTTCGGAAATGGCCTTTTCGTAATTTACCCTGGTCTGGGTGTCACTGGGATCGCCCCCAGTCCATTGTACGGTACCCATAGTACAAGCTTTGTTTAGTTTGGGACCGTACAGTTGGTGTGTCTGTCTGGCGATATTTATTTATTTATTTACTAGCTGTGCCCACGGACTTCGTCCGCGTAGTGTTTAACGTAACAACAATTTCGGGATTATCGGGATTAAAAGTATCCTATATGTTAATCCCGGTTATAAACTATCTATGTTCCAAATTTCATCCAAATCCGTTCAGTAGTTTTTGCGTGAAGGAGTAACAAACATACATACATACATCCACACTCACAAACTTTCACATTTATAATATTAGTAGGATTAACAGGCTGACTTGCCCGGGGTATGTACCCTAGCCCTTTCTTCACACAGCAGATCGACTTGAAGTTGCTATTATAGCTGAATACTGCAATAGAGTAACGGAAGCACAACTCCTTTTCCTTCCCCTCCCCCTCTCACACCCACCTTCAGGTCGGCATCGTGCGAGCTATGCCTTTGATGTTATGCAAGCATCTATAGGCTATGGTAACTGCTTACCACCAGGGCCCTAACCACGCTAGCTACTCAAATCGTAATAGAAAGGCAAAAGCTGGCGATTACGTTTCAAACGCTTGACCAGTATTTGGTACCACGCTAGCGTCTCATTTGCGAGTGGCTCATGCCATCGAACGCTTTGTAGTTTTTTTTTTATTTGGATCTGCGTTGGTAACTACGTTTGGCTTTATGCCAATGTTCATAAAAAAAATCTCTGTGAGTGGGGGCAATTGGATGAATAGTAGTGAAACATGATTATTCGAGTTCCCCCAATAAGTCTGGTAATATTAGGCCTAGACAAAGACCTTCATATAAAATTTGAAAAATATTTTTACTCTACATTGGCTAAATGCGTTAAGCAAATCATCGCAAATAAACTTTACTTTAAAAAAAACGAAGTCAGTCGCAAGCTCAAGGTCAAACGCTAAGAATCGCGAGTGTGGTACCAAATTAATGTCAGTAGAAATCGTGAAGCTTGTGTCAGCAAAACGTCAAAAGCGGAGCGTTTGAAACGTAATCGCCAGCTTTTTCCTTTCTATTTCGATTTGAGTAGCTAGCGTGGTTAGGGCCCAGGTGATTCGCATGGTAGTAGGCCGACTTTTGTTTATAAAAAAACTAGCGACCCGCCCCGGCTTCGCACGGCTCTAAAATTATCAGTATTTCTCTACTATATTATGCATGTATTATACATATAAACCTTACTCTTGAATCACTCTACCTATTAAAAAAAAACCGCATCTAAATCCGTTGCGTAGTTTTAAAGATCTAAGCATATATAGGCACATACAGACAGCGGGAAGCGACTTTGTTTTATACTATGTAGTGATATTGTTTTCTTATATTTACGCGAATACTACACATTGAAATAAAACGGGATCGTAAATTTAATAAACGTGATAAAATCCGACAAATAGTTTTATTTCTATGTAATGATGTTTAATATAATATTCAGTCTCCATACTTGTTGTTGACCTCTTTGGTCAGGTATGTTATACGTACCCGTAGGTTCCTTATGTACAACGCATCTATTGTAAGGTATTTTGTATAAACTATTTCAAGTGATCCTAATATTTTTGATATTCATTTTGACGGCATAACTTACATATTTTGAATAGCGGCTAAAGTATTTTCACCTATTTCTATAAAAATACCGCGAGACTGACATACCAACTGTATGGTCCTAAACTAAGCAACGCTTGTACTATGTGAACCGTACAATTGACTGGGGGCGAACCCAGTTACACCCAGACCAGGGCGAGTCATGAAAAAGACATTTCCGAAATTATCGCCAACGGTAATCGAACCCGTCACGAAAAACTGTAAAAACTGAAACGCTACTCTAATTTTGTCGGTCTATATTATGTTGTCAACCAGCTGGCTGCTCAACAGACTGTTTTATTTTCTTTTAAATAAGGTCAACGTCTTCGTGGTTACCAACGTAACAAAAACCTTTTATTTTGCATTTTATTATGCGCTATTCAGTAGGCAGGATTGGAGCCATGTGGACCAACTTAGGACCAACGTATAACCGAGGATGTTGCTGAAAGGGATTTAAAAACCAATTTCTGACTGAACAGACATAAAAGGGCCTGACCTAATTTCGGTTTTATCTTGGAAGCGAGATGTGACTTTAGGCAACCCCACATACGATTTCTCTTCACGCCTCAACGCGCTCCGAACTTTGATCTCGTTCCGAAAACCAACGAATTATAGCCAATTATGGCTTTAGCTGGAGTTTTAGCCATTTTAAGCCGGTCTTAGCCGACGATTGTTCAGTGGATTAGTTCTACGACTACTAGGGCTCCCGATGTTTAATTCAAGCGAATTAGGTTTCTATTGTCAGGATTATAAGGGAAAAAAATTAGATTCATTTTATTAAATCGAGGATGATCATAAACTGACTTCTTTCGTTTCCCTATATCAATTTAAATTTCAATTAAAATACTGGCGCTAATTCCGCTAGTACCTACATAAAAAAAATTAAATTTGTCTATACTGTGTTGCCGTTCTTCACATTAACCACTCCCGCTCCAACGTCATAATACGGTCAATGTGTCAAGCCTCGCTGTCACTTTGCCTGCCCGCGGTGGTAAATGTCATGACTCGTAAAATACCCTCTCATTCAAATACTATTGCTATTATCGTCTTTCTGATGACTGTTTTAGTTTCTTGGACAAATTGGCATTATGTTACAGAATAAACAATCATTTTATTACATCTCATGAATTATAAATCATCTGTTGAAGTCAGAGTACGGGATAAAATTGCATTTTTGTTGGTAGGTATGTAGGTTTCTGAAATAATCACAGTACTAATTGACACGAAATTTAGATTTATTATAATGAATATACATACAAGTAATCAAACAACAGCATTTTTTTACATATCTTATCGAAGAGATTTATAATAATCGAACTCAAAGTACACAGTGCGCGCGGCCGCGCTTATGCAATTGCGTAGTTCAACGCATGAATGTTTATATCGTAATCAGAGTCTTGACGTGTTGTGTATAAGAGAAAATATTATTAGAATACTCTGCAAACACTTTTTATCTAATTTCCATACATGATTTGTAGAAATATACCACTTTTATTCACTAAATTCCGCGATTTCTGGCACAAGGGAACAAATCGAAGGATATTTTTGACAGCTGTTATTTTCCATTATCACCCGTTATTGGAACTTGCAAAATGTAAAACATAAATCAAAACAATATTGCTCTTCTAATGTAATACACTCTTGCTGACGTTTTATAGAAATAAACAATGATATGGCCCTTCTAAGGTGATCCTTTTTTTGTTATGGTTTTGATGTTTTGATGTCGAACACTCATACACTCCGTAGTGATGGGGGGCGCGCCGCCGCTACGATACTTGTCGATAAGCTGACTGTACGAAAGAGCGTTTCTGAACCTACTAATGAATAAATTATATTGTACATTTATAAAAGTATTTGTTTTGCGTACTAGGGCTTGCATTTTCGGTATTCCAATAATAAGGGAGGCTTTATTCGAATATTCGACTATTCAATTTATAATATTACATATTTTTGATGATCATATTTTAGATAATATTTATTAACAAATATAATAATAGTTTATCATTGATGGTACAATGTCATTAGTTATTCCTGCGTCTACTACTAATATATCGACAATGGAGTGGTTTAAAATGTCAATCTAAATGCTAGAGGCGATTGAAGGCACTATGGAGTTAAGAATTAGACTTAGATTTTCTGTGTATTTTTTCGTGATAATATTATATTTTTTGTTAATTTGTATAATATGAACAAAAATATAAGGTTTTCATTCAGGTTACCTATTTTCTCCGACGAACGGCTTAGGTGTAAATTACGATTAATCTCTTTATTAATTCATTAAAAATCTTTACAATACTTTTATGTAACTTCAGTGTGCGTGAGTTCGTAATTGTTCTCCTACTAAACGGCTTGACCTACTTTTCTAAATGACGTGCATAAGTAGACCAGTTCATAAACTGTAATATGTTTTGTTTGTTGATATAATATCTTAGAGCCTATTGCTCACAGTTTGATTTGAGAAGGAATCGAAGTTGAAATCTGCTAAACATTTTTAGTCCGGGCTGTATTTACTAATATATAAGCCCTCTTCATATTGAATTATCCTGATTGACTGACTGACTCATCGAACACAAAATTTTGACTATATTTTATAACTTAGGTACCTAGGCAATAAGAAACGATTTTTGAAAAATTTTGCACTTAGGGGCAATATGGCAGTTTATTTAAAAATCTAATGTATTTCGAATTGTTGTAAAAGTGTGTAAAGTTTATATGCTCACATATTTGCACAAATGTACCTATACATTTTACACATTCAGTATTATTCGAATACTGAAAATGGCCGAATATTCGGGGTATTCGGTTGTGGGCAGAAGCTAGTGCCTAACAAAGTTGTCTGTGACTTGAAACTTTTACTTAAATTCAATAAAATATTTTTTTTTTCACATATTTCCTGTTTTTTTCGTATAGAGTTAATAAATATACAAGGTATTATTGACTTATCATGTTAAAGTTATTATTATAATAAATAAACAACAATATTCTCAAATATTTACATATTCATTTTTGCTACTATTTGAATAATTCGAATACCATCTTAAAAATGTCTAATATTCGAATATCTAAAATCATCGAATATTTGCAAGCCCTAGTGTTGACTCGCGGGCGGCAGAGCTGGAAGGACCTGGCGAACCTCGCGCAAAGGAGGTGGAGGCGGATCTGTAAAATAAAAAAGTAAATGTAGGGCGATCTGAAATAATAAACACAATTAACAATTAGTTTACACAATAATTCAAAAGTAATAAATAAAAGCACAAAAATACTAAACTATTCAAATATACTTACATTTTGACCTGGTGGAAGCCAACTCGTACCCCTCCGCCTCCTCCAGGTTTTCAAAATATACCGCCTCGACGTCGAGGTACTAGGGTTCCTCGAACTCACTGCCCTCCGAGTCGCGAGTCCGCTAGGAGGCTTAGAATGTGCTCCGGCACCACGAGTTCCCCCACATTCCAATTGGCCATTTCCTAAAATACATAAAAGACGGTAATGAAAATATAAATAGTAGTAGGTGTCATTGTTTTTTTCCACATATTATTGAATCACTAGCTGAGCCCGCGACTTTGTCCGCGTGGAATTTAACTCAACAAAAAAGCCCGCTCGCGCATTATGAGCCCGCGCAACAGGACCCATTTTTAAAAATTTTGTTTTTCTAACATAAAAGTAGCCTCAGTTACTGTTTATAACATCAGATATCTACCAGTGAAAGTCCCGTCAAAATCGGTCCAGCCGTTTCGGAGATTACCCGGTACAAACACACATTTTTTTTTAACTGCGTATTTGCTATAGGTGTCGTATGTACTTTCATATGCATTCAGTGAAAAGGTCTTATTTTGATATTACAAACAGACACTCCAATTTTATTTATTTGTATAGATTACATTACTATTCAAATAAATCCGAGAATCAAAATAATCGTTTATCGATAATTTTATCGACATGACCACGCACTACTGGGTTAGCTCAATACAATGGCTGACATACGCGGAAATGTCACTATTGGAACTATTGACTTTAGGAACTAAAAGTCAATTACTTACTTTTTATAAACTTTAAATTGGAATTGGATATTTGTACACAAAACTGTTGAAATCTACCAAATATTATTGAAAATATGAATAATAACTAGTTATTACGTTATTATGTACATCATAAAGCCACTAATTTGTAGCAACTCAATAAAAAAAAACATTCAAAGTGTGGCAGAATTTCTGCCGAACTCGTACAACATTAGAATTGTTGGTTCAAAAAACACGTTTTCTGGCATTGTTTTATCAAAACTAATATCTGAGTACTTGAAATAAACACTTATAATGAAAATAAAGCCACTTACCGGTAAAAAACACAAATTCACACCACAGAGTATACAAGGGTATATACTAGATTCACACTAAAAGAGAGTCATTAGCGGGAGGCCGTGATAATTTTACGCGCGCGAAATGACTGAAGAATGAAACTTGATTTCTGGCCGATCACAAGCCACGATATTTCTTTTATAGCTAATTATGGTCGTGGAAAATCATGCCACATCAGAACCAATTTGTTTCAAGCCAAAATACATCATAATATCTAACTAGAAAATTGAATATTGAAAGCTTGTCCAGCCGACACCAATTGGTGCCAGCGAGGCTCAACGGTACGGGCGCTAAGACACCAATTGGTGTCCGTGAGGCTCACCACGTTAAAGTAATGTATAAGCTAGACAGGAATATTTTTAAAATATTGAAATAAAATTTAGTTGAGATTTGATGACAACAGAATAAGCCTAACTATCTTTGACATTAGACATTGTTAAGAGTTATTATTGTGTATAAGTACTTATCCTCTATGGCGTTCTATGGAGGAGGCCTATGTTCAGCAGTGGACTCTTTCTGGCTGATGATGATGACTTATCCTTAAACGATAAGTAAACCGCTTAAAAAAACTATGTCTACGGAATTCCACGAACTATATTCAGAACTGCCGATAGATAGCGCTAGTGGTATTCATGAACGCTGGAATATAGTATCTATAAAATTGATTTTCTGTCACTTGATGCAATTTATATTGTACTATCTTTCATTTGACATCTCGCTCGATACCGCCGTATAGAATCCGCCGTATAGATTTTGATCGTATATAATACTAGTTTATTCCCGTGACTTCGTCGATTATCGGGATAAAAAGTATCCTTTGTGTTTATCCCGGTTATTAACTATCTGTGTTCCAAATTTCATCCAAATCCGGTCAGTAGTTTTTGCGTGAAAGAGTAACAAACATACATCCACACTCACAAACTTTCGCATTTATAAATATTAGTAGGATTACCTATGCCATACGGACCATCATAACGAATCAATTGACACTTTATTCATTAAAATTATATTATGGGTAGTAGATCTATGTCTAATAAGTAGCGCCTATGCGCTACGGTGGAGAGTAAAAATGATACAAACATAATTATATATATACATAGGTACATAAATAAAATAAAATCTTAACCCTTCCCTTTGGCTTCCCCGAAATCGGGTAGTGAAAACATCGAAACAGCAATAAATAGAACATAATCCCCGTTGTAACAAAACCGAACACAAAAAGCCAGTGAAAGGAATAAAAGAAGATACCAATCAAAATAAAATACGAACGTAATTTGAAAACGGAAAAAACACGGGAATATCACCGACATGGGTGATCAATATGAATGGGGCCGCCGCCTCATCAATATTTACTTTACCGGGCATCGAAAACATCGCATATGGACCGTGGACATCAAAACGGCATCACATATATGGACTCGTACGACGGTCCTTTCCAAATGGATGAGTAGCAAGCGGAAAAACAGAACTCCAGTTTGGAACGAATAAACTGAATAAAACTTGACCTCCACACAAAACAGAAGGCTAGGAATGAAAAGGAATGTTTAGCCATATTCGAGCCACTTATATAAATTGAAATGTATACTTAATTAAATTTACACAAGACCGTATTACATACGTCCTTTTTTGCATTTTCTTTTCGCTTAATATCCAAATAGTACCTAAATCATGTCAGTAATCTTCGCGACGCCCATGTCGCATGTCAAATTATGTAGGTACGTGTAGACAAAGTGTTTTGACGTTGTTATTGCATTCACCCTTTGAATATAATATAGTCAAACTGATATACAATTTTATTATAGAGATAATTGGATACAGGGTGAAATTGAATTGCTAAACTTCGATGAGTATTCTTCGTGTTCGGGTGTTTTCGTGCGTCTTTGTATTTAGAGCTCGTATCTAAGTTATATTAATTAACCCCTTAAAACAAGCAAACAAAATAAAACTATCCAATGAATAATTCCATATTTATTATTTTGTGAATGAATAAGAAAAGGACACGATAAAGAACGTGTTCAAATACTGAGTAGACACAATACAACGACGTGTCAGAATATGGTATCAAACTCAAACTCAAACTCAAAATTGTTTTTATTCACGTAAGCCAACAAAGCATTTATGAATAGTCAGAATCTACATATCAAGTTGTAACATCAGTATTATTTTAACAAATATTTTAATCATTGACTGGAGATTTTATTATGATTATGTTGTACGTACTGAACCTCATAATATATCAATTTGGCCATTACATTTAATTCACCCTGTATGGAATAGATTGCGTGGGTTGAGAACTCTGGGCAAATTATTTTAGTTGATAGACCACTGAATAATCGCACACAACCTAAATTTTAAAGATGGCATGAACAGATTTAATCAGAGTCTCAGTGTTAGTCCGTTAACCTTATATTAATACATTTTTGAACAGTTATTTATTGATAGCGAGTAAAAGACTAAAGCTGAATCAATGAAAACCCACAAGAAGTGTGAATGCCGTAGCGGTAAAATAGTGTCGGCGTAAATCATGTCCGAACTACTTGAACTCCTAAAAGGGACTAAATTTCCTCGGAGACCACGCAAGCCGTGCCGAGCGCTGGCAAAGATTAAATTCTTAAATTATTACAGAACTAAGTGCACTTCCCACTTGCGGTGAGCTATGAACTGAGTGGCATAGTAAAAGCTGCTCTATGAATCACTGGGGTTTATAGTTTTACGGAAAATGTTGTTTGGAAAGTTATTAGGACGATCGGTTCAGGGTCGACTATGAGATAGTATGCAAGTATAAACGTAAGCTGATAAGCCAAAGACATAGAAATAAAAAGAGGAACTTAGCTTACAGGCAAGGTCTACTGTTACCGCTCTCTACTTATAAGTCACTTACAAAATGGAAAAAAATGATTATCCTCAACTCTAGGATGATAAATCGTTCTAGCCACAAATACATCATAAAACTCAGAGGTTTTTCTTTTTCACAGGAAATTTAATATGCAAGTTTTAAAATTGTTACTATATTTTCAGCAATACCTAAATCCTCTTCTACTGAAGATATAGTGCAGGCATCACGCAAACGAAAATATGTAAAACACAAGACGTATAATAAGCTTTCAGGAATATGAATGTAGCTGGCACTACCGGCGCACTTGTCTGAAATGGAAATATTTGCGGTAGAGCTGGGAGACATTTGTAGGATGACTTCACAAAGGATGTGCGGGCTCGTACAACTCGTACAAGTTTCATATTATGTATGTACCACAGATTAGGTTTCCATTCAATATTAATGTAAAATAAGTCCTTATTCTGAACATCAATATTACCTATGTGGTAAATGTGTATAAAACTTTTGATGTTTGTCTTTTTTAATTGGCTATGGTTTTAAAAATAAATAACTCTCTCTTTGGGAGAACGTGAACTACAAAAGCTGTGTTTTACTAAAATCTCTCAAATATGTCATAAACACGTATAAAAAGCCACCTGATACCTAGTTAATTATCACCAAATTATTTACTATGTATTTTATTTATACTCCGACCACGTGCCTAAGACGGGAGCGTTCTAGACGTTTAATACGGATTAGTTGACTGTTTATGGTATTTTTAACGAATCGCTTCCATTTGCGCTTCGGAGGTCACGTCAAGCGGCCCCAAGCTATCACAGTTGTTAAGCCATTTTGGAGACCTTTGGCCTGAAAACTCCGACACCAGATTTGGCCATATCATTCGAACGAACTGCGAGCACCGGGTACCAAGAAAAATATGTGAATCTGGAAATAGCCATAGAAAAATAAATAGGTAATATCTAAACACACGTGACCCAGTTCTATGGTATGAACGCGACGAGATAACGATGTCAAGATAATCTGGGTCTTTGAAGGAGAGAGAGAAGAACAGATTTACCAGGTAATACAAATAAACTCCAATGCGAAAGCTTATAATAGTTAAGTATTTATCTACCTTTTATATAACAAACACATACATACACTATACACACAATATTTGATGAATTTGCAAGTGTATGCCAAACCTTATCTACCTTTCCTATTAATGATATTTGTGTCGAAACTGTCTCCAATTTTATTTTTTAATTAGACTAGGTCTCTTCGTTACAAGCCCAGAGTCTAAAGGCCGCATAAAGCATATTTCACTTTTATTTTTAATAAATCATTTATTATTATTATTATATTTGAGCATTGTAGTTCATTTCTAACAAGAATAAAAATAAAAAACACCGAAATTTCCTTTCCTACGTCGTATTAATTCGTCCGTAAAGGGGATTTTGCCGTTTCATCCTGTCTGCATTAAGCCTGACAATTACTAGGCCGTGTTATTCGACGCAGTTTGTGTAATTACGTCCGTCGCGTCCAATAACATAGGATATGTATATTACCGCCGTGTGTGCTAACGATAATTGCCATATTATCATTGCATTGTTATACATATGCGACAATTCGTATTCATGAAACTATTAACGGATAGTTTAACATTATGGAGATCCAATCCATGACTTGATTAGTGCAGAAACATTTCTTACTAATGGTTGTATCCAAACTTATCTGTTATTTTTTTAAAAAAGAGGGATTTTGCCATTTCAGTAACTGCCACAGATCTGATGGGTTCAACATTTTGTATCCCGTTACTTCAATGACATTGCAATAACCTGGAAACCTTAACCTGATGCTGCAGCACTACCTGGAATTTGCAGAATATCCAAATCCTCACCAACTTACAGCACCTAGAGGTATCGAAATTGGGCTCATTAGTATGGTATTGACGAACACATCACAGATAAAATATGTACTTACTGTGCATCGTAGCGTAGCGTATCTACTAAGCGACTACGCGTCGTCGTATCGGGGTTTTATTTATTTTTGTCAGACTAGCAAGACCTAATTCCCTGCTCACTACAAAAGTGTAATAAACCGTGGCGCCTGACTTAATTATAATTCTCCGTTCATTACAAAGTTCTTATATTATGTATGTATAATTGTAGAAGATTATCGTGTTCTATCCTTGCTGAACAAATGTTCAAGCATGTGTGATCTATTCAAGCAAATTCTATTTGAATAATTCTGCCCACAAGTAGAGAATTCAACCATCAATTTTGTTTGATCTATCTACCTAATGGACAATTAGTGTAACTAGAACATTGAACTAATAAACTGCAATTAGGCATTGCCGAACCGACGGGCTTTAGGCAGATGGCAATTCACAGATGGATAGGCAAATGGCTCTAGTGTGACTAACATTCAGAATAAATTTAAATTTCCAATGGAACCTAATATCTGAATGCTTCGAAATAGTCGGTCCATTAAGTTCTGGAAATCGCTATTATAAATCAAAACTTTTAGTTTATCTTAAGAAAAAGCCTTTACGGTAAAACTTTACACTGAAAAATTCACTGAAATCCTGAAATCTCGGTGAGCGAAATGTTAAGATATTATGTTCTAATACCGACCGTGTTCTAATAAGACCGCCCGTGCTCATAAAGAGATATTTCCTAGAGATAAATAAGTTCCTTGGTCAAGTATGATGTTATATGAATGGATTCATAGATTTTTCCAGCTGTACAAATGAAAGTTTTGATTGATCAATTATTCGAATATTTCTAGATTAGTTTGCGAATTTTTATTGGTTCAGGATCTTTCCCAGCTCTTTTTTGTCAGGAGAATAAAAAACAGTAGTGTATATTGTTTTCAAGTAACCTCTATATTATACTATAAAAAAATTGCGCTTTTTTGACGTCCCACTCCTGGGCACGGGCCTCCCCTTAACACGAGGGGGATTCAGGCCATAATCCACCACACTGGCCCAGTGCGGGTTGGCGGATTTCACATGTCTTTAGAAAATTGGTTAAATCTTCTAAGACATGCAGGTTTCCTCACGATGTTTTCCTTCACCGTAAGCAAGTGATAATCATATAGAAATTATGATTCGCACATAGATTTCGAAAAATCCAGAGGTTCGAGCCGGGGTCTGAACCCGAGACCTGGTAGCCAAGACGCGTGCTTAACCAATCGGCTATCACTGCTATATATTATACTGATAATAAATATAATATAAGGGTATAAATAAGGCAATCATTCAACGGTGTTGCATTACACACCCGAGTTGGGAACTTGTCTCGGAGCAGATGTCGCTTTTCACAAGCTCTCAACCAAGTTTGCACATTTAAGTGGAAACCTAATCCCCACTTAATTTCACGGAATCATACCACCTTATACTTTCAACTTGAATTAACTGGTAAAACTTTGAGAAAGGTAGATTATGTTGAAAAGGACATTTCAATATTAATGCAAAGTCAAAATCAAATCAAATATTTGCTGGTAACTAGAATATATTCATTGCTGTTAATGCCTTCTGTGAATCTAACTTTGGGGTCCTAAAAGTCTGCTAGCTCAACCGAACGAACAAGCTTACCTTATTTATTACTAGCGCCCCGGCCTCGCACGGGTACATTGCGGTTACATTATTCGAGGTTTAGTAAGGATCCCAATTTTTTTGAAAATATATTATATCCTATATCACCCGGGGATAGTGTAGCTTCCCAACAGTGAAAGAATTTTTCAAATCGGTTCAGTAGTTTCGGAGCCTATTCATTACAATCAAACAAACAAAGTTTTCCTCTTTATAATATTAGTATGATTAGAAAATGAATAAGCTGTTATTGTTAAAATGTTTAGATACTTTTAGCTGCCCCTATTTTGGCTACATTAACCACCCATTAACGCGGCTGCACGGCTGCATGCGCGCGCGCACCAATCTAAGAAGGTGTCTAGGATATAACGGTATATGTGCAATTGTATTCGGATAGTTTAATTTGCTGTCTTAAAACATTAATAGTGTGAATTTATTAATAAACGCGGCACAGATCAGTATCTCGTTCTGTCATAAGTAATTTGACATTCGAAAGAAGACAAAGCACTTACTTAATCTATATCTATTATAGCCGCGTTTCGAACGATGAGTGAAAAAATCAGAAACCCCAAGGCTCCTCTATTTAACCCCTTATTTCCCACAGTCCCCCGAGTCACACGTTTCTTGCCGACGAAAAAAACGACATTAAGCTATTGTATGTTTATCGGTTTACTGCATAATGACATCCTTTGAATCATTAGTTAAATACAAGGTTTGAAATTTTATTCAAGAAACTTAACTTAAACCTAAACTTCACAAGCAGTGCTAGCCACACAGCAACTAATATTTAATCACCGATTCATAATTACGCTTTCTTCATGTTGTGGATTCTGTTAACATTTCTGTAAAACTTGAAGTAGACATTTTAAATGTTTTCCTTCCTCTTAGAGCTTGGAAATCCAACGTTATTTTATTTGAGCAAGTGTTTTTACTTCGTAGTACTTTTAGAGCAATTTACTTTGAAATTATTTCTTGGTAATTTTTTTATTGGAAACTAGCTTACCCGGCAAACGTTGTTCTGCCATTTAAATTATTTATTGGTATGAAATATACTTTACTACCTAATCTCATAAACTCAAACTCAAAATTGATTTTATTCACGTAAGCCAACAAAGCATTTATGAATAGTCAGAATCAACCACCGGTTCGGAATGCTGCTTCTACTGAGAAGATCCGGCAAGAAACTCAATGGTTACTCTTTTCAGTGATTTAAATATGGTGTACATTCTCAGGAACAGCACAAAAAATAATATGAGCAGGCAACACCATTGTCACTAAATAACGAATAGTAAATAATAATCAAATCTCACTCAGATTTAGATATGTAAATAAAATGAGAAAGCTAGTTTAGTGTGGTGTGCATACCTGTCTACTCATACTTACATCAAATTAAACGTTTATTATACACAAGCTTCTACTCCATACCAAGAAGAAGCCTATGATCTGCCTGAGTTTAACGAAGAATCCATTAATTACGTGAGGCATTTAAGAATTTTTCAACCCCCCTCCCCCCTTGGTGAGATATCGTAAGATTTTCTTCAACTCACTCCCACCAACCCTAATCTCACGCGAGATTTTTCAAAATTTATGTTTTGACTGTAAACGTGTTTTTTTTTTTTTTTTTGCCGAGCGCTTTTGTGCTCGGCCGCTTGTTACCCCTAACATAATCAGGGACTTTATTTGCTGTATTTATTTATTTTCTTAATTATTTATTGTTTATCTATTTACTTTTACATAGTGCAATTTTACTTTTTATTTCTTTTAATTACTATCGCTGCTATCTCAGTGCAATATTTTAGGAATGTTTTCCTGGTTTCGTCATTTGCCAACAAATTTGCAAAGTTATCTATTGTAATTTCTTCATTGAGCACGATTTCGGTGTCAAATTTTTTACGAAGATGGACAGGACACTCGCTAAGAATGTGTGGAACAGACTCAAGCGTGCCCGGCTCGCATATGCATGATGGGTTCTCTTTGCACTGTAAACGCACCTGCACTGTAAACGTGTTGGATTATTGAGAAAAAAAATTAAGATAACGGTTGACCCTAAAGGCCATCCTTGCAACTTCCCACTAATTCGCTGCTCTGCGGGGATCGGACGAACACGACAAACACTATTGTCTCAGAATTGGGCATATTTTATCCTAGACAAAAAATGTACTCGCAATTTTACATCGTTTTCTGATAGAAAAATTATTACGTGATATATGCCAAGACCCCCCCTCTCACCTAAGTGAGATTTGGAAAGATTTAGCGTGATCCCCTCCCCCCTAGAACACCTCACGCAATTAATGGACGCCCCCTAAGTAGTTACCGTAGCCTACCGTTGCAATACATAAGGCATGGCTCGCACGTCGCCGTCCTTAAGGGAAGTGGGACAGAGGAACGGAAACGGAGGGGAGTTGTCTTCCGGCTCTCTCACTCATCGTACGAAACACAGCTATAATATCTACTTTGAGCCGATCTGTGAGAAGGCAGTACTACCCTGTTCGAGCCAGCTCTTATACCTATGAGCTGTGGTGAATAGGCTACAGCTTAGCTCGTCTACCGTCAACTATAATATGATTCACGAAAAGTTTATCTAAATATATATAACTCAAAGGTGACTGACTGACTGGCATAGTGATCTATCAACGCACAGCCCAAACCACTGGACGGATCGGGCTGAAATTTGCCATGCAGGTAGATGTTATGACGTAGGCATCCGCTAAGAAAGGATTTTGATTAATTCTACCCCCAAGGGGATAAAATAGGGGATGAATAATCCCGATATTTTTGTTAAGTTAAATTACACGCGGACGAAGTCGCGGGCACAGCTAGTTCAAAATATATAATACTAGCTGAGCACGCGACTTCGTCCGCGTGGAATGTTGATCCTTTCTTAGGGGATGTCTACGTCATAGTAGCTTTATGCATGCAAAGTCTTACCCCGATCAGTCACCTTTGAGTTATATATATTTAGATAACTACATCCTCCTATATAACACTGGCCGCTCAAATTACGCCCGCATTACTTCAAGTTAAAGTGGAGTGAATTTCTCCAAAGACCATTCAACACGCGAACGCTGCTAGCTTACAGGGTGCATAGATTAAATTTAAAAATTACTTACCAGATGTGTAGCTTTCACTGAGATAAGGAAACAGTGTACGAAGTAAAGTTTTCAAGTAAAATATCGGGTATAAATATTGTACCCATTAGACCGCACTAGACTAGCACATATATTGAAACTATATGAAGTAGTCAAGAGAGGGTATTAAAGTGTGGGTAAAATAAACCATACATTACTGTCCCCATAACATAACTATTCATGCTAAAACTCTCAAAACGGTTCCTAATCGAAATCTCTTTAAAATTCGATCATACATTATTCCTGGAATTGAATCTATTAGGGTTTACGAAAACAATCGTAAAATCTGATTGTGCTTCGGGTAATATTGGTAGCAAACAAAGCTGATCTGGTAAGAGTTGTTTCAGACGAGATACATGCACCACCCAGTGTAGTGAGTCGAGCAGCTAGCAGTCTTGTAGTCACATCTTATCTACTAAGTGATTGTGATGAAACTACGGTCAGTCTCGTCACGTTTGGATAGGGTTTTAAATAGTTCGCAATAAAAAATACATGAAAATACGCCGATAAGATAGGATTCCAGATTGCCAGCAGTCCGCATGTGGCGGTACCCAGGGCCCTGGTTCCTCAACTTCGATGAGACGTTTCTTGAGGAACAACACTTAAAACACTTCACAGCTGTGGTGACTGAGTAATTAAAGCAATAAAAGATCAAGAGTATGATTGATTTTTTGACGAAAGTTTTTGTTTTTAAATGTGCACACCCGCGCGTTTCAAAATTCTAATCAGTGCCGGGCGGCGGGCGCTCCGTCTCGCTTTCTCCCATTGTCATGGGCGAGCTCTCTTTCACTCGACGTGGTGCATACTTTCGCGCATTAACGAATGGCGGCGTATGTAAGAGAATGCCGCGAAATTTGAATGTAATTTGAAAATGCAACAATGTTTATTAATTTTGCGTAATATATCACGTGTCTATTGGTTTCACACTGAGCTGAACTAGGAACTCAATTGGAATAAAATACCTAATATTATTTAATAACGTAAAATTATAATGTTGTGTAAGGATTGCTTGCTCATTGCTATCATCGAAATTATTGATTTTGACACATACCTGCAATACTTGCTTACAATACACGTTAGATGCTCATTTTAACAGAAGGCTGATCATGAGTTGCTCGTCTGTGTGACCCATGAAGAGAATTATAATGTTGTGTAAGGACAGCTTGCTCATTGCTATCATCGAAATTATTGATTGTGACATACCTACAATATTTGCTTAGAATACACGTTAGAAGCTATTTTTTATAGAAGGCTGCTCATGAGTTGCTCGTCTGTGTGACCCATGAAGAGGAGGTAGTAGCAATTTTATTTTGATCTATTTCCAAACTTCGCCACTCTTCGTTTTGCGCTCTTGCGCTTTCAACCGAAACGTACTTTGTGCCAGGATTTGTTTTAAACTTTTGCAATTTCGTATTGTTCTGTCTGCTCGCCGGTTTTTAAATCTAATTTATGATTACAATATTAAATTTAATATTGCACAGTTTATCATTGGCCGCGTTATTTTGGAATTTACAGAGTATGTTTACTGTATTTTTGTTTTAATTTTATGAGTTATTTTTCATATTTGCATCATTATCCTTGGTTATGCCTACTGGTAGGAATATTTTTCTGCAAACACTTAAACCACCATCGAAATCATTACTGTCTAAATCACAAGCCATTCCCAAACACATTCGCTATCCTTTCAAAACTTACTCATCAATTCACGCATTAATCTGAAGTCCATTCAGCACACACTTCCACGTATGAAAACGATCTATCTACACAGAATAATGCTCGAGGCTATTTGCATAAGCCTGTAACTTCAGCGTTTGCATAAATCACACGCCTACAGAATAGCGTACGGACAGAGTAACAGAGTAAATAAATGTACCGGCTCGGTTGGTTACTCCAGACTCCCGTCTCAGTCAGTAGTGATGCGCGCAATCGATTTCAGATCAGTAGGATCAGGAGGAACAAGGGTATAATACGCTGAGATTTCTATTTTTCTGTACGGAGCTAAAACCGAGCCTCAAAAGTTGAGACGTAAGAAAAATAACCGCTTTTGAAATGTGGTGCTGGTGACGCATGTTAAGGATACCATGGACAGCCAGGAGAACAAACGAATCGATCTTACAAGAGCGACTTACCTCTACTAGGTGAAACAGAAAGTGTATACTATTTTTTTGCAACTTTGTAAATCGAAAACTAACGGCTTTGTGGGACAGTTGAAGTACTAAGTAGGTTTTGGAGACTTATGAAATCTGTCAACAGCTGTATCCCTGTGACACCTTTTGTTTTTCAAGGTTCATCCAAAGCTGACAGTTTTAGAATTACAAAGTTAAGTTTTGAAAATAAAGTATACCCTTTCTGTTTCAAGCTGTATATGCCGAGAACGTCAACAGCTTCTTTGGACGTATCATGCGGTCGCATAGGCATGAACTGGAGAAGCAGCTTATCGTGGGACAGATGCAGGGGAAGCGCTCCGGGGGGCGGAATTCTAACACGATGGGTTAAAAGTATTGTAGTGAGGCAACAGGAGAAACTCTACAACGATCTTTGACAACCGCTTGGCGCAGCGGTTCGAACGTCGGCCGCTCGGCTCACTTCACAGGGGGGTTGCGGGTTCGATGCCCGCCGGGGCAAATTTCGGAAATGGCCTCTTCGTAATTTGCCCAGGTCCATTGTACGGTACCATAGTACAAGCGTTGCTTAGTTTTGGATCATACAGTTGGTGTGTTCGTCTGGCGATATTTATTTAATTTATTATTTATCTATACATCATATATTGTCACGATCCTCAGCAGAGAGGGAACAACGAAGAAGTAGAAGATGGCGAGATTTAATGAAAATTATAGGGTTGAGATAGCAATCATGTGAAAAATTAGGTCCAAGCAATCCAAACTCTGCGTTTGTAACGATATTGTTCGCCGTGCTAATTGTGTTATAATAAATTCTCACACACAATCTCACGCATTAAAACTAAAATAGAAAATATAAAACCTGACTGTCTGTGCCATTATTTGAATCCACATGAAGTGGGTAGGTGTATAAATAAACATATTTAAAAAGAGAACATATTTAAAATTAAAATCCGCAGATACGAGTAATATTCACGCAGCTTTATATCTGGTCAAGTAACCGCGAAATGAAGCCCAATTACCGCATAACATCGTGCGGGGAGAGAGGGGCGGTTCGCTTAACGCCTAGCGGGCCCGGAACATGCAGACGAGAGCTGAGGAAATGGGGGAGGCCTTTGTCGGCGATATCTTTAATGCTCGCGATTAAACATTGCAGATTTTTCATCCGTTTTGAGCATGCCAGATAATGAGATTTTAAACGGTATATGTAAGGAACTCGTTGAGGTATTTGAGGTTAATGGTCAAATTTAGAAATAATATTTACAAAAAAAATCCTGTGGTTAGAAATTGTTTTCACATTTACCAAAACATTGTCATAATTATTTTAATTAGTCTAAGCTTTGGTCCCCGTTAAACGAGAAAAGGTTTGGTACATCCAATGGGAGGCTTATTATAATAAGGCCAGCAGTGTGGCGGACTAGTCTAATAACGCGATAAAAATGGAGAACGGGTAAAAAAAACAAATTTTTCGACTCGGAAAACTTATAAACAATTTTTCTTCGACATTAAACACACACAATGTCAGGTATTTACTTTAATTCTCCGTTTCTCCGGACCGTGAAGATAGATGGCACCCTAAACACTTTTAATGTAAGCGTGCAGCAAATAAATTTGCCAAAAAACTCTCTAAGGCCTCTTAAAGAAAAAAAGCCGGATTAAAGGATACAGGAATAGGCCAGTGATTTGAACTCGGGAAATCCACTTAATTATGTTAAAACGAGACCCGTGTTTGGATCAACGGAGTGAATAATTTTTCCCTTGGTGGATTATAATAATCTTGGATAAATTGCAGATAATTGTCAAATACATTATTCCCTATGATACAAAATTTATATTCTATTTCACATAGGAAGTCCTGTAGATGCGGCGCTGTAGTAATTTTCAATTTAGAGTTATTAACCATTCAGATCTTAAAAAAATACAATTCAAGCTCACCCGCAATTTGCACTTAAATTAATATCAAACAATATTTACTATCATTATTTCCCCACGCATATAAATAGACGCCTTACCCCTAGCGGCCATCGTCATCAAATGAAGCCCAACAATTAGGTTCGCCGTTACTAATCCACCGGCCGCCGTCCAAAGCTTTTTATACAATTTGAATTGCTAAACAGAGCACCCTACGCCGTTATAAAAGGTTGTTTGTTAAATCCTCTTAGATATTTGTTATGAAAGAAATTGTTTTAAAGATACCTATTTGTACCTATAAGCTACTAGGTACGGCGTGAAGTATTGTCAGAAAATTAATTTTTTTATCTTTCTTATTCGACGAATATATGGTACGAGCGTAGGCCGATCTCATGGTGGTTGCGGGTTCGATACCCGCCAGAGCAGATTTCGGAAATGGCGTTTTCGTAATTTGCCCTGGTCTGGCTGTCACTAGGATCGCCCCCAGCAATTGTACGGTGCCCATAGTACAAGCATTGCTTAGTTTGGGGCTCTACAGTTGGTGTATCAGTCTGGCGATATTTATTTATTTATCTAAGTATTTGATTATTACGGAACATAAGTAGAGTTACACTGCAGATATTTTAGGTGATTATAAAGACAATACTTCAAGAATAGGAACGGTGGTAGAGTCAACATATAGGCAATTGACTACAGCTCACATATGCGCTGGCTCTATAGTAGTACAGGTAGTACCATCCTCACACAAAAAATGGGCATAAAGCACAGCTAAAAATTGCGACGAACCTGGGCCCTAACCACGCTAGCTACTCAAATCGTAATAGAAAAGCAAACGCTCGCGTTTACGTTTCAAACGCTGCGCTTTTGACGTTTTGCTGACACCATACCATATCAATGTCAGTAGAAATCGTGAAGCTCGTGTCAGCAAAACGTCAAAAGCGGAGCGTTTGAAACGTAATCGCGAGCATATTGATTTCTTATATTTACGCGAATACTACACATTGAAATAAAACTATTTTTACGGATTATATCGCGTTTATTTTTACTTTTTATGTTCTCGACGTTTCGGCTGCTTTACAGCAGCCATGGTCACGGGGGGACTGAGGTGTTAGACGTCCTGATGTCATAGTTAGCAACTGGGTACCCTCATATTAAGTTGTTGTTTGTATAAACGCGATATAATCCGTAAAAATAGTTTTATTTCAATGTAATCGCGAGCGTTTGCTTTTCTATTACGATTTGAGTAGCTAGCGTGGTTAGGGCCCTGGATGTAAGTATGTACTACCCAAAGTGAGTGTCCTACAAATTTAGCTATCACTGTGTCCTATTTCGTCTGTATTATTAATCACATCAAACTCGCCTAAAATTTCACTAAATCTGTCGTCTACCGCTAAGACTTTAATGCCTTTTTATGAGAATGACAAATTGCTGAGTTGACTGACATCACCAATTATGTTCGCGACACTGTGTAGTCGAAAACGTTGAATTTTGAACATTTTTTTCCCGAGAATTATAAGAGGTACTTTACTTATTCATTCATTATATTATACTTGGGTAGAAGCTTTGAGAGCAAAATATTTAAACTGGAAATAAGCACCTGTTTGGCATATTTATGTATTATATAGATATTTGTGTATTATAAATAATACCAAAAATGGTCTCAGATACTTTAATGTACTTAGTAATTTTAAAATCAAAGAATTATTATGAACTTAACACTCCCTTCCACACGCTCCGTTCCACTCCTTTTCAGGTCAGCAACATGCAAGCTCACCTTTGCTTATTACATTATCTACAGTAACTGTACATCGGGGAGGCTGTAAGCTTTTGCTGACGTTTTTAAATAATTAAAAAATATAATTCTTTAAATTGAATTATATAAATACCTATATTGAAGTAAGTCACATACCTATGACAAAATTCTCTCCATCCAAAGGTTGTCCACTATTGTTTTTCTTATGTTGTTAGATACATTCCGTCGGTTCGTACCAAGCGTTTCGCTTCCACTTTTACTGTGCGAACTGCCAAGGAATGGAACACCTTGCCGGCGTCTTTGTTCCCGGTTGACTATAACCTGGATGTTTTCAAGTCGAGAGTGAACAAGTACCTTCTAGACAAGTATGCACCACCGTAGACCACATCGTCACTTACCATCAGGTGAGATTGTGGTCAAATACTTGCCTATAACGAAAAAAAAAAGTATACCGAACTTTGGTGTACAATAAAGAGTTATTATATTCTATTATATTTCGTGGAACCAAAAAGTTCATTGAATACAGTCGAGTCTTCTGTAATATATTTGTTGTATGAATATGCACATTAAAAGCATTAAATTTAATCCTTTAGAACGGACGCACATTACTATCTATACATCTATATCTATACTAATAAATAAAATTGGAGTGTCTGTTTGTAATATCAAAATACCACCTTTTCACTAAATTCATATGAAAGTACATACGACACCTATAGCAAAAACGCGATTTAATTTTTTTTTGTCTATCTGTCTGTCTGTGTGTTTGTTCCGGGTAATCTCCGAAACGGCTGGACCGATTTTGACGGGACTTTCACTGGCAGAATGCTGATGTTATAGGGAGTAACTTAGGCTACTTTAATTTTAGAAAAACAAATAGGGTTCCGCGTAAAAAAATAAAAACACATGAAATCAAAGAGTATTTCCGAAACGGGTGGACCGATTTTGACGGGACTTTCACTGGTAGATAGCTGATGTTATAAGCAGTAACTTAGGTTAATTTTATTTTAGAAAAACAAAATTAAAAAAATGGGTCCTGTTGCGCGGGCTCAGAACGCGGGAGCGGGCTTTTTTGTTAAGTCAAATTCCACGCGGACGAAGTCGCGGGCTCAGCTAGTATACTATATATTAAAACTGACAAAGCTTTAGAATGAATAGAGTCATGAACGTTCTTATAATTCCATACTATAAATGCATTATGGAAATTTTTTTTTATGTTTTACACGCGGTGCTATGTCGTTATGTCCGTCCTTCAATCGTCGACGTTTAGTTGGGTCAATGACCTGAACCTTTATTCAAGGGTTGAATAACATTGTAGTAATTTACAATGTAATTTCATTGGATTTAATGGGATCGTAATGAGTTTTGAACTTGAAAAGCACTTTGGCCTTAGCAATAAGTTTTCCCACACAAGGGCACAAGTTAAAACTTAAAATAAATGAATTTATGAATACTTACAATGATTGGTATATGTACCTACTTTTGAATTCTCGGCTCTAAATATTCATACATTTAAGCAATAATAATAATAGAACTGCCACGACCCCGAGGTGTGTGTACCTAAATTCATTAACTCCTAATTGTAACCGACACTTGTTAAGTTCTTTTCTCAAATAATGCGCAGATATTCAAAGAAGTCACTATTTGAAACATTTTATTTATAACCACATCGCAGGAGCCTACTTTATTTCCAGGAATAATTTGTTTTATCGTATTATTTATCTCAATAAACATTTTCGAATTTAGAACATTTTGATAAGTCAGTTCCAATAAATATTATTTTTTATTTGGTATATTAAAGGTTTTCGAAATAATGATCTAATTACCAAGCACGTTTCAGAAAAATCTTTTTTTTTATTTTAGACGTCGCTGTACCGTCTAAAGTTATCAAGGAGGGAGGAGGGTCAAACGCGTTCAGTAGAGCTGGCAACTTGGCAACGGACCTTTTGGCCGAAACACCGAGTCAACTGTAATTTGTTAATGTCTTCTAGTTTCAGCTGTTTTACAATCATTTTATGGCTTTTTGCATCGCTTTGTACCCAGCTTTTTGCTCGAATGAGTGTTGTTTTCGCAATGTGCTTTTGAAAGTTTGTTCTAACTTTTTGTTAAACAGAGCTACAGTCCAATATCTGTTTGTTGTACTTGTTTATTCTTTTTGCCTCGTTATGCTAGTTCTAGTATTGTTGAAGACTTCTTTGAGAATTGGTCTGCTAGTAAATTCAATTTCGCATTGAGATTGCATTGAACTTTTTTGTGTAGTTACAAATCATTTGGGATTCGATTAACTTCATCAAAGGAGTTGTTATCCAATCACCATCTGTGTTCGAGGTTTCTTTTTTAAGATGACAAAATTATGGTGATAGAGCAAAACTGTAACCAATATACTATACTAGCTGTGCCCCCCGACTTCGTCCGCGTAGTATTTAACGTAACAAAAATTTCGGGATTATCGGGATAAAAAGTATCCTATATGTTAATCCCGGTTATAAACTATCTGTGTTCCAAATTTCATCCAAATCCGTCCAGAAGTTTTTGCGTGAAGGAGTAACAAACATACATACATACATCCACACTCACAAACTTTCACATTTATAATATTAGTAGGGTTAAACGGGCTCTATTATATTATATGGGCTGGCTTGACCGGAGAGGAGTATATAATCATAATTTATTTGTGAACAGGTACTATAGAGATGTTAGGAAGAGTTAAACGCTCGCTATGGTCTGCCCATGATATAAATAATTAATTTAGCCCTTATGACGTCCTAATCCTGGGTACGGGCCTCCCTACGAGGGTGATTCAGGCCGTAATCCACCATGCTGGTCCAGTGCGGATTTCACATGTCTTTCGAAAATTGTTTATATTTTCTAAGACATGCAGGTTTCCTCGCGACGTTTTCCTTCACCGCAAATATGATTCGCACATAGATTTCGAAAAACCCAGAGGTGGGAGCCGGGGTTTTCGGGAGAATTAACTTTTCTTATTAAGGCACAAAAAATTTGGTAACGTCTTTTTAATATCTTCATCTTACCAAATAGGAGATCGAGACTTGAGCAAGTGTATATATGTACGAGTTGATAATGTTTTCAGGTCAGAGAGAGGTCTAGGAGTTATCCATAACTTTCCCAAATCATAATTGAATTTTCATACAATAATTTCGCTATCGTCCTTCCTGGAAGCCTACACACAACTCGTGCGGTGCGAGCAGACTGCTAATTAATTTTACGAGCAACACAAAGATTTAACTACCTTAGTTGGCCAATCAAGGGCGGTGTCCCTGGGGAGCCAAGTTGAATAGCCACTTTGTAAATTGATAGAACGTCTATGGATTCATTGGGGCTTCCAGTATACCTATCGACTGTCAACTGTAATTAGTCACCCAACTACACTGAAGCCAAATTAAATATGAAATGTTTATCAACAATTTTGTTGTGGTTATTGTATGTTGTTGGTATTCTGCACTGTTATTGATTTGGTATAAATAGTAAAGAACTACCAGTTAAGAAACTCGGTGTTCATGCTCTCTCGAGTAGAATAATACAGTGCCACGCGTCTGAGGACCTCCAGGTCTTCTGGGAGCACACCAGCGAGAACTGGCAGGGCCTCGGTACTAACCGTGCGATATGCTTTACATAGGAATATTAACGCCAAACGTTGGCTTTGTAGTAATTTACGCCGTGCCGCCCATATTATGGCCCCGTCGTCGGCCCACACCGGTGCGCCGTAGCACATGCAGCCTAAGTACGTAGCCTCGTATATAATCTTTAGCGTATTAAAGGAAAGGAAATTACGTGTACAGTAGTACGAGACTGTACTACTGAGCAGAGAGCTACTCAATACACGGTAACTATATCCCAACCTCGTCTAGGACAAAGCGCCGACTCTGCAATATATAATTAGGACACCGGAGTAAACCGGAGTATCTGTGTCTTTCCGCACTTTTGGTGTACACATCGACCAATTATCACTTAGAATTAATTCATTGTAATATTTCAATGCTGAATAAAATTTGTCTTAACCTAAAATCTGGTATAATTTGAATTCCTCCGGCTGTGGCCTTCGAAATTTGCCTGTGTTAGGTTGCTATTAGGTAACGGTTTGTTATTAAACATTCCATATCATATTTAGTTTAGTATATATATAAATATATATCACCTATGCTAAGACGAACAGTTTTCAGTATATTTGAAGGTTCTGTCTTCCCGTAGCATTTTTTTTTCACCGCTGTTACTGCTGTAAACCAGGATCGAAAATGGTGACCAATGATGAAGTCAAGGTTTGACCCTCGACGAGTCCCGGGGAAAAGTGAAATTGACTTTTCATAATAATGTAAAAAACCTAGATCCACCAATCATGCCCTCCAAAGGACAACTGAAATGTACCTAATTAATAATAATGAACCTATCTATCAGATGGTGTATAAAATGTATATTGACTTGTGTTCCACTCTCAAAATACAGCTTAAAATAAAAACAGACGATGTAAAGCTAACTGGTAAACATTCCTGGAAAAGGTATTTTAATGAGAGTCCACACGATTATAATATTTTTAGATAAACGTTTAAAGTACACATTTTTTTGTGTGGGAACTCGGACGGACGGCCCCTTTAGAATAATATTATGACGAGTGTTCAGAAGTACCCAGTTTGCATAATTTCCACAATATGCGTGAGGGAGGTCGCTAGGTACTTGGAAAAATGTGGGAGTAAGCGGATATACATATTTGAGAGATGAGCTTCAGAAACTCCGATAAAAGTAATAATATCAATAATAATTAGCCCTAATGTCAAAATCGCCAGCAATTGATTATACCACATTAAAAAATTATGAATCACACGTAGAAACATAAAGGTGTGAGCTGGGGTTTAAACCCTGTGCGCTTTTGATTAAAATTAAATTAAAGGATTGCTCCATCACATATTGTATTTTATTTAAAGCAAACTACAAACAAACAATGCCGTTACACGGAAAACAAAAAATAATAGCCAAAGCGCTAGGTTATTGAAACATAAGCCCTCGTTCAAATATCTAAGAACAATTTATATTCCCAGGCACTAGATCTTTCTTAGAGTGTGCACAGGACGGCAAAAGGGGTTTAGCTGAAAGGTGAAATTCTTACTAAACATCAACAAATTTAGCATTTTCGTCCTTACCTGCATCCGATGGTCGCCACAAACGAGCTGTTTTGAAGGATGGCAAATATAAATTTGTCGGCCAATACTTTGAAGAACGTGAGTCTTCTCCTGCCTCGGCTTCGCTTCCCTTCAGGTCGGCAAAGAGCGGGTAATGGCTTTGGTATTGCAAGCATTTATAGGCTACGGTTACTGCTTATAGCAACAGGCGGGTTGGACATTACTTTACCGACATTGTTCAATCAAAAAAATAAAAAATAAACCGACTTAAAAAAAACTGGGTGCACTAAAAAGCTAGAAATAACTAGGCACTTATAATTTCTTTCATTTTTAAAATTGGTCCTCAATTGACGGAGTAAACATTAAAAAACATATATACAGACTCCTTTTTTGGAAATCGGTTAAAAACTACCTTTTTATAATGTTGATTTTAAGTTCTTAAAGCCTCATCTACACGGACTCGATCACGCTGATACAGCGTACTTCAGGGATATACATAATTTATTGGATCTGTATGCTCGAGGGTCGAAGGGAGTGCCTATCAATCTCACTTTGTCGTCCATTTGTCAAGTCGGTACAGTTCCGCTTATCCGGGTTGCGTGTAAAGATTTCCTTAAATCACAACGTTCACCTTTTTATTTTGATTAGTGAATGTGGTGATAAGGTCGTAACTCGTAAGTTGACAAATAAACAGGGTGTAAAGACTCATAAGATGTATTCAACTCATGATTTTGGACGCCCTAGAGTTGGAATTGTCCGTCGATATTTTCACTGCACTGTAATTGACTGCACTGATTGCAATCCAAATTAAAACTCAATCCGCTCGAGCGCGCGTTTGAGTTTTAATTTACATTGCAGTTTTATGTGTAAAATTGTAATTATTGATTTGTTTATGTAACGTCACGTTAAGATAGATAAAATCAATTTTAAAATTCTGAAAAATTAGAGCTTAAATCCTTATATCGACGGTAAATTCTACGGACGGTAAACTCTGGGGAGTCCGGAATCATGAGTTGAATCAGTTTTCGTTACGATGCCCGAATACCCTGTGATCCTTGGTTTGTAATAGGCGAAACATTCAAAGAAAACATAATATCGTCTCTAAACAAAAAAATAGAGCCACAACATGTATTGTGTGAACGTTTCGGTCAAGGGCAAACGCAAGGTTACAAACTGTAAGCCAAACTATTTGTTGCAATGCAGGAGTATTTAAGATACTAGCCGTGGGCCCGATGGAACTCCCATGTGAACTTACATCCCCTATTTAACCACCTTTGAAGTGGTGTTTTCACAAATCTTTTCTAGGTGCTCACTTTACATTATATATGGAACTCCTGTACAAACCTTCGTGATTCTTGAGCCAAAGATATAGGCTGTGCGTTGTCAGTGAGCCAGTCATCTATTTTCTACGTCCTTCGTTTGTTCTATTCCCTGTCAACTATCCATCTTCGTTATACTCGCTCTCATTTACTCTGTTAAATAAACTAGTAACGTAGCGTCAAGAGGCTAGTGGTTAGAGGGACCGCCCTCGTAGCTGAGAGGTTCCGGGTTCGATCCAATCCTGGCCATTAAACTATTCCCGTGAGCCCACTCCTAACACAAGCGTTAGCTTAGCTTACTAGTAATGTGATGAACACAAATTAATAGTAATCATTGAAAAAAACTATGAAAAGACTGTCTGATTTATCCTCAACTTAATAGTAGGCGCAGACACAGCTACATTGAAGCGGAACTGGTTACTTAAACCACACGGGCACTTAAGTTTCGAGAGTTTAACAAAATTAAGCACTCAATATATAATAACTCATCTGTGCAGGTGGTATGCGAAAGCTCGAGTCTGTGATGGGTGGAAGATTAAATCATTCTAGGTGGCGGAAACGGTTCCCCAACAGTAAGACTAACTGATAAGCTAAAAACCTTGTTTTAAAATGACCACAATAATTAAAATAAAAATGTTAAAGGCTTTTCATTTTGTGTCCAATATCAACATGACAAACAATAACCTCAGCGTTATTTGTTCGCAAAATATCAAAAGCCTGACAAAAGACGGTTTGAAAATAAAAACAAACACCGAATATTCGTTAAAAGCGTAAATTCCATGATAATAACACAGAATATTCCGTACGGTTGCGCTCTCAAAGGAATTCTTCATTCATTATACCTATTTTAACTGAAACATATATTCGCGATCCACTGTCAAATATTTTAACTACAACAAAATGCAACGAATATTTACAGTGACAACTTTGACCGAGGCTCGTTTACTACGACATGAAAAATATATCTCATCAATCATTTGAGGCGCTAATAGTCTAGTGGTTAGAGGAGCCGACCTCGTAGCTGAGAGGTTCTGAGTTCGATCTTCATCTTGGCCATTAAACTATTGACGTGAGCCCACTCTTAACACAAGCATTAGCAATAGCATTAGCAATAGCTGGAGGGCCTAACGGGAATACTAGTAATGTGATAAACTCACATGGCTAGTAATCTTAAAGATAAAGAAAAGAAAAAAAATTATATGCACATCACCATACCATTATCGCAAAGGGGTGGTTAGTAATATAACATGTCACAATTTGATAAGATTTAGGTAATCAAAGTTTACAATAGTCATTAAAACAATTGTGTAGCCGATCGTCGCGAAATAGTGTGTCTATTATCATGCTGTTAATTCCTTTAGTTGCATTTTACTAAGAAGTGCGATTGGAGTATATGGAGCCTTTATTTTATAGTAGGTATAATGTTAATTATGTTAAATACACCAAACACATCTTGATTAAACTAAATGTATTGACAATTATTGACATGGTTAACATATACGGTACTAGTGAATGAGCAAGCGAGAGTAAATCAGCATTAATTTTGGTTACATTCGTGTTACCATTTGGTCGTTATTTTTACACTACAAAATTAGCACTAATGTCTTTTTATCACAGACTAGCTGAGCCCGCGACTTCGCCCGCGTGGAATTTAACTTAACAATAAAGCCCGGTCCCGCGTTCTAAGCCCGCGCGACTGGACCCATTTTTTTAATTTTGTTTTTCTAAAATAAAAGTAGCCTAAGTTACCCGCTATAAGATCAGCTATCTGCCAGTGAAAGTCCCGTCGAAATCGGTCCAGCCGTTTCGGAGATTACCCGGAACAAACACACAGACAGACAGACAGACAGACAGACAGACAGACAAAAATTTTTTAATTCGCGTTTTTGCTATAGGTATCGTATGTACTTTCATATGCATTTAGTGAAAAGGTGTTATTTTGATATTACAAACAGACACTCCAATTTTATTTATTTGTATAGATTTTTATCTGAAAAGCTTTAGTGACGACGTAGTAGCCACTAAAAAGAGACATCGTGACGACATAATGTGACGTATGACTACTCGTAGAAGACAGAGCCCCAGATAAAGTATTTTGATGTATAGTGTTGCTAAAATAAGATTTACTTTCGCACTCAATATTTCTTATGATAAATGAGTGCTATGCCCGTGCTCTTGTCAAAAATATTTTTGGTTGAATAGCAGAAAACGTCGACTTTATTTATTTTTATATTTTCAGATTCTTATGATAAAACTAGCTGTGCCCACGGACTTCGTCTTTTGGGTGCGTTTCGTATGACCAAAAGCAACTTCCTACTTATATTATAATTGTGAAAGTTTGTGAGTGTGGATGTATGTATGTTACTCCATCACGCAAAAACTACTGAACGGATTTGGATGAAATTTGCAACACAGATAGTTTATAACCGGGATTAACATATAGGATACTTTTTATCCCGATAATCGCAAATTTTTTGTTACGTTAAATACTACGCGGACGAAGTCGGTGGGCACAGCTAGTTATTTTATAAAGATTAGTATCTGTGCCCCGCGACTCCGTCCGCGTGGAATGTGGACCACCCTCATCACTTAGGGGTATGAAAAATAGATAGTAGCCGATCATCAGACCTACCCGATATGTACACAAAATTTCATGAAAATCGGTCTAGCCGTTTCGGAGGAGTAACTAATATTGTAACACGAGAATTTTATATATAAGAAGAAGACAAATAGAAGATAAGAGATGGATAGCAACTATTATTACCTCTCTGTCTTATTTACGTCTCCTTTTACTACCAACCTGTGTGTGACGTAATTTCCTTTTAGAAGATGTCTAAAATAGACACAGCATTGATTACTTGAAAATTATTCACTTTTCCAGAATACAAGCAACAATCGCGATCGGCCATAAGAAGAAAATAAGGGAACGATCTATCAAGACGATACAATGGGCATCGAACAATGAAGTAGAATGCGATACAAAGGCTCAATGGAGCAGATATTGAATAACTCCGTGAAGTACTGAAAATGTAATAGCTGCCAGGCCTACTCTTAAATAGCGTAGAATATAACTTATTTAAATCAAGTAAATTAAAGTTAAGTAAAGTTTCATCGTAGTTACGATATCAATACGCACCTGAGAAACGCTTTATCGATGGAGAAAAATCAAAATAATTGTGCTGACCCCCATCATCATCATCTGCCTTAACTTTTCCCATTATCTGGGGTCGGCGCAGTATGTCTTTTCCTTCCATACATCGCGCTTTCCCGTCATACTCACATCCACTCTAACCTCGTTCATATCATTCTTAATACAATCCATCCATCTTTTCTTAGGCCTTCCTCTCACACTGTACCCATCCACATTCATATTCATCACTCGTTTAGTCACATGCTTCTCATCCCTTCTCATCACGTGTCCAAACCATTCCAGCCTCCTACCTCTCACTTTATCTGTTATTGGCGCTACCCTGACACTACCTCTTATATACACATTCTTCACCTTATCCATTCGCGTCACTCCACACATCCATCTCAGCATTCGCATCTCAGCTGCTGACAGCTGCTGACTGTCAGATGTGTTAGATAATATAAGGGAGGTTTTTGTTGCATCCAGCACGTTATACCTTTGGGTTGGGCCTAATATACCTCCCTAAACCCTTTCAGTAAAGCGCCAGATATTTTACTGACAAATTACTAGATTTCTTGGAGATTTAGAAAGGTCAAGTAACGCCACATTTGTTTGTTGGCTAGTTCTACCGATACGAGTGACCGCTAGATAATTTAATTTAATTTCTAAATATATGAAAAACAACAATTTGAAATAAAAAGGTGCGTAAAAAAAACTAAAACCCAGAGCTAAAATGGAGTCAACCTTAACAAAATGTATCAGTTTTGGTAAATTAACAAGCCGATGTTATTCAACTTACTTGAATTTCCAGTTGGCTGTTCGGTAGAACGAATGGTAATTCATTTCCCATTATAAAAATATTAACTACTAGCTGTGCCCGCGACTTCGTTCGCGTGGAATTTAATAGGCAAAGTTTTATACAATCTTTCATCCCCTATTTTATCCCCTTGGGGGTGGAATTAATCAAAATCCTTTCTTAGCGGATGCCTACGTCATAACATCTACCTGCATGCCAAATTTCAGCCCGATCCGTCTAGTGGTTTGGGCTGTGCGTTGATAGATCAGTCAGTCACCTTTGAGTTTTATATATATAGATTTCAAAAACAATTCTCGTTATTTTCAATTCTATAAAACTTATCTAAGATAACATAATTTATGAATAGGTACGTAAACAGTTCTAGCTTAATAAAATCTATGCTTAAAATCCATCAAGTTACCATTATTATTTTAAAATCCCGTAATACCTTGCTACCGACCTCGCGTATTTTTATTCAAAGCTTACGTTCAGAACATACCAACGGAATCCCGCACTTCCTTTCAGTTTTAATCATACTCGTCCCGTGTTAAAAGTCTGTAAAGCCGGAGATCAGGAAATGCGTCAGAGTTTCCGACAGCACGCCATTTGGAGGTTTTACGATGTTTCCTTTGTTTATGTTGCGGACATAACGCGTTTTCGGATATTCCAAGTGTGTGCACTGCGGATAAATGTCTCACTTGACGGGCTCTCGGTGTCATTGCCGTGTGATTCAGGGCGCTATAATGGCTGTCAAGGTATACAGAAGTTTGTTTCAAAAATACATTACCTATATCCAGGCTAAGGAGAAGTGATACGAACTGGTAAACCTACTGAATGTTCGTGTACAAGTCAGTCACCGCACGGCTCGACAATTTGGACGGCCTTTTTATATGAATTCGTGTTGATAATTTAAAATAAATGAATGCGAAACATTCAAAACAATAATTTAATTATGAACTCAAACTCAAACTCAAAATTGTTTTTATTCATGTAAGCCAACAAAGCATTTATGAATAGTCAGAATCTACCACCGGTTCGGAATGCTGCTTCCACTGAGAAGATCCGGCAAGAAACTCAATGGTTACTCTTTTCAATGAATTACAGATGGTGTATTCATTCTCAGGAACAGCATAAAATAATAATAATATGAGCAGGCAACACCATTATCACTAAATAACTAATAGTAAATAATAATCAAATCTCCCTCAGATTTAGGTATGTAGATAAAATGAGAAAGCTAGTTTAGTGTGGTGGTCATACCTACCCATACTTACATCAAATTAAATGTTTACGAACCAAAATAACAATTAATAAAACAGGTGCATAATAATATAATTGCTTTGGTGTGATGCCTTCCATGCTAAGTAAATGAATAGTTTTTAACGACAATGTTGTTAAGAGGCAAGTGAGTGGCCCAATCCCCGCAAGCAGCACCCGCGCACGAGCATGACTTGAAAAGCGGCATCACTCTCCTCAACCATAATAGAGGGAAGAGGGTGACCCGCTCCACAAAGCCACCGCAAGCAAGAACATTAAAGTGAGCATGACCAACACCTCACATCAGAGACAACAGTTCAGCAATGCCTATTAGTATTTAATTAGTCAAGTGGTTAGAGGGACCGCCCGCGTAGCTGAGAGTTTTCGGATTCGATCCGCATCCTGGTCATTTTACTATTGACGTAAGCCCACTCCTAACACTAGCATTAGCTTAGCTGGAGGGGTTAACGAGAATATAAGTAATGTTATAAACGCACATTTCTAGTAATCTTAAAAAAGAAAAAGAAAAAAAAAATATTTATTTTCGTATCCTTTCTCGTTGGCCAATTTTTTAAGTGATCATAGATTAAGGTCTCTGTATCTGATACCTGATAATTTTTACATGTCTAGTACTATTTGTTACTATAATATTTTTTGAGTTGTGGGTTTTATCCATTCATACTATTTCGGACTTCTGAAGCCTATTTCGGACTATTTTTTTATCATGTTAGGCACTCCCTTACTTGTCAAAAGTTTTTTTTTCCTATACTTATTCCTCTTTGCGAACGTAATCGTCAGTTAAATCTATCCAACAATGGAAATATATATTTCAATGTACCCCGGAAAATACATTAAGCCGTCAATTTCGGCCGATGCCGACAGATAGCGCCGGTCATTAAGCGCATTAAAGGCGAGTGCTGGCCGCCGAGGGAAAATGGGGATTTCGGTAATCATCATAATACCATCCCTTTCCTTTTCAAACTCTGTTCAATGTTTGTCCTTCTTACGTTAATGCTGCCTGGATTAATGGTACCAGGGTATAATGACAGCTGAAGGACTGAAGAGAGCCGAGTGTTTCTATGTTAACCATAGATGAGAAGACGAGGAAATGCTTTCATAATGCCGAAATAAAACCTGAACTATTTATAAAATGTTGTCCGGCTGGATCATGTGGGTCTTTGAAGAGCCACGTGTTGCCGTAAAGAAAAAAAAATCACAAACAACCAAAATAAAAAAAGTCAACGAATACAATAGACGAGTACAGAACAGGTCATTCTGACATAATGTACCTATATGTTATATAAATATTATTAATTATGTAAAAAGGTGGACAAGTAACTAGCTATCCTATTTACCCATGTGCGTATAAATAATCTTTTTTCTTAGCTTTATTATACATTAATGTATAATATTCACCAATTCAACGTAAATATGGAGGTGGAGGCAGTTAAAGCCATGCAAACATCGAATTTTCAATCAATCCGAAAAAGGGCTGACCTCCAAATTTGAAATTTGAACTATCTCTTTTTTCGCATAGTTACTTTTTTCTGCTTTGTGAAAGTTGAAACAGGGATGATTGGAAAGTAATCCTTTGCCCTCTAGCAGCGCGGCAGCGGTATGACACAAAGTTAAGCTTTAAAAACCGTTGGTAATAAATACTAATGGCTGGATTAAAAGACTATGTAGGTATCAACGTAATTAATGTTAAAATAAATAATTCATACCCATTTGGCTGGTCCGAGCGCTTAATTACCGTTTTACATAGGTAATTAAGTGGATTTTCCGAGTTCAAATCATTACCCTCAGTTTTGGTTAATTTTCCTTTTTTCCAATCTCTTTTATTATAGTATAGCTTTTGCCCGCGACTTCACCTGTATGGACTTAACTAAAGTATCTAACTCTTATTAGTATATCACTAGCTGTGCCTGCGACTTCAACCGCGTGGAATTTAATTGACAAAGTTTCATACTAACTTTCATTCCCTATTTTGTCCCCTTGGGGGTAGAATTAATCAAAATATTTTCTTAGCGGATGCCTACGTCATAATATCTACCTGCATACCAAATTTCAGCCCGATCCGTCCAGTGGTTTGGGCTGCGCGTTGATAGATCACTATGTCAGTCAGTCACCTTTGAGTTATATATATATATAGGTATATAGATTAACTCTTATTGTGTTAATCCAGATTATAAACTATCAGTGTGCCAAATTGAATCCAAATCCGATGAGCCGTTTTTGTGAGTAATAAACATACAAACTTTCAAGCCACATTGGCTTTTAAGTTTGAACTTTTTTCGAGAACATATTGGTGCTTATTCTGTTGGCACACAAACGAACCTATGTACATACAATCTAGCGGACAGCATTATAATAATTATAAAATATATCGCTTGGCACTTAAATCGGGAAAGTGAATTCTTAAAAGATTAGCTCCATAAAGGTTTCACATACTCCACATACTCTGCATAATATAAACTGTCGAGAGGCGAACTCTTGGAACCTTAGCATTACTTTGTACGAATTCAGTACGCCAACTCATTAACGCGAGCGTTGGGGAGTCAATGCGAGGATTTGCCGGGAGCTTCCTATGTGTATGTCGTTAATGTACCTAAATAAAATAGAAACCCCTACTGACGTTTGAAGTAAATTTCCTTTATGTTAAGGTCCACGAATGCATGGGACCTATCATCTTAAAGTTTTTATCTGGTTCATTGAGCTACCACGCAAACACAAAGAGATTGTTGTTGTAGTTTGTAAATTTAATCAATTTTCTGACGATCTGTGGAATCGTAGCTTACTAACGGATGGACTGAATTCGATAAGGTGTTTTTCTTTGATAGTTGGTATATCTGAGATAGTGAGCGAATGCTGACGGAAATGGATTTAGCTATTGATGATGGTCGGTTTTTGTCTTTAAATTTATTTGCAAAGTATGGTTTTGGTTTCTCCATTTTATTTGTTGACTAGTTGAGCCCGCGACCTCGTCCGCGTGGAATTTAACTTAACAAATAAGCCCGCTTCCGCGTTCTGAGCCCTACCCTATTTTTTCAAAAATAAAGGTTACTCCTTAAAACATCAGCTATTTGCCAGTGAAAGTCCCGTCAAAATCGGTCCAGCCGTTTCGGAGATTACCCGGAACAAACATACAGACAGACAGACAGACAGACAGACAAAATTAAATTAAATCGCGTTTTTGCTATAGGTGTCGTATGTACTTTCATATGCATTTAGTGAAAAGGTGTTATTTTGATATTACAAACAGACACTCCAATATTATTTATTTGTATAGATGCATAGATTTGTGACGACGAGTAAAACAAAAGAAATGAATACAACCACTTGGCGCAGTGGTTCGAGCGTAGGCCGCTCGGCTCACTGGACATGGTGGTTGCGGGTTCGATTCCCGCCGTGGCAAATTTCGGAAAGGGCATTTTCGTAATTTGCCCAGGTCTGGGTGTCACTGGGATCGCCCCCAGTCCATTGTACGGTACCCATAGTACAAGTGTTGCTTAGTTTGGGACCATACAGTTAGTGTGTCTTATTCCTGGTGTGATGATTTTAAAATATTTGATTTGTTCGTGCTTCAACTCTAGTTTATATTACCAGTAAAACGTGTTAGGTAGCAGTAAGCCGTTCTGAAACCTTCAAAGAGGGCTCGGTCAGTAGTAAAGCATTGTTTAATGAGTTTGTTCACATATTATGCCCACACTGTGAGTGGCGAATAAGCTCGCTAACCCCACCCGGAAGGGCAACAAACCGAAATAGTTCTCTAACTCAATTTTGTCATAGACAAGAACTACCTATACCACGAGAAACGACAAGCGATACGAAAAAAAATTAAATTAGTTTGTTCTAACGTTCCGACACATAATTAACCACCAATCAATTAAATGGCTGCCTGCATGTTGGCGAGCCCAACGGTGATCGACTTGAACTGGAATATTATTACCAATACTTATTCTTTTTCGCTGGTCGTCGTGATATATGTCGGCGTGAAATTTACTTTCAATCTGTCTGCACTTTTTGTGCCCAAACTTTGGGAGTGACGACTTCCGGAAACTAAACCAAAATCTCGAGCCGCGTTGGTTTCATAAACGATACCAACATATTATATTATTATGTACCTATACATATATATTTGCATAAGAACATACATCCATAGACTGCTCATAATATAACCCTTCCTTATGGCTGTGCCGTAGTCGAAACAAAAAGCCTTCGGGAACCGAACTGTGGAATCAATAATTTCACGAACACGCAATTTAATCAACTGGACCTTTTTGGGGCGAGATCTGCGGGCTAAGTTAGTGCCTAACTCCAACTATTTAGGTCCTTTTTCAGACTCACCCCGGAGCAATACCTACACAACGGTTAAGATGGAACACAAACAAATTCCTCCCGTACACGGCTATTTATTTTCAATGAATAATTTACGTGCACCGTTCCTGTAGCGAGGGAAACCACATCATGTTTACGCAATTTATAAAATGTATCGATACGATAGACGCTGTTACTAAATAAATAAATACCGTTAGACTAACACACCTACTGTTTGGTTCCAAACTGCACTAGGTTCTGCATAATAGACTGGGGACGATCCCAGTAACACCCAGATTACGAAAATTATATTGCCGTAATTTGCCCCAACCACCCAATGCAGTGAGCCGAGCGGCCTCGAAATCCTGGACCAAACGGTTGAAATAAAAGCTTTTAACGACTTCAATTATCTGAAGCAGACAATTTATTTTCAGTAAAAAATCATTGACTACTTAATATTCAAATTGATTTATAATTTCAATCCTTAATACAGCACGCCATTTTTACTGTTTCCTTTAAACGGCAAATCCCATAATTGGCATTGTTTCAAGAACGTTTTCAGAGCGTCGGCGATCCTGCCCCGTTTTTAATCAATTTAATAAACATTACAAATTGAAACGAAATGATTGAAAACCACTGTTTATTGAGCGTTCAATTCAATTTCGTCTTATAACACAGCTACACTGATTTCTTTCGATCATACCGATGTTGGCACAGAAACAAATAGTTTTATTACAGTTCTACAAAAAAGCTTTAAGCACTTAATTGAAAAGAAAAATACAGTATTATTTAAATCAAAGTCAACCAATAAACAATTAAGATAACGGTCCATAATTATGTTGTTTTTTATGTCAAATTCAAATTCATATTTACAAATTAGGGCACTTACAAATTGTCAGTTTTACATATTTTTTCTTATATCTACAACAGGATCGGAACGCAACCTCGACTGAGAAGATCCGGCAGGAAACTCAGCGGGCTTGTCTTTTAACATTTTTCATATTTCTTTTTTTTATCGCCAGTTGCTTATCTAATTAATAATTACAAAATTGATATTAATATAAATATAATAGCTCCAGTGTGTTGCCATTTAAGATTACCAAGAATTGCATAAGTAATTCGTAATGTATATAACAAAGTCATCAAACAAGCTACGGATACCCGCCCTAAGCAGTTACCGCAGCCTATAGATGCTTGCATTATCAAACGCATTGCACGCTTTGATTGCACGCATGTTGCCAACTTGAAGGGGAATGGAGCAGAGGGGAGGTTGAGGGTCCTACTCTCTGATTAAACACCACAAAGCTGGAGTTCGACCGCCGTGAGGTTTTAGTCGGTAGGCCGCAAGGAGTCCGACATAACGCGTTTACCTCCGCAGGGCTTGCTAATATCCATGTGGATTACACGTTACAAAAAACGCCACGTTACAAAAAATGCTCCATCATCTTTGACGACCGCTTGGCGCAGTGGTTCGAGCATAGGCCGCTCGGCACATGGTGGTTGCGGGCTCGATTCCCGCTGGGGCAAATTTCGTAAATGGCCTTTTCGTAATTTACCTGGGTCTGGGTGTCTCTGGGATCGTACCAGTCCATTGTACGGTACCCATAGTACAAGCTTTGCTTAGTTTGGGAGCGTGCAGTTGGTATCTCAGTCTGGCGATATTTATTTACTTTATTAATCTATTTGAGCGTGTTCCAGATAACACGATTTGGCTCACGATCGGTAGGGTATCAATCGGCATGTCAAAAGGCAAGCTGAGTCCTCCGACTCAAACATTCCCAGATCGACCCAATTGATCGTGAACCAAATCGTGCCCTCAGGAACACTCTTTAAGCTTTGAATTAAATTGCAATCAGATAAGTAAAATGAATCAGTCTCACCACAAAGAGCGTTTGATAATAGATAGTGCAATAAGCACGGAATAGCTATGTAGAAGGTGATAATTTAATTAGAGCGTGTCGCTGGCGCAGTGTCAAGTCATTACCTGCGCTAATACGGTGGCAATTAATGCGCTAACAGGTTGCACGCGACGCGACGGCGGCATGATAGGAACTGTCTAGAATGATTTAACCAATCATCCTGGGGAACGGTAGAGGACATTCACACAAACTTTTACGGTAGAAGAGCCAAACTGTGGTCAAATGAATACGTCAGTTTTAACAGTTTGTTTATAGGACTACTGTAAAAAGTGACATATTCAGAGGCGATACGCCAGTTGTGACGTATTCAAATTCAAATATTGTCATTTCAAATAGGCCAGATTAACAGGCACTTTTAAAAAGTCAAGAGCTAGATGCATGTTCCAAAACTAAATCCTATGGAGAAGCACATGCAAGAAACTGAATGGATACATTTTATCTTATCTTTTTTAAATTATGTATGCGTTTACAGTAGGTATAATTAGAGGTGTGAGGACAATGTAGGTTAATGCATAAGGTATCACAAATAATGAAGTAAAAGGCCCAGAATATTGCCAGAACAGAAGAGCTGACTGACCATTGTGAATCGAATCCAGCGACAGTCGTTAACAGAGTTCCCTGATCATATCATAACGTAAAGTATGTAGGCACGGCGCCGTTTCCAGTCGGTTCCGATCCAATTTGTCGCACAAAGAAGCTCAAGGCGAATCGACAGCGCACGGGATGGGTGGCCTCTCGATGATCTCAATTTAGAGCCGGCCATGGCCATTTAAAACCAATAATCGTAGAGCTAGCGAACACTTAAATGAAGTTGGTAAAATCAACATTGAGATAAATATAACGTTCTAATTTATTTTTAAGCCCCATCGTAGTTATTCAACTAATGACGTTAGCCCACTCCGAACACATGCATTACTTTGCAGCGGGGGTTTCGTAAACTTGAATCATGTATTAAACATTAACATATATCGAAAATTCTTTCATTATCAATTGGTTTTTTGTTTTTTTTTAATTTATTCAGTTTTTCATTGATTTTAAATTGCTTCTCTTATTGTTCTATAGGTACTTTTTATATAAATAAATTGCATTGTTAATAATCGACATATTCGATTCAAATATTTTACTAAATACATTTTAAATGGCCAAAAATACAGAGTTTTCCGAAACCGTTTACGATATCGATTCGAATAATTGAAAATAACCCCCCTACTAGTAATGTGATAACCTCTCATTTTTAAAGTATCCTTTTACTTAAGATTTTTTATAAAAAAAATATTTACTGTGTAAATTTATATAAGAATATATTTTTTGTAACATATTAAAATAAAAACAAAAATATATTTGTTAAAGGTTTTTAGTCACTAAACCACAGACTTAAAAATACTACGTAAAAGCGCTAAACTATAATTTTGTTGGCCGCATGTGTCATACCTAAAGAAAATCATAGTTATAATAGGTATAATTTACATAATTGACGATTGGGAATATACCACTCCTACGTTTTAAACAATACAACAAGTTTTCAAATCTGTCTTACCAAAGATCGCTCAATAAATTGTTATTATTATTATTTGAAACAATATTCGGCTTACGTCCAGACAAATTTAAACCATCGATGATTGATTGAAAGAGGTTTATCCGTGACATTTCGCGCACTATCGCGTGTCACGCAATTTTCATTTACCTCCTCATGCATCGGTGAGGTGGAACGGCCCGACTTTATTAAAATTTCATCTGACCTCTACGGTGGTCCAAAAAAGCGCTTAAACTTTGGAAATATTCCGTTTGAAGTGGGAAGTGCTTTAGTTTCATGTTCCACTTTGCAGAATATTTGAAATTGCCAACGATTAAAGGTTTCTGGTTTGTACAAAAACATTACATATTTCGAGGTAGTGGTTGCTGTTCTAATAGGTATAATCATTAAGATACATGCAGTCCATTCGACATTTAAATTTAGTACCTAGTACTAGACACCTTAAGTAAAGTTGTACGCAAAAGAGTTATACCGTAGCAATAAACATAAAAATGATTACGTAAGTCAACCTATTCTAATCAAATAACTCCAAAACACCAATTTAGAATGCATCGGGCGCGAGCACCGAGCGCAGATGGGTGCACGCATTACCTTTAATATACCTCGGGTTTTATGACGCGTTGATGCATAAAACGTATTAAAACATTTATGGCTGTAATAACTATCTCCAATGATACTTCGTCTACAAAGTATCATATTCAAAGTATATCAACGGTTATCTATTCTTTGTTGGATGTATGCATTGTCAAAATAACGGCTACATTCTGATCGTAAGCCTGCGCTAATACGGTTGTGCTCCGTATACAAGGTTCTGACCTGAAATCTGAATGCTCTGCGAAATTTAGTAGTTTTAGGATTAGTGCCAAATAAATGTACCTACTTATAAGGTCCAAAAATCGTTCAATATAAAATCAATTCTATAGGAATGTTCTGTGGACACTAAAATAAAGCGGTATTTCACACACACAAATGTTCAAAAATACCTAGCAGTTTACGGTTATAAATGTATTTTTAGAAGTCTTGTAGTGATCAATTGGAACACATCAATTGTGAACATCTAGAAATAATACTGAATTTCGTTGTATAGTAAAATATGTTACATTTTTTATGCACTACAATAAATAGCTCTCTGAAATAAATAGGTGGAATTACCAGTAACCCTGTATTGCTACGTAGCTACGTGAATCGTAGCACATGCGTAGCACAGACGTAGCACATATAGCGTGACGTAGGCATTGTTTTATCGAAACTCATACATCCAACAAGCACGTCGATGTATGACACTACAAGCAAACGCTTGATTACATACGCTCGGCTCTACGCTACATGAAATCGGATCCAATCAATTAATCCGCTTACATGTTCAGTGGACTAAATGTGAAAGGCACACACAGGCAACGTTATTGAAAAACTTCATTATTCCAAGCCACCACTCGAAATTTCATAACTCGCGTCGTTGTCTCAATTGTGGAGGAACGTAATTTTGTGTTAGTAACTTTAAAATTAGAGCTCCATACTCTTGCTGGATTCAGATAGGATATCATTTGAGCCGCTTACTGCCGACAAATGAAAATTAATAGGTAGGTACTTGAATTAAAAATTTAATTCAGCTTTCATCGACAAACTATGTTTATTTATTTATACAAATAAATAAAATTTGAGTGTCTGTTTGTAATATAAAAATAAAACCTTTTCACTAAGTGCAAATCAAAGTACATACGACACCTATAGCAAAAACGCGATTTATTTATTTTTTGTCTGTCTGTGTGTTTGTTCCGGGTAATCTCCGAAACGGCTGGACCGATTTTGACGGGACTTTCACTCGCAGATAACTGATGTTATAAGGAGTAGATTAGGCTACTTTAATTTTAGAAAAACAATTAGGGTTCCGCGTAAAAAAATAAAACACATGAAATCAAAAAGTATCTCCAAAACGGGTGGACCGATTTTGACGGGACTTTCACTGGTAGATAGCTGATGTTATAAGCAATAACGTGGGCTACTTTGATTTTAGAAAAACAAAATTAAAAAATATGGGTCGCGCCGGTTCAGAACGCGGGAACGGGCTTTTTTGTTAAGTTAAATTCCACGCGGACGAAGTCGCGGGCTCAGCTAGTCTACAATATTTTCCAAGAATAACCCAGTATTTTATAACGAGTTTATTATAAATGCCCGCTCTTTATAAATCTCGTTTTTGAAATTAATCTCTGTAACACTAACGACCCCCGCGAATGCTGGGATTGTGTTCGGGGATTATTTTACTCTTATTATGACACGCTTTGTTACTTGCGACTTTAAAAGCCTAGTAAGAATTAATTCGAATATTAAAAGTATGTAAAAATTGTAGAATAAAAAATCTCAAATGAATTTGTGTGAGACTGAGATGTCTTATTCAGTATTGCATCAGTTATATTACATACTAGCTGTGCCCGCGACTTCGTCCGCGTGGAATTTAACGGAACAAAAACTTCATTTAACATTTGCGTGTCGATGATACAAAAACCTGCTCACGCGTTTTGAGCCCGCGCGACAGGCAGCATTTGTGTTCCTTTCTTTTTTAGTTTTTCTAAAATAAGGTAGCCTACGTTACTCCTGATAGCATCAGCTATCTACCAGTGAAAAACCCGTCAAAATCAGTCCAGCCGTTTCGGAGACTACCCGGAACAAACACACAGACCGACAGACAGATAAAAAAAACGCGTTTTTGTGATAAGTACCTTATGTACTTTCATATTATGCATTTTGTGAAAAGGTGTTATTTTGTTATTACAAACAGTCACTCCAATTTTATTGATTTGTATAGATGTATAGATATCTAATAAATTTTCGAAACTAATGTTAGCAAATTCGTCAGCCTTAAGACACAGGGTAACCGTCTTAGTTCTCCATTTCAAGAGGCAACGAAGCAAAACATTATTTATACTCCTCACTAACAAGTGAAGACAGTACAATTTACAAACTGAAATTAGTGTTATAAATCTGGGTCTTAACGAAGATTCTTTGTTCATTAGCAACGTTAACTTTGAAGGATTTAGAGGTGTTCTCTTTATCTTGTAGTTTCACAGATCATAATATTATCTCCGGGAGTTTATTGTACATTCTAGAAATGTTTGTCGGCAATGTTTCTGTCCCTAACCTTAGTCGAGGCATTTTCAGTGTAAATACTACTAAAATTCAGTAGTATGGAACCCATATTTACAAAATTCGCAATATTTACAGAAAAAAGATGACGACCCAGTATTGTTTCATTGTTCTGAATAGTTCTCAATTTATTGTTGCAATATTACTATATTAGTATAACTAGCTGAGCCCGCGACTTCGCCCGCGTGGAATTTAACTTAACAATAAAGCCCGGTCCCGCGTTCTGAGCCCGCGCGACAGGACCCATTTTTTTAATTTTGTTTTTCTAAAATAAAAGTAGCCTCACTTACTACGTATAACATCAGCTATCTAACAGTGAAAGTCCCGTCAAAATCGGTCCAGCCGTTTCGGAGATACTCTTTGATTTCAAGTGTTTTTATTTTTTTACGCGGAACCCTAATTGTTTTTCTAAAATGAAAGTAGCCTAAGTTACCCGCTATAAGATCAGCTATCTGCTAGTGAAAGTCCCGTCGAAATCGGTCCAGCCGTTTCGGAGATTACCCGGAACAAACACACAGACAGACAGACAGACAGACAAAAATTTTTTAATTCGCGTTTTTGCTATAGGTATCGTGTGTACTTTCATATGCATTTAGTGAAAAGGTGTTATTTTGATATTACAAACAGACACTCCAATTTTATTTATTTGTATAGATAGCGTGGTATATAAGGTACCAATATCATAAACCCGTGTTGTAGTTCATAAAAAATATGCCGTTATAATTATTATGCTGTAGCGTTAGCCAATAAGTTAGAAATAACTGCCTTGGGTAACTCCCGAATAAATTTAAATTTATTTTCTCCAGCGATGTGTAATTATTTTTTAAGGCTAACAGAGAAAGTAGGTAATTAAAAAACTAATTATCTTTATTTTAATTAAATAACTTAACAAATCTACTACTAATTATAGTTCTTCAAGCTAATTTACGTTAATCAACCATTCCAAAATGCCGGAATTTAAGATGATGTAACAAGTCCTAAATAGTTAACTAGTTTAATTTAAAGTAGTACAATCATAAATTGCATTCATTCCGAGTCATATTCAGAAAAGGAGGTAGGAAGCCTGCATTAATATTATGGTATTAATATCTATTAATTACCATTTCTCTGTGTATATATGCAATTCTATCAGTATATTATATATTAATAGTTATATTAATCAGCGTTGTCAGTCACTAGTCCAACCTATCAGTTGCTTTTCTCAGCCAAAAAGCCCTCCCACTCAGAATATACCACTCAGTACAGTATTAAGAATAACAAGTACTTAGTATTGCGATCGTAATTAAAACACAGCCTTATAAACAATGACGTAATAACCTAAATGCAATGTGCTCCGTTATTTCCATCCGCATTCGAAATACGAAAAAGTTTTTGCCTCTCCAGTTCGGACGGCCTTAATGAGTTTCGGGACTTATTCTGTAAAGAGGAGGAAATTCAGAACTGTTCTTCTGGCCTTTTCCCAGTTTGTATTGGTGCCGATGTCTTATCTACTCTAGTTTAGCTGATTACCGACCCTACTAGTTGGACTACCTAGGCTACTAGATTGAGTTTTTTTACATAAGTTTCTGACCTTTAGATGTTGAAAGCAATCCGGACTGCCAGTTTACAGCCTGCCCTGAAACATACGAAGAAAAACTATCATGAACTATACACTACTACCACTACAATACATATATACTAACTAATTAGGATGGATGGAAATCCCTCGCGTTTTTTGTTCAGTAAGTAGATATCTTTATATGCAGTCTTCGGAGTAAAGAATAGGATTAGGCAGTTATTATAGATTACGTCAGATTCTTCGTTAGACAATCATACTAATATTATAAAGAGGAAAACTTTGTTTGTTTGATTGTAATGAATAGCCTCCGAAACTACTGAACCGATTGGAAAAAATCTTTCACTGTTGGGAAGCTACAGTATCCCCGGGTGACATAGGCTATAATATATTTTCAAAAAAATTAGGGATCCTTACTAAAACTCGAATAATGTAACCGCAATGTACCCGTGCGAAGCCGGGGCGGGCCGCTAGTATTGAATATTCTCAGAAATGAGTTTGGAGTTTTTTCAGGAGTACTCTAGGTGAGCTAGAGCAGTCTAACTTTTTACATTATATGAAATGCAAGTGCACTATATAGAGATGTTAAGTATGCTTTGAATTTCATTTTCAGTAACTTGCAATGTTATTCGTATGCTACAGATAGCTGTCTATCTGCAGCATACTCGTACCAACATACACAAACAAAAAATGTAGAGCCATTGACTACAGCTCATACACGGGCAGGGTAGCACCACCCTCTCGCAGAAGTTTACCGTAAAGTGGTTATTATAGCTGTGTTTCGAACGATGAGAAGGATAGTTTTTTGCCGACTTTTTTCATATAAAAGAAACGTAAGGCAACGATTGAATCACTACTTTTACTTTGAACAAAATATTGAATCTTATAAGAAAATGTTACACAAATAACGTCCCTGTAGGCGAATATCACTTCCAGACACAGTTTGAGGGTAACGAATTATCTTTCAAATCTAGTTTCGAAACGTCCCCAAATATCTCCGAACATTACTTTAACAAGATGAACGTGGTACGTCATATTTGCGAGATCCAATCTCCTCTATTCTTATGACTTTAACGTAAAGAGTAAAAAGCTTTTTCATTACTCATACTCGGAAAGTAGGTCCAAAGTTGCCTGAGGAGCGGGTTGAAAGTAATACTTTTCCGCCCTAGGGAGAATCGCTTTCAACTGACAGCTGTCAAATTATTAAAGAGTAATTAGTTCTATTTTGACATTTCTATTGAACCAGGCTTGCCAACGGAAAAAACAAAATAGGCTGGAATCCGATCTTAATTTTTTTTTCGAGTTGTAGAGTGTTGTTCATACTTCCTTGTATTATTTATTTAGCTAGCACTTTTTTTTTATTTTTACTTTCCTTGTATTCGTAATGAAAAGCGCAGTGTTTACCTCGGGGGAAAGACTTATTTTGACCCTCGAACTATTGGCGCCCTCGATACGTCCGGGCGCCAAACCCCGTCTCGGGACTAAATAAGTTTCTTTCATCCCTAGGATACCAATGTACTATTGTTTTTGCTGTAACCGATTTTGTTTGGATGGTGTCAAAAATCATTCATTATATTTTGATTATTTCGTTTGAACCATTACTTTTCTTACCACAATGGGTACCTTTGAATAACCACCAACTTGACCAATTAGCTTCGCTTGAGGTGACTGGTCCCCATTATATTTTTATTGGACATAACTTTATTATTTCACGGTTGTTTCTTTCAAATATAGAGGGTGATTCAAATGTCCAGAATAATACCTCAAATGGATGAGTATCGAGCACAAACTGAAATGGTATAAAAATACTTTTATTACAATTATTTATTATATTCATTTCGTATCACTTCTCGTTGGCTGTGGATATAAACATTATTTGTCCAGTAGAGCTAACTTAAAACCTCTGCTACAGTTGCTTAAATATTGCATTTGTTTATTCCTAGGGTGACCAATAACTACACATACAAGTATTTACGTAGACGCTAGCGAATAGCGAATGAAAACACATGGTAGAGCATATATTTACCCATCACATTTCATCTTATAATTAATTACCGTTCATACAACTGAAACCTGAAACTAATTAAGAAGACGCTTACCTATCAGTTTAATTGGATAAATTTCAGGTGCCTTTCATCTCTCTAAGGGCAATTCGATCCTGAACAATGAAAAGAAAAAAGTATTCAACTCGTGCCTCTCACGTTACAAATTTAATTTTAAAAGTGCCAAAAATACGTTTACGTTGAGAAACTCGATACGAAAATGAACCTTCGAACAGTTCCCTCTAATGACATCGAAGTAACGACATTTTTTTTAATTTCGGCTGCTGTAATTATCTTGCGATTAAGTAAATTAAATGAAAATGACTTGAAGTTTGAGATTGTTTTGGCAGAAAAGCCTTCTCAAGTCGTCTGAAGAAAGTTAACAAAATACTAATTTGTATTAGACATAATTACAATCACATTAACAATATCTTGAAAATACATTGTTATTTTCACTTATACCACACATTGATATTTCAATTTTCAATGCTCTATTAGAATCTAAGTTTATTTTATTCAATTCACATCCAATATCGAGTAAAGTGCAAATGAAGGTTCTTTCACTTCCAAACACCAATGAAATTAATTATTTATGTGTTCAATGTCGAAGCAAATTGGCGACGAACGCCTCCATTCAGTGACTCTACGTTGAAGCAATCAATAAATTTTCGACTTTACGCCATTGCGATAAGCATCAGGGTGTTTAATTATACGCAAGCCAAGTTTCGGTGATAAGGGATTATAAGGGACGGTTTATGTGACGTGATCCGTGAATTCTATGTCGTGGAAAATTGGGAACAGGCTATCAATCTTGATTTTAAATCGGGTGGACGGGTAAGAGTTTGTTCCGACATTATCATGGCATAGTAATAGTATTCTATATTATTATTATATTACCTACAATGTTTTGTATTCAACACCTTATTTTGTTACAAAATGATGACAGAATGCGCAACGAAATAGTTTTGTTACAAATTTTGGTTACTCTGTTCTGCTCTAACATTGTCTATGATAGTTTACTGTGGTGGGTGACACAATAGTACTGCTGCTGAGTTTTTTGTGCCAATACCTATACATATAGCTTATCAAACTAAAGCTTCGATCTTGGAAATGTCATTCTTATGTCATACCAGTTCAAAATTACCTGTCAAAAGTGTACTCAGGAATGCTCTCAAACTTGAGATCAATTAACTAATACCGGCCTTACTATTCTAAAGGACGGCTTTCTGTACGAGTTTCGTATCTTGGGTCACAGGCGGTAAATGTTTCAAAGAGAATAGTACATTGTTACACGAGTGGTGAAAGTGACTTATTTTTCCCGAGACGGGGTTTGGCGCCCAAACGTAGCGAGGGCGCTAATAGTTCGAGGGACAAAATAAGTCTTTCACCCGAGGTAAACACTGTGCTTTTCATTACGAATACAAGGAAAGTAAAAATAAAAACAGGAATTGGCTAAAGATATAATACAAGGAACTATGAACTATACTCTACACCTCGAAAAAAAAAAGATCGGATTGCCGCCTATTTTGTTTTTTTTTCGTTGGCCGGCCAACTTCATTATTTAGCTATTATTTTTCATTTTCATCTTCAAATATTTTGCTCAAATCTATGTTATTTTAAAGAATTTGTTGAAACGAAATTATAATTAAGTCATTTTAAAATATATATTCTTTAATTAATACTTAACTTTATGTTATTTCAATTTTACATCGTGCTGTAATTGAGTGACTGTAGAAAAAGTTTGAACATGGTTCCATAGAAATGTGAAAATGGAACTAGTGTTTTTTTTATTATTTGACAGCTGTTAGTTGAAAGCGATTCTCCTGGGCCGGAAAAGTATTACTTTCAACCCGCTCTTCAGGCAACTTCAGACCTACTTTCAGCGTATGAGTAATGAAAAGCTATTTACATGTTGTGGCTATTTTTTGGACTTAACTTTGTTATGGTTATGTTGTGTTATTTTTCTGTATTATTACCGTGTAAAGCCAAACATCAAAAACAAAGTAATAAATAATACCTTCGGCTGAAAGAAATAATTTGTTGTGAGAATAAAAATAAAATGGTCAAGGATAGAGGGATGAATGTTTGTTTCTCAAAGATTAATAATATTGGGTATATTATTCCATATTATATGCCTAATAATTTAAAAAAGGGTACGTTGATTCGTGCTCTGATGGTTTTACCTGTAGATGCATATATGCATCTACGCATATATCATATACGAGTAGACACCTTTCGGTAATATTAATGCAAGGTTATTGCCTGACATTCATTAGTTCGCACCAGCTTCGGGGCTGAACGGCTGCATGCGCGCGTGTCAGAAGTTTCCACCAACAGGTCTGGCGTCTAATAGTCAGTAATGCATTAGTGTGTGTATAGTTTAACCCTTCCAATGATCTCCACCTCCGAGCGCCCTCTGCCCCAAGTGTCACAATATTTCGTAATAATGTTTTTTTTTGGTTTTTTCGTACCGATCAGTACAGCCGAACGTTTTTTTAACAAGAATCGATATTAAAACAGATATACTTACTTTGACATAATCGAGCTATGCAACCCTATTATCGTTGACGTGTTACTAAACGTAGTAAATAAACAACCAATTGCCGCTCGCGTCTTATACCCACCCGTAGGTAGGGGAATGCCTCACTTGCGAGCATTCAAATCTTATACACCTACGTAGGTGCACGTGACACTCTAGGGGTTAATTAGCTATTTTAGAGCAGTAATCTTAGCGTATTTAAATAAACTAGGTGAAACAGAAAGGGTATACAATTTTTTTGCAACTTTACTTTGTAAATCTAAGACTATATTTTTTGTGGGACACTTTTTACCAAAGGTTTTGTAGACTTATGAAATCTGTCAACAGCTGTATCCCTGTAGCCTGTAACACCTTTTGTTTTTCAAGTATCCTCCAAAGCTGATAGTTTAAGAATTACAAAGTTTAGTTTTTTTTTTTAAAGTTGACCCTTTCTGTTTCAACCTGTATGTCGCAGATGGATGATAAAATTTGCTATTTTACAATCTATGTCCGTTTTGGTAAACAGTTTACAATGTTCAGTTGGATTGCCAATCCTAGATTGTTTAGCACAGGATTTCCGGGTTGTTATAAAGAAAAATTAACCATTGTTCATCATGCTCATTGGCTCATTGGCTTCAATATAAAACCCGATGTTATTTTTTGCACACACCTACAAAATACTTTCGTATCCAAATACATCTTTAGTTTAGTTCATGTCTTGAAGTTGAAGGTTATGCGAAATAAGTTTTAAGCACCGTATCGATTACTTTCAAGTTAACAAGGAACTTCGAGCCGAGCCCAGCATAAATCTTACCCTTTGTAATGGAAGCTTACCGGAACTCCGTCGCTAAAGTCGGCTTCCACTTTTGCTGAATACATTAGTATAATGTATTGCTTTTACTCGATTCCACGGCATTCGAGAAGGGTAAAATCTATAACGCACACGTGACCGATTTTTAGACCCGTAAACACAACAAAAAATATTCGAAATCGTTCTATCCGTTCACGCATGATGCGATGGTCAAGGTAATAGAGATTCATTTTTATATATATAGATACTAGCTGACCCCACAAACAGTTGTCCTGTCGCCGTTTCTCAGACCTACCCGATGTGCACACAAAATTTTTCATGAAAATCGGTCGAGCCGTTTCGGAGGAGTATGGTAACTAACATTGTGACACGAGAATTTTATATATAAGATAGTATTTACGGTGATCGATCTGCTGTAGCCAATAGATTACATCTCACATACGGGGTGGCTCGACCAGACTAGTATCACTCTCTCACAGAAGGTCGGCGTAATGTAGCTGCCACAGATATAGATTTACATAGATAACGCAAGTATCACGATTTGTATTGAAACCAAGCGTGCCAAATTTTTAACACCTACTGTGACGTCACAGGGGCGGGAAATCCAAACCGATTCAAAGACACCGATGCCGCCGATGCCCCTCCGCCCGCTACGATTCTCTCGAGTGATTATCTCACTCATACTCATATTTTTATATCTGTAGTCGCGAGGGCTGTAAGTTATCGGCGACCAACCTTGACGCTTGGTCGGGGTTTTCGGACACGCTAAGTACATACATTTGCGTTATCTATATCTGTGGTAGCTGCTATAGCTGCGGTTCCGTGAACTAAATCTAATTTAAAAAATCAGTCGATGTAAGTACTCCCAAAATAGACTTCGTAAATTGGAATCTCGCTCAAAAAGATTATCACCGACATTGGCCAAATATAATTCGTTATTGCGTTGTATCCAGAACGCAATCTCGGGTTTAATCTAAAAAGTTTGCGGCTAAACAGGCCGCTTCGTTCCAGAAAACAATTTTAAGAAATGCTCGTGATGGTGGAACAAAAATGTTTATTAGGAAGTGAAAGTTCTGTTGCAATGAAAGCATTATTTTATAGGGAATCCAATGCGAAGTCTTTTTGAAACATATTTGTAAAGTTTCTCACTTTCAGTTTCATTTTTAAAAGTAGGTAAGTTTAGTATAAGAATTTGCTTATGACATAGGTATAACGGGGAAGCTCTTGACCCTGTCCTTTAGAATAGTAAGGCCGGTATTAGTTAATTGATCTCAAGTTTGAGAGCATTCCTGAGTACACTTTTGACAGGTAATTTTGAACTAGTATGACATAAGAATGACATTTCCAAGATCGAAGCTTTAGATTGATTTATTCATACTGCTCTTAAAAGGCTCCTATATAATATCGTCCTTATTAGTCATAAAGTCTAAGGGCCTTATACTTTAAGGTAAAGGCGCCTGTGTAGTCCGCGAAATTCAAAATTTTCGAGTATTTTTATAGTTTATCCAAAATCTGAAAACATTCAAGACAACATTTTGTCATTTGCGACAAACACAGTATGCAGTGCGTTTATTAATACATTTATTTTACTCTAAATATTATCACGGTGGATATGATACTAGTTAATCACTAAATATACAAAAATTGACAGATTATCTGGATAGCTGTCGTTCTTGAAATGTTTTAGAGTAAGTTGGATATATTAATAAATGCACTGCACACGGTCTTTGTCACGAATTACAAAATGTGCCTTTTATTATTGTCAGATTTTGAAAAAATTGTAAAAAACCTCAAAAAATTTGATCTTCGCGGGCTAGATGGGCGCTTTAGCCTTAATATAGACAACTTGAATTATTTTTTTTAAATCAAACTACGTAATTTTATAAATCTTTATGTGTGTTTTTTTAAAGAGTTGAAATTTAATATTATTCTTATTAACTCCATAATAATAATCAGCCAGTATAGGTTTTGTAACTAAGCAGAAAGCACGATATAGAAGGTCGCGTACGTTAGTTGGCAATCACTGTTTATATTTTAATACGCGTCAATGGACGGCACACCGAACGCTATTGTCCAGTACTTATTCATATGGAGCTACAGCCGGGATTTGCGGAACCCTAAACAATATAATGTATATCGCAATAGCTTCCGAAAGTTTACGATACGTCAAAGTATCCTCAGAGTGAAAGTAAAATTAATAAGGTAATGGAGTGAGCATGAAATATTCAGCGCCGCGGTTCATGTGTTGGCAGAAAGTGACATAAATCTACTCAATAGTAGGTATAATGTTTGGTATATTAGGAGTGAGTTATACTAGGCAAAATCTAATACTTGTTCCACCAGTTCCTGTTCCACTAAAATAACAGTTGCAGAAACATGTTGTAAAATAACAACCTGTTTTATAGCGAAGCTTCCAATCGGACTTTCGGGGCGCTCGCCGCGCGGCTACTCTATCCGTGCTAAGCATCAGTAGAGTAACGCTACTGACATCAAGCACGCTACTGAGGTATACAGAGTGGCAGCTGCGGCGCCCTACGTTTTATACTATAATGCTTCGCTTCTTTTGGGCATCTCCTGACTGACGGCACTGTTTTTTTTTCGCAAGAGGTGTTTCATAATCACAGTTTATAGACCCTGTTCCTAAGGACAGACCGCAACAGAGTCTTTATTATTCGTTTTTGGTACTGGAATAGGTGTTTCGATTCAGCTGTCACAGTAATGCCCTGTTATTTTTGAATACCTGTTATTTTTACCTGTTACGATAAATACGCCTCACTCCTATGGTATATGTAGTGCCAATACGCGTCGTGAAGGGAAACCAATAGTCGCACACTTCTGCCTTATATTTATAGGCACTCTTATTGTATTAAATTATCGTTGGCCGTGTTCGCTTCGACGCCTCTCAATAAGCCTTTTGAAAGAAGTAACTCTTTGCGTATTATGGAACGTATTATTGAACCCTTTGCTCACATAACTATTTTTGTACTATTTATGTGCCAATTGTGGGTAGCTGCCTTTATAGTAGGTACATTTCGAGTTACGGCTTTTATAGGTATGTGGTAAAAGTGGAGTTAGCTCAAAACTTCTGTAAATAATCTCAACCTGTAAGCGTCGCGTGTCAATATTAAACTTCTACATAGATGAAATTTTACGTGTACTTAGATGTACAAGTAGGCAATGTTGAATATAGTAAGTTCATTTCACGAAGACGCGTGAATTATTGTAAATTGGCACATATACCAGTGTCATTAGAGCCACATTGGAGCCACAGCCCGCGTCTTTGTAAAATAAACCAGATTTGTATTTTTACTGACACCAGCATTAGTGAAGTGACAGACGTCACCCAGTCAAAAAAATCTGTAAAAACCTTAGACCATTTATTAACACCTCTCTGGTAGACAAAAAAATTTACACATTGGAAATAGGCCATTAACAAAAAAATTAAAAAAATGATCATAAGAAGGCAATGTAAACAAGATGATGTTTTAATATTGTTTTGGGAAAGAATTGCCTTCCACATTTTCAATTTCAAATACCCCCTTCTCCTTTTCTTTCAAAGCCAATTAATCTTCTTCCTTTACATAATTAATTTAACCAAAATGTGGCTAAAAGTTTCCGCGACGCGTTCTCAGAATTTCTATCACAGGTAACTGAATGTTAATTAGAGTATTTTAATTAATTTACCGGTAAGTACTACTGTGCGATGAAAAGGTATACTGTTAAAGGTTTCACCGCTTCTGCTCCATTCTCTGTAATTATTAAAACAGTTTAGTACAAAGAGGTTATTATATTAAACGCTCAAGTTCAGCTTCAACACCACTAACTAATGGATGACATTATCTCGCAATGGGCACAATTACTCATTTTTATTGCATAATTATATGAGGTATGTTTTACGTAATCGTAATACCAATTAAAGTTCCCAAAACAGAGCTAATTGATGTTATATGAGCGCTCGACTGAGCAATTTTAGCAAATAAAGCGAATATCTTTTAAAGTAAGTATTTAAAAGTATACTTACCTAATTAAATAATACTCACATAATCAGTCATCATGCCAATGATAGACGTTTGTGCGATACAAATCTAGCATTCAACGCTATTAAGTATATAACTTTCTATAGAATCTAAGGAATCCGGGTTTACATACAATGTGGTTATTCCTAGAACATTATACATGGAACCCGAATGCAATCCAGGAATACAGTAAGCCCTAACTGGAAGCAGTCATCAATTTGTTTTTGAAGGGAACTATGTAGCTCGAATGACATCACTCACTCACTTGACTGCCATAGCATCCATCAAGCTGAAACGAAGGAAAAAAAATTAAACTGAAATTTTATGCCACGCCGCGAATAAACTTTTACAACCAACCAACAACAACATAAAATTCTTTGGAGAAATTATGTCTGTGTTTTAGAGCTTAAAGAGCCTAGAAAAAGTACTAAAAAGGTCATAGCTCTCACGGTAACACATTTTAAAGGCCGTTATGTCTAATATTTTTCATGATTTTCATCAAGGCAACCTTCTTTTACAATGAGTTGGAAGAAGGATATAAGCTGTGGTTTCCGGCACGGAAACTTTCCGTTGACTTTAAGTATCCCCAGATCTAATCTTGTACCTATAAGCGGAGAGTATGAGAGTGTGTATGTTCCCTGATTTCTCCGTCAATAGTGGACCAATATTGAAAAAAAATCCAATTCGTTTTTTTTTCTTACCTGCAATTATTCACATAATCACCTATTGGCTTAGACCATTAAAGAGTTCTGCCTATTGGTCCAGTCTATTGGCCCCGTTCCCCTCGTTACCTTCCAGGTATACCATCTATATTGCATTAGGATAACATTGCTCCTCTTTCTTTGTCCAGGCGATCTTCCTTTGGAACGCGCTCCCTCTGAGTATCAGGACGGCAAAAAGTCGGTTGTCTTTTAAGGTGAAGGCACGAGATTACATTCGCAAGAAGTTGGTAGAATCGTCACAGCGGTAATTCGTTGGACTTTTTTTCTCTTAACAATTTTGTTTTATATGTATGTATGTATCTATGTATTTATCAATAATATGTATATAGGTATAAATTACTCTCTGTTTCTCTCTTATAAGTTGCACCCGCCATGTTGTTTCTGCACCACCCTAAGGTCGACTGGTAGATAATGCCTAAGGCATTCCGCCTTTGTACATTGTGTTTTTACTTGTGCATAGAGTCTAAATAAATAAATAATAAACAGTACAAAGAGTTTTTACGGCTATTCTAATGTTGGTGCTCATAAAACGTTTTACATTTACGTCGAGTTCCGGCATAACGATGTTTTTATATTTAGGCCAGACATTTTGTGGCGAATCGGCTCTATTAGGTAGATACTTTTTTACGAGATTACGAGGGATTCCAATAAAATTTTAACATAATTCAATGAACAAAAAATTTATAAATCGTTTCCCTCAATGATCGTTGCCGATCAACTTTACAAAATTGTTATTTTGTTCTGTAAAAATATTACTTACTACAATCAGGCAGCGAAGCGTAAAAAAACACGACGAAGTATCCTCGATTATGAAACTTAATAAAATTAAGAATAGGTAAACGAATTTTCTATTTGGATATCTGGATTTGACGGCGGAGAAACCTTTTCATTCTGAAAGTCAATTCACATCACGACGGATCGCTATACACCCCATTTCAAGATTGTCACAATCTTTTCATGAATCCGTCTAAATAGACAAATTTTAGTTGGCTTGCTGGGGCATTTTATTTTTAGATGTTAAGGCTAAAGCGCCCATCTAGCCCGCGAAGTTTTCACGTTTTTCAGAAATTTTTCAAAATCCGACAATAATAAAAGGCACATTTTGTAATTCGCGACAAAGACCGTGTGCAGTGCATTTAATATATCCAACTTACTCTAAAACATTTCAAGAACGACAGCTATCCAGATAATCTGGCAATTTTTGTATATTTAGTGATTTACTAGTATCATATCGACCGTGATAATATTTAGAGTAAAATAAATGTATTAATAAACGCACTGCATACTGTGTTTGATGCAAATCACAAAATGTCGTCTTAAATGTTTTCAGATTTTGGATAAACTATAAAAATACTCGAAAATTTTGAATTTCGCGGGCTAGACAGGCGCCTTCACCTTAATAGAAGCTTCCAACACCAATGGCATTACTCACACTTTGCCAACCTAAAGAGGAGTGGGATAGAGGTAGGGTAAGGGAGGGGGGTTACGCATCCGGCTCTCGCACTCCTCGTACGAAACGCAGCTATAATAACTAATTTAGAAAGAAGAAAGAAAGAAAGATAACATATTTATTCACAAAAAACAATGACGCACACAAATTAAGTAAAATGAAACTCTAATAAAAACTAAATTAAAATAAAACTATTTTTCGGATTTTATCGCGTTTATTTAATTTATGTTCCCGACGTTTCGGCTGCTTTACAGCAGCCATGGTCACGGGGGGACTGAGGTGTTAGACGTCCTGATGTCATAGTTAGTAACTGGGTACCCTCATATTAAGTTGTTATTTGCGGTCCGATCCACGCAGAAAGTGCTCACAGAAAATAGTTTTATTTCAATGTGTAGTATTCGCGTAAATATAAGAAAACAATAACTAAATTAAACTTAAAGACTATCTAGTTTGTGTACGTCGCAGAACCCAGGAAAGAGATCCCACTCAGCATTATGCTCCCAGCAAGCAAGGCTGACAGCGCTGATATTCTGTGAGACCTTATAGTGTGTTTCGGACATCTGTTGGTAAGAACGATAGACGTCATAAATTTACACAATTAAATAAATATCTACCCAAGTTTAAAATATGTCGTTGTTATCTATTCTATGATAAAATATAATTATAAAATGAAAATTAAAATTTACGCCGTTCTTCCGTGATCCTACCCCGGTTGAGCTAGCCTGTGGGTATATGAGCTGCACAGTCAACTGGCTACGGTAGTCGGTAACTGCTTAACATCACGAGAGTCGCACGCTTGTTTTCAGACTTTCTTATAAAATATAATGAAAACAGGATTCTTCGTTCTACTGTCCCTGCAATAAAGTAATTGGAATAAAGTCAGAGGCATTTCAGGTTCTCTGATACTGAATGAACCATTAACTGGGTCAAACTATCGCGGCTCCAAGGCGATTATTATTAAGTCAGCGTTGCACATCATCCGAGGCTGGAGACAGATCTTGGTAATTGAGTTAGTCACCTACTTTGAAATGAGGTTATTATATTTTCCCCTCAGTTTTCAGATGGAGTGTTATAAACAGAATCTGCATTATCGTGTCCATACATAAACTATATTATTTTTCAATTTTCTTTAAGTTAGTTTATAAGTATTTGTAATACTGTACATAATAAAATTACTTATATTGTGTAAACGTGAAAAAAAAACAATGGAATATGGAAAATTAATATAGTTTTTTTGCCATAGGGCTTCGCTATCGTATATTTTTTTTATGGATAGGTGTGTAAAACAGTGCAGAGACCGTAAGCTAATAACGCTAATAGCCTAGTGGTGAAAGGGTCTGCCCTCGTAGCTGAAGGGTACCGGGTTCGATCCCCATACTGGCCATTAAACTATTTACGTGAGCTTACTTCTAGCACAAGCATTAGTTTAGTTGGAGGGGCTAACGGGAACACTAATAATGTGCATAAACCCACATTGCTAGTAATCTTTAAAAATAAAATTAAAAAAAGTTTGCAATACCAAAGGCATTGCTGATATGAAGAGGAGTGGAACAAAAGAAGCAGATCGTTAGGGCAACGTGTGAGTAGCCAGCATCTATAAGGCTACGGTATCTGCTTAATATCAGACGGTACGGGTTCAGTTAAGTTACTTAAAACCGCCAATATTTAAAGTTAAGTATAAGACGCCTACTTACTTATTTACATAGGTACTCATTCACCCACAAATATACAGTGAGCATTATACGAATAAGAGACTTTAAATTCTATTCCTCAAGGATAAGACGTCTATTGAATTACCCACTAGTCATATAGGTACCCTCCTCCATTCATAATTCACGTGAATATTCTGGAACGTTCGAGAATATTTCTGTGAATGTAATTACAAATAGCGGTACCTGCGGATATTAGATTCACCTTCGTTTGAATCCGATTGAAACCACGTCACATCAGAACTTTTGCGTCCTTGTTGCGACCGCATACGGCTCATATTCGATTACTTTTTCACTTCAACATATGAATAGTGAACAATTCGCGGATTACACCCGTCATGTCCAAACATGTTGACACAGCGTTGAATATGGACCCTCGTCACGTCCAAGTCCGTATTTCAGTTGATGCTGAACAATGTTGAATGAAATTAAAATTAGTTTCAGCCTGAGTCTATTCTCACGCTGCTAAAAGGTATCTATAGGCAACGGTAACTACTTAGCATAAGGCGGGGGGTACGCTTACTTGTCGACTTTGTTATAGGTAAGTATAAAAATAATATAATAGGTAAGTACCTCCATTTATAATTTAAACAGATTGACAGTTTCGGTATGTACATAGTCTACTAAATTCAGCTAATTTTGAATAAATAACCCAATGTATTACGAGGGATGCCTTTTAAGTTTTGTCGTTTGAAGAAAAAAACACAACTAGAACCTTATAGTACTTTTTATTGTTTTTCAAAGTATTCACCACGTAGCTTAATACACTTTTCCATTCGCTCAAACCAGTTATTATAACATTTATTCCACTCTAAAGTGGGGGTGTTCAAAATGGCTGACTTGAAAGCGTCGACTGCTTCTTCACTGGACTGGAACCTTTGACCACGAAGACTTTTCTTAATTTTAGGAAATGTAAAAAAATCGTTAGGGCTTAGGTCAGGACTGTATGGAGGATGGTCAAGAATTTCTACTTTTTCCTGCTTCAAATACTCAATCGTTTGACGAGCGCTGTGTGAACTTGCATTGTCGTGGTGCAGGATGATGCGTCGCTTTGAGTTAGATTTTCGAAGTTCGGCGATGACTTGTGGTAAACAAACTGTGGTATACCACTCTGCGTTAACCGTTCTACGATCATCAAGTGCAATAGTCGCAACATGGCCGGTTTTTCTAACGAACGTGGCCACCATCTTCTTTGAAGTGCTTCTAGAACGAACAACTTTAGTCGGCTTTGGCTCGTCTTGAAAGACCCAGATTGTAGATTGTTGTTTGGAATCAGGATCGTAGGCATAGATTCAAGATTCGTCACCACTGATGATGTCGTAGACGTGATTTGACTCTCCTCGGTTGAACCTTTGCAGAGTTTTCTTACACCATCTGACGCGGGCCGCCTTGTGATCGTCGGAAAGCAGATGCGGTATCCAACGGCAAACTAGCTTTCTTACACCAAGCGCTTCATGCAAGATCTTCTGAATGGTTGTCCCTGAGATGCCTAATAGAGCCTCTATCTCTCGATACGTCACATGACGATCTTCGAGAATTAGTTGTCTCACTCCAATGATGTTATCTTCAGTGAATGCAGATTTTGGGCGACCTTCGCGAGATTTGTCACTAACACTAGTATGTCCACGCTGGAATTCTAAATACCAGCGTTCGACAGTCCGCAGACATGGGGCTTCATCCCTGAACACAGATATTAGCTCTTCAAAACACTGAAGCCGTGTCAGGCCTCTTCTAAAGTTGTAGAAAATTATTGCACGAACATTTTCCTTAGAAAGATTCATTTTCGTACGTAACCTGACAGATTCTAATCGACGCTGTGACTAAACAATAACATTAATCCTAATACATTCAACTGTATTGAGATTCGAAATTTAAACACATTCGAATATAGAACAGTTCCAAATTCAAAATTGCCGGGAATTATGGAAACGACAGAACTTAAAAGGCATGCCTCGTAGCAGCCGACAATATGTCGACCACCAAGGAAATGAAGGAATTACCGATTTTTGGCACGACGATCGTTGCTGGTGTGTCAGTCTGGCGAATTTTATTAAATAAATAAAGATCACCAGACTGACACACCAACTGTATGGTCACAAACTAAGCAGCGCTTGTACTACCGGGTACCGTACAATGGAACGGAGGCGAACCCAGTAACACCCAGACCAGGGAAAACTACGAAAAGGCCATTTCCGAAATTTGCCAACGTGGGAATCGACCCGCAACCACCATGTGCAGTGAGCCGAACGGCCTACGCTCGAACCGCTGCGCTAAGCGGTCGTCAAAGATAGGTCGTCATAGATAGGTACTTAAACTGAAACTTGAATTAGTTTCGACAATGACACTACCCAACACTCACGTAGATATGAAACTATTAGAATATTCATATTTGAGACTTGACTTTATTAGAAATGTAGGTATATGACAGAAGGGTGTCGTCCCGTGTTTCTTGTCCCTTGAATAATGTAATTACTCTGATACATCACTACATAGTATAAAACAAAGTCGCTTCCCGCTGTCTGTATGTCTCTATGTATGCTTAGATCTTTAAAACTACGCAACGGATTTAGATGCGGTTTTTTAATTGGTAGAGTGATTCAAGAGGAAGGTTTATATGTATAAAACATGCATAATATAGTAGAGAAATACTGATAATTTTAGAGCCGTGCGAAGCCGGGACGGGTCGCTAGTATACTATAATACTCTGAATCTCTCTATAATACTCTGAGCATTAGTGCGTTCAGTAGATAAGCAGGGCTTGTTTAATATTCCTCACAGGACGCCTTGTCTGTGATCCCGGGATCATGCGATCCCTTTGCTTGTCAATTAAGGTTACTTTGTATCAATTTTGCCAAGATGTTGGCAGATATTTGGCAATATCATAACTTGAAGGTTGCTTTTTATGGGGAAGCTGTGTTAAATTTTGCATAATGTAAAAATGTGGTATCAAAAGGTCCTGAACCGTTTTATTGACCTTGACCAAATAGTAAAAATACCTATATAGCGTAAACTTTGGTTTTCTAATAGTGATGATTACTTCTTCAAAGCGTTAATATTTATTACTAGCTGTGCCCGCGACTTCGTCCGCGTGGAATTTAATTGACAAAGTTTCATACAAACTTTCATCCCCTATTTTATCCCCTTGGGGGTAGAATTAATCAAAATCCTTTCATAGCGGATGCCTACGTCATAACATCTACCTGCATGCCAAATTTCAGCCCGATCCGTCCAGTGGTTTGGTGAGTTATATATGTAATATATGTATTTAGATTGTCATCTACCTGAATTGCTTCAATTAAGAAGCAAATCACAACCTTATTTTTCTCGTCGGGGCTAATTTCAGTAATTATATCTTTTCGTAATCTGGCCTTGCCTAGACGTAATTATGTGGGATCACTCCAAGTCACTTGTACGGTACCCATAGTACAAGGGTGGCTAAGTTCAACCCTCGCGTTCAAATCTGGTGGTAGATTTACCACCTCTGTCTCACTTGGCAGTAGCCTATGTGAGTCCTTAAGCTAGCTGCCCCCTACACTTGCCCACTCCTGCCACCATTGCCCTACACTTGCCCACTCCTGCCACCATTGCCCCACACTTCTGAATATATTTTATTCCCCTCTGGCTGGAACGTACTTTACGCACGCCTCCTCTCCAGCAAAATGCATCAACAGGCTAAGGATTACAGGGGTCGCCCTCGTAACTGAGAGGTTCCGGGTTCGATCCCATCCTGGCCTTTAAACTATTGACGTGACCTCACTCCTAACACAAGCATTAACTTTGCTGGAGGGGAATACTAGTAATGTGGTAAACTCACATTGCCAGTAATTTTTTTTTTAAGTTATTATATCCTAATACTACTAAATATTGTGAATAATAAAATATCACAAATCTTCATCAAAACGCGCTACATCGTAAATGTCCCAATGTGAGTTCACGCCCAGGGTACTAAGAGCTTACATAATGGTGTGTGGACACCGGAAGCCCTTCCGCTCATTTGTTGTATTATGTTGCCCTTCCGGCGCGTAAGGGCCAATTTTTTACAGTACAAAGGTACCCACTAAGCTTGACGTTATCAGCGAGTTTACGTATGTGCCTCATTACAGAGGTCTCTACTTACATGCTCGAGACGCTTTATATAAGGTTTTTTTTAATAGTTACTGCGCGATATTTTGCATGGCGCTTTATTAAATGCTAAGGATGAGGTGGCTAACGGCCATACAAAAAACTAATCGGTTTCTTTCTAACTGTTGAGCGCTCGGTACCAAAAAAACTCTACCAACCTACAGAAAATTTACAACATCAGCGACCTACGCTCGAACCAAGTCAAGTAGTTCTCAAATGAATTAACTGAACTGTACTCCTATACAATATTTACTAAAATTACCGTTACCATTGGACTAATTCAAATAATAATATACCTAACATTTCGTAAACCGTGTCGAACATGTAAAAAAATATTATAATAACTTATTTTCCGTGCGGTTTATAACTTTAATTTGTTGAACAATAGCTACAGTTGAATAAAGTATGTAATATAAAGGAATATACACTTTCGGGTTCTAAATAGACACCTAACCTTAATTAGATTCCATTCAAAGAGACGATTTCCCGCAGCTAATCCCTAGGTGTTGCTTTGAATAGTCAAATCAAGCCGGAACAATGCAAGCTCGGTAGGAGTCAGGTATTGAGATACATGCGCATACAGGCCACAGGTATGTAATACATGCGCGTAGAGACACGGTAAATGAAATGCGCCACAGGTCCGGCTCTGGGAGCGGTGTCTAGATTGCTATTTCGCACGTTGACACGCCTGTTTCAACTTAATTGGTGATTTTAATTACTGGACTGGATATTGTATATTTAGGGTTATTATGTAGACAGGTATCACCCACGACAAATTGAGTATAGCTTATGTAACCTTTGGTTTACACTGACGTATCTAAACACCGGTGAATCATTATGTTTTTTTTGCTGTCAAAAAATAGGGACAACAATATAAGTAGGTGTGGATCAAAGAATTTGTAATAATACGAGGCATGCCTTTTAAGTTCTGTCGTTTCCATAATTCCCGGCAATTTTGAATTTGGAACTGTTCTATATTCGAATGTGTTTAAATTTCGAATCTCAAAACAGTTGAATGTATTAGGATTAATGTTATTGTTTAGTCACAGCGTCGATTAGAATCTGTCAGGTTACGTACGAAAATGAATCTTTCTAAGGAAAATGTTCGTGCAATAATTTTCTACAACTTTAGAAGAGGCCTGACACGGCTTCAGTGTTTTGAAGAGCTAATATCTGTGTTCAGGGATGAAGCCCCATGTCTGCGGACTGTCGAACGCTGGTATTTAGAATTCCAGCGTGGACATACTAGTGTTAGTGACAAATCTCGCGAAGGTCGCCCAAAATCTGCATTCACTGAAGATAACATCATTGGAGTGAGACAACTAATTCTCGAAGATCGTCATGTGACGTATCGAGAGATAGAGGCTCTATTAGGCATCTCAGGGACAACCATTCAGAAGATCTTGCATGAAGCGCTTGGTGTAAGAAAGCTAGTTTGCCGTTGGATACCGCATCTGCTTTCCGACGATCACAAGGCGGCCCGTGTCAGATGGTGTAAGAAAACTCTGCAAAGGTTCAACCGAGGAGAGTCAAATCACGTCTACGACATCATCAGTGGTGACGAATCTTGGATCTATGCCTACGATCCTGATTCCAAACAACAATCTACAATCTGGGTCTTTCAAGACGAGCCAAAGCCGACTAAAGTTGTTCGTTCTCGAAGCACTTCAAAGAAGATGGTGGCCACGTTCGTTAGAAAAACCGGCCATGTTGCGACTATTGCACTTGATGATCGTAGAACGATTAACGCAGAGTGGTATACCACAGTTTGTTTACCACAAGTCATCGCCGAACTTCGAAAATCTAACTCAAAGCGACGCATCATCCTGCACCACGACAATGCAAGTTCACACAGCGCTCGTCAAACGATTGAGTATTTGAAGCAGGAAAAAGTAGAAATTCTTGACCATCCTCCATACAGTCCTGACCTAAGCCCTAACGATTTTTTTACATTTCCTAAAATTAAGAAAAGTCTTCGTGGTCAAAGGTTCCAGTCCAGTGAAGAAGCAGTCGACGCTTTCAAGTCAGCCATTTTGAACACCCCCACTTTAGAGTGGAATAAATGTTATAATAACTGGTTTGAGCGAATGGAAAAGTGTATTAAGCTACGTGGTGAATACTTTGAAAAACAATAAAAAGTACTATAAGGTTCTAGTTGTGTTTTTTTCTTCAAACGACAAAACTTAAAAGGCATCCCTCGTATGTCTTATTATTACAAATTCTTTGGTGTGGATACTTAGCCAGCGCAAACTCACGGGTGTCAAATAGAATCAGCTTATTTACCAAGTAGGTAGTACTTAATATTATTTAAAAATATGAGGTATTTGATATTAACCAGTGAAATGCTTTTACCTGGGTAGCGATTTTAATTCATGTTAGTAAGTAACTATTAAAATAAAATTATCAATTTCACATCGTTGTCCGCATTTTCTATCCAACAGAACGGTCTAATCAAAGAATTTGTAATAATAAGACATTATTATTAAAAAATATTTGGGTCCAATAGTCCAACAACGGTTCAATCATATGAAAAATATCGTCACGAAGAAAGCTAAATTATAACGTCTCTGTTATTTCCTTTGCAAACGGATACGGGGACCGATATAGACTAAAAACATCGTTTTTGTCATGTCTGTTATCCCCTCGTTCGTTTTACCTAAAGGTTACAGATATTCGTTCTATAAATATAAATCAAAAGACCTTTATATTTAGTTACGTCGAGACGGATTTAGATCATCTGGGTTGACAGTAAAAATGAGTGTTAAAGAGCTCGAACCCTAAACTTTACGGTTTTCTAAGTTTCAACTTTCGTCCAGCTGGTTCTTCAATTAATTCAAGCGACTCGACGGACTGGTTCTTTGACTTTTGACAATTAAAATCCTACGCAAGTAGTAAAAGAACAAAAAAAACTATGTATTATGGAAAATATTTACTTTAGGACGAAAAAAAACAAACAATACAATATTGCACGATTGAAATTGGGAAGTCTACATGAAAATACTACTACGACTAAATCGCTGTCCAAATGCCATACGAGCTCCCTTGCCCAGATATTTTTATCACAGTTATTTTAGCCCGGAGTCGCCAGAGTCGCAAAAAATATGTGGTATTTCGAATAGAACGGTACCGCGCATGATCGGGTGAACCACCAGCACTGATATGGTCTACATATAAAATAATTATATCGGTGACTTAGACTGGGTTCGTAGGTAGTACCTAGATAAATGTGAGATGGTGAAATAGGTTCAGACTTTGACTTGAATGTTTCGTATTCAATTCAATTCAAAGCGTTTATTTTGTTTAGGCCTACGGGGGCACTTACAAATTGTCAATTCTACATATATTTTTTTCTTATATCTACAACCGGATCGGAACGCGACCTCGACTGAGAAGATCCGGCAAGAAAGTCAGCGGGCTTGTCTTTTTACATGTCATTTTTTTTTTTTAATCGCCAGTCGCTTATATTCAATTTATATCTACCTACCTACTCTTAATCTTACCGTAAAAAACGCGCGTCTAGTCTATCTATACAGACTTTACGAATTTACGACCGATAAGAACATCATAACTAACTAGACTTACTTAATTTATGATAATCTAATCCAAACATGTTTCACGGAACGCATACCAACAAGTCACCACGAGCGCGTACTTACGTCACAACAGTTGAGTTCCAGTTCTTCAGAGCTCAGTCACAAATCCTTGTTAATTTTTACTAACTTACAAGACTTTTAGTTAGGGATGGCTGAATTTACCTTTTATTATAAACCCCTCGACGCGTCAACGCGAATAACACAGAGAATACAGTGTCGTTACGAAAAAATAGGTAACGAATAATAAAGATAAAAAGAAAATAAACCGGATTTATCCGGTCAAATCCGGCTCGGGATATAAACACGCCAAAAGTTACGCGGGTACTTGGGCGGTGCAGCTCTTAAATACTCCCGATACGACTACTTCACTTATTCATAGAACGTAGGTACCCACTTGCTTTCTTACTTACGAATGTAAAAATGTTGATAGATTTATTTCAAATTACGAACGCATATGACAGCCTCATGGTAGGCGCCACCGCTATAAGGTTCCTTCGTAACCACTGGCCACTACGCATTTTAACCGTCTAAAATAATTGTTTTAGGTATTCAAAATACGCTATCTATAGGATTAGGAACACTGTCAGTTGACAGTGGCCGCTTTTTTTCGTTGGAAAATCCTTTATAGGTCCCGTTCCGCCTAGGGGACGGCGGGAGGGGTTTGTGGGAGTCGCACCATGACCTATGCTGTCATGGTGCGACTCCCGTGGGTTAACCCATAAAAACCAATGTTGAGTGTACCACCTTCTGCCGTGTGCGGGACGCCACGATATCGCGTTAGCATGCATCATGAGGCCAGTTATATTCTAGTTTTACCCTACATTACCACAGTGAAAGAATCACAAAATCAGTCTTACAGTCTTATAGTTACTGACAAACTCACGTATAGACAAACTTACACGGGTAAAATACAACCTCAATTTTGCGAGTCGGTTAAAATCGGATCGCCGCTTCTAAATAAAGGCCTGTGCTGCATTGTTTATGTGGGTTAATCCCGATCCCGTTTCTGGCTCGATACAATGTGTCCCATCCCGTCACCTATGATACTCTAGTGTTACATTTCCACCTCAACTTGTTTATGGTTATTGTTGCGGTAAAGTTAAAGCGCACTTCTTGTTAAGTTTATTATGGAACCCCGGCTCCTGTGAAGGGTAAAGGAGATGGTAGATTATTTAGTTACTGTGTTACACTGGTCATAATATCACCCTTTTAAGCTACGTGACGACTAAAAGAAAAAGAAGAATCAAGCAAAGGTCCTATTTATTAAGTAATTTACTTATTTCAATTTTTTCATCTTTGTATTTGTCCACTTATGCACAACCTAACTATTAATCTAGTTGTCGCAAAGCGTTTTCGGGATAAAAACAGAATTCAAAATTTGACAGGTTTAAAAATATATCACCGTAATTTTTTTATAACAGGTATATCAAAGTCGGCAAACCAGCGTACAACCCGCCTTATGTTAAGCAGTTACCGTAGCGCAAATGCTTGAAATACCAAAGGCATAGCTCGCACGTTGCCAACCTGAAGAGGAGTGAGGTAGACGGAGGGGAAGGAATTATGTATGGGCTTCTGTCTCTCTCATTCATCGTACGAAACACACTTAATATCTGTGAGATATCTATCATCATCATCATCATCAGCCGGAAGACGTCCACTGCTGGACATAGGCCTCCCTCATAGAACGCAACAATGGACGGTTGCTCGCCATCTGCATCCAACGGCTATCCCCGGGACTCTCACCAGATCGTCTGTCCATCTAGTGGGGGGCCGTCCAACTCTGCGTCTTCCGGTTCGAGGTCGCCACTCGAGATATCTATCACAATAATACAATATTAAAATTTTCTGTGAGAGGGTGGTCCTAACCCAGCCGAACTAGCCCTTATTTATATACAGGCTGGCTCATGCTGTTAACAAGCTACAACATAACTCTACCACCGACAATGTGGATATAGCTCTTTCTTTATTATGATGAACGGTACCTAAGTACTTGCGGTTTCCTTCAACTTTGCAAGCGAGGTCAGTGTCCGTTCATCATCATAATAATGGAGGTCGTGTCTCCCGTAAAAGGGGAACCGTGTTGCGGCCCCGCGGGGCTTGTAATGAAGGCGGAGAACTCATTCCGCCTGCCATTACCGAGACTGTATGTCAAGGTCGAATTTAATTCGCCCAGTTAGCCGAATTCAATGAGGGAGTCGTAGCCTAGTTACTAGAAAGAAGATAGATTGGCTCGGCCGGACCTTGGGTGGGTGAGCGAATTATAAGATCTGACCTTTCTCAGTGTTTCCGTGGGCACGTGAAGCTCAGTAGATGGTGAAGATGATGTTAAGCTACCACAAAAATAAGTAATATGATGGTGTAGGTCAATCTTTTATTTTGGTTGATACAGTATGGTAGGCAGTGAGTGCTTTAAAAGGTTAGGTAATTTAGGTATATTAGAAAGAAACTCATGAGACTTTTATGGTAGGTATCTATCTACGTCATCTTTAGCATTTACTAAGGCGCCTTGAATTAGGCATATCGTGCATTATTTAAATAATAACTTTTAATAGCCAAGTGACTAGAGGTGATAATATGATATTTTTTAGGGTTCCGTAGTCACTACGAGAAACCGTTATAAGATCATCCAGTCCGTCCCAGTCTGTCACAGTACCATAAGTTCTTCAGTATTTGTCGGAAGTTGACGAAATTTGGTACAGATGTACCTTAAGACTAGATCTCACTTTCAAAAATATAAAATGTAGCAAAATGACTTTTTTAAGGTACCTCCTCGAATATTGTTAATTTTTTAGTTACCTCATCATGTGAGGTGTCATGAAAAGGTCTTTTAAAATGAAATAGTATTTTTATACAACATTTTATTATCAAAAATTCCGTGTGCGAGATTATTAACTTTTAAAGATTTAATCAACATCTACATAATGAATTCCGTCATTTCTTACATTTTTATAATAATCGACAAAACTAGTTAAACAAAAATATTATTTCTTTAGGTATTGACATGGCTACGGAACCCTACATTGTGCGTGACACGAAACGCACTTGGCCAGTTTTATTTGAATAGTAATCCAATTGCACATTAATTACGACAATTCACGTTATTGAATGAAGCAAATATCCTAGAAAGAGTTTGAAATTCACCGGAAATTTGAAATTTCCGGGTAAATGGTATACGAATTTAAAAATAATTGCCTTTAATTATTTTGCCTTCAACCTTCACTAATAACTCTGCATAGGGAAGAAGGCGTTTCATTTATAATATATAAAGATCATGATTATACAAAATGAACTCATTTACGTTCTTTACGGTTATTTAACTTCATTAAACAGCGGATAATTATAATTATAACGGGCGAATCGTTAATGACGACAGTCTTTGATTAAAGTTAACAAGCTTCCGTGTTTACGAAGGCCGCGGACTAGGTTTATTACTTAACTGGCTATTACTGGACGAAATTGGGTGCGCTACTCTTGTTTCTAGAATATTCTATAATATTGTAGAACTTACGAAAGATTTCTTCTTCTTCCAGTCTATTTCAACCCACTATAATGTATAGACCTCTCCTATTGCACGCTATTCGATCCGCTCTTGTGCTATCTGATCAAGCATGTCCTGGCCACCTTCCTGGCGTCATCGGGCCAAATAAGAACTGTTGAGCGTGCATATTAATATATGACATTGACCCAAGATACAAAATTACAAAAAACATAGCTTAGTAGTTCTTGATTCAAATCTCAAATTGTAATTACAATCAAATACCTTAAAAAAGTTTTCGCTAAAAGATTACAATTTAACGTAAAATTAAAATCAATATAAGATAATGAGTATTACAGTAAACAAACTGAAACAATATTTTCGAATGCTTGGGTGAGTTCATCCATTTCATCCAACACTCAGTGCTTAAGAATTACGAAGAGCCGAACACACCTACCGCCATCTGTTATCTGTATGCTAACAACTAACATAAACTATATTTTACGCCTCTGCAAAACTACAATCGACTTCGCACACAAAGTGAGAATATAGAAACAAATGGTAACCCCCTTTTCTGGAAGACGGCAGACTTGTGTGCCAATTACCGCGACCATTAATGATGTTATTGTTGATTGAGTTTATGTTTCTAGTTGCTCAAATGTTCTAGTCTACCGGATGGTTGAGCTTACCACCGGTGTGAAGTTGGCGGCCTAAAGTTGGCGGCCCTTCATAACCCGACAAAATTAAAATGTTCGAAAATATTATTTGAAATAATATGAAAGAAAATCTCTGTACGCGGTAAACTAAGGGAAATGGAAAAACTGTGGCATCATAGGGCGGACAATTTTCACAATAAAACTATTTTTAGACGGTTTTCGTACATTTATTCATATCGAGTCTTGCGATGGAACTTCAACTACTTCTACCCAACAGATTTTCTTGAAACTTTGCTCACGGAAAATAATGCGTGTTCCTTGTCTCATGAGCTTTTCAACGAGCCCTCAAACAACCCCTTGCGAACCGTCCTTAGGGGTTGTCTTGTCGGAAAAGTGTGAAAAAAATTCAATAGATTTTTATGTTTTGAGTCTCGACTCGTAGTGCTTATACTGAGCTAGGTATCACTATGTGGCTTATGCATGCGTGTTCCTTGTCTCATGAGCTTTCCAACGAGCCCTCAAAAATCCCCTTGCGAACCGTCCTTGGGGGTTGTCTGGTCCCAAGTCTGAAAAGTATGGTAAAATTTCAGCTGCTACTTTTGTCTAGACATGTTTTTCTGTAACTTAGCTAGGTATCACTTTGTGGCTTATGCGGGCGTGTTTCTTGTCTCATGAGCTTTCCAGCGAGCGCTCAAACAACCCCTTGCGAACCGTCCTTAGGGGTTGTCTGGTCGGAAAAGTGTGAAAAAAAATCAATAGATTTTTATCTTTTGAGTCTCGACACCTAGTGCTTATACTGAGCTAAGTATCACTTTGTGGCTTATGCGTGCGTGTTCCTTGTCTCATGAGCTTTCCAACGAGCCTTCAAACAACCCCTTGCGAACCGTCCTTAGGGGTTGTCTTGACGGAAAAGTGTGGAAAAAGTACAATACATTTTTATGTTTTGAGTCTAGACTCCTAGTACTTAAACTGAGCTAGGTATCACTTTGTGACTTATGCGTGCGTGTTCCTTGTCTCATGTGCTTTCCAACAAGCACTCAAACAACCCCTTGCGAACCGTCCTTCGGGGTTGTCTGGTCCCAAGTCCGAAAAGTATGGTAAAATTTCAGCTGCTACTTTTGTCTAGACATGTATTTCTGAAACTGAGCTAGGTATCACTTTGTGGCTTATGCGGGCATGTTTCTTGTCTCATGAGCTTTCCAACGAGCCCTCAAACAACCCCTTGCGAACCGTCCTAAGGGGTTGACTTGTCGGAAAAGTGTGGAAAAATCAATAGATTTTTATGTTTTGAGTCTCGACTCCTAGTGCTTATACTGAGCTAGGTATCACTTTGTGGCTTATGCGTGCGTGCTCCTTGTCCCATGAGCTTTCCAACGAGGCCTCAAACAACCCCTTGCGAACCGTCTTTGGGGGTTGTCTGGTCCCAAGTCCGAAAAGTATGGTAAAATTTCAGCTGCTACTTTTGTTTAGACATGTATTTCTGAAACTGAGCTAGGCATCACTTTGTGGCTTATGCGTGCGTGTTCCTTGTCTCATGAGCTTTCCAACGAGCCTTCAAACAACCCCTTGCGAACCGTCCTTAGGGGTTGTCTTGACGGAAAAGTGTGGAAAAAGTACAATACATTTTTATGTTTTGAGTCTAGACTCCTAGTACTTAAACTGAGCTAGGTATCACTTTGTGACTTATGCGTGCGTGTTCCTTGTCTCATGTGCTTTCCAACAAGCACTCAAACAACCCCTTGCGAACCGTCCTTCGGGGTTGTCTGGTCCCAAGTCCGAAAAGTATGGTAAAATTTCAGCTGCTACTTTTGTCTAGACATGTATTTCTGTAACTTAGCTAGTTATCACTTTGTGGTTTATGCGTGCGTGTTCCTTGTCCCATGAGCTTACCAACGAGGCCTCAAACAACCCCTTGCGAACCGTCTTTGGGGGTTGTCTGGTCCCAAGTCCGAAAAGTATGGTAAAATTTCAGCTGCTACTTTTGTTTAGACATGTATTTCTGAAACTGAGCTAGGCATCACTTTGTGGCTTATGCGTGCGTGTTCCTTGTCTCATGAGCTTTCCAACGAGCCTTCAAACAACCCCTTGCGAACCGTCCTTAGGGGTTGTCTTGACGGAAAAGTGTGGAAAAAGTACAATACATTTTTATGTTTTGAGTCTAGACTCCTAGTACTTAAACTGAGCTAGGTATCACTTTGTGACTTATGCGTGCGTGTTCCTTGTCTCATGTGCTTTCCAACAAGCACTCAAACAACCCCTTGCGAACCGTCCTTCGGGGTTGTCTGGTCCCAAGTCCGAAAAGTATGGTAAAATTTCAGCTGCTACTTTTGTCTAGACATGTATTTCTGAAACTGAGCTAGGTATCACTTTGTGGCTTATGCGGGCATGTTTCTTGTCTCATGAGCTTTCCAACGAGCCCTCAAACAACCCCTTGCGAACCGTCCTTGGGGGTTGTCTGGCCCCAAGTCTGAAAAGTATGGTAAAATTTCAGCTGCTACTTTTGTCTAGACATGTATTTCTGAAACTGAGCTAGGTATCACTTTGTGGCTTATGCGGGCGTGTTCCTCGTCCCATGAGCTTACCAACGAGCTCTCAAACAACCCCTTGCGAACCGTCCTTGGGGGTTGTCTGGCCCCAAGTCTGAAAAGTATGGTAAAATTTCAGCTGCTACTTTTGTCTAGACATGTTTTTCTGTAACTTAGCTAGGTATCACTTTGTGGTTTATGCGTGCGTGTTCCTCGTCCCATGAGCTTACGAACGAGCTCTCAAACAACCCCTTGCGAACCGTCCTTGGGGGTTGTCTGGTCCCAAGTCTGAAAAGTATGGTAAAATTTCAGCTGCTACTTTTGTCTAGACATGTTTTTCTGTAACTTAGCTAGGTATCACTTTTTGGCTTATGCGTGCGTGTTCCTTGTCTCATGAGCTTTCCAACGAGCCTTCAAACAACCCCTTGCGAACCGTCCTTAGGGGTTGTCTTGACGGAAAAGTGTGGAAAAAGTACAATACATTTTTATGTTTTGAGTCTAGACTCCTAGTACTTAAACTGAGCTAGGTATCACTTTGTGACTTATGCGTGCGTGTTCCTTGTCTCATGTGCTTTCCAACGAGCCCTCAAACAACCCCTTGCGAACCGTCCTTAGGGGTTGACTTGTCAGAAAAGTGTGAAAAAAATCAATAGATTTTTATGTTTTGAGTCTCGACTCCTAGTGCTTATACTGAGCTAGGTATCACTTTGTGGCTTATGCGTGCGTGCTCCTTGTCCCATGAGCTTTCCAACGAGGCCTCAAACAACCCCTTGCGAACCGTCTTTGGGGGTTGTCTGGTCCCAAGTCCGAAAAGTATGGTAAAATTTCAGCTGCTACTTTTGTTTAGACATGTATTTCTGAAACTGAGCTAGGGATCACTTTGTGGCTTATGCGTGCGTGTTCCTTGTCTCATAAGCTTTCCAACAAGCCCTCAAACAACCCCTTGCAAACCGACCTTAGGGGTTGTCTTGACGGAAAAGTGTGGAAAAAGTACAATACATTTTTATGTTTTGAGTCTAGACTCCTAGTACTTAAACTGAGCTAGGTATCACTTTGTGACTTATGCGTGCGTGTTCCTTGTCTCATGTGCTTTCCAACGAGCCCTCAAACAACCCCTTGCGAACCGTCCTTAGGGGTTGACTTGTCAGAAAAGTGTGAAAAAAATCAATAGATTTTTATGTTTTGAGTCTCGACTCCTAGTGCTTATACTGAGCTAGGTATCACTTTGTGGCTTATGCGTGCGTGCTCCTTGTCCCATGAGCTTTCCAACGAGGCCTCAAACAACCCCTTGCGAACCGTCTTTGGGGGTTGTCTGGTCCCAAGTCCGAAAAGTATGGTAAAATTTCAGCTGCTACTTTTGTTTAGACATGTATTTCTGAAACTGAGCTAGGCATCACTTTGTGGCTTATGCGTGCGTGTTCCTTGTCTCATGAGCTTTCCAACAAGCCCTCAAACAACCCCTTGCAAACCGACCTTAGGGGTTGTCTTGACGGAAAAGTGTGGAAAAAGTACAATACATTTTTATGTTTTGAGTCTAGACTCCTAGTACTTAAACTGAGCTAGGTATCACTTTGTGACTTATGCGTGCGTGTTCCTTGTCTCATGTGCTTTCCAACAAGCACTCTAATAACCCCTTGCGAACCGTCCTTGGGGGTTGTCTGGACCCAAGTCCGAAAAGTATGGTAAAATTTCAGCTACTACTTTTGTCTAGACATGTATTTCTGAAACTGAGCTAGGTATCACTTTGTGGCTTATGCGTGCGTGTTCCTTGTCTCATGAGCTTTCCAACGAGCCTTCAAACAACCCCTTGCGAACCGTCCTTAGGGGTTGTCTTGACGGAAAAGTGTGGAAAAAGTACAATACATTTTTATGTTTTGAGTCTAGACTCCTAGTACTTAAACTGAGCTAGGTATCACTTTGTGACTTATGCGTGCGTGTTCCTTGTCTCATGTGCTTTCCAACAAGCACTCTAACAACCCCTTGCGAACCGTCCTTGGGGGTTGTCTGGACCCAAGTCCGAAAAGTATGGTAAAATTTCAGCTACTACTTTTGTCTAGACATGTATTTCTGAAACTGAGCTAGGTATCACTTTGAGGCTTATGCGTGCGTGCTCCTTGTCCCATGAGCTTTCCAACGAGGCCTCAAACAACCCCTTGCGAACCGTCTTTGGGGGTTGTCTGGTCCCAAGTCCGAAAAGTATGGTAAAATTTCAGCTGCTACTTTTGTTTAGACATGTATTTCTGAAACTGAGCTAGGCATCACTTTGTGGCTTATGCGGGCATGTTTCTTGTCTCATGAGCTTTCCAACGAGCCCTCAAACAACCCCTTGCGAACCGTCCTTAGGGGTTGACTTGTCGGAAAAGTGTGAAAAAAATCAATAGATTTTTATGTTTTGAGTCTCGACTCCTAGTGCTTATACTGAGCTAGATATCACTTTGTGGCTTATGCGTGCGTGTTCCTTGTCCCATGAGCTTTCCAACGAGGCCTCAAACAACCCCTTGCGAACCGTCTTTGGGGGTTGTCTGGTCCCAAGTACGAAAAGTATGGTAAAATTTCAGCTGCTACTTTTGTTTAGACATGTATTTCTGAAACTGAGCTAGGTATCACTTTGTGACTTATGCGTGCGTGTTCCTTGTCTCATGTGCTTTCCAACAAGCACTCTAACAACCCCTTGCGAACCGTCCTTCGGGGTTGTCTGCTCCCAAGTCCGAAAAGTATAGTAAAATTTCAGCTGCTACTTTTGTCTAGACATGTATTTCTGAAACTGAGCTAGGTATCACTTTGTGGCTTATGCGGGCGTGTTTCTTGTCTCATGAGCTTTCCAACGAGCCCTCAAACAACCCCTTGCAAACCGTCCTTAGTGGTTGTCTGGTCGGAAAAGTGTGAAAAAAAATCAATACATTTTTATGTTTTGAGTCTCGACTCCTAGTGCTTATACTGAGCTAGGTATCACTTTGTGGCTTATGCGTGCGTGTTCCTTGTCTCATGAGCTTTCCATCACCAATACCATACAATGGGACCAGACAACCCCGAAGGACGGTTCGCAAGGGGTTGTTTGAGGCCTCGTTGGAAAGCTCATGGGACAAGGAACACGCACGCATAAGCCACAAAGTGATACCTAGCTCAGTATAAGCACTAGGAGTCGAGACTCAAAACATAAAAATCTATTGATTTTTTTTCACACTTTTCCGACAAGTCAACCCCTAAGGACGGTTCGCAAGGGGTTGTTTGAGGGCTCGTTGGAAAGCTCATGAGACAAGAAACATGCCCGCATAAGCCACAAAGTGATACCTAGCTCAGTTTCAGAAATACATGTCTAGACAAAAGTAGCAGCTGAAATTTTACCATACTTTTCGGACTTGGGACCAGACAACCCCGAAGGACGGTTCGCAAGGGGTTGTTTGAGAGCTCGTTGGTAAGCTCATGGGACAAGGAACACGCACGCATAAACCACAAAGTGATACCTAGCTCAGTTTCAGAAATACATGTCTAGACAAAAGTAGTAGCTGAAATTTTACCATACTTTTCGGACTTGGGTCCAGGCAACCCCCAAGGACGGTTCGCAAGGGGTTGTTAGAGTGCTTGTTGGAAAGCACATGAGACAAGGAACACGCACGCATAAGTCACAAAGTGATACCTAGCTCAGTTTAAGTACTAGGAGTCTAGACTCAAAACATAAAAATGTATTGTACTTTTTCCACACTTTTCCGTCAAGACAACCCCTAAGGACGGTTCGCAAGGGGTTGTTTGAGGGCTCCCTGGAAAGCTCATGAGACAAGAAACATGCCCGCATAAGCCACAAAGTGATACCTAGCTCAGTATAAGCACTAGGAGTCGAGACTCAAAACATAAAAATCTATTGATTTTTTTTCACACTTTTCCGACAAGTCAACCCCTAAGGACGGTTCGCAAGGGGTTGTTTGAGGGCTCGTTGGAAAGCTCATGAGACAAGAAACATGCCCGCATAAGCCACAAAGTGATACCTAGCTCAGTTTCAGAAATACATGTCTAGACAAAAGTAGCAGCTGAAATTTTACCATACTTTTCGGACTTGGGACCAGACAACCCCGAAGGACGGTTTGCAAGGGGTTGTTTGAGAGCTCGTTGGTAAGCTCATGGGACAAGGAACACGCACGCATAAACCACAAAGTGATACCTAGCTAAGTTACAGAAAACATGTATAGACAAAAGTAGCAGCTGAAATTTTTCCATACTTTTCGGACTTGGGTCCAGACAACCCCCAAGGACGGTTCGCAAGGGGTTTTTTGAGGGCTCGTTGGAAAGCTCATGAGACAAGGAACACGCATGCATAAGCCACAAAGGGATACCTAGCTCAGTATAAGCACTACGAGTCGAGCCTCAAAACATAAAAATCTATTGAATTTTTTTCACACTTTTCCGACAAGACAACCCCTAAGGACGGTTCGCAAGGGGTTGTTTGAGGGCTCGTTGAAAAGCTCATGAGACAAGGAACACGCATTATTTTCCGTGAGCAAAGTTTCAAGAAAATCTGTTGGGTAGAAGTAGTTGAAGTTCCATCGCAAGACTCGATATGAATAAATGTACGAAAACCGTCTAAAAATAGTTTTATTGTGAAAATTGTCCGCCCTAGGATGCCACAGTTTTTCCATTTCCCTTAGTTTACCGCGTACAGAGATTTTCTTTCATATTATTTCAAATAATATTTTCGAACATTTTAATTTTGTCGGGTTATGAAGGGCCGCCAACTTTAGGCCGCCAACTTCACACCGGTGAGCTTACCAACTTGTTATTAGTTCGATTTGTATTTGCGGTACAGCTTGTTAAGGTCTAACAATATTCTTGCTTGAGAATTAACAAAATATACGGCTGACTAAACTGTAAATAGCGGTATGCTTAAAGCTTAGTCAGGCATATATTTATTTGAATCTCGGTCTCCTTTGAACTGTCGTTTTGAAAGTATACATCTGTAGAATTTCTATTTACTACGGCTCCCTATATAGTTTTGTAAGACAAAGTAGTGTAGTGTAGTGACAAAGTATTCCCTTTGTTAGATAAATGTTAGTCTCGCGCTTGTGTAACTTTTGCACAATGCAAAGGCACAGTAGAGATCCAGCTACATCCCCAACGAAATATCAACTTTCGTGCATAATAAAACCATTTTGAAAAAATAGTTTAGCAACAGATTCCATGATTCAATTTCACAATCCACAGCAATATTCTCGTAACGCGATTACCGTCTCCAAAACAATATACAAAGCGGTTCATTCCGGGTGACCGGCTTCGACTCCCTCGTGCGCAGCGACAAATATTTCATGGAAGTGCAAAATCTTGTAGACTCACCAGCGGCCCGCCGTCCGAGTGCACGCGCGGCGATTTATTGGCAACACCTCGATTTCAATTTACCGGTATATGGGAGTGCATTCGGTCTAATAAAATACAATTTATCCGGCCATTTTAGTGTGCTGAAACGAAAAATCTTTGAATGTTCTCTGAAAAGAATTTTATGGCTAAGTTTGCACAAAGCTGTTGATTTAGTTCAGTAACAGAGATTCTCGATTGTTACAGTTTCATAACAATTTTCAGGGGCATATTTCGTAAATGTCCATTTTTTATTTATTACAAACATCATTTATAAAAATCAAAACGGAATTTCAACAAAAAATGAATTCAGTGTTTATCATCGGCACCGAACCTAGTCTTCTGAATGATGACGTAACAAAATTATTTAGGTATCGAAAACTGCTAAGACATAAAGTGACTACACATTTCGCGACACCTAAATGCGATTTTCTCACTCCACTGAAGATCCCCGAAGACGTACCTACATAGAACTTGTGTCGAGTTTTCCACTTCGCCGACTTTCTGTTAGAAACGTCCAAAATTCCTGAAAATGCTTCGTTATGTATGCTATGACGTCAGCCGACGTCTTTATTTTAAGTTTCCCAGCCATGTTTTCATTTTTTATATTTACTACAAAGATCATGTTACTTTTATAGTATTAAAAATACTTAAGAAGAGAGACATTTGATTATCTGAAAAGTAAAAGCAAAATTTTATTTAACTATCAAAAGTTTATAACTCCACTGGGACATTACTGAATACAATTCCATTTAATGAAATCTTTTCTGAGTATTAAAAAAATACTTCGCCTTTCTCAGTAACAATCTGAGGAGAGCTCTTAACGTTATTAAAAGTGGTAACAATTAGGCCCCGAAAAGAAAGTAAGACTAAGTTTTAAGTATTAATTACATTCCCGATGGTTTACTTATCTTTAGTTTAGTAAATTACTTTAAATACTAATTACAATTATTCGTGAAAGTTTTCTTGGTAGTTCCTTTGATTCAACGCAACTTTCGCTTTTTAATTAGTTTAAAGATCAACATTGTTTTCTGTGACAATATTGAAGACCTTGTTATCTGTATGTTGACATTAAACTTTTATATCAATAGAAATTCCCCAGGTTTTATTTTTCTCCAAATTGTCTGGTCTGATTTGGATACCCCTTAAAAAATTATACGTTGCGATCAAATATTATAATGTAACTAGCCGTTGCTTGCGGCTCCGTGATCATCATCATCTGCCTTACCATTTCCCATTATCTGGGGTCGGCGCAGTATGTCTTTTGCTTCCAATCATCGCGCTTTCCTGTCATACTCATATCCACTCCAACCTCGTGCATATCACTCTTAATACAATCCATCCATCTTTTCTTGGGCCTTCACGCTTCTCATCCCTTCTCATCACGTGTTGCGGCTCCATGATACATCAATAAAATAAAAGCAGCCTAAGATACTCCTCATAACATCAGCTATCTACCAGTGAAAGACTTGCCAAAATCAATTTGAAATGATTTCATACGACCATTTCTGGGGTGAGGATTATAAAATTAGATCTAAATATATATAACTTAAAGGTGACTGACTGACTGACTGACTGACATAGTGATCTATCAACGCACAGCCACACCACTGGACGGATCGCGCTGAAATTTGGCATATAGGTAGATGTTATGACGTAGGCATCCGCTAAGAAAGGATTTTGATTAATTCTACCCCCAAGGGGATAAAATAGGGGACGAAAGTTTGTATGAAACTTTGTCAATTTTAAACCGATCGGGCTGAGACTTTGCATGCATAAAGCTACTATGACGTAGACATTCCCTAAGAAAGGATCAAAATTCCACGCGGACGAAGTCGCGGGCTCAGCCAGTATGGTATATTGTCTTACCTAAAAATCTATTTTGTAATAGCTCCCTACATTTACTAACCTGTGACATCTAACCTGAGACTGATCTTGGAAATGTCATTCTTCATACAAAATGATATGTCAAAAGAATTGAGATGGGTTTATTAACGGCCCTAAGATATACAAGGTGACACATAATGGGTATACTTTTTTTTTCAAAACTTAACTTTGTAATTCTTAAACCATCAGCTTTGGAGGGAACTTGAAAAACAAAAGGTGTTATAGGAATACAGCTGTTGACCGATTTCACAAGTCTACAAAACCTTTAGTACTTCAACTGTCCCACAAAGGCGATAGTTTGAGATTTACAAAGTTAAGTTGCAAAAAAAATAGTATACCCTTTTTGTATCACCTAGTATAAGATTGCATGTTTCACTCAAACCGTTTGAAGCAGAGAATCGTGATTTTATTAAGGATTTCGTTTTTCCTTTTCATTTACGGAACCGTAAATATATCTCAAACGTTCGCCAGACTCGGTGCCAAGCTCTTTAAGTCTTTGAGTATTAACAGTTTGGTGTTCCATTCGATAAGAGCAATGGATCGCATCCTACTCCGTTCGCGAAGTTTCTCCTTTGTGAACTGATTAGATTGATCGGAGCTGCCACGTTGGTCCTCCTGATTTGCGTCTTTAAGTCACGTCGAAGTTTACTACAATGCATTTCGCGTATTAATAAATAAAGCTTAAATACATCTCGCGTGTAATCCAAGAACTTCAGATAAGCTTTCAAGCTTCGTTTGCAAGCAGTAAAGTCGAATATCGGACATGTGGCATTTAGGTGTTTAGAGGATTAATGGTTAAATAATAAAACGCTACTCAAATGTTAAGTCGTTCTTAGCTGTTTTGTATCAGTTTTTCTGGCGGCACTCGCTAGTTCTACAGGCACGGTCTGCTTATTATTTTCGTCTCAGACTTAATTCATACTACTTCTGACACATGCATAAATGGGGATCGTCTTCTATGGAGTACGGACATACGATTAAGTGCTGTGCAGTTTTTTTTCTTATTTAAATAATAAATTGCCTTTTTCTTATTTATTTTATTTTTTTATACAAGTCATGTAACAAGTAGTTCCAAAATCTAAGAGTATAGTTTAAAGAAAATAGTGCTGTCAGTGATTGAATAAGATTAAGTGGGTACCCTCATCTGATAGCCGAAACGTCAGCCGACATACTCAACACAGCATCCATGGCCTGCAATCTGTTACAATCCGGTCTGGCCAGGATTTGATTGATCGATCTCGCTAGTCTTAGCTCCATTGAACGGAGCATTACCGTCTTGGATGGAATCAAATTTAATATTGGTTGGTAAAATAATAATGTAATATTACATCAGCAAAAGTGTTTATTCATTATAATACTTTAGAACAGAAATAACTTCCACTATGAGAATCTGAAGTAGGCTTTTAATATTATTAAAATTCATAATTAGGGCGCTGAAGAGAGAAGGCAACTTTACTTATGCGTAATTATTAAATCTCCGTCGACTAACTCGTCTGCGCGATCTTTAAATTTAGCGTCTGGGAAAAATATGGGTTCGGTTCGCCGGGAGAAGCAAATATAATTTGGAATTAGAAATAAATTCTAAGGTGTCTCCATGTTTCCACGCAAGCCTAGACAATAACCACACAAAACTCATGTCATTGCGAGAGTGGTTCAGAGAATTTTAAGCCATAGAAATACTCGTAGCAGGTATAGCTACGAATCCCGCGTCGTAGGCGTGGGCTACGACTTTTCCCGTAGCCGTAATATCGTAGTAGTGTGTATGGTAGAAAATATCTACTGGACATATTTTGGCCTCTCCCGGGCTTAAGTCCTACTAATATTATAAATGTGAAAGTTTGTGAGTGTGGATGTATGTATGTATGTTTGTTACTCCTTCACGCAAAAACTACTGAACGGATTTGGATCAAATTTGCAACACAGATAGTTTATAACCGGGATTAACATATAGGATACTTTTTATCCAGATAATCCCGAAATTTTTGTTACGTTAAATACTACGCGGACGAAGTCCGTGGGCACAGCTAGAAGATTAATATTTTTATGTCTCTGATTTCTGTGCTATACTTATGTGACTTTATTTTATTGGAAACATGAAATCCAATTTATGTTTAGTGATAACTAAGTGACTTTGATATGGGTACGCACGCAACTTGGCTAATCCATCATTAATCTAGGGACGAATTTGCAACTCTGGCCGAGTGTCGATTAGGGTCAAGATTATGGAAAATATTCGCCGGTCTTTATACCTCGGTCACCCTTAATGACAGTTTTGAAGTTTCATACGCCGTCAGTATTTTTAAGAAAACTATTTTCTTATATTCAAAGTAGAAAACTGTAGTTTTTTTCTATATATTTTTTTATAAAGTTATGATAATCTCGGCTCTGGTTTTTACAGACATACAGTCTACCTGCCGATATTTTCTAGGCTATATAATATGAACACTGAAAATATAAACTCAGTTTACTCACAAAACCTTGTAAGCCCAAGGAAAACACGTTCTGTAACACTTTGCAATATGAGAACTCCTATTGTTATCGCAAAAGCATTTAAAGATTTTATCATCGCCAGAGTTTCCGGATAAACATACAATTCCTGAAATGTACAGAAAACATAACTTTGTTTTGTTTTTAAAGTTATTTGAATATGAGCGGTCACGTACGTACTGTAAAGTGAGCCGTTACAACGGCAATATCCCGTTACTCCCGCAAACGCTCCTTCCGTGGGTAATGAAGGTGCGGTTTTAGTGCAGAGCGCAGCCTTTCATGTTGAACTACATGTCGTATATACTCGAAATGAGGACAGGATGTGGTATCAGGTCAGCGTAGTTAAGCTTTATTTTGCCAAAGTAGCTAGAACGATTAGAAAAAAGTAAGTACCTCGTCCATTACCTCAAGAATTTCCGAAAAACTTCGAATTTATTTTTTTCATAAATTTAGGCATAGTTTCGTAACTTATTCTATTACCGATCGTATACAACAAAAGTATGTCATTTTAAAAAAAGACTTTATGTATTCATTCTTATTATGACACATAATGATCTGGCCGCATTTCTTTGTTTCTGCTTAGTAAGAAACAGGCAATACGCTACGCTATTTTCATCAAACGCTTCGCTAAGGTCCAATGAGAACACAGCTTTAGGTGACGATAAAACTCTCGCACAACCAGCGATAAGGCGGGTCTACACGCGTCTTAATCTTATAGGTACCTCCTAACTCGACGAGTATTTTTAATGCTACTTTGCTGTTGTTATTACTTGTGTTACTGATGTTACACGTACAATAAGAACCTTACATTTTACACCATGAACCTTAACCTTCACTACCTACTAACTACTTTGAGACTAAAACAAAAATATGTATGATTTGTAATTCATGAAGCTTAAATGTTGGTATACAAGATACTTTTACAGATTTTGATAAAAACGAATATGTACAAGTTAAACACCTTTTAATAAATCTATCTAAATAATATACCCATAAATAATTTCTAGCGATTAATAATGTCTGTGTGCGATCTTTGAGAGAGATATACCTCATCTTCATTCCTCAAGTCTCATGACCCTTCCGACGCAATGGGACATTATACCGGAAATAGAAGTGTTTAATACCCAGTTACCAACATTGCGAAAATGCCGGTTATATCCATTACCGGTTGGTTGGTTCTATGGTTATAGAACTAATATATTATAGATTTCAATTACTAATAATATTGATGGCGAATACGCCGCACGCACCCAACTTTATAACCGAGAATATTACGGTCGGTACGGAGATTTCTAAGGTCCTCTGAAATAATGGAACAGTTACGTAACGTTCACTTACATTTTTCTTACAAATAGATTGTTATGGCTTCCGCGTATCTTATCGATTCCATAAATCCGGTATATAATAATAATATGTTATTTATAATGAAAATTTGAGTACAGTGATAGTTATGCAATATCGTTTCTCAGAATAGATTTGTATATATAGCCTTGCAGTTATTTTGAAACGAAACCGATTACTAGAAAACTGAGGATATTACATTACCAATAATCTATTTCACTGCTCCAACTAAGCTAAATATTTGAGGTTTAATTGTCAGGATTTGGATCGAATCTAAAACCTCTCGGTCAAGAGACTGAGCTATTGGCGCTTAAACAATCCCTAAGTAATTTAGGGACAATTTTCTTTCTAACATTATTGCTTCTGTATGTATATTATAATGTTAAAGTTATTGAGAACAGTCAAGTGTCTGGCTAAAGTTTATCTATTGATAATAATTTAAAGTAACTCTATTGGAATACACAACTCTTAAGGGGAAGGACATGAAGCGGAATTGATTTAACCCCTCTATCTGTGAATGCGTGAGCGAATCGTGTGAATGATCCGCTCTACTGATTCCCCGAGTGTGACTCTTTCTCGTACGTAACTCATATATTGTGGGTAAATGTAGAGACAATCGAAATAACCTATAGACCGTACGTAACGTAGGTATATACGTGGTACGTATAGATACATAATATTGTTTATGTGTATTAAGTATGTTTGTATAATTTTAATGTTCCATCGTAGCGTCTTCTCATCAATTTTGTATGAATTAGGTGTCAATCGATTCGTTATTACGGTCTAGTCGACGTAGGCTACATTTTAAACGAAAAAAATCAATAAGACGGACCAATAAGATCAAATTTCCAAAACATGCGTGTCGTTAGATTCTTTGCATTCAATATACATAATATCTATCTATCTATCCACCTATATCTCAAGTATACAAGATGAAAAAAAAAACCAGGTGTTTATAATATTTAATTGATTTTAAACGTTATACAAAAGGCATTGAAATAGGGTTTTGTATAAGCACCAATGTACAATCAAGACTGCATTCAATTTGCACTACAAACATATTGATAACACAATCACCCGTTTCCGTTCACCTGGTTGAATTGTACTGAACACAATCTGAGAAGCAATTTCTCTATATCGATTTACTTCCTCGGAACGGTCACGTTCGTATTTAGATAGAATGCTTGAACACAGATTGATAACATTTCTTCTCTAAAGAATAATATAAAGTATTCGCTTTTGCGACTAGGACACAATACAAGAGTTCGTATATTTTTTAAATCTTAGGGTACATTTTGTATTTGCAGGTATAGTATATTTTGTTCAAAATCTCGTAATTACAAAATTGTATAAAATAAAGAACATCTTTGTTAATCAGTCTCAATGGAGTGCCTTGCATAGTAAGATACAAAATAAAGTATCAAAGAGAAATTATTCATAAAGATAAAAGAAAGAAAAGAAATAAAGTGCAATTATTCATAGTCAGCGAGAAAACAGTAGTGAAGCTTCACAATTTATTTTCGACTCTACAAACAAACCACATTTACATTTTTACAGTATCTACCTACTCCCTCAAACAGCAAAGTACAAAAGGGCAATTACCTGACATAAATAAAATTTAAGATATACCTATCTAATTATTAAAATACCGTGCAGCTTTATACTAAACACGAGGAATCCCTGTTGCACGAAAAACAAGCCAAGAAAGAGCCTCCCTTTCTACTTACTAGGGTATAGGCGCGGGTCAGAAGCGTCAGGGACGGTGGACGGTAGAGGTATTTAGGCATGGCTAATAGGAGTGAGAGGGACACAGCCCCACCAGGGTATATCTCAGTCGACTAGTTTTTCCGTCCACAAAAGTATAATACACTGCAATATAGGTTAATAAAGTCGCGACCAAAATACATCATTATCAACAAAAACTCTTCATAAAGACCAAAAGACATCCTTAAAACTTCATATAGCATAACGATAGAACAATACGACGTGCAACGCCATATAAAAAGTGATAGCGAACGAAGCGACAATCGCAAAATCCGTGAACACCGCGGGCGCAGGCTTCTTTGCGTACCCGAACACGACCACCATTCTAGCGACCGTGTACATCCTGAACAAACTGGTGCCAACTTCCACTGAAGGACAAGTCGTTATGTACAGCGCAGCTACTATCCAAAACGGGGCTAAGTTCTTCAGTTCTGATAAATAAGCCCTTCGAACGACGTCTGGGTGCGTAAATATTCCCTTTCTGACCCAAGTCATGGCAGCTAGAGGGCTTAGCGCGAGTAATTTGATGGCGAGCAATGCCGAATGGGCCATGTACGTTTGGGACAGCGGACTGTCCAAATGTATAGTAACTCCCATTAACAAATATAGTAGATTCGGTATTTCAATTGATTTCTTGGTATAACATTTCCTTATCAAAATAACGTAAAATTACAATCCGTGTATACAAAATTACTCTGTGATGACAATTAAAAATATTCCAAAGATAATTAAGAACTAGGAACTATTCTTAGTCCGTGACTCATCGCGTAAACGCTAAAAAAAATCTAAAGTTTAGATATCAGTCATTTGAGCCGACTGACCAAAGAGAATATAACCGTTCTGCCGTTATGCCACAGAATGTGCAAGGCCACTGAGCCTAACAACCACTAGGCTTATTATTGTTTAGGGCTCATTACCTTTGTGTCAAAAAGGTAAACACGGTCGACACTACATCAACAGAATGCTGCAAATTTCGTCTTCAAAGGAACATAATTAGTGATAAACTTTGGTTGAATACAAATACCTATTCCAGAACTACAATATACATTTACAAACTCGAGAGACAGTAGGTGTCCTCTAATATTTATACAGGCGCCTGAACATGATGCAGTGTAAAGAGGGATTTATATCCTTTGTGTCGATGTTGATAAATAAATAATAACTAAATTACAATAAATATGGGGTTGTGTATGTAAATTAAATACGAAAGAGATATTTGGAGATAACTAGGTATAAATCTTGGAAACTTTAGAAACTTATACCATCTAACTGATAATCTAAAGCATAATGATATACGTACTAATCTGAAAAAAACATGCCTCATCCAATACATTCATACATCTATGCAATTTGAATTTAATAATCACCAAACAAATAACGCTGTATATGGTTTACATCGTTTAAGAAGTCCAAAGGTTTATCAAGGAGTACACTACTCTAGAACGATTTAAAACGACTTTTGCAACAACTTATACCTACAAGCCCAAATAAATACAACATAACGGTGGGCAAGAGGAATAACTCAAATTCGGCATGTAAATCTATTCTACATTACTCTGCGTACCATTTCCGAGAAAAGCCACATAAACTACAAGGCTCCGCACGATATTGACGAAAAAGAAAATACCGACACGCATGATTTCATCTTTTACTGCCGCATAAATCTTCCGACACCGTTTTCGTATGAATTTCAAAAGCACACGCTCGTGTCCTCAGAACGCCGATCGGTACGTACATACAACACTTCCGGCCATAAAGCTGGTTATGGTGAAGGAGACGAAGAAAGCCGACTCCACCGCCCTTTTTGGTAGCGCTATTATGTACCCCATAGCTACTAAGAGTCTTGCGATCACATAGAATCGTATAAGGCACACCGCGGTTACTTCGTCTGGTCCGGTTGTAATGTAAAGCGCTGAGACAAGCCAGAATGGGGTCATATTCTTCAGATCGCTCAAGTTCGCTCGCTGCACCATCAGAGGGTTGCTAGATATCGCCCCAAAAGGAGCTAAGAATATCTGCTGTAGAACTAATATGGCTGTGTTAAGTATATAGTTTTGTACCAAGTAAGAATGAGGTGAAACGCAATCCAGGATTATCAGTCCATCATTTTTTGAATTATTCATAGTTCTATATTTTAACTTATAGATGTATTTATTTCACTTTCAAATTATTTGGGATTTGCACTTCCAATTCGTAATTTTCTTTACAGTAGAGAGAAGGGAACTAATTTAAAAGTTCACATAATGTCAAAAGCGACTGCTGACAGTTGGCATCGTGTTGACATGATGGAATCTGGATTGGCCGTGGAATTATTAAGTACTATGCTATTGGCATATTGGCTATATTAAATTAAACCTACTATTTTTTTTTTCATTTAAAAACGACCGTATCTTAAATCTACGTAAGTGTACAACAATAAAATGGTTTACTTACTGACAAACATAATATATGTGTTCGCTTAATATTTTCATATTTGTATCTTTGGTAAGCTGTCAAGGTATATATACCATTGACGTACTTATCTTACTAATATTATAAATGCGAAAGTTTGTGAGTGTGGATGTATGTTTGTTACTCTTTCACGCAAAAACTACAGAACGGACTCGGATGAAATTTGGAACACAGATAGTTTATAACCTGGATTAACACATAGAATACTTTACTTAAGCCTACGCGGACGAAGTCGCGGGCATAAACTAGTACTACTATATATTATTAATATTATAAATGCGTAAGTTTGTGAGTGTGGATGTTTGTTACTCTTTCAGGCAAAAACTACTGATCGGATATGGATAAAATTTAGAACACATATAGTTTATAACCGGGATTAACACATAGGATACTTTTTACCCCGATAATCCCGAAATTTTTGTTAAGTTAAATACTACTCGGACGAAGTCGCGCGTACAGCTAGTTTTTCAATAGTTGGTGACAAAAAACGTTATATAAAATCTTAGACCATTTTTAGTTAATACCTCTCTGTATAAAATAAATAATAACGACATATCAATATCATAAAGAGGTTTTATTTATGGAAACCATTTATGAACGCCGAACAAATTGCGGTTCAATATCACAGAGAATATTCTATCCTAATCCAAAGAAAGACGCAACGACGTGTCTAGATGGATGGAACATTCGTTATTAAGTTATCGTTTCGTAGCTGTAAGATGTAGTAACAATATTGTCCTCTTTGTTGGTACCTAACGTATTATTATAATAGAGTTCAAGGCTACGACAACATCACTACATAGTATTAAACAAAGTCGCTTTCCGCTGTCTGTCTGTCCCTATGTACCTATGCTTAAATCTTTAAAACTGCGCAACGGAATTTGATGCGGTTTTTAATAGATAGTGATTCAAGGAAGGTTTATATGTATAATACACACATAATATAGTAGAGAAACACTAATAAAAATAAACCGTGCGAAGACGGGGCGTGTCGCTAGTTTACAGTAAAAATATTGGGTACGTACGTCTATTACGTATTAGGTACCATAGAAATATGTTAGTTTATAGTAGTAAACTGCGCACACGAAGTCTCGGGTAACAGCTAGTTTTCCCAAAGAATAGCATGCTTAAAGCGCCCATCTAGCCCGCGAAGTTCAAATTTTTTGAGGTTAGAAGTTTTTCAATATCTGACAATAATAAAAGGCACATTTTGTAACTCGCGACAAAGACCGTGTGCAGTGCATTTATTAATATATCCAACTTGCTCTCAAACATTTCAAGAACGACAGCTATCCAGATAATCTGGCAATTTTTGTATATTTAGTGATTAACTAGTATCATATCCACCGTGATAATATTTAGACTAAAATAAATGTATTAATAAACGCACTGCATACTGTGTTTGTCGCAAATCACAAAATGTTGTCTTAAATGTTTTCACATTTTGGATAAACCATAAAAATACTCGAAAATATTGAATTTCGCGGGCTAGACAGGCGCCTTCACCTTAACAGAATGTAGTTAAGTATGTGACAGTTTCCAAAATACCTGTATCAATTGAAATTATCTGTATTAAGAAACAAATTATTTATTGTTATATGGAGTAGAAACTTCACAGCTATAACTAGCAAACACGTCATAGATTTGTGTGGACAAGATAAGAGTAGAAACCTATCTAGCTCAAAAAAATGCTTAACAAAAAAAAAAAAATTTCATTGTTGTTTTCATTTGCTGTGTGTACACAATGGCTTGTCAGGATGATAGGCCGCGGTTGCAAATTGGATATAGATTTGCAAAATGGATTCAACCCACATGCACTGCTGTAAACCAAATCCAACCTTGTATCAGTGGATCTAGGTTGGTTTTAGTTTGCAGAAGTGTGTGTGGATTGGTTCCATTTTGCTAATCTACGTCCAATTGGAATTCTATTCAAAAATTCTACTATGTAGACCAGTCGGCCAACCAGTCGCCAACACTAATTGATGGAAGTTTGTTCACAGATCTACATTCCCTATATTCCAGTTTAACGTTTTGAATAGGCCGTCCTCGCCGTCATGAAATTATAAAACTAAATAGGATAACATTCTGATTAATAGGCTAAAACAAAAAGTTTGGCTCCAAATGGTATGCATTTTAATTATTGAGAACTTCCTTCAAGTCTTGAACTATAGCAAAGAGAATATAAAACCTGCGGTCATGGCATACAGGATATAATTGACTGCCTGAGAAGCAAATATAAAATACTTTGTGTAATTATTTATTTAGAACTAGCTGTGCCCCGTGACTCCGTCCGCGTTCTGTTGAAATTTTTCCTGAATTTTCTTTGCTATAAACCTCACGGAGCCCGAGACCTTTCCAACGAATGCAAAACCGTGGAAATCGGTTCGTGCGTTCCGGAGTTATAGCGTCAGGAAGGAAAACCCGACTTATTTTTATATAGTAGATTACATTATATTTCTATTAACCTCGCTAATGAGCTCTTGTGAGTATTCAAACCATTCTTGACTGGCATAGTGAGGATGTTTTTTATGAATATTCGCCTTTAAAAAAAAACTGTCCATTCCCAAATTGTTTCTAGGGAAAATGGCTATTTATTTCCAAACGACCGAGGCTTGTTCACAAAAAAGGTTAAACAGAACTCAGTGGGGGCAGTAAACGCCTAGTTTTATCGGACACGTCCCCAAATATTTACCCAAGAATGTACTGTGTTGCCACATTTCACACTTAGGAAGCCCCCGAGTCGTTTTCAGAGTAAGGCTAGAATAATGTTACTTAGGTAATTGAATTGATGGAAACCCTTGACATTGCCTGAGTACAAATAAATAAATAATTCACATTATTAAGCTCCTAAATGGAGAAGACATTAAATATGAACTATGTTGTATTCACGATCTACTACTTCTACTACGAAATAAGTAGCAATATTACTAGCAACAGCAAGGAAAGCCGGTTGGTTAAGCACGTACGCAGGTCCCAAGTTCAAACCTCGTCTCGCAGCTTTGGGTTTTTTAAATCTGTGTGAATCATAATTTCAGTTTGATAACCATTCGCTTACGGTGAAGGAAACCATTGTGAGGAAACCTACATGTCGTCGACAATCTGTCTAATTTTCGAAAGACGTGTGAGATCCGCGAACCCGCACTGGGCCAGCGTGCTGGATCCCCTGAATCCCCCTCGTATTGAGCATAGGCCCGTGCTTAGGAGTGCGACGTTAAGAAGGCGAAATAATTAGTTTTTACCTTAAGTAGGCTTGATAATCAGTTACAAAGTATCCATTATCAGCCCTATAGAAGTTAGAAGCTGAAGCAAAATAAACAGTTAGACAATAGCACAATCTCGTAAGGCCTGAAAACCTGAAACCGGATGTTAATCGTGCCCTAACGTTTTCCCTCAAGACTACGGGTAAAACGACCGAAAACCTTAAGTTATTCCGCTGGACCTATTCCAACACAAAGGGGCATTGTTGTAAAAATAAAATGAAAATAAGATTTACAAATGCGGACGAACAATTGTGCCTAAAATGGAAATTGTGGACGAAATAAGCTTTTGTGCTGAAATGTCCAATTTTTTTTTATACATATAGACAAAAAAACAAAGATAAAAATACTAATGCTTGGTGAATGTGTTTTATAATAGAAACCACTGTCTGCGGCTTTACTCCGCACGCGGTTAATGTGCCTTTGACGATATGTAGTGTCGCATTTACTTACATTATGGTTTATAACGATGTTCTTTTTGTATTCGGTGGTATTCTCGATGTGTTTTTCTCTCAGGATTTTATCTGCGTACAACTTCTGTCATTGTATTTTGATATCATTTTCATAACAAACAAATATTATATTCGCGTCATAAATCTTGTTATTTTAATTTATACTTACCAACGTATACCAATAACGGGTCCTTTTTACTATACCAACAATTTTATTAAAATATCGTTCCATAAAACCGTAACAAAGTCAAAAAACTTCGACTTAACTACACCCTCGTTAAGCTGTGCCTAAACCACGATAACGCACTTACATACTATTCGTTATTACCAAACAATCCCCACCTTAATCGGCTCGTAAGAGTTTTAATTAAAAAAACCACGTTACTAGCCGTGTTCAAGTGAGTTTTAAATTCTATTCATCTTTTTTCATATAAATCTTGAACTACTTAAGACCCACCTCTGAAAAGCCACAGGAAGTGAAGCTACTTCAGCCCGTAAATGGAATTTCATTTTATATGGTATTTATTCGTGAAGGGTGCAGTTAAAAGTAAAGCATGTATTTTTGGTGAGTGGGTAATACTTAATTGTACCTACTATGTTCAAGAGCATTATACATTTTAATCTTATTTTCTTAAATGATGCTTCGGTCATATACAGGTTGAAACAGTATGGGCATCTTTTTTTTCAAACTTAACTTTGTAATTCTAAAACTATCAGCTTTGGAGGAAACTTGAAAACAAAAGGTGTCACAGGGATACAGCTGTTGACAGGTTTCATAAGTCTACAAAACCTTTAGTACTTCAACTGGCCCACAAAGCCGATAATTTTAGATATACAAAGTTAAGTTGCACAAAAAAATAGTATACCCTTTCTGTTTCAACCTGTATTTGTAATTTTCAGGGATCAATGTCGAAACCTAAATATCCGTAGGTACCCAATTCCTCAATCATGAATTTGATTGATTTTTACGCGGCAATAGGAAAATAATGGTGCGGTTCCTAAATCATTATCCCCCCTTATTAATAATAATAAACATAGATTAGCGGGCGAATTGTTATACACCGAACTATATCTTGCTGTCATTAGTAATTTGACATTCGAAAGAAGAAGACTAAGCATGGTTTAACTACACAACCGCTAATCCACGGTTATTAATAACGGGGTATAAGGTTTAGCTTCAATATTCCGATTAGTACTACTGTTCAATCGCACATTTGACGACCGCTTGGCGCAGTGGTTTGAGCGTAGGCCGCTCGGCTCACTGCACATGGTGGTTGCGGGTTCAATTCCCACCGGGCAAATTTCGGAAATGGACTTTTCGTAATTTGCCCTAGTCTGGGTGTCACTGGGATCGACCCCGTCCATTTTACGGTACCCATAGTACAAGCATTGCTTAGTTTGGGACCATACCGTTGGTATGTCAGTCTGGCGATATAAAAAAGCATACTCGTTTGCACCACCTGCAAGCCTTGGGTGTTCTACGATATTTGTAATACAGACGAGTAATGAAGACTTAGTTTCTCCACTAAATTCTAGAAACAAATAGTTTTAAATTACACTTATTAAAAATGCACTACATTTTAGTATTAAGGATCAAGTATAAGTTAGTTTAGAAGTTCGTTAGGCTGAACAAACTTGCAAAAGGTTTTTCGCTCGAGTGAAAATTTCAGAGATAAATCTGTGCTTCAGAAATTAAGATGCGTTGGACGTAAAAGGTTTCTTACTTAGTAAGAAGTTTGAACGGAGTTGTTAGGTTTGAAGAGTTCCTTTACTTACTTGCAATCATTGAGATACTTTTGCGGTTGGGACGAAACATGAACTTTGGCGGAGGAAGTGCTTAGAATCCTCTTTAGAAGGAAGGAGATAGTCGATAATTATTTATTGTACTCATGACGTTAAATTGTTTAATCTGGGCGATTTCCGTATTCATGGGAATATTACTATAATATTAAAACGTTTTAATATTCTAAGTGAGACTAAATCGCTGTTTAATTAACCTTAACTTGTTGGATTGCTAAATATTATGTACGTAATCGATTGTTGCATTTCAAATACGAAAAAGCTTAAAAAGGTGTCTGTCGTTCCGAACGCTTATTTCTAAGACGTACGTACAACACGAAAATTGGGTAAAAGTCAAATAGGAAAGGAGCTAAGTAAATTGAGAAAAAGAAATTCTGAGCGGATGAGCGAAGTGGCTTTTTAAAAAGGAAACGAGTAAACTTTGCGCCTGCGAGGCAGATCGACACTCCAAGCGAAAATCCACAAGCCGAATTGAATATTTAAAATGCTGTGTTGAATGACGGCAGACATTTTGACTTGTCTTAAGTGGGTCAATTGTATTTTCTTCATTTTACATTCCAGCAATGCTTTGAGGAAATTTTATTAAAAAGTCAAGCATCTAATATTGTATAGAGCCTCGTTTTCTGGTTGACTTTTTTATCTTCCGATATTGGACAAAAACTGAGCCAATAAAGATTGCCGATAAGGGTTTTAATCGTTATCGTAATTGTATAACACCGAATGATAACGATGCAATATTATCAAATTCATTTTATTTTACATAGGTACATACAACATTTAAAAGTTTCCTTCACCCATTCCGACTGAGATAGAGGTAAAACAATTTATATCGTTTCCGTATGAATGTATAAATCCGATGTAGAACTGACAGATTTCCAAATGGCTAGAAATGGCTGTTCTCACACAACTCTCATGAATATAATATCAGCCAATAGTTCTTTCAGATTCATATTCAGATAACGTTTGAATCAATCCTATTTGTTCTATCAGTTTGTCTTTAAAGATAGTATCTAACACCCGTAACACAGGCACATGCCTATTCATACTTATTCCAGGAAACGGGTGTTAGATATACAAGGTGAAACATAATGGGTATACTTTTTTTTTTCAAAACTTAACTTTGTAATTCTAAAACCATCAGCTTTGGAGGGAACTTGAAAAACAAAAGGTGTTATAGGAATACAGCTGTTGACCGATTTCACAAGTCTACAAAACCTTTGGTACTTCAACTGTCCCACAAAGCCGATAGTTTTAAGATTTACAAAGTTAAGTTGCAAAAAAAATAGTATACCCTTTTTGTTTCACCTAGTATATAGCTATGTAGCTAGCAATGAAAGATTAGACAAAGAGAAAGGATCTTTGAATATCGCCATTAGGTTCACTTAACCTTACAATTTTCTTCGAATGTTATTAGCACCTTTTTCATTAAGCTTCGATCGAAGCATAGAGCAGCTGTTCCACATTTCAGAACTATAAGTAACTAGGTACCTATATACAATACCATTCTAAGTAAATTGGAACAATTGATTCTATTTAGATAAAAGAGTATAGCTTGTAAAGAATTCATCCATATGTGTCAAGATAACAATTTACAGCCGGCCTACATACACACATTTTATACCATAAACTAGCTGAGCCCGCGACTTTGTCCGCGTGGAGTTTAACTTAACAAACTTTCATCCCCTATTGTATCCCCTTGGGGGGTAGAATTATTCAAAATCCTTTCTTAGCGGATGCCTACGTCATAACATCTACCTGCATGCCAAATTTAAGCCCGATCCGTCCAGTGGTTTGGCCTGTGCGTTGATAGATCACTATGTCAGTCACGTCACCTTTGAGTTATATATATATAGATTTGCAAAAAAGCGGACGAACCGCTTGATTTTAAGCAGTAACCGGTAGCTTATATGCTTGCAAACCAATGGCATTGATCGCACGCTGCCTACGTGAAGGGGAGTGGGATAGAGCGAGGGAAAGGCAATAGGGGGCTTCTGGTTCTCTCACATATCGTACGAAACGAAGAAATAGCTACTTTAAGCCGATTTATTGTGAGAGGTGGTACTACCAGTCGAGCCAGCAAGTATATGAGCTGTATTCAGTTGCCTACATTTTTGCTCTACCACCGTTTTTTTTTTTAATCCTACTAATATTATAAATGTGAAAGTTTGTGAGTGTGGATGTATGTATGTATGTATGTTTGTTACTCCTCCACGCAAAAACTACTGAACGGATTTGGATGAAATTTGGAACACAGATAGTTTATAACCGGGATTAACATATAGGATACTTTTTATCCCGATAATCCCGAAATTTTTGTTACGTTAAATACTACGCGGGCGAAGTCGGCGGGCACAGCTAGTTAGCTTATAATGTTGTCCCACTCCTGGGCAAAGGCCTCCCCTTTTACTTTCCACACGGCTCTGTCCGGGGCAATTTCCGGCCACATCTTTCTCCCAAAGGTGTCCAAGTCATCTCGCCACCGTCTTCTTGGTCTACCCCGACGGCGGCGGTTATTGGCAGGTATCCAGCTAGTGCTGATATTGGCCCACCTCCGCGGGTCCATGCGCGCGACGTGACCGGCCCACTCCCACTTCAGCTTTGCAGCCTTTTTCCCACGTCCGTGATGCGAGTTCTACCACCTTAAAGAACAATATTTAGCACCAATGTTCAACTTTTTTACAGATATAAATGTGTAGCGACCATCGCCATAATAGGGTTTTCGCTTACCAGCGGGCTCTAATCACGACCTCAGATGGAATAAAACGGGTTGCAGCGTTCCTCTGAGAACAGACTATTTTACCCTCAACGGTAAATAGATTTGCGACAAATACGAATTCGCTTGAACTCGTTTAGTTGAAAAGTGTTGAGTGCAAAATGTAGTAAGTGTTTAAAAAGAATGTTAGCTACTGGAGGATTTTTAAGAGCTGGTTTTTGATGTTATATTTTATTTACCTTGAGTCCAGATTATTTTTGTAAAACACTGTTTAATTTTCAATGTAGTAAGTACCTTTATTTCAGATTATTATTTAGTATACATAATATATCTCTTATCAAAATATGAAGAATACCAACTTAGCAAATATAAATTTACGGGATCGAATTCTTTACAACGAAAACATACTTGTCTTTGAAATGTTACTTGTGGTAGGTATGAATAAAAGATAAGAATTATTACTCATTAAAACATAACAGTAACTTACAACCAAAGAATTTGTAATAATTATTTCAAATTCTTTGCTTACAACAGTTAGGTCCTTATGACTTTCGATGTCCTTGAACTCTGGAGGGCGACACAGCAAGACAAAGCACATTGCTACTTCAATTGTACAACTTGTACAACTACAAATATCGACTACTGTTATAAAACAACATGATTAACTTTATAACTACACTAGCTGTGCCCCCCGACTTCGTCCACGTAGTATTTAACGTAACAAAAATTTCGGGTTGAAATAAAACTATTTTTACGGATTATATCGCGTTTATTTTTACTTTTTGTGTTCCCGACGTTTCGGTTGCTTTACCCCCCGTGACCACGGTTGATGTAAAGCAACCGAAACGTCGGGAACACAAAAAGTAAAAATAAACGCGATATAATCCGTAAAAATAGTTTTATTTCAATGTGTAGTATTCGCGTAAATATAAGAAATCAATATAAAAATTTCGGGATTATCGGGATAAAAAGTATCCTATATGTTAATCCCGGTTATGAACTATCTGTGTTCCAAATTTCATCCAAATCCGTTCAGTAGTTTTTGCGTGAAGGAGTAACAAACATACATACATACATCCACACTCACAAACTTTCACATTTATAATATTAAGTAGGATTTTTTAAGAAAGTAGAAAAAAACAGTGAAACAAATTAAAAAGGTATGAATAATTTTCTAACAAAAGGTTTTCTTTGTGAACTAAATTATAACTACTATTTATTCTGTTCAGAACCTGATTTAAAGTTTCATGAATATTTTTTGCTGGACTTAAAAGTACCCAGTATAATTTTCCCAAACTAAGCCACGCTATGGGTACCCAACAATTACCTTCGCGGCACCATCTTAGTGGATCATTGGCACTTGTTCCATGGAACTTGACATCTAGAACAGGGTAAATTACTGAAATTATAAAATAACTATTTCAGAAATTTGCCCGGTCGTGAATTGAACCCGCAATCACCCGGTGCAGTGAGCCGAGCGATCTCAAACTAGGCCAGGCTGTCGTCTACAGAATTACAATTTGTAATTCAAAACAATTCATTATTTCTACAGGATGTTTCACAAGTTCAAAATAATAATTGGCAGTTTAGATTGGTATCGAGCATATTATTAAATGGTATACAAATGTTATCAAAAACACTTTATATTTTTTTATTAAAAATAAGTTTGCTGCTATTAATGTGTCGCAAGAACTACTGCAATAAATCTAAAAGTTAACGGAAACAGTCAACGTTATTTTTATTCTGTTCCCTCTGAAACACACTGTAACTAAATATACGGAGATAAATACTTCATGTTTATAAAGTTGAATATAAACTGACAATGTGAGAAACACTTCAATTTTCCAATACCCCCTCGCATATTGAATTAGCATTCCGATTCAGGTATTTCAGGCGTGTTGCATGCATCCACGGATCTTAATTTAATCCGTCCCTGTCGCGCCCTCGTCAGCGGAGCCCCGCGGGACCTGTGCAAATATCCTTAGTTTCAGTGTCGCGATCCAATCCGTTCAGTGTCCCTGGCAATATAAACAAAAATCCGTGACTTTTTACAAAAAGGTTTTTACACACCATCAACTATTTCCCGGAGAGGTGGGCTAAAAGACGAAGACTATGCTGATTGTATTTTGATCGTTATTATATTTTTTTAGTAATACCTAATAAGGTATTCTGAGGTAAAATTTTACCAAAAGAAATAATGACAACAAATTATTTTCGTAATTCCTTAAAGGTAGTATATTTTATGACGTTCGATCGACGCCGACTCAATTGCGATAGACCGTCGATTGATTACCTGTATCCTTAACTAACGTTAGAGAAAGTGTGCTGATTCATTTAGAATAATGGTTATCTTCAGTCCGTGTATCAAATTGTTATATTAATTCATGTGAAACAGTGTTATGGATTAAAAGCTGTGCATGTAACGTTTCAGAATCAATTGGGCGCATTTTTTAAACAAGCTTGCTCGCATACCAGAATTATGAATTTAAAAACATTTCAATTTTTATTTCCGCACCGGAGAGGGTTTTAGGGGAGCTCACGGTAATGTTATAAAGTATTTTTAATAAAAACGGATCCAACGATAAAAGTTCATTTTTTTTTGTCTGTTTGGGATGTCGTATCTCTAAAACCAGGTGAACCGAGTGTATGTTTTTATTGTTAACAGCTACACTGAAGGCCTCGAACGTCTTCTATAAAAATAGAACTCAGTCTCTTATATGCAGAGAAGTCTCGCAGCATCTTCTATAACAATGTTTTTAAGAGCTCCTGGAAATTCCGGATAAATGTGGGGTGTTAAGCGTCTTCAGGCTTTTCTGAAATGTCAATTTTTGCATCGGCACGCCGCCGCCGCCAGCGACCGCGTCGTTTATCGGAATTCCATCGCGCGCTGGAAACTGCCGCCGGAGGAATGCACCTGTGGAAATGATCAAATATATTGCTAGCTTAACGATAATAGCTCTTAAATTGTTATGGCCGTGGCTGTGTGGAATTGATATTTCCAGCGTTTAAATTATTTGTATAAATTATTGTGGGTACAACCACGCCTATTGGTCACCCGATAACTAGCAACAAATTGCTTTAATTGTTTAAAAAAGATTCATGTAAAAATTAGAGATTAAGTGTAGTATTTATTTAGTACTAGCTGAGCCCGCGACTTCGTCCGCGTGGAAATTAACTTAACAAAAAAGCCCGCTCCCGCGTTCTGAGCCCGCGCGACAGGGTATTTTTTTTGTTTTTCTAAAATAAAAGTAGCCTATGGTACTGCTTATAACATCAGCTATCTACCAGTGAAATTCCCGTCAAAATCGGTCCAGCCGTTTCGGAGATTACCCGGAACAAACATAAAGACAGACTGTCTGACAGACAGACAGACAGACAGACAAAAAAGTTTTTTATCGCATTTTTGCTCTATGTGTCGTATGTACTTTCATATGCATTTAGTGAAAAGGTGTTATTTTTATATTACAAACAGACACTCCAATTTTATTTATTTGTATAGATTTGTATGGCATACCATATAAATACTATACTTAAGGCTAAAAAAAGCGCCTGTCTAGCCCGCGAAGTTCAATTTTTTTTAGGTGTTTTAGAAATTTTTCAAAATCTGACAATAATAAAAGGCACATTTTGTAATTCGCGACAAAGATCGTATGCAGTGCATGGCAATTTTTGTATATTTAGTGATTAACTAGTATCATATCCACCGTGATAATATTTAGAGTAAAATAAATGTATTAATAAACGCACTGCATACTGTGTTTGTCGCAAATCACAAAATGTTGTCTTAAATGTTTTCAGATTTTGGATAAACTATAAAAATACTCGAAAATTTTGAATTTCGCGAGCTAGACAGACGCCTTCACCTTAATCGCTTGCCACAATCGACTTTTAGCGAGCGTTTATATCAACTAAACTCATGATGATACACTGCGATACTACACACTTCCTAGTATCCCTTTCAGTATTTTTATACTAAACGCTTTGTAATTACACAAAATAATTCATGAACAATCTTTGAAACATCAATAAGTCAATAAAACTAAGAAGTACAAAATCATTTGTTGGCGCATGTTTCTTCTTAGATCTATCTCAAGTTTTTCAAGTGTTAGAGCGATCTTGGAAAAGTCATAACTGTACAAAATGACGTGTCAAAAGCGTACTCAGGCTTAAGATCAATCTACGGACCTTTGTGTATGAACGTCAAATGTTCATTCCCTTACCGATTCATAACGAGGATATAATCGAATTTACCTTTAGCCGCCCTTCAACACCGTTCCTCAATACGACAGCGCATTTCAAACGACACTCATTTCCGCTTCATTTGAGAATGAATAATGCTCACATACCTATTCAAATACGCATATAGGGACGTGACACTGGATAAATGGAATACATTTGGATATGACCACATACTGTAAAACCAATGTTAATGCCTTTTCTTATATTTTTTTATATATCCTATTTTATGTCCCACTGCTGGGCAAAGGCCTCCCCTTTTGTGCGCCACAGGTCCCGCATCTTTGGCTTGTTGTGGCCACTATTTATCCGCAAAGGTGCTCAAATCGTCGCACCATCTTCGCCTTGGACCATCTTTGGGCGTCCAGGTATTAATACGGTTTGCCCACCTTTGCGGATCCATGCGTACCACGTGGCCGACCCAGTCCCACTTCAGCTTTGCTGTTTCCTCGGCCACGTCAGCGATCCGAGTGATGGTGCGCAGGGTAGTGTTTCTGACGCGGTCCGTCCTCTAACATGTAGTATGCTGCGCTCCATTGCTCGTAGGCAAACCTTGAGTTTGGATTTCTGTAGCTCAGTGAGTGACCAGGTTTGAGCACCGTAGGTTAAGACGGGCAAGATACACACGTCGACGAGTCTACGTTTAAGACATACTGGTTCCTCCTCAACGTTTCTTCTATTATAATACAAAGATAAAACAGTAAATTAGCGTATTACGTCCGCTTGGCACAGTGGTTCGAGCGTAGGCCGCTCGGCTCACTGCACATGGTAGTTGCGGGTTCGATTCCCGTTGGGGTAAATTTCACTGGGATCATCCCCGGTCCATTGTACGGTACCCATAGTACGTTAAGCATTGCTTAGTTTGGGACCATAAAGTTGGTGTGTGTCTGGCGATATTTATATATTTTATTTATTTACATTTGCACAGCTAAATATGCATATTTAGTAATAAATTAATAGGCACGTTATGGTAAACGTTATACATAACCGTGGTGGTTATATTTATTACCTGTCTCCCAAAGATTTTGAAGTCTTCTTCCAATACATGAGCATTTCAGCGTCATTTTATTATTCCTCTGAACTCGCAAGTAGACTAAATTATAACGAAATTACGTGGCGTCTTTAAGCCACACGCGGCGTGCATAGCAAATGAGGTAACTGAGCTCATTTCCGTACAGAACGTCACATGAGACGGAATATTTACTGGAGTTTGCAATTTAATAAAAATAAGTGTAAAGTAAATTATTCTGCGTGTTCGTTTTGTCGGAATGTGCCGCTGATCTGAATTACTCCACTTGAAATGGCAGTGTTAGAAGTGAGTAAATACTTGACATTGTAAGGGTCCTTATAACTTTGACTGATGCTAGATTGATGATGCACCTACATCTTACATATTTAACAGTCATTAATAAAAAATATATCAAAAAGTTAATGAAAAAATAAATCTCATTTCATTATTCACCAAGAAAATTGGAAAAAATATTTAATCCAAAATTAAGTCCATTCATTTTTTCTTTGTAACAAAATTTGAAGAGAATCTCATTCGGAAACATAATATTTATGAGAAAAGGCTCTTAACTTTATTCTATAATTCTATAACGTTTGAAAGGAAGGCCAACTATGGCCTAAATGTTTTTAAATTAGTTTTCTTTTTTTAAGATAATTCAAAACCTCTCAAAGGAAAATATGTCTATGTAGAGCGGATAATTATTAAGTAAGTAACCTTAAAAGCTTTGAAGCAATCACGTAATTAATAACTGTCAAAACAAAAGGATTTTGATTAACAAAAGCCCTAGCCCGGCTCCAAAATAAAATGTTTGAATTTTTACGCAATAACAGCAAAGCGTATAAATTAGAAACAAAAATATCACCTATTTCGTAGACAGGTTCGTTATTTTAAAGCAAATATAAATAATTCCTTTGAACTTAAACTTGTTGCTTGTGTGAAGTGGTTCAGTCACCATTAGGTACTTACAGCTGTGCCTCACTTAAAACTCCTATTTCTCTACAACTCAAAAATCACCTAAAGAGGATTTTGTAATATATTTTTTTAATATTAGTCCTCAGTTTCACGCATACCGGAGTATTTTTGTTTAGAAATAAAGTGCAGTATAAATCAATAGTCTCTATTTTTAAATTAAGGGAACCTATTTCACCTAACTAAATACTTTCAAGGTGCAAAACTAATTAATTATCATGTTTATATTACTTTTTCGAACGTCTTTCGTGGAGGCCGAGAGGCCCCTTGAGCTTGGGGGCCCCGGGGTACGGGTAGTAACCCGCTTCGCCCTACGGCAGCTATGCCCCTGAAAGAATGTGTGTGTGACGTAGTAGATAGCTGTTGGCGAAAGTTGCAAACGTCAGAGCTAGGCATGGAAATCATTGCTACTTTCAATTCATTTTCATTATGTGACTTTATATTTTTCTGTCACTGTTTAACACCTCTCTGCTGTTGATCCACCTGTGATTTTCACAGACAATGATTTTATTCACAGTTAATTTTCACTATAGCACTCTATGAAGTAATTGGTCGATAGTCTTTCATAAACACCGTGACAATACCGAACACTTTGCGATTATTGAATCGCAGTGTTCGGTACTGTCACGGTGCAGCAATGATTTTTAAGAGTTTCTACGTATATCGGTAGTAAGTGCTACTTATGAAAACCTATATGACATGATTTTTCACACGCTACCTGTGAAATGTTCCATCACTAGTCAGAGCTGATGTCATATAGGTATGTTGCAGTTTTATATTATACGAGGTGAACCTCCGGCTGTGATGTGAGATGCGCCCGCTTCCAACTACATTTAATAATACATTTTAAACAAGATGAAAACTTTTTCAGATCTATTTTTAGTTACTATGCATTTTCTAACTTCCGCATCATTGCATCTACGTTTTGAACAACAAATGGGTAGGTACTTGAAGAAAGGCTTAACTGAAAAATTGTGAAAATAATAAAATACGTAACATTTAGGATTAATGAGTAATCTCTGTCAGATGAGTTTCGTGGAAATGGGAGCACTTTAGCACATATGCCTTTCTGCCGCCGTTAATCTGAATAGTCTTGGTGTTTAAATCACTTTAAGCTTTGTTTTCTGGCAACTGTGAGCCGTTCATTGCATGTACGACGTCAAATTATAACTTTAATGGTGCAAAGTTTTTTATAGGTACACCTAACGTCTCAATTACTTCGAGAAATTTTGCGCGATGGTCTTAAGGAATTTTAACATAAAAGCTTTTTCTATTCTCTATATTCTATTTTCTACATAAAAGCCTGGGTGGACTTGAATTTGAATACAATTTAATTTAAATCCCTCTAAAAGATATCTAAAACTAAGTATCTCTTTTACTTACAAATCTTTATTGAATCTACAAAAAATCACTTACAGACATATTGCAGGCTCGTCCGAGAATATCTGTATTGTCAGTAACTAAAGCTTTTTTAAAAAGATTGTTCTTAGGTTTATGTTTGGGTAAGCTTTCGGAGTACGGTTTACTGCCGTCAATGGCGCTGTTATAATTAAACAAGCACCTTTTTACATCGTATCGTCTAAAGAATAATTAAAACTTAGAGTACTAATTACCCAGACTATGCGAGAGCAGTGTTTTAAGAGATGTTCTTTGGTATAATAACTGTTTATAATACGGTAATGTAGATTATGTTGTTAGGCAGGTAATTCTGGGATGTCTTACCTACTAAAATTTTCAAGTAGGTAAATCCTTTATTTACCGGTTCCTGTTTCTTGTTTTTTTATCAAATAACTAGCTGTGCCTGCGACATCGTCCGCGTGTAATTTAACTTAACAAAAATTTCGGGATTATTCATCCCCTATTTTATCCCCTTGCGGGTAGAATTAATCAAAATCCTTTCTTAGCGGATGCCTACGTCATAACATCTACCTGCATGCCAAATTTCAGCCCGATCCGTCCAGTGGTTTGGGCTGTGCGTTGATAGATCACTATGTCAGTCAGTCACCTTTGAGTTATATATATTTAGATTATCAAAAGATATGTAACGCGACCCGCTTGCGCAACACTGCGTGGTAGCCATCGGTGTGCGCATGAGCAAACATGGCCGACGCACTAAAAAATCGGGGGAGCCCCAACAACACCCTGAAGGCATTATTATATTGCACTCGGAGAGCGTTGTAAGCTCTCTGCGTATAACTGGCCCATAGATTGCACGTGTACATAGTTTGGCAGAAAGCCTTAAACAGTGTTATTTTAACACCTACACTACAACGTGCAAATCTACGCGCCAGCATATTGCAGCGAACTGCCATCGCTCTCCTCTCCCTTTCAATATCACTGTCATCCCTCAAGTCCTCGGTCACTACATGACCTAGTTCCAAGTCGGGGCGATCCATATTCATGAGTTGAAACCATGGTAGCAGTTTTCTACCCATTTTCGTTCGAAAATCAATTTGGTCATTTGAACAATATAGACAGGTACCTACTCTTGCATTGAGTTGGCTCAGTTTGTGTTTGTTTGAATAAATAATTAAAACTATGTAAGGTCCTTAAAATAATGATAAAACCCTACAAATCATAATTATGTATCACCAATGGAGGATTTACCAGCACACTCAGTAGGCTTGGGCCTAGGGCGGCAAATTTGGGGACCGAGTTTACCCCGCCTTTATAGGTAGTTGCACATGATTTAGCTTTGATTAGCTCAGACATGTAGGTACCAAAAAACTATTTCTTGTGCAATTTTAACCCAATTTGTCTGATTGTAAAGGCGGCAAAAATGTAACATCTCATACTTGGGAAATAAGCCACTGTGTAACCAAGAGTCTTTGGTGTAACCTTTACGCCAAAAAGATATCTATAATGATACCTAGTATATTGCAACGGAAATCAAACTCATGAATAGCTAACGAATTGAATGAAATGCTGTTCAGTGATGGTGCAGGGGCGATAAATCACGCGAGATGTTCAATAATCACGGCAATAATAGCCTTCTCTTTCATTTTATATCAAGTTATTTCAGTATTCACAAAACGACAACTCCGAGGGTTAACTCATGTATTTCTAAAGAAAGTTTGGTACCTAAACATACCTAATGGTAAAGAAAAACAAACAAGGCCTTAGATCAAAAATACCTTTTTGTTTTACCTCTACGCAATAAGCCTCCGGCATAATTTTCGTGGACCTGTAATAAATGACCTATTACGGTACGAAAATGACTTGTCACATTATCGTGATAAGATTTATTTTAGTTGTTCTCAGGAGTACCTAATGGATAAAGTAGTTTTATATGTATATCTACAAGAATATTTTATCACCGTAGAAAAATCTGGAAAGTAGGGACGTGTAAGAAGTTTTGCTATGAATACATAAGGCTAAATTAGTGCAAATTCATCCATCAGTGTTCATTTTTCGTCTTTATAAAATCGTGTGTCTGTGTCGAGTTTTTCTTCTTCTTCCGTATCACCACTGATGACCACTACTGGATAAAGGTCTCCAATGATCGACACATCAGCTTCCTTAGATTACTACACTCTCTGTTCCTTAGACAGTCCACCTTCTCAGTCCGAACGGTGTATACGTTGTAGTATACTTATCATTTCGATGGTCCGAACCAAAGAATTTGTAATAATAAGACATTATTATTACAAATTCTTTGGTCCGAACATACCAATTTGTCTTTTTTTTCCTTTCGGCTTCGATTTTCAAATTTAACCAGTTAAAAAGTAAAATATTATTTTCTATTTTTATTTTATTATAATATGTATATGGCCATTGGCTAGACCTATTTTGCCCCCCCCCCCCCCCCCCCAAACTCCATCAGTAAAATAAATAAAAACCATGTCGTGCATTGTCGCTAGTAGAGGTAAGCTGTAGCCAACTGACTACAGCTCGTATACGGTTGGCTCAACTGGGGTAGCACCACCCTCGCACAGAATATCGATGTAAAGTAATAGCTGCGATTCGTACGATGAGTGAGACAGCCGGAAGACCAACCCCTCCCTCTCCCTTACCTTCCTTCAGTCAAATCCCAATCCCTCTCAGACTGGCAACGACTGAGTAATGGCTTTAGTATTGCAAGGATCCACGGCTACGAAAGGCGGGTCGCCCGGTCGTACACATTACAAGCAAGGAATTCCTAAAATTCTCTAGTACAGACAGTCCACTCGTACTAGAGGGCGGAAACATTCACGGCACGTTTTGTGTGTAGCGCATACCGCTCCGAGGTGAACTATTCGAAGGAGCTCCGAGACATTCCGGACTTGAAGACGGAACCACATACTGCGGGGACTCGACGAGACGTATAAAGGATGCTGCCCCTTAGACGAGATGAAACGCAAGCACCGTAGTGCAATTTCTTCTGCTGCATGGTTATTACGGGTTGAAAACGTAGGTACCTACTAACGTACTGTAAGGAGGTCCATGTCGGCGCACTGGCCACTGCCGATAAGCGTTCCTGGCCGACAAGAATATTTGAATTAAGAAAAATATTAATTTTAAAATTGAAAGCTCTGCGGTGCGCTGGCAGTGACAACCGAGAGACCACTAAGATAGGAACTATATTTAAATAAATGTATTAAAAGTGAATACTATAATAAATTTACTACTATTTATTCTTCGTCCTAAATATGTTTACAACAGAATTCTCTACCACTTCATCTTTATTATCTTGGAATATGAAATTAAAATAAGTTCAGATGTAAAATTAGCCTTAACGCCTGTATCTTTCCACATTTGGCAAACTTGTGTTTGTTCTGTCTGCTCGTAATTTATACGAAGTTGTAACTAATATGGGTTTTACAACACCATAAAATGATGGTTGTAATGTACCTACTTATGTCGAACATCCCAAAACTTTTTGACAGTTTTCCCGCACAAAAGCCGCATGAGCCGTCTGCACAATTACAAATAAGTACAAGTTAAAACTTGTATGGAAGTTAGGATGTAAGTAAAACTTTAGATATACGACACGTAGACTTAACTCCGCTCGACAGTAGGTACTCCTGTAACTTAAAATGCAGATCAGGCTCACACCTCGGGACATATCCAAGTTACAACTTAGCACTCAGTGAGCTTTTGAGCTAAACTTTTGAACATCCGCTACAGTGATGGCTATTGCACGATAAATGGTCTCGGAATGACGTCCGTCAGCACACTTACAGTGAAACAAGGTTACCAGTGGAAAATACCATCACAAACCCTTACTAATATTATAAACTAGCTGTGCCCCGCGACTCCGTCCGCGTTCTGTTGAAATTTTTCCTGAATTTTATATAAAGTATCCTATATGTTAATCCCGGTTATAAACTATCTGTGTTTTAGGCTGTTGATTCGATATAAATAAATATTACATTAAAAGTTTGTAAAAGTTTTACCCTCAAGGGTGTAAAATAATTGGCCTAAATAATTAAAAATGATACCCAAAGACAGTATAACACGCCGACGATGTCGCGGGCACAGCTAGTGAAAAATATGTAGAGAAGATAGAAAATGGTGGAGGAGGCATAGGTAGGTAATTACATAGGAATCTCTACAACGGCGAAATTTTTGCAAACTCCAATATACACTTACACTTCATTGACTCTATCTATACCATAATTATTATACTTATATCGAGATTTTTTGGACTCTATCCAAGAGGACAAATTGATGGCAGGGCCTATTCAGTCTGTAAAAAATAGCAGTATGCAAGTATTAGTAGCATAGTAGTGTCAGCATACTTATCGGAAGATCCAAACTATAGTCTCCGGGGTTTTTATTTATAACCTGAGAGTGTTTTATGAATAAACGTTTGTATAGCGTTTCAGTTTTCAGACGTTATATCATCGCTATATAAAGGTATACCTAAGATTCCAAATTAATTAAATTCAAGTGTCTGTTTGTAAAATCAATTTAATAGCTTTTTACTAAATGCGTATGAATATATATCAATACTAGCTGTGCCCCGCGATTCCGTCCGCGTTCTGTTTTTCCTGAATTTTCTTTGCTATAAACGTCACGGAGCCCGAGACCTTTCCAACGAATGCAAAACCGTGGAAATCGGTTCGTGCGTTCTGGAGTTATAGCGTCAGGAAGGAAAACGCGACTTATTTTTATATAGTAGAAGACTAGCTGTGCCCCGCGACTCCGTCCGCGTTCTGTTGAAATTTTTCCTGAATTTTCTTTGCTATAAACCTCACGGAGCCCGAGACCTTTCCAACGAATGCAAAACCGTGGAAATCGGTTCGTGCGTTCTGGAGTTATAGCGTCAGGAAGGAAAACCCGACTTATTTTTATATAGTAGATAAATCAATATAATAACGTAAGTACTTATAACAAAAAAAACATTATAAATTGTTGCCTCCATGTCTGTTCCAGCTAATCTCCGAGACGGCTGGACCAATTTTGACGGGACTTTCACTTGCAAACAGCTGATGTTCTTATGTGTATACTGCTGTGCTGATTAAAATTGTTCATTTCATTTCATGTTATAAGGAGTAACTTAGGCTACTTTTATTTTAGCGAAGTACCTACCACGCGGGCGGAGTTGCGGACAACAGCTAATCGTCTATACAGTAGAAGCTCCAATGTCATCATAATAATATGATACCGTCAATATGCTACGAAAACAGCGCATCAAGTTCACAGTTTGCCAAAATATATAAGACCTAGTTGAACACTACAAAAGTCCGAATCTTGCTTATATCTCGATTTCTCTTCAAGTCGGATTTAGTAAACAACAAATGGCAGAAACACAAAACTTATGCAGCAGCTCCATTCTGAGACGCCGAGTTGTGAAGACAGTTTGCTTCCAGTTTAAGCTTCATTGAAAACACGGCAGGTAACTAGTTATCGTTTGACTAGTTAACGAAGTTTGTACGGTCTATAGCTGTATTTTAGTCTTTAATTTCGAATGTTTACGGTTCATTTACGGTTCACTTGATGACCGCTTGATTCAGCTAGAGGTTTGATCTTAAACTCGGTTCTTTGTATCGGGCGATTGCGCTGAATATTCCACCAGTATTTCAGAACTTCACGGCCAAAGGAAATTTTATGAAATTTGTCATTTACACGATTCGTTTTCATTTATTTTTGATTAACATTACGTAACAGAATGAACTATGCTAACTAAAATAGCCACCCAAATGTTAGTGAGCGCGATGAGCGACTTGTACTCAAATTTTATTAACATATCGTAACGCTTCTCCCTGGCCGAGGTATGGTCATTTCATTAAAAAGATAAGTACCTATATGCAAATCTACTTCAGGACAATCAAATATCGCTCACGTTCCAATAAATCCTACTAATATTATAAATGCGAAAGTTTGTGAGTGTGGATGTATGTTTGTTACTCTTTCACGCAAAAACCTACTGAACGGACTTGGATGAAATTTGAAACACAGATAGTTTATAACCTGGATTAACACATGGGATACTTTTTATCCCGATAATCCCGAATTTTTTTATAGTTAAATACTACGCGGATGAAGTCGAGGGCAGCAACTAGTACAACATAAAACTAAAATAAAATCCACCAGAAGTTTGAATAAAATACAGCGGTCCGCTGCGTCGACGCCGTTCGGATGCAACTTTCGATATATTTACATTTTATTTGTGGACTTAGATTGACAAAATTGCACACCGGCTGTGTTTGCGAGCGATCCAATAACGTTGGGATTGAATCTTTAAAACATTTATATTGGTTTCAAACAAATTTAATATACATAGTATCAAACCCTCCAATTCGTGGAGTTACCAAACATAAGCTGTCGCGTAGTGCGGTTAATCGAGCTTAATAATCCTTATAAAAGATTTTATTCATCAATCGTCAATCAGATAAAAAATCTATATATATAAAACTCAAAGGTGACTGACTGATCTATCAACGCACAGCCCAAACCACTAGACTGATCGGGCTGAAATTTGGCATGCAGGTAGATGTTATGACGTAGGCGTCCGCTAAGAAAGGATTTTAATTAATTCTACCCCCAAGGGGATAAAATAGGGGATGAAAGTTTGTATGAAACTGTCAATTAAATTCCACGCGGACGAAGTCGCGGGCACAGCTAGTGCTAAATATAAAAACACCAAACTAATAATAGTTTTGTTAATTGTAGTTGGGTACATATGCCTAGTATCTACTGGAATTTTGAAATTGTATTTAAGTACAAAATAACAGTCAAATCGATCGATATGAAATGTCGATAGGTGGTCTCCACCACACTCAAACAAATATAGCACTGAATTCACTACTATGGGTACCTTCGTTCAGTTTATTTGAAATAAAAATAGACCACACATTCGAAACGCCACAAGCTAAACATTTTTTACTTTACTGTTTTCAATTCCGGAAAAAACTAAAAGCGACGAGTGGCTAAACAAACTTTCCCGGCCGCCGATCAATTTCGTCTCTACACTGTCCATATTCTTTGGTCCATATAAAGTCGATAATTAAATAATAAATAATAAATAAAAATCGCCAGACAGACACACCAACTGTACGTTCCCAAACTAAGCAAAGCATGTACTATGGGTACCGTACAATGGACTGGGGGCGATCCCAGTGACACCCAGACCAGGGTAAATTACGAAAAGGCCATTTCCGAAATTTGCCCCGGCGGGAATCGAACCCGCGACCACCATGTGCAGTGAGCCGAGCGGCCTACGCTCGAACCACTGCGCCAAGCGGTCGTCTAATTACATGTATAACACCAACATATCTGTTCAGTTGTACCAACCTAAGAACTTGTTTAATGATCTTCGAAAGACAGTATCGTCACTGTTATCTGAACGATAAGTTGGTACACTGGTTCGTAATAAAACGTCGATGGTAACTGGCACCAAGCGCCGACAGAACAGAAACGGTTATCGCGACATTTCTAGTTTATAGCGAGTTGATTTATGTGGGGGTGACACGGCAATACGTCATTAGGATGCCCCGTTTTTCTGTCGATATATTTTTTATCGAAATACCTACTAGCAATACGTACAAGTAGGGACTTATAGGTACCTATGATAATACAAATGGCTCCTTTAACGGCATCTGACAAGAAAATAACATTATGACAAATTCGTTTTTAATAATTAGATTAATCGGACTGAAAATGCTCGCTGTAAATGGAAGAAGGCACAATGCAAACATATAATATTTATTGCGCGCGTACACTTGTCTTTACTATCCAAACGAATAGTGTATTATAGATATTATAAATGGGAAAGTAACTATGTATGTCTATTTGATACGTTTTTATTCGAGTACCGCTGAACCAATTTCATTCAATTTTGGTATAGAAATAGATTGGATCTTGGAGAAGGATATACATATTGATGTGAAAATAAAACTTGAAGGGGTGAAATAGGGGATGGATGTCTCTATGTAAATTCCGTTCCAAGATCCACGCGGACGAAGTTGCGGACAAAAGCTTTTATTACATAAATTAAACTTGGTATGATTCTAATTTCGAAATCACAAGTTCCTTTATTAAATTTAAAAATTCCCGCTATTCGTTATCGACAAGTGCTGCCAACTGTATTAATTAAACCGCTAGTCCGTTTCCGCTAATGTGAAACGATAAATCTAAACTGAACCTTACTTTTCACATTATCAAGTTTAATCATTTCCGCCTTTTGGGACTGGATAATATAAGAGTGCCATTTCGTCTGTAATTAATCCACTTAAAACACCGATTCTGCCATATAACTTCAGAAATTAGGCGGTTTTGCAAATGAAATTGGCAATGAGTATTCGTCTTGAATCTTCGCTTCGAGACAACAAAAAAAGTCTAAATATCCCGCTTTATTAATATAGCTAGGTACTACCTATACTCATAAGATTACCGTACCTATATGTACCAAATGTTTTTGACAGTTGGTACTACTATTATAGGTATAAGTAAAAAGAGGTTTCCAGGAAAAATAATAAATATAATCAGGAAAATCCACAGAGAAAAAACAAGGAGCAACGGCCATGTTATCCTTCTTTCAAGTAAGTTTGTATTCTAATAAAATACCTTTGATGTTGATTAAGGGTAAATAAGCAATGTAAACGACTAGCATAGACAGTTGTTTGAAATGGTTCAACAATAAGTAGGTAATTACAATTTTATATTTCAAATAAGTATCAAGGGGCCGCTTAGCTTAGCATTATCTGATTCTATTGTTAGATATGCAAGTAACCTCTATGAAATGGTTGAATAGATTTCCAAAATCGCACATTTTCTTCAACATAATATCTTCAATCACGAAATTTGTCCCGTTTTCCCTGTGGAGCGGCTTACAGCACCGCCCTCGTACCCTCAGGCATATTTACATAGTCGTATAAAATATTTTTTCCGGTTCGCACGGGAACAAAATGTCCACGGTATAGGGCGGGTGATTTGTTGTCAAATTTTTACGTCACAGAAAGTTAGATCCTACTAATATTATAAACTAGTTACTTCCCGCGACTTCGTCCGCGTAGACCTAAGTCAAGTATGCTATGTGTTAATCGCATAAATAATGTGATTATTTCGCATTTATAATCCTACTAATATTATAAATGCGAAAGTTTGTGAGTGTGGATGTATGTTTGTTACTCTTTCACGCAAAAACTACTGAACGGATTTGGATGAAATTTGAAACACAGATAGTTTATAGCCGGGATTAACACATAGGATACCTTTTATCCCGAAAATCCCGATTTTTGGTTAGGTTAAATACTATGCAGACGAAGTCGCCGGCCACAGCTAGTATACCAATATTTTTTTATTAACGTTGGGACCTACTATGCTACTCGATAAAGATCTTGTAATTGCACATTCAAGACTGAAAGGTAAGTAGTTACATCAGTACCAACTAGTGCCAACCGTCATTCCAGACAGCGCGAAAAGTTGAGAATGAACCCTTTCAAGAAACGCAGAAAGAATATTAACGGAACGAACTCCAGGCGAGTTGGGTAAAATGTTTTTTTTTTTAGTTTTTACCTCCATTAATTGGAGGGCAAGAAGTCGTAATTAAAGGTCGCGATAAAGTTTTTTTGGCAATTTTCCCTTTACCAGAATCGGATACTATAGTATCTACGCAGATAGTCGGTTCTCATGAAACTTTGTAGACTTACTGCTTAGCTCCCATTTAATCGGTTACTGAATGATCGGAGCATATCATCCAAACCGTTAAGGTGAAGGCGCCTGTCTAGCCCGCGAAATTCAAAATTTTCGAGTATTTTTATAGTTTATCCAAAATCTGAAAACATTTAAGACAACATATTGTGATTTGCGACAAACACAGTATGCAGTGCGTTTATTAATACATTTATTTTACTCTAAATAGTATCACGGTGGATATGATACTAATTAATCACTAAATTTACAAAAATTGCCAGATTATCTGGATAGCTGTCGTTCTTCAAATGTTTTAGAGTAAGTTGGATATATTAATAAATGCACTGCATACGGTATTTGTCGCGAATTACAAAATGTGCCTATTATTATTGTCAGATTTTGAAAAAATTCTAAAAAACCTCACAAAATTTGAACTTCGGCGGCTAGATGGGCGCTTAAGCCTTAATACTTCCTTTTTTTAAACGTTTGAAAAAAGAATAACTTGAACCAAGAGCTCTTGAACCCACAAACAATTCAAAAACTGAAAAAGTGATAAATTCACCGCCACAATTGGAACACTAACAGCGGATTTTGGTACAATACAACGAGAAAATGGTATCACGAATAGTGGTTGGGTACGTGTGGATTGGACAAAAAATGTGACATGTATTTTTTACAAAGCGCTCCTCGCTAGGGGACGCTGAAATAGGATTGTCATCCGGAAAACTGAGCTAGAGATATTTCCACGGCCCTAGAGCGCCGCCTGCCAGGGCGGGCGGCATTGACGGATTAAATTTAGATACGCAGATGCATACAGTTCCGATATTCAATGTCAGTTCAATATTCAATTCAAGTTTGCAGCACTGAAATAGCTGCATTTCGGCGAAACATATCATGTAGTAAGTAAGTAGGTTGGTACCTCTTCTTCCTAATGTACAGACAAGGCTACTAAACACAAGTTAATAAACAACATGCTGATATACGACGGCACATTATTGTTTAAATAAATCACGGCGCAGCTTTCGGGTCAAGCTCTCTTTGTTTCAAAACTAATAATACTCGCACACAACTTTTTTAATATCACCTTAATGTTATGTATGAATTCTTTATGAAATATTTAAACAAATAAGCAAATATTTTATTGGAGACTATTATTATTGTTGGGCATTCTTAGCTTCTAAAAGCTCTCGACAAAAGTTTTATTACGGTACAAAGAAATTTAGAGATTCTCTCTATAGGCACCTTGCATTATTAATGGTGTATGCACCTACATAATAAACCTACGCCATGTGTTCTATCACCCGACATCATGGGACTAACCAAAACTAAGTTGAGATGAACTTACACACCAACTGTATGGTCCCAAATTAACACAAGGTGTGAGTTTTTACGCTGTGCTGAAACAATGTTCGCACACGCCAGGCGCGTGAGCCGGTCAGTCGTAGCGCTAACACAGGGTGTGTGTTATCCGCACTGCTGTAACGATATTCGCACACGCCAGGCGCGTGGGCCGCACAGTCGTCGCGCTAACACAGGGTATGTGTTTTCCGCACTGCTGTAACGATATTCGCACACGCCAGGCGCGTGGGCCGCACAGTCGTCGCGCTAACACAGGGTATGTGTTTTCCGCACTGCTGTAACGATATTCGCACACGCCAGGCGCGTGGGCCGCACAATCGTCGCGCTAACACAGGGTATGTGTTTTCCGCACTGCTGTAACGATATTCGCACACGCCAGGCGCGTGGGCCGCACAGTCGTCGCGCTAACACAGGGTATGTGTTTTCCGCACTGCTGTAACGATATTTGCACACGCCAGGCGCGTGGGCCGCACAGTCGTCGCGCTAACACAGGGTATGTGTTTTCCGCACTGCTGTAACGATATTCGCACACGCCAGGCGCGTGGGCCGCACAGTCGTCGCGCTAACACAGGGTATGTGTTTTCCGCACTGCTGTAACGATATTCGCACACGCCAGGCGCGTGGGCCGCACAGTCGTCGCGCTAACACAGGGTATGTGTTTTCCGCACTGCTGTAACGATATTCGCACACGCTAGGCGCGTGGGCCGCATAGTCGTCGCGCTTTTTTTTTCGCAACGGCCGTGCGGCAAACGCTCCTGGTGTGTAAAGTACCGTATCATAGGCTATATAGGCTAGAGCGCCCGCAGGCAACGTGTTAAGCAACGCTTCTTCTCTGGGTACCGTACAATGGACGGGGGCGATCCCAGTGACACCCAGACCTGGGCAAATTACGAAATGGTAATTTCTGAAATTTGTCCCGTCGGGTGTCGAACCCGCTACCAACCGGTGCAGTTAGACCAGCGGCCTACGCTCAAACCACTGCACCAAGTGGTCGTCAAAACAGCGTGTTCTATGATCTTCAATAAAAATAAGGTTAATTTATTAGCCTATAACGTAGCTGTGGTCGGAACAGAATACGTAGGTACCTACTTGGTTTTATTGTAAGTGCCATGGCATACTTATACCTACCTATTAGTCCTGAGAATTTTCATTTTAATAAAATAATAAAGACTTCTCTTTACGAATAATCAGCTCATAAGAAAAGAAATAATAAATAATATAAAAATGTGGGTCAACTAAGTATAATAACAAAGTATGCAATCTATAGCTATAGCTATATTTGAAGTAACGTTAATTCAAATCGAATCCATCACTCTGTCTAAGTATATTGAACCTACCGTACCTATATTATAGAGAAGCAAATCTAACCAGAAATGGATGGAACATTTTCTCCAAATCAATCACTGACAGTCGCCTCAATGTTGGTATTCATACGAGCATGGAACTGAGACAATATTGAGTCTTTTGCTCTGGCCGGCCGACTTAAATGATGACAAATGTAACCAAATGAGTTTCGTATGAGAAACGGACATAAGTTATTTTGGGAAAAATATCGAGGTAATGAGCTATCAAAATATTAAGTATCCAAGTAGATACCTGACGACCGCTTGGCGCAGGGGTTCGAGCGTAGGCCGCTCGGCTCACTACACCGCGTGGTTGCGGGTTCGATTCCCGTCAGGGTAAATTTCGGAAATGGCCTTTTCGTCCTTTTCATGGTCTTGTACCATGAACATAAGCAGGACAGCTATATTTTTAGTCGTACTTTAACTTTATTCGTCATTTGTAGACAAACAATTAGTAGCTACGTACCTACCAACTTATAACTCTTAGTACCTACTTAGCATTGTAAATTCGTTTCACTATTCACAACTGAGAAAAGAAACTCATTTATAAAATCATCAGACTATTTTTTCCCAATCTAGGTAGGTAATAAGTAAATTGAAGTAGGTAGGTTTTTCCTACCCATTTTACTCAGTGGTCAAATTTATTTAATTAGCTTTCCAGAGTAGATTAACCCCGGATCAAAGTGGATTATCATTGGATTATACAACCACAAATCCACAAAGAAAACACAGTTGGACTGTGGCTAAACTAGATATTTGGATTTGAGATTTGCGAATTCAATCGTAAACAGATCTTATAAGGATTGAGGTCGGCTTTTCGGCTAGGATACTATAGCCATAAGAGAATTAAGCATAATTATTTCTTCCTAACTTTATTATACTCAAAGTACTTAGGTACCTTTGTGATTGAGATCAGTCGGTGAGATAAAAGTCTAATAGAATTAGTACCTACCTAAGGATACTTCTTCCTTGTGAAGAGAGTTGCCACAGTCCATACGCAGGCCCAGTGTGGGTCAAACTTCGACAAACTTTGAGAATTAGTTACCTGTAGGGTTGTCTCTGACAGGCAGGCTTCCCCACGTTTATTTGTATTAAACCATAGGGTTGAACCGTGGGACAAGATTCGGTTAAAATTAAAGTTTTAAATACTTGCTTTACCATTCCCAATGTGGACTCCAACATACTTATATACAGAGTACATACCTATAGGTAGGTACTCTTTTACTTTGTTCCTACATAATGTAAGACAATAAATAATAAACAAATATCGCCAGATGAACACACCAACTGTATGGTCCTAAATTAAGCAACGCTTATACTATGGGTACCGTACAATGGACTGGGAGCGATCCCAGAGACACCCAGACTGGGGCAAATTACGAAAAGGCCATTTCCGAAATTCACCCTGACGTAAATCGAACCCGCAACTCGAACCACTGCGCCAAGCAATCGTCAAAATAGGTACTTATTTCAAAAGTTCAAGTGAAATAACTCCAAAAACAACTCCATTCCAACTTTATTCTGAGTGAAAACTTTACGCAATGTAATTTCTTAGTGCACGAGGCGAGGTTGTATTTTGTTTATACCGAGCCCGACCCTTTCATTATATTACAAGGTGCCGAACTTAGTTCGAGAATGACCGCCTTGGGACAACCCTGGTCAGTTTATTAAAAAAAAGTGGACATGTGCGAATTCACGCACACAATGTTTTTTTTATACTGTATAGGGAACAGGGTTGAACAAACAAATAACGAGGAGAAAAAAATACCTAGCTACCTATAAACAGAGGGTACCTCGATAGGTATCCACTCCTTCTATTTCTAATGAACTGCCATCAATCTAAAGGTGTGTTGTGAATTGTAATGATAATTTTATGACTTTGTAACATCGCTTTTTCTAATAGAAAACAGTAAGACAATATCAGGAATACCTATTAATATTCAGTTCTACGTTTGAATTTGAAACTAAAGGCTTTTTGAATATGAGCACAAATTCAAGTACCTAAGTAGATCATGGTTGCGTAAAAGGCATAAACCTACCCAAGTATAAGTAAGTATACACCTACTAGTGATGTAACGAATGTTGGATTTTTGACATTCGCGAATGCGAATGCGAATGCGAATATTTGGCTCCAACATTCGCGAATGCGAATGCGAATGTTGACTTTCAAAAAACTCTAAATTGAAAATTTAAAGAACCTCCGTTGCGACGGGTTTTTAAACTACAAAAGAGCTAATAATTTTCAAACGGCTGAACCTTTTTTCATGAAACATAGTTAAGAAAACTCTCGAAAAGAATACCTTTCTAACAAAAAAAAACCGGAAAAATTAAAATTGTAACATCCACTTGGGCGCTACGATGCCACAGACATACACATGTTAAACTTATAACACCCCTCTTTTTTCGTCGGGGTTAATAAAAAGCGCGCAAAATGTTAGACTAGTTTGACATTTCGTGTCAGCCGAACATAGCCGAACCCATACAGGTTGAAAGAACGAAGTTAGTCACATAAAGTCAATTCGAAGAGATTTGTTTTGATTTGAGGGTAGTTTAGTATTTTTGCATTTATCAAACTTAATTGAGTTTGTTAATATTTTAATCAGACTAACAAGAACAAAAGAGAACGATTCTATTTATAATTTTGTTGCTTACCTCAAGACAGTTCCATATTATATTTAATGCAAATATAAGTTAATATGTGAATAAGTCCATTATGAACAAGTGAGCTAAGTTAATAATAACATTACGATTGAGGCTGGATTGCAGCCCGAGAGTAACGCAAGGGCTGTGATGGAGCCAAGGTGTTATGAACAATGCTCACGTTTATACGACATTTTACAACACACCTGCGAGTAAAAAATATTTAAAATATGACAATCTTAATTGAAAAAATCACAATTCACAAATTTGTTTAAGGCCTATAGAATTGCAGGATGAAGAAAAAATAAAACAAGATGGCGCGCCATAAGTTTTTAAGATTCAGTAGTTAAACAGTAATTAGACTATTAGGGCTAAAATACTGCAATTAGAAAAAAAAGATTTTATGTACCGCTACAAAACTATGTATTTAAATTTTGAAAGCAAAGTTGTTTCATTGTACCTCCCGTACTTAAAAAGGGGAGTGAAAAAAAATATAACTCAACCCTCGAGTGAGGTATTGTTCGGTAGGTATTTTAAACTAATTTAAAGGTTTCTTATACAGTTTTTCCATATTCATTTCCGTTTACGAAATATTGAGCTTCAAGGCGGCCTTTTTTGCATTTTTACATCAGTAGCAAGATTCATTATTCAACTTAGAACCACACGTTAAATGGTTTATTATAGGAAATAAATAGTTCTTTACTCTTAAAAGTAAATATAATGAATTTAAAAAAATCAAGTTTGGGCTGAGTCTCAACCCCACGCACCACTGATTGTGCACCCAGTCTAATGACAACTTAACTTAGTTGACCCCCCTTAGTTGAGCTGAAATTATTTCCTTTTTTATTTTCAAAAACATTCGCCAAACATTCGCGTAGATTCTTGCGAATGCGAATGTCAAAAAATATGCGAATATTCGCGAATGCGAATGCGAATATTCGTTACATCACTAACACCTACCTATCTAATAGGTCTAACTAATATTTTCTAGCTGTCATCGTCGCTAAATAAATAACTGCTGAGTGATGGTATGTAAAATAGAAAGCCTATTATACCTAGGTTGTTGTGGTTTCTTTCCACAATACATCAATTTCTATGACTGTGCATTCACAATAGGTGGTAGGTAGTTCCTAATAAGTACTACCACTCTGTATACAGGGTTACCTACTGGTAATACAAGATAGGTGTGTAACAAAATACCAAATTTCGTATTACAAATTGGTGGAGCAAAAGTTGTTGCATTTTAGCTCCTCTATTAGCACCCTGCAAGAAATACGTTGAATTAAAATAAAGCCAACTTCAAAACCACAAATGGGTTATAACAATACAAATAACATGTCATGATCGAATTTAGAACAGGCTATATTATAGTTGATGAATCCATTTACAAAATGTTGTGTCTTTGCTGTTCGCCGTTGAGGAGTTCCACTATCCACCTCCTGACTCCATCATCAGACCAGCTCAATAGGTAGTACCAGATTATTGCATTGTTACTAAACTTATGCAAAATTTCAGCTCAATCGGAAAACGGGAAGTGGGTCAAAATTGACTTCTAAGATTTTATTACATTGTTAGTTAGTTTTTCCTCGATTTCCTTGAGATTCCATGATCAGATCCTGTCTTGATGATAATGGGACTAAAAACTAAAACGACTAAAATTTCGAACTAAAAAGTTTTTTTAAATCGGTTCACAATTGAACATGCACAACCAACCAACCAACCAAAAAAAATACATACAGACGAACATACAACCTCCTTTTTTGGAAGTCGGTTAACAAGTTAGTACAATAATATAGGTAACTAGCTGTGCCCGCGAGTTCGTCCGCGTGGAATTTAATTGACAAAGTTTCATACAAACTTTCATCCCCTATTTTATCCCCTTGGGGGTAGAATTAATCAAAATCCTTTCCTAGCGGATGCCTACGTCATAACATCTACCTGCATGCCAAATTTCAGCCCGATCCGTCCAGTGGTTTGGGCTGTGCGTTGATAGATCACTGTCAGTCAGCAGTCTGTCAGTCAGTCACCTTTTATCGGACCTAATACCTATTGATAAATAATATATTGCTACTTTACTACATAAAAGTGCCAGCCACAAAGAAGCTTAGTGTCCATTAAAAAATAAAAAAACAGCTTGGCCTCAATAAACTCCTTTATGAAAGAACTAGGTAACTTAAGTAGGTAAGTACCTTTATAGCCTTGGCCGAGGAGATACCGCACCAGTACGTGCCATGTTCATCTTAATGCAGTTGTCGCCGCCAAATAGCTTAATTCGCCGTTCAATTAACAGCCTAGGCACTTAACTAAACAGCGCCGTTCAACTAACGGCCTGAATGATATTCAGCCGTATCGTCTATTACAACATTTAATAAACTGGCTGGCTAATGCTTAGGCAACTGGTTGACATTTAAATACTACAAAACTTTTTCAAAATACTACCCAAGTAGAACGACCTGGATGGGTTTAGGTTAGGGTTATTTTTTTTATGACCCCACAGAAACCCCACCCGGCAAATAGATTCGGTGGATCAAAATAAAATCGTAAAAACCTAAGTACCTAATAAAATTATTCCATCAAAGATGTTTTTTTCCGACGCCATATTGACAAAGAGAATATAGAATATAGAGATATTGACAGTTTGGTGAGTTTCGGCGCTAGGTGGCAGAAAGTAGAACTAAATTGAAATGAACAGGCTAGGCAGGTAATTAAACGGCTAGGCAAGTAGTTAAACGTCATCGATCCAAGTCATTTGCCTAGCTGTTTAATCAAATGGCTGAATATCATTCAGGCCGTTAGTTGAACGGCGCTGTTTAGTTAAGTGCCTAGGCTGTTAATTGAACGGCGAATTAAGCTATTTGGCGGCGACACAGTCATCAGTAAGTTAGTCTAGACAACTGTTGGTTGCAGGTTCGATTCTTGAAGGAGCAGTTTGGCAACCAATATTTCGTAATTTGTGCTCAAAGAGGATATAAAGCTGAGTACTTACTACGTATATAATATTTGAACCACAGACTACAAAATATATCTCTGTGGTTTGAACTGTGTTTTTGAAACAGGTATTCGAACTAGTCTGGATGTCACTAGGAACAAACTGGGATGCCCCTAACATAGAGAAAGAAAAAATGGACAAGTTAGTGTCGCTGTCGTTGTTATTTCAATGGTCGGTAATTAAAATTTTGATTGTGGCAACGAGATACACATCGCACACCTTTGCATTTGAGTGAGTGGGGTGCTTAAAGCATGTGCTGCCTTCCTAACTCTGTGGTCTTCCTCACCGTATAGTTCAACAAGCAGTAGTTTTAATGGTTCTGGCAGATAGGTAAGTAGGTAATAATGACCAGAGTGAAGGTGTGTATAACATCAATATTTGATTATGTGCTGTAAAAGCAATTCAAAAAGTGTTGGCTTTATTCTTTTGCTATTTCTGTTAACTGTTGCTGTCCCTTACATGTGTACGAATAACTGCACTTCACAATGTACTGAATAACACCTATATTTAATTTTCTAAGAATGTATTAGCTCCTTGGTGCTTTAAAATTTAGTCTATGGTACGAATGAAAAATCTTTTTTGCTAGCTGACAACATTATTTTTCCTAGTGATGTACGTTTTAAACAATGTTAATACTTTAATGAATAGATTAATCGATTATTTAGCTGCAGTCTATTTTAAAAAAAATATACATAAAATGCTCATTTAATAAAATTGATTGTAAAAAAGAGGCATATACATTTAATGTTTGCTATATTTTAATGGCTTTCCATTTGTGATATTTTACAATAACAAAAATATCTTCTTGCGCCAAAATATAGATTATATTTTTTCTTAATACCCCAGTTGATTATATTCATGTATTGACGTTTATACATTTATGATAGTAACAAATAAGTACATTTTTTAATTACGTTAAGTATTTTAAGAATCTTTAAATTGTAATGAACAATTTTCCCTTTAAAAACAAGAAAAGCATAAAACGAAAAAAAAATAGATTCAGTAAACATAATATATGAATATCACAACCAAATTAATATTAATATATCCTTCTCGGTTACGATCATCTAACTACTAAATTAACATCGTCGAATCGATTGTATGTTTAATCGATTTTGTTACTTTCTCTACGGCTGGATGAGCTTCACTAGACTTTTTCTGTGTCCGTGTCGGTAATTTGTGGAAGCGTAAATTTAGATTTTTAATTTGCTAACTGAAAATTTAGAGATTTTCAACATGAAGAAAGTAATATTTTTCTGTTTGTTATCGATTTCGATGTGCCTCAGCGTACCGACTGAAACAAAAGGTAAGATTCTTAACAATCTGGTTTGCATTCATGTTGGTTGGTATTTCACAAGAATTTTCTCACGATAGATGATGTCTGATGCGTAGTAGCTAGCTTTGGCATAAGTACTTACTGCATGCATATCGATAGTAGCAATGTCTTATCTATTTCTTGTTTGCCTTGCAACTTCGGTGAACGCCTATTCAAATTTTACTTTGTTTTACCATCAAGGTCGCGGTAACCAATTCTTTATGTCCAATAATCTGGTGGATCGTTTATATGACGCGGCATCGTATCGTGCACATTCCTCAAGTATTAATTACGATATTTATTAGAATATAAGTAAAGTTGATCCTATATTATCGAGATTCCTGTTACTAATTGGTTTTACTGATAAATTATTATTATTAAAGTATAATTGGGAAAATAATTAGGTACCTACCTACTGCAGATAATAAATTTCTACAGAACATTATTCTAGTAGGTACTTATATTTTATTTAAATTATTTTAGTAACCTAAACCCACCATATTTTAGCTTACTGTACTGGTGTATGTGTGACTAAGTTAAAGCCATGTATAATCTGGTCTGAATTCAATCAAATTTGTATGAAAAGGAAAGAAATATCCAATGAAATAAGGCAAACCCCATTTCTACATATTATATCAATAATGGGGGAAGAACCTAATTGTCATAGAAAATTCTGAATCATGATTTATTAAAATATCCTATCCTTGTGATAGTAGGTAGGAAAATATCACAATAATTTAATGCATATTGCTACAATTTCTTTTATTCATCTTAAAATAGTTGCCAAGTGTGTGGGAAGTGGTTGTATTAATTAACATAACTAGTTAGTATAGGTATTAAAAATACCAACAATATGAGTGCTTAGTGTGTCTGGTATTTTATTATTGTACTTTATCAATAGTGGATGCATGAAAACATTATGAACAAACATAGTCAAGGTCATGGCTGTAAGACAACAGGTTGTTAGCTTTATTATGCACCTATCTACCACACGGGCAGAGCCGAGGGCTACAGTTAGTAATTCCGATAATGCTTGTTTTTATGGTTTATTGTTCTGAAATAAAATATATTGGATTGTTTTATTAAACCAGGGAACAATACTTATTAAAAAGAACCATCTTGGACAGCACTATAATAGTTATTTGTTATACAAGAGTGCAAAGTTGATTTTTAACCGCATGTTCAATTTGACCGAGCAAGCAAAGGATTCTAAAATTAGAATCCTGAGTGTTAGCAAGGGAATCAAAAGAGCATGTTGTGAAAACCTTTGCACTCGAGTGCAACACGTAACTTTTCATCCCACCTCAGCGAGGAAATAAATAAAAGCAAAAAAAAAACATTTACAAATGAAACAAATATAGCTCACGCAAAGAAAATTTAGAAAAAGTACACCAAGAAGGTTCTAAGTCTGAGTTTTTAACAAATTAAAAAAGGTTGTCTGATAAATTCGGCACCATGGAGGTAGAAGTAAATAGGTTTAATGATGTTTTGAGTTCACAAACTTATTGAAATAAAACTATTTTTCGGATTTTATCGCGTTTATTTAATTTATGTTCCCGACGTTTCAATAGTTTTATTTCAATGTGTAGTATTCGCGTAAATATAAGAAAACAATATGCACAAACTTAGTTCTCACAATGTTCTAAATTCAATTTTACTTTATCCTCTAGCGGTTAAATGGCTTTTGCACTCAGATATCAAAGAGCATAAATAGCTCTTCATCTGACTCCATTTAGTGAAATTCCTACAGCTAGGAAATAACAAGGACATTATTGTATTACATCTAAATTCACTATAGTTACTTCAATGATAAGAAACATTCACTTTTTAATAATAGGGTCTGACCACATGAAACTTTAGCAGTACCCTATGTACCAAGAGTTTCTGCCAGAACTGGGCCAAAATCAATGTAGGTAAATCATCAGGTCATGAATCAAGATTTCACATCACTGACTTATCTGTCAAAAGCTTGAAATTTATGAAACAGTATTACCCTCTTTGTAAATAAACCTAGCTTTGTACCATAGCCTTATAGTTGCTAGCAATACCAAAGGCATTGCTCGCATCATGGTAATTTAGTCTTAATGTAATATGGGGCAAGTCTATTGCCATTATAAGAGGCACACTCCCCACATATTATGGTTGAAGATTTAGTCCACCACTATACCTGGTGAGGGTTGCCAAAATTCGCACATCTGTAATGAAAATGTAATCAAATTTCAGATGCAGGTGTACCAACACCAACAACTATAGTTACAACGAGTGCACAGAGCATTCCAACACAAGCAACACCTATCAGTGCCAATGGGCAATCTCAAGGGACTGGGAATGAGACCACAAACAAAGCGTCTAATACTACATCCAATAATACCCCAGAAACATCATTAAGTACTCTAACACCTGAATCAAAATCTCCAAGCACCGCTGATGAAAAGGCAACTACTCCAAAGCCTGGTGCCGCTGACCATAACTCCACAGAAAAAGCCCAAATAACAACCACCACTGGTCCCACGAAAGTTCCTATCACCGTGTCACCTGATGATAAAGACAAAACCAAAACTCCAGTTCCAAGCACTACAATCTCGACTTCAACTCCAAGCACCTCCACTGTGAACACCACGCCAAAAGCGACAAACCCCACTCTGCAAGCCAGAGCGTAAGTATTTACCATTTCAATGGGTGCGTCCAGACCACACTGAGCGGTCACGCGAGGCAAGCTGCAGTTGCCGTTATATCTGCGTGTTCAGACGTAAAACTCGATTACAAAGGCGCGGCTGCTCAATGTGATCTGCACACGCGTAAGTCATGAACCATTCTGGAAATATGACGCCAGAAAGTTGCATACCCCTAAAAGCTTCATCTACATTGAACATTCCGTTTTGTTTCCAGTTTCGATGGGCCAAGCTTCATCGGTGGCATGATCCTGACCCTGGGTCTCCTTGCAGTCGGTTTCATGGGCTTCAAATACTACAAGAAGCAACATGCTGAGAACTATCACACTCTTTAAAGAATTGTTCTTAGTTCCCTCTATATTTTAAGTAAGTGCACCAAATAACGTTTAAGTTTTAATTATAAATGGGGTTTTATAATTTCATTACTTTAGATATATATATTTTTTTTAACAGTGCACTTTTTAAAATAGTTAAGTTCATACAGGAAGTATTTGTATCCAATGAGGTATATAAATTTAGTTTGTTTCGAATTTCAAGTTAATCTCATTTATCCGAATTTATAGGTGTTGGTCGTTAGTTATCTTTACAAATTGTGTTGCAATTTGTCTATTATTCATATTGTAGATGTAAGTTTTTGTAACTAAGTAGATTTTGGCATTTATTTTCTTATTTTGCATGCTTAATTTTACTTCGGTTAAATTCGTAAGCGTGTATTATACCTACTCTAGCTAACTTTTTAAAATATTATATTGCCAAATAAAATGTGTAAATTATGAATACTTCTAAAGGAGACTACTCACAAGGACCATTCGCTTGTTATGTTATAATCCAAAATTCGAGGAGTAAAGCCTTGTTTGTCGCATTTTCTCTTACAAGTGTACACACTACACAAGGTCTTGTCCTAATTGGCACCACTTGCACGAACTCCATACGATTTGGAGTACGTACGAACTATTCGTGCGAGGAGTGCCAATTAAGACGATATCTTATGCTCGCCTTGACGTGTTGGCTGATATAAGGCTCAAACTCGAGCTGTTACAATACACTTAAATGCTTCCGGTGAGTAGTCTCCTTTATAATATCATGTTAATGATTGAGATTAAAAATTTTGAATTTATGTATATTGGAAATGCAGCTACACTGATGATTATCCCCAAGTTTGAGTGCAATGTAGTTGTATTGTTGATGTCCTGTTTCTAATAACTGTGCCATGTTTCGGATTTAAATGTTAAACACTGGATTTGGTAAAATTGTTCTGTCACTATACAGCTTCAGATACTATATTTCAAAGGTAGCCATATGTATATTTATTAATGTTAAGTGTTACTATAGGGAAACGCAATGTGATGAAAATAAGGGTCTAAAAGTAGTACCTACATTGATTTGGCATAAACAAGTTTGTCGAATCTCATGTTTATTAAGGTTTGCTCTCAATCGCAATCTCAATTTTACTATTCTCTCAATCATCTGCATTTGATAACTATTAGAAACTTTTTTGTGCCAAAACAATGACCAATTCTGTATATTTTGATTTGATTTGTGGTTTAGCACACTATTTGTAAACTTGGGAAAGTTGATTCCATCCTAAAGTGCTCTTAAAATCTGAACTATTTATGGATAGTTATTCGAAAGGTTAACAAGCCACTATAAAAATTCAATTCTGTCAACTTAATACTGCTACTTATTCAATGTCAGTCAATGGTTATGTTAAATAAAGGTATAATATAAAACACACTTTTATTTCATACATAAACATAATTCAATGTTAATTATTTTCTCTTAATATGTTTAAAAGCTACACAATTTATGACTAACTCTTGATAAATTATCATTAGAGAAATACTGTAATTCACAGTTGAGGCAATGATTCTTTAATGAGATCTTGTTTCAGTGATAATCATCAATTGACCCCAATGTCAGTTCAACTTATACGCACAATCAAATTGTAAACGTATTTCATCCATACAGGGGACTTTGTTTCATATTTAACATGTAATATTCATAAATGATTAATCTGCACCAATGGTGGAAAACAACTGATATATCGACTTGCTAACGTTAATCCCAACATTGCGACTTTGTTCTCCATACTTTAGATTAGCAAGAAGAAACTGACCCTCCCCCTGATCACACTTCTCATACGCTTTTATTAATGCGTAAGGTGTACTATATCTGTTTGTTATGGCTAACGCCTTCTCTACTGTCAATCCTTTTAACTGCAAAAGCAATTTCATAAATGTTTCTGTTACTGTCAGAGGTTTAGTTTTAGAAGATGATTTGTTGAAGTATTCAAATGACATCAATTCTTTATCTCTTGGCTCATCATTCCGACCTGTCAGTGTTTTATCCTGAAAAGATATAACAGTTAAAATTGTAATCAAAATACTTAATATTTTTACACTACATAGGTAATATGGAATAATGCAGGTCACCTTAAACCTAATAGTCAGTCTTTTAGTCATCATAGCTAAAAACCTTGCAGAATTTGTCAGAGAGTCCGTTATGTGAACTTTGAAACCATCTTGAATCCTTGTATTCGCCAATGACTGCATTAGAGATTGCAATGGAAGCCCCACATGTTTATTGCTCCCGTAATTTTCCACCATATAAATAACATTGTCAAGTCCACATTTCCTTAATCGGAACTTTTGTTCATGGAATCTCCCGTCTTTGATACTTGCACCGAGATCATCCATTCTTTTCCTCTCTATAACATATGGAAGAACAAGTTCTTGTCTATTATCTCTGCTCCTTGCTATCCAAGTGAAGTCGCCGACTTTTAAGCTCCTATACTCATGTTTCAACTCTGGATACTTGTTGAATTGTGCAACTGTGGGATCATTCTTCTTTGACACCCTGGGAACAGAATTATCATTAGTGATCTGTTTTTATACTATAAGATATTAGTCATCTGATATACCTGGTACTCATACCCTAATGATTTGGTATATTTTCAAAATGATGGAACAAGTTTTCATTAAACATCGTTTCTTTCAAGGACCATCTCAACTTTGTTTTGCACTAGATTAATCATTCCCAAACCTTTGTTGTATCTATTTTTTGTTTTTAAAACCTAGAGTTATAAATACAAACCTAGGTTTAAATTAAACAAAATTCTGTACATGTGTTTGTAAGATCATAAACAGGCAAAGTGGTGAAACTTATAACACCTTGGGACTTTCACCAGCTCAGTAGGTATTCAGTGTTTATTTTCATACAGGCTTATACTGTAAAGTTTACAGTAAAAGCTTGAATGACACTGTGGTGTAAAGTGGAATATACAAGATACATACCCACCAGTTTCGTTTTTATCTATCAACAGAATGACATCAAAGGAGCCAGCTACCATTTCAATAACATTTACTCCACTACAAGCTTCAATATTATCATTAAAAACAAAGTTATCATTTTCTACAACCATAGGTTCGTTATTGAAAATAATATCATTGACTGTTGGTACTGTCTTGCTGTCTCTTAAAAGTTCAGAAGCCAATTCTACACCTAAATCTGTTAAGGAAAATGCAACCTTTTTACTTCTAGTTTTCTTCACTAGGCCTTTAGTAACAAGTCTGGTCATATTAGACCATGCTGTATAAAATGTTTCGGGTTTAGGTTGTGTAAACGATTCTTCAGAGTGTTTTTGAGCCTTCTCTATCAACTCATCTTTAGTAAGAGAAGGCTTGTTTTCCAGAGAGTTTTCTAGTAATGTGACAAGGATAGCATAAGCACCTGAGCGATGAGTAGGTTTATATAAATTACTCCTTTTAGATTTTATACTGGTGCCACTGCTGTTTGGACTCATAGGTTCTGAAATTGTACCAGGAGCGTTAAGATTTGGTGAGTCTGTTTTAGATGTTGGAATGTCCACAGTTTCATTATCTGATAATGATATGGTATCATCTGCTGGAATGCTAATTTTATTTATGTTTTGTACATTTGATACTAAGCCAGTGTGACTATTACTTCTTGTTTCACTTTGTGACAGAGTGTTAGTATTCTCATCTGCATATGTCAAATTGTAATTATATACCTCCAAACGCTGGTCTAAGTACATGCACAATTTTTTTTCGAATCCTTGTAGTATTATACATTCTGCACCTGATTTCAGAGGTAATGGATACTTTGATATGGAAGATAATGCTTGCTTCAGCATTGTCTCCAGTTTGCTTTTCTTCTCCTGGGCCTCTTCATACAATTCCTCCAGCCAGTCTTGGAAGAGAGGGTTTGGACGGGTACGTTTCAAAGTTATTCTCTGGCCTTTCGATGTAGAGCTCATTGTAAAATGAAGGGCTAACGGCTTGATTTCTAGTTATTAAGTAGGTATTTAAGAATCGTTCTAATCTTGAATAACAAAAAGTGAATCTGAAACTCGTTTAACTTACACTCCAGTAAGTTCAATCGCACTAACTTTGCAATTAACCAATTGTATTCTCTTTGTGAATAATTTTCTTTGGTGACTGAATACTACAAATAAACATCGAACTGAGATCCTATTTCCAAGGAACCAAGTTTCATTTACGTCTCTGTGAACAAGAAAACAAACGTAAACAAAAAGGTTCACTATTTTAAAACAAAACGTGAGTCTGTGGTGACAGTTTGTTGACTGACTGATTGACAGTAAGTCAGTAACTTGAAACATGACAGTAATATCCATAAAGAGAAGGAAAAATCCATGGAACTACGATGCCATGGGAACGTGTAATGGATCCCATTCCTATCTCGTTTCCGCAGTTGTCAAAAAGTTAGCAGCGTCCCTATCTAACCCTAATAAGTTCGCACTGGACGAAACATGTTCACGAATGTTATTGTCTCTATTTTACGACGACAAAGAATAGACATCATGTTTCGTCTAGTGCAAACGTAGGGTTATAGTTATAGCAAACAAGAGCAGAGTAATTTTTGTGTGTTTTGTATATATGTCGCAGCCAACTAGTTAAGCGCCTAGGCTGTTAATTGAACGGCGAATTAAGCTATTTGGCTGCGACATATACATCAAGGATATACATAAACGGTGGCAACAAGAAGATTATATATAACAGGCGGCAACGCGCAACGGTGGCAACCAAACACTTAGACCACCTCTCTGACCGAACAGCCCCCCTATTCGCTAACTTGATGATCACCAGTGACTAACTGGCTTCAGTTGTACACTGAACTTTGATGACAACTGAGAATGCTACAACTTTGGTATTCAGTATCACATTGAGTGGATATGAAGTTACGGTGACTAACGGGCGGAGAGCGGTGCTCTTCGATACAACACTCGACGCCTCTAATTCTTATCGACTATTATACGACTAAATTGAACAACGCCTTTTGAACGTGTGAAGTACTACATTTTAGATAACATTTCATCATAAGCGGTTTATGTACACATGACATGTAAAGATGGCGGGAAATCAATGTTGTGCTGATTTTATATTAATTGTTTGGTGCGTAATTAATTTAATTACTGCGTTTAATTGTGTTTTGTAAGCCATAAGTTTGTTAAAATAAATCCTTTAAGGTAAGTTAACGATTAAGTTATGGTTTATAATGTGAAAATTGTTAATTGAATCAAAGTTTTTTTAACTTCAATATTACCTAATGATATCACTATAAGATCAAAGTAACTGAAGGTAAATTCAAGTATTTAATATATTGTATTAATGTAGAATTTCTACTTTTAAGATGCCTGCATGCAGAAGAGTTTCCGTAAGCCAAATGGAACTGCTGGTGGAGTTTGCGGAGTCTCATCGCGATATATCATTGGGTCACTTTACGGGAAGTCCACAGGCTGTTAGTCACCCGAGAAGCGTGTGACTCCGTAGCAATTCTGCTAAACCTGTGGCATAAGGAACCACTACTTTAGACCACGTAAGTTTACTAGTTAATAAATTAACTCAAGAAATGAACCATCTGCTTAAAATAGTTATTTTACCTACAATCTAAAACAAAATCACTCAGTCATCATTAGTATACTCAGCGAGTGATTAATCTTAGTTGAAAAGTAAATTCGCACATTAGGTAAATCTTAAAATTCCTAGAGTGCTTGTTTTTTTAAATCAATTAAAATAATAATAGGCTTCAACATCAAACCAATTTAAATATGTAAATTTCAGTTTATGGAGATGAGAGGGTGCGGTGCTGGCCCAACGTCATTTAGATACTTACGGCACATTGCTGCTGAAGAGCAAAATGCAGCTGCATAAGGAACTGCGATGGAGCTTATGAGGACACTGGAGAAGATGTACATAATAATACTTCTAGTAGCATTCAAGTTAAAGCTTTATATGTATTTTAAAGTATTATTGTCTTCTTAATATGAAACATGTAATTTGTGTTCTTAGGTATGTAATAAATGTTAAAACAGTAACAAAAATATCAGTATTACTAAGCCCGATGATTATGGAATGCATTATATAATTATAAATGATTATCTCGAAACATTCCATAATTTTTGGTCTGTTATATCCCTACAGTTATCTGGATTTTCGATGATTCTTGCCACCACACTCTGTAGACTTAGTTCTGACAACATCACTCTGAGGCTCTGCATTGGAACATTCAGTGAATTGGCAATGTTTTGTAAAACAACACGTGCATTCACCACATTGACTGCTGTAATTGGGTTATAGTGTAGTTATACCATGTTGCACTGCCAACATGTTATCAGTACTCCAATACACCGTTCAACAGTATTTCTGTCTTTGCAGTGATCTTCTGGTGAACCCGGAGCTGCACCTAAGTTAGATGTCATCATCCAAGGGGTGCTGTGTATATTCAGAATCACCTAAAAATAATAATAATTTTCATATTTGTTTCAATTATTTATTGATTGAAGACTCGAAATATCTATTAACACATTTACATTCATTAAAGCTCTTCATTTTCAATAACCAGCCAAAATAATATTTCTCATCATATAGCCAACAGTGTTCTTCATTTCTTTCAAGTCTTTCTAAAACACACTTTATGGGGTATTGACTCCACATAGTTATGAATCATGTACAGCACCACAAATCTGAAACAAGAAATTAATTTACCTTTTAAACATATTATGTAGATGAATATATAATTATTATGAATGTAGAATTATTTTAGTAGGTATTGTTATTACTTACTATTAAAACATTTAAAGATAGGCAATTTTTTCAATTAAAATATGCCTCCTCATGATCATGGTCGGATTAAGGCCACATATGAACCATCAAAAACTGAGTTCTTCTAATGCCTGTTGAAATCCAGCTTTAGGTATTCAAACAATTATATTTGCAATAAACCCTCTTGTGCAACTGTAGTAGATTACTAGCGTCGTGCAGGCGGCGTCTCTCAATAAGTACTTAAAAATTCTTGTTTTCGCTTTTCTTTAGCAAATCCCAACAAAATAAGACGTGCCATAATATTTATCTACGCACACGAATCACAAACAAACAACAAAAGTTTCAACTTTCACTTGCTTTACTAATTACCGGCTTCGGTGATCATCACTTTTACTTGAAAAACACTACCCTTGAGCAGTGTCTTTCACGAATATTTTTAAATTTGAAATGCTTATCAGTTTGATGTCCACTAAGCTTACAGAATACCAATCATACAAATATCGATACGAAAACATCTGTCAAAAAGTGTTACGGTGACTATCAGCAATACTCGGTGCTCATGACGTCATCTTAGTTAGTCACTGGTCATAGGGAATACGAAACTAGCTGTTTGACAGTTATTCGTTGAACACTTTGCCAAGTGATCATCACTATGAGCTGTCAACAGAGTTAGCCAATAGGCCTGCAGGATATGCTGTTAGGTTGCCGAACCAATTGTAACCAAGGAAGTCATAACCAACATCAAAGAGAATATAAAATCTGGCAACATTCAACAAGGTTTGTAGATTCTACACAATTCTACAGTATTGTACTATTACATTATCTTTGGTATTGTATGTAAACTCTTAAGACCATAGATTAAACATATCTTTGGCTTTGACTTTCTGAATTTAATGAAAAAGCGCCACAGTGTGTTTGTTGATTTGTTTTGATAAATTAAATAAGTATAGATTTATAATTTGTAATGAAGTGATTTGTGCGGAAAATAGAGCAAAATGTCGCTCGAAATCCCGTTGAGGACCACCGATGAGGTGATTTTAAAATGACTGTGATGTACGTCGCTAATTTTTCAGTGGAAGTTGTCAGTGTCGTAATAATACTTTATTTTTGTGATATTTAGGTGATTGAGCTTGATCCAGAGCAGTTGCCATCTGGAGATGAAGTGCTGGAGATCTTACAGAAGGAACGTTCGCAACTCAATGTCTGGATTAACGTTGCGGTAAGTAAACTTAACCTCAAACTTTGTTTATGCACTCCAATAATTACTTTCATATTACACGTCGCCAATAATACTGTAATAACAAATACAACTGTAAAGACTCACTCGATAAATAATGTTTGTCAACGAACCATGTCTACTGTTTTGATTGATTTTCTGCTTAATATTGTAATGTATTCAACAAATTCTAGTAACATGTAAAAGTATACTTTCTCAGCGTTTTCTGAACTAATAATAATACTACTAATAACAGTACTAATAAACTACCAAACATATATATCGAATAATATATGAATGAATATTAATTCCATTGCTTTATGTAGCTTGTCTGAACTAAAGGTGAAGTGAATATGTTAGGGATTAGTGGGGCTGTATTTGTAGCCCAGGAGTTCCATGTTTGATCCCACCCTGGCCGTTTAGTTATCAATGTGAGCCCACCTCTATTACAAGCAATTAGCTTAGTTGAATGGACTAATGGGATTAGATATGTATAAAACATGCTAATAATCTTATAAGAAAACAATTTAAATTACATAATTATAGTAATAATGTCCTCTAATCACAAATTTTCATTTTTAAAACTACTTCATACAATCAAAATATTATTTAGAGTTATGCCATCATCAACATACATAAAAAATAATAACATAAACTATCAATACTATAATATGATTATTATTATGTATCATACTTCACAATTCTTGTGCTTCCAGCTGGCTTACTACAAACAAAGGAAGATCGATGACTTTCTCAAAATCCTGGAGTCGTCCCGAGCAGATGCCAACATCGACTATAGGGACTTTGAGAGGGACCAGATGCGAGCCCTCGACATGCTGGCTGCTTACTATGTGCAGGAGGCCAATAAGGAGAAGACTAAAGACAAGAAGAAGGAGTTGTTCACAAAGGCCACACTTCTTTACACTATGGCCGATAAGATCATTATGTATGATCAGGTAAGTTTGCTCTTTGTGACGTTTAAATAAACAGACTTTGTAAACTTCAAAAACTGGAGATTTAAATTTTATTTTCCTATGTACATTATTTTATTTATAGAATAATCACTTTATGTATCAGTTAAGTATGATTCTCAACAAGCTGAGCCCCGTGGAACGCATTTACAATGTAGCAAAGAAATTGAAGTGTAATTCTAGTATTTTTTTTGTAATTTGTGCTTGTAATTAGTATAACAAAATAATTTGAAACCTTAAGTAAATACCCTTCATATTACTGACGGAATAGATACCGGCGGCGCATGTCTCCATATGGATGTCGCCGCCAAATAGCTTAATTCGCCGTTCAATTAACAGCCTAGGCACTTAACTAAACAGCGCCGTTCAACTAACGGCCTGAATGATATTCAGCCGTATCGTCTATTACAACATTTAATAAACTGGCTGGCTAATGCTTAGGCAACTGGTTGGCATTGAAGTACTACAAAACTTTTTCAAAATACTACCCAAGCAGAACGACCTGGATGGGTTTAGGTTAGGGTTATTTTTTTTATGACCCCACAGAAACCTCACCCGGCAAATAGATTCGGTGGATCTAAAAAAAATCGTAAAATACCTAAGTAGGTACCTAATAAAATTATTCCATCAAAGTTGTTTTTTTCCGACGCCATATTGACCAAAGAGAATATAGAATATGGAGATATTGACAGTTTGGTGAGTTTCGGCGCTAGGTGGCAGAAAGTAGAACTAAATTGAAATGAACATGTTAGGCAGGTAATTAAACGGCTAGGCAAGTAGTTAAACGTCATCGATCCAAGTCATTTGCCTAGCTGTTTGATCAAATGGCTGAATATAATTCAGGCCACTAGTTGAACGGCGCCGTTTAGTTAAGTGCCTAGGCTGTTAATTGAACGGCGAATTAAGCTAGTTGGCGGCGACATGGACATATGAACTTACTATAAAGATATATATTGTAAATGCGCTCCACTGAGCTTGACTTGATGTAAGTATATCTCATATCTGTATATCACATACCATGGAGTTAGGTGAATCTTGACATGGTTTACTTTCATCAAAGGTATTATGACGGTACCTCCACATGCTATCCAGGGTTAAATTATAATGAACCTATTCTTATCCACTGATCGCATGATTCGTTTACATTTCTCCAGAACCATCTCCTTGGTCGAGCATACTTCTGCCTTCTTGAAGGTGATAAAATGGAACAAGCGGATGCCCAGTTCAATTTCGTACTGAACCAGTCACCAAACAATGTGCCTTCACTGCTCGGCAAGGCTTGCATTGCATTCAATCGTAAAGACTACAGAGGAGCCCTGGCGTTTTATAAGAAGGCTCTTAGAACCAACCCAGACAGCCCTGCAGCTTTGAGGCTGGGTATGGGACATTGTTTTATGAAGCTTAACAACCAGGAGAAAGCTAGGTAAGCAAAATTTTACTGTAGACTAGCTGTGCCAGCGACTTTGTCCGCGTAGTATTTAAGTTAGCAAAAAAATTGGGATTCTCGGGATAAAAAGTATTCTATGTGTTAATCCCGGTGTTGCGTATCCGAACCAACTTAAAACGTCAGAATTGACGTCTATTGTTTTGACATTTACTTACACACTACACTTCCATTTTCTCGCTCCAAACCATCGCATCTCTGTACCGTTTATTTTAATATTATACGAAATCATAAGGAGAATCCAAGAATTTTTATTTTCTACACGACGAGAGGAACACCCGATACCAGCGCCAACATAATTTGGACCTTCAAAGCCGAATATACAACGGACTCACGCAAGCACGACCTACCTTCACATCACCTAACGGTCGCAAGGTGTCAACGGTTAATTTTCGAAGACTGAACAAGGATTCTCCAGAGGATTCAACCAGGATCGCTGTCCAGAAGCACGCACACCTATCTATTGAGAGAAACGGTACGACCAACGATCCATCCTTTCCAAACGCCTGTCCTTTCTTGTGTTAATTTCGCGGTAAAATGTTTTAGTAATTGAGGCGCAGTGAGCTACCATCAGTTAGCACAGTGTCTAGCAGCGTTAGCCACAGCCAGCATCGCTGCCACTTGCCAATCGTGAGTACTCCACCTTTTACTAGACTTCCAAGATGAGCACAGAACCTAGGGCTAGGTCTAAATCCCCGTACAAATTGACGGTTACAGATGACGAAGATACAAACACACTCATACGTGAGCTAATTAAAAAGCGAGCTATTGTTAAAGGTCGTCTTACTCGCTTTTCTACCTACCTACATAAATTAAAATTAGAGGTAAAATTAGATTTACCTGTACAAACGCGTATAGATCTAAGGCTACGCATTCAAGGAGCTTCCAGTCTGTTCACGGAGTTTAATAATCTTCAAACGCAGCTAGAACAATCGGTTTTAGAAGTAGATCTCGATGAGCAACTTAACCAACGCGATTTGTTTGAAGACAGCTACTACGACACTATAGCTAGGGCTAAATGTATGCTCGGTAGTGAGGAGGACGATTCTAGCTCCAAGAAAGCTCCCAGTAGCGGCATGAAATCAGTAAAATTACCTACGATAGCGATACCTACCTTTGACGGTTCTTGTGAGCATTGGTTGGAATTTAGAGATACTTTTCAGTCGCTTATTCACAATTCCGATCAAATTACTAGCATCCAAAAGTTCCATTACCTCAAGTCCTCACTAAAGGGCAGTGCAGCGTTGGTGATCGATTCGCTTGAGCTTTCCGCTGTTAACTACCCCATAGCATGGGAACTGCTGCTCAGTAGGTACGACAATAGCAGGTTACTCGTACATAATCACGTGAAGTCATTATTTACCATCCAGGCTTTGACAAAAGAGGCACCAGATCTTTTACGTCATTTAGTCGACACGGTTTTAAAGAATTTACGCGCTCTGAAATTGTTAGGTGAACCGGTAGAGAGCTGGGACACTTTGATTATTTATATTATCGTAACAAAATTAGATAAAATCACAGAGCGCGAATGGGAACAATATAAAAACACGATACTCAAACAATCTGGTGACTCCAAGTCGATCCTAAAGGTGGATGTTTTATTGACGTTCCTCAAAGATAGGGCGGATATGTTGGAAACATTGCAAGTATCACACGCGAGCACTTATAATAACAAAAGGCAAAACACGAACGCACAAACGAATCACAAAATTCAATGCAATGTCTCCACCGATAATCCGCACAGTCAAGCGAAGAAGTCATGTTTGATTTGCAAACAATACAACCATCCACTATATGCATGTCAAAAGTTTCTTAATTATAGTTTAGAAGCTAAATTAAAGTTCGTAAAAGATAATAGGCTATGCGAGAACTGTTTACGCGCGGGGCATACCGTAAATGAATGCAGATTCGGTCCGTGCAGGAAATGCGAACACAAACATAACTCGTTAATCCATAAAGATAGTGCAGTGAGTCGTGACTTAGCTACTCCCACTTCTAGTGAAAACAACAAACCGGTTTCGGCGACGCAGCCGTCCCTCACCGCGCCTCCTATGCATACGGCAGGCACGCACACTAACATTCTATGCGCTAATTATCCGTGTGCGCAACCAGTCCTGTTATCGACGGCATTAGTGGAAGTAAAAGATAGGTACAATAATTATCAAACAGCGCGTGCGCTCCTTGATTCGGGAAGCGAGCGGTGTATCATAACGCGATCATTATGCGAAAAACTAGACGCACAATGTATACAGTCCACTCACGAAATACGCGGGGTTGGTAATTCCGTATCACAGTCAACGCAAATATGTGATATTGAGGTCAAATCGCGCGCCAACCAATTTATAATGCGAATACAATGTATTGTTTTACCAAACATTACGTCGACGTTGCCAGCGATACCCAAACAACACGCGCAGTTTGGGATCCCTGAAAACTTACAGTTAGCCGATCCTTATTTTCATGAGTCTCAAAGCGTCGATATCCTAATAGGCGCGGATAAGTTTTGGGATTTATTAAGCGAGGGAAAAATGCGTTTACCTAAAGGTCCATTCCTACAAAATACGCTATTAGGATGGATTGTTTCAGGTCCCATAAATATAAAGCGAAATCAAAATTACATTCGTTGTAATTTCTCTCAGACGGTAGAAACTCAATTGCGCAAGTTTTGGGAGCTTGAGGAACTTCCTAAGCTTTCTGATACGCGTTCAGAGGAAGAGAAGCAGTGCGAAGACCATTTCGTCAAAACTACGACGCGCAACAGTGACGGAAGGTTTTGCGTCAACATTCCACTCAAGTCCTCAACAGAATGCTTAGGAGAAACGTATCCTCAAGCGCTCAACCGATTTTTATCGTTAGAAAAGCGATTGCAACGCGATCCTGAATACAAACGGTTGTACACTGACTTTATCCACGAGTATGTATCCTTAGGTCATATGACGCGAGTAGGCTCATACGGAGTACCTAACTTTTTCCTACTGCATCACGGTGTATTGCGCGAGCATAGCTCCACAACTAAGCTGCGGGTGGTATTCAACGCAAGCGCAGCTTCGAGCACTGGAGTTTCGCTTAACGATCTCCAGCTCGTAGGCCCGCCTATACAGGGTAACTTGTTAGCTATACTATTGCGCCTACGTATACATAAATATGTTGCTTGCGCAGATATTGAAAAAATGTACAGGCAAGCTGAAATATGTGAAAACCAGCGTGATTTACAATTGATCATATGGCGCGACGATCCAACGCAGGAAATAGGTATCTATCGTCACAACCGTATTGTATACGGCACGGCGGCAGCGGCTTTTATGGCATGTCGATGTCTGAAGCAAACTGCAGTTGATTGCAATGACCTTGAGGTCAAAAGGGTCATTAATGAAGACTTCTTCGTAGATGACATGATCACCACACTAGATGACAAGGACAAGTTACTTGATTTATGCGAAAAAATATACGAAGTTTTACTATCAGGGTGCTTTCCATTACGTAAATGGGTATTTAATTTTGATTGTGGTGATCGGGCATCATCAAAAATGTTTGACGGCATTAAATCGTTAAATTTAGACGAATCTAGCCATTGTAAGACGTTAGGTATTGGCTGGAATAACGTAACCGATGAGTTTCGTTATAACACGCAATTTAAAGACGACACAAAAATCACGAAGCGTTCTATATTGTCACATGTGTCTCAAATCTTTGACCCGTATGGTTTACTTAGTCCCACTATCATGATTGCGAAAGTTTTATTGCAGAAACTGTGGTTAATAAAATTAGACTGGGACGACACGCTGCCTCATGACGTCACAGAGGCTTGGAACCGGTTTGCTACTAGCTTATCAGCGCTCGACAACGTCCGAGTACCGCGCCACGTTATAGGTACTGAGGCTAGTTATATCGAGCTTCACATTTTTACCGACGCGTCGCAAACGGCTTATGGTGCCTGCTCGTATATTCGCACGGTCAACGATAAGACAGGCAGCGCATCAGTCAGGCTGCTCTGCTCCAAGGGCAAAGTCGCGCCGTTAAAACCAGTGAGTGTACCTAGACTCGAACTATGTGGAGCATTGCTAGGCGCACAGATGTATGCTAAAATACGTGACTCATTGAATTGTGAGTTTAAAAGTGTAATGTTTTGGTCTGACTCCACTATTGTGCTAGGGTGGTTGCGCATGGCACCTAGCCAGCTCAAAACTTTCGTACAAAATCGAGTAGTTGAAATTAACGAGCTCACGAAAGACTTACCATGGAGACATGTAAGTGGAAGAGACAACCCCGCTGACTTGGTGTCACGAGGGTGCTCCTTACCTGATCTTACATCTTCTACGCTTTGGTGGGAGGGGCCGCCTTTCCTCCGCGACGGTGACTTCAATTGCTCCAGCTTAGCTTCGGATTCCGGTCCATCTATAATGCAGGATGACGAGCTTCCCGAGGTTAAGACCAGCGCATTAAATGTTCTACTCACCAAACAAAAGGTAGAATCATTCTCGTTTGCCAGGTTTTCTCAGTTCGAACGAATGAGACGTTCTTTTGCGTACGTACTACGTTTTATTAATAACACGCGCAACAAAACAAATCGTCAATCAGGCGCACTTACTTTGGACGAGTTGAGAAGATCTGAGTTAGAGCTAGCAAGACTTTCGCAAGCAGAATCTTTTATCGAAGCGTACGATTTTATTTCTAAAAATCAATCGTTAAAGGGGACGCCGAGTCTACATAAATTAAATTTATTTATCGACTCCAACAAAATCATGCGAGTCGGCGGCCGAATAAACTACGCCGAAAACTTTGATTACGACAAAAGGCATCCAATTCTATTATGTTCAAAACATCCGTTTTCAGTTTTGCTCATGCGACACGAGCACCAACGTCTGCTTCATGCCGCTCCTCAAGCGTTGCTGTACGACATTCGTCAGCGATGGTGGCCTATTGGGGGGAGAAATCTTGCACGGAAGATTGTGAACGATTGCGTTACGTGCAAGCGATTGAAAGGTAAAACTTTGAATCCTATTATGGGCAGTCTGCCAAAGGAACGATTGAGCCCTACCTACCCATTCTTATTTACTGGTGTGGATTATGCGGGACCAATTCTCACTCTAAATCGCAAAGGCAGGGGTGCTAAAACTGAAAAATCGTATATCTGTTTGTTTGTTTGTTTCGTTACGCGCGCCATACACTTGGAACTAGTTAGCGATCTATCCACTGAGGCATACATTTTAGCGTTAAAACGGTTTATTTCGCGTCGTGCAAAGCCAGCCGAAATTTTTTCGGATAACGGTAAAAATTTTGTCGGCGCTAAAAGCGAGTTATCTAGATTTTTGACTAATTGTTCATCTGATATAGCCGAGTACGCTCTTAGCCAAGCTATTAAGCTAAGATTCATTCCTTTATATAGTGCTCATTTTGGAGGTCTTTGGGAGGCGGGTATAAAATCATGCAAGTTGCACCTCGCTCGTGTGATTGGTAACACATATTTAACGTTTGAGGAGTTTACCACGGTTTTAACCCAAGTAGAAGCCATCCTAAACTCCCGTCCTTTATCCCCATTATCATCTGATCCCCATGACTTGCTTCCTCTCAGCCCCGGCCATTTCCTAGTTGGTCGTACGCTCACAGCACCGGTGTATCAGGACATGCGAGGCGAACCTGAGCGATTACTCAACCGGTATCAGCGAGTGGAGCAGATCCGACACAATTTTTGGGCACGCTGGTCAAAAGAATACGTCTCAGAGCTGCAGACCAGATGTAAATGGAGAGAGAACGTCGACAGTCTTGAGCCAAACACGCTAGTTGTCATCAAAGATGACAAGCTTCCTCCATTAAAGTGGTCTCTTGGTCGAATTATCAACACTGTCAGCGGCAAGGACGGCGTATCGCGAGTGGCTGACATCCGGACGGCATCCGGCACAATACGGCGCAGCTTCGCAAAAATATGTCCCTTGTTCCGGGAAGAAGAAGCCAAGCAGCAAGAAGAGGATTAGTGTGTACAATCTTTGAAGCTGGAGCTTCCAAGGCCGGGGGCATGTTGCGTATCCGAACCAACTTAAAACGTCAGAATTGACGTCTATTGTTTTGACATTTACTTACACACTACACTTCCATTTTCTCGCTCCAAACCATCGCATCTCTGTACCGTTTATTTTAATATTATACGAAATCATAAGGAGAATCCAAGAATTTTTATTTTCTACACGACGAGAGGAACACCCGATACCAGCGCCAACACCCGGTTATAAACTATCTGTGTCCCAAATTTCATCCAAATCCGTTCAGTAGTTTTTGCGTGAAAGAGTAACAAACATACATCCACACTCACAAACTTTCGCATTTATAATATTAGTAGGATGGGCTATATGGGGTGGAAAAATGTACTGTATATAAGTGGGATTATAGGGGGTGGAAATGGAAAGAAGAGGCCTTTGTCAATGACTGGGACAGTCCTTATAAGCTAATAAAAAAAGTGAGTTGACTGTACAAAGATGACACAAGTGACCCGCCCAGGCTTCGCAAGGCATTTCTCCTAAAATCATTAATTAAACAAAAAAATTTCATCATTATGTGTCTTTATAAAACACACAGCGAATAAGGTGAAGAAAGCTGCATAAGAGTTTTGCTTATCAAGTCAAAATAAATAAACTTACGGTAACGCATCCATATTTTTTGTCAAGTTACCAACACTGCTCACCACTAGGGCGCGCGATACTATGGGAAATCCCGCCATCTTAGCTGTCATCTTCATAGCGTATTTGAGTTTTGACAGATTGAGACGAATTTTTTGTAACTGTTGAAAATTTTCATAAATTAGATTGAAACTACCTTTTCTTATAGGTTTTTATAGCTAAAACTGTTCGTATATTCGAAATAAGTTAAATTAGTGTGCAAGTGTGTTAGTTCGATGCAATGAGTGATACACGTGAAACTCGTGAGATCTACGAAGTAGATCCAAACGCCCGCTCTGGAACGCCGGGCTCCACAGCAGCCGCGGGTGGTGTTGGGAGCCCGAGCTCGAGCAGGGCAGAGTGCTCTACTTCTTCCTCGGAGGATGAAGTGGGAATTGCATCGCCGCCTCCCAATAAACGGTCGAGGCGCGTCAGAAGACAGGTTCGGACCTGTTCTGACCCGCGATTTGATTCCCTGATGAATCAGGTGAGTCATATTTCGCATTATATAGCACATTTGCCAAGATATACAAGCCCAATTAATCAAGCTGCCATAGACAGCAATTTGCCTAGCACATCTGCAGGCCCATCACAGTATCTGGTTAAGCCACCAGCTGTGGCTTCTAATGTGTCCTTGGGTTCTATAAGAGTTAATGTAGAGGATTCAAAGGTCATTCCTGCTGCAAATAAGGAAAGACTAGATGAACTTATTGCCCTACAACAGTTTAATTCTCCTGCATGGGCAGGTATTAGATTTAAAAAATCCTTGCATACATGCCTCGCATCGCCAGGTTTTTGTGCCTTAAAAAATAATGAAGAACTTTGTCATTTTAATAAGAGCAAGGATTTTTATGTATCTACAGAACAGGTCCTAGCAGGCTTATCCAATGCCGTACTTGACCAGAGAGAACTATTAAGGACAGGGCTTCAGGATCTTATTAATTGGGCGTCATCTAACCCCAATAATCTTAATCCTAATACTTTGTTTGAACGGGTGTCCACAATATTTGGACCAGGTTCTCCAATCTCAAAGAGTTCTGAAGTAATAATGCAGGTTATTTGTGGAAAAAGAGCCGAATGCATACAGGCTAGGCGTGACAGGATTTTAAAGGAAGTTAAAAATCCTAATATTAAAGCATCTCTGCAAAATATTCCACCAAGTGCAGTTTATTTATTTAGTTGAGAGGGTTTAGATCCGATTATTAGCTCTTTGGGTGGAACTCAAACCTGGCTTAATACACCAAATTATTTGAAAGAAAGAAAGAGTTATACAATTCAGGAACATTCAGCACCTAGATATAACAATAGGAAGCGTATAAGGAAGGCAACTTACAAAACTGAATATAAACCTAAACAAGGAAAAAGAAACCAGCCATTTCGTAAACCCACCAATGAGTTTGGTTCAGGAAAGAGAGCAAAGCAGGAATGACAATCAAAGAACATTCAAAGGGGGATGTTTAAGGCAACACCTAACAGCTTGGCAACAAATGGATGCAAACCAATTTATCCTCAAATTAATCACGGATGGTCGAATCCCATTCAAATCCAAACCCCCCTTACAATATCCCAACAAAACTATAAAAAAGAGGTTTTCAACAAGAGAATCCAAGGAAATGACAACATTAATAGAAGAATTGATGGAGAGTGGAGTACTCGAGAGACTTCCAGTTATAAATTCAGGTTTTCACTCCAGGATGTTCACTGTAAAGAAGGCAGATGGAGGGCTACGCCCCATATTCGATTTAAGGGCCCTAAATACACATGTTGCGGTAAGACATTTCCATCTCATCTCTCAGACCGATGTGACAGAATTCTTACAACCCAACGATTGGATGGTGAAGATAGATCTACACCAAGCATATTTTCACCTACCCATAGCAGAGGTTCACAGGAGGTTCCTTCGGGTTATTTACAGAGGGGCAGTTCTACAATTGACTGCACTACCCTTCGGCCTGTCATCAGCACCACGAATGTTCGCTGCCGTATCGAATTGGGTCGCAGAAAAGCTACGAAGTCGGGGTATGCGTGCTATAGTATTTCTCGACGATTACCTCCTAGCGCACCAGGACCGCACAAAGTTGTTAATGCAGGTAACCGAAACATTGAGTCTCCTAGAGACTCTTGGTTGGCATGTCAATTTAAAGAAGTCAATAGTAGAACCAACTCACGAGCTGGACTATCTGGGATTAACATGGAACACCCAGAACAATATCCTGACTCTGCCATTATCAAAGAGAAAAAAGATAAAAGATATCATAACAATTTTATTAAGCCGAGGAAGTTGCTCACTGAAAGAGATTCAGAGCCTATTGGGAGTACTCAATTTTGCCAATCTGACAACACTAGGAGGAAGATTACGATGTCGCAGAATGCAGTTGTTCCTGAGAGGTTTCAAACAGGGTCGGATGAGAGAGAGAAGAGTCCTACCTTCACTAGTACTGCGAGACCTCAATTGGTGGCTAGACACAGTGGATTCCAGTTCAGTTCCATTATACAAGAAGGTTGTAACACATTTTCTGACAACAGATGCTGCAGATACAGGTTGGGGTGCTCAGTTAAACAGCCTTTACCTCACAGGGAAATGGACAGCCGAGCAAAGATTGTGGCATTTCAACCTCAAAGAGATGTATGCTGTTTATGGGGCAATAAGACGTCAAGCTCCCAACTTAAAAGACTCGCACATACTTATCCAGTCAGACAATTGGACTTTGGTTGCATACATCCGAAACGAAGGGGGCACAAAATCACTAGCCCTACTAGAACTGACAAGCAATCTTTTAGAGCTTTGCGAGAATCTAAACATAACCCTATCTGCCTGCTATCTACCAGGAAGTCTGAACGGTATAGCGGATCGCCTCTCAAGATCTCGTCCAGTACCAGAGTGGCACCTGTTACCAGAGGCCACCCAGGAAATTTTCAGGAAATGGGGAGTGCCAGATATAGATCTCTTCGCAAGCAGGAAGTCTACAGTAGTAGAGCGATACGCAAGTTTAGACTCAAAAGATGGGTTAGCGAGCTTTTGCGACGCATTCAGTCAGAAATGGGTCTACAAGCTCGCATGGGTATTCCCACCACCCAATTTAATTCCCCGGGTCTTGGCACATCTGAACGAGGCAGAGGGCACATACATTGTGGTAGCACCCCAATTAAAAAATAGTTGGAGAGCATCAACACTCACTACTTACAGAAATCCAATAAAGCGTTGGGTAGAGTGGTGTCAGAGTAATAAAATCAATCACAAAGTACCCGATGGTAATGACGTAGCTAGGTTTTTGGCTCAATTGTTCCTGAAATATGGTTTTGCATATAACACGATATTACTACATAAATCAGCGATTTCAACTTACTGCGCAACATCAGGTGTTAATTTTTCAAAAAACTTTTATATCCATCAGATATTGAAGGCTATATCACTGGTTAAACCTACACCGAGTAAGTCACCTATTTGGGACGTTAAAAATGTATTTACCTGGCTAAAAGATACTCCCGTTTCTGATTCTTTATTTGATATATCTGCAAGAACAGCTTTAATCCTTTTATTAGCATCTGGGCGTAGATTACATGACCTCACTTTATTAGATATAACGGATGAAAGGCTTGTACAGGATAATGATATGATAACTCTTTGGCCAAGATTTGGCTCAAAGACAGATACAGGATCCTATCAGCAGTCTGGATGGCAGCTGCTTAGCCATGAAGATCATCGGATTTGTCCTGTAAGACATATTAAAAGACTGATTGAGATATCAAAACCAAGACGTAGAGAAGGAGGTAATATAACAAATTTATTCATCTCAGTTAATGGCATTATAAAGCCAGCCTCTAGGACAATTATTGCAGGGTGGATAAAATCAATATTTAAAAGAGCTAAGATAGATGCATCGCCAGGCAGCATAAGATCTGCAGTAGCTTCTCGAAGCTGGTTGGAGGATAGACCAGTAGAAGAAATACTCAAACGAGGAAATTGGAGAAGTGAGGAGACTTTCAGAAGGTTTTACTGTCGTCCGATTAGAAGTAATTATGACAAGGAAAGTGCTGATTTTTTATTTAGAAATTTTGCTAATATTTAATTTAGATTTTGATTCCTATTATTTAGTATGATGAAGATTATTAATAAGTAAGACTTCCATAGTCTTACACCTTGCATCTAGATCTCTGTAATTAATAATAGTATGATTATTGTTGATTATTTAATTATGTTGATACATCCATGTTTTATTTTATTATAACAAGGTCATTTATTTGATTAAGAATGTTGATTTATCAAATACCACTCTTGATGATGGTTTTTGATAGTATTTAAATAATTGTTTTTTGTTTTCAAGTTTCACATTTATTTTGGTTTTTTGATTATATTCTCTCAACATTTGTAACACAAGGTTGTGAGGTGTCTTAATTGGTAATTAGATTACATTTTATTTTCAGAAGTATTTTTACATCTTTTTATTATGAAACATTCACATAGCGTATACCACTTCTCACCAGCAGAAATCAAACAGGTCTTCACCTTATTCGCTGTGTGTTTTATAAAGACACATAATGAAAATGTTTTGCATTAAAACAAAACAATTATTATGTGTGGAATAAAACACACAGCGAAGCAATAAAGGCTTGCTGGTGAAGACACTATGAAGATGACAGCTAAGATGGCGGGATTTCCCATAGTATCGCGCGCCCTAGTGGTGAGCAGTGTTGGTAACTTGACAAAAATTATGGATGCGTTACCGTAAGTTTATTTATTTTGACTTGATAAGCAAAACTCTTATGCAGCTTTCTTCACCTTATTCGCTGTGTGTTTTATTCCACACATAATAATTGTTTTGTTTTAATGCAAAACATTTTCATTTTTAAATTGATTTTAGCATGAAATGCGCTCTCGCGCGTTTGCATTCTTAATTTACATTATTGCAGTCTATCTAAAATAATTAATTTATGTAAAATCAATTGAAATTGATTGATATAATGATTACGTGCTAACATCAATTTAAAAATGCTAAAAATTTGAGCAGTATTTATGCAAATATTAAATGAGAATTCCAACTCTGGGGGTCCAGAATCATGAGTTGAATCCATGGTATCAGTTTTCGTACGATGCCTCTTCACCCTGTATAGTTAGAATATATTGTACAAGCGTCAACTTTGTTGATGGTACATTATAAAACTTCGTGAAGAAATTCTCATAATTATAGTTACAACCACACTAAAATCCGCGTAATTGCGTATTTTGCAAAACTAAGCGGACAAACAGACAGTCGCATACCTACCTACTTTGTTTTATACTATTTAGAGGTACTGCAGTTAGAGAATTTAGCCATTGAATTCAATTCACTCTGTATATTTTATTTTCAGGATGGCATTTGAAAGGGCCTTACAGCTAGATCCGCAGTGCGTGGGCGCACTCGTAGGGCTGTCCATCCTCAAGTTGAACCTTCAAGAGAGTGAATCCAACAAGGTGGCGGTGATCATGCTGTCCAAAGCGTACGCCATAGACCCCAAGAACCCTATGGTCTTGAACCATTTGGCCAACCATTTCTTCTTTAAAAAGGTATGTGATTGGTCTTAACTAATCGTATCTCAGCTCTGAACTTCGACATTCTAATACACGAATCAACCACCGTTTGGAGTCTGTATTAGAAATAATTTGCATCAAAATGTTTCCAAAGATAGTTGCAAATCTTCTAAACTAAAATTATGCATTTTAGGTGGAGAGGCGCGCAATTTTAGATTAGACTATGTTTATATCCATATTGTATTCTAGCCGCTTTGCTGGTCATTGTGTAGCCTTAGGGGCGCTATGACTTAGGTTAGGTTTGGGTTAGGTTAGGTTAGAACAGTGATCAAAACAAAAAAAAAACTCGAAAATTCGTCTAAGTCCTGGCTCCATAGCCCCCCTAACTGGGAACTAACATATCCTAATGACACATTCGGATTCTGGCGCTTCGCCGGCCGCTACCGCGGCACGCTCGCTTCGCTCGCTCGGCTCGCGCGTTTTGGTCAGTGTTCTAACCGAACCTAACCTAAACCTAAACCTTAGTCATAGCGCCCCTAAGGCTACACTCCAACCGCTTTGCTGTCACTCCTTCGACGACGCTGATCCTTAGGCCCTAATTAATTAATCGATCTCAAGTCTGAGAGCGATCTAGGAAATGTCATTCTACGGCCCGTATTAATAAATCAAACTTAAGTCAGAAAGCCGGCTTGAGTACGCTTTTGACATGTTATTTTGTACAGTATGACATAAGAATGACATTTCCAAGAGCGATCTCAGGCTTGAGATCGATTTATTAATACGGGCCCTATGTCATACCAGTACGAAACGGCATGACAAAAGCGTACTCAAGATTGTTGTCAGACTTGCGAACGATTACGCGCTGCTTGCGGGGATTGGTCCACTCACTTTCCTCTTAACAACATTGTCGTTAAATCCTATTCATTTACTTCGCATGGAAGGCATCACACCAAATCAATTATCTTACTATCCACCTCTGTTTTATCAATTATTAATTTGGTTTGTAAACGTTTAATTTGATGTAAGTATGAGTAGGTATGCACACCCCACTAAACTAGCTTTCTCATTGTATTTAAATACCTAAATCTGAGTGTGGTACTATTAGGTACTTAATTAGTGACAGTGGTGTTGCCTGCTCATATTTTTTATGCTGTTCCTGAGAATGTACACCATGTTTAATTCATTAAAAAGATTAACCATTGAGTTTCAAGCCGGATCTTCTCAGTGGAAGCAGCATTCCGAACCGGTGGTAGATTCTGACTATTCATAAATTGCTTTGTTGGCTTACGTGAATAAAAACAATTTTGAGTTTGAGTTTGATTTATTAATGCGGTCCTTAGTCCCAAGCAATAGGGGCGACATTTGCGCGTTCAGAAATCTTCGTTTCAATCCTTTTCCTTCGCCAGGACTACACAAAAGTGCAACACCTGGCGTTGCACGCGTTCCACAACACGGAGAACGAGTCGATGCGCGCGGAGAGCTGCCACCACCTAGCGCGCGCCTTCCACGCGCAGGGCGACTGCGACCAGGCCTTCCAGTACTACTACCAGGCCACGCAGTTCGCGCCGCCCAACTTCGTGCTGCCGCACTACGGCCTCGGCCAGATGTACATCTACAGGGGGGACACGGAAAATGTGAGCTGAACACAACGTACACAACACAACATACAACGTGGCCGATTAAAAAAAAAAACCACCTTAATCCCCTGGTGACCACCCGTAGTATATGCCAAGACCCCCCTCCCCTTTCCCCTATAGTTTTATGTACGTAGTAATTAATAAATACGGTTTTTAATATTATTTGCAAACGCTGCGCGCCATATTTGAATGTAGCTCGAAAAGGCGCGAGATTTTCTTAGAGGATATCGACTACGTGACAAAAACCTATGTGTATGGGTACGTTCCTTTATTTCTTTTTTAACATTGACGTAATGACAAATGAAAACTTGGTCCAGGGGGGAGATTTACGGTTGACGGAAATATCTGATGTCCATCCTCCTTGTACAAATGAATTGGAAGAAGTAGTCTGTCATTAGCGACACAGAAACTCCCTGTGAATACCTCCTCCAGGTTGGCCACTTACGATCTATGCCTGTGGTAGTGCTCCATTGTGTTTGATTTGTAACACTCAAAGAGTTAACGGGAAACCCACTCATACTATGGTATTGTACAAAATCTCTACAAATCCAAGTAATATCAAAGCCATACCTGCATAATATATTCCTCTATCTATGTGCAGTTTAGTCTAAACTAACCAATGACTGTACATTACAGGCCGCACAATGCTTCGAGAAAGTGCTTAAAGCGCAACCATGCAACTACGAGACGATGAAGATATTAGGCTCGCTGTACGCGAACTCGCCGTCGCAATCGAAGCGGGACATCGCGCGGCAACACTTGAAGAAAGTCACCGAGCAGTTCCCCAATGACGTGGAGGCTTGGATTGAGTTGGCGCAAATTATGGAGCAGAACGATTTGCAGGTACGCTTTGGAACATATACAGTTAGCTGCTTTTTGTACGATATATAAGCTAATACTAGCTGTGTCCGCGACTTCGTCCGCGTGGTATAGTGTCTTTGGGTAGCATTTTTAATTATTTAGGCTAATAATTTTATAAATAAGACAAACATATAAATACATTAATGAGCTATTTGCAGTGTTTCACTGCAAAGAGCTATATTTCCATACAAACTTTTATCCCCTATTGCCTATTGTTATTTTACACCCTTGAGGGTAAAACTTGTACAAACTCTGAATGTCATATTTATTTATATTGAATCAACAGCCTAAAAAAGAGTTTCAAGCTTCTAGCTCAAAAAATGACGTTACTTCCATACAACATTTCATCCCCCCTTTCAACCCCTTACAACCGTTTTTTCGAATTAAAAAGTAGCCTATGTCCTTTCTCAGGCTCTAGACTATCTGTTTACTAAATTTCATATAAATCGGTTCTGTAGTTTTGGCGTGAAAGTGTGACTGACACACAGAGTTATTTTAGCATTTATAAATAACTAGCTGTGCCCACCGACTTCGTCCGCGTAGTATTTAACGTAAGAAAAATATCGGGATTATCGGGATAAAAAGTATCCTATATGTTTATCCCGGTTATAAACTATATGTGTTCCAAATTTCATCCAAATCCGTTCAGTAGTTTTTGCGTGAAGGAGTAACAAACAAACATCCACACTCGCAAACTTTCACATTTATAATATTAGTAGGATATTAGTTAGGATTATTTAAGAATGCTGCCTCAGTAAAAATAATCTAGCCTCCTAGACATTTCAGTGGTCATGATTAGTAATACATTTTGCAGGGGTCACTGAACGCATACAGTACAGCAATGAAAATATTAAAAGAGGGCGTCAACGCAGATGTTCCGGCTGAAATATTGAACAATGTAGCCGCCCTGCATTACAGGCTCGGCAATCTGCCTGAAGCGAAGCAGTACTTAGAGGAGTCTCTTGAAAGGTAACCAAGAACCAACTGAACTTAAGTTTTCATTGTAATTTTCTCTCATACTATTAATTGGATATAGATATGCAGAATGGGTCCAATCACCGATACTTCTGCAAACTGAAACCAACCTACAATCACTTGCACTGGGGTTGATTTTAGCCTGCAGGATTAAGAGTTGGTTGGTTCCTTTTTGCAAAATTATGACCATTTGTTCTTTGTATTTTTAAAATACTTATATACTTTACCTTAATAAAAAATCATGAAGAAGGATCCATAAATTCGCATCTAAACGGAATTCATAAAATTAGCGGTCAGCAAGTGCGCTGTTCTAAGCGCGCGACAGCGGATAAGCTGTAACTTTGGTTATTTTTAGTAAAACATAAAGACGTACAATATGTGTTTCTTACACTTCTATTATATTACAAATTGCGCAATGGTTAATATAGGCTACTTTTTATCTCTCGCAGTCAACGCATATGGGGTCACGGGTAAATGCCAGTTGTTTATGCATCTATCTTCTTACACCTTTTATTTTAGAGCGAGGGCCGACGCCGAAATGTTAGACGCACAGTATTACAACTCCATTGCGGTGACGACCACGTACAATCTGGCGCGACTCAATGAAGCACTGTGCGCGTACAACAAATCGGAGAAACTTTACAAAGATATATTGAAAGAGCATCCCAACTATATCGATTGTTATCTGAGGTGAGTACCTTTTTAAAACATTTGTCTAAACCTGATGATTTATATTCCTTTATCATATAAATTAGGTCTGCGATTACTAACACTGAAATAATTTTCAAAACAACGTTTAATTTGACATACAGACATTTTAAAGCGTCGAAAATAGTATTATCTTTTGACGTATAACTACAGAAATTAGTAGTTTACGCAAACATTAATAGCGGATATAATATAACATTGTAATTTTGAAATATATAAAAAAAAACAATAAAAAAAAAATCGCCGGACTGACACACCCACTCTATGGTCCCAAACTAAGCAACGCTTGTACTATGGATACCGTACAATGGAGTCGGGGCGATCCTAGTGACACCCAGATCGATGCAAATTACTATAGGGCTAATACAATATGTGAAGGATGTATAACAAGTGTTGCCTAGTTGTGGCCACAAAATGGCCGTATTTGACATGGCGATATTTCTCGGAGCAGGTTTCAATGTTCGCTTCTACTTCATAGGTTAGGCTGCATGGCCCGCGACAAGGGACAGATCTACGAGGCCTCCGATTGGTTCAAGGAAGCTTTGAAGGTGAACACGGAACACCCCGACACATGGTCACTGTTGGGCAACTTACATTTAGCTCAGCAAGAGTGGGGGCCCGGACAGAAGAAGTTCGAGAGGATTCTGCAGAATTCATCTACCTCTAGTGATGCTTATTCCTTGATCGCACTTGGTAAGTACTTGACAGAATATATTTATTATTGAAAAATAAGACTTGTAATGATTTTCTGATGTTTTTTACGCCTATAGGCAAACAGAGATTGACTGTCACCATCTACATCTAATAATGGAATCTATTTTTGCAAAGCAATGTGTGTGTATATGTTTCAAAATTTGTGTTTCACTATTTTGGCTATAGATACGATAAATGTTCGTTATTGAAATGGGTGCGGAAGCCTTCATTGTGCTTATCCAGACGTGAACTTGTCCGTTTTTTTATATTCAATCATATTCAAATTGAAATTCAAACGTTTATTTGGTGTAGGCCTACGGGGGCACTTACAAATTGTCAATTTTTCATTTTTTTCTTATTTCTACAACCGAATCGGAACGCGACATCGACTGAGAAGATCCGGGAAGAAACTCAGCGGGCTTGTCTTTTTACATTTGTTATATACGGTGAAGGAAAACATCGTGATGAAACCTGCATGTCTTAGAAGATTTAACTAATTTTCGAAAGACATGTGAAATCCGCCAACCCGCAATGGGCCAGCGTGGTGGATTATGGCCTGAATCCCCCTCGGGGAGGCCCGTGCCCAGGAGTGGGACGTCAAAAGGGCTAAAATTATAATTTTTATTATTAACTAGCTGAGCCCGCGACTTCGTCCGTGTGGAATTTAACTTAACAAAAAAGCCCGCTCCCGCGTTTTGAGCCCGCGCGACAGGACCCATTTTATAAAATTTATTTTTCTAAAATAAAAGTAGCATAAGTTACTGCTTATAACAACAGCTATCTACCAGTGAAAGTCCCGTCAAAATCGGTCCAGCCGTTTCGGAGATACTCTATAATTTCATGTGTTTTTTTTTACGCGGAACCTTAATTGTTTTTCTAAAATTAAAGTTGCCTAAGTTACTCCTTACAACATCAGCTATCTGCCAGTGAAAGTCCCATCAAAATCGGTCCAGCCTTTTCGGAGATTACCCGGAACAAACACACAGACAGACAGACAGACAGACAAAATTTTTTTAAATCGCGTTTTTGTTATAGGTGTCGTATGTACTTTCATATGCATTTAGTGAAAATGTGTTATTTTGATATTACAAACAGACACTCTGTATAGATTATTTTTATGTATATTTTTTTTAATCACCACTTGCTCATATAGGCAATAATTACAGAGGGTACAATACATCTTCGACATATTATGTGTTGTATATCGCCACAGATATAGATTTACATAGATAACGCAAATGCATGTACTTCGCGTGTACGAAACACCGACTACGCGTCAGGGTTGGTAGCCGCTAACTTACAGTCCGCGCGACTACAAATATATGAGTATTAGGGAGATAACCTCTCGAGAGAATCGTAGCGGGCGGAGGGGCATCGGCGGCATCGGTGTCTTTGAATCGGTTTGGATTACCCGTCACTAAATTTCGGCTGTGACGTCACATTAGGTGTTAAATATTCGGCACGCTTGGTTTCAATATAAATCATGATATAATGCGATTCAAATGAGAATAGGATCGACTTTGCGCCATATTGTGACGTCATAGCGGTCAAATCTAACCAGTTAGGCAGGCCGAGCAAAACAATATTTTTTTTAAATAAAATTTATTTGCTAAGGTTGAGTGACAAAATCATCACTGCTGCTTTCCGCTATAAAATAAAATGTGAATTATTGTAGGTTTTTAGAATTGATTACGCCAACTGTTATTTAAAATAAAAGAGGAGCATTCTGTTACCTGTACTTATAAAAAAACTAAAATTTATCATCGTCTTCGAATGGTTTTAAAAAACTAAGTATGACTTGAAATAATTAAATATTATACTAAGACAATTTACTACTAATTTAACCTTTTTATTTTAATTTGATGTAAGACTATTATTATTCATCATCATCATCATCATCAGCCTATGCTTGTCCACTGCTGGACATAGGCCTCCTCTAATGAGCGCCATAGCGCCCTGTCTTCAGCTTGCCGCATCCAGCATCTGCCTGCAGTCTTAATATATCCAATATGCCTGACAATAATAAAAGGAAAATTTTGTATCGCGACAAAGACCGTGTGCAGTGCATTTATTAATATATCCAACTTACTCTAAAACATTTCAAGAACGACAGCTATCCAGATAATCTGGCAATTTTTGTACATTTAGTGATCAACTAGTATCAAATCCACTGTGATAATATTTAGACTATTATTTATTGGATTATAAGTTTTATATTCAGATAGTTACCTCCTTAAGTATGTTTTTATTTACTAGGCATCTGACATACCTATGTAAAAGAACATGTCACTTCAAAATAGAATTTTCCAACGTACGGTTTATTGTGAATAAATATATTCCTAGAAATCTCACCAGACGTTTAAATACTTGGGCCCAATAGGTTATGGGCCCAGGTACGAATTCCACTACGTAAAAGTATAAGAAAAGTATTTATGGTGAAGAGCAGATTATTGGAAAATTGTTTCGTCGTTTGATACAACGAACGTAAGAGAAGTCGTCATGGAAGTAACGAATACCATGAAGGTCGATAAGTTCGACGGAAAGAATTACCGCCAGTGGAAGTTCCAGGTAAAGTGCGCTTTGAAAGCCAAGGGCCTAAATATCAATGAACCGAAGCCCGAAGGCACAGCGGCAGCGCAATGGAGTAAAGACGATGGGATGGCGATGTTCATTTTGACTTCGTCGATGCATTTGAGCCAGATTTCGTTCATCGAAAATTGTGATACAGCATTCGAAGTCATAAACAAATTAGATTCGATATATGAACAGAAATCCGAATTCCATAAGATGATCGTCCATGAGAAATTTTACCAATACAAGATGGCGCCGACAGATAACATTGCACAACACATTTCGAAAATAGAAAATTTGGCCAAACAATTGAAAGAGACTGGAGAAGAAATTAGCGATACAGCGATTATGACTAAAATTTTAAGTACACTGCCTGGCAAGTATCGTTCGCTTCGACAGGCATGGTTATCGCTTGATTGCAAAATGCAAACTATCCAAAATCTAACATCGCGATTATTAGATGAAGAGGCCAGCTTTAACAATGAGGATGAAATGTGTGATGATGCTTTGGTGGTAGCTAAGAAACCTGGGACGCAGTATAAGCAAGGTATGAATAAAAGTTCTACGAGTGGAGCAAGTACACCACATAGATTCGTATGCTACAACTGCAACAAGAGAGGACATTTCGCAAGAGAGTGCGAAGCCCCAAAGAAATCTGGAAAGAGAATCCAAGAGCAAAAAACCCTAGCATTTAGCGTTGAACAATGCTTGCAATCTGAAGTTGATTCTGATATATGGATTCTTGACAGTGGAGCATCTGTACACATGTCGTACAAGAAAGAATTCTTCTGTGAGCTACAGGAATACCATGGCAACAACAGAACTGTGAGACTTGGAAACAAAGACGAAATTAAAGTGTTGGGTGAAGGCAAAATAATGATAAATAAAACTGTTAATGGACAGTGTGAGCAGAGCATTCTGACTGATGTTTTGTATGTGCCTGATCTACGAAGGAATTTGTTCTCCGAAGGAGCAGTAACGAGAAAAGGTTACGTTATTATGAAGAAGAATAGTAGTGCACTCATACTAAAAGATAATCATGTAGTGATGTCTGCCAACTTGAAAGAGAACAACCTTTATGAATTGAACTTCAAAGCGGTTGTACAAATGAACTGTAATCTAGTACAAACTGACTTAAAGTTGTGGCATGAGCGTTTGGGACACTTAAATATTAAAGAAATTAAAAATATGAGCAGGAATGGTGCTTTACCGGTGACAGTTACTACAGATGATGGTAATTTCATATGTGAGGCATGCCAGTACGGAAAACAAAGCCGATTACCATTCCAGAAATCTGAAAGAGGACAATATGAGCCCGGAGATATTGCTTATAGTGATTTGTGTGGCCCCTTTGAACACACATCTTTATCAGGTGCAAGATATTTTGTATTATTTAAAGATGGTGCAACAAGCTACAGACATGTGGATATACTAAAGAACAAGAGTGACGTTCTGGCATGTTTTAAGAATTATGTACAGATTGTGAAAAACAAATTTGCACATGGAGTCAGAATACTCCATACGGATAACGGATGTGAGTATGTGAACAATGATTTTAAAGCTTACCTTGAAAAAGAGGGTATAGTACATGAGCGCACCGCTCCTTACACTCCGGAGCAGAATGGTCGCGCGGAGAGAGAAATGCGGACCATCATGGAAAGTGTCAGATCTATGTTGTATGCGCGTGATGTTTTATTAAGCTTATGGGCAGAAGCAGTGAAATGCTCTGTTTACCTACTAAATAGAACTTCGTCCAGTCAGACAAAGGATGTATCGCCATATGAACTATGGAATGGTTACAAACCATGTCTAAAACATATAAGAGTGTTTGGATCAGAAGGATATGTGCATGTTCCTAGCGAGAAAAGAAAGAAATTAGACAAGAAAAGTAAGAGAATGATGTTAGTGGGCTATGACAATGAAAACTATAGAATGTATGATGCTGAGACTAGAAAAGTAACGATATCCAGGAATGTAAATTTTAATGAAGATAACACACCTGTATTAAGAAGAAATGTTAACCAGATTTCAATATCTGATGAAGAGAAGTGCTCGCAAGAAATACCACAAAGATCCACAGGCATACCCTACGTAATCACTTCTCCAGATAGATCGTCCAACGCGGAGGAAGATACAAGCGATGATAGCTTAAGAACCTGTGGTGATGATGATGAGACATATGAGCCTTCTCACTTGGTTGTTAGCAGCGACGAAGAGCGTCATATCAATTTAAGGCCAAGAAGACAACAGAATGAGGTGAATTTAACAGAGTTCGATATACCATCCACGTACGATGAGGCCATAAACTGTAAAGAAAAAGAGAAATGGAAAGAGGCTGTTCAAGATGAATTAGATTCACACGAAGAAAACAAAACGTGGAGGTTTGTAGATCGAGAGAGGCAGAATACCATTGAATCCAAGTGGGTATTTTGTATAAAAAGAAACAAAGATGGAAGCGTTGACAGGTACAAAGCCCGCCTGTGTGCAAAAGGATTTAAACAGGTAAAATACATCGACTACAAGGAAACATTTTCACCTACAGTCAGGTATGATTCGATAAGAATTTTATTAAGTCTAACGGCGAGAGAAAATTATGAGGTAAAGCAGTTTGATGTAAAAACCGCCTTCCTCTATGGTGAGTTAGATGAAAATATCTACATGGAGGTGCCTGATGGAGTTAAAGCCGGGCCAAAGAAAATATGTAAGTTGAACAAGTCCTTGTATGGTTTAAAGCAAGCGTCAAGATGTTGGAATAAGAAATTTTCTTCATTTTTGACTTCTTATGGGTTTAAGATTTGTCGATCCGATCATTGCATATTTGTTGGTTCGTTTAATAATTTTAAAGTTATTTTGTTGTTGTTTGTCGACGACGCTTTGTTGTTTTCCAAGAGTAAGGAAATACTGACGCTTATTATTAATGATCTTCAGAAAACGTTTAAGATTAAGGTACTAGAGTTCAATTCTTTTATTGGTATGCAAGTTATTAAGTCCGATGATTCAATTTTTATTCATCAGAAACATAATACTGAGCAGATTATAAAAAGATTTAACATGATGGATGCAAACCCATGTAGTACACCTGCAGATAATAATGTAGTTTTGACTAAAAACAGTAACGAAGGAAGCGATATTGATTTCCCATATAGAGAGGCTATAGGGGCATTGCTATATTTGTCGTCTGTTTCAAGGCCTGATATAGCTTACTCAGTAAACATAGTAAGTAGATACATTAGTAACCCAGGTCAGGATCATGTGAATGCTGTTAAAAGAATTATCCGTTATTTGATTAATACTAAGGATATAGGTATTTCTTATAACTGTAATAGTAAGTTAATTGGTTTCTCCGACTCTGATTTCGCATCAGACTTAGATTCAAGAAAATCGATTACTGGTTATGTATTCATGATGAATGGAGGGCCTGTGACTTGGGCTAGTAGAAAACAGGATAATGTAACTTTATCCACGACAGAGTCTGAATATGTGGCGGCTGCTGAAGCAGCTAAAGAACTACTCTGGCTGAGGCAACTTTTGATAGATGTTGAGGAGCCCCAGGAACCAATCACCTTATATATAGATAATCAGAGTACTATTAAGCTCATTCGCAACCCTGTATTTCATAGAAGGTCTAAGCATATAGACATAAAATATAATTTTATAAGGGAGAAAGTAGAACAGCATGTAATTTGTATTGAGTATGTGAAAAGCTCTTCTCAGCTTGCAGACTTCCTTACTAAAGCTGTGTCAGTTGGTAAGTTTGTGAGCAATCGATCCGATGTTTTGCAAGAGTAAGAATAATTAATTTATTCAGTTAGAAATACGAGTTTATGTTGTAATATTTAATAGAACCATTAGATTATAAAACTTAAGGGGAAGTATTGGATTATAAGTTTTATATTCAGATAGTTACCTCCTTAAGTATGTTTTTATTTACTAGGCATCTGACATACCTATGTAAAAGAACATGTCACTTCAAAATAGAATTTTCCAACGTACGGTTTATTGTGAATAAATATATTCCTAGAAATCTCACCAGACGTTTAAATACTTGGGCCCAATATTATTATTGATGTGCAAATATTTTTTTTGCAAACCATACTTTTTAAGTGACATTTGACAGATAGAGGTTATTAACATTCCTATTCTTATTTGGATCGCATCATCTTACTTGCGTTATCTATGTGAATCTATATCTGTGTGTGGCGCAGGCAACGTGTGGCTGCAGACGCTGCACCAGCCGTGCCGCGAGAAGGACCGCGAGAAGCGGCACCAGGAGCGCGCGCTGCAGATGTACAAGCAGGTGCTCAAGACCGACCCCAGGAACATCTGGTCCGCCAACGGCATCGGCTGCGTGCTCGCGCACAAGGTAGTCACCACGCCGCTAGCTGTAGCCGACTGACTATAGCTCAAATACGACTTGGCCGGGGTCGTAGGTAGTACCGCCTAGAGTTAACTAACTAGCGATGATTGATATATCGATAGTTGACCTCGGAAAATAGCTATACCTAATATCGATAGTTTACCTCGGATAACTAGCTATAATATCCATAGTTTACCTCGGAAAAATAGCTATAATATCGATAGTATCTATCTATCTAAAATCATAATATTTTTTTTCAAACACAAACCTTAATTCAAAATTGAAAATATTCATGTAAGCCAACAAAGGATTTCAGAATAGTCAGATTCTGCCACCGATTCGGATTGCTGCTTCCACTAAGAAGATCCGACAAGAAACTCAATGGTTACTGTTTTCAATGAATAACAAATGGTATACATTCTCAGGAACAGCAACAGAATGTGTGAAGGCAACACCATTGTCACTAAATAAGTAAAAAGTAATCATCAAATATCACCCAGATTTAGGTATTTCAATTAGAAAGCTAGTTTAGTGAGGTGGGCATACCTGCTCACACTATTATAATTGGTAACTACATCACTATACAGGGTGAAGTTATCAAATATTAATTTAAAGCCCTTAAAGATAAAGATTTGCCTTTTGACATCTCTTCCCAATTTGATGCCATCTTCCTGGATACCTTGCTGACTTTTGACAATTGTGACGTAAGCGGTGTCTGTACGTTTGATCACGCGATTTAAAACTCATACTATACTTGCCCCTCCTCTTCCCCCCCAGGGTTGTATAAATGAAGCCCGTGACATATTCGCGCAAGTGCGCGAAGCGACGGCGGACCTGCCCGACGTGTGGATGAACATAGCGCACATCTACGTCGAACAGAAGCAATACATTAACGCCATACAAATGGTAAGTACAGCTTTTATACGGCTATTTGATTTGATGATACTTTGTGCATTCACAATGTTTCTTTATAAAAAAAGGTAGTAAGTAATATTCAACTTTCTCGCAGGGGTTTAAACTGGTCAGTAAAGTCAGTATTGTAGTCTTCAAGGAAGGATTTTTTTAGTATTCTGGATACATACTAAACTTACGCGCTCCATTCACTACGGATATCTATAATATTGTAAAACTGTAAAAATCCGGATAATTGCATGTTCCATCTATCTGTTATACGGGGTACATTTTCAGAAGCCAACGAAATTTTAAAATAAAAATATCAAACCATAAATGTGTTATAATCATTATTGTAAAAAAAATATGAAATACAAACATTCCTTTAAAAATGACCGAAAAAGTTCTTAACTTATAAACACACAATTAGGATGCGAGGGCGCCACTTGAAAGTTAAAAAAAACTTGAGAGGTGTCAAGGGACACCCGGATGGAACGAAGTTCCTTTCGATTAATTAGTGAAGGAATTGTAATAAAATTTTATTATATACAAAGAACCTGTATACATACACTCAACAAAAATAATCGTCGCGACACCACACTTTTCAATGCGAAATAGAAAGACGAAACGAAAATAACTGGCTTGCTTTCTATAAGAGAGAGAGAGAGAGAGATAGACAGAGAAACACGCGCACGCCGCACGGCTTACAACTATCGACTACTTGGCGACGTCAGACGTGGAATTACTCCTACGAATTACGCCCCGACCTCGCACAATGCGATTTTTATTTTTTCCGAAAATAAAAGAAAAACTTCGAGGAAAACGTTTTATGGACGCCGAGGAAGCAGTGGCTGCGTTTCAAAATGCCGTCGAAGAGACCCCTAAGGACGAGTGGGAAAAGTACTTTTCTCAGTGGTTCCATCGAATGCAGAGATGTATTGATGTAAATGGACACTAATGTTTAAAAAATATAATAAGACTAATAACTTGTTAGTTCGTTCAGATTTTGATTTTCTAAGAACTTTCAGTGTCACCCTCGTAATGACCTCGTTCGCCGACTACTTACAATGCTCTTACAACTAATTTGTGGACGTGTACATGCGTTGCAAAATTTTTGTTTGTGTGTAATTGTGTTATTGCAGGTATCATCATATTCATATATATAGATAGGAAAATAAGATTGAAAAAAAATAATACAATAAGAAATTATTAGATCAATAATACTATTGATTCTGAATATTTCTGAACCATATCTGAAAACTTGGCCGGTTATTAAAAAGTACCGGATTTATAAGAGTTGTTGTAAACACTCGCAGAATTTTAAATTATGGCTGTTTGTAGAGATTTTCTGAATTCTAAGGACTACAGTAGGACTCTACTCAATTTTTTAACAGTCGGGTCAAATGGACGATTCAGACATTTTTGGCGGGCCACTGTTAGCTCCCATATGACGGCACGCAACACTTTTTCAACTTGGCGGGAGTTTTATGACTAGCTTGCTTGGGCAATTTCAAGTTCGTCTGCAGGCCACGCGGGTTTGAGCACCCTTGGAGTACAGGGAACCTTTAAAATATTTGCGCAGTACGAGAACTGCATCCGCAAGTTCCGTATGCACCACGACGTGGAGTGGCTGACGTGGGTGGCGCGCGCGCAGACGCTCGCCGGGCGCTCGGCCGCCGCGCGCTCGGCGCTGCTGCGCGCGCGCCGCGTGGCGCCGCACGACGCAGCGCTGCTCTACAACACCGCGCTCACGCTGCGCAGGCGCGCCGCGCACGTCTTGAAAGACGATCGATCTGATTTGCATCTCGTGCTGCGAGCTGTGCACGAGTTGCAGGTTTCACACAAGTAAGGGACGCAATTTTTGTATGGTGAAGGTCTTATCCCGCTGGCTAAAAGAAAACAGCATCTAAGTGATCGGGATTTAAAACTCATAGTAACCTCCCGGATAGGTACTTCAACCGGCTGGCGTCGACGGAAGGCGGGGAGGGCGTGGAGCGCGCGCGATACGAGGCGGGCGCGGCGGCGGCGGAGGCGCGCGCGTGCGGCGACCTGCTGTCGCAGGCGCAGTGGCACGTGACGCGCGCGCGCCGCCAGCACGACGAGGAGCTCTCGCTGCGCGACAAGCAGCGCGAGCAGCGCGAGGCCTTCCGCAGGCAGCAGGTACTGCCGCTCCCCTTGCAGGACCAGCTGTCGCAGGCGCAGTGGCCCGTGACGCGCGCGCGCCGCCAGCACGACGAGGAGCTCTCGCTGCGCGACAAGCAGCGCGAGCAGCGCGAGGCCTTCCGCAGGCAGCAGGTACTGCCGCTCCCCTTGCAGGACCTGCTGTCGCAGGCGCAGTGGCACGTGACGCGCGCGCGCCGCCAGCACGACGAGGAGCTCTCGCTGCGCGACAAGCAGCGCGAGCAGCGCGAGGCCTTCCGCAGGCAGCAGGTACTGCCGCTCCCCTTGCAGGACCTGCTGTCGCAGGCGCAGTGGCACGTGACGCGCGCGCGCCGCCAGCACGACGAGGAGCTCTCGCTGCGCGACAAGCAGCGCGAGCAGCGCGAGGCCTTCCGCAGGCAGCAGGTACTGCCGCTCCCCTTGCAGGACCTGCTGTCGCAGGCGCAGTGGCACGTGACGCGCGCGCGCCGCCAGCACGACGAGGAGCTCTCGCTGCGCGACAAGCAGCGCGAGCAGCGCGAGGCCTTCCGCAGGCAGCAGGTACTGCCGCTCCCCTTGCAGGACCTGCTGTCGCAGGCGCAGTGGCACGTGACGCGCGCGCGCCGCCAGCACGACGAGGAGCTCTCGCTGCGCGACAAGCAGCGCGAGCAGCGCGAGGCCTTCCGCAGGCAGCAGGTACTGCCGCTCCCCTTGCAGGACCTGCTGTCGCAGGCGCAGTGGCACGTGACGCGCGCGCGCCGCCAGCACGACGAGGAGCTCTCGCTGCGCGACAAGCAGCGCGAGCAGCGCGAGGCCTTCCGCAGGCAGCAGGTACTGCCGCTCCCCTTGCAGGACCTGCTGTCGCAGGCGCAGTGGCACGTGACGCGCGCGCGCCGCCAGCACGACGAGGAGCTCTCGCTGCGCGACAAGCAGCGCGAGCAGCGCGAGGCCTTCCGCAGGCAGCAGGTACTGCCGCTCCCCTTGCAGGACCTGCTGTCGCAGGCGCAGTGGCACGTGACGCGCGCGCGCCGCCAGCACGACGAGGAGCTCTCGCTGCGCGACAAGCAGCGCGAGCAGCGCGAGGCCTTCCGCAGGCAGCAGGTACTGCCGCTCCCCTTGCAGGACCTGCTGTCGCAGGCGCAGTGGCACGTGACGCGCGCGCGCCGCCAGCACGACGAGGAGCTCTCGCTGCGCGACAAGCAGCGCGAGCAGCGCGAGGCCTTCCGCAGGCAGCAGGTACTGCCGCTCCCCTTGCAGGACCTGCTGTCGCAGGCGCAGTGGCACGTGACGCGCGCGCGCCGCCAGCACGACGAGGAGCTCTCGCTGCGCGACAAGCAGCGCGAGCAGCGCGAGGCCTTCCGCAGGCAGCAGGTACTGCCGCTCCCCTTGCAGGACCTGCTGTCGCAGGCGCAGTGGCACGTGACGCGCGCGCGCCGCCAGCACGACGAGGAGCTCTCGCTGCGCGACAAGCAGCGCGAGCAGCGCGAGGCCTTCCGCAGGCAGCAGGTACTGCCGCTCCCCTTGCAGGACCTGCTGTCGCAGGCGCAGTGGCACGTGACGCGCGCGCGCCGCCAGCACGACGAGGAGCTCTCGCTGCGCGACAAGCAGCGCGAGCAGCGCGAGGCCTTCCGCAGGCAGCAGGTACTGCCGCTCCCCTTGCAGGACCTGCTGTCGCAGGCGCAGTGGCACGTGACGCGCGCGCGCCGCCAGCACGACGAGGAGCTCTCGCTGCGCGACAAGCAGCGCGAGCAGCGCGAGGCCTTCCGCAGGCAGCAGGTACTGCCGCTCCCCTTGCAGGACCTGCTGTCGCAGGCGCAGTGGCACGTGACGCGCGCGCGCCGCCAGCACGACGAGGAGCTCTCGCTGCGCGACAAGCAGCGCGAGCAGCGCGAGGCCTTCCGCAGGCAGCAGGTACTGCCGCTCCCCTTGCAGGACCTGCTGTCGCAGGCGCAGTGGCACGTGACGCGCGCGCGCCGCCAGCACGACGAGGAGCTCTCGCTGCGCGACAAGCAGCGCGAGCAGCGCGAGGCCTTCCGCAGGCAGCAGGTACTGCCGCTCCCCTTGCAGGACCTGCTGTCGCAGGCGCAGTGGCACGTGACGCGCGCGCGCCGCCAGCACGACGAGGAGCTCTCGCTGCGCGACAAGCAGCGCGAGCAGCGCGAGGCCTTCCGCAGGCAGCAGGTACTGCCGCTCCCCTTGCAGGACCTGCTGTCGCAGGCGCAGTGGCACGTGACGCGCGCGCGCCGCCAGCACGACGAGGAGCTCTCGCTGCGCGACAAGCAGCGCGAGCAGCGCGAGGCCTTCCGCAGGCAGCAGGTACTGCCGCTCCCCTTGCAGGACCTGCTGTCGCAGGCGCAGTGGCACGTGACGCGCGCGCGCCGCCAGCACGACGAGGAGCTCTCGCTGCGCGACAAGCAGCGCGAGCAGCGCGAGGCCTTCCGCAGGCAGCAGGTACTGCCGCTCCCCTTGCAGGACCTGCTGTCGCAGGCGCAGTGGCACGTGACGCGCGCGCGCCGCCAGCACGACGAGGAGCTCTCGCTGCGCGACAAGCAGCGCGAGCAGCGCGAGGCCTTCCGCAGGCAGCAGGTACTGCCGCTCCCCTTGCAGGACCTGCTGTCGCAGGCGCAGTGGCACGTGACGCGCGCGCGCCGCCAGCACGACGAGGAGCTCTCGCTGCGCGACAAGCAGCGCGAGCAGCGCGAGGCCTTCCGCAGGCAGCAGGTACTGCCGCTCCCCTTGCAGGACCTGCTGTCGCAGGCGCAGTGGCACGTGACGCGCGCGCGCCGCCAGCACGACGAGGAGCTCTCGCTGCGCGACAAGCAGCGCGAGCAGCGCGAGGCCTTCCGCAGGCAGCAGGTACTGCCGCTCCCCTTGCAGGACCTGCTGTCGCAGGCGCAGTGGCACGTGACGCGCGCGCGCCGCCAGCACGACGAGGAGCTCTCGCTGCGCGACAAGCAGCGCGAGCAGCGCGAGGCCTTCCGCAGGCAGCAGGTACTGCCGCTCCCCTTGCAGGACCTGCTGTCGCAGGCGCAGTGGCACGTGACGCGCGCGCGCCGCCAGCACGACGAGGAGCTCTCGCTGCGCGACAAGCAGCGCGAGCAGCGCGAGGCCTTCCGCAGGCAGCAGGTACTGCCGCTCCCCTTGCAGGACCTGCTGTCGCAGGCGCAGTGGCACGTGACGCGCGCGCGCCGCCAGCACGACGAGGAGCTCTCGCTGCGCGACAAGCAGCGCGAGCAGCGCGAGGCCTTCCGCAGGCAGCAGGTACTGCCGCTCCCCTTGCAGGACCTGCTGTCGCAGGCGCAGTGGCACGTGACGCGCGCGCGCCGCCAGCACGACGAGGAGCTCTCGCTGCGCGACAAGCAGCGCGAGCAGCGCGAGGCCTTCCGCAGGCAGCAGGTACTGCCGCTCCCCTTGCAGGACCTGCTGTCGCAGGCGCAGTGGCACGTGACGCGCGCGCGCCGCCAGCACGACGAGGAGCTCTCGCTGCGCGACAAGCAGCGCGAGCAGCGCGAGGCCTTCCGCAGGCAGCAGGTACTGCCGCTCCCCTTGCAGGACCTGCTGTCGCAGGCGCAGTGGCACGTGACGCGCGCGCGCCGCCAGCACGACGAGGAGCTCTCGCTGCGCGACAAGCAGCGCGAGCAGCGCGAGGCCTTCCGCAGGCAGCAGGTACTGCCGCTCCCCTTGCAGGACCTGCTGTCGCAGGCGCAGTGGCACGTGACGCGCGCGCGCCGCCAGCACGACGAGGAGCTCTCGCTGCGCGACAAGCAGCGCGAGCAGCGCGAGGCCTTCCGCAGGCAGCAGGTACTGCCGCTCCCCTTGCAGGACCTGCTGTCGCAGGCGCAGTGGCACGTGACGCGCGCGCGCCGCCAGCACGACGAGGAGCTCTCGCTGCGCGACAAGCAGCGCGAGCAGCGCGAGGCCTTCCGCAGGCAGCAGGTACTGCCGCTCCCCTTGCAGGACCTGCTGTCGCAGGCGCAGTGGCACGTGACGCGCGCGCGCCGCCAGCACGACGAGGAGCTCTCGCTGCGCGACAAGCAGCGCGAGCAGCGCGAGGCCTTCCGCAGGCAGCAGGTACTGCCGCTCCCCTTGCAGGACCTGCTGTCGCAGGCGCAGTGGCACGTGACGCGCGCGCGCCGCCAGCACGACGAGGAGCTCTCGCTGCGCGACAAGCAGCGCGAGCAGCGCGAGGCCTTCCGCAGGCAGCAGGTACTGCCGCTCCCCTTGCAGGACCTGCTGTCGCAGGCGCAGTGGCACGTGACGCGCGCGCGCCGCCAGCACGACGAGGAGCTCTCGCTGCGCGACAAGCAGCGCGAGCAGCGCGAGGCCTTCCGCAGGCAGCAGGTACTGCCGCTCCCCTTGCAGGACCTGCTGTCGCAGGCGCAGTGGCACGTGACGCGCGCGCGCCGCCAGCACGACGAGGAGCTCTCGCTGCGCGACAAGCAGCGCGAGCAGCGCGAGGCCTTCCGCAGGCAGCAGGTACTGCCGCTCCCCTTGCAGGACCTGCTGTCGCAGGCGCAGTGGCACGTGACGCGCGCGCGCCGCCAGCACGACGAGGAGCTCTCGCTGCGCGACAAGCAGCGCGAGCAGCGCGAGGCCTTCCGCAGGCAGCAGGTACTGCCGCTCCCCTTGCAGGACCTGCTGTCGCAGGCGCAGTGGCACGTGACGCGCGCGCGCCGCCAGCACGACGAGGAGCTCTCGCTGCGCGACAAGCAGCGCGAGCAGCGCGAGGCCTTCCGCAGGCAGCAGGTACTGCCGCTCCCCTTGCAGGACCTGCTGTCGCAGGCGCAGTGGCACGTGACGCGCGCGCGCCGCCAGCACGACGAGGAGAAGTTAAATAAATAAGAACAGCAATTAAATTTGACCAATAAAATCCTTGCTCAAACAGGAAGACGAACGGCGCCGTCGCGAGGAAGCCCAACAGAAGAGCACAGTGGAGATGCTGCAGAAGCGGCAGGAATACAAGGAGAAGACGAAGAACGCGATGCTGTTCGCGGACATGCCTGCCGAGGGCAAGGCGCGGGGCCGCGGACGCCGCCGCGACGAGTACATCTCCGACTCCGGCAGCGGCAGCGACCGCCCGCGCCCCGAAGGAGAACGGTCAGTACTTCACACCAACTTACTCCTTATGACATCAGCTATCTGCCAGTGAAAGTCCCCTCGCAATCGGTCAAGCCTTTTCGGAGATCAGTGTATCAAGTTGATAGTTACACAGTTGGTAATCTTGAGACATCAATTATTTATAAATAAAAATGCATTAACCCCTATAGCCTAGCTAGAGTGTCGCGATCACGTACGTCGGTGTATAAGATTTGAATGCTCCAAGTGTCGCGTTCCCCTGCGGGTGGGTATAAGACACGCGCGGCCATTGGTTGTTTATTTGCTACATTTAATAACACGTCAACGATAGTAGGTTTCATAGATCGATTGTGTCAAAGCTTATCTATTTTTAGTATCGATTCTTGTAAACAAACGTAAATGATCGGAACGAAAAAATAAAATTTCATACTTCCGAAATATTGGGACATTTGGGGCAGTGGGCGCTCGTAGGTGAGGATCATTCGAAGGGTTAAACTAAATTGTATCAATATTGATTTCTTATATTTACGCGAATACTACACATTGAAATAAAACTATTTTTTACGGATTATATCGCGTTTAAGTCAAGCTGTCAAGTGTCACATTCCTCTACAAGATGCAGGGGTATACAAACTCGATTGTGAATGTGGGCTCTCCTACATAGGGCAAACTAAAAGATCAGTAAAAACCCGCGTAAAAGAACACATAGCTGACGTGAAACACCGGCGCTCCACAAAGTCTGCAATCTGTGAACATGTACAGGACCGCACCCGCCATTATATCAGATTTGATAAACCACAGATCCTCGCAAAAGAACACCGATTCCGACCAAGGATGATACGTGAGGCCATTGAAATTAAAAAACATCCTAATTTCAATAGGGAAGATGGCTGGGTGCTACCACCAACTTGGGATCCAGTAATTAATATAATTAAATCCAAAACCAAGCGTACCATTGCAAGACCTCGAGACACAGTGAGCACTTTCTGCGTGGATCGGACCGCAAATACCAACTAAATTTTGAGGACGTCTAACACCTCAGTCCCCCCGTGACCACGGTTGCTGTAAAGCAACCGAAACGTCGGGAACATAAAAAGTAAAAATAAACGCGATATAATCCGTAAAAATAGTTTTATTTAAATTGTATCAATATATATAATTTGACGACCGCCACTCATTGTGCACGCCACGCCACGCCCTGGTCTGAGTGCCAATCACTGGGATCGCCCCCAGTCCATTGTACGGTACCGATAGTACAGGCATTGCTTAGTCTGGGACCATACAGTTGGTGTGTCAGTCTGGCGATATTTATTTATTCATATGTACAGACGCGAAGCGAAGCAGAAGCGGCGCAAGCGTGAAGCGGGCGATCGCAAGGGCAGGTCGCGCAAGCGCTCCGGCAGCGACAGCGACCCGCCCAGGAAGCGCGGCAGGAAGAAGGTACGCCACCAGGGCGGCGCCACCGACACACTGCGGAGACACTCACTATCACAGTTTCATTCACTCTTGCCAACGACACTTACACTTGGCACTCTGACAGTCTCATTTACTCTTTCCGACATTGCATTTTTTTTATACAACAAATTTTAAAAAAAAAGCTGTGATCTAACCAATTTTCGAAAGACGTGTGTAATCCGCCAACCCGCACTGGGCCAGCGTGGTGGATTATGGCCTGAATCCCCCTCGTATTGAGGGGAGGCCCGTGCCCAGGAGTGGGACGTCAAAAGGGCTTAATTATATATTATATTATACTAGCTGTGCCCCCCGACTTCGTCCGCGTAGTATTTAACGTAACAAAAATTTCGGGATTATCGGGATAAGTATCCTATATGTTAATCCCGGTTATAAACTATCTGTGTTCCAAATTTCATCCAAATCCGTTCAGTAGTTTTTGCGTGAAGGAGTAACAAACAAACATACATACATACATACATCCACACATCCACACTCACAAACTTTCACATTTATAATATCAGTAGGATAACAAATTCGGCAAAATAGCATACGACCCACCTGATGTTAAGCAGTTACCGTAGCCTATAGATGCTTGCAATACCAATGGTATTTCTCGCCCGTTATCGACCTGAAGGGGAGTCGGTTAGAGGGAGGGGAAGAAAGGGGAGGGTTGGTCTTCCGGCTCTCACACACATAGTACGAAACACAGCTACTTTACGCTGCCTTCTGTGTGATGGTGGTACTGCCCCGGCCGGGCCACCCTGTATATGAGCTGTCAATTGACTACTGCTTGGCTCTACAAGCGTTATACACCGATAATCAGTATTTGTTACGTGACACTGTCAGAAGTGACGTAACAGGTGACGTCACATTGCAAAATGGAGCCAACCCGCACACACTTCTGCAAACCAAAATCAACCTAGAACCACTAACACAAGGTTGGTTTTGGTCTACAGCAGTGCATGTGGGTTGATTCCGTTCTGCAAAACGATGTCAAAGTGAGCTGCGGGTTGAGTGTAGTCGGTCTAAAACAGGGCGAGAAAGGCATCGGGCGGCGCGAGAAGGCGAAGGCCAGAGCGGCGGAGGAGAAGCTCAGCGCGAAACAACGCGCCAAGATCGTGTCCAAGGAGACTATCTCTACTTCCGAGTCGGACTCGGACGCGGGCCGCAAGTCGCGCAGCCGCAGCCGCAGCCGCAGCCGCAGCGGCAGCGGCAGCCGCAGCCGCAGCCGCAGCCCGCCCGCTAACAAGGGCAGGAAGAGGATCATGTCCGCGTCTGATAGTGACGGGTATGTATATTTATTTATTTACTAGTTTCTGCCCGCGACTTCGTCCGCGTAGGCTTAAGTAAAGTATTCTATGTGTTCATCCAGGTTATAAACTATCTGTGTTCCAAATTTCATTCAAATCCGTTCAGTAGTTTTTGCGTGAAAGAGTAACAAACATACATCCACACTCACAAACTTTCGCATTTATAATATTAGTAGGATTTATTTGCACGACAACCGTTAATCTTTGTTATTTTAATATGAGTATATTTTTTTTTAATAGCCAATTTTTGTGTCCCACTCTTGAGCAAAGGCCTCTCCCAGAATTTTCCACGAAATACGGTTTTGTGCTGTTTCGGTCCACGTATCCCCCGCAAAGGTGACCAAATCGTCCCGCCATCTTTTCCTGGGTCTACCCCGGCTGCGGTAGCCGTCTGCTGGCACCCAATTTGTGATAGCTTTTGCCCACCTTTGCGGGACCATACGTGCCACGTGACCATGAGTATATTAACAAGTAAAAAGTTTAGGTAGTTTAGGCGCTAAGGTGGAACATAAAAAATATACATATTGTCACGTACAAGGGGTAGGTACACTAAATGCCGTTGAAGTGTTAAAAGGGTTTATTTATGCTCTCCACAAACTTTACAAATACACACTAGTACACAAACAATAGTTACGCAACACACCGAATTCCGAATCACTTAGCAGTCGCACAGTATTCCAATATAATGGCCTGGTATATTCCTGTTCGTTCGCTTTGTTCTTGAATCTTGACACGTAACTACGGCATCTCTCTTACGGCCCTCTCTTTTCCTCTCACTCCTACATACATATATCCATAGACTGCGAAAAACATAAACCATTCTTTTGTTTTTATCGTAGTCAGGTAAAAAGGGGCTGTCCAGGTTTAGAGGGGCAATGCCTTGATACTCCCATTAGTGTATTATGTATGTAGCTTCAGACATTACTACAATGACGCGACATCATGGTGGCCTCAAGCGAACAAGAGATTGACAGGAATAAACTTTATTTTAGGTCTAGATCGAAGAGTCGTTCGAAGTCCAAGTCGCGCAGTCGGTCCCGGTCAGGCTCCGCCAAGAGTCGTTCAAGATCTAAGAGCAAATCACGATCTAAGAGCCGATCGAGGTCAGTACCATGTTTTAACATTGATTTTACGAACGATTATTAATACAGAATTAATAAATTATATAACGAACTCATTTTCAGGTCGAAAAGCCGGTCTAGATCTAAAAGTCGTTCCAGATCGAAGAGCCGTTCTCGATCGAAGAGCCGTTCTAGATCGAAGAGTGGATCCCGTTCGAAGAGCCGCTCAAGGTCTAAGAGTGTTTCGAGATCACGTTCCAGGTATTTCCAAGAAATGTATTTGTAAGAACCGTACATAATATGTTACGTTCAGAGTAAATGCGGTTAATAATTACCGATACATAGTATTAATAATTCCCCGTAATTATTAATTAATAACATTAAACCTAACATCAATTTAAAATAATTGTATAACTAAATAAATAAAAGAAAGTTTATTTGGATTAATTTTGCATAGAAGTTTGGTGATTAGCCCAATATTATATTATAAAACTGACTAATTTTACAAACTTGACTAAAATGTGTGGGCGTCTTTCTCTTGATCATAAAGTATAAGCAGGATAGCAATATTGTTAGTTGTATCAAATTAAGTTTAGTTGCAACTTGAAGCCAACGAAATTAGCACTACTATTATAATTGTTCTCACCTTGACATTCTTTTCCAGATCTAAAAGCAAGTCTCGTTCAAGATCACGGTCCAAGAGTGGGTCCAGGTCTCGTTCTAGGTCCAAGAGTGGGTCTCGAAGTGGGTCCGGCTCCCGGGCCTCTCGGTCCCGATCCCGATCCGGCTCCAGATCCAGGTCCGGATCAAGGAACTCCAGACCGGACACGCCAGTCTCTAGGAAATCCGTATCCGCGAGTGAAGACGAAGCTTAGATATAGTGTGTATATAATTTACTTTATACTTTCGCAGTTTCAAATTATTTACCCGCGAGGTAGACTATGATTTTAATAAAAGACTAGTTGATCTATTGACAATTTCATATTTTAACAGAAAGCAATGTACGGCACAAAATACGACAATTTACAAATATCAAGATTCAGTTTGTTTAAAAACTCAAGCTACTATTTCTGACGGAAAATAAAAAAGTGGGACGGTCGCGTAAGTCCGTGCCCCACCTCTTTTATTTTTAGACATTTCAAAAATTAATTATTTCGTTTATACTTCTATACTTACTGATTTTGTTCTTAATTCCACACATTTTTTCCGTGATACACCTATACATAAATAAAAAAAAATAAAATCCAAACAGTGTATTTTACTTTAAATTTACGAAATGAAAGGGAGACGACTAAAATAACAAACACGTATCATGAAAACATTGTATAATTAATACCAATTCAGAGTACATAATTTAATGATATTTAGTATTTATATTCATAAAAATCAATGTTTATAGACAATTTAATGGCGTCCAGCGTTTAAATAACTCTTAACAATTCAATAAATAGCTTAATTAAATACATTATAATTAACGTAACACAACCATCACATTTGTGAAATAACTTCATTTGTTAGAAACATTAATTTATGAAACAGTAAATGATAATTCAATTCCAAGGTGACGTTACTGCGATTACTAATAGCTATCTAATGGACTAACTTCGCTCTTAGAAACCTTATCTATTATTATTTTTTTATAATTGAGATTAATACCATTGCTTCCTAAAATTTGAAGACAAACATCATCAACAAACTAATTTCATATAGATACACTATTGATGAAATAACAGTATGAAAATAAATCACAGACAAATACATAGGTAGGTACATATTTAGTGCTTACTGTTAAATTTTACTATTAAAAATTCGATGAATCCAACAAATAGGTGTTCGTTCATACAGTCTATTCAGAATTACAAGGATTCATGATAAGATTTCATGACTTATGGAACAATCTTGCTTTCTATGATTCTTTGTGGTCAGCCTTAACTAGTATAATGCATAGTATAATGCATACAAATCTCAGATATAATTTCTCCATATTAATAAACTACTTACATTAAAAAGTTTATACAAATGTTGCTATTTTTATATTGAGGTTAAAACATGAGTTAAAATTCGAGATGTGGCAGTATTCGTTTCTCGAGAATATAATCTATTTATTGCTAGGTTGGTAAAGTTAAATGGAGCATTTTAGACCAATTACTAAATATAGATTTATACTATATGACTTTTAACTTTAGTGTGCGCTATCGACTAATGCAATGACTACTATTATTTATTTTTAATTAGGTATCATAATAGGAAGGTAAGGTTAGGTTCTCGAGTGGCGACCTCGAACCGGAAGACGCAGAGTTCCCCACTAGATGGACCGACGATCTAGTGAGAGTCGCGGGGAGCCGTTGGATGCGGATAGCGAGCAACCGTCCATTGTGGCGTTCTATGGGGGAGGCCTATGTTCAGCAGTGGACGTCTTCCGGCTGATGATGATGATGATGAATAGGAAGGTATAAGGTGTGGATATATCTATATATTTGTATACGCCTTGCATCTGAATTAAATCTTCCGGTAGTCGTTAACGGAATTACTGTTAGCAGTAAATAATAGTGATTTATACAAGAACTGCATTTATTTATAGTCTTGTTCGCAAATTGACAGAGAACTACCAGCCAGAGTGCTCATACATCATACATTTTTTTAATTATTGCAAGTATAATTATAATAATGAAAAAATAATAATAAAATACAAATATATAATAGAAATTAGTAGACATTCTTAGAATGACGATGAGACCTACTAAAAGGCGGACCATTTTACATTCGAATCTTCTAAACCCTATTTTAGTGAGTATAAATTTAGCTACGTCCTATAACATCGTTTATATAAACTATTTATTATATTTAGAGCTATGTAACGAGGGTTCCATAAACCGTGCAGTTTTAACTTGTACATGCATACTGATGCACTTGCGCGGGTAATCCGCGTGACCAATAACCCGGCTTAACATAAACAACATGTCTATTTTAACTTTGGGACGCCACGCGACTATTTCACATAAAGATTTTATAATTCCAAAATTTTATTAGCCTGAGTACCATTTTTTTAAGACAAGTTAATAGTGGGTACCTTTTATAGTAAGATTTAAAAGAAAGTTAATACCTTGTTATTTTATTTAATGATCTATGTAGAAGCTGGCGGACGACGTCAACTCATATCATACTACAATCTATTAGTGTTGCCTAACTATCGATAGGTTGCCAACACTATCGTTACTTCGAAAACTTATCACAATATCGGTAGGGCTATCGAAATTATTAATACTATTGATGATAAGCAATAGTAACGATAGTATTAACTATCGATAATGAGTTAGGCACCACTACCATCTATCGATAGTTGATCAATTGGTGTGATGAGTCCCTACATAGTGTTACATTAGCAGGCATCTCTCGCGTGCTGCGCTCCATTCGGTCGCGCGAATGCGATTGTACCGTTCGGCACGCTCTGCGACCCGCCCAGGAACGAAGTGAAGGTCGTGTCCCTGCTCATGGGCGGTTCCAGACCCTCTATTGGTATGCAGTCGAGTGTTGGGACTGTGTACTCCCTGCACAACGAAATGGGTTGAGGTCAGTCATAATCGACAACAGCAAGATGTACGACATCTAGCCAAGTACAGGGCGGTCCGACCTAGCATGGTTGAACGAAATACAACATTCCACTGTTGTTAATGGGGGAAGGAACTGCTTTTAAATCAATCGAGCGTCAATAGCCTAGAAAGGCACCCTTGTTTTGATAATTTTTTTGTAATTTTATTTTTTAAAAACCTAATAAGTTCCATCTGTTTGCTGAAAAGCTACTCTCGCCACGCGGCAATAAGGTACACACTCCACTGATGTGGGTGCCGACAAAGGGGCATTCAGTAGATGGTTAGACCAAATGAGCTCATCCTGGTGGAACATCAAAATGTTACCAAGTACTTACATAGAGACGTTGTCCTGCGTTTGCACCGAGTCGTTGACCAGCTGCGGCAGTCGGTCGGGCTGCGCGGGCGGCGGCCGCGTCGGTCTCGAGCTGAACAGGAACACGCCAACCATCGCCAGCATGTACGACAGGAAGTAGAGCGCGTGGAACTGTCGCCAGAAAACAATAACCAGTAGAGATTGCCTTCATCATCATCATTTAAGCTGAAAGAAGTCTACTGCTGGACATAGGCTTCTCCCAAAGTTTTCCACAATGACCAATCCTTTGCTGCTTGCATTACTGTGTGCGTGGTGGTGGTGGACAGGTAGACCAACGACCCAGGGAAGGTCAAGATTGCGTTACCACTTAATAAGAATAAAAAAATATTGATGTAAACCCAACATGTTGAAATAATCGAAAGAGTGCAGTACGGTCCTAAGTTTCCTGTTGTTGTGCAGTTCAAATTCTGAGTTCATACTGGTCTAGAATTGATTCTGGTTAATTAAATAACTCGCATTGCCATCTAGCTCACACCTACAGGCAATGGATGGATGGTTTTTAATTTTATATACATTTTGAAAATAAACTCACCTTAAATTGAAATATATGCATGCCAGCAATAAGTGTATAATAGTCCGCAGACAAGAAGGACAAGTGCAGTATGATAGAGCCCGCGTCTCTCAGCATAAAACACTGCAGTATTTGGAATACCGTTTGCACCGAGCAGTAACTGCTCAATTGTGCGATTGTGTCCAAATCATACCAATTAAACCTGGTTAGTTCACTAAACTCTAGGAAGAATGTTTGACTGCATGATACTATGCTGCCGATGAAACCCAGCAGCGCTAAATAGTCCGCACAGGACTGGGTTTTCAACATCATCTCTTGCAGGACTGTGACCATGGCATAGAGTAAGGAACCCCCCAGGCATAGCATGTCGCCAACCAGTTGGTTTTTGCCTGAAACAATGTATAACATAAATAAATCATACATTATACAAGGTGAAACATAATGGGTATACTTATTTTTTCAAAACTTAACTTTGTAATTCTAAAACCATCAGCTTTGGAGGGAACTTGAAAAACAAAAGGTATTATAGGAATACAGCTGTTGACCTATTTCACAAGTCTACAAAACCTTTAGTACTTCAACTGTCCCATAAAGCCGATAGTTTGAGATTTACAAAGTTAAGTTGCAAAAAAAATAGTATACCCTTTTTGTTTCACCTAGTATTATACTATAAAAAAGGCTAAAAGAAATATATGTCGCAGCCAAATAGCTTAATTCGCCGTTCAATTAACAGCCTAGGCACTTTACTAAACAGCGCCGTTCAACTAACGGCCTAAATGATATTCAGCCGTATCGTCTATTACAACATTTCATAAACTGGCTGGCTAATGCTTATGCAACTGGTTGACATTTAAGTACTACAAAACTTTTTCAAAATACTACCCAAGCAGAGCGACCCAGATGGGTTTAGGTTAGGGTTATTTTTTTTATGACCCCACAGAAATCCCACCCGGCAAGTAGATTCGGTGGATCTTAAAAATTTCATAAAATACCTAATAAAATTATTCCATCAAAGTTGTTTTTTGCCGACGCCATATTGACCAGAGAGAATATAATAGAGATATTGACAGTTTGGTGAGTTTCGGCGCTAGGTGGCAGAAACTAGAACTAAATTGAAATGAACAGGCTAGGCAGGTAATTAAACGGCTAGGCAAGTAGTTAAACGTCATCGATCCAAGTCATTTGCCTAGCTGTTTGATCAAATGGCTGAATATCATTCAGGCCACTAGTTGAACGGCGCCGTTTAGTTAAGTGCCTAGGCTGTTAATTGAACGGCGAATTAGGCTAGTTGGCGGCGACATATACATTATAATTTAGTGCATTACACATCTGTATTTCGGGCAGGGGACAGAGCAATAGCCAGCAAAAAAAAAAAATGAGAAGGGCTATTTTACTCTGTGTCTTGATAGAATCACCTCTAGTCTTTTGTCTATATTTTTTTTATGAGAGTACTATACTGCCCTGATAACAAAAAATGCAGTAATCGACATTTTTGGGATTTTTACTTTTTTCAAGAAATGGGATCTTTAAGGGTTTATTTACATGAAAAAAAATTAATATCATAAAAAAAATCCCCGTAAGTACGTTTTTTAGGTAACGATTTTCGCAGTACTTACATGAAAACTATATCAATAATAAGAAAAAGCGCAGTATTAAACATATACTAAAGAAGAATGCAGTACTTGATAGAATACCCTAAAACAAAGTGCAGTAATAGCCATTACTGTAACATTTTATTCTAGTATCTATAGACCAGTTGCTAAGTCAAAACGCGGTATTTAGTGTGTATTGCGAATATCATAATGGACAAAAACATCTAACAAAGAGTTTGTCTTAAATTTTGCATCGCCAATGGAATTTCGTGTACGGAGTCACTGAAAATGTTACAGAAGGCTTACGGTGAATCGACTTTATCAAACACGTGCTTATGAGTGGTACAAAGCATTTAAAAGCGGTCGAGATGTGATAGAAGATTTGCCTCGCTCTGGTAGGACATCACCGTCTGCAACGGAAGTTTACATTGCAAAAGTTAAGGAAATAGTGACTGGAAATCCTCATTCAACTTTGAGAGAGATAGCCGCCGAACTTTATGTGTCTCACGAGTCGATCCGTACCATTTTAAACAATCACTTGGGCATGAAACATGTTTCCGCTCGGCTAGTCCCAAAAGACCTGAACTTTTTCCAAAAACTCAATCGCATGAGAGTCGCTGAGGACATACTAGAACGAGTCAATTCCGACCCAACATTCATGAAACGTATTGTTACTGATGACGAGACGTGGGCTTACGAGTTTGACATGCAAACTAGTCAACAAGCTTCGTTGAGGCGCCTTCCAACTGAACCGAAACCGAAAAACCACGCCAAAGTCGATCAAAAGTCAAAGTCTGTTTTCTTTGACTATTGCGGTGTTGTGCACTCGGAATTCTTGCAGGAAGGTCAAACGGTAAATCTATACAAATAAATAAAATTGGAGTGTCTGTTTGTAATATCAAAATAACACCTTTTCACTAAATGCATATGAAAGTACATACGATACATGTAACTAAACTGCGATTTAAAACATTTTTGTCTGGCTGTATGTTTGTTCCGGGTAATCTCCGAATCGGTTGGACCGATTTTGACGGGATTTTCACCGGCAGATAGCTGATGTTATAAGCAGTAAATTAGGCACCTTATTTGAAAATAACAAATAAATAGATTTCAAATGCTGCCTGTCACGCGGGCTCAAAACGGGCGAGCGGGCTTTTGCGATAGTAGTAGGTATATAAAACACGAAACATCGACTTGCAAATGTTAAATTAATGTTTTGTTTAAGTTAAGTTCAATTCCACGCGGACGGAAGTCGCGCGCACAGCTAGTAAATAATATTGTTTGAGCGTTATGCGGCATTTAAGAGAGCAAATTAGATGAAAAATACCAGATTTGTGGAAAGAAAATTCTTGGATTTTGCACTACGATAATGCGCCTTCGCACAAGGCCATCAGTGTGAACGAATTTTTGTCCAAACACTCAACAATTACCATCGAGCAACCACCATATTCACCAGATATGGCTCCAGCCCACTTCTTTATTTTTCTAAACTCCACCATTACGTGGCGCCCGTTTTCAATCGGTAGAAGACATAAAGGAGAATTCGCGGCGAGAACTTAACTCAATTCCGGAAACAGCGTTTAAAAAACGTTTTTGTTGTTGGCGTAAGTCTATCGTTTCTGAAGGAGCATACTTTGAAGGTGATAAAATAAATTTGGATGAAGAACAAACATTTTGTGTAATATTTATCTTTTCCCGGTACTTTCTTGACAGAGTAGTATGTCAGTGTAACTGATGTTAAGGTGAAGGCGCCTGTCTAGACCGCAAAATTCAAAATTTTTGAGTATTTTTATAGTTTATTCAAAATCTGAAAACATTTAAGACAACATTTTGTGATTTGCGACAAACACAGTATGCAGTGCATTTATTAATACATTTATTTTACTCTAAATATTATCACGGTGGATATGATACTAGTTAATCACTAAATATACAAAAAAAAAACAGATCATGTGGGAAGCTGTCGTTCTTGAAATGTTTTAGAGTAAGTTGGATATATTAATAAATGCACTGCACACGGTATGTGTCGCGAATTTCAAAATGTGCCTTCTATTATTGTCAGATTTTGAAAAATTTCTAAAAAACCTCAAAAAATTTGAACTTCGCGGGCTAGATGCTTTAGCCTTAAAATATGTTGTCTTAAATAAATCTTAATTTTCTTATACAAATTGTTTAATTTTGATATCCCCGCAGTAGCTTTAAACCGCAAAACAAACTTTTAAAATCTGTGTAACAGGGTATTAAGTATACATCCACTTAGCTTCGGACATTAAAATGCGGTATCTAATACTAAACAATAACGCAGTAATCATCATGTGCTAGACCATAATGCAGTAATGAGCGCGAGTGCTGCATTTAGACTTAGTATCCTGTGATTATTACAAGACCTGACGCTAAACCTAAACGCAATAATACGCATTATTAATGGATAAACTAATTTATGAAATAAAGGATAATTATTTTTGAAAAGCTTGTATTTTTTCCTATTTTACTGACATATTTGAAGGACTACAAAAAACATACATCTTCCTCAAATATGTCAAAATGTCTTTCCCGCGTTTATCTCGAAACCGCCATTTTGCGATTACTGCATTCTTAGTTATCACGGCAGTATAGAAGAATTGCTTAATTTGGGACTACTGGATTGGTGTGTATGTCTAGTAAAATTGATTTATACGACTGAAAAATAGTAAAACTTATCAGAGGTTCAAACATTTTGTATAAAAATGTAAATGTATTGGATTTATTATCATGGTAGCATCTAGGTCTAGTAAGATCATTGTATATGTTTTAATTAAAAAAAAACAATAATATACCATCAGTAGGTGCTCCCTCAACATCTGCCCACACAACACACACCACAGCCATCAGCCCCATTGTAGCCCCTGCTACATGCACAACCCCGAGCCTCTGACCCCTCCAGGCACCTCCAACAAGGGCAGCTCCGACCCCACTGCATGCTAGAAGCTGTCAGCTCAGTACTGATGTGAAGCGTTGTGACATTACTAGAAGCCAGTTTGCTTCTACGTCGAGTGTGCAGGCAATGATTAATACCCACCATCTTCTAGAAAGGGGGTAATAGAATTAGTTTCTTTCTAAGTAGGTACTCTAATAGATTGCGTAAAAATTACATTACAGAAGTTTAGGAAAGTACAATTTCATAACTATTTAATTATTAATTTATGAAACAAATTAAGTAGTATGTTCATGTACTTTACAGTTGAGTTCAGGGTACAGAATTACTTACAGCCTATTTTTTTTGGGTCATTGCAACAATTTCAGCAAGTCAACAATTAAGTCTATAAAAGTAGGCAGGTTTTACTTACTTGGACAGTACTTTCAGCCCATTACAAAGCAGGGAAGGGGTAAACAATATAAACAGTGCTAAATATGGGACCACAAGTTGCCCGGTTGTAGGAAATTGCCAGGTAGCACTTTGAAGTAATGTGGTCAATATACATTTACCACTCAGCAATAACGACAGAACCTGGCCCAGAATTATGCTCCGCCATACCTGCCTGTACAAACAACAAAAAATTAACATCAACATTGCTATGGATAACAACAAACGCAAATTGAATGAAATACTAGATACTAGCCATCGCCCTAACTCCGAAAAATAGGCTTCTATTTTCTCACTGAAACATGGATTTTCCATAGTATAAATGTATGTACTATTGGAGAATTAACTCGACAATATCTTGTTTTGGATGAAACCGTCAATTAAAACAATTATATTCCGATAAATAGCCATAATTTTACATACAAAGGGCGCAATGACCACAAGAGCAAAACAAGATTTGACAATTGAATTGAAATTAATTGACCAAAGAGAATTGATAGATTGTCTGACTGACTGCTACACAGACACTATGGTCTGCTGACAGAAGACTGACAAAGGACAGACGATAAAATTCTACGTTCAGAAATGCTTGACTGTCAAGTTACAATGACATTAGATTAGAACGATTACATTTTGTTTGTTTTGTGAGGAAGGAGAGTGGTTTATTATTTGTAAATACACAATAATTGATTGAGGACATTATTTTTTATAAATCATAACTCTTCTGTACAAAAATGGGAGATGGTAATAACCTGATTACATAACATACATACTTATATGATAAAGAACATTTTCCGGCATCTTTCATGCTTCATATATTTTTTGATAATTTTACAGAAGATGTTATTCGTAGAAGACTATTAATAGATGGAGATGGTACTGGAGACGATAGAAGACTGAATGTGCTACTGAAAACACTCATAAAATGGTGTAATAGTAATGATGAGAAAGCTGATGAGAGGTTAGAATTTGTCTGAATCTGGCTCAAATCAATCTAAAGTCTTAGAGCGATCTTGGATTTGTAATTTTCATGTCATCCCAGAACAAAATGAAATGTTAAAAGCATACCCACTTAAGATTACTCTCAGACTTGATAAATATTTATTAATATGAGTCTTACAAGGCTTTTGGTGTTTAAAAAAGTAGAACACACGATATACATAACATATGACAACTACATAGATACTCACCCACTTATCGACTTACAATTATCAAACTGAATTTGCAAATTACTGTTTCAGTAAATCAACTCATGATCGGATGCTCGCTCAGCTTGCACAGTGTGAATTCGCCGTCACAAAGTCACAGCTAGGATCTGAAATGATGGCAGCAGAGCTGAACAGCTACGAAGCACTCTCAAAGGTATTAGAAACAGGCATAGAAGTTGCAAAAGGTAATATAGAGAGAAGTAAAGCTGATCTCGCCCAAGCAAAGACCGTACGGAAAAATCGTATAGAGTATGATGTACTGGCAAAGGTGATTAGTGACCAGCCAGACCGCAAGGAAACGCTAGACCGCCTCAGCACTTTGAAGACTGAACTTGCCAGCTTAGAATCTACAAAACAGCAGTTAGAAAGCCGCCTAAGTTTGAGGAAGAAACAGTTCCATGTGTTGGTGACTTCAATTCACCAGTTGCAAGCATTGCTGGATGACCCCGAAGACACAGAATCATTGTCTGATGATGTAGATATGAAGGATATTATGACTGAGTCTTAATTTTTTAATAAATTGGCTGAACTGTATTTTAGGTAATTTCATTACTTCAAAGAGTAAAGAGTGTAGCGGTGGGTGTGTAATGTAACAGTAATTCCATTTAATATTTTAGTACCCTTTACCTTGACACATGAATGAACAAATAGGTTTATACGGAGTTACATACTTATCATGTTTACTAGCTAAAAATGTAGCTGATGAGTCATGACCCAAATTCACAATGTAAAACAATTACTATAATGTATTAATATTTAGGGTTCCGAACCTCAAAAGGAAAAAACGGAACCCTTATAGGATCACTTTGTTGTCCGTCAAGACCCTTTTTGAAGAATTTAAAATTATATTTTGGATTTTTTTAAATGAGAAGGAATAAACACATAAGATAGGTAGTTTTGTACCTACTAATGGTAATAAAAAGACATAAGCAATGATAATATTATTGACATGCCACTACATCACCTGTGCTTACCCTTTCAGGGTAATGACGTGATTGTTTATTACTATTCTTTTATTTTGAGAATGTATAACACTGCCCAAACATCATCGCAAGGAAATGCAACCCAATGTGGAGCTACCTACTACAATTAAGAATAAACTGGTACTAAGACGAAGAGCAAACTATCGGAATGTTCTATTTTAATTGGATGAAAATGATGCTTTATTGAGTACAAAAGATGCAATGATAATTTTATAATGGTTTACCATTTAACCTACCTATTAAAATTATATCAACTATGTTGTGCAGTCATTTAAGCTTAAATTAGGTAAGAATCTCGGAATTCGAGATACCCGGCTGAGCCCAGCTGTAAGTCTGTAAATACTTGTATATTGACACCTTCAAAGTTGTCTCAAAACCTACATATGGTAGGGTATACGCAACTATTAAATTTCAAGGTCAAAGGTCACAAAAATCGTTTTTTTGCGCTTTTTTTGTAAATATCTCATTTCCTATGGGTTTTTTTGCTATTTGTATTTATTATCAATATTGTAGAATACAAAATTCTCTACAAATTTTGTTTAATTTTTTTTTATGTGGTGAACCGTTTTCGAGATAGATGGCGGAGAGAGCGCGGTCACAGGATCATTTCAGGTCAACCGGTGCCCTCCGGTCGAAAACGCGCCATATATAGATGATGAGCTATCGATAAATCAATGATTATAAATATTTGTCAATTTTTATTGATAGTTGCGTACAGTTGGTAGGGACCATATGTAGGTTTTGAGACAACTTTTAGGGTGTCAATATACAAGTATTTACAGACTTACAGCTGTGTATCTCGAATCCCGAGGTGATCTTACTATAATGACTGGACTAACGAGTCTTGTTAGATAGGCATAACTAGATACCTAAATAAGTTGACCAAGTAGGCAGGTAGGTAGGTATACTTACTTACCGTATGGTACTCCATGCTGTTACATTTTTATTGTACGTGACGCTTTACGGTCGCGTGTCCTAGCTTAGATAATATTTGAATGTATTCCCTAATGTGTTCACCACAATTTGCTCTTGATAGCCAAAAAACCTACGTACATTTTTAACAATCCACCTGCGGATCATACCTACGCTACAGTCGGTGAAAATGACCAGTTATTTTAGAACGAAAGCTTTTTTCCGTCATCACCATAATATATAGATAAGGTATGTTTATCCGAGGTTAGAAAGTACCTACCTATTTCTGCTTTGATACATTCCTACTTACAAAATAACAGTAGGTATATATAGTAATAACTACATATATCTTCTATACAAATAAATAAAATTGGAGTGTCTGTTTGTAATATCAAAATAACACCTTTTCACTAAGTGCATATGAAAGTACATACGATACCTATAGCAAAAACGCGAATTAAAAAATTTTTGTCTGTCTGTCTGTCTGTGTGTTTATTCCGGGTAATCTCCGAAACGGCTGGATCGATTTCGACGGGACTTTCACTGGCAGATAGCTGATCTTATAGCGGGTAATTTAGGCTACTTTGATTTTAGAAAAACAATTAGGGTTCCGCGTAAAAAAATAAAAACACTTGAAATCAAAGAGTATCTCCGAAACGGCTGACCGATTTTGACGGGACTTTTACTGTTAGATAGCTGATGTTATGAGCAGTAACTGAGGCTACTTTTATTTTAGAAAAACAAAATAAAAAAATGGGTCCTGTCGCGCGGGCTCAGAACGCGGGACCGGGCTTTATTGTTAAGTTAAATTCCACGCGGGCGAAGTCGCGGGCTCATAGTAATATAGTAACTATGAATAATCTCTAAATCTACCCTCTGATCTGGCCGATGAAGTACGTACTAACTAAATAGTTTCTATTTCTACACCCTTTTATGTGATGGACGACACAACTTTAAAAGTAAGTAGGTATGTAGGTACCTACTTACCTATTATAAGTTATGATGCTCATGAACATTATCCAACAAAATGATAACGCTACTTCGTTTAAATGTCCATATAAATGTCATCGTAAACCACTTTATGTCCCAACAGTACACAGCCGAAAACTAAACTTTAGCGCGCAAGTCCACATCGGGCTTACATAAAGCCGGCATTCGGAGTCCGCACCGCCGTCGGGCGCACACGACCGCTCCCGGCGCTCCGCTACTTACGATCGAAAGAAAATGCCTTCCTGGTGGGACTACCTACACTTCAACAGACAGTACCAAAACAAACGCAACTTGGAAGAGGGTCTCTTCCAAATAGCATCGCAGACTTGTAACATCCTAGTAAAAGTCAACAACACGAATAATATAAATTTGACGAGGAATAACAGGAGCGATGAGTATGGATGCGCCGGCCCACCTAAAGGGAAGAGTTCCATGCAGATCTGCGTTCCTAAGTTCAGGAAGAATTCTATTACGTCGGGCTGCAATCCTGGATTGTCGGTAAGATGTACTTTCTTTTATAAATTTGAACAATTCTCCGTGAAAACTCCATAGAAACTTTTGGTAAAGTTGATTATTCAAAAAGAAGATGGAAGGTATGCTTATAAAATTACAGTGCCTAACAATAGGTACCCAAAAATTACAAGACAAACGTCATCCTTTAAAATAATTACAATGGTAAAACCTTTGTTGAAACATTACAAAAGTAAGTGATGGCTAGTTTATGCCTATGAAAACTTACAACCAATAACTTCGGTACGTCCTTGTACTCAGTGTAAAAGATGCATAGGCGCGCAGGGCAGACCTTCATTGACCATCGGTAAAAACGATATCCAATAGGAAATATCCTACAGTGGAAATATAACATTCATGCGGCGTAGTGCATTTTGCGGTGCTATACAAATATTTGCAAGCTGTTTTCACTTGAGGTGGGGACGTTAGTGAAGTTTGTGTCAATTTGTTTGTGTTTATATTGTTTTAATTGTGGCGTGCGGCGATGCGACCGTTGATACTATATCGATTTTACTCGTCGAGGAAGACATCGCGGCCGCAGCAGACGCCGTCGGGGCTCGGCGGCCGACCTCGTTCCAATTATTCACTTAACCGAGGTTTTCTTTGCTTTCTTTTTGGATACTCTTGATGCACTTTCCCGAGCACAGGTACTGATTGATACGAACATAATAGGTAGTTACATTTTATTAGGTTTATTACGTAGGTTGAATGCAAGTTCCGCAAAGGTCGTGGTAGCCCAGTGGGAATGCCTTCGTATTGTATTCCGGTAGCGGACCTGCAACCGAAAATCTTCAAATCCCGGTAGCGGACATGTACGTATCAATACGACACGTATCAATGACGTTTTATGAAATTATAGGTAGGTACAAACATAATTGTTTCTGCAATACTATACTATTTAGATACAACATCTTCAAACACCTTTTAGGTATTTAGTGGATAACTTTTTTTTTTCGGAAATTCTTTATGGATTCCATCGGCGGGAGAGATATCTATCGCCTTAGCATGCACCGCGACGCCCCAGGATACCTACTTCTAGTTAAATTTACCTGATCCCACTACGTATCGTAACTTATTAATACAATAATATACATATAGCAATCATATTTGTCATTTTCCATTTAATTTCATTTCAGTTTGTACATCGATCCTACGTGTTAAAGCAAGTGGGTTGTTGGACTGGTTACCGGTTTATAATTTTCGTGTTTAAAAGTGTTTGCCACAAAATGCCCAAATAGGATGCCGGTTGATGCAATTCGGTCCTTTAAGATTTAAGGTTGAATTTGGGTTAAATAACCTCTTTCTCTTATCACTATCGTTTGATGATGTGTATACCACCGCCATGTGTAACCCGCATCTAATTTTTAAGATATATATTTTGAGGTATCCGCGCTGCTTTTTTCAGTCATTCAGAGCCTCTTTCGTGTGTTAAATACGACTTGAGTACCAAATGGAAGGGGGAATACTAATAAATACTAAATACTAATATTTTCACGGTACAAAATTATTGTATGAAAATATGCGTATGCCAAACTGTGGAGCGTTTCATACAAATTTTCATCCCCTATTTTATCCCCTTGGGGGTAGAATTAATCAAAATCCTCTCTTAGCGGATGCCTACGTCATAACATCTACCTGCATGCCAAATTACAGCCCGATCCGTCCAGTGGTTTGGGCTGTGCGTTGATAGATCACTATGTCAGTCAGTCAGTCACCTTTGAGTTATATATATTTAGATTGCATTGGGCAGTACGGTATTTAGTGGTGAGATACACGAATCAATAGATATTATTTATATACTTAGATAACTTAGGTCGGATTAATAGAGAAAATATCTATGGACTAATGAATCTCGGCCCTGGCCTAGATTCCGTTAATGTTAGACTAACCTGTTCGCTTTTAGCGCAAGCATTTTGTATGCCAATATAGACACGACTCCGTTATCTAAGTTTCATGAAGAATATAATGCATTATGCAAAATACGTTGTGAACTGAACACTGTACCTACGGTTATTTTTATAAAATATTCAAGGTTTTGAAGGAATTACCGATGGGTTACAGCGATTGTATTACAATGCACCTCCCTACTAAGGTGTATCTTTAACTAGGTAGAGCTCACATACACAGCTCATATACAGCTTACACAGCTCATATGCGGCATACACAGCTTACACAGCTCATATACAGCATACACAGCATACACAGCATACACAGCTCATATACAGCATACACAGCTCATACACAGCATAAACAGCTCATACACAGCATACACAGCTCATATACAGCATACACAGCATACACAGCATACACAGCTCATATACAGCATACACAGCTCATACACAGCATAAACAGCTCATATACAGCATACACAGCTCATATACAGCATACACAGCATACACAGCTCATATACAGCATACACAGCTCATACACAGCATAAACAGCTCATATACAGCATACACAGCTCATATACAGCATACACAGCTAATACACAGCATACACAGCTCATACACAGCATACACAGCTCATACACAGCATACACAGCTCATATACAGCATACACAGCTCATATACAGCATACACAGCTCATACACAGCATACACAGCTCATACACAGCTTACACAGCTCATATACAGCATACACAGCTCATATACAGCATACACAGCTCATATACAGCATACACAGCTCATATACAGCATACACAGCTCATATACGGCATACACAGCTCATATACAGCATACACAGCTCATGTACAGCATACACAGCTCATATACAGCTTACACAGCTCATATACAGCATACACAGCTCATATACAGCATACACAGCTCATACACAGCTCATATACAGCATACACAGCTCATATACAGCATACACTGCTCATACACAGCATACACAGCTCATGTACAGCATACACAGCTCATATACAGCATACACTGCTCATACACAGCTCATATACAGCATACACAGCACATATACAGCATACACTGCTCATACACAGCATACACTGCTCATACACAGCATACACAGCTCATGTACAGGCTGTTTCGGCCAGGGTAGTACCACCCTCTCACAGGAAATCGGCGTAAAGTAGCTGCGTTTCGTACGACGAGTGAGAGAGCCTGAAGCTAATCCCCTCTCCCGGCCCCTCATTCTATCCCACTCCCCTTTAGTTTGGCAACGCACGTGCGAGCAATGCCTTTGGTATATTATAAGCATATGTAGGCTACAATAACTGCTTAACATCATGCAATTCGTACGCTTGTTTGCCGACTTTATAAAATAATTATAAAAATACCTTTTTGTATTTTGATGACGGTTTTTCAAAATATGGGCGAATATCTAAAAGGCGCTGATAACAATTTTCTAGGTAGGTACTTACCTAGGTTAAAAAAACCGAAAACGCTAGCTATAGATCCTACCCACCTAACCCACCATTTATAATTTATTGACGCTTTTAACTTTCAAAGCGACTGCAAGCTTTTTCTTTTTCATTGCATTACCATACTGAACGCAAAAGTGTACCTAATGGTACAGCTATAAACAGTACCTAAAAGATATGAATCCAAAAATGATCTAACTACCTACTGTGTCGAAGGACAGACATTCAGACATTCTGTGCTGCTGACAAAAGAGTGTCAAACAAAAATGATAATCCAAGGGCCTACCATAATTTGGGATTGGGGACAACCCTACACTTGATAGTGATCATAGATAACAAATGCGGTTGAGAGTTAAGGTCAAACACTTACACTTCATATCGATAAACTATTAGATTAAGGTACCTGCCCTTACACTTAATGTCGATAAACTATTCGATTTAGGTACCCCTCGATTGGAGGGGGAACATTTAGAACGATTACGATATCGTTTCTGTGTTGTGCTGTCAAAAAAGATACGACATCATTAATGTAAAGTCTCTCACTAAAGTAGTCTCGCGGTTAAAGTCGCAAGTAAATTGTAAATAAGTAACATCATGTTAACCCTCTCACGACTACAGCGCCGCATGTAATATTTTCGTGAAACGGTAGGTTTCATAAAATAGGTAGTTTTCACCATTGTAAATTGACGGTTACTATCGCCCGTGTCGCTAAAATGTTATTCCTACCAACATAATATTGTACCATAATCGAATATTAATAGCATTATCCATTGCGTGTGTATTTGTGTTTAAGCAACAGCAATTAACCCCAATTCCACGGAAATTGTATTTGGGGTTGATTTTGTCGAACGAAGCAATTATGATGAAGCGTCAATAATTATTTAGGTTATTTAGGTCAATCATTATTATAATTATTTAGGATTTTAAGTTGTTGCATTTTAGCTCCTCTATCATATCTTGGGATTGGCTTACGTAGGTTAGGCTTGAAGTGAAATTTGTAAGGACCATAACTTTATTTTCACATTCTCCTAATATCCTTACATACTAATACCCATGCACACGCTAGTAAGTTGGCTATGCCAACAAAATCAAATACAACCAAATGTATTCATATTATGTGCGATTTATTGAGTTACCTATAACTAGGTGGTACTAATTTTGCTGCCTACTTAACTAATTACATTTAGGTGACTAACGGTTTCATTGGAAGACAATCTATTTTGTAAATACAATGGCTGTCGATTTAACGACGTGTTTCAGTGGCTTTTTACTTTACACCGAAATTAACAGCGTGACCTTACAACCTGTATGAACACCTCGTTATATTCCTTGGAAGAAAGGGTTTTGCATATCATGCTTTTGTATCGTGATCGGGTCACGACTTTCAACTAGACCTAGTTTTGTATTAGGCTTCCAATTAAGACAATTTGATACCATATAGTGGATTAAGGCACAATCTTTTTATAAGATTCTATTGTTGTGTTAATAATATATGAAAAATAGCCCATTATCATTAACGGTCTTTCAGAAGGACTTTATTTGCATTGTAAGCTTGCTCCAAAATGCAAAAATGCAGTGAAACTTTCGACTTTGTGTTTTGCAGCTGTTCGTCTGAATATACCCCAAACTTAATCATCGTTTTTTGGACACATAACGTATATGAGTACCTCATTTTGCTATCAATGCCTCAATTTATTGAATAAGTACGTATAGGTATATAACTTATTTAAATGTCAAAGTCAAAGCGTTTATTTTTTAAGCACACCGGGCACTTACAAATTTTGTGTCAAGTGTCATAAAAAAATAATTGTGTTTGGTATAAGTATGAAATTATTCAATAAATTGAGGCAATGGGAGCAAAAGTATCTATAATTTTAAGTCTTTAAGCCTCATGTCGTGAAATTAAGTACATTTTCCACTCTATACAGTTATTTATAAAACAACATGAACTATTTTAAGCAGTCGGTTAAAGCGTTGCAACCAAAGGTCTTCACGTGCATCTGACGTCCACGCGTTTATAACAAAATGCTCATTAGGTACTGCTAGAGCTCTGTGCATAGCGCTCATTTGCAATTAGTTGCAGCTGCAAATTGCGATGTTACGTAAACGAGTAGTATACCTAGCTTCTAGTTTGAAATTGTATCCCCTATAAAGTTCAAGTTAAGTTGCAGTTTGAAGTACCTACGTATATAGTTTTATTTTAACAATTCACGATACTTTGCATGTCGCTATGGTAAATGATAAGCTACCTATATAATTTGATGGTATAAATATTTTCCGTTTGTATACAGCTAGTTTGTAGCGAATGATTTGCACAAAGGACACAGCTGTTCAATCTGGTTTAGAAATAAATCGATCAGATTATTTTTGTAGTAAGACGCCATGCAAAACATTGTGCAAGTATTATGTTATAAAAAGCCCTTATAGGCGTACTAGGTAGGTACTTATTATACGTACCATGCAGAGCAAACTTCATATTCCTTGCATTAAGTAGGCAGTAGTTGGAAATTTGAAAGTAAAGCAGAAACTGAGTAGGTATATGCACCAAGTTATGAAGTAATTTTTGGGGATATTTCTAGTTTATCACTGCACAGATAGCACTGAAATCAATACGTATGATAAGTGAACACTAAAGCCCGGTTTTTGTTGATAAAAGCCACTTGACTCTACAATGATATTTTTGATGAGGACTCGACATCGGCACTCGAATGATGCACATTATTAAGTATGTACATTAATTCTGGTTTTGGTTTTCACCCAATAAATAACGTTCAAAATACACAATTATTTAAAAAAAATTAAGTGCCTGCTTACTTTACCTAATAGTTTATTTGGATTACCTGCCTACTGATAAACTTTTAACATTTTATGATATCTAACAAATTATAGCCCGTCCTGATCCTCAATTGTCTACATTCACGATTTAACAATAGTTAATAGTTTTCTTTATCTAAATTGCCTATTGAGGAACTCTAAAACTGTGATTTGACGCTTGTTGATACAAGTAGGTAGATAGTTACTTAAACTTACGGTGACAATGCTGAGGTCTTTGGGTTGCTTCTTTAGCACTAGGAATAGGACTTACTATTAAGGAAATTGGAGGCTCATGACCAAATAATCCTGCTAATATTATAAATGTGAAAGTTTGTGAGTGTGGATGTATGTATGTATGTTTGTTACTCCTTCACGCAAAAACTACTGAACGGATTTGGATGAAATTTGAAACACAGATAGTTTATAACCGGGATTAACATATAGGATACTTTTTATCCCGATAATCCCGAAATTTTTGTTACGTTAAATACTACGCGGACGAAGTCGGGGGGCACAGCTAGTTTAGAATAAAGCGAGGGTCTATGCCCTGACCGCGCCTGTATCGCAATTCTTATCGGCTAATCCAGCACGAGTACCGCATAATAAATATTAGTCGTAGGTAATACCTGCCTAATAATCCGTATCCAATAGCGGATGTCACCATAACGTCTAACTCATGTAAAGAATGAATCACACCAGAGTTTATTTCACAGTGTTTTAATCAATACATAAAATGACAATAAACTTAAACAAGGGTCAAATCAACACAGAATCAAGACGATATTTACAAATTACAACAACGAAAACCCGACATAACAATTAAACGCGGCGCGCGCGGGAAGACCACTCTCGATGGTCATGGAATTCTCGCGCATGCGCAAATAATCAAATAAACTCCTAGAGAGGAGTCAATGTAGGTTTGAATTAAGTAAATTTTAAATATTGCCGCGCATCCGTTACACTCATTAATTAATTTGATCAAATAACTTTGCAATTCATTTTGAATGACATCAGAGGAACAACTAAAATTTATATAAAAAAACCTAATACCTAATACCCTACCCTAATTGTGCCTTCATATGGGCCTGCCAAATTATTGAAAGAATCCCTACCTCGGCCTCGTAACAATTTCTTTCCATCCATGACTTTACTGGTTACATCGAGGTCGAAACAAGATAATACCATCGAACTAAGTCGCACATTGGAATTGCAAATGCCAACTCGACTGTGTAGAGGACGTGGGTAGTATTGAGAAGTCAATTTTGAACCTTGTTCGTGTGTGTAAGCTTGAAGCAGTAAAGTGATAACTGAATATCTCTTTTGCACGTTTGTAAGATAGTATGACTACATTGGTTAAAGTTCAAAATAGCAAGGTATTTAATAAAATAAATAATAAATGTCGCCAGACGAACACACTTACTGTATGGTCCCAAACTAAGCAACACTTATACTATGGGTACCGTACAATGGACAAATGGACAATCCCAGTGACAGCCAGACCAGGACAAATTACGAAAAGGCCATTTCCGAAATTTACCCCAGCGGGAATCGAACCCGCAATCACCATGCGCAGTGAGCCGAGCGGCCTACGCTCGAACCACTGCACCAAGCGTTCGTCATTTAGACTTATATTCGTTTTAATGAAGCTTGTATGGATCAGCGAAGGACTGTCTAGTTGTAGGGTGGCATGGGTATTGGTAGGGTAGGTACGTAGTAACGTACCTACCTTACAGCGTTCATAAGTGTAGCAGCAAACTGGAGATTGCATTGCTGTGAACTTACGGTACAGTATAGATTGAACATTGCTATTGGACTTATCAACATCTCTGCACCTAAAGAGTAGCTAAAGAATTAAGTAAGGCAATTAAAATTATATGTTTTCTTATTGGCTCTTTAGTTAGGTAACAGAAAACTGATATTGTAGCTACGTTAACACCATCTCAATATCAAGTGACATTTCCCAACGTATGGGTACCTACCGCAAAAGTGCTTCGTCATCCGTCAACCATTTTCTACGCAAAATAAACACCACCCTTATCTTGCATCGACACGAATACCATTGAAACGGAATCTTTCGTAAACAGATCATCAATGCTGATACTAAGAATTATTGGGCAATAAAACAACCCAAATGTTAATGAGGCCGAGGTTCCCGTATCAATTTTGACTTCGTAGAAATGTCACCTACGCGAAGAATGGCATAGGTATTTTGTACTGAGAGGCGAATTTTCATTCGAAAACGACCGCTTGGTGCAGTGGTTCGAGCATAGGACGCTCGTCTCATTGCACATGGTGGTTTCGGGTTCGATTACCGCCGGGGAAAATTTCGGAAATGGTATTTTCGTAATTTGCCCAGGTCTGTGTGTCACTGGGATAGCCCCCAGTCCATTGTACGGTACCCATAGTAGTTCATAGTACAAGCGTGCTTAGTTTGGGACCATACAGTTGGTGTGTTAGTATGGCGATATTAATATTATTATTATAAAAACTGAAGCAAATTAAATATAGTGATCCTCTTTGTATTTGAACCAAAATCATTCTCGTGTTCTATCACACAGTTAAGTAACACGATAATGCCATACAGACAGTACCTATGTTGGTATACTAGGTACCTACCTCTATAGCGTCATTAAAACTTTTTACTCTAAAACTTTAAAAATCGTTTATCGCTGTCTATCTGAGCAATCACTGTCTTCGTATTTACGCTGTCGTCATTAATCTTTAAACAGTTTTAACGTTTTCTTGACCTTGGTGTTCCTAGAATCTTTATTTCAAATGCGGTTACGAATCAAGTTGTGAACGCCCCAAGGTCCAAGCTCCATTTAAACTTAGACGTTGTTAGATTCATATGTCACCCTCACCACAATATAGTTTATTTTATCTGTGGCGTCGTGAAAGTGGACTGATATTTTCGAAATTATAAAAGGACGCATTACACTAAATTAAAAGGTATTATTTAAAATTTATTGTGATTAAATTATTACGAATGTTATCACTCATATTAATCTTTTAAAGTCTATAGCAATTTGTATACCTCATATCAATGCTCGAGGTAGTAAACTCATTTATGTATCTACCAGTACCTAAGTTTTAACCTGATCTTTGAGGGTTAAAACTGCGTCATTCAATAAAAGATACTTAGGCGTATTAATAAAATGAACTCAAGTCTGAGAGCGATCTTGAAAATGTCTTAACAATACAAAATGATATGTCAAAAGCGTACTCCAGACCGCTCTCAGATTTGAGATCGATTTGTTAATACGGGCCCTAGACCTAGTTCATCCCTCTCTACGGAATCCAAAAATCTGTCAACGATCTCGTAAAAATTGATTTACTGTTTCTCCACAAGTTTAGATTACCTGTGGCTTGTATGCGCCCGCCACCCGCGGCCATATTGCCATCTGTCACGCCACCCCACATTCGAATCGTGACATGTCAACGAGACCAATTGAATACGTGAAACACGATCAAATCTTATTCACTTGGAACATTGGAACTTGGAACTGTGTGCAGTATCAAGGCTGTTTTGAAGTTCTTAGAAAATAGTTTATTTGACATTTGTTAGACGGGAACGGTAAAATACATCGCGGGAAGTTACGGTGTTGGTAGGGTGACTAAGTTTAGATTATAAACATACATTTTCCACAACATAATTAAAGTAACATTCCTACGAATAAGGATGGGATAATAAGTGACTCTACCTACCTCAGTTAACATATTGTAGAGTCAATGCAAAATATTAATAATATTACTTTGTTTCGCAAATCTTCTTACTTAGAGGTCAATGTTAGAGATTTAAAGTTTTAAAACGTTACTTATGCATCACTTATTGATTAATCGACTAATCTTTTTAACTTTGCTGAATTGGAGTTCAATTCAAAGTAATATTTGGGAAGCGTCGCCGTGAAATTGAACCTTTGTATTTTCCACCTAGCTATTCGCTTTTCGTTGCTTAGGGTGTAAAGGTTAGATAAGATCTGCCAATGGTTGTTGCCATAAAACGTAGCTCCATTTACACTAATCAAACGATTGTCTACACGTATCGTGGAATACTTTATATGAGATGCTATCGAGTGATACAATTCAATTGACTTACGTTGTTTCGTTCCGTACATCTACCTTGAGTTTTCAGAAAGGACGGAAGGGCCTACAATGGATAGGTTTATCAAGCTACATGTCAGACATGTTACTTGATAAATCGTCCTCTAATTGAATGCTGTGTTTTTGTTTTGTTTTTGTACCCATGTGTGCCTTAGTGTTCTACTAATATAGTATTTAAGTTTTGGTAAAACTAACACGCTATGGACCGTCGACGCCTGACAATAAACGTTTTTTTTTATTATTATTTTTTTATAAGAACGTGCGCTGGAGTCGCCATTGTCTACGTAAAATTATATGGCAAACGGTTTCATGTTGGAAATTATATGATTAATGGGTGGTTGATACCTTTAGGATACCATAAAGTATTTAACGTTTTACACGCTATATTAAAAAAGGCATGATGCTACCGATTTTTCTAATGTATATGTCGCAGCCAAATAGCTTAATTCGCCGTTCAATTAACAGCCTAGGCACTTAACTAAACAGCGCCATTCAACTAACGGCCTAAATGATATTCAGCCGTATCGTCTATTACAACATTTAATAAACTGGCTGGCTGATGCTTAGGCAACTGGTTGACATTTAAGTACTACAAAACTTTTTCAAAATACTACCCAAGCAGAACGACCTGGATGGGTTTAGGTTAGGGTTATTTTTTATGACCCCACAGAAACCCCACCCGGCAAATAGATTCGGTGGATCTAAAAAAAAACGTAAAAAACCTAAGTACCTAATAAAATTATTCCATCAAAGTTGTTTTTTTCCGACGCTATATTGACCAAAAAGAATATGGAGATATTGACAGTTTGGTGAGTTTCGGCGCTAGGTGGCAGAAAGTAGAACTAAATTGAAATGAACAGGCTAGGCAGGTAATTAAACGGCTAGGCAAGTAGTTAAACGTCATTGATCCAAATCATTTGCCTAGCTGTTTGATCAAATGGCTCAATATCATTCAGGCCACTAGTTGAACGGCGCCGTTTAGTTAAGTGCCTAGGCTGTTAATTGAACGGCGAATTAAGCTAGTTGACGGCGACATATATATATCGAAGACTGATACACCGAGTATACTCGTATATCTAATAATTTCTAATGAGGGCAAAAAAAGTCGCAGAATGGTTTCTTATTAATTTGAAAATGAAAACGTCTGCAAATGTTTGTATAGTTCCCATTCTTTTTAATATTTTGTTCTACTAGAGGTTTTGTAATTAATAAGCAAATAATTATTTAATGAAGCAGTGATAGCCGATTGGTTAAGCACGCGTCTTGCGGGCTACCAGGTCTCGGGTTCAAACCCCGGCTCGCACCTCTGGATTTTTCGAAATCTATGTGCGAATCATAATTTATATATGATTATCACTTGCTTACGGTGAAGGAAAACGTCGTGAGGAAACCTGCATGTCTTAGAAGATTTAACCAATTTTCGAAAAACATGTGAAATCCGCCAACCCGCACTGGGCCAGCGTGGTGGATTATGGCCTGAATCCCCCTCGTGTTGAGGGGAGGCCCGTGCCCAGGAGTGGGACGTCAAAAGGGCTGAGTAAAAAAAATTATGTAATGCCTTGTATTTATAAATTATTTGCTGTAACTAATAAAAACGTTTAGTAAACAATTCTTAACAGTTTAATAGCAGCTACAAAAATAATTCGATGAGGTTTTTGTTTTCTCAATGTACTGCGGTAGTACAGGGCCCTAACCACGCTAGCTACTCAAATCGTAATAGAAAAGCAAACGCTCGCGATTACGTTTCAAACGCTCCGCTTTTGACGTTTTGCTGACACGAGCTTCACGATTTCTACTGACATTGATATGGTATGGTGTCAGCAAAACGTCAAAAGCGGAGCGTTTGAGACATAATCGCGAGCGTTTGCTTTTATATTACGTTTCGAGTAGCTAGCGTGGTTAGGGCCCAGTTTACCAACCCGCAGTAATCTGAACTCCTTCATAGTACCATAGTAGACTTTAATGCCCTTGTTTTAAAATTGAAATTTCAAGTGTGCCCTGCAATGTCTTCCATTGCATTTTCTCTGAAAGCAAACTATGACGTATTAAATTTCTACCGTCCGTAATGCATACCTCATTATTATTTAAAAAAGCACTTATCTGGTGAACGTGAATCAAAAAGCTTTTTAAATTAATTAGTTCTAATGGCATCTCCAGACAAATCAGATCAAATATTCTCTTACGTGGGGGTTGTTCGCTATATATGAGAATTCATTTTCATTTAACAATAAAATAATTATTTCAAGTTTATCCATGAATGAATATAATCGGAACAATTGTTTGATTGATATTTATTTATTTGTTGATCAAACTTTCAACAGCGTTTATCATTTTCGTAAACATTAATTTCGAAGAAGGATATAATAATTCATGCGGTTTCTTGAATAACTTGTCAGTGCCCGAGAAAACTAAATATTTATGATAATAGTTGTAGTAATTTAATTAATATGTTCGTTTTATTTAATATATATATATAAGTATCCGTTAAATTATATTAGATCGCATCGCGTGGCTTAGGTACCCTTTTATTTTTACACTGCTGCCATCAAATTAAAAGTTGGCTTACACTCATTTATCAGAATTTGTTTGATCGTTCAAAGCTTGTTTCAATATAAGGGCACCCACTCACGCCATACGGCGATTAGCTAGAACCACTAATAGTGTTACGAAAATTCCATAGAATTCCTACTGTTGAACAGTCGTGGACTACGGCGCTACGGGCGGGCGTAGCAATGCTACGAATGCCGTAGCTAATATTCTAATTTCGCTACTTGGTTACATTCATGATACAATATTATACAAGTTTGGCACAAGGTTAAAATTTCGATTAGGTACTAAATTGTATTTTTTTTCATACAATTTGAGTACAAAAAATACTTTCTTCATTTTGATTTAGGTAGAGCGGGCACGTACCCAAGGCTTACAATTAATTTATTCATCCTGTACTTTGGATACATTTTTAAGGGTTCAGCTCAGCCCTACATGTGTTTAGATGCATATTTTTACGTTTTCCTTTTACTTATTACTACGAAGCTAAGGTATTTTACCACCTACGGTGCTACGGTGCTACGAGCGTAGACCCTCTACGCAATGTAATATTTGAATACTATAAGGGTCCTTTTTCCTGCCATATTTATAAGTATCCCCTATATCATGGACAAATATATTAAACACAATGTCTAAAATGTCTAAAAAAGAAAATAAAGTATTACAAAAAAATAATTGAATGTTTTAGTTATATTTAAAGTTATTTTATATATGTCCATGTTTTATCGTTATATAGTGGCCATATAATTAAGAACGGGCAGAACTTACTGTATGTATTGTTGAAACAAAACCCTTCTATTGCTATTAAAATAGTAAATTGAATAAGCAGATAGGTTTCTTTGCGTGCATAATTTTCTCTGTATAAAGAGTATTCAAATAAATTAAATTGACGGCTATTGAATATTATCCTAAGCTGATATTTCCACAGTTAATACACAAAAGCTTTTGTGGAGCGCGTAATAGAACGGGCCTGATTTTGATTTGATTTTCATTCAGCGGTTTAATAACATGGTAAGATGATACCACGTTACGTTGAAACAATCAAATGTATCACTCATTTTTATGTATAGGTAAGCATTATGATTATTGATTTTTATTATGGTAGGGAAAGAAACTTAAGGACTTATCTCACAAAAAATCGGAGTGCGCATACCGTGTTCCTGAAAACAGAATCGTTCGACGCGGTAAACACTTAGATTGGTGCCCGCTAGAGGCATTAACAACAGAGCGCTTCCGTTCGTACTTCGCAGAACACGTTAAGCTGTCGTTCCTGGTAATCATAGTTGTTGAGCCATGTAGTGATGGAACATTTCACAGGTAGCGTGTGAAAAATCATATGATATAGGGTTTCATAAGTAGCACATACTACCGACATAGGTAGAAACTGTTGAAAATCATTGCTATCAAATCGCTAATCGTTTGGTGCTAATACGGTTTTTATGATAAATCATCGACCAGTGACTTCATGGGATTACGTGTCATAGTGAAAATTCACCATGTATAAAATCATTGACTGTGAAAAATGAAATGACATAACAGTGAAAGAAAAATATAATTTCACAGAATGAAAATGAATTGAAAGTAGCAATCACGCCTAGAGCCATGTCGGTCTTCAGGCGACCTAAAAACTCCGACACAAGAGTTGGCCACTAACTCAACCGATAAGAATAATGTAAATAAATACCTACTACTATTGTATATATATACCAAGTAAAATAACCTCCTCGCGTCCTGATGCGGCATTCCCCTATGTCAGTGCGTGGGTGTAATTCCGAATATTATATTAATGTTCAAGACAAGGAACTGAAAGACAAACATGTAATGTGGCATAAAACGCGTTATCTCTAGGCGAAAGCCGTAAAAGTGGTTGGATGGGGTGGGGGCAGAATTAGGGCTGAACTGTCGGTAACGTTAACGACAGATATCGTAACAAAGCAGAAACCATCCGTCGTTAGCAATATTAAAAGAATATGTACATAATAAGAATTGTAAGAAATTTCATATTCAGCCACTTGTGAATCGTCGTCAAATTGCAGATTGTACTCTCATGTTTAAGATTATCGCAAATGAAATTGATTGTCCTGATATTCTTCACAAACTATACTTTAATGTCCCGAATAGGTCAATTAGACATAATCCACCGATCTCAATCGCTTTTTCTTCCTCAAACTACTTATAGGCAAAATTCATACATGGTGCGAGCAAGCAGAGACTTTAATAAACTGTGCAAGGACTTCTCTTTTGATCCCTTTGTTACTAATAGTAAACAAGCAAGAAAGCAGCTAAACCTTAAGTTCTTCAAATAAATTCTGGTTTATATTTTCCATGAATAGGTAATTAGTACTGTTATCCCTGGGTGATGTGTGCTATTAAGTGTTTGCATAAGACTCTATTGTACCTCTCTACTGCTATACGTGAAAACCTCTAATTGGCTTTCTGTTACTAGACTTAAATGCTTATTATTTTGTATATAGCTGTTGGTTTTCCATAAGTTAAATAAATAAATAAATATTTTATGATATAAACAAATTAACAAGAAATATTGGTCGTCCTAATACCTAAGTATTAAGTATATATATATTAATGTTTAATAAATTATCGTATGGATTCGGGATTTGATTATAATCTTATCGTGATCTTATGATGATTTAACTAAAGGAAGTTAAGTAAACTCACCGAGGTAGCATCTCATTAACTGTTTATGTGGTATTTAACTGTGATAAGAAATACTTACCTAAGGATCTAGTTAGATATCTCATGCTCTCTAAAGTAGTTATCTGAGTCGTTTGACGCTTGACGCTAAAAGCTTTTTAATCATCTCGGAGACGAAGGAAGGATCGGGGTGGTGATAGATCTGGCCCCCATTTCATGCATAATTTATAATAATATATCTAAATAACAATATGGGTTGTAAAGTAATGAGAAACTACTTTTGTAAAACTACTGAAATTGAGCTTACAATTGAAAAATTCTGAAATAAGGTATTTTCTTTCACAAAAGGAAAATTCACTCTTCCACTTGTACAATCAGAATCATAAATCGAATGAAGTGGCTATCGTCGGTCCATTGACAACACAATGAACTTTTGTCTCACACGACCCGGGTCATTGACACCTTGCGTGAATTTATCACATACTTATTGAATATGTATTAGCTAGTGTGTTATACATATTAAGAAGATAACTCATTTCATATCTACTTTAGTATTATTGTATTTCGTAAGTAGCGTATCTATCCATACAAATAAATAAAATTGGAGTGTCTGTTTGTAATATCAAAATAACACCTTTTCACTAAATGCATATGAAAGTACATACGTACATACCTATAGTAAAAATGCGATTTAGAAAATTTTTTGTGTCTGTCTGTCTGTATGATTGTTCCGGGTAATCTCCGAAACTGCTGGACCGATTTTGACGGGACTTTCACTGGCAGTTAGCTGATGTTATAAGGAGTAACTTAGGCTACTTTAATTTTAGAAAAACAATAAGGGTTCCGCGTAAAAAAATAAAAACACATGAAATCAAATAGTATCTCCAAAACGGCTGGACCGTTTTTACGGGACTTTCACTGGTAGATAGCTGATGTTATAAGCAGTAACTAAGGCTACTTTTATTTTAGATATTTATATAGAAAAAAATGGGTCCTGCCGCGCGGGCTCAGAACGCGGGAGCGGCCGTTTTTGTTCAGTTAAATTCCACGCGGACCAAGTCGCGGGCTCAGCTAGTTGGTTATAATTTTAAATATTCTTAAGTGCCTTTGGAAATAAGTAAGTAGGCAGTAAGTGATACCTACGTGTTTATCTACGTGTCTGTCTGCAGGCAATGTAGTATTATTTGATATTTGCAAAGTGTCTGGGGTGTGTTTTCATTTCACTTTATTCCGATAACTAGTGGGTAAGTATTTTTTTTGGTGCTGGTCTCGACATACATTCCTACCACTGTTACTCCTGTAAGCCAGGATCGACAGTGGTGTCCAATCATAAAGCCGAGGTTAGACCCTCAACGGGGCCCTTGGAGAACCCACACGAATTTGATCGAAATAATGAATAAGTACTTAGTAGTAATAGTAGAAAGGTGCACCATTTTCCACACAAAAAATTACATGGCATTAGCCAGTACTAAAAGCCGAGGTCACTACTCACTTATCACAGAATTACGTAAGGCTGGAATATTTGCCTAATTTTGTTATTACACACGTTGCCAGGGTTACCAGAATAAATGAACCCCATATAATAATTTCGTAAAGGTAGCCATTTCAATTTTGCAGTTTCAGTTCTATTATTTCGAATGATAAATACTTAAATGGATAAGAGTTACCAGGAGAGATAGGTTGACAGTTTAAGTGTTGTGTGGGTACACTTTTTCCAAGCTTTTATTTAACTTGCAATGTTTGTTTGTATGTTTGTTTAGGTCAGTATTTGCAACTGAATTTTGAACCAGTTCTCGTAGCCCGAATACGCTGAAATCCCGGAGACAATGCAATATTATGGTGAGCTGGATATAATATTGCTGCCAGGGCCACCTGCAGACCACACGACTCCTCAATAGCTTACAGCAGCTATATCGTGTTTAGGCTCGATAGATTTGTCTTGCTTGACAGGTGCTTTTTGTCGCAAGATTTTCCTGATTGCAAGATTTCCGCAAGGCTTGCACATTACCTACACAAAATCACAAAAAAATCAGTCAACAAGCTTTTATATCTTATCAATTGTATAATGTAATAAACTGATGCGTTTGATACATCTAATTTAAAATTTATTTTCTTGTTTTAGAGCATTTAAATAAAATCTTAAAACATAACGATATTTTAGTGCTCAGTTTCGAAGATACGCGGTGTATAAGATGGTACATGACTTTTGCATCATAATAATTCGTTATACAACTCTACGCAAGGAGACTCATTAGGACTTACTTTGCTACCAATATTTTGCGACATCTCCAGCACTGCCTGGGTTATGTATATTTAAAGGGCAAGCTTCGGAACAATGAGACCCGACCTTGCCTTGAAGATGCCATTTTATTGCGCGCCGTTTCCCCCAGGCGCCTCCAAGTTTCACGTCAATGTTTCCTTTGAGACTGTACAAACATGATATCTACCGTCTCGTCTCGGCCTCTTAAAAATTATATTTTCTCGTAACATTTTGCACAATGTTATATTTGTGTTTTATTTATTACTTTGGTAGAGTTTCTGTTTAGCATGTTCAAAGGACGTAATGTAATGACGGAATGCTTTTTTGGGTTATTAGAGTACTTACCTATCAACCTACCTACATAAGATAGTGTCGTTAGCGATTAGTCCAACAAAAAGGAAAGTTGGTAACTATAACCAAACTCATAAATACTTGACACATTATTATGCAGGCTGTCTCAAAAGTCCCAAAATAATACTTGGGGGTTTGGAAGGCTATCGGGTATAGAATTTAAAAGGTATAAATTTATTATCGAAATATTAACACTTTTCATCGAACATTTTGTAATATTTGAGATATTATGCGATTTTTTTTACAAACTTTTACCTACTATTACATACTAAATGCAGTTTAATATATTTTTAAAGCCGCAACACGAAAGTTGTGACAAATACTTACCTATTCAAAAGCTTATTATAACTTAGAAACACTTTTGAAACACATTGTATTATTTAAACCTGTGTAACTGGAGTACCTATATAATATATTTTGTTTGTAACATTTGCCTAGGCTGTGTCGATGTTAATATAATTAAATATTAAAACTAAATAGTCAAAGAAACTACTTATAAGACAATAAAATGACCATACTAAAGATTGTATAGGGTAGTCTATTACCTAGTTAAATTACTGTTTTTACAACTTTTTCAACAGACATATTGGCATGCACCCTGCAAAGGTTGTCGCATTAAAACAGGTTGATACACAAAGGCATGTTGTAAAATCGATAGAAAGAACGAATTGTTTATTTACTAAGTGATTGGTTGCATACGAAGTTGATGACCTATGTGGAACAATGAGCCTGTTTTGTTATAAACTATCATTAGGGGTCATTTTCTCGGAAGCAGGTTACAAATTGTAATACATTAGCGGTTTGGGGAAAATAAAACATATTATCATGTTGCTGAACTAGGTAAATTCTTTATTACTTATATAGAATAATATATCTAAATATATATAACTCAAAGGTGACTGACTGACTGACATAGTGATCTATCAACGCACAGCCCAAACCACTGGACGGATCGGGCTGAAATTTGGCATGCAGGTAGATGTTATGACGTAGGCATCCCCTAACAAAGGATTTTCATTAATTCTACCCCCAAGGGGATAAAATAGGGGATGAAAGTTTGTATGAAATTTTGTCAATTAAATTCCACGCGGACGAAGTCTCGGTCTCAGCTAGTATAGAATAAAGGTACAGATGCAGTCTCTTCCAAAAAAACAGTAAAGTACAGCTCTATCCATACCTATAGATATAGGCAGCAGCAAAAAAATACATAACTCGTATCAAAAGCCAAAGAGCAAAGTGTGTCCCTGGCAATCTTTTGAATAAAAACTCTCCTCTCAATCCCTTTTATACTTGAAATATACAATACCCTACCTGTCATTGACGAATGTACTTCGGTAGGTACTTATTTATCTCGCAGCTCGCAGAGATTCCTCTATTCAGCTTCATGAAAACAGATTTGTCTTATTTACCTCGATACCAGACTGTCTATCTAAATCTCAACAGAGCAAGAGCAGTTTTTCTCATTTTCTGTCAGATATTTTGTTCTACGTGTAGGTATAAGAAAACAACATTGAACATGTATATTTTATCACTGACATTGAGCAGGTTGTGAACCCCAGCGCCAAGTACAGTTAACATCAAAATACCCAAGTTATACTTATCATAATAAAAAATTGTGCCAACTTACAACTAGAGGGAAATACCTACTCATTCAAAATTTGTCCAAAGCTTTACTTCTACTACCTATCAAGTCTATGTATTTATTTTTATAATACTTTTATAATTATCTTGGAAACGTAATTTTGAAGACACTAATTATAACTTATTCCTAGCATGAGTTGCGTCTAAGGGCCTATGCCCACCACGTTTTTTAAACGATACAGACGCGATGCTAACGGTTAACGCGCGTGTGTATCGATACAAACGACAACAAACTGCTTTACAGGATAAAAGCGCGCCGTCGTAGATGCGCGTTTTAGAAACGTGGTGTGCACAGGCCCTAATAATTACGTTATAGGTACCTACTTTACCTTATTAGAAACAGCGCTGTCTCTACATTTATGAAGATTTCTTACTTATAATTATCTTTTGTCGCTGACTGTACGTAGGAACATCACCTACCATGTTTATTGTTCGATTTCATTTCGTCATGGGGAGTGGTAGTCGGACGCTACGTTTTAGTCCAAATGAAAATGTTAGTTTAAATTAAAATACTTATTTGATTCAATAAATTTTTACACCGATCTGGTTTGATCTTTTAGGCAACAAACATTTACAGTAACTAATGATTTGTATTAAGTACACCCCCCATCAACCCCCGCAAATAAAGAAAGTAATCGGGGTGCTTTTTAATTTATATAAGGCCAATTATATATAATGTTTATTTCATGGCGGCTTAAGATAATAATAAGATAACAATACAAAATATTTCTAAGAGTATATTTCTAACAACTGAGCTTTGATTAAATCACTGGCTAAGTCGCTACCAACTGAAAAAGAATATCAACAGTATTTTTTGGTAGTAGATCCCTACTTAATTACCACCTTTAGTATTTCCAAGGACGACGAGGACCGTTATTTTAAATCTATGGCAGCCTAGGTAGCACGTCATGCTTGTCAAAATGACGAAGCAGTTTATTAGACACTAGCTGTGCCCACGACTTCGTCCGCGTGGAATTTAATTGACAAAGTTTCATACAAACTTTCATCCCCTATTTTATCCCCTTGGGGGTAGAATTAATCAAAGTCCTTTCTTAGCGGATGCCTACGTCATACCATCTGCATGCCAAATTTCAGCCCGATCCGTCCAGTGGTTTGGGCTGTGCGTTGATAGATCACTATGTCAGTCAGTCAGTCAGTCCTTTGAGTTATATATATTTAGAAGATTTTATCCCCCTAACTTGGGATGTGTCTGGCGGGTCCGCGATTGGAGTGGTCTGAACCAATTTTATATTACATCGCTCACTGGTACCTAACAAGGTCTAATGGATTAGAGATACCTAGTATAAAATGTATGAGATGGAGTTACGAGGGAAAGTGCGCTTTTTTTGTTGGTAGATAAAAGTGAGTTGAGCAGTAGGTAAGGTAATTACCTATAATAATCCATGAGTTTTATAATGAAGTCATATTTTGCAAAACACCTTCGTAAATGCTAAATATGATGTATTCAGTAAGTACCTATAAGTTTAATTTCTTAAGAAATTACAAAAATTTAAGCATAAAATGATGACCTTACAATTAAACAATTTGTGTCGTAAACCGAAAAGTTATATACACATTATGAGGTAGTACCTTATTATACTTATATTAGTAGATAATGTTAGAGTTCAATTTCGTTTACTACCTACCTACCAACCTAGTTGTGTTGGTAGGAGTGTTATTTGAATGTTCTACAGTCATTTACATAGTAAAGAAAACAAACATGTAAGAAAGTTAAACAACAAAAGCCTTCTTGACGACAAAAGGTTTGAAGGCGGAATGTCCTTGGCCTTCCCGTATAGAGAACTTTGAAATTTTAATTTATTGTTCGTACTTCATAGATATACATACTTACCAACTTAACTGCTACCGGGTATGGTGAAGGTACCTATACTTATGTACTAAAGCCAAATTTAATAAGAAATGTTAATCAATTAATTTTTAAATCCTACCTTAAAACAGTAGAAACCCGAACCCAGTTTTATTAAAATATAATAATTTTAGCCCTTTTGACGTCCCACTACTGGGCACGGGCCTCCCCTCAACACGAGGGGGATTCAGGCCATAATCCACCACGCTGGCCCACTGCGGGTTGGCGGATTTTACATGTCTTTCGAAAATTGGTTAAATCTTCTAAGACATGCAGGTTTCATCACGATGCGATGTTTCCTTCACCGTAAGCAAGTGATAATCATATAGAAATTATAATTCGCACATAGATGTCTAAAATCCAGAGGTTCGAGTCGGGGTTTGAACCCGAGACCTGGTAGCCCGCAAGACGCGTGCTTAACCAATCGGCTATCACTGCTATTTACCCAGTTTTATTATACGGTGTAAATAATATGTATCGCAGAATGGACGTAAAAACAAAAACATGGCTGCTAGTTCAACGTACTCTAACCTAATAAACAACTGAAAAAAGTAAGTAAGTACCAAACATCAACTTAGTATGAGAAGAAATTCTTAAAGATTATTAGACCTAGGTACTTACCTAACTAATACGATTAGATTTGTCTTAGGCATAATAAGCAATCAGTGTAATTAGGTACAACCATGATACAATTACACTTTAATTAAACTAAAGAAAATCAAACTGGTTGGAGTGTAGCCTTAGGGGCGCTATGACTTAGGTTTAGGTTAGGTTAGGTTAGAACAGTGACCAAAACGCGCGAGCCGAGCGAGCGGAGCGAGCGTGCCGCGGCAGCGGCCGGCGAAGCGCCAGAATCCGAATGTGTCATTGGGTTATGTTAGTTCCCAGTTAGGGGGCTATGGAGCCAGGACTCAGACGAATTTTCGAGTTTTTTTTTGTTTTGATCAATGTTCTAACTAACCTAACCTAAACCTAAACCTAACTAACCTAAGTCACAGCGCCCCTAAGGCTACACCAAAGAGAATGCAATAGGGCTACACAATGACCAAACTATTTTCAAATGCTGCCTCCATTTCAAAAACAGGCTGTGTTTTTTTTCTAAGTTCGGAGTAAGTAGGTAGGTAATAGGTATACCTTCTCCGAACTTAGAAAAAAAGAAACATAACACACAACTTCCCGCCAAAACTGTTTCCAACAACAACGTTTTCAAACCCTAGTGCTGTAAGCTCCTATATTGATTGTATTATAGCTCAATCAACATCGATAAAACCAGTTCCGATATTGTTATTGTCGTTATAAAACACGTAGTGTATATCACATAAATACGATACGATGCCACTAAATACTTAGCTTTTAATCTTATCACAACCTTATATAACACTCAGTTTTATTGCTGATATAGTTACCCATTAGGGGTTTGGCAAAGGCTTTGTTATTTTCCTGCAATTTAGTTCAGGAACGCCGGGCTTAATGTCGCGTATAATGTGTACTTTCTATTATATCACGGTCAAAATATTTTGTCACAGTACAATTTAGTGAGTTGACGTGCCTACACGACAGGGTAGTGGTTAGTCTAATGGAATACGTTATTATTTTAGAAACAGTTTGGATTTTATCAAGTCTGTTTAAAATAAAGTGTCTCTCCGTCTGTTAATTTGATTATCAGTGTGGAGTTAAAAAGTATAACATTTTCTCGGTTCCCTAAGTTAAAGGTAAGATTTATTTTTAAGAGTACAAGCAGGTACCTACTCCAATTTAACAATAACGAGAATCTCTAATATACATATACCTATTGGTATATTGTGTTACAATTTTAAACCTAAATCTAGTTTCGTAATAACTATGTTCAAAACTGTTTTGCCCTGAATAGTTTAGCGGTTTGAGCGAACCTAGTATTTAAAATGCACATGCACAATGCAGTGGTTGCCGACGTCATCTACTTTGCAGTAATATTTTTGCTACTAATGCGCCTGCACGGCTTGTAAAGGAACGTCAGGATATACAAAAATGCAGTTTAATACGTGTTGTATTTGTGATAGCGTTTTTGATGCTATAGTCGGTGACTTGCTTAGTAAGATAATAGGCATATATTTAAATTTCTTGCTTACTTAAACACTACTTAGTGAAACACTAATCAAATAAATGGTATGTATTTATTTTACTTAAACGCTAATTAAGTATGTTTCTAAATTAGTATTAAAAACATTAAATTTCTAAATATTTATATCGCAAAAATTTTATGTTGATTCAATTTCAAATCGATCGATTAACGTGAGATGTCAACTTATTCATTAGCCGTCAAAAAAATGTCAAACAGACAACCAGCAGATAGCAGATGCTATCTGTGCCAGTGCCAACAAACAAAAATACAAAGAAATAATAATACGCTTTGTTGGTTTTATTATTATGACAAAAATAAGTGATTAGTATAACGCCCTGGCCAACAATTTAATGTATTATAACATTAAATCCTTCTTTGTTTTCAATCATGGGATTCTTTATATCACTTACAAAATATTTAATCGGATATTTTAAGGTTAGTAACAATAAATTATGTGAAGCTATTAAATAAAGCACCGACTTTTTATTATTTTAATGACATAAATACCTAATATCATTAAAATTTATCTTAAAATCCGGAAAATATAATTGTGCGTTTAATGCGATAATTGTGAATAAACATTCAAATTCTTTCCAGTTCCAAATTAGTTGTTTTTTTTTTAAATATTAAGTTAATTTTGGTAATTTGTTTTAGACTGTGCTAGAGTCTGGGAGTGTGGGGAACGCGTCATCGTCTGATGAGGAACTGGAGCAGTGGGAGCAGATATTCATGATGAGAGATGAGAACGGAAACAGTTACAATGATAAGTGAGTACCTAAGTCCCTGACCCATAACTTTTAACTTTGTATTTCAAGCATTAACAATAGAGTCAACTTTAAAATGTTCAATTCATTGAATATTCTAGTTCCAAATTTAAAATACAAGCTACATTTTTTTTTCTCAAAAAGTATTTCATTCTTTTTTGCAAACATTATCAGTGTTGTTGTCCATGGCTTTGTCACACTTGGGAATTTTTTACACTAGTTAGCTATATAGATGCCTAGTATTGTATATTGGTCCTAATTCTGTTGGCATTGTATTGTTGCCTTGCTTATACATTCTGACTGCATGGTCAGAATGTATAAGCAAGGCAACAATATTTTAGTTTGTAGACATAGTTGTAAGTTTGCTTTAGGATATTTTTTTTAATACAGGAGGAAGAAGCGCAGTATATGGTGTCGTCCCTCATGCATTCCGGTGTCAATAGTAATAATACTGATTGTTTTGGTTGTGTTGGTACCACTGCTTGACCAGCCCAACATAGTCCAGACAAATGCAATTAGTAATCCAGTCTCGTTACATTGCTCTGATGAGTGTAGGTAAGTGGATTTAGCATTCAAATTATCTTTTTTTTTATGATTACTAGCATATGATGTTTATCACATTACTAGTATTCCCTTTAGCCCCTCCAACTAAGCTAATGCTTGTGCTAGGAGTGGGCCCACGTCAATAGTTGAATGGCCAGGATGGGGAACCCGGAACCTCTCAGCTACAAGGATGGCCCCTCTAACCACTAGGCTATTGACACCTATACCTACTTACTTATGTAAACAAAGCTCTTATGAATAGGTACATTATTAATTAAGGCCAATTGAATCTACAGCCATTTAATTAAAATTTTAGTAAAAAATATTTCAAAAAATATTTATAAAGTATACATGAGTGACAAATTTGTCTGTTTGTTTAAGCCTCATGCATAAATTAGTGGTCCTATTTGAATGGATTTATTACTATTTGATAAGTATTTAATAAGATAAGGCATAACCTAAAAAAAAATATGACAAATATTAATAAATGACTACCAAAATTTATAACCTTAAGTGTCAGTGAAATATGGTTCAAAATATTGTCTCGCCTAAAGTTCCTTATTTTGATGGAACAAGGTCAGTCAATCAAAATTAATCACAGCTTTTACAACCTGTAATATTGTGGTAGACAACAGTGACTCTTAAACACGGTGATTAACGACTATTTTTCCTTCGCAGGCTGTCATTAGTGGAAAGTATACCGGAGGGGCACATGTACCCGCCCAACGTCACGCACATGCCTACTAAAAATGCGTGGTTAGATTTGATAGATGAAGCTCAAACTACTATAGAAATAGCGTCTTTTTATTGGTCTCTTAGGTATAATGAAGAATATCCTTACAATTCCTCTATAGAGGTGAGTTTCGTTTGCACACTGTGTCTTGTTTTACTGGAATATAAATATAAAGTGTTTTAAATGAACAAACATAGATCAACTTTAGATCTTAGTCATAAAGTTGAAAATTGTAGTGCTGAATATTTAATCATTTTGTTCCAGGGCGAGCAAGTGTTCCAAGCGTTATATGCTGCAGGGTTAAAAAGAAACATTAATTTAAAAATTGCTCAAAACTGGCCCAGCAAAGATTTTCCTAATGTAGATACTGAATATTTAGTTAAGAAGAAAGCTGCACAGGTATTTACTTATCCCGTGACGCCTTTTATATGTATACACACGGCTGTATATATAAAAAATTGATGATCTATTGTAGCTGTTCATGGTCGCTCATTGGGGCCTGTATTAATAAGTCTGAGAGCCATCTTGGGAATGTCATTCTTCAGTCATACCAGTACAAAATGTCATGTCAAATGTCTACAAGATCACTTTCAGACCTCAGATTGACTTATTAGTTTGGGTCTTACTTTGGGACATATAGTCAGTATAATACGGCCAGACTATATCGTATTATTAATCTCAAATTAGTCCTACTAATATTATAAATGTGAAAGTTTGTGAGTGTGGATGTATGTGGGTCAATCAACTATAATACCCACACTTAGGACGGGGAAGAAATATTTTTTTTAAAAAAATAAACATTATATTTATTGTTTTCTGATTTGACTAAAGCATTATCAATATCATCTACTATAATGACCTAGAAGGGCAGCGAAGTTAATAGTAATTTAACACAGTTTCATTAAAAAATTGCAGCACAGACCCCAAAAACTGTCACCAGTGTTACACACATTCAGCGTTAGGTAAATGGTAAACAAAACACGGAAAAATTGTTTATAATTTTTTATTTACTTTTACATGCATAATCTACTATTATGGCATAATCAGTTTTCATATATTCCAAATTTTTATTATAAAAATAACCAACATTTTGTCTTTTGCGTTACCGTAGTACAAAAAAGTAGGGTTTTTTTTAATATAAAACTAAATATAAGAGAAATAGAAATAAAAAAGAAGTTTGGTTAAAAGCGCGACAATCGTTTGAATTAAGAGCTGCTTGTATAAAGTTATGTAATCAAATATTGAGCATGTTATAATCAAAAATATAATTTTGATTTTAGGGACAACAAGTAACTCCAGATAATAATTTGGGTAACGCCTAAGACATAATATAAAAAAATATTAATTTAACTAATAGACGGCATATTATTAAATCAACCCAAATCAATAATTTCACAAAAAAATCCAAAATGACAATCATTATAAAATCAACAAAGCCACATTTTAGATATTCCAATCTTATTTTTCGTAAATATCAATCGGAAATATCAAAAAGCAGGAAAGCAGGTGTTGGCAAGATTTTTATAATATATTCATAATTTGCATGACACATATCATTCCTATCAATTCTGAACGTCTTTGCTTCATCACTAACAACACGTAGGAACATAACTTTCACTTCACCGTCTTCTTCGATAGGAGTCAAACCTTTGCACACGTAAGAATATGTTTTCTTTTTTTTGTTCATACCATACACATAGACATGAAGAAAATCACCAGCTGAAACTTAACAGCTGAAGCTTAACACCTGTTGTGGAGCTTCATAGTTACTCGTGGTAGCCAATGGTCCCTCGGAATGAAAATCCTTAAACATAGCATCACCTACACACTTCGATCCTTGTTTGTCGTTTTCTTTGTCATGTACTCGTTCTGACTGTCCACCATCACTCTCAGAAGAAGATCCATAAATTACTCTATAAATACTGGGACGAGGTGGTATGTTTTTAATATCAGTATATCAAGCGGTACGTCATCATCTTATAGATTTGTAGAATAATTTCCCGTAGATTCGAAATTCGCTACTTTTGAGGTCTCCATGTTTACTTGTTTTGCAGTTTCAACGGTCTTTTGTGTCGCAGACTCTAAATTCACTCTTTTTGTTGTGGGATTGAAACAGTTACAAAAACCTATTTTCGAAGATTTACAAAAGCAGGTAAGGCATCTAGATACGTTAATGAGTTTCGTTCTTCTGTAAATATTTGATGGACTTGTAAAGTTCCAATAAGTCTCGGGATCGTTTTTGGCAGCTCATCTTTAAGTCGTTTAATAGCTTTGACTTCTATTAGGAAAAGCTTGATTTTACTGCTGCCCTCGAATTGGTTTAAAAATTCTTGTGCACTAGGAATGTCCGTACCCATGGCAAAAATCTTGTCAGCAGTTCGCTTTAGGAAACCTCCAATCCCATCTGCTGGACCCTTACCGTGCCCTGCTTCAAAGAAGGACCAAGTTGTAGCAGCAAAACCATAGTCAAGGTATTTTGTGCAAACCAAATAAAAGTTTTGCTTCTGTCGATATTGTGTGGACGGTCCATCGGAAAAGAAGTGAACTGTATTCACATATTAATAATAATAATAATAATAATTTATTTATCCCAACTAAAAATAATACAAATTTCTCTTAATTATTAACAAAACCATAACAATGTTATAAATTATTTAAGAGATAATGTTAACGGCTATACTAGTATAAACTGTGTTACAGCCGTCAAAAATATTATTAATATTCATATTCTTTTCTTACCCATTGCAAGATCGGGTGTAAGTATGTCCAGATAGCGGTAGGCTGGTGACAATTTGACGAAGCAATTGTACAAAAAGAGTTCGCTGAATATATTTTTTCTGGGTCGTACGTATAAACTATCACTGTATTCAGGCATACTTGGTTTCGAGAGCCTCCAAAATGATGGGATTCAACCTCTTCATTATATTTGCAATTATAGTTTTCACTATAGTCGACTACAAATGCGCACTCATAAGGTTGCAGATAATTTAAGCACTCCCGAAAATTGTGAAACTGGATTTAGATATTATAGACATGTTTTTTGAAGTGGATAAAATCCTTCTCAAATTTTTGCAATAAAAGCGCAACATCCTCAAATTATTCTACTTTTACATTCTTTTATTATTTAGATCATTTTCCCATCTATTCACATTTTTCTTCCTTTCTTATCCATTCACTGTACTTTAAGATTCCAGCTACTTTTTCTTGAGCATATTCCATATTTTTGTCTTTGCATGTCTCACAGTTATTGTACATACAATCCTCTGACCGGTCGCTGCAAACTGTCGTTTAAATAATTGCATTCAATCATTTTAGGATAGAATAATATTTCTGAAAACTAAAAAAAATATCACGATACAGTAAAACACGATTAATCTACTATTAGCCATTAAAGACTAGATATCCTCCTTCCTTTACGAAATCAGAACCCTGTAGATAAGTTGGTAAGTAGTAAGTATATAGGCAGAATGAAAAACAGACGATTGTTTTTCCTTTTTTAAAATTGATTAAAATAGAGTCGGTTTTACTTACGTGCTACTAGCAAATCTCACAAAGTACGTACATGTCTTAGGAGTTGCAAATAATGTCTCTGGTGTTACCGCCAAAGTAACTCAGTATATGAGTAACTCAGAAGACAATAGGTATATTTTCATAAAAAGAGCACACTAACATTTGAATATAGTACATGGCGTAAACATAAGTCGAAAACACATGTCATGTACTATAAGAACATCCGATTATTATTAATAAATAATAAACGTACATCGATAAATCGCGGTCACTCAGCAGATGACACAAAAAGGCACGCACTCTCTCCGAACGTTCTTTGCGGACTGGCGGCTTGTCAGGGCTATCAAAAGGCGCCGCCGCGCTGTGCGAGCGAAGGCACACACAATGAAAGCTACTTACGAAAAACAGAGACATTTCTGTGTTTTTTTGCAAAAATCTTGAACGTAACTCAGTGGATGAGAGGAAAAGCATTTTAGTAAGGGACACCATTTTGATATTTTTTTTTATAAAAGGGGTTTGTCTTATTGGTGTTTTGTATTACACACAATAAACTATATTATGCCGTCTTGTTATATAATAAAAGTTAGTCGAAAGTGAGAAGTAAAAGTTCATTTATAATGGAAGTTCACAAGTTAATGTGGCCTTCAGACAGGAATATTTTGTATGGTGCAAATATTTTGTATCCTGAGTTACCATAAAATTTCATATAAATAAAAGATTTTTGAGTACGTAAACACGCTTCCCGTTGTGCCTACTTATCGTCGATATAACTGTGATAGTACTTTTGTGTATGACTATTATCAATAAGTATTTTTGTATAATTAAATGTCGGGGACAGCAAAGTGTGGGTAAAATAGTTGATTGACCCATGTATGTATGTTTGTTACTCCTTCACGCAAAAACTACTGAACGGATTTGGATTAAATTTGGAACACAGATAGTTTATATCCGGGATTAACATATAGGATATCCTTTATACCGATAATCCCGACATTTTTGTTACGTTAAATACTACGCGGACGAAGTCGGCGGGCACAGCTAGTATAAAATAAAGTCGCTATCCGCGTCTGTCTGTTTGTCCGTTTAGTTCTTCTAAACTATACATCGGATTTTGATTCTATTTTCAAGAATTTCTTCTAAAAGGTTTATACATGTACCATATTTATTGTAATTATAATTATATTAAATAGGTAACAACTAATACTGTATTTGTGATATCTACCAGGTAAGAAGTCTGAACTTCTCAAAGTTACTCGGGAACGGAATCCTGCATACAAAGTTTTGGATTGTGGACAGAAGTCATTTTTACATCGGCAGCGCCAATATGGACTGGCGGGCTCTGACGCAGGTAACTATAGAAAAACAATATTTAATGATATTTTCAAAACAAAATAAATAGGTATACTAAAGTGATTAATTATCTTGCATTAAACTGGTTCAATGCGTCCACACGGGAAATGCCTCTATATCCTTACCTTGAACTCTAAGAGAAGGATTACAGATGGTCGAGGATGGAGCTACAACAATACAATGCAAATTTACCCGTACGCCAGTGTCATAAGAGTCACAGCCAGCACGTGTCTTCGTGAATTAAACGAACTATACCTTACAGTGAAACGGCTACATCTTCAGCCTTGACATTGAATAATGTAATGCGTCGTCCACAGGTGAAGGAGCTCGGTATAATCGCGTACAACTGCTCCTGCCTGGCAACCGACTTGGGGAAAATATTTGATGTGAGTTGCACTCATCTGTACCTGTACGTCTGGTCATTGAATAGTAAAAAAATATTGACAGTCTTTTTAGGGTTCCGTAGACCCGAGGAACCCTTATTATAAGATTCAAATTCAAAGCGTTTATTTTGTTTAGGCCTACGGGGGCACTTACAAATTGACAATTTTACATTTTTTTTTCTTATATCTACAACCGGATCGGAACGCGATGTCGACTGAGATCCTCCAGTCCGTCCATCCTAGTCTATCACAAAGCCATAACTTATGCAGTTTTTAACGGAAACTTATGAAATTTGTTTACAGAGATAACTTCATAGTAGTATTTGTTTTTAATTAGTCAGAAAGCTACAAAATATATTTATGATTAAAATACGCTAAATGGAGCAGTATGTTTTTAGTTCGTAATATACCGCGCAATGTTAATCCGTTAGGGGAGAGCTTTTAATTAGCACCCCTTCTGAGTACGTCGTGTTAATATTTCACAGCCAACTCCGACTGTACCTACTAGACCTCTGTTATTTTTCTTTCCACTAAACAACATGTAATGGTGACATATTTCTCGTATATTACACTCTATTTTAATGTCACAGGGCTCAAAATGAAATGAACGTCCCCAATCACCTTTGAGTTAATACGCGTATCGTGTGTCGCGCATTTTCAATGTTTTAACATTAATTATTCGGACGTGTCCTTACAGTACTTTTGCTTAGACCGTAACAATGGAATTAGTTACACTTTTATATAATTATATGTCGTTATTTCTTGCATAGCAAAAACCTTACCATACCTTACAAGCTAGCTAGTCTAGCTTCTCTAGCTTGCTTTCACTCGCGTTGTTCAGTCCCATCAAGCTGCTAATTCGGAGACAAATTAGCCACTCGCTTGCTTGTGCGGCGCCACAAGGTTCAATGTGTAAGCTAATACAGTCAACATCTAAAGTAGCTTGGTATTTGAAATGTCCCGAAGAAATACGTCATCACTACATAGTATAAAACAAAGTTGCTTCCCGCTGTCTGTCTGTCCATATGTATGCTTAGATCTTTAAAACTACGCAACCGATTTTGTTGCGGTTTCTTTTAATATATATAGTGATTCAAGAGGAAGGTTTATATGTATAATACATGCATAATATAGTAGGGAAACACGTATATAAAATACCCGTGCGAAGCCAAGGTCTCTAATCACTAAACGAAATATTGTGTGATTGTTAACTGTGCAATGCAGTGTCATTGCCGACCGCAAGGACGGACCTTGGTTTGCTGTAGCCAAAGTTATTTTTAGTGCAACTAATGCATGCGACGTAATTAAATCCCTTGTCCTCTATCCAATGCCGGTCTTTGATCAATATTAGATAGTACTCTGTGAATTTTGTATGATTGTGTACCCTGAATACGTACAGCACTTGTTTAATACATCAACTTTGTAGGTATGAATCTAATCAGCTGAAGTGTTGACTTCTATCTTCTGTCTATATATATATGAAGGAATTATTGTCTGTATGTCCTTTATACATAGAATCGTAAACTATGTATTTGATCTTCATCAAAGTGTTGTGCATGAGCCCACAAAGGTTTCTGAGTTGGTACGACCAATCTTTGACAGCGTAGCAACGCGCGCAGGGTACAGCTAGTCTAACATAAGAATTTCAGCAGGTTTAGTTAGATGTAGCTCCATAATTCCGTTTGAGACGATGCCTACTACCGACACTTACTGCTGTTCTGCGATTACTAATATTCGTACTTGTGACAGCGATATAAGTAGGTATACGTATTTGGTCACTCGAATTTTCAATGCAATAAGTGTTTACTTACGGGATGAATTTACGCCATTAGTCTCACATAAAGTGGGCATCAAATAAATTTCAAAGCTATCCGCTAGAGACAACTGGCACGAGGTTGCACGATTCCGATCTGCCATGCTGTAAACTTTTCACATTAAATTTATACTATGTCAAATCCAAGCAATTAATGGACAAATAAAAGTTCGGTTTCAAGGCTACTTGCAAAGGGCAAAGTCCTGACGTTTACGTTTATAAGAATTATTTGTGGTGCGTTTGTTTATAACGTCTTGTTTTCGGCCTTCCAACAGTCATTTCACATTTAATGAATACATAGGTACCTAAATTTTTTTATATACATATCGGAAGACTGACACAAACTCTATGGTCCTAAACTAAGCAACGCTTGTACTGTGGGTACCGTACAATGGACTAGGGGCGATCCCAGTGACACCCAGCCTGGGTAAATTACGAAAAGGCCATTTCTAAAAAAAGGCCCGGCGGGAATTGAAGCCACAACCACCCGGTGCAGTGAGCCGAGCGGCCTACGCTCAAACCACTGCGCCAAGCGGTCGTCAACAGCTATCTATAAAGTAAATGTGGGGATCGCTTGCGCATTATTGGCCATGTGACCGGTGATGATCTAACCGTATGTCATGGAAAATGGCCATACAAAAATACCCAAAATATTACACGCAAAGCTTTCCCCACATTTGCACGCTGCATCACAACTAGAGATTTAGCTACCAACCCCAGAGCAATTTTAGGTTCAATCACCTTCAAAGTTAGTATCTATCACCTACCAAGTTATTTAAGAATCCGCATATAAACGTCTCGTGAGTAACAAAACTTTTCAAGTCCATGCAATTTAACTTGTTTTCATTATCTGTCCGTACAAGGCTTATGTCGGGTACTTTACCTCATGTGTATCACATTTAGATTGAATTAGCGAGAATTGATAAGAAATTAGTAATTTAGCGTTTAACTTTTGCCTTAAATGTATGTAATGTTAATTAAAATACAATGTACAAGTCGGAAAACAAGCGTACGATCCGCCTGATCTTAAGCGTAGCCTATACTAGGTGGATCAGAAAGGGTACACAATTTTTTTGCAACTTTATTTTCTAAATCTACGAGGGATGCCTTTTAAGTTTTGTCGTTTGAAGAAAAAAACACAACTAGAACCTTATAGTACTTTTTATTGTTTTTCAAAGTATTCACCACGTAGCTTAATACACTTTTCCATTCGCTCAAACCAGTTATTATAACATTTATTCCACTCTAAAGTGGGGGTGTTCAAAATGGCTGACTTGAAAGCGTCGACTGCTTCTTCACTGGACTGGAACCTTTGACCACGAAGACTTTTCTTAATTTTAGGAAATGTAAAAAAATCGTTAGGGCTTAGGTCAGGACTGTATGGAGGATGGTCAAGAATTTCTACTTTTTCCTGCTTCAAATACTCAATCGTTTGACGAGCGCTGTGTGAACTTGCATTGTCGTGGTGCAGGATGATGCGTCGCTTTGAGTTAGATTTTCGAAGTTCGGCGATGACTTGTGGTAAACAAACTGTGGTATACCACTCTGCGTTAACCGTTCTACGATCATCAAGTGCAATAGTCGCAACATGGCCGGTTTTTCTAACGAACGTGGCCACCATCTTCTTTGAAGTGCTTCGAGAACGAACAACTTTAGTCGGCTTTGGCTCGTCTTGAAAGACCCAGATTGTAGATTGTTGTTTGGAATCAGGATCGTAGGCATAGATCCAAGATTCGTCACCACTGATGATGTCGTAGACGTGATTTGACTCTCCTCGGTTGAACCTTTGCAGAGTTTTCTTACACCATCTGACGCGGGCCGCCTTGTGATCGTCGGAAAGCAGATGCGGTATCCAACGGCAAACTAGCTTTCTTACACCAAGCGCTTCATGCAAGATCTTCTGAATGGTTGTCCCTGAGATGCCTAATAGAGCCTCTATCTCTCGATACGTCACATGACGATCTTCGAGAATTAGTTGTCTCACTCCAATGATGTTATCTTCAGTGAATGCAGATTTTGGGCGACCTTCGCGAGATTTGTCACTAACACTAGTATGTCCACGCTGGAATTCTAAATACCAGCGTTCGACAGTCCGCAGACATGGGGCTTCATCCCTGAACACAGATATTAGCTCTTCAAAACACTGAAGCCGTGTCAGGCCTCTTCTAAAGTTGTAGAAAATTATTGCACGAACATTTTCCTTAGAAAGATTCATTTTCGTACGTAACCTGTCAGATTCTAATCGACGCTGTGACTAAACAATAACATTAATCCTAATACATTCAACTGTTTTGAGATTCGAAATTTAAACACATTCGAATATAGAACAGTTCCAAATTCAAAATTGCCGGGAATTATGGAAACGACAGAACTTAAAAGGCATGCCTCGTAAAACTATCAGCTTTGTGGCACAGTTGAAGTACTAAAGGTTTTGTTGACTTGTGAAATCTGTCAACAGCTGTATCCCTGTACCACCTTTTGTTTTTCGAGGTTCCTCCATAGCTGACAGATTTAGAATAACAAACTATACCCTTTCTGTTTCAACCTGTAAATGCTTGCAATACCAAAGGCATTTCTCGCACTTTGCCGACTTGAAAGAGAGTGGGACATAGGGGGGGGACGGGAGGGGCTTCCGGCTCTCGCACTCATCGTGCGACACGCAGCTATAATAGGTACTGTAAGGAGGTCCATGTCGGCGCACTAGCCACTGGTAAATAAAATATATGTCGGAGGAAGCTACGAGTCATGTTAATTGTTGTTTGCTTGTATAACGCACAATATTATTTGTTTACATTTTAAATTGCTTTTAAAATTCTTAATTTAATTTAATTTGATTTGTTCCATTTTTTTATAACTTAGAAATCTTACTCATCTAATAAAAGTATGGAATATTGTTATTCACGTAACGACCAATCAGAGCAAAGCACATGCTTGGAGTGGGGTCGAGGCGCCATCTTTACTTGAGGGAGGCTGACAGTTTTCAGCACGCATTCTAAAAGAGACAGCGACGGATCGAGTTGGATCGTTGGAAGCATTTATTTGTCGGTTAAAGTGAGATCGGTGTCCTGAATCCACTGCTCGGTCTTAACAGTTAATTGTTAGATATTGATTTACGGCATATTGTTTAGATCTTAATTAAAATACTACAAATCTGTGACTATTGTGTTTTGTGCTCGCATTTTACCCGAATGACGCCCAATAAGCCAGCAACCACTAATGAAGATGTCACCGAGAATAACGCTTCTCCGACATATATTATAATTTTTTTATATTTAATACATTTATTTAAATAATTATTTTTATATTCAAATACACTTCCTATCTTAACGGTCCCCCGGTTGTTACTGCCAGCGCACCGCAGAGCTTTCAATTTTAAAATCAATCTTTTTCTTAAATTTAAATATTCTTGTCGGCCAGGAACGCTTATCGCCAGTGGCTAGTGCGCCGACATGGACCTCCTTACAGTACTTTACGCCGATCTTCTGTGCGGGGGTCGTACTGCCCCGGACGAGCGAGAGCCCGTAAATCAGCTGTAGTCAATTGTAGCAACAGCCGAGGCTCTACCACCGTCAAATCGTTCTTTTTCGGGTACAGGTGTACTGGAGCCTGGGCACGCCAGACGCGGTGGTGCCGGACACGTGGCCGGACTCGCTCAGCACCGACATCAACATGGAACACCCCATCAACATGTCCGGCGCGCAACGCGATTACGGCGCCTACATTACGGTGAGTTGCGTTACGCAATTCAGCTGTATGTCTCTAACCTTAAGATCCTACTAATATTATAAATGTGAAAGTTTGTGAGTGTGGATGTATGTTTGTTACTCCTTCACGCAAAAACTACTGAACGGATTTGGATGAAATTTGGAAAACAGATAGTTTATAACCGGGATTAACATATAGGATACTTTTTATCCCCATAATCTCGAAATTTTTGTTACGTTAAATACTACGCGGAAGAAGTCAGGTGGCACAGCTAGTTTCTAATAAATAAAAATGTTACAGACTGTCACACCAACTGTATGGTCCCATACTAAGCAACGCTTGTACTATGGGTACTGTACAATGGACTGGTGGCGATCCTACCTAGGGGGTGGGTGGTTTAGGTCGTCGCCGCTGTTATCGATAACGAGAAAATATGATATTTTATAAAAAAAGTATCAGATCGGTTAATAAAATGAATACGGATCTTCATGACAGTTCTCGAATAAAACAGATTACCCGCGAAAGTTCTCAAATATGTGTTTTTGGGCTTGACATCGCGTCGCGATACCGCATCGTCGCTCCCCCGAGACCGTTAAATTACATAGATTTCCTATTTACTTCGACGGCGGCATCATTACTCACGCTTCGAGGCTTGCGAGACAAATTGTCGGTGCATGTGATAATTTTAATATAACGAGCAAATAGAATTCATCGCCATCCATCAATTCATAATAGAGCTTAATTATATAGGGTTTAAGGGGCATCGTAACGAAAACTGATACCTTGTGTTCAACTCATGATTCAGGACATTCTCTGAATTATGTAAAAAAAAATACAGCATTTTTAAATTGGTTTTAGCATGAAAAGCGCGCCCGCGCGTATTTTGTCTCAAAATGAAAACATCATTCATTAAAATATCGACGGCAAATTCCAACTCTAGGGGTTCCAGAATCATGTGTTGAATCCATTACGATCCATTACGTTACGGTGCCCCTTTCAGCCTGCATAGCCATGATAAGTTTATGTTATTATCATCTTTCTGCATAATACGCTACTGAATTATTCACAAATTAACATTCAGATACATTTATTTTGAGTATTAACAAATATAAATACTAATTTTAGCCGTCGGATCCCATATCTCGTTTCGCACATTGCAAAATAATCCTCCAGCAGCTTGCAATTGGACATAATGTCGTTTATAATAAAACCCCGTAACGGTTTCTCTGTCGTTAAAGCTAGACAGAATGGCGTCGGAACGTTTTAAATTGGCAATATCGCGAGTGCCGCGGCCATTCCTTTTAACGCTTTTATGACAACCATCCGGTAACCTTGCTCGCTGACTGCTGACTCACGATGAAGGCGGTCCCGTTGTGCAGCCGTCTTCCTGGGCGTATTCAGGTCGCATTAGGGTTTGGGGCTTCTATTGATGTTGTTCCGACGTGTTCATTATATTCCACTTAGTTAGAAAAATATAGAGAAAAATAGGTGTAAATGTTTCGACAATAAGATCGAGGGGTTACGCCACTCTCTTCAGGATGACACCATTAAATGAGAGTCTTGTGTGTTGAACCTATCTGCCGGCATTTCTGTGATTAAAATAGTGTTAAGTATGTAAGAGGGTAATTTATGACACTAATTACTACTAATTAGTATTTCCAACTTGTAAAGAGTAGCCGCATTAATGTGCCCCTCGGCAGTCATAAAACTTTTTACATAGTGTCAAAGGTCACTTGCTAAGCTATGTTCTAAGAACGCGAACAACTTTCATGGGAATATCCATAAGGGTGAGGGCACAAAGTACGGGGCGACCTTGACCTAGCCGTCCGGCATCGAGCAACTATATGCTAACTACTCTTAATAATTCATCAAAAATAATGTGATTTAATTTAGATAAGTTTTGAGGAAGAGCGATTGATACAGTTTAGGGTGCTGCCATGAAATAGTGACGTTGATAAACTTTACCTATACGACCGTGAAAGTTGTTTTCAAGGATATATCAGTAGCCGAAATAATAACAGACCATCCGATTGTAATGCTTCATTAATTTGATATAGGTAAGTACTCAATTATATAGCCTTTTTTAGGAACATTTATGGAATCAGATTTCAGTTTAGTTGATAGGAGTCTTGTTTAACACAATTTTAAGGATCAAATTCCTTTAGATCTGTCGATCCTGGTACAGGAGTAACAGTGGCGGGAGAGTATAGTAGGTTATTATGAAGTCTTTACAAGAAATCTGTGCACATTGCTCAGACTAAATAATAGTACTACTACGTTCAATAGTGCCTGTTGCTGTGTTCCACGATAAACTAAACACCGTTATAGTGTACGGTACGCTGTTTGCGGCGATAAAACCAACCCCTCCGTCATTTGTCGAACGATCCCACAATTTAGACGTGCGCCTAAACATATATATGCCCTTCAATGTCAAAGACCGACGCTTGGTCGGGGTTTTCGGACACTCTAAGTACATACATTTGCGTTATCTATGTAAATCTATATATGTGGTCAAAGCGGTGAACACCTAGCGGTAAACAAACCTTTCGGTTTGTTTAATTGAATCATGAATTAACAAAAGTTAATTAACCGTATATTTTAACGCGGGATTATATTTATTTCTTTAAACTTCTGGGGCCAATGAACAAGAACGGTTGTTTGCAGCGATTAGTTCACTGTTAGTTTTGAGTACGACGGACATGGTCCAAATCAATGCGTTGTGGTTGTATGAACGCTCACTTTACCGTTCGTGCAATTAGTATATCAGTATACCCGCGCGTGTATAGGCTGCCGAACCGGTGATGTTTATCGCCCTGGGTGTGTCAGATCGTGTCGTTCGCCACTACGATGCCGATCGATATTACGCTGACACTTTTTAGGAGCCCAAACAGACAGGGGAACGTAAAGAGCTTCGCGTTTTTTATTAATACTAAAGTCGGCAAACAAGCGTACGATCCGCCTAATGTTAAGCAGTTATCATAGCCTACAGATGGTTGCAATACCAAAGGCACTGATTACACGTTACCGGTCTCAAGGGGAGTACGGTAGAGAGAAGAGAATGGACGCGGTGGTCGGGCGGCTCTGTCATTCATCATACAAAACTCAAACGTACTTAACGGCTAAAGCGCCCATCTAGCCCGCGAAGTTCAAATTTTTTGAGGTTTTTTAGAATTTTTTCAAAGTCTGACAATAATAAAAGGCACATTTTGTAATTCGAGACAAACACCGTATGCAGTGCATTTATTAATATATCCAACTTACTCTAAAACATTTCAAGAACGACAGCTATCCAGATAATCTGGCAATGTTTGTATATTTAGTGATTAACTAGTATCATATCCACCGTGATAATATTTAGAGTAAAATAAATGTATTAATAAACGCACTGCATACTGTGTTTGTCGCAAATCACAAAATGTTGTCTTAAATGTTTTCAGATTTTGGATAAACTATAAAAATACTCGATAATTTTGAATTTCGCGGGCTAGACAGGCGCCTTCACCTTAACGTCGATCTTCTGTGAGAGGAGTGGTACTAAACTAATGCGGTCATGCTAGTTCGTATATGAATTGGATATCGTTTTGCAGAACGGCAGCAACCCACATGCACTGCTGTAGACAAAAACCAACCTTGTGTTAGTGGTTCTAGGTTGGTTTTAGCTTGCCGAACGGCGTGTGGATTGGTTCCATTTTGAAAAACTACGTCCAATTGGAATTGGTTACAGTTTGATGATTGAATGTACGTTCCAGTCATAGGTTCCAGTAAACGCTGACAAAGAAAATGTTAACCTATAACTTGACCTATTGACGACCGCTTGGCGCAGTGGTTCGAGCGTAGGCCGCTCGGCTCACTGCACATGGTGGTTGCGGGTTCGATTCCCGCTGGGAAAAAATTCGGAAATCGCCTTTTCGTAATTTGCCCTGGTCTGGGTGTCACTGGGATAGCCCCCAGTCCATTGTACGGTCCTCATAGTACACTTATGTTGGTCACTTAGTTTGGGACCATACAGTTGGTGTGTCAGTCAGGCGATATTCATTTATTTTACGCGGAAATGGTGATAATATTACAAAATTATACCGTTAATAATGTACATATATAGTTTGGCATTAATGTAGACTTTCTTTCTTTTTTTGTGTTTGAAAAGCAATGTTGTATTCGTCCAGAGTTCTCCGCCGCCGCTGAGCCCCGCGGGGCGCACCAATGACGCTGACGCCATAGTCTCGGTGATAGAGGCCGCCGAGGAGTTCGTGTACATATCCGTGATGGACTACGAGCCGATGTGCACGTTCACACACAAACTCAAGTGAGCACACCAATTCACACATGTTAGGGGGCGTCCATTAATTACGTGAGGCGTTTTTGCTGGTTTTCCGAAACCTTGTGAGATTTGGCTCAACCCTGTCCCCCATCCACCAGTCTAACGTGAGATTTTTAAAAATTCATTTTTCTATTTGGAGTGCGCTGGATTTATTATAAAACAATAATAACTATTATTAATTATTATCTTAATATTTGATTTAAGACTAGTTAACTTTTACTTTATTAGTTAATTTAACCCAATTTTCCCGCAATTATACTGTTTCTTGCGGAAACAAATTTACGCGATGTTACCGATGTGACCCTACCCAAAGTAAGATTGAATGAGACTCGACCCCCCCCCCCCTCCCCTTTGAACGCCTCACGTAATTAATGGACGCCCCCTTACAGAGATGTTCATTCAATTTAAAGCCGACACTTAGTGCCTGTGCACACCACGTTTTTGAAATGCGCCTTTTATCTTAAAAAAGTATACAAGTCTAAAGTCTTCAGGCTGCGTCTGACTAGCGTGCGTATCGCGTCTGTATCGCTACAAACGCGCGTCGATGGCGCGTTTAAAAACGTGATGTGCTTAGGCCCGTAACGCCAATCTATCATTCAATCAATATCAATACCATGTCATAAGACAGATTAGCGTTCAAATGCGAATTTTATTTTAATTATTGTTGACTTTATTAGACTCTGCATATACAGTTGCGTCGCGACGATAGCGTCGCGATACAGGGTGTAAGGGGCATCGTAACGAAAACTGATACCATAGATTCAACTCACGATTCTGGACTCCCCAGAGTTAGAATTTTCCGTCGATATTTTCACGAATTATTCCCAAATTATTCATAATTTTAAGATATATCTTTATTATTAAATCAACCTTAATGAGATTTTACATAAATGAAAGTGTGTTCAAGCTTATTGAGTTTTAATTTACATTGCAGTCAGTGCAGTTTTACAGTGCAGCGCAAATATCAACAAAAAAAGCCAACTCTGGGGGGTCCGGAATCATAGTTGAATCCATGGTATCAGTTTTCGTTACGATGCCCCTTAGACCCTGTATAGTGGCGTTGCGGCTATTTTGAAGAGGCGTCGCGTTTTTTCAGAAAAAAAAATATCTCGCAAAATATAAGGATCTTGCAAGATTTTTTTTTAATGTACAATAATAAACCCTAAGTCAATAAACTAGGCAATTAATTTCCATTACGTGAAATGTTTTTTTTCTTTAATGTTATTTCACTTGTGATTTTTCACAGTCAATGATTTTATACAGAGTGAATTTTCACTATGAGACGTAATCCTATGAAGTCACTGATCAATGATTTAACATAAAAACCGTGGCAGTACTGAACGCTTTGCAATTTTATTGCAATGATTGCAATGATTTTTAACAGTTTCCACCTGTCAGTAGCAGGTGCTATTTATGAAAACCTATATAATATTATTTTCACATGCGACCTGTGAAATGTTCCATCACTACAATACACGTTTGTTTCCAGATTTTGGCCAGTAATAGACGACGCGATCCGCAAGGCCGTGCTGGAGAACACCGTGAGGGTGAAGCTGCTCATCAGCTGGTGGAAGCACTCTCCGCCCGCGGAAGTCTACTTCCTGAACTCGCTCACCGCCCTCGCGCGCGCCTACCCCAGGGTCGACATTCAAGTGGTAAGGACCTAGTCACGTTTTGGCAGAATCTGCAAATTATATCGACAAAAAAGGCAGCTTTGGCTTTTTTATATATGTACTAGTATTCCCGTTGTTATGGTATCATCAATGGTGGTCATCATTCATTTAAATTTAAATTTTAAACGGTTTAAGGTTTTATTGTCAAATAGTATTTAACACTGGCACGCCGAATGCACGATTGAAGTCCCGCCCTCGGAAATAAAGTAAAAAAGCAGTCATCGTTTGACAGTCAGTTACCGAGTGGAAGTTACGAATGTGTGTGTGTCAAATGCATGGTAATTTTTTATTAGTATACAGTAAATTTAAGTATTATTATATAAAAATATTAGCTTTCTGCACTCCTTCTCCATATAAACTTTAACTGCGCCAAATTTCATACTCCACTATCCGCGTAATTTGCGTAAAAAGGGATACTAAGTGTTTGCTTCACGTATTAATTTATTATTATTATTATTTATTTATTTACAGAAACGATTCGTAGTGCCGTCGACACCGGACCAGGAGAAGATCCCTTTCGCACGAGTGAACCACAACAAGTACATGGTGACCGATCGCACCGCCTACATCGGCACCTCCAACTGGTCCGGGGACTACTTCACGACCACCGGCGGCGTCGCCTTCGTGTTCCAGGACCAGAACATAGAGGGCGCTGGCCAGAACGTGACCGATATAAGGAAACACCTGCAAGGCGTGTTCGAGAGGGACTGGAACTCGCCGTATGCGGTGCCTCAGAGGAGGTTATAGCGATAGTGAGTGAGTTCTGAGGCTGTTTTTGCACGGTGATTTTTTTTTATATAAAGACTAGCTGTGCCCGCGACTTCCTTTTCATCCCCTCCTTTCAACCCCCTACAACCCTTTTTTCGGATTAAAGAGTAGCCTATGTCCTTCAGGCTCCTATCAGGCTGTCCTATCAGGCTCTGGAATATATGTGAACCAGATTTCATTTATATCGGTTCAGTAGTTTTGGAGTGAAAGCGCGACAGATAGACAGAGTTACTTTTGCATTTATAATATTAGTAAGAATTACTATCGAGTGAGTTTATCACATTACTAGTATTCCCGTTAGCCCCTCCAGCTAAGTTAATGCTTGTGTTAGGAGTGGGCTCACGTCAATATTTTAATGGCCAGGATGGGGATCGAACCCGGAGCCTTTTAGTTACGAGAGCGGCCCCTCTAGCCACTGGGTCATGCCGCCTTAAGCTTCGGACGGCTTACTATGTCGACATTGACAGAATCACATTAGGTCTGAGTCAATGGAAAGACGCCATAATAAAAAAAATATGGGCCTATTATTGTGATAACACCCTTACGTGTGTGTCGATAAGGGTGAGATAAATGACACTTTTCGAAGTAGTCATATTAAAGTGATCTAATGAGGGTTTTAGCCAAGTTCATGACACACAGATTTACGTCAAATGTACCGTGTAAGAATGGCCAAAGTAGATATTTTCTTAAATCTTCCCACTTATTGTATTTTGTGGTATGCAATGTATTGTGCCAGACTAATTGGCTTACTACCTATATGTTATATTGTCTGTTTCAAATTGAAGCGCCCTAAAATGTGTCCTGACTACTTACTTATTAATTATAGACACTAGATAGTAGAAAAGGTAACTTATTTTTTTAAGTGTGTACTAATTGGCCATATTATTATTGTTATTGTTATGTACTTATCTTTATTTTATGTGTGTATTATTTATAATAATTATGCTGGGATTGAGGCTGTAAAGAAATGGTGAATCAATTTATATTGAACATTATATCGATATGTTCTGTGATCTCAATGTGTGATTCTAAATTAAAAGTAGCTCCTTGACACTTGAGTATTGTTAAAAAAATGTGTGGCGTGCCTTTGAACTTCGTGTGTATGAACTATTTCTTGTGTCGCTACAAATATGTAGATTTTTATATCTATTTAGATTTATTATCAATTTTAAGGGATTTAATTCCTACTTATGTGAGAACACATCATCCATTTCATCAATAAGTGTGTTTTCTAAAATTGTATACTCACATTATAATGTAACTTTTGACCAAAATGATATTATTGGAATTTAATTCTTCGGCTTGACTTGTAGGTGGATAAATTTTAAGGCAACTTGGACTATGTATATGAACGTTAATAATTTCAAGTCAACGCAATTCAAGTACCTGAATCGCGCCGAGCAAAAATATTAAAAGCAAGTAGTTAGAATGCAATACAATTTTTTCATACATACTACATATCAACATACAGAGTTACTGGTAATTCGAAGTATTCCTTGCAGGGTCTGAAATATGAGCTAAAATTCAACAACTTTATCTCCACCACTATGTTATACAATATTCAGTATTTTTTACGAATAAAAATAAATGATCCAATTGATTACCAATCTAAATTTAGTCGTAATCGTAACGTAATCTGCGTATAATCCTAGTATTTTTGATCATTTGATGAGGAATACCGCTTTATTATAATTGAGAAGCTCCGGAACAAAAACCGATAAATCCACTTTTGATGAAAACACTTTTTTTCCGACTGTCATAGTACTCTTACATGCCATACTTTAATCGGACGCATCAAAAACCCGTTAAAAACGTACTAAATGAGACTCTAAAGATGGGCAGCCAGAACAAAATCCGACAATTACAATCAATGTTTTGTGTTTTCCCTAAAATTACGAAAAGTGGATTTATCGGTTTTTGTTCCGGAGCTCCTCAATTGTCAACAATAAGTTCCTATGGAATGAAGACTCATTCACTATAATAATAATAATAATAATTTTAGCCCTTTTTGACGTCCCACTCCTGGACACGGGCCTCCCCTCAACACGAGGGGGATTCAGGCCATAATCCACCACGCTGGCACAGTGCGGGTTGGCGGATTTCACATGTCTTTCGAAAATTGGTTAAATCTTCTAAGACATGCAGGTTTCCTCACGATGTTTTCCTTCACCGTAAGCAAGTATATTTGTTTATATTCAATAAATCCAGTTTTGCTAATAAAATAATCAGGAATATGAAAATACATAAATCGATAACGACTAAATTTCGCGAAACATACAGGAGGATTTGATATGTTGCATATTAGCTCCTCTATCACAATCGGCAAGGAATACATCGAATAACAAGTAACCCTGTATATATATCTTTAGTATTTCAAACAATAAAAACATAATTAGCAAATTACGTATATAAATTGTACATAATTAAATAGATTAGAATTAAAAATTGAATGCTCAAATACATGAGATGTACATACATACCTACTACTTATAGCTATGTGAGTCTTGTCAGGGGTCATAGATCTCATGTATTGGATAGCATGTAATATCCCTTATTGATAAGGTTTCGCTGTAGACAGCGCAAAGCCATAAAGCAATAGTAGTTACGTTATAACAGGACAATACGCGTGTTACCACAGCAGAGACGGGCTTGTAAATAAAATGATATAATCATTATTTTTGTATTCATTTATTATCCCATTTCTAAGTATGAAAATCATAATTGTTATTTTTATGAAGGTAGTCGCGAAAAGGTTTGTTCTTAGTAGTACCAAGACTTTGTACGTACCACTAGTACCCCTATAACTAAGTAATTTAGTAAAAAATCGTTAGTACCATAGTTACTGCCTTTAAATTCATTTAAGTTGTAAAGAGATACTATATCTTAAAAAAAAGCGGGTAGTCTCACAATTATTATTAGGACTGTAATTAGCGCCATCTGCCATTCAATAACTGAAACAAAGTACCAGGAGAAGTTACCAATTTAGGAAAACTGAATTATGCTGTCTATCGTTGAGTAGGTAGTAAACAGATAAAGAACCAGTAAGAAGTAAGTCACTGGCGCCATCTATTGTACAGTAGATAGCAGTTTCAACTGCCAAAGTACCAGGATCGCATGAAATACGAGGAGGTTTAATACTAATATTGCATCAACTGAATTTATAATAGCTGAAACTTCGTTAAATAATTAATCTATCGCACGATAGATGGCGTTGAAATCCTCACGCATTTCAAGGCCCGGGAGGATGTTGGAGCAACACTATCTCTCAGATGTCACGTCACTACTGTCAAAAGGAAAAAGTTGGCTTCCGGCGGCCATTACGATCCAGACTTCTGACAGCAGACATTACGCATTCTTGTATTTGATTATATAATTGATTTTTTAAAATTATCAAGCAATGTTTGGGAGGAATAATATGTAAATTAAAAACTTGAACAAGAAAGCAGCGTTTAATTCTCAACAGTTTCTTTCTTGGTATTGATTAACCTCCTTGTACATTATACAGCACGAAAGATGGAGCTACTATTATGTTCTATTGATGGGTGACTATAACCTCCTCGTCTCTCATGCGGTCCTGGGACTTTGACCGGCTTAGTAGCGAAATGCACAACATACATAAATTCGTATCAATGTTTATTTAGAAACTTATTCAGGGCTGAATGAAATGAAAGAGGCATTTATAAAAAACGGATTTTAATACTAGTCATCTGTTTTATTCTATTCCATAGAACATTCTTAGCACCACTAAATACATTATAACATCGTATTATAAAAATTAAACGTACCCAGTGATGCCCAGAAATAATAAAATATAAAATTTGTTTGAAATCATTCACATGTCATAATGCTGCAGATTTTTTATAACTGCACAATGTTTTCAATTTTTTTACAGATAAATTAACCTTAGACTAACATAGAAATTAATAGCGGTGCTTATACCTGTTCGCTACAAATTACGATTATCAATCGTCACCACGTAACTACAAACTTTTAACGTAACTATTGCTGTTTCGTATACATTACGTCCACGAGAAGGGCGGCAATAGTTTAGTCAAGTTTAGTTTGTATGCGAACAAAATTTGCACCAATTTTAACGAAGAATCTAATAAAAAATTGAACGAAACAGATATTTTATATGTCAATTTTAATGTGATATTACCAATGGCCAAATCCAATATACGATCCGTATCTTTTTATACTGATCTTGGATTGAATTGTCAATCTATTTCAACCGAAGAGATGTATTTATATTTATTGCTAGCGTCCCGCCCCGGCTTCGCACGGGTACATTGCGGTTACATTATTCGAGTTTTAGTAAGGATCCCTAATTTTTTTGAAAATATGTTTTAGCCTGTCACTCGGGGATAGTGTAGCTTCCCAACAGTGAAAGAATTTTCAAATCGGTTCAGTAGTTTCGGAGCCTATTCATTACAATTAAACAAACAAAGTTTTCCTCTTTATAATATTAGTATGACAACAACATGAAGCACGCGTTTCTTTTTGAAGCGCCATTGGTATATTCTTTAGAACTCAAACTTGACACAACATCGCAAGGACAAAGGAAATAGCTAGACAACGTAACAACCATATAAGGGCCTGTGCACACCACGTTTAAACGCGCTCTCGACGCGCGTTTTAGAAACGTGGCATCCTTCTTATAACATTACCTATATTTATTTATTTGTATAGATGTTCAATGAAATACGCGGGCTTCATGCTTGTAATACAATACTTTGATGTTAACAAATCACTGTGGAGGGTCAGATAACGAAATATATTGTCCCAGCCCATTCCAATTGAAACTTAATCATCTTATAACGTCCAAACAACATTTATGGGTCAAATTATTTCATGTGAACAATCAAAACAATAATAATATACAGTTATGCGTGTGTCGCGCTGTCCTCCACGAAGTCCCTGGCCTCCTCCTGCGTGACGCACTCGACGTGCGACACTTTGTTCCTGAACTTGACGCCGTAGAACTTGTGCGCGTGCTCCAGCAGCTCCGGTCTGAATGTGGTCGTGATGAACTGCGCTGATGTCGACAGCTCGTGGATCATGTTAGCGATCGCTTTACGATGTTGCGCGTCCAACGCCTGGGGAAATGATATACAGGTTAAAACATAAAGGGTATATATGGCGTTACACAAAATGCACAGACCAACAGGCTCTCGTCGAAAATAGGGACTCGTCGACGGTCAAAACTTGACGTCATTATTGGTCACCATTGTCGATTCTGGCTTACAGGAGTTACAGTGGTGAGAAAGTGTGTGGCGGGACTAGTCCCATTTAAAGACCAATAGGCTACAGACATTCGCTCGCCTAACATATGTATAGGCACTGCATATGTATGCACCTGACATTTGATTGGTACATTGACGGCTCGAAATTGAACGGGCTTATCAAAATCCACCGTTCTCCCCGATACCCCGCCAACTTTTAGCGATCGCATTCTCCTACAATATTGGACTTAAGCGCTGTCTTGTATTATTGGTCTACGCTACTGCAAGCGTGTGCCATCGAGCTTACATCAAAGATTTCATAAATAAGAAAGACACGGTTGGTTCGACGACTCTCTCACTCATCGTACGAAACGAAATTATAATTAGTAACATTACGCCGATCTTCTGTGAGAGGGTGATACTACTCCGGTCGAGCCAGCCCGTATATGAGCTGCAGTCCGTTGGCTACACCGTGGCTATACCACCGTAAAACCGAAAACAAACAAATATCGAATATCGCCAGACGAACACACCAACTGTATGGTCCCAAACTAAGCAACGCTTGTAATTTGGGTACCGAACAATGGACTGGGGGCGATCCCAGTTACACCCACCAGGGAAAATTACGAAAAGTCAATTTTCGATATTTACCCTAACGGGAATCGAACCCGCAACCACTAGGTGTAGTGAGCCGTGCGGCCTACGCTCGAACCACTGCGCCAAGCGGTCGTCAAAAACAATACTTAATCTTGTCGATTGCTGACTGTTTGTTTGTGTATACGCAAAGGAGAGTGTACTGTACTGTAGTGTACCTGATCGATTTCGTCGAACAAGTAGAACGGCGCGGGGTCGCACTTCTGTATGGCGAAGATGAGCGCGAGCGCGACGAGCGACTTCTGCCCGCCGGAGAGCTGGTTCATCTCGCGCATGTCGCCCTCGCCGCCCGTGAACGACACCTTGATCCCCACGCCCGAGAACTGGTCCGCGTTCGCGCGCTGCCGCAGGAAACAGTAGCCTTATCAATAAACGTGGTATAGCGCGGGAATAGTTATATGATACACCGAATGATCTCTTACGGTCATCAGTAATTTGACATTCGAAAGAAGACAAAGTATGGTGTAACTATACTAAATAATTCAGTAATAAATATCGCCAGATTGCACAGCAACTTTATGGTCCCAACTAAGCAGCGCTTGTGCTATGGACCGAGGGCGATCCCAGTGACACGGCGATCCCAGTACGTCACTTTTGACAGTTTTCCTTTAGGAAAACTGTCAAAAGTGACGTACTCAGGTACGCGATACATCAGTTTTAACGTATTGCAAGAAGAATCGAGCGACAGTCTTTAACAGAGTTGGGCTACTAGCATGGTCATAAAAACAATTAATTAAAACAATGGCTTTCTGATAAAAGGGCTTTTGTCTCATCGGACGCTTTTCGTCTCATTGGACAACAACATAATGAGCGAGGCATCCTATGACTACTGCCTGCAAGGAAAAAGTTTAAAAATTGATCAAGCATCAACTTTGTTGATGGTACCTCTGCGATCTCCTGCACTTCGTCGGTGGCGACGCGCATGATGAGGCTGCCGCGGCCGTGCGGCACCAGCTTCTTGAACACTTCCGTGAAGTACTTGCTCACTTGCTTGAACGTGAACTGGATTGCTTCCAGCTTTCGGTGCTCCAGCGTTTCGATGAGCTCACGGATCTTCTCACCTCTGCAAATGGGGACGATTTAGCTCACTAGATGTCACTCGATTAGGTTGCTGTGACGTCATCTGTCACTTCTGTCAGTATCACTACAAATACTAAATACCTATTGCGATGTCAGAAAAAGGGTGAAGAGACTGTCTGAACTGCTTAGTGTCCAATGCCAGTGTTAATCTATATTTATATATATCTCTATTTCCTTGGTCATCGCATCACGCGTGAACGGATGGAACGATTTCGCTAATTCTTTTTTGTTGTGTTTATTATTGTCAGGAGACGGTTCTTACGAAAGAAAACATGAAGAAAGATGAGCGGAACAATTCGAATTCATTATTCAAAGTTAGACAACGTTTAGTCTGTCGGGTCAGCTAAATCAAAATAAATAAGCAGCTGTAAAGTGAAATATGAGTTTATTCATAACAATGATCAAATTAATTTTCTGCTATGCCTTCACAACATACAAGCGTGGTAGATAATGACCGATTGTAACAAATACGCCAATTAGTTACACCTTATTATACAATAATATTAGTGTCACAGATGGCATTATTTGTAACACCCTAATTACTGCAAAACGGTTGCCAAGTCTTTTTTATAAGTTTAGAACCTAGCTTGCGAGATATTGAATCAATAAAATAATTTGGTTGGCTATTAAACTTGATTTAAAAAGACAGAGTGTAAAAGGTAATTTGTACAGCCCTATAATCATCAATAGTACATTGTTACATGAGTGGTGAAGGAAAATAAAAATAAAAACAGGAATTGGCTAAATAAATAATACAAGGGAGTATAAACAATACTCTACAACTCGAAAAAAAAAATCGGATTGCCGCCTATTTTGTTTTTTTTTTTCGTTGGCCGGCCAACTTCATTATTAAGCCATTATTTTTCATTTTCATCTTTAAATATTTTGCCCAAATCTATGTTATTTTAAAGAAATAATTGAAACTAAATTATAATTAAGTCATTTAAAAAAATATATTCTTGAATTAATACTTAACTTTATGTTATTTCAATTTTACATCGTGTTGTAATTGAGTGACTGTAGAAAAAGTTTGAACATGGTTCCATAGAAATGTGAAAATGGAACTAGTTTTTTTTTTTATAAATTGACAGCTGTCAGTTGAAAGCGAAACTCCCGGGCCTGAAAAGTATTACTTTCAACCCGCTTCTCAGGCAACTTCAGACCTACTTTCAGAGTATGAGTAATGAAAAGTTGTTTATCTATGTTAACACTATACAACATGAACATAAAACTGTGATTTGCCGTGTTTACGTAAACAACATAACACAACGATAAATTTTAAATCTCGGTTGTAGTACAATTTTCGCATTTCCCTAATCACAATAGGCACGAAAATCTCATTTTATGTATGTCAAGTATACTAGTTACTTACCTGGCAATTAACAATGGGGTTAAGTTTAATGTCGCTTAGTTTCTGCATGCTATAAATATTTTGGAGCACGCCGTTTCACATACAGACGCGATAAGACCGTCGTCGTAAACGGGAAATGCGTATTTTATATTTACTACCAATACTTGCGTCTACTTCGGCCGTCAGTGTGAACCGAATATGGGATATATTTGAAAATATCATAAATTTCACGGACGCAGTCACAACCACCTATATTCCTGAAGATGCAAGATTGAATATCACCCAACTGGCCCGCAAATATGGATACCAGTTGCATCAACAGAGCGTTGTTACACAGGATGAGTATGTTATTGATTTACATAGAATATCGCGCGACGATGTGGTGTCAAATGGCCAAGTTGTGTTTCTTATGCACGGCATATGGGAAAGCTCGGACAGTTGGGTGATTCAAGGGCCGAATAAAGCTCTTGCGTATGTATTAGCCGACAAAGGATACGACGTTTGGATGGGCAATGCCCGAGGTAACAAGTACGCGCTTGGCCATTCGAAAATGGACTCTAGCACGCCGGAATTTTGGAAGTTCACATGGGAAGAAATCGGACTTTACGACTTGCCAGCGATGATAGACCACGTCCTGCTCATGACGGGGCGCGAAGACCTATACTACATAGGACACTCGCAAGGTACCACGAGCTGTTATGTACTACTGTCAATGAGACCAGAATACAATAAGAAAATCAGAATTATGTTTTCGTTGGCGCCGGAAGCGTGGATGGGAAACGTGAGGAGTCCTTTAGTGCGGTTGTTATCACCGTACAGCACGCTGGGGCAGTGGTTGCAGAGTTACGAGACATTTTCACCGAGCACAGTGTGGTTTAACAGGATAAGTGCGTATTTATGCACCATCGTCTGGGTGCGGTGCGACAATATTCTGTACGCGATCACGGGGTACGGCAATAAGATAAACGAGACGCTATTGCCCGTGATATTAGGTCACATGCCGACGGGAGCGTCGACATTACAGCTCCTGCATTACGGACAATTGGTTACATCGGAGCGATTCTGTCGATACGATTATGGTGAAGAGAAAAATGTAGAAAAGTATGGGCAGAAATCCCCGCCCGATTACGATCTAAGCAACATCTCAGTGGCCATGGTGATATTCTATAGCGGCAACGATTGGTTATCCGATCCGCGAGATGTGGAAACTCTAAAGCAACGTTTACCTAAGGTGTATTCGTATATTAATTTAGGCGATTTTTCTCACATGGATTATATTTATTCGTACGATGCATTCGACAGTATTTACTCCAGAATTATGGCAGAAATTCAGCAATTTGAGAAGAACACCAGTGAAGTGAATATAAACAAAAAATAATATATTTATAATGTAACAGAGAGCTAATTATCATGCCACGTAAAATTTAATTCTTCTTCTTTCTTTAAAAATATGGCCCTCTCAGTTTAATGGGTTTCGCCATTGTCAAGTAACAAATAGCAGTATTGGATTGTTATTAAATGTGTTTAACATTTAATAACAATCCAATACAAAAATGCGACCGTCCGCTTTAGAAAACCAAAATGGAGGCGTAAAATGTATTAACCAACCAGAAATAAAAAAAAGAAAAGAAATAAAAAAACTATGTGACAATGTCGTAACCACTTTTGTAGTATGATTTTTGACGTCTTGGCTTCGCTTTTCGCATTTAGGCGGAGTGAAATAAAATAATTTTCAAATTGTATTATGCGTCGAGCACATTAAGGCTTTTGGCTAATCCTAATAAACCCCCAAACCCTATTAATAAAGTCGAAGATACTTTACTGAAAAACTTCCAGACTTCTTGGGGATCCAGAAAAATCAGGTTTCACCACTTTTATTCCAATTGTCCATACTCACCCAAATTTATAAACATATTATAATGGTTTATACTCCACTAACATTACACATTATAATAAAAAAAAAATCAAGTTTTGGAGATTAAAACAACAGTGACATCATTTTTCCATGTCCCGTCAAAAAGCTCTGTACTATGATATGTGTTTTCTTTGAGATAAACTACAACATAACGTCATCAGGAACAAACTCACCCTATGTCCAGTTCCTCCTTGCGTTTGTATAATTTCTCCTTTTGCTCCGAGAAGCTGATGAACTGGTCCAAGGCTTTCTTGTTCACGTGATTGTACTTTTTGAGATGTTGATTCGCTTTCTCGAGTTCTTTGAAAAGCTGTAATAGTTAAGATATTCATGGATATTTCTAAGCAATAAAACGCATAAGATAATGGGACATTAAAATAACAAAATTTAACTCAATTTTTTTTTATAACAAGGTCGTCAAATAAGTGATCCGCCTGATTTTAAGCAGTTATCGTAGTAGGATGGAGCCTATAGATGCGTGCAATACCGGCATTGCACGCACGTTGTTAGCTTTGGGGTATTCACAAATGACGGAAAGCTTCCGTATCGGAAACGACAGCTTCCATTCTTCTTTTGCATACGAATTAGGAAACGGATGGAAGCTGATGTTTCTGACTCTAATAACAGGCTCTAATAATTTCAGTTCCTCGTAAAAATGATCACTTACCATTTTCAAGGATAGTTTTTGATATTTTGAGTGCAGCTCGGGCGCGTTCGGCAGCGTGCCGAGCGCCGCGATCTTGTCCAGGGACTCCTGTATCTTCTCCTGCAGCAACACCTCTTTTGACGCCATTTTCTCTAGACCTTTGGCGTCTTCCTCCATTTTATCTTGCGATTCTTTTTCCTAGAGTTATTATAAAAATAAAATTTAACGTCCTCCTCCTGGGCACAGACTTTCCCTCAATATGAGGGGGATTCAGGCCATATTCCACCAAGCTGGGCAGTGCGAAAACGGTTATTGATAACATCGATCGCTATACAAAGTATTATGAACATAATGGGATATTTGGTTGTTTAATGTTTCTCTGTAAGGTCTACACTAAATTTTTGAAGAATAAAATAATTATGTATATGAGCCGTGGTACACATTAAAGTGCGCTGAAAAAAACGCTGGCCGATATTCCTTCCGGTGCCTTTTATTATGTTCCTCATACATTGCTGTTGACCCATCACATCGCGTGTATATATAAACAAATTTGCACAGAGTAGCATTGAACTCATCACAATATTAAACTTTTTTATACTAGGTGAAACAAAAAGGGTATACTATTTTTTTTTGCAACCTTACTATTGATTTACTTATTACTTACTTATTACTTATTACTATTTACTTACTATTACTATTGATTTGCGGGACAGTTGAAGTACTAAAGGTTTTGTAGACTTATGAAATCTATCAACAGCTGTATCCCTGTGATCCACCTTTTGTTTTCCAAGTTTCCTCCAAAGCTGATAGTTTTAGAATTACAATATTAAGTTTTGAAAACAATAAGTATACCCTTTCTGTTTCAACCTGTATAGCTACGTAGATCTTCCGTGAGACGGTTCCACTAGTCGGTATACGAGCTACTACTCTACCACCGTGGTAGGGTTACTACTCTACCACCGTGGTAGGGTTACTACTCTACCAGTGGTAGGGTTACTACTCTACCACCGTGGTAGGGTTACTACTCTACCACCGTGGTAGGGTTACTACTCTACCAGTGGTAGGGTTACTACTCTACCACCGTGGTAGGGTTACTACTCTACCACCGTGGTAGGGTTACTACTCTACCAGTGGTAGAGTTACTACGTACGTTCTCCGATTACCTTGTTCCGCCACTTGTCGAGCTCCAGCTTGAGCGCCTTCTCGTTCTTGACGGCGGCCTGCACCTTCCGGTCCACGTCCTCCAGCTCGCGGTTGATCTGCTTGATGCGGCGCTCGGTGGCCGCGAGGTCGGCCTTGCTGTTGGCGAGCCGCCGCTTGCGGTCCTCCACCGAGATCTCCTGCAGGGCTTGCACTAGCTCGTCCTTACGTCTGGTGGAATAAGGTATATAATGAGGACGGTCATCAGTGGGACTATCACGTACCTGTTTTTATTTTCTACTAGCTGACCCGACAGACGTCATCCTGTCTTAACTTAGATTATTGAATTAGAATAAAAAAATATTGTTGCGACCTAGAAACTACTTGGTCAGATATCTCGAAGGATCCTTGTTTTATCAGCTTGATACAAAAACGCATTTTTATTCTAGATGTACTCCATCGATTAGTTACGAAGGATCCCTAAAAATTGAATGTTCGAGACTGTAGGTATGTAGGTATAAAGTGAACGCCCTTGCGTTATCGGCGCGACGGCCGGCGAATACCTACAACCGAACGAATACAAAGGGAAGCCGACAATGTGTCTCGAGATCATTCGATTCCGATTATTATTACGTACATACCTACCGAGAATGTTCAGGAAAATACCAGCTCGCATCTTTATTCCGTATATAAGGTGTTGACGACGGGCAGCGAGTTAGTTACTTCTTGGAAGCGACAGTGTACGGAACTTAAGTAAGCGAACGAAGAGTGATATACCAGTGACCTAGGCGATAATATTGGAATACTGTGAGTCTGCTAAGTGATTTGGAACAGTGCTTGTTGTGTGTAACTAGTATTAGTGAACTAGTGTAGAACTGTGTATTTGTCAAGTTTGTGGAGAGCGGAATAAACCCTTTATACACGTAGTCGGCATTATTTGTACCTACCCCTAGTACGTAACATTTGGTGTCAGAAGTGGGATGCCGTTACTACCGCGAGACGAAGAAGGGCGTACTCCACGAACCAGACGTCAAGTCGAGATGGATGCCGCCCGTCAACGTAGCCTTGAAGAAGAAGAGCGTCAAGTTGATGCCGGTGTTTCGGCGGGAGCTGGGGCAGCATCGGCAGGTAGCTCATCGGAATTGAACTTGGCAGCGTTGATGGCCTCTATGCAGCAAATGCTCAAGGCCAACCAAGAGGCTAGCCGGCAAGAAATTAGAGAACTAAAGGAGGCTAGTCAGCAAATGATCCAGGCCAGTCAAGAAGCGGTCTTAGGTAAAATTGATGACGGTATCACCATTCTGGGTGCAAAAGTGAAGACTCTCGAAGACCGCATGCAGGTGCTGAACGAGGAAGTTAACCAAAAGACTGGGACTTTGGAAGACCGCCTGCATGTGCTTAATAAAGAGGTAACCCATATGGTAACCCAGAATGAGACCTTCGAAAGCCGCTTGGAGGTAATGAATAAGGAAATGTTACGCCTGAAAACTCATGGACCTGTTGCCGTGGCCGCACCGTCGTCCACAAAGCTCGACCTCCCGCGCTTCGACGGAACTTCTTCGTGGACAGCCTTTAAGTACCAGTTTGAAATACTTTCGGTGGGAAATTCCTGGAGCAGCGAGCAGTCCTTTGCGGCCCTGGCGCTTGCCTTACGGGGGGATGCCTTAATGGTTTTGGAAAATCTGCCGCTGGAAGGAAGGACTCTGGAAACTCTCATGGATGCACTGGATACACGCTACGGTGAGAAACACTTGGAACATGTTTATTGAGCGCAGCTTCACGAGAGGAAACAAAAGCCTGGTGAAAATCTTCAACAATGGGCATTGGAAGTGGAGAGGCTGGTTCGCCGTGCATATTCATCCAAACCAGCGATGATCGAAGAGAACCTGCTGGAGTTATTTATTAATGGCATTCGGGAGACGGAAGTCAGGACCTTTGTACGGCTGGGACACCACCAAACCATGAAGAACGCACTGGCTCATGCTCTCGAGGTGGAAGCTGTACGGGCGGACACGAAATTAAATAAGGTCAGGGAGGTTAAGGAGGTGGTTAAAGAGGAAAGGAAGCCCCGGTTTGTCCCAACTTGCTATGGTTGTGGTGGTAGGGGACATATTCGCCTGGAATGTCCTTCGAAGAAGAGAAGGGTCACAGACGAGTTTGAAACCCAAGGTCAAGTTATGGCGCCAACCGTTACCATAACCCAAGTTTGCAATGGGAATAGTCTGATCGTCGAGGCCACCTTGAACGACCAACCTTGCGGCTTAACTGTGGATACAGGAGCATCGCGTACAATTGTGAAACCAGAGCTACTGAAACGCACTATAATGTGGGAAAAGCGATCGCCATCGTGTCATCTGCAGACAGCCACTGGTCAGCCAGTTTCCATCCTCGGTGAGACAGATGTCAAGATAAGAATTGGCAACCGGGTATACCGTCAGTCAGTGTTGATTGCAAGTATTACCAATGATTGCATTTTGGGACTGGATTTCTTGAGGAGTCAACAGTGTGTTTTGGATGTAGCCAAAGAAGTGCTAAGGTTTCCTGATCAAGAAGTCTGTTTACGAGGATCGCGCCCGTGTAATATTTATCGTCAGAGGAAGGAAGTCCGGGAAGAGGTCAAGCTCATAAGGACTCATAGAACTGTCGATGAATGGACCGGAGTCAGTATGAAGAAGGCGCAGGAAGAAGATAATGACTTAAAACCTATACTGCACTGGAAACGGAGCGGAAACAGACCCCAATGGAGCGCCGTGTCCGTCTACAGTCCGACAACGAAGTGTTATTGGGCTCAATGGGACAGTTTGACTTTGGAAGATGAAGTGCTGTATAGGAAACGGGAATCGAAGGACGGCAAAGAAACAACCATGCAGGTGATAGTGCCGCGGAGTAAGGTGACCCCTCTTCTACGGCACATACACGATGGTATTTCTGGTGGGCACCTTGGATTCAAGAAAACCCTCGTTAAGGTGCGACAGCGGTTTTATTGGCTGTGTTATCGGAAAGAAGTCGAGGACTGGTGCCGTAAATGCACTGTATGTGCGTCAGTGAAAGGACGGCAGACAACGAGCAGGGGAAAGATGGAGAGCCGGTACGACCGAAGTGTGTTTGCCAACGGTTTTGAAGAAGGGACACCGGTGTGGCTTCACGATCCTCTGCGCGGAAAAGGAAAGTCCCCGAAACTTCAGGCTCGTGGGGAAGGACCTTATACAGTTATTACGAGGATCAACGATGTGACCTATCGCATTAAGAAGGGACTTCGAGGAAAGCCAAAGGTAGTCCATGTGGACAGATTGGCTCGGTATCATGGAACAAATGATGCTCGGGACGAGCATGACTAAGAGGGGGGTAATGTTGCGACCTAGAAACTACTTGGTCAGATATCTCGAAGGATCCTTGTTTTATCAGCTTGATACAAAAACGCATTTTTATTCTAGATGTACTCCATCGATTAGTTACGAAGGATCCCTAAAAATTGAATGTTCGAGACTGTAGGTATGTAGGTATAAAGTGAACGCCCTTGCGTTATCGGCGCGACGGCCGGCGAATACCTACAACCGAACGAATACAAAGGGAAGCCGACAATGTGTCTCGAGATCATTCGATTCCGATTATTATTACGTACATACCTACCGAGAATGTTCAGGAAAATACCAGCTCGCATCTTTATTCCGTATATAAGGTGTTGACGACGGGCAGCGAGTTAGTTACTTCTTGGAAGCGACAGTGTACGGAACTTAAGTAAGCGAATGAAGAGTGATATACCAGTGACCTAGGCGATAATATTGGAATACTGTGAGTCTGCTAAGTGATTTGGAACAGTGCTTGTTGTGTGTAACTAGTATTAGTGAACTAGTGTAGAACTGTGTATTTGTCAAGTTTGTGGAGAGCGGAATAAACCCTTTATACACGTAGTCGGCATTATTTGTACCTACCCCTAGTACGTAACAATATTATTCCTTAATTTTTATTTCATAAGAACTTTCTCCTGACAATAATAAACACAACAAAGAAATTTGTTCACGCGTGATGCGATGACCAAGGAAATAGAGATTCATTTTTATTTAATATATAGATTATACATACATATATACACAAGTCGCCAAAAACAAGCGTACGATCTGCCTGATGTTAAGCAGGTATCGTAGATTATATAGTGCTTGCACGTTGCCGACTTGAAATGGAGTTGGAAAGAGGATGGGAAGGGAGGGGGAATTGGCTTCCTGCTCCCTCATTCATCGTACGAAACCTATCTATCTGTGAGTGAGCCCATATAATGGTTAATATTCCACAAAAATTACAACTCTTTTCCACTTCTCGCCAAAAAGCGACTACAAACTATGTTAATTTTCTCATAGAGTGAGGTCAAAAGAAGAATGTATCATTCAGAACAATATTTTCTCCTGCTATCATCTTCTAAGATTGTGGTGTTTCCATACTGACCGTATCAGGTTGTTGGTGAGCAGGTTCTCGAGCTTGTTCTTGGTGGCCTCGAGGTTCATCCTGGCGCTGAAGGCCTCCTTGTTCTCCTGCGTGAGGCGGCGGATGGCGTCGTTCAGCTCGTCCACCTTGCCCTGGTCCGCCGTCGACAGCTGCTCCATCAGTTCCTACACAATTCACCTCCATCAGTTCCTATACATCTCTCAATTTATCTCATAATTGTCGCATTAATAAATAATAAATAAATATCGTAAGACGAACACACCAACTGCATGGTCCTAAGCTAAGCAACGCTAGCTAGTACTATGGGTTCACGGTTCACGGTAGATGTTGGCCAACGCAAATGGACTCTGCCTAACACCTACAGATGGCGATGCTGTCTCTCTTCCATAGTATTAATACTTTTGAACTTTTGATTCGATTTATAAAATATTGACAACCGCTTGGCGCAGTGGGTCGAGCGTAGGCCGCTCAGCTCACTCCACCGGGTGGTTGGGGGTTCGATTCCCGTCAGGGCAAATTTCGGAAATGGCCTTTTCATAATTTGGCCAGGTCTGGGTGTCACTGGGATCGCCCCCAATGCATTTTATTATTTATTAGTGTAGACGAGGGGTTTCATATGTGTAAGAAAAATGTTCAAAATAAAAGTCAAATACAATATACTCCTACATAATTCAGACAAAGAATAGTTCAGTTTCATGCTATATTGGTCTCACTAGCTTACTGTTAACGTCCACTTTCAACGTCGCATACGTACCTGATGCAGTTCGGACTCCAGGCCTTCCTTGGTGGCCTGCATGGCCTCGAGGCTGGAGCGGCACTGCGCCAGGGACCGCTCCTTGGGCCCCCGGAACCGCTCTATGGAAGCCAACTCCTCCTTCATCAGACGAATATCCGCCTTCACTTTGTCGAATATGTCTCTGAGAATGAACATTTGGAATTTTAAATGATAATAGCTTTTGCCCGCGACTACGTCTGCATGGACTTGATAAACAGCCATGTCGTTTACCAGGGTTCATAGTATCATATGTGTTAATTAATGACGACCGCTTCATGTAGTGGTTAAGCGTAGGCCGCTCGGCTCACTGGACCGAGTGGTTGCGTGTTCGATTCCCGTCAGGGTTAATTTCAGAATGACCTTTTATAATTCCTGGTTGGGTGTCACTGGGATCGCCCCCAGTCCATTGAAGTTTGGAACCATACAGTTGGTGTGTTCGTCTGGAGATATTTATGTATTTAATACAGGTTATAAATTATCTGTGTTCTAAATTTCAATACATTTCCGTTCAGCCGTTATTGCGTGATTGAGTAACAAACACATACACCTTCACATTTATAATATTAGTAGGATTAGAATCATTAGAAGATAGACGAGAAAGTCTAAAGCAATGAGCAAAATGACTCCTTATTACATTATTTATATATTGCGTTATTAATTCTAATTAATTTCTCACTTAGCTTTCCCCTGTTTAGTTTCAGTTCTCTGCATTTCCGAAACGATAGAGTTAATACTCGTTTCGGTCTTGTTCAGCTCCTGCCGGAGGGTGTTCAACTCTTGGTCCAAGGTGGTGATTTGTTCCATTAGTTCCGAACGGGTCTTCTGCATTTCTAGACGGGAACGGGACTGGTTGAAGTAACCGCCGGTCAGTGAGCCTTTTGAGGATACCTGCGAATCAAAGCAGATTTATTTTCGTCAGTCTGCAAGGTTTCCTAAAATTATCGATTAAATTAAGACATCTTCTTGATTCAGGTTTAAAGTTATTTCAGGACTTTTTAATTATGAGAAGTAGCCTAAAAATGCTTGTTATTCTAAAGGCTAACAAAATGTCATATCTCATGTACTACATGCAAAATGTTTACACCTATTTTCATGAAAAATTTAATATTTTTCTGGGTCATTGGATCTGTACTGTGGCCGCAATACAAATTTTCAAAGGTTTGTTACTAAGAAAATAGGATAACTACGACGAAAATATCTACATATTATAAGTTACCATATATAAATTAATATCGCCAGACTAACACACCAACTGTGGGACAATCCAACCAAAATACACATATATACGGTACAATAAAATGAACTGGGGGGCAATCGTAGTCACCCAGACCAGGAAAAATTACGAACAGGCCCATTTCCGAAAATTACCCTGACGGAAATCGAACTAACAACCACTCAGTGTAGTGATCCAAGCGGCCTGTGCTCGGACCGCTACCTAAATAATTATTTCTGACTGCTGAAACACTCTGAAAAACAAAAAGTGAACCTATTTATTTAAATTATTGAGATGGAATAAAACTATTTTACGGATTTTATCGCAATTTTTTTTAATGTGTATTATTACAATGTGTAGTATTCGCGTAAATATAAGAAAACAATATTATTAAGATGGAATCTTTTCTGAGTAATATACTACATTAAATGTGAGTCATTCTAAAACACCACATATTATGTTTGTATTCCACTAGCTGAGCCCGCGACTTCGTCCGCGTGGAATTTTGATCCTTTCTTAGGGGATGTCTACGTCATAGTAGCTTTATGCATGCAAAGTCTCAGCCTGCTCGGTTTAAAATTGACAAAGTTTCATACAAACTTTCATCCCCTATTTTATCCCCTTGGGGGTGGAATTAATCAAAATCCTTTCTTAGGGGATGTCTACGTCATAGTAGCTTTATGCATGCCAAATTTCAGCCCGATCCGTCCAGTGGTTTGGGCTGTGCGTTGATAGATCACTATGTCAGTCATTCAGTCAGTCGCCTTTGAGTTATATATATTTAGAGTGGATGTAGTTTTGCAAAATGGAACCAAGCTACACATAGTTCTTCAATCTAAAACCAACCTAGAAGCACTAACGCAAGGTTGGTTTTGCCCTACAGCAGTACATCTGTGTTGATTTCACAGATATAGATTTACATAGATAACGCAAATGCATGAACTTCGCGTGTACGAAACCCCGACCAAGCGTCAAGGTTGGTCGCCGCTAACTTACAGTCCGCGCGACTACAGATATAAAAATATATGAGCGAGATAATCACTCGAGAGAATCGTAGCGGGCGGAGGCTATCGGCGGCATCGGTGTCTTTGAATCGGTTTGGATTTCCCGACACTAACGACGTCACAGTAGGTGTTAAAAATTCGGCACGCTTGGTTTCAATACAAATCGTGATACTTGCGTTATCTATGTAAATCTATATCTGTGGTTGATTCCAGGGTCAAACCTGATCTCCCTCCAGGGTGACGCAGTCCAGGTGGAACTGTTTGCCCAGCTCGGTGGCGCACTCCAGGTTCCTACATATGAGCGTCTTCCCGAATATATACTTCATCGCCTTCGCGTACTTCTGATCATACTTCAACTTCTGCACCATGGCGATGGCGTTCTGTGAACATTCACTGCTCGTGGTGAAATGTACAAACAAACATTTAATTTAATTATCGCCAGACTGACACACTAACTTTATGGTCCCAAACTAAGCAACGCTTGTACTATGGGTGCCGTACAATGGACTGGGGGCGATCCCAGTTACACCCAGACCTGGGTAGATTACGAAAAGGACATTTCCTAACTTTGCCCCGGCGCGAATCGAACCGCAACCACCACGTGCAGTTGGCCGAGCAGCCTACGCTCGATCCACTCGATCCAAGCGGTCGTAATAATAATAATTATATGATATAAGCTACCTATGATATAAGTGTAATAATAATGATGTTGAACTCACGTTGTCGTTGGGGTAGACCATGTCGCGCACCTGCAGGCGGTTGAGCGGCATGAAGGTGACCTCCCCGGGCAGGCCCTGCCGGTTCATCTCCTTCAGGATCTTGGTGCCGACCGTGTCGGACTCCACGATGTGGTGGAACAGCCGGTTGCCGGCCGTCACCTGCGGTACCAACATACACTATACACATTCTACTATAATATTTTTGAAGCGAAGCTTCTTTACTGACGTTCGGGACGCTCGCCGCCCGGCCACTCAATCCGTGCAAATCGTCAGATGACGTAGCGTTACTCGATGACGTCAGAGCTGCGGCGCCTCGCGCTTTATACCATTAATTTGGCTTGAAATATATGGCGTGTTTCACTATCGACTACTATACTCATCAATAGTTCATAGTTTTCTAGTTCATAGCAAAGGGCAAAAGCCCTGTCCGCCGTGACGACAAACGAGCCAATTTTACTTCAAAAGTGCGCTAATAGATGTTTCACATCAATAATAGTAATAATTTTAGGCCTTTTGACGTGCCATTCCTGGGCACGGGCCTCCCATCCCAGTGATCCTAGTCACGCCCAGACCAGGGCAAATTACGAAAAGGCCATTTCCGAAATTTACCCTGACGGGAATCGAACCCGCAACCACCCGGCGTAGTGAGCCGAGCGGCCTACGCTCGAACCACTGCGCCAAGCGGTCGTCAATAATAATCGTAATAATAATAACATTACCTCAACAGCGGTGTAAATAGTCTTGTCGCACGTGAAATTCTCTATGACAGGCCCGAAGTACTGTGTGGCTATTTTGGCCCACTCCCCTCCCCTCTCTTGGAATGTTTCTAGCACTTTACGAACACTGTCCCTACCGTTGAGGATCGGCTGTAACGGAAAATATGTTTTATTATCATTCAGTTTAGATTCAATTTCGAACTATTAATCATCCATCGTTATTTGTCAAATAAATCTATAAGTTTTATATCCAACTATCGGTCTGTTAGCATCAAATGTAAAGTAAAATTAAATTTAACAACATTAAATTTGGGTTTGAAATTGATTACAGTTTGTAACATAATTACCTTTCCCGCCATTGAACGAAGCGCTTGATCGGCTTTCGCTAAATCGTCTTTCAACGACGACAAATTTTGTGTTAAGGATGTTTCTTTACGCCATAGTTCACTAAAACAAAATTAATAGTAATTAATAAATTTACTTTTGTTAATTAAACTATATTTGACGACCGCTTGGCGCAGTGGTTCGAGTGAAGGCCGCTCAGCTCACTACACCGGGTGGTTGCGGGTTGCGATTTCCGTCTGGGTAAATTTCTGAAATGACCTTTTCGTAATTTGCCCAGGTCTGGGTGTCACTGGGTTCACCCCCAGTCCATCGTACGGAACTTATAGTACAAACGTTGCTTAGTTTGGGACGATACAGTTGGTGTTTTCCCCTGGCGATATATTTTTTTATTTATTTCTGTGCTTTTAAAGTTAACGACGACCACGAGAAGTATTTATTTAGTGACAATGGTGTTGCCTGTTCGTATTCTGTTGCTGTTAAAGAGAATGTACACCATCTTTAATTAATTGAAAAGAGTAACCATTGAGTTTCTTGCCGGATCTTCTCAGTGGAAGCAGAATTCCGAACCGGTGGTAGATTCTGACTATTCATAAATGCTTTGTTGGCTTACGTAAATAACTACAATTTTGAGTTTGACTTTGACGTTAAAATATACCAACTTCCTAGAGCTCTGTTCCTGGTCCTTCCTCTTCTTGCACTCGTAGTATTGCTTGTTGTGTTCGTCTATCGCGATGCGTTGCCGCTCCATCTCCTTGGTGGTCTCCTCTATACGCTTCTCTAGTTCAGTCAGTTTGGCGGCATCCCGCTTCAGATCGTCGCGGAGTTTGGCTTCGTGGTCCTTTTTGTCTTTCAACTGTTTGTTTAGGGACCTGGCACCATGAAAAGTTAGAGTAATTAATGTCAAAGCTATTCAAAGACAACACTAGAATGCAAATCTCAGTGCATACAAAAATTTCTCATTTTTATTAGATCCTAAACAGAGGTGCTACACTTTAGCAACGATAATCGATATATCGAGACATTTGTAGTGTCGAATCCTACTCTAAATTTAATCTTTTTTTCCGTAGTTTATCGTCTGAACGAACGAAAATGTTGTATAGATCGTTTATTAATCGATACCACCGCAAGAAATATGGACTATAGAGTCGGATTCGACGTTACAAATGTCACGATTCATCGATTATCGTTGCTAGGAATAGCAACCGTGATTTTACATCTTGCGAGATGTCGTCACGTCAACAAAAAATATTAGAATTTGGCGCAGTGGCTTAATCGAGCTTAGTAAAAGAAGTATTATGTTTGAACTGTGCAGTTATCGGTTTACGTTTATTACCCAACACTACCCCAGACCCCCCGCACCTCCCTCTGTTGCACTCGCCTTCAGTAAAAGCAATTCCTTTAGTATTACAAGCATCTATAGGTCAAGGTAGCTGCTTAACATCGGGTGGGTTGTCCGCTTTTTGGCGACTTTGTTATTATACTAGGTGAAACAGACAGGTTATACAATATTTTTTCAAATTTACTTTGTAAATCTAAAACTATCCGCGTTGTAGGACAGTTGAAGAACGGAAGGTTTTGTAGACTTGTGAAATCTGTCAACAGCTGTACTCCTATAACACCCTTTGTCTTTCAAGTTTCCTCCAAAGCCGATAGCTTCAGAATTACAAAGTTTTGATAGTATACCCTTTCTGTTTCACCTAGTATACAGGGTGACTTTTTCAAGTGACACCTTGGGTGTATGTTTCGGTATTCCTCATAGTTTCCGAAATTGGCCACCCACACACACACCTGAAAATTTACCCCGTATTTTTTTTTTACTTTTAATTCAAATTGCGAGTTTTTTTTTATTCGTGCCAGGCAAGTATTAGCTGCACCTCTAGCCAAGTGGCTTCGTCTACAAGCGTTTCTACAAATCGCTACGCTTCATGTATGGAGATGACATAAGTCACGTGATCTACTTTATCGACTTGTAATGTCATCTCCATACAAGAAGGCGTGTTTACTTGAGCTCCTTCTCGATCCAGCGGTCGCGGTCCTGGCGCGAGGTGAACTGCGTGCCGCGGCCCTGCTTGGCGTACAGCTCCTGGCGCCGCTGCTGGTTGAGCGCGAGCGCGCGCGTGCACTCCTCCTCGCGCGCCTTCATCTGCTCGTACTGCGGCTTCAGCTGCTCCAGCTCGCGCTCCTTCTCCGAGATCTGCTGCCGCAGCCGCTCCAGCTCGCCCTCCGCCCGCTCCTGCACGCCACATTATCATTCATCATCATCATCATCATCATCAGCCTATGCTTGTCCACTGCTGGACATAGGCCTCCCCTAATGAGCGCCATAGCGCCTTTCCTCAGCTTGCCGCATCCAGCATCTGCCTGCAGTCTTTCGCAGATCGTCATCCCACCTGGTCGGAGGGCTACCTACACTACGCTTGCCGAGTCGAGGTCTCCACTCGAGAACACGTTTACCCCAGCGGTTGTCGGTTCTTCGCGAGATATGGCCAGCCCACTGCCACTTCAGCTTGCTAATTCTTTGAGCTATGTCGATAACTTTGGTTCTCTGTCGGATGTAGTCATTGCGAATCCTATCCCTCAGAGAAACATTATCATTATACAGGCTAAATGTTTCGAATTAAAGTATTAATAAATTGATCTCAAGTCTGAGAGCTATCTTAACCCCTAGAGTGTCACGAGCACCTACATTGGTGTAAAGACGTGAATGCTCGCCAGTGTCGCGTTCCCCTACGGGTGGGTATAAGAAGCGCGCGGCAATTAATAAATAAATATCGCCAGACAGACACACCAACTGTACGGTCCCAAACTAAGCAAAGCTTGTACTATGGCTACCGTACAATGGACTGGGGGCGATCCCAGTGACACCTTAATTACGAAAAGGCCATTTCCGAAATTTGCCCCGGCGGGAATCGAACCCGCGACCTACGCTCGAACCACTGCGCCATGCGGTCGTCAAATTGCTGTCGCCAATTGGTTGTTTGTTTGCTACGTTTAGTAACACGTCAACGATAATAGGATTTATTTCATCGATTATCAAACTTCCTAAATATTGCGTCACTCGAGCAGAGGGCGCTCGAGCTGAGCTTATCCATCATTAGAAGGGTTCATTGCGTTTTCGTCATGACATTTTGCACTGATATGATATAAGGATGACATTCTCAAGATACCTCTCAGGCTTGAGTCTTATTAATACGAAACGATAGCGTAAAAAATATTAGTCAAATAATTATGATACGGTTTTAGCTTAAATAAAAATCGCCCTCGGGACCTCGTTTGAGCATTTTTCTCTATTCCCTAAATTTAGAATTGGCCTGTATATTCAGTTGCGTAAATAAATTATCATAGGGCGGAGAACAAAGAGGTGGTCTCACCCTGGCTTAAGGCTTAAGGCCTAGGTGGCTAAGGTGAGTACTGACCTTGGACTTGTTATCGCCATCGACGTCATCGCTGAGGTCCTTGATCCCGAGCTCCAGTTTGGTCTTCTCTCGCAGCATCTGCTGCTGCTCGGTGGACAGGATGTCCTTCTCCTCCCGCGCGGCCGCCACGTCCTTGCGAGCCTCCTTCAGTTTCCTGCACAACATTCGCGAGAATTAATGAAATCAAATCAAATTATATTATTTTCATTCGCGAGAATTGATCAAATCAAATTATAATATTCTCATTAGCAAGAATTAATCGCTGAGATCGCTGGGATCTAGGATCGACCCCAGTCCATTGTACGCTACCCATATTACAAGTGCTGGTTAGTTTGGGACCATACAATTGGTGTGATAGTCTGGCGATATTGATTTATTAAGCAAATAACAATATTTTTATTCAAATAAGTAAAAAAAGCACTTATGAATTCTCAAATCCATACATATAAAAATGAATGTTTGTCTGTATGTCCTTTATAGACTCGTAAACGTAAACTATGCATTTGATCATGTCATGATCTTCAGCAAAGGTTTCAGAGTTGGTACGACCAATCTTTGACAGCGTAGCAACGCGCGCAGGGTACAGCTAGTTATGAATGCGCCATTTTGATGACCTTAAAAACGCGACCAACCTGTTAGCTTCTCTGACGTGCTCTTGCGCTTCTCTGACCATGTCGGCGTAGTGCTGTTGCTCCTTGCCGCTGTTCGAGCGCAACTTTTCGAGCTGAACATAAATCCAATGTGTCAGAAGATAAATATACATGGTGTTAGTTTAAGTGAGGGCCAACGTATTTGCATAAGCCTGTTTTAGCTCTGGGAAAATCCAGGATCATATATTTTTTTCTGAATAAAACCACAGGATGTCCAGAATGTTGTGGAAGCGTTGAGAAACATAAACCTCCAAAGAAAGAGGAATCAATAGAGAAGTTGGAGAAGATTGTACAAAAAGAGAAACCTGAGGAAAAGAAACTGGAAGCTAATCCAGCTAAAGTGGATACCAAGCCTAAATTTGCCCACAAATTAACTGATTATTATTTCCGATAGACCAATCACAATAGCATCGCCTCCACTCCCGCCTCCCAACTTATTTCGGAGTTATTTTGATGCAAGTAATTTGCAGTGCGGGGTTCCAAAGAGTTGGTCCATTTATCTACATTACCTCTTCCAGCTTCCTCTTGTTTTCCCTGTGTTCAGTGTCATGGATAATGAACTCCAGCACGCGCCGCGCTCGGTCCCATTTCTGGTACTCTTTCAACTCCTCCTTCTCTTCTTCAAGCGTTTTGAGACGCTCTTCTATTGTTTGCAGGAATTCGCTTATCTTCTCTACCTGAAACCAGATAATATGATTGTGATAAATATTTTACACAAACTAATATACGATTCTAATCAAAGTGGAGCCCAGCGGAGCACACAGTAATTTAAATACAGTTCAGTAGGATTTAAATATTATAAGTAAGTAAGTAGGGAGGCCTTTGCCCAGCAGTGGGATGAAATATACATGAATGAGGAAAAAAAAAAGATTTGGCTTAAATAAATAAATAAGTATAATTCTTTCTTTCTCCATAATTACTGCTTCTTATTTATTTTGTTTGTGTCTAAACTGTTGCGTGCTATTATATTCATTTAGCCATTATGTAGCAGGTATAAGTATATGTCATATTATTTTCTTGTTTATTTAATGTAATGTATATTTTTAAGTTAATTTATGTAAGTACACCCCCATATTATTTTTCTTTAGATCCTCTCCATCCTAAGGTTGCCTGGTAGAGATCACTTTTAGTGATAAGGCCGCCCATTTTCCACTTTCTGTGTAAATTATGTAATGTTTTGTTTCTAGTGGTGGATTAATAAAGTATTATCTATCTATCTAAGTAAGTATCGCCAGACTGACATACCAACTGTATGGTCCCAAACTAAGCAACACTTGTACTATGGGTACCGTACAATGGACTGGGGGCGATCCCAGTGACACCCAGACTAAGCCACATTACGAAACAGCCAATTCCGAAATTTGCCTCAACAGGAATAGAACCTGCAACCATCACGTGCTGTGACCCGAGCGGCCTATGCTCGAACCACTGTTCCAAGCGGTTGTCATTATTTTAGTAGCATTGTAGTATTCAGCACTGTTTTTATTAGAATAAACAACTATCAACTTAGTAGAAGTCAAATAGCAAACTTTGAATCTCCCAGGTTAATTGTTAAGTCTGTAGACAAAATTGCGATAAGCTTGTGCAGCAAAATAAATTTAAATTACCTTCCCCACTGTTTCTTTGAGTATAGTGACAGATTCCTCCCTGCGCTCATCATAGACCCGTGTTCCAGCTACTTCCTTTAGCAGCTTCAGCCTGTGTGAATCAGGTGCTATAGCCATTTGGTTAATCTGTTGAGAGAAACAATATCTGATATGCACTAACATAATAATATACCAACTCCCTTATAAATAATCGTGTTTTAGCATTTGTATAGTTACACCATGCTTTGTCTTCTTCTTTCAAATGTCAAATTACTGATGACAGAAGAGATAATTAAGTGTTTAACTCGCTACTGACTGAACAATGATAGACATAAGAAAATTTTAGTCTATATTCTCTATTTTTTAGTACAATGACCTTTATTAAATTTTATTTTAAAATTGGATCCTCGTCACTGTAGCTATGAAAACATAAATACTATTTTTTTTTTTATTAATGATACAGTTTAGTACAGCAAACAGTTACTTACTTTTCCTTGTTTGACAATATAATATGGATTCGAATTAGATAAGCCGGCACTTTCCAGGAGATTGAGAACTTCTGAGCGAGGCACCACCTTCTTATTGAGGAAGAACTGGTCTTTCTTTGAACCAATCACTCGACGTAGAAATATTTCATCCTTTTCAATCTGAAAAAGTAAATTAGAATATGAATTTAAATAGAAAATGGTATATTTATTATTATCACATGTATTTTCTGAAAGGGTGGACAGTGGTGAATGGTCATACAATCTACATGTGTGTGTGTGTATTCTGTGTAGAAACAAACAAAATCAAACTCACAATTGTTTTTACTCATGTAAGCCCACAAAGCACTTATGAATAGTCAGAATCTACCACCGGTTCAAAATGCTGCTTCCACTGAGCAGACCCGGCAAGAAATTCAATGGTTACTATTTTCAATTAATAAAACATGGTGTACATTCTCAGGAATAGCAACAGAATGTGAGCAGTCAACACCATTGCCACTAAATAAGTAAATAGTAATCAAATCTCACTCAGACTCAGGTATTCACACTTTAGATCAATTTTAATGTTTACAAATAATGATATTGATAAAACAAAGAGATGGATAAGAAAAATAATTGCTTTGGTGTGATGCCTACCATGCTAAATAAATGGTTGGAGTTTAAGAACAATGTACTTAAATACACAACATCCCCAACAATCAGCATCCCAGGCACATTAAGGACATTCAAATCACCAGGTTGAGTTGGCAACCAGTAAAAATCTGGAAATTCCTACCTGACCTACATACAGATGTAAACAAATATTACTCACTGGTATCCTGTTATCAGAGTTATCGAAAATGATCTCCACAAAGGCAGATATGACCCTGGGGCCTGTGCCTTCGTGAAGGAGAGCAAGCCTTTGCTCCGGTCTGAGATGAGAGAACTCATCGCTCAATACAAACTGTATGGCTGAAAAGAGTATTGGTATAAGTAAGATGTTAACAATATCCTTGGTAACTACAGATATCTATTAAACAACTCCGAAGTACACTAGTTAGGACGTATTTGTTCTAATTATACTGTCATGTTATGATATGAAACAAGATTTGGAGGGAAAATAACTTACAGATTTGTAAATAAATTAAGAAGGCGATACTAACCATGGAAAAAGTTACTTTTACCCGAGCCATTACGTCCGACGACCACATTGTGTCGCTTATCAAAGGGCTCTACAACAATTTGTTCACGGTAACTCTTGAATCCCTGAATTATCACCTGTAAACATTGTTGATTTGATTACAAAGCGTCATGAAACCAAACCTCTGAAAACTACATCAAATTGGTCAAAATTATTGAAAATATATAAAAAATATATGTCAGCTAATTCATAATTACCTGTTTTATATGCATTTTTATTCTACGTTTATGTTAAAAGCATTTAATTAATAAAAATTATAAACGAAACATTGACCGCCATTTCCAAATGCCAAACGAACGAAGTTACTGACTGACAGTGACGTTTGAAACGTTATGTTATGTTTACGTAGTGATTATATTCTCTTTGGTTATGTTTCCTAAAAGTGGCTACTCACAATGCAATTTGAAATTCAATCTGCCCCCCTATTCGCTAACTTGATGATCACCAGTGACTAACTGGCTTCAGTTGTACACTGAACTTTGATGACAACTGAGAATGGTACAACTTTGGTATTCAGTATCACATTGAGTGGATATGAAGTTACGGTGACTAACGGGCGGAGAGCGGTGCTCTTCGATACAACACTCGACGCCTCTACTTCTTATCGACTATTATACGACTAAATTGAACAACGCCTTTTGAACGTGTGAAGTACTACATTTTAGATAACATTTCATCATAAGCGGTTTATGTTCACATGACATGTAAAGATGGCGGGAAATCAATTTTGTGCTGATTTTATATTAATTGTTTGGTGCGTAATTAATTTAATTACTGCGTTTAATAGTGTTTTGTAAGCGATAAGTTTATTAAAATAAATCCTTAAAGGTAAGTTAACGATTAAGTTATGGTTTATAATGTGAAAATTGTTAATTGAATCAAAGTTTTTTTTACTTCAATATTACCTAATGAAATCACTATAACATCAAATTAACTGAAGGTAAATTCAAGTATTTAATATATTATATTAATGTAGAATTTCTACTTTTAAGATGCCTGCATGCAGAAGAGTTTCCGTAAGCCAAATGGAACTGCTGGTGGAGTTTGCGGAGTCTCATCGCGATATATCATTGGGTCACTTTACGGGAAGTCCACAGGCTGTTAGTCACCCGAAAAGCGTGTGACTCCGTAGCAATTCTGCTAAACCTGTGGCATAAGGAACCACTACATTAGACCACGTAAGTTTACTAGTTAATAAATTAACTCAAGAAATGAACCATCTGCTTAAAATTGTTATTTTACCTACAATCTAAAAAAAATCACTCAGTCATCATTAGTATACTCAGCGAGTGATTAATCTTAGTTGAAAAGTAAATTCGCACATTAGGTAAATCTTAAAATTCCTAGAGTGCTTGGTTTTTTAAATCAATTAAAATATTAATAGGCTTCAACATCTAACCAATTTAAATATGTAAATTTCAGTTCATGGAGATGAGATGGTGCGGTGCTGGGCCAACGTCATTGAGATACTAACGGCACATTGCTGCTGAAGAGCAAAATACAGCTGCATAAGGAACTGTGATGGAGCGTATGAAGGACACTGGAGAAGATGTACATAGTTATGTACATAATAATACTTCTAGTAGCATTCAAGTTAAAGCTTTATATGTATTTTAAAGTATTATTGTCTTCTTAATATGAAACATGTAATTTGTGTTCTTAGGTATGTAATAAATGTTAAAACAATAATAAAAATATCAGTTTTACTAAGCCCGATGATTATGGAATGCATTACATAATTATAAATGATTATCTCGAAACATTCCATAATTTTTGGTCTGTTATATCCCTACAGTTATCTGGATTTTCGATAATTCTTGCCACCACACTCTGTAGACTTAGACTTCTGACAACATCACTCTGAGGCTCTGCATTGGAACATTCAGTGAATTGGCAATGTTTTGTAAAACAACACGTGCATTCACCACATTGACTGCTGTAATTAGGTTATAGTGTAGTTGTACCGTGTGTTAACAAGCACTGCCAACATGTTACCAGTACTCCAATACACCGTTCAACAGTATTTCTGTCTGTGCAGTGATCTTCTGGTGAACCCGGAGGTGCACCTAAGTTAGATGTCATCATCCAAGGGGTGCTGTGTATATTCAGAATAACCTAAAAATAATAATAATTTTCATATTTGTTTCAATTATTTATTGATTGAAGACTCGAAATATCTATTAACACATTTACATTCATTGAGCTCTTCATTATCAATAACCAGCCAAAATAATATTTCTCATCAAATAGCCAACAGTGTTCTTCATTTCTTTCAAGTCTTTCTAAAATACACTTTATGGGGTATTGACTCCACATAGGTATGAATCATGTACAGCATCACAAATCTGAAACAAGAAATTAATTTACCTTTTAAACATATTATGTAGATGTACTTATTATTTTAGTAGGTATTGTTATTACTTACTATTAAAACATTTAAAAATTGGCAATTTTTTAAATTCAAATATGCCTCCTCATGGTCATGGTCGGATTAAGGCCACATGAACCATCAAAAACTGAGTTCTTCTAATGCCTGTTGAAATCCAGCTTTAGGTATTCAAACAATTATATTTGCAATAAACCCTCTTGGGCAACTGTAGTAGATTACTAGCGTCGTGCAGGCGGCGTCTCTCAATAAGTACTTAAAAATCCTTGTTTTCGCTTTTCTTTAGCAAATCCCAACAAAATAAGACGTGCCATAATATTTCTCTACGCACACAAATCACAAACAAACAACAAAAGTTTCAACTTTCACTTGCTTTACTTATTACCGGCTTCGGTGATCATCACTTTTACTTGAAAAACACTACCCTTGAGCAGTGTCTTTCACGAATATTTTAAAATTTGAAATGACTATCAGTTTGTTGTCCACTAAGCTTACAGAATACCAATCATACAAATATCGATACGAAAACATCTGTCAAAAAGTGTTACGGTGGCTATCAGCAATACTCGGTGCTCATGACGTCATCTTAGTTAGTCACTGGTCATAGGGAATACGAAACAAGCTGTTTGACAGTTATTCGTTGAACACTTTGCCAAGTGATCATCACTATGAGCTGTCAACAGAGTTAGCGAATAGGCCTGCTGTAGATACAATTTGTTGAAATTAATTGATCGTACTCTAATCACGTCACAATCACAACCAATCCAGCTCAAAATTTAATTTTGACTTGTACTGAGCTGCAGTGCAAGGATGCGTCGTGAGCCCCATAATTCTTAAAAAGTACCAAAAAGTGGACAAAACTTTAGTTCTCTCATTAATAATTCAAAAAAAGAAGGAAAGAAAAAATAACGTACCTACTGGATGAAAAGTTGGCTATTGTTACGTCAACATCACAAATCTCATGTGATTCTTTCTTCTCATACTTTAATTATTGTTCATTTTGATAATGTCGTAATGCAATAGTAAAACTTACGACAAGTATCGTGTCCGGAGCGAAAACTCACGCGTAAACTCAACCGCTCTATTCACCATTCAACGCGCATTCAATCGGTTAATTCAACTTGTCGAATGTCGATTGCTGTGACAGCCGGCTCGATATTCAATATGTTGAAAGTAGGCGACAATTGACTCAAACTTGAAAAATTAAATTGAATCAACAGGTTGAATAGGAAATTGCATCGTGAGTAGTCACTTTTATAATCTCTGTCATACATTACAAAGTAATGAGTATTCCGCCAGTGTCAAGTAACAAATAGCAATAACAAACACAAATGATAACAAGACCATACAAAAATGTGACCGTCCACTTTGGAAAACCAAAATGCAGGCCCTGTTTTGATTTATATTTTTTTCCTTGAAATGAATTCGTGTCATGATGTGTCAAATGTTTTGTCATGTCAAAAGTCTATTGCACAGATTAGAGATATGGTCTATTGATTGATCATTGAATACTTGTCTATGCATACACACAACTTAACCTAAGAAAATTTGTATCTGCACTTAATTTCATGCTGTTTGCTTAATTTATTTTAAATAACATTCACATTAGTTTATAACTATTTGAAATAATCTTTACTATGGAAGGGTTTGAGATAAGAACGACATCAAATAGCAAGAAGGTACGTTTACTCTGTTATTGTTAATATATATCTGCCATGAAATTCGCTTTTCTCATAGTTTCTTTATTTGTAGGGCAAGGGGCTGTTTGCCACGAAGAAGTACGATGAAGGGGATATTATTCTTGAAGAGGACCCACTTGTTTCGTGTCAATTTGCTTGGAACGCGGCTTATAGATATTTAGCATGTGACTATTGCATGAGGTAAGTTATTGTCACTGGTTAGTTAATTACTATGAAAAGGTACCTCAGACTAAAATAATAACTGAACGTAGTTTTGCAGTATATAACCATCATCACTACCAATATACTCCTGTAAACTGAAACCAACCTACAGCCACTATATTAGGGTTGTCTGCAGCAGTATTTAATGCGGGTTGGCAGCATATGCTGCAAAACTACCTATTTCTAATTACTTGTTCTGCGTTTCGTCTGAGAGAAGCACCATACCTATATCCAGTGAAAAATATAATTGAATTACTTGTCTCTTGTTTGTTTCTATTTGTTCATTTAAGAATAAATTTATAAATTTTAATATTGGTATCCATAACCAATTATTTTACCCTACAAAATATAAACAATTGTGCATATCTTATTGGGTAATTTTTCAAGATAAACAACCTGTTCAAACAATAGCACTAATGAATACAATATTTTTCAGGCCATTAGAAACACCGGAGCAGAATGTGAGACGTCTGTCATGCAAGCCTGATATTATTCTTCCACACTCCGACTGCTTCGAGACCAACATAGAAAGCATTACTAACTGTGACCTGTGTGGCACCCTCTATTGCTCAGAAGGATGTCGGCAGAAGGCTTATGTGACATACCACAGATTACTGTGCTACGATGCCAGTGATGCACAACACCCTATTGTAGTACTTTTGGAGGCATGGAAGTGAGTGATTTAAATGTATTGTATCATGTAAATGACAAAATAAATATCCGTATTAATAAATCAATCTCAAGTCTGAGACTGATCTTGGGAATGTCATTCTTATGTGATACCGGTACAAAATGACTTGTCAAAAGTGTACTCAAGATATGTCTAAGACTTGAGATAGATGTTTTAATACGGTTCTAAGAGCGGCCTGTAATGTCATTATAGTCTGTGTGTTATTATGTACTACTAGTTGCTGCCCACAATTTCATCCGCATAGTATTTAACTTAACAAAAATTTCGGGATTATTGGGATAAAAAGTATCCTATATGTTAATCCTGGTTATAAACTTCCAAATTTCATCCAAATCCGTTCAGTAGTTTTTGCGTGAAGGAGTAACAAACATACATCCATACTCACACACTTTCGCATTTATAATATTAATAGGATAACATTAAATATTAAATGAGAAATATTTTTTTTTGTAACTATCTAGCATGAACATTAACTGAAATGTTACAGACAAATGCACTACCCACCAGAGACCACTAGCATCATGCTATTGGTCAGGATACTTGCATACATAGAACAGAGCAATGACCCGTCAGCGGCTGCATCTAAAATTAAGCAGTTCTGCCATCGCACTGTGAATGAAGATGCAGAATTAATGCACAAACTGCTGGGTGAGCAGTTCACTGATCAACTGAACACATTGAGAGAGTTGACTGCTAATGTTATTAATGGAGACCATGTCCAAGAAGTGAGCACATTTTTTTAAATATAAGTAAATGATAAATAATTATAAATATCGCCAGACTGACACACCAACTTAGATACTATGTTCCCAAACTAAGCTACGCTTGTACAATGGGTACCATACATTGGACTGGAGGCGATCCTTTTGACACCCTTCCTGGGAAAACTACGAATAGTCCATTTCCGAAATTTAGCCAGGCGGGTATCGAACCCGCAACCACCATTCCACCAATTTGTTGTTAGCTGCGGCAAGGACGGGGTGGCCGCGCAGCGAGCGCCCCAAATGTCCGTATACTCGTAGAAGCTTCGCTTCAAAAATCCTTACTAATATTATAAATGCGAAAGTAACTCTGTCTGTGTCTGTCTGTCTGTCTGTCTGTCTGTCTGTCGCTCTTTCACGCCAAAACTACTGAACCGATTTCAATGAAATTTTATACGCAGATAGTCTAGAGCCTGAGAAAGGACATAGGCTACTTTTTAATGCGAAAAAAGAGTTTTAAGGGGTTGAAAGGGGGGATGAAAAGTTGTATGGAAGTATCTCATTTTAGAGCTAGAAGCTTGAAACTTATTTGTCAGGCTGTTGATTCGACTTCTATATTAATAATTTCGTTCAGGGGTATGGTAGACTCGATTGAAACCTTACCAGAATAATAAAACATAAAAAAATAATGATTTCGAGTCGACAACATATATCGGCAAAATTCGGATTGTCGAGTATTTTGTTAAATTCTAACGGTGCAAAAGACAATATTTCGCCATATTGGCAGTTCCGTCAAGTTTGGCACAGTACCGCTATATTTTCTATGAACGAATCCCTGTCAGTTAGTGTCAGTGTTCTCAATGTGTAAATGAGTCTTTATTCGAAATATCTATTAAACTGGGTGGGCCATATTTTTTAAGAAAGAGGAAGAAGTTTGAGCTTTCAGAACAAACAAATTCAGTCTTCATGTTTTTAGGGTTCCGTAGTCCCTACGAGGAACCCTTATAAGATCATCCAGTCCGTCCGTCCGTCCGTCCGTCTGTCTGTCCCGACCCGTCACAGGGTCATAACTTCTACAGTTTCTGACGGATGTTGATGTAATTTGGTACAAAAATACTTTAAGAGTAGATCTCACTTCCAAAAATATAAAATGTAGCAAAATTACTTCTTTTGAGGTACCTCCCCGAACATCGAAAATGGGGCAATTTTTTTTTTTAGTTACCCAATCATGTGGGGTGACGTTGAAAAGGTCTTTTCAAATAAAATGATGTTTTCATACAAAATTTTATCATCAAAAATTCCGTTTGCGAGATTTTTAACTTTTAAAGATTAAATCAAAATTCCGTAATGAATTCCGACACTTCTTACATTTTTCTATTGCAAGAACATTAATAAGATTATGCAGTCGAAAATGGATACATTGTTCACCAATTTCAATGAAATAACGGCAATAAATTTATATTTTGTGTTAATACGTGTATTTCTGAAGTGTTAATGCACGTGGATAGATGTCGGTAGTAGTCTATAAACAACAGTGGGTAAGATTTTTTACGAAAAAAATATCGACCCTTCTTACATTTTTATGTTGCAAAAATATGAATATGATTATGCTGACGAAATTGGATAAATTGATAATAAATTCCAATTAAATAACAGCAATAAATGTATGTTTTATGTTCATTAGTCTATTTCTTAGTATTTAATGGTGTCGATAGATGTCGGTAGCAGTATGTATGCAACTTTAGTATCTATTTCAACCTGGGGTGAAATTTTAAACACATTACCTTCAATGACTCGGAACCCTTCATTGTGCATAGCTCGACATGGCACTTGGCGATTTTTTTTCGTATTAATTTCAATGGACAATGCTATACGAATCTATGCCTTGCCTAATATTCCTTGAAAACCGATAACTACAAAAATATCTACCTAAGTTTTGTAAAAGATTGTGTATTATGAGTCACATTTCACCCGAGCGAAGCCGGGTTTTCATCTAGTATGTTATACAGGAATATTATTACTGATATCAATGATTTTTTTAGTTTCTAAATCCGGAAGGGTTCTGCACACTAATGGCACTGGTGGGAACCAACGGACAAGGCATAGGCACAAGTCCACTGGCGATGTGGGTGAACACTGTGCTGGAAGTAACAATGTCCGATGACGAGAGGCAGCAGATCGACGTGTTCATTGAAAAGTTGTATCAGTATGTTGAAGAAGGTAAGGAAATAAAGTTTGCTATGGAAACATTTCCCACATAAATTTGAATTAGTGAGCGATTTGTGGCAACATTAGACTATGATACTAATACTTCTAGCGACTGGAGAATAAGAAGGTTCTGTTTTCGAGCGACCATAAACAGAAACAATAGATAATCAATTTTGCGGTATACAGCCGAGTGTATGTCGGAGGGACTCCGGTATCTCTTGACGGAATGCACACGTGCATTCACTACAGACCTACTAAAATCCTCCGAACTCCTCCGAAACGGCTCGACTGATTTTTATGAAATTTTGTGTGCATAAAGAGTAGGTCTGAGAATCGGCTACTATCCCTAAATATATATTTTTCATACCCCTAAATGTTAAGGGTGGTCCACATTCCACGCGGCCGGAGTCGAGGGGCACAGCTAGTATCAATATAAAAATGGGTCACTAGTAAAATCTATATTATACTTTTTGTCTATTCCAGAATCCGGCACATTCCTAAACACAGAAGGCTCAGGGCTGTACCAGCTACAAAGCGCGTCGAACCACAGTTGCGCACCAAACGCGGAGTCTTCGTTCCCATACGGCAACCATAGGATACAGTTGAAGGCGCTCAAACCAATAATGCCGGGAGAAGAGATATGCATCAGTTATTTAGATGAATGTGCGTTGCAGAGGTCAAGGCATTCGAGGCAGAAAGTAAGTATTGCACAAGGTTTAGTTAAAATTTTAAATATTCAATTAAGTTAATTTTTTACTCCTTAGTTTAACAGCCCTGGGTACAAACCCTTTTGAGCCAAAATTAAGCTAAGCTTGTGACAACACTTCGGTAATGAGTCAAATATGGCTGTCTCATTTCCTCTTTCATATGTTCCCCATGAGCTAGAATAGTTGTTATAGACAACACACAAGTGTCATTCTGAACTTTGTCATTGGCAGAAGCATTAACTTAATTTATCAATGGAAGCTAAGTTAGAAGTGTAGACTACATACAGTTAATTAGGACACCATAGACCTGTTAGACCAAATTAACCTATATACTTACCAGTCATAAGAGTCACAGCACGCGTATTTGTGAAATGAATGATACAGTAGATCACTCAAAAAAAATGGACCTCGTTCTTTTCTAGTTATATCACATAGAATGAAATCTAATAGTAAATTGTTACACAAGGGGTGAATGTAGCGCCAAAACACGTCTCGGGCCAAAATAAGTCTTTCACCCGAGGGTCTTTCACTGTGCTTTTCATTAAGAATACAAGGAAAGTAAAAATAAAAACAGGAATTGGCTAAATAAATAATACAAGGAAGTATGAACAATACTCTACCACTCGAAAAAACAAGTGAAGATCGGATTGCCGCCTATTTTGTTTTTTTTTTGTAGGCCGGCCAACTTCATTATTTAGCCATTATTTTTCATTTTCATCTTTAAATATTTTGCCCAAATCTATGTTATTTTAAAGAAATTGTTGAAACTAAATAATAATTAAGTGATTTAAAAATATATTCTTTAATTAATATTTAACTTTATGTTATTTCAATTTTACATCGCGCTGTAATTTAGTGACTGTAGAAAAAGTTGGAACATGGTTCCATAGAAATGCGAAAATGGATCTAATTTTTTTGAAATAATTTGACAGCTATCAATTGAAAGCGAGTCTCCCTAGGGCGGAAAAGTATTACTTTCAACCCGCTCCTCAGGCAACTTGAGACCTACTTTCAGAGTATGAGTAATGAAAAATATATTATAGCACACGCTTTTGAAATGTCATTTTGTACTGGTATGACATATGAAAAACATTTCCAAGATCACTCTCAGAGTTTTTAATACTGGCCTTAAAGTATATCTGCCCTCCTCATATATAATAGCAATGGCATTACAGTTCAATCAGGTTAAGGACACCAGGAGAGTTAGCACCGATATGTTTGCAGGAATTGGCCCAGAACTACCTGTTCGTGTGCTGGTGCGAGCGCTGCGTGTCGCAGGCGGCGCAGCCCGACTGCAGCAGCGACGACGACATGAGCGACGAGGACGCGGACGACTGATGCTCCAGCATGCTCGCCTTCTGCCTGCTCGGGCTGTGACCACACACGTGCAGTGCAGTGGACGTGTCAGTGGACACCGGTGCAGTGCAGTGGACGTGTCAGTGGACACCGGCGCAGTGCAGTGGACGTGTCAGTGGACACCGGCGCAGTGCAGTGGATACACTAACGCAGAAGGCGGCAAGTAGTGTCAGGTGGGGTCCGGATACTGTGGGAAAAATTTAACGAGATCCAGAAAAAAACAACTGATAATAATTAAGTGCTTCCTATTTATTGTATGGTTTGAAATAAAATTCTGAACTATAAAACACCAGAACTACAATTAATGTGAGATACTGCGCCAACGGTCTTGAGCCGAGAATATTTAAGTATATACAAAGTAAAAATTAAATAGTTTCCTAATTATATATTTTCATAACATTTTTCTTTTCTTCTTCCTGTATAATTCTATATAACTTTAGTTTTCAACAATATCGATTCATTATCGATTCATTATTGACATCTGTAATGTCAGAAGGACAGGACAGAATTAAGTTGATATGATCCTATGTAAATATTTTGTTTGTATACTTCGTTCACAAATGAAAACTGTATCCCATTTAACATAAAAGTTATTTCACCATTTATGAATGTTTAATTATTATTGTATTGTATGTTAATTAGGCCAATGTCCAGTTGATTTAAGATAAATTAATTACAAGCAAAGACAATTTTTATGTAGCATAAAGTTGCTAGCCTAAACAATCGTTTGTAGCAAAAACAACAAAAGTGATGTAGCAATTTAAACTTTATGACTATGCAATAAGATCTAAAATTATAATTATATTAGATGTATGCAGTGTAAGCAAATAATAATATTGTATGATAAATCAAAATACTTGCGATTCATTTATCATAGCAACGGCAAGGTCCAATAAAGTGAAGTAATCGATTTTGTTGAAATGTGGCCTAAGAGAGTCGGCCTAAAGTAAAGCTAAGTAAGATAATGTAAAGGCTCATAATGTCAAAGTCAAATTATCGCAATGATGCACAATTAATGGTAGAAAACGAATCTGTGGGTAGCTTGTGAAAATTGTGTAGATAGTAGAAAATGTAGTGAAAAATGTTGATGTTGTTGATCCTACAGAATATTTAATAAACCGTTACAGTTTTCAGTGATTAATTTTATAAATGGGGCCTAATGTACAGAAAAAAAGTATACATGCTGAATTTTTAAATGCTTTATTGAATTCCTTGAGTTGAATATAAGTAATTATTTATCTGTGCTCCCTGTGAATTAAAATTAAGTAATACTGTTATTATAATATAATTATTGAATTAACATGAATGTTTGACGTCAATAATTAAATGTAGATGACTGTTATTATGAGAATCAGGGTACAGCATTGTGCCAAAGTAGCGTCGACTTTTATTATTAGCGAAAATAATCTATGTCTATGATTGGGATATTGTTTTGATATTTTTTTAAATATTTTTCATTATATCTAATTGACTTCCATTTCCCATACTTACTCATTTTTTGCAAATAAAAATACTGGCATGTTGAAAAACGCAATATTTTGCATTTGTTTATAAAAATAAATTTATTTTTCCGATTCGTTGTAATATAATTCATTTACTCTTAAAGTCTTGTTACACTGGTGACCCTTGATATGGAACTGTGATTATAACCAAATGCAGCTACCTGATAGATCATAATGGTTTCTTGTAGATGCATCAGCAACGTACTTACTACACAAACAGTTACCCACCATGTTAATAGAGAAGTCGTTCTTCTGATTATTACTGACTGGTAAGTTTCACCCGGAAGAAAAATCATTTCAAATATCCTTACAGATTTGGCAATGCAGTTATAAACCGAACTGAGGTTGTAAAAGACCTGGGTATTCTCCTTGACTCCAAAATGCTCCTGTCTCAACATATAGACTACATTACAAACAAAGCATTTCGTAATCTTGGATTCATTTTTCGTACATATGAGGCTTTTAATAATATCCAGTCATTCAAAATTTTATTTTATGCTTATATTCGTAGTGTTTTAGAGTATGGTTGTCCTGTGTGGTCACCGCAATATGCGGTTTACATACAAAGGATTGAACGCATTCAAAAACAATTTCTTAGAAAATTAAATTATAAAACCCGAAAAAGGCATGGTCACTACATCGATGACTGTAAGCATTACAAACTAATGCCGTCGGTAGATAGACGCCTAATGTTAGAAATGTCCTTTCTCTTTGATATACTTCATGGCAGTTTAATTAGTTCCCATCTGTTAGCCTGCATTGATTTCTGTGTACCAGTAAGGAGGACGAGACAGACTCCCTTGTTTCGTGTTCCTTATCATCGCACCAATTACGGGAAGAATGCTGTCATGACTCGAATGTTACGTGATTATAATGCAAAGTTCAGTGATATTGATATTTTCCATCTGAGCAAAAATAGCTTCAAGAATCATATATGAATGAGACTTACAAGGTACACGTGCTGCTTGTCGGCTGCACCTCGAGCCTAACTTACAATTTAATTTAAAATAATTTATTATTGTTAAGGTTCCTTTAAATTGTTTTCATTCACCTTTTTTATTTCATATTCACTTATAAAACTCTAATCAGCTTACTTAATATTGTTTATTTCATAATTTCATAATTTTATTTGTGTTTAATTCATCAATGTCGTGGATTTCGTTTTGGCTTAGGATCAACTATAATAGCCGAGTTTTATACTACACTTAAGTAGATCATAAGACATGTATGTTCTCAAGAAAAAAGCTGTTGAAATTCCTTATAAATAAATAAATAAATAAATAAGTAAACACACCTGTGCCGCTGTGGGTTGTTAATTGACGGAGTTATTCGTGCTTGAGAGCCCCGCCTACAGATAATTGTTGATTTTCCTACAAATAATAGAAAGGTATTATTGTTTCTTCTGTGATGAAAATAAGATTGATAAAATCGGGGCTGTTGTTATTTTAGGCAAATTAAAATATGCAAATAGCCCTGGGCCCTAACCACGCTAGCTACTCAAATCGTAATAGAAAAGCAAACGCTCGCGATTACGTTTCAAACGCTCCGCTTTTGACGTTTTGCTGACACCATACCATATCAATGTCAGTAGAAATCGTGAAGCTCGTGTGGGACCATAAAGTTGGTGTGTTCGTCTGGCTTATTTTATACTACCCCGGTACCTGAACCAGCCCGTATATAAGCTGTAGTCTTGGCTACAGCTTGGCCCTATTTTTGGTAAAGAGTAGATCAATTTCATGATATGTAAGTAAGCTCTCTCTTAGGTTAAGGTTAGGTTAGGTTCTCGAGTGGCGACCTCGAACCGGAAGACGCAGAGTTGGACGGCCCCCCACTAGATGGACAGACGATCTGGTGAGAGTCACGGGGAGCCGTTGTTGGATGCAGATGGCGAGCAACCGTCCATTGTGGTGTTCTATGGGGGAGGCCTATGTTCAGCAGTGGACGTCTTCCGGCTGATGATGATGATGAAGTAAGCTGTCTACAGGATTATTTATTAGGTAGATGTAACCCCATCAGTCGTACAACACATCGGATGCGATCCTGAATACCTACCTACTAAAATAGTGATACATAAAAAAATGCATAAGACAGAAAAGACAAAGTCCTCCCGAGAGCATTGCAGCCTAAGCCCGGCTCGGTGCAAACATTCATTCGTGCCCGCCCCACTTCAAACGACGTTCTATCCTTAAAAGGGAGGAGAAAATTATCTCGTGAATAAATTATATTTCTCCCCCTTTATGAAGACAGCTGAAGTGCATTTTCGTTATTTTTCTTTTCGTTTGACTCAGATCAAAGAGTGCAGGAATTCCGCCCGTGACCCCGCAAAAATAAAATGAATAAAGAATTTAATGTGACTTGATGTCTTGGGATAATAACGTTAGAGTGCTTTAGAATGTTTCCCGGGAGTTGTTTGTTTTCCCAATTTAATTTTGCATTGTCGAATTTGGAGGTTTTGTTGTTCGGCTCGCATTGTATGGGGAGGTGTTGGTTGAATTACCTAGTATTTTTTACTAGATTTTACTGTCAACATTTAAGAAATTTACTGTTAATGTAACCTTTTTGTTTACATACTTAAACTACCAACTGTTGTTTTTATAATTTAAAATGATCATCTCAGAGTTATGTGTAATTTAAACAAAAGCGTACAGGCGAACTTAGTGCTCCTCCTTTTTTGGAAGTCGGTTAGAAATTCGCCGACCGTTGCCGGAGTACAAAGTGCTAATCACGATAGATATAAAACTCGGTTAGAGGGACAGATTTAAATTAAAATCACCCCTTTGAAGAAACTGAAGGGTATTTAATTATGGTATTAGGGCAATGTTCCGCCTAGCGGCTGCATTGTTCGGTACCTGCCTACAATTGCCGAATTTAATTCACATAATTCTTTTTGTTGTTTGTCTGTAGGTAAATTAGTTTACCGTCACTTGTACATACTGTAATTGGAAATAATAATTCTAAAATCAAATAAAGCCGCACTCCCTCAATAGATCATTCATCAGTAATGTAACAAGTACCAATCCTAGTTTCGATTTTGAGCATTTTTAGTTCAGGACAATTATTTAATAGATAGCTTCTACTCATTGATGTACCTGATGCTCGAATCTGAAATGTTACAGGATCTAAAGACGAATGCACCCGGTTAGGAAGTTTTATATTCTCTTGGGACTCGGAATACTGAATAGTAATGTCTGCCACAGCAAACTTATAAAACGATCCTATCACTAAAATGAAACAATAACCGCTGGACAGTAATTGTAGCTAACCGTGTAAGTAGATGAAGAAGTTTCACAAAGTTGAAAGCTAGTAAATTGAAAACCACAGCGGGGCCGCATAGCTCTCCGCGTCGCTTTGAGCGAATAAAAACACGAACAAAATGAAAATAGGTTAAGCGCACCCTCGGGGCTGGAGGTCTGGGATATAAGTAGGTATTTGGTAGGTAGGCGTCAACTAGTTCGCTTAATAAAAAAAATGCCATGCACTCGATTGGAACTAGCAGTCGTGAGGATTGAGGATTGTCAAATGTTTTACGTGAACGTATAGATTAGCTTCTATAGAATTTGCTTTTGATAGAGGTCTGATGTTTGTGTCCGAGTAGGTAGATCTATTTAGATCAGAGATATACTTGCCTACCTACTACCTAACATTTTCATTATTCAGTTATCACTATAGCTGCTAAGGTATCATAAATTTGTTAATTCGCTTACGTCACAAACGAACTCCGCAGAATCTCGTAACTTACTTCCTGGCGAAGATATGACATTGCTTGGTTCTTATATCAACAAAAAATACGAACAATTTAAGTAGGTACCTACGTAATATACGCTTAATTAAAGAACATGTAAGTACCGCAAACACTTTAGTGAAAACAACAACCAAAGTGTCACAGTATCAGTAAACATTTCGTAGTTAATTCATCTCTCTTCATGCCAAGAGTTTTAATTCAACGAAGAACAAATATATTTTCCTGCAATATTTCTCTAATCAGCGACATATCTACTAATTTACTGTAGCAAATCCGAAAATGTCTAAATAGGTACCTAATTAAATTAAAGTTATAAATATATAGCGCTAAACTCCGAACACAGCTCACGTAAATCCCTCCAAATCCGTTTCTACCTATCGACTGTCCAAACAATCTGGGTGCTTAGAGCCGACACACATGCCAGAGTAGCGACGTCAAGAAAAGTTAGGGTATTGCTTAATTAGGGAGGCTCGGAAGCGCGTTGCTAAATAACCCCGATCTGGAGCAACGTTTATAAGGCTTAAGGGTCGGCCCGCGTAATCCTTCTCCCACTACACAAGTGGGGGGAGCTGGCGTGAAACAGAAAACCTTTTGGAGCGCGTTGCCAGTGCCAATAGGTATGAGGGTCTAATCGTGTGGTGTCAAGGCCCTGTGAGCTCTAGTTATCTTCTTTTTGTAGCATGCACAATTAAAATAAAAGTTAATCATAATCTTTAGCAGTCTAAATAAGTAGGTAAGTATGGGTGAAGTACATCTATAATAATTATGTGTAAATATTGCTGAAGTAGTAAATGTATTATATCTTTAGTAGTGTACCTATGAACATTGCTAACTAGCGTTATCTGTTAATCGATGGAGGTTTAACTTTTTTGTAAGCAGATAGCTTTGTATATTTTGTATGCTTTGTAGTTTGTATCTGTAGAGGTATAACGTTACAAAAGTGTCGCACACAGAATCTAGACAAATGTTCTCGGGCGCTGTGAACACCGATACTATTGTCGCGGCCTTCGGGTTCAAACAAACAATATTATAGCTAAGTAGGTAACTAGTTGCACCAATACACCGCCATGGATATCATGCGCTTTTACTTTTCTATTAATTCTTTATCTTTACAACTAAGTACCACTTCTTTTAGGAGCCGTACTCTATTACGGTACAGGGAATGTCGGCCCTGTTTTGTTTCTCCTCTTATTCCTGAGCACCCCAGCGGGACCCTTCGGTCCCTATGATGAGCCTCCACACACACCCCTACAGCTCTTCCCTTCCACCAGAATTCTAGGTGCCCAGGACTCTTGATGCGTGCCCCTCTCGTAACCGCGTTACGAGTGCCGGCCTTCACATCACTACAGTGTCTTAGTTAAACTACATCTCAATAACTTAAATCGCATGATCGCCATGATGGTGATTCAGTGTTCACTCTCTTCAGCACACTTGGTTGGTAATAGCTAAGGACTTACCCCGGTACAGCCCAGTAATCATGGCTTCACCAACACTACTCACTTATCGCTCATAACACTCACCATACAGGTCTTAGCAAGACTCATTTTTACACTTACAAACCACCATCCCGTGCCGCCATTCTCGCCGTCCCGTCCTACACTTCCCCCTCTCCCTCTCTTACTCCGACATATTCAACTTGATTGACATCTAAATGTCACTCAAAGTCATTCGTAAACATTAAAGGATAATATTATTTTATTCACAGAGCTAGCCAACAGATGGCGCTCAATTCAACTTTAAACTTTGATAATATTATGTAAATCGCGATGAAATCCGCGACACTCCCGGACTACAGCGAAGGTTGCAGTGCCGGTAAACGGTTTCGTATTCCTCAACCATTTTCTTTCTGGCTGTAGCTTTTTCCTCAGGTTTTTGTTATGCTCCCTATTGCGAGCGTGGTACTTTATCTATCTGCTTCACCTCTATAGGAACTTTAAGATCTTAGTCCCACGTCAAACCACATAACATCCTTCTACATCCCCCCTCTAAGGGATACAGATGTCTAACTGAATGAATAAATCATGTCTCATACATCTTTAGCAACACAACATACTAAACCATTAGTTATTTACCAATAAACATTAATTTTACTTATTGCTTTTGTAATCCAATGATATTACTTACAAACTTTCCATTTGGTACCTGTGGCTTCAGGTTACTATTTTATTTTACTATATCTTCAAGACATGCAGCTCTCAAATTTGTTACTCTGGTCTGCAGTTGTATCTCCCAGATTAAACTGTAACTCCAAAACAACCATTAATGTTAAACTCCAACATGATCAGTCTATTCATGTACTTACATCTTATGCAGTGTCCTTGCTTGACACTTATTCAAACAATACACTTAATCTGTTACAATGTCTTAATATCGGCCAAATTTCCAAACAAGTTCTTTATATGTTTTAAATAATGCTATCTCTTATGCAAATTCTTATGTTTTTTATGCAAGTACTTGGTCAGGATTGCCCATGAAATCCTGATCCTCCTCAACAAAACACAAAGTCTTGTCTTTACTAATGTGAAGTCACATCACTATTATGTACTTACTGGATAGTCAACTTACTTCAAATCTTGTAAGAACTTAACTTGATTGAAATTGATTTTCTATGGAGATCAAATTTGTGACCTCTAAACCACAAGAATTTATTCACATCATAATTTCTCTTTTGTTAACCAATCAAACAAAATTACCTTACCAATACCTTACCAAGGAGGGCAAATAAAACTTCATATCAACGATTATTATAACTCTTCATTTAGACTGTATTTTTTTTTTATACATTACTGTATTGTTACATTAAAGTATATTCATATTGATTTATAGTACTTATAGTCTATAAGTTGTAACAATCTCTTTAAACACTGTTTTGTCTCCAACTTTCTGACTGAAAATCCATCCAAGACTCTGTATTGATTAGATATAATGAAACTTGTAACTAAATTAACAATTTGTAAGTGCCCCCATAGGGCTAAACAAAATAAAATATCTGAATTTGAATATATCTATAAGAAGCCAACAGTTACTCTTTGTTGCAGTTCTTATTATTATTCCCGTTGCAGTTCTTATCTGCAAACTTTTGAGGGCAAAGAGCTCTGTTATGTGAGCCTTTACGGTGATAACAAATTTTCTCTAGTTGGCAGTTTCTAAAATAGTGTCTTGTCTGAAAACATAAATGACATCTGTTTCCCAGTTGGTTTCTTCTTGTTTTTAAAGATGAATATTTCTCACACAAATCATTATAGTGCTGCCCTTTACAAAATATGCAGTTACCTTTACTACGCTTAGAGTTTGTTTCTGTCTTTCTAAACTGCGTGGGTAGTGTATGTTTCATGCCTCTTTTGTTATCATTGAATGGTACTTCGTTCCTTGGGGAAAATGATCCTTTTCTTTCTCTAACAAATAAGGCATCGGTCGTAGATATCTCTTTGGTCATACTAGATGTTTCTCCTTGATTAGGAACAGTTTTCTGCGAGAGTTCCATGGCTGTTATTATTATTTCCAACTGATCTCTAATGGATTTCAGAGTCATTCCCTCTCAAGGTCAAATTTAGCTCATAAATTATTTTTTCTGGAAACTTACTAAGAATAGTGAACCTTAAATGATTATTATCAATGTCTTCTCCTAAAGATTGTAGAATTCTCAAATTTTCCTCAATGTTATTTAATACTTTACGGTAGCTCTCGACGGATGATTCCCTACTCTGCAATTTATGGAGTTCCTAATAGTGAGAATCTATTAGAATTTGCTTATTCCCAAAACGTCTTTTTAAAGTATCTACAGCGATCTTATAATTTTTTGTAGTAGTAGCTAATCCTTGTACAGCTTCTAAGGCAGTACCTTGCAGAGATGTAATGAGGTAGGATAGCTTATCAACATCTGGTAGGGCTTTGCTGTCTACACTTGCTTGAAACTGGTCCCAGAAATCATGCCATTTTAATATTTCCCCTCTAAATGTAGGAAGGGTTAGTTTAGGTAATTTTGTATGTGCATCTACTTGTAGATTAGTTGCAGAACTTAATATGTTATTAAGTTTTATAATAAAGTCTTCGCCCTTAAGTTGGAGGTCAGTACTTTGTTTTACTACATCTTGAGATATATTAGTGCATTTCTCTATGTATATGTGTATTTCTTTTTGCAAGCTATTTGTAGAGGTGGTTAATTGGGTTTTACTCTGGTTAACTTCTTCCACTGTTATGCCACTTGTTTGCGACCGCTCATATATTTCTGTAGCTTGAATAATAGATTCATGAAGCCGTGTTTTCAACAGCGACATGCGTAGAATAAGAGCCTCATCCATGTCGCGGCTTTACTGCTAGTGGTACTTCACAACTGCGTAGAATAAAGATTTCCTCACTCTTCACACTAACCTATCACACACTTTATACTTTTACAAACTTTCACAGAAAAGTATTACAAAGTTTTATTTTTCACCACACCGTTATAACTTTATAATTTATTTCCTGAAAACACCTTGCAAGTTTGTCAAGTTTTCCGGACACAGTACTGCCAACTCAAAGAGTAGTAAAGTCGTAGACAAAGTAATTCATAGACTCGAAACATAACTTTACTTACTTGCAGGTATGAAAATTATTGCTACCTTTAAATTAATATTAACTACGTGAAATTATGTTTTTCCTTCACTGTAATTTCACCCGTGATTTTTTACAGTTAACTATTTAATTCAGAGAATTTCTTTTTCACAACATTAATTTGGCAAATAGGAAGTCACTGGTCGATAATTGTCACTAAAACCGGGACAACACCGAACGCTTCGTTATTTGACCGAAATTACCTCAGACAGCCTCCGTTCATGGGCGGCAGCATGTGCCACGTATGAAAACCTGTACAACACGATTCCCCATACGCCACCCGGGAAAGTTCCATTACTACTTCCTTACCTCCATAGCGAAAGAGAACAGAAATACACATTTTCATATTTCTGTCTCAATACAACTATCAGCCACAAATAATATTATAATGCGTCATGCAAAACGGGTCCTTTATTTCCCATGTCTGGGATTATAACATAGACAATAGTATTCTGACCAAGGTTCCTGAAATAAGAACATTGCTGTAAAAATACAGTGACTAATTTTAATTTGAAAGCAGTAATATTTATTCATCTCAACATAATCATTGTACTATTTCGTAACTTGGTAAAATACTTCTTCACAGAATTATCATTGTAAAATGTCATCTGTAGATTAATAAATAACAACCATTTTAACTTCTGGGTTGCAGTAGATGAAGAAAGGCATAACTTCAGCTACTCTCGTATCTTTCAGTACTTCGCAGCAAACCAAGAAGCTAATAAATAAAATTCTTGCAGCAAGCTATAGACAAAATGTTATTAATATTCAGAAATGAAACCGAGATACAAACAAACCAGCGAGTGTGAAAGAGACAGTTGTGCCGTAGAGAAAGAAGTCATCTCTGCCCAGCGCCTTCCTTTAAGCTGGTCGTTCGGAAACCTAGATGAATGTGATTACACAATAATGTATTAGAAATCGGAACACACTTACAGGAGAAACACAATATAAAAAAAACACAATATTCTCTCATACACACAATGATAAATTAATTACATGCAAACATAATAAAACCACAACACAGTATTATGAATTGATTATATTTATCACAATATAGAAAATAACATACTATCTTAAACTAATGAAACTTGTCTCTACATGCTTTGTCTATGAGAAGTATATAGTCACCTCAGCTCGTCTCCCTTCGAACATAAGTAGGTATCTCCATACCAACTCACTTAACTGTAGCCTCGGTTTCTCTTAGCAACCAGACCTAGCCATGTCAACACTATGACATGTCTCTCAAGCCTCTCTGAACTCTCAGAGCAGACCACTCGTCTTCGGACCTTTTTAGCCAGTCTCTCTGATCTCATCAGAGCAGACCGCTTGTCCTCAGACCTTTTTTGCCAGCCTCTCTGAACTCTCAGAGCAGACCACTCGTCTTCGGACCTTTTTAGCCAGTCTCTCTGATCTCATCAGAGCAGACCGCTTGTCCTCAGACCTTTTTTGCCAGCCTCCCTGAACTCTCAGAGCAGACCACTCGTCTTCGGACCTTTTAGCCAGTCTCTCTGATCTCATCAGAGCAGACCGCTTGTCCTCAGACCTTTTTTGCCAGCCTCTCTGAACTCTCAGAGCAGACCACTCGTCTTCGGACCTTTAGCCAGTCTCCCTGAACTTATTAGGGCAGACCGCTTGTCCTCAGACCTTTTTTGCCAGCCTCTCTGAACTCTCAGAGCAGACCACTCGTCTTCGGACCTTTTTAGCCAGTCTCTCTGATCTCATCAGAGCAGACCGCTTGTCCTCAGACCTTTTTTGCCAGCCTCTCTGAACTCTCAGAGCAGACCGCTTTAACTTGCAGTAGCCAGTCGCCCCGAACGAATCGGGGCCAGACTGTCCACCACTCTGTCATCGAAGGGACCCTGAGATGAGAGACTCTCCCAAACACAAAGGCAAAGTGAACATAAAAGGGAAACAATAATAATTATTGTACCCACTCAGCTATTATAATTTTTTTTTTTTTTTTCAATTATATATTTTTTTTTTTTTACAAATATGCATTTACTTTACTTAGGCAGTTTTGCCATCTTGTGCCACATCATTATCGTTTGCTTAGACCGAGCACCTCCACCATAATGTCGCGGCCTTCGGGTTCAAACAAACAATTTTATAGCTAAGTAGGTAACTAGTTGCACCAATACACCGCCATGGATATCATGCGCTTTTACTTTTCTATTAATTCTTTATCTTTACAACTAAGTACCACTTCTTTTAGGAGCCGTACTCTATTACGGTACAGGGAATGTCGGCCCTGTTTTGTTTCTCCTCTTATTCCTGAGCACCCCAGCGGGACCCTTCGGTCCCTATGATGAGCCTCCACACACACCCCTACAGCTCTTCCCTTCCACCAGAATTCTAGGTGCCCAGGACTCTTGATGCGTGCCCCTCTCGTAACCGCGTTACGAGTGCCGGCCTTCACATCACTACAGTGTCTTAGTTAAACTACATCTCAATAACTTAAATCGCATGATCGCCATGATGGTGATTCAGTGTTCACTCTCTTCAGCACACTTGGTTGGTAATAGCTAAGGACTTACCCCGGTACAGCCCAGTAATCATGGCTTCACCAACACTACTCACTTATCGCTCATAACACTCACCATACAGGTCTTAGCAAGACTCATTTTTACACTTACAAACCACCATCCCGTGCCGCCATTCTCGCCGTCCCGTCCTACACTTCCCCCTCTCCCTCTCTTACTCCGACATATTCAACTTGATTGACATCTAAATGTCACTCAAAGTCATTCGTAAACATTAAAGGATAATATTATTTTATTCACAGAGCTAGCCAACAGATGGCGCTCAATTCAACTTTAAACTTTGATAATATTATGTAAATCGCGATGAAATCCGCGACAACTATATCAGGCTAAACCTAACAAAGTTAAACAAATGCTCAACTATTCGAAGGACAAGCATAAATTGCTATTTATGGGTCATAATCCATGGGATTCCGGGTTAAGTCCGGCCGGCCATTGCCTGGTCGTCATCATCAATCTTGCTCAGACCCGCATAATCACAGAAAACGTAACCGTGGATTATATGCGACCTCAATTTTTAAGCGACGCCGTATGTCTTGTAGACCTATATCTACATAGGTACACGGGCTCAAGGAAATGTCGGCTCTGTTTGTTATTAATCACAACCCTTTCTACGTCTTATATAGAATATTTGTTTTTCTAATAGCGGTAGGTGCCACTGTTTTTGAAGCTTTAGGAAGATTGTCACGTTCACTTCGAGATTGTTAGGAAAATTATATTTTAAGAAGATAGTTGTGACTTCGAGTTACGACTCAATATAATTATAACTCTAAATTGAAAATTTAAAAACCACCGATGCGACGACCATTTCATCAAATGTATACAATAATCAACAGAAAATCTGTGTAAATGTATGATACATTATTTTGTTATGACATTATAATAATTGACATTAGAATAGACAACGAATCTAAATATTGATGCCACGGAGGTTTAATTCCTAGTAAAATATTATCAATTATGATTCAATTTCATGTAATAACTTTGGTTGAGGTGGACGGTAGCAGCCCAGGGGAAGAATTTTCAATAACGCTAAAATTATTTTAAATTAGATTTGTGTGTGATTTGTTTTGTTTGTTCTTACCACACTCTGACTGCGTGAAGTACTTAGGTTTCCACCTCGACAGGCGACTTACATGGAAGTACCACATCAAAAAGAAAAGAGACCAAGTGAACCTTAAGTATCGCAACCTGTACTGGCTCATGGGGAGAAACTCAGTACTTTCGGTGGACAACAAACTACTCATCTATAACACAGTGCTAAAACCAATCTGGACATACGGCATCCAGTTATGGGGCCTAGCTAGTAGAAGCAACATACTCTGCCTGCAGCGCGTGCAGAATGGCATACTGAGAGCCATATCCGGTGCCCCGTGGTACACCAAAACTGAGGAGATCCATGAGTGGCTCGCAGTGCCAACAATTGCTTCAGAAATTGAACGCTTCAAAAAACGATACAAGGATCGTTTGTCATCCCACCCGAACCCACTCGTCGCTGAGTTGTTGGACCAGTCAGTGGTGGTTAGAAGATTAAAAAGAAACCACCTACTCTAAATGGGAGGCGCGGCGTTGGCTGTGCCGCCATAATGTCTTCACCGTTCACACACAACTCACTCGCTTATGGTCTGGTGACCGATTGCAAATAGAGAAAGAGGAAAAAAAAAAATTAGATTAGTTTTTTTATATTTTGTCTCAATGGCGTAGCAGCGCCCTCTAGAATTATTATAACGTAATATTCCATGACCATTAACAAAACAAACAAAATTTAACGCATGCGCGTATCCATCATTTGACACGTGACTTATGGAACGTCTTTAGTTCTTACACAAATCTCATTTAAAAATTGATAAAATATTCATTTTTTCCAGAATCAGGGATACTTTTCATATTTATAATATTGTAAAAAGCCAGTTCAGACTGTTACGATCATTTAAAAATATAATAAATCGAAATCCAATAATCTCAAATTTCGATTGGATTCGAGCCGTGGAAGTTGGTTTTGGCCGTGAATGTGGCTTTTTAACCTACAAAAGAGCTGATGATCTTCAAACGGCTGAACCGATTTTCATGAAACATAGCTAAGAACACTCTCGATCAGAATACCTATCTAACAAAAGAAACACAATTGAAATCGGTTCATCAGCTTGGGCGCTACGTTGCCACAGACAGACACACATATACACAGATACACATGTTAAACTTATAACACCCCTCTTTTTTCGTCGGGGGTTAAAAAGCAACCGTCGTGGATAGTTATATAAAGTCATAACTAATTAAAACTAAGCTCGTTAAGGGACTTGCGACGAAACTGCTACAAAAACGTTTTGCTTAATTAAAGTATCTATACTTGTACTAAGCACCGCCGCTTCGCATAAACTATTATCAAATCAAAGAACACAAACGTTAATATTTTATCCAGCAATTTGCTCACTAAGGGCAAAGGACGCTATCTCAGCAACGGAATGTGCTAATAACGAGATCGAAAAACCCTGGCAAGATAAAGTCGGTGCTACGGAGGGTGAATTTTAATTAAATGCGTCTACGACATTAATGAGATGAAAGTGAAGTTGGGCCTTTAATCGTGATTTGTTTGTAGTAACGGCCGAGGGTCGAAGGATCAGACAGCTATGAATTTATCAGATAAGTTTTCATTGAATATAATAATTTGAATTCGCAAGTTGGAAAGTTTCGACAGGATTATTACAAGAGTATCAGATCATATCACTATATCATCATTATTATAAGAAAAATTAATAAGATGTACCTAAAGAGGAGTAGAACACAGGAGGGAATGGAGGTGTTGGGCTTCCAGCTCTCTGACTTACCGTACGAAACACAGCTATATATATCTAAATATATATAACTCAAACGTGACTGACTGACTGACTGACATAGTGATCTATCAACGCACAGCCCAGACCACTGGACGGATCGGGCTTAGATTTGGCATGCAGGTAGATGTTATGACGTAGGCATCCGCTAAGAAAGGATTTTGATTAATTCTACCCCCGAGGGGATAAAATAGGCGATGAAAGTTTGTTAAGTTAAACTCCAGGCGGACAAAGTCGCGGGCTCAGCTAGTTATATATATATATAATAGGTACTTTACGCTGATTGAGGATAAACCAGTCGAGTGACAGACTGTACGTATAGAGTACGACAGACGTACAGAGGGATATTTAAAAGTGTACTGGGCCTGTTGTAAATACTGTTACTCCTGTAAGCCAGTATCCTCAATATTGTTCAATGATGATGCCAAGGTTTGACTCTCGTCAAGTCCCAGGGAAAGTTACATTGTCTTGGAACCTGTTGTTAGTACGTGAATATTAAATAGGTAAGAAGTGGGTAAAAAAAATCGCCAGACTGACACACCAACTGTATAGTCCCAAACTAAGCAACGTTTGAACTATGGGTACCGTAAAATGGACTGGGGGCGATCCTGAAGACACCCAAACCTGGGCAAATTAGGAAAAGGACATATCCGACATTATTCCCAGCGAGAATCGCCCGCAACCACCATGTGCTGTGAGCCGAGCGGCCTGCGCTCTAACCACTGCGCCAAGCGGTCGTCTTAAAACATCTATATTGCTGCGAGCGAGGTGCGAAGATTCGGGTATGCCGTCCGCTTACATTGTATGAATTGCAACGGTTAAATCGAGCAGCTGGGAGAGGCTAGCGACTGGCACGAATTACTTCCGTCAGTTTAGCAAACTTCTTTAAGCGGTAACGCGCAGACCGCATCAAATATTCACAACATCGGTCCGGAAAAAGGTTTTGACAAAACGGTGTCGTTTCGGCTCCCGGCCTTTAAAAGGATTCCGTACTTTCGATCTCCGCGGGACAATAAACCTATTTCTTTTTGTTTTATCTTTCACTTCACTACCGGGCCTGAAGAATGATGTTCGGGTCCGAGCTTCGGATCCTATTATTTGTTGTGGGATATACGATGGGCGGCTTGCTTCTACAGATCGTGTGTCAAATGTGAAAGTTCAAGTTTTCCGTGGAAGGGAATATTTTAAGGATTCCGGAGGCGTGCTCTATCAAAGTTTATGGCTCTCTGGAAGACGTATGGCGGTACGGTTACGTAATCATAGTTGATTTGGTGCGTGAGGCATCTTGTAAAAATGAATTTTGCTTTAGCAGTACCAAGCTAGCCACATCTTTCGCCACTGGCAAGGCTTTTAAAATCTTTCTGCCCCTATCAGCAAAGCAGATATTTGGGGAAACTTGAAGTCTTTCATCACTTAAGTATTTCTATTAGGTAGCATAGCTGGTTTATTAATATAGGTACCACCAACAATCCTTACATTTCATATCTACACAGAATCATTTAAATGCTCGATCCTAGACAAATAAGTTCATAAAGCCCCAATTGAAAGAAATATTTTGAGGAAGCGACATCACTTTGGTTTTCCGCTGAGTATCAATAGAATTGCTAAGACCATGATGACGTCATCCCTGGCTGTCTAGCACACAGACAGATGTAAACTTAAACAAGTAAGTACCTACATCTCGTTATCCCATCTCCATATAACTGAATGCTGCCGTCGAGGCGGGGAATTGAATATGGCGCCTTATGTTATGCGTCATGTAGATATCAATGAACATGTTCCTAGCGTTATTGCCATGTTACGCAAAGAGAGTACCTATGTCGAACGGCCACTTGTAATATTTAGATAGGTAGCTGCCTCCTAAGACAAGTACTTAGTGATGAAGATTGCATTGAGAAAAAAAAATAACGACACCAAATGATTTATATAGCTCCTTCCTAGATTTGTAGTTAATTTTGCGGCATTAGGACACATGGCAATGGCCAATGGCACGATGGCCTTAAAAGCAGTATAAACTGCATTTACGAGTAGCAGTCAAACATAATCAAGAAATAGTATGTGAACAATTTGCAAGGGTAAGTAGAGTGGTGGTATATTTAAAAAATGGCGAAAAAAAATACTTACTTAGTATTACTTACCTACTATTTGATTAAATAAGTACCCGATACATATCCATACTCCCAAGAAGGTATTATTCTAGATTTAACAAACAAACACCCTGTGCCTATAAGTATGCTTAAGTAGATAGGGACCTACCTACCTAGTTAATCTTTATGGATCAATCTAAATTGCACTTTATCCCCACTAAGCTCGTAAATACTCGCAATAGAAAAATCACATCTCTGCCATCCATTCTTCTGGTATCTATTTGTGAGCAATAAAGAATTCAAATTGGAAAATCCAATTTGTAGTACAAAACAGCATGTTTAAATATGCAACGGGGGCTTAGAAAAAAATTGCTGCAATGCCGTGAAGGGAGAACAAGGGGGTCATTTTACAGTCGGGGTCGAAATAAAAAATTGGATTTATGAGGTCATTCTCATTTATGTGCAACAAAGGACTACGGAGGTCAGATGACCTTTGAAGATTATTCGGAGTTTTAAAAGATCCCCTGTGTGCGCTAAACACTTTAACCACCAACCAAATTGTATTTGGCTAGCGTATGTTTTTAAAAAAGTCCCAAAAAGTATTTTTAATTTATTTTTTGTTACTAAAATAAATGTGTAATGTTATTTTTTTATTTTATTTTTGAATTCAAAATTGGAACAGTGTTGCAGCGTTCTTCTTCAGATAGTTATTAGAAATCCTTGCTCTAATAGGTATAGTTCTTTATAACGACTAGCACCAATAATTAAACAAACTAGCGTTTCATTAAAACACATACTATCCCATGTGTAACTAGATCGATAGCCTCCACTAATCCAATTAGCATTCAGGTGAAACCCCATCCCTTATTTCAATTTGAATTAAGTATAATTGTCACGAGAGCTGGCGTGACGGTGCTTTGTCACAGATAGTCCTTCGTGAGATGTCTAGCAATTCCGTCCGACGGTAATTCTAATTTAGTTTTACATTGTAGCTTATGGCTTGACGTTTTTGACTTTTTGAAGTAGGAAGAGAAATATATTGATTATAAGATCGCTATCCTAATTTGGTAATGTTACTAACTATTTTTTACCAAACGTGTATTATTATAAAGTTCTGTGCCATTTTAATATATACATTTTGGTTTAGTAGTGTATCTGTATACAGTACCTACGGAACTCTGATTGTGAGACCAAATCAGGCTTGACTGTTTTTTTTTATCTAGAACCATTCACTGTCTCACCTATGATTGATAATACTATAAACAAGTTATTTTTACTGCTTATACTTGTATTTGACTTTGACTAATTTAGTTCCAGGGTTTCGCCACATTAGACCACGTAATCAAATTAATAACGTAACTTACACATAAACTAAAAAAGTGGAAACCAATGCTTATCTCGGTTGTGTCAAGTCGCGTCGAGGGTCACGGCGGGTGAGATTAAAACAATCTATAATACAATTCCGCTTGCCAAGTAAAAATACTGGAAACTCTGTGTTTATTACGATTTATTCAGATGTACTGCAAGGCCCCTAGACTTTTACTGAAGTTTTTGTAACATAAAAAAACTGTATTTTCATTACTCATACTCTGAAAGTAGGTCTGAAGTTGCCTGAGGAGCGGGTTGAAAGTAATACTTTTCCGGCCCGGGAGAATCGCTTTCAACTGCAAGCTGTCAAATTATATAAAAAAAAATAAGTTCCATTTTCACATTTCTATGGAACCATGTTCAAACTTTTTCTACAGTCACTCAATTACAGCACTATGTAAAATTGAAATAACATAAAGTTAATTATTAATTAAATAATATATATTTTTAAATGACTTGATTATAATTTAGTTTCAACAATTTCTTTTATATAACATAGATTTAGGCGAAATATTTAAAGATGAAAATGAAAAATAATGGCTAAATAATGAAGCTGGCCGGCCAACGAAAAAAAAACAAAATAGGCGGCAATCCGAACTTCATTTGTTTTTTCGAGTGGTAGAATATTGTTCATACTTCCTTGTATTATTTCTTTAGCCAAGTCCAGTTTTTATTTTTATTTTCCTTGTATTCGTAATGAAAAGCACAGTGTTTACCTCGGGTGAAAGACTTATTTTGTCCCTCGAACTATTAGCGCCCTCGCTACGCTCGGGCGCCAAATCCTCGTCTCGGGAAAAAATAAGTCACTTTCACCACTCGTGTGTACAAATACAATGTACTATTAAATTACTTTTTACGTAAGTTCGACGTTGACGGACATTTCAAAGTACCATAGAAACAATCAATATATAAGTTTATGTATATAAATAAATATCTATAGACTTTATGCTACCCATATAAAGACCAGGTCTTTTTGGTATCTATAATTGCACAACCTATGTACACGACGACGCGAACGTTTAAGTTCAATTTTTACATTACAGTATAATTTTTATTCCAAGTTATTCGACCTAATACGAAGATATTGGTTCAAATATTCCTAAACAACAAAGTAGAGTCTTTGCCGTTTATTCCAATTTCCTCATTCCGCCGCAGTGTATTCGCATGGTAAGACAGTGTAAGCGCCGGCTCGGTTGCACTAACTTACGGAACTTTACGATTTCCGTCCAGCCCGGTTGTCCCCGAAATTAGGGTTGCGGATGCAAAAATAGAAATAGGTAATTCTCGGGCTGAGGTACGGAACAAAGGTCTTCGCTAATACGGTAATTGACTGACATTTTAAAATTTCATTGCAAAATTAAACAGGGTGTTTCAAAAGAAGGAAATAATATTTTATTTACATTACGATATTATGAAGATGCCCAGTGATTAATAAAAATAAATAAATAAATATCGCCAGACTGACACACCAACTGCATGGTTCCAAAATAAGCAAAGTTTGTACTAGGGGTACCGTACAATGGACTGGGGGCGATCCCAGTGACACCCAGAACCGGGCAAATTACGAAAATGCCATTTCTGAAATTTGCCCCGGCGGGAAGCGAACCCGCAACCACCATGTGCAGTTAGCCGAGCGGCCTACGCTCGAACCACTGCGCCCAGCGGCAAGACAGACTACACTATCTTATTTTTAGTATTTATGGTCCTTTGAAAATGTGTCACAACTTTTGTATTGCGGCCTTAGCACACGACCAATAGCCTATAACATAGTGTAAACTGCCTGAACGAGTAGTAGACACCAAAATTTAAGAAGTAGTTTGTATAAAAAAATTGGATAGTCCGTACTTGAAATACCTACTTATAACTTTTTTTAAAAGGTGTCTGTAGTCAGTACGTGAAGTAGGTAGAACACTCTTCCAGTTCAGAAGAGAAACTAACTTCAATTATACATTTAATATGGTGAATAGTAGTAGTAGTGATAGCCGATTGGTTAAGCACGCGTCTTGCGGGCTACCAGGTCTTGAGTTCAAACCCCGGCTCGAACCTCTGGATTTTTCGAAATCTATGTCCGAATCATAATTTCTATATGATTATCACTTGCTTACGGTGAAGGAAACATCGTGATGAAACCTGCATGTCTTAGAAGATTTAACTAATTTTCGAAAGACATGTGAAATCCGCCAACCCGCACTGGGCCAGCGTGGTGGATTATGGCCTGAATCCCCCTCGTGTTGAGGGGAGGCCCGTGCCCAGGAGTGGGACGTCAAAAGGGCTAAAATTACACATTTAATATGGTGAATAGTTAAACTTAAACATCTAATCGAAATTCATGATCGTTATCATCGATTCGGGTAATTTCTATTATATTACCTAGTTGTATAGAAAAGCTCAAAATATGTATCCTTCGCAATCGATGTCGGAAGTTGAAAGCTAGTCGTATAATGAAAAAATAATACTGCGATGCCGGTTTATGACCGGGAGCATCTCAAATCGAATGATGCTGACCCTTTTCCGATTTCCGGGAACATAAAAGGTGTTTAAAGAAAATAAGGACTCTTGGAGCCGTTGTGGGTATGGGAACTTGAAAAATTTAAGATACAAAACACTAAGTAGGATGTATTCTTACATAAGACGGGAGTCAGGCATATCCTATCTACTTCTTACCTTATTCTAATTAATTCAGGGTTTATATTACATTAACATAATTATGGTAGGTAACTTGAAATAATAAATGATCATGTTCCATAATTAATGTTATTAACGTATCCATATAATAACGATGTTCGTTCGTGAAACTCAAGCCCTTAAATAGAACCAGGGCCAATTAAAATAATAATTTCTGAGGAATAACAACCTTCTCAAGTAGCGTACCTATCATACAAAGTTGTAAGATAATTTGAGCTAATATAATATATTTAATTAGCGTTTCAGTTTTTCGCCGTAAGAGACATCTTTGATATGAGCGATTCTTCAGCAGTGATTATTTGCTAATGCCAATACATACGATTTATACACGATATTACCGTCGATAATATGGACTCTATATCTACATCACTGCTAAGTGGCGCTAGTGTGCTAACCGACACTTAAGAGCAATTTTGGCTCGAGTTGAAATTCCGGCAGGGGCAGTTACATGGTAAAGCAAACACGTGAAATGTGGTAGAGACCACAGGGGCGTGTGACTATGCATAACAGATGGTTTTGAGGGCAATGATGGACACGTGCGGATGGAAATATATCCAGGATTAATATCTTATAAAATTATTATTATATTTTAAAATTGGTGTCACCCATGACAAGTAGGTTCTTTTCCAGCGGAAAATATTAAATAGCAATAAATATGCTTACAAAAAAACCATCTAAGTGAGCACCCATTTTGGATACCAAAATGGACAAAGTGTTTGATAGATAGCGACAAGGACTGCTTAGCTATACTTGCCCGAGTACTTAATTATTATAAGAAAATCACATTATATATGATTTAGTAAGTAATTATTATTTAATATAATTACTTACTTACCTACATACATGTTATGAAGTGTGTCCATAAAAAATCGCACCAAGCGTGCATCGTGAACTGCAACGAATGAAAATAAAAACACTGAATATGGGACACGTGATTAAAAATCACCAACGGACATAAATCCGGATATTAATCCACACAAAAATCGGGCCAACCTATATCTATTTACAAAGCATCGTGGTTATGGCAGAGTGTAGGTACTGACTGCCGAAATATTGCTAGCATGCCATACAACCTTGAGTAAAGCTCCGTGATCACGTACGGAATTGTTGCGTAGCGCATGTACCGATTTATGGGTGGCTTTACAACGGCGTAAAACCTCTATAATAATGTTAATAGGTTCAAGCTGATGCCGGTATAGTATACAGAACGAGTCGTGATCCGCAATGCGAAGGCTTGCGTGAACACGAAAGTCGATAAATTGTATTCGTTTGGTCAACGTTTTTATCTCTGGTTGGTGTTTGTTAGGGTATCGAATGACATTTCACCTCGTATAATTACAGATTTTTTGTAATTATATAATTTGGCAGTAGATTTCATTTCATTTTCATTTATTTTTCCAAAAAAAAACTTATAACTATACAATATAATATAATAGCCGCACCTCAAAAACCACAAGGGGCTTATATGTGTGTCGGCGAGTCGTTTTGAATATAAAAGGACTTAAGTTTAGTTTTGAGATCCCCCGTGTTTTGGATATATTTTTGTTGCACATGGTCTGGTAACATACTTAAAGATTCCTTTGGTGGAGGTGGGTGCATCGATTTAATATATTTTTTTATTAAAATATTGGATCCATGGATGAAGTTTTTTTATTAGTATTGTATAGTAATTAAATTGTAGGCCGTAGTTGGGCATTACAATTTCACTAGAGAGAGGGCAGTGTGCTCCAGCTTGATAGAATCAAATTAAAAAAAACTACATAATAAAATTAATTGATATGGATTTGTTGGACCCTTGGACGAAGGATGTTGGACCATACCGGTATCACTTATAGTAGAATAAAAACATTAATTTCATTTACATTTTAACTTTTTGAACTTATTCTTCAACACTTAACATACATCAAAGAACGAAACATCCTACTAACATTATAAATGTGAAAGTTTGTGAGTGTGGATGTATGTATGTATGTATGTATGTATGTATGTTTGTTACTCCTTCACGCAAAAACTACTGAACGGATTTGGATGAAATTTGGAACACAGATAGTTTATAACCGGGATTAACATATAGGATACTTTTTATCCCGATAATCCCGAAATTTTTGTTATGTTAAATACTACGCGGACGAAGTCCGTGGGCACAGCTAGTATCAAAATATTCATGACGTTACACTATCAAATATGAATCCTCTCCGTATTGAAGTGACTTCAGTTAGGTAGTAGGGGAAAACATGAAGGTTTAAAAAATCCAGTAGGTTGCAAGGAATATTGTCGGCACAGCGTTCTCGTTACGGGTTGGGGCGGCCGTAACTTACAGAATTTTATGAGGAGGCTCGCCCGCCGTCTAAATATTTAGGAAATAATTACTTAAGTACCCGCAGCGCGTGTAAGTATGGAGGAAATATTACGGCTGTGGTGGGGCGTCGGAATTGGGGGCCCTGTGTGGGTCGAGGATGTTAGAACCGCACATATTGTAACTTAACATACCGAGACTTCTATTTATAAGTTTCATTAATTTAAAACATTTTTTTTGTTATTTATACATCATAACACTGTATAGTATATGCTGGACACTAGATAATAGGCGCGTTAACATGCACCAAGCAGTGCAGAGCGATCAGTTTTGAGTCTTACCCCGTAGACATAAAACACTAGCAGACGTCAGATAATTCAACTATTCAGAGAATAATTGTTCTGAGATAAACGGCCCGACGCTGACTGAGAACTCTCTAATCCCTCACTAGCTGCTCAGTTAAATGAAACACTTAACTTTTTCACGTTATCGGTCAACTGGAGCAGTTTAAACGAGAAAAATGAACTAAAATACTTTTCAACTATTTAAACTTCATGACTGGTGTTGAAGACTTCACCAACTTCAGATTAAATTCTTTTTATAGTAGCCTCACGATTTTTGCGTGTGTCAGTATCTAGGAAAAATTATCTTTGAAAGTGTTCCAATTTTAAACGATGACGTTGACAAATCTAAACTCAAATTGCGTGTTAGGTAATAATTAGTTTTTGAGGTTAGTTTTAAATACTTAACTTATCCCTTATTAACACGTTTATATCTGAAAGGTCCTATAGTTTACGATCTAATCAGTAACTACTAATGTTGTTACAAAGTTAACTAAAGAAATACGATTGAGATTGCAAGATATACTACCTTAAATTCAAAGTCAAATCGTTTTTGTTTAGTTTTACAAAAACACTAACAAACAAATTAGCGTCATGGATAGTCTTTCCTTGGAATAAAGATAATGAATCCATGTCAAAGGCATCGCAAACAGGTACAAACAACCTACGCCTTATCATCAACATAGTGATATTTAAAAATAAATGTTACTACCTGTTCCCAAAATATAAAACGAAATATTCGTGCTGTTCAACTTCGTGGCCACCGGGATTAACCCGCGGACAGTGACACGTCCGGCCACTAAACACGGACACGTGTCCGCCGTGTTCCGCTCCACGCGATTCGAGCTTCCTTCACTGCCGAAACGCGTCTGCGAATTTTTAAATTGAATTTTGTGCAAATCTTATTTGACTGAACAGACGTGCACTGTTGTATATTGTCAGTACATGCTTGTTTATGTCACGTGCAACTCTGAATATGAACATGGATTTATTCTTATGTGTCTGTTTTTTTTGTTATTTTTCAAAGGTCCCTCATAATAGTACCACCAGTACATTTATTATTACTAGTATTCCCGTTGTAATGGTCGAAATTCGACCATAATTTAAATTAAAACATTTAAATTTAAATTTTAAACGTCATTAAGGTTTTATTGTCAAAGACTATTTGATACTGGCACTCAGAATGCACTATAGAAGTCTCGCCCTCCAAAAACTGTCACCGTTTGTCAGTCAGACAGTCAGTCGGGGTGAAGGTTACAAATGTGTGTGCCAATTCATAGTAGTGTGTGTAATGTTATTTATTGATTTTAATGTATTTCTAAGTATTATAACACAAAAATATTAGCATTCTGCACTCCTTTTCTGTATAAACATAAACTATAAGTGTCCCAAATTTCATACTCCTCCGTCCGCGCAATTTTCGTATTAAGGTGAAGGCGCCTGACTAGCCCAAGAAATTCAAAATTTTCGTTAATTTTTATATGTTATCCAAAATCTGAAAACATTTAAGACAACATTTTGTGATTGGCGATACACACAGTAAGCAGTGCGTTTATTCATCATCATCTGCCTTACCTTTTCCCATTATCTGGGGTCGGCGCAGTATGTCTTTTCCTTCCATTCATCGCGCTTTCCTGTCATACTCACATCCACTCCAACCTCGTTCATATCACTCTTGATACACTCCATCCATCTTTTCTTTGGCCTTCCTCTCGCACTGTATCCATCCACATTCATATTCATCACTCTTTTAGTCACATGTTTCTCATCCCTTCTCATCACGTGTCCAAACCATTCCAGCCTCCTACCTCTTACTTTATCGGTTATTGGCGCTACCCTGACACTGCCCCTTATGTACACATTCTTCACCTTATCCATTCGCGTCACTCCACACATCCATCTCAACATTCGCATCTCGGCAGAGTGGAGACGTTTCTCTTCCCGCACTTTAGTCGCCCAGCATTCCGAGCCGTACATGATTACCGGTCTTATGATCGATTTGTAAATTTTCCCCTTAATTTTAATAGGCATTCTTGGGTCGCATGTAGTGCTGGTAACTTGTCTCCACTTCTGCCATCCTGCATTGATTCGCCGTTTTATGTCACGGTCAACTTCTCCGTCATGCTGAAGTAACGAACCGAGATATTTAAAATCAGAGCAAACTGGTATTACAATATTATCCATTTCAATCGACACTGCACTAGAGACACCGCCGAAATCACAGAACATATATTCAGTTTTGGTTCTGCTGATTTTCAAGCCAACAGTCTCCAGTGCGTGCCGCCAATTCTGCAGTTTGCTCTGTAACAACGCCCCATCCTCCTCTATAAGTACGATGTCGTCGGCAAAGAGCATACACCAGGGCGCCTCTTCCTGTAGGGCCGATGTCAAAGCATCCATAACTAACAGGAAGAGGTATGAGCTTAAGGCCGATCCCTGGTGCAAACCGACCGCTACTCCGAATCCGTCCGTTACTCCAGCTGCAGATCTCACCCTGGTAACCGGGTTTCTGTACATGCTACGAATCAGATTCACATACTTCGCAGGCAAACCTCTTTCTTTCAACGCCCACCACAGAACCTCCCTAGGTACCCTATCGTATGCCTTTTCGAGGTCAACAAGCAGTGCGTTTATTAATACATTTATTTTACTCTAAATATTATCACGGTGGATACGATACTAGTAAATCACGAAATATACAAAAATTGCCAGAATATCTGGATAGCTGTCGTTCTTGAAATGTTTTAGAGTAAGTTAAATATATTAATAAATGCACTGCACACGGTCTTTGTCGCGAATCACAAAATGTGCCTTTTATTATTGTCAGATTTTGAAAAATTTCTAAAAACCTCAAAAAATTTGAACTTCGCGGGCTAGATGGGCGCTTTAGCCTTAAGCGTTTGAATGTTTTTCCTCCACGTATTAATATATAGATACATTTTGTGAATCTGATGTTAGTACTTAAATTATATGGTGGTAAATATCAACTAAACTTTAATAAAATTATAATTTTAGCCCTTTTTGACGTCCCACTCCTGGGCATGGGCCTCCCCTCAAGACAAAGGGGATTCAGGCCATAATCCACCACGCTGGCCCAGTGCGTGTTGGCGGATAACTAAACTTTACCTTTATAAAAATAATCTTTAATGTCTTTAAATTTTCATTCAATTTAACCGATAAAATATATATTTTAAATAACTTCTCCATCATAATAATGCATTTTTGTGTTGTTTTACGTAAAGCACACCTGTCTGTTGTTTAAAATTGCACAGCGTCGTGACGTGGAATGCAAAATTAATAAAATTGCGCATTTCCATGACACGGTTTACGCTTTTCTGAACATAGCTTAACGTGCCTTGCGAAATTGTTGTATATGAAAATTGCACTTTATTAATGGGTATTTTTCAGTTTAATATTAATTGAATGTAAGTATCTGGTAGGGGATATTGGATTAAGCTCAGTTTCGGCGGCTTTCTATTCAGTTTAGTTTACACAGACTGTCTAGAAAGTCAATAGCGAAATGGAAAACTAAATAGGGTGATTAAAATCTGGCGTTATCAGAAATCGCAAAGTCATTTAGCTTATTAGACTTGGAGTGCAAGTCACATAAGATAAGGTACTTTTACTTTAATTTTCTGTATTATTTTGATATTCGATTCTAAGTGTTATAAACAGCTGAATGTTCTATGCATACATTGCTAATAATAAATATTATTTTTTAAATAATTAAGTCGGCAAGCAAGTGTACGATCAGTCGAATGTTAAGCAGTTATCAAAGGTATTGCTTGCGCCGTTGCCGACATGAATGTGGGACGGGATGAAGTGGGCTCTCTCACAAATTGTACGAAACGCAGCTTTAATAATAATAATAGCTACTTCACGCTGATCTTCTGTGATAGGGAGGTACTACCCCAGTCTAGCCAGACCATATATGATCAGGGCCACGCTAGCTACTCAAATCGTAATAGAAAAGCAAACGATCGCGATTAAGTTCGAAACGCTCCGCTTTTGACGTTTTGCTGACACCATACCATATCAATGTCAGTAGAAATCGTGAAGCTCGTGTCAGCAAAACGTCAAAAGCGGAGCGTTTGAAACGTAATCGCGAGCGTTTGCTTTTCTATTACGATTTGAGTAGCTAGCGTGGTTAGGGCCCTGTATTCAATGAGCTACAGCTTGGCTTTACAAACTTATGAATAATTTCACATTGTAAAACAATTTAGAAGAAGGTCCCACCACTCACACTTAGCCTGTTAACCTCCAAAATTATAAATCAAATAGGTTGATCGATAATGGAAGAGGTCAACAAAACCTAACTCCGTCGGCCGAGTCTGTCAGTCATGAGTGTCAGGGACCCTAATAATGTGCAATTTTCTGCGGAACAAAGTGAATTAAAAGTAAATTTCGACACGTGTTTCACCTCTGAACGAGACATCCTTAGGAAAATTGGGCTACGACTGAGCTGAGTTATTATCGATCAACGTATTTGATTTATAATTTTGGACGTTAACAGGCCAAGGGTGAGTGGTGGGTCCTTCTTCTAAATTGTTTTACAATGGATTTCCGCAAAGTAACGCCTGAGTCAATCAATTTCACATGGTCAAAAAACACGTTTAACTTGCACATAAGTTTCAAGATTGCGGTACAATCAATACGAGCGGTATGCCGCAGTTCTTTACCGATCTCTCGTTTGCAGTTCCCCAAAGATTTTGTTAGAACAAGCGTTCAGTGTAAACAGAGGCTCGTTAAACAAACGCGACTTCTGGTTAACTTGTGAGACGTGACGGGGAAGGCCCAATGTATTGGCGCTCACTCTACCATTCGTTAGTCGGTAGAGTCTACGTAAAACTTATGTTTGGTGGTAGGTCACACGAACTAACAAATTGCCTTACAAATATCTCACGTAGAGATTTGTGACTAGTGACTTTGGTAATGCTACAAACTCAAAGTAGAGCCAAAGAATTGTATAAAAAATTAAAAGGTTTCGGAAATATGACTGAAAATCTAGGTTTTGTTTCAATAATGCTGTTGATAATCTACTTACAGGGATTTGCTCCTGTTGTCTTAAGTAAACAAGTTGAAACAGAATGGTATACATTTTTTTCAAAACTTAACGTTCTAATTCTCAAACTATCAGCTTTGGAGGAAACTTGAAAAACAAAAGGTGCTATAGGAATACAGCTGTTGACAGATGTCACAAGTCTACAAAACCTATAGTACTTCAACTGTCACACAAAGCCGATAGTTTTAGATATACAAAGTAAAGTTGCAAAAAATAGTATACCCTTTTTGTTTCACCTAGTATAAGGTACAATTTGTAACTAACATTTTTTTATCCAAATGAATACATAAAGAGAATCTTAAAATTAAACTTAATTCGTACCCCGGAGGGTAACGGTCTATACCATTACCAAAAGTCAATTCAAAAGTTTCTTTAGACGCTCCTTAAGCTTCGTATTAAGGGAAAGGTCCGATAACACAGCACTATTATTTTATTAACACAATCCGAATTCACTTAGCTTGGGTGAAAATAAATTTCATCTATTTACTCTGGCCAGTGGCATGGGTCTCAGGCTTTCATTCGAACTCTCCACCGTTAAGTGGACATACTTAAGTGCTGTTTGGTCAGGCGGGATTTACCTTTGCTCTTTTCCCTTCGACTTCATCCCACTCAATCAGCCGAGGCTTAACTCCTAAACGTTTTTGCTTTGTAATTTTTGGGAGATTCGCCTTTTATTGTTATTCCACCTGACCACGGGATCAAACGCCTTGTGTTGAGGTAAATGAATTGTATTGTTGCGGTAAAAAAAATCATCACAGTGAATTATGAGAATTATGAGGTATTTGACCTGATGATAAACATGAAACAAAAGAATTGCGATGGCCGTTCTATTACATCGGCTACCAAATGGAAAAACAACATTAATTTCGGTTTATGCAGTGCATGCAACAAACATTAATACGACTTTTTATCAACCAACGTTCAATAACCCCAGACAAAACTTACTATCTAAATATAAAACAACGAATTTACTCAATATGACCTTTCTCTCTCTTATAATGGACCAGTAACTCGACACCGACCATCCCATTACCTTCAGCACTTCAAAAATTGCTGAAAGTATTGTCTCCCATATCGTCTCTCAAAGGGTTGACCCGTAAGCCCCATTCACCGCAGCAATTTCGTTACTGGTCGTTTGTATTCAAGCACATCACGCACCGCGGACACGGGACTTCACTTTGCTGTTACTTTTTTCACAGTTCTCGGCGTTACCAGCGCAACCGTTTTCCCGTTTGTCCGGTGTCCTGTATAAATAAATAAACATCGCTAGACTGAAACACAAACTGTATGGTCCCAAAGTAAGCAAAGCTTGTGCTATGGGTACCGTACAATGGTCCCAGTGAACCCAGATCTGGGCCAATTACGAAAAGGCCATTTCAAAATTTGTCCCGACGGGAATCGAACCCGCAACCACACGGTGTAGTGTGACGAGCGGCCTACGTTCAAACCGCTGCGCCAAGCGCCTGTGAAAGGTATAAGCAACTTTGTTCTCGATATACTCTGCTTTGTTGGTTCGCCTCGATGGCTTTTGCTTTTCGGGTGTAGCAATTCATTGTCAGAAAGCCTAGTAATCGATATAGCTACGTCACATTGCAAACAAACCTACAATGACTCAGTAAGCAAGCCTAATAGAGGCATATCTATAGTAGATAGTATGTAATCGATGTATAAATATTATAATCTGTTACCAATGGGATAGATAATGATAAAGTACGGCGAAACGTAGCTATGTATAACAATGTCGGAAAACAAGCGTACGATCCACCTAATGTTAAGCAGTTATCGTACCCTTCAGATGCATGCAATACCAAAGGCATTGCTCGCACGTTGCTAATCTAAAGGTAGTGGGACAGAGAGAGTATTTTTGAGGTTTGAGCTTCGGACACCATTGAATTACCTATGTGTAATGTTGGCAAGAATATCAGAGGCAGTTTAGAGTCTGATATTTATATTCATCATCATCATCATCATCAGCCTATGCTTGTCCACCATAATGAGCGCCATAGCGCCCAGTCTTCAGCTTGCCGCATCCAGCATCTGCCTGCAGTCTTTCGCAGATCGTCATCCCACCTGGTCGGAGGGCGTCCTACACTACGATTGCCGAGTCGAGGTCTCCACTCAAGAACACGTTTACCCCAGCGGTTGTCGGTTCTTCGCGAGATATGGCCAGCCCACTGCCATATTTATGTTGTTTTCTTATATTTACGCGAATACTATACATTGAAATAAAACTATTTATTACGGATTGTAACACCTCAGTCCCCCCGTGACCACGGTTGCTGTAAAGCAACCGAAACGTCGGGAACATAAAAAAGTAAATAAACGCGATATAATCCGTAAAAAATAGTTTTATTTCAGTCTGATATTTAGTTTTATTTACAGTACGCCACTTCAGTATTTCCTTCTATTCGGTTCCAGCCGCTGTCATGATTCCTTTCCGTCACATAAACCGTATTTATATTAGATCCAGCAGATGTTTGCGGTAAGAATTCTTGAGAGATCGATACGGGAGCGCTTCACGTGGGTGCCTTCTAATATTTAGTATGCGGATCGCGGCCCGAGTGTGTTACGCTCTCCTTCGGCGAAAAGGTACTCTATAATTTTATTTTCCAACCAAAATGTAGTTATACGAGTAACTGATACTTTTACAAGGGATATTTCATTCGATGTTTATGTTTCCTCTTTTGATCAAACGGCAAATTGGGTTTTGGGGCGGAACGTACTGCTATTCTTTTTTTCACATGTTATTTTAACGTGTGTGATTTTTTTTCTGTAAATACCCAGATATGATAAAAGTCTGGGTCAATGTGGGGTTTACTTATTTTTTACAGAGAATTTTCAGTCTTGTCAAACCAGTCCGCGATGGCAACAAGGATTGAAGTATCAGATCGAATGATTCGTTAATCTTCAGGCAACCGTATTCACAAAATATAGGTATTTTATCATACTAATATTATAAAGAGGAAAACTTTGTTTGTTTGATTGTAATGAATAGGCTCCGAAACTACTGAACCGATTTGATAAATTATTTCACTGTTGGGAAGCTACACTATCCCCGGGTGACATAGGCTATAATATATTTGCAAAAAAAATTAGGGATCCTTACTAAAACTCGAATAATGTAACCGCAATGTACCTGTGCGAAGCCGGGGCGGGCCGCTATATAATAATATAGTAAAGGCTATTAAGCATTATGTAATCAGCCAGCGTTAATTTATGATATGAATAGTTTCAAACACCATCCAGATAGCAAGTACCTATCTCAGTCACATCATTATTATATGAAACCCACAAAACTACATTTCGAAAGTCAGGTGAACTTTGACTTGTTATGACCCAACACCGTCACACAGAATGTAAGACGCCGCTAACGAGTAACGACCCTCTGTGAAAAGTTTCCGTCACGTGTGCGGACTTTCAACCGGGTTCGGCGCGATTGTTTGTCGGCGACTACCAATGTTTGACTGACTTTGTTTGGTGACATGGATTGTTTGGATGTGATGAAGTTCTATTTTCGAAAAGGTTGTGACAATGGCCGAAATGTGACATCCACATAGCAGCTCAAAACAATTTTGCTTACCACAGAACGACAAGGGAGATTTTTTTTTAAAAACCTGTTAAATTATTGAATACAGGTGAAAAGTTTTCCGGTACCCGAGTTACAGTTCTCTAAGTAAGAAAGCGAAGTAAAAACCATCTTACAATGATTTTCTACTTTCAAACTGCCAGCACTAAATCAATCCATTTCACAGTAGGTATTCTTTTAATTTTAAACTAGCGACATAAATCTCAGGGATCCGCCAGTTAATTGATCACTGCTGAATAAATCAGTACTAACGTTTTACCGGAGTGGATTAAATCCAGTAATCAGTTCAATGTGGTTCAATCGATCATTTATTTAAAGACGATCACTGGACGGATATTCGTTTTTCATTTCAGGAAATTACAGTGTAGAATAAAGTTGTCAGGAAAACCTCCTTTGAAATCTTTAATTAATAATTATATATCCAGCATCTTTTTATCATATCGTATTCTTATTCTAATCTACTCTTTGTAATTATTCATCAAAAGCAACTAGTGGTTTTTTTTTAAATAATAAAAAATGAAAAAGACAACTCTGCTGAGTTTCTTGCCGGATCTTCTTAGTCGCGTTCGCGTTCCGATCCCATTGCAGGTAAGTGCCTCTGTAGGCCTAAACAAAATAAACGATTTGGCTTTGACTTTACATACCCTAGGAACTTGGAATTCCAAGTATGCGAGTTTGAACTGTAGCGGATAGCCAGTATAGTCAAAATTCTTGGAACACTTCTCAAGGCGGTTGAGATGACTCCAGAGTGTTTCGTTGTTCAAGGCACAATAGAGCATCAGGTAAACGCGGAAGGTCACTTGTGCGATGGACTGCAAGACCTGACCCTTGCATGAGTGCACCGGAGCCAGCACCAACAGAGCCAAATGCCAAGCTCACACATGACGATCACGACAATTCTGCCAAGAGTGACACAACATGAAAGAAGAAGCATCTTCCTGAGAAAGATTCAACAAAGAACGTGAAGAACTTATGCTGTAGTAAACGTTTCGAATTGTATATATACTTACACTGTAGTAAATATAACGTAAAATTCAGTGTTCTTTGTCGAATGTATTCTGTGATGATAGGTAGACAAAACCAAGTTGCTAACTTTTTAGTGCCATAGCAAGTCATACAATATTAATAAGAACGAAGCTTTCATGATGTAACCTTGTTAGGCCACGTAAAATGAAAAACTTGGCTCTAACAACATTAAAATGTATGACAAAGACTTAACTACATCACGACATTGTTTCAACAATGTGACCTTAGGACAACTAGACGTGTACAAAGGATCAAGGCTAATCTTATTTATACTAGACGTAAGACGTAACTTCGTTTGAAGGATAAAAAAGTTTCCGTAGCTGATGAAATTATAGATTATAGCGTCTATGTAAAGTATGATTTGAGATTTACGAATCGTTTCCGCATTACGTTGGTGACATAAGGTACTTAGATCCTCGGAAAATATACGAAGAGCTGCAATGTTGAGTAGTAAAAATAGTTAACTTTCTTGGTGATTGGATTCATGCAGGTTCTAATACTATTTAGCTTTTTCCGGGATTCGTCGAGGATTGAACATCGATGTATACTTTTAATGCTACTGACGATCCTGGGTTACAGGAGTAACAGTGGTCTAGGCCCAAATTCAAAATAGGTGGGTACTCAACATTTTTGAGACAGACAGCGTCACGGGACTATCTATACCTATTGTAAACAACAGAGCGATGTCCAAGGACTTTACTACAAAATTAATACTTTTTGAATAAACGACTTCATGAATAACTTGGCTTATCAGATACAGTACGACTATCATCGGGGATCTAGCGAGTATTTAAGGTTCATGGCAAGGAATTCGGCTTGTCAGCTTATGAATATAATCTGCGAGATTTATAAGATGGCTCTTCGGCAGTGACATCAAGTGACGGAAATTTATTCACGATTACCTGATCCTCATGTAAACTTTTTTTGTAATACGTTCTGGGTTTTTTTGGGGATTCAACCTATAATTTGTTTATGACCTGTCCCAGCATCATAGTAATATTAAGAAAACGATCTTAATCTACAGCAGTGATAGCCGATTTGTTAAGCACGTGTCTTGCGGGCATTAGTTCGTGGGTTCAGACCCCGGCTCGCACCTCTGGGTTTTTCGAAATCTATGTGTGAATCATATTTTCTATATGATTATCATTTGCTTACCGTAAAGGAAAACATCGTGAGGCAACCTGCATGTCCTATAATTTAAAAAAAAAAAACTAATTTTTAAAAGACGTGAAATATGCCCACCCTCATCGGGACAGCGTGGTGGATTACGGTCCGAATACCCCTTGCAGATAGGGGAGGCCCGTGCCCAGGAGTGGGGCGTCAAAAGAGCTGAACTATTTAATTTAATTTATTTATTTAATGTGAATCTAATACTGGCTATCATTTTGTGGTTGAATATTTTCTTCAACCTCTGCACCAGGATGTTTCTCTACATCAATCTGTTAATGGTCCGACATATGGCCGGTAGGTTGGCACTTAATACGGGGGGGTATCATTCACAATGAAATTTACTAGGGGAGCAAGATACATCGCTGTGGTCTGCTAATTTATTGCGTGTTTTTTGTATACGCCGGAGGCTAATGACCCCTAATGGGCCTTTTAACTAGCCGATAGTGGTAGGAAAATGTATTCTGATTTTCCGTAAGGACCTTTATGGCCTCTCTGACTAACATTTATTTGGAAGAGATAGATAGATGCGACCACTCTATCAATTACATTTATAATTGGTTGTAGGTACTTGTAAACATATACTAGGTGAAACAAAAAGGGTATACTAATATTTTTTCAATTTAACTTTGTAAATCTCAAACTATCGGCTTTGTGGGACAGTTGAAGTACTAAAGGTTTTGTAGACTTGTGAAATCTGTCAACAGCTGTATTCCTATAACACCTTTTGTTTTTCAAGTTCCCTCCAAAGCTGATAGTTTCAGAATTACAAAGTTAAGTTTTGAAAAAAATAGTATACCCTTTATGTTTCACCTTGTATGTAGTTCGAAATAACTACATACAGCGGGCCAGAAATTGTACTAAAAGACACCTCCCCCCCTCCCTCCATGCCTCTGTATCCACACCTGTGCTTGCATGCCTGGTAAGTTTGTAAACCCAACCTAGCCTAGAGTGGTGGACATCAGCTCAAATTCCCCTCGAATAGAAAAAGACTACTCCCAGTATAATAATCGGTACTTACCTAACATTATCTGTGCAATGTGGGGTCATAATAATCAATATCTGCCTAACCTTACAGAGGATACAGGCGTGAAGTTATTTTGTTTTGTCTCAATACCGATTTCAAACAATTATACGAAACTTACAAGTACGTTACACTGTTACAAAAGAAAATAATCAAATGAATATCTAGTAATTCACTAACTTATGAGCCGTGTTTGGTCGGTACTTTCTTTTCTGTTAGACTAACTATTGAATCATAGTTTCCAATAACTTTCAATCCGTAAGGGTCATTTGTCGTTAGAATCAAATGGAGTGTGACCAGACTTCGGCTGATTTCTATCGGTTGGATCGTTGAACTTGTGCAAGTTTCGACAGTTCGTGGCTTATGAAATGTGGGGGCACGAGTTCGAATATTGCCTTCTGTCCGTCGTGTTTATGTGAAAGATCGACGTACGCGTTTAAGCATGTACTGAGTGGTAATTAAGTATCAATAGAAAATGGAACTTTCAACCGAACACACACTGTTGTGTTCATACTTTACTGTTGTTCGTAGTTAAAGTTTTACAATAGCTAGGTTTAATGCAGTTATTCAGCCATACATAAGTAGGTACCAACTGTATTCAATAAATATTTGTTTTAAGAACTCTCCGTAAAATGTTTTTATGTTCAAGGTAAGGCTATATAATGTGCGAAAATATGCACAGAATTGATACCAGGGAACGGACGTCGCCGCCGTATTTGACCCAAGAACAGACGTTTGATCATCTCATCTGTTACCAGTTGATCTCGATGAAAGTGGCTGAAAGTAGGTTATCTCTGTCTATTTATCCATGTGGAGAAAATGTGGGACACTTTTGTCCAAAAGAAGCTAATGTCGGTTGATAGAAGGCTATAACTACACGAGTATCATTAATTTGACGCCTTCTTCTTTATTTACAATCATAAAAATCGTTTCCATCCAAAGACCTTTTAGAAAATTGCGTTTCGATTCATTGAAATAAATCCAAAAATCGCCACACCGCCATTTGTATACCCCTTTAAAATAAATTCATGTTCACCGTAGGGTTATAAAGGCGAATATGTTTCGTTTGGGTCTAAATTTGAAGGTGGCACGGCATATTTCTTTGTGGCCCGGCACGCATGCGACGTGCATGCAAAATTGCACCTGAGTCCTCATTCGGGGCCGCCACGTGTAGGTACCAGGATCGGATGGCCAGATTTGTGTAGAAAAATTTCGAGTTAAAAGGTTTCTGTTTTTTGGGACTAGGTTCACTATCCACTCCCTCCACTATTAGCCAGGATCGCTTGTGGTGCTCAACGTAGACGCCGAGGTCATCAAGTCCTGGCTTCGATTTCTGGGTGTCTTATAAGTAAATGAGACAGTAGTAAGGTGCGCTCAATCGTCCAATCGGAATAATATAACATCATGTAAATGTAATGTCTGTCTTAAACAGTGTCGCCTAACTATTACATTACAGAGCTATTAGTATCAGTACTCCATCAATAGTATTGTCACTATCGCTGGGCTATCGGTATTGAGATTAGTTTTCGAGTTAACATTAGTATTGGTAATTGATAGTTAGGCAACACAAATGTTCAGCCTTTATCTATTTTTTTACGCAAGTTTTAAAGCTTTACTTGTCCCGCGTTCCGTTCGCTTGTGGATAACCTATCCATTGATATATTCGTAGCATTTGTATGTAATGCGTTCGAGTTATTGATGTATGGAATATATTTGGAAGGGTCCTTGTTAAATTTCTTTGAATTATCATAATAAGGGTTGGTTGTGCCGATATGATTGGTGGAAATATATCTTTTGTCACTGGTAGACATGTCCTATTTATCTCGAGAGTTCCCAAAAATTGGTATTATTTTGGGCGTGGAAGATCAAACAAATTATAGATTCCTGGAATAAGATTTATTGCTAAGTAGTTAATTTTTTCACTTTTTAAAAGCGTTCGCATAAATATCTATGTAGGTACATCACTGGTATCTATATTTAATTTTTTTGATAATTCAGTTATTGAAAACAGCAATGAAACACCTATGACATCGTGTTTTAAAAATTACAATTAAATCGATGAACACAAAACCATCTCAGGAATACCAATGAAACGCCGCGTTCGAACCGGTGCAATTGTTCGGAAAATACAATACCGTAAACAAACCGACATAGACAAATATAAATAATCAGAAGCACCTAAAATAGGTTAGCAGTAGTGAAGTAGAGGCACTTGTAAATTAATTATTCGACCTCGTTGTAACTAAGGTAAGGCTCGGACATGGGACCACCTGAATTATTAAGTAACGGTGCCCCCGGGAAATCACAAGTGCGGGCTAGATAGACAGCGGCGTCTCCGGCCGTGGTAAAGTGTGTACAGTAAAACAATAGTATTAGAGGAATACTGTACAAACCACTTAATTCAGAAATTACAATTTAAAAAAAACCTTTAAAAAGAGTATTAAAACGCATGTTGCATGATCAATACGACCACCGTTTTTGGAGGCCCAGTAGAAGTTTATTTTAACTTAATTGCAATATCGATTGGTAAAATATTAACACTTGCAATTCGTGTTTTTTTTAAGAAAATGTTTTTTTTTATTTTTACGAAATCCTTTTGAATTAAGTTGATATGCTTTTTGGGCGTCACTATACATAAATTGTTTAATGGAGAACCGTCGCAGGCAAATATATACAAAGTACCTACGCACCGATAACATTCCGAACTAGAGAGATAAATATAGATTTCCCAGAATTTACTGTCGCCTTCATGCTCTTGGGAAATAACGATGAGAGATTTTATACTTCGTAAACTTTTATTACTTTTATTACATAGAAGTTATTTCATTTTGAGATTGGATTGTTTGAATCAGTCATGATGTGCTAATCAAACATAGTAATATTTCTAGTTAAAAATTTTCATCATCCACACTTTAGTATTTCTATTAATATGTAATCTACAATTGAAAAGAAACACCCATGCAAATGAGTATTCATTCAATATTGAACCTTCTCGACAAATAAAAAGTCCTAATGGAAGCACTCAATTATATGAAAAAAACCCGTTAGTCAAAGGAGTATTGAAAAAATGTTAGCAAGGAAGCACCGTTACCTTTGCACTCTTTGATTAGCTGAGGGTTGAGTGGGAGGGGTTCCCGGGGTTGATTTCATTCAAATTGATGACTTCATCGGTTTAACCCCAATAAGAATGAGATTAGGGACCGCACGCCGAAGTTTGATCAGCGACACTGAGGCGAATTGTTTTTTCATTTTTCTTCCATTGTGTGTATCTTTGGGGAAAGCAGATTTGTTTACTGCCGTATAATCGCCGCGGTGTTACCAGCTGTGTTTGTTGTTATCTCCATCTAGGGATAAAAATCGAAATTTTCGGGTCTTTTGTGAGTGTTTTGGACTAATGAACAATCTAATTATTGACAAAATATGATGTAACTTTGTGTTAAATATGTTTAGTGTAATTTTAGAAGAGATTCTTGAATTTTCTTATCTAGCTATTTTATATTATTTAGGCACTAGCTGAGTCGACAGACGTTGTCCTGATAACTTTGAATATTGAATTCGAATTGTTCCGCTCATCTTTTTTTCATAACAACATTTTCCTGATAATAATAAACACAACAAAGAACTAATTTGCGAAATCGTTCCATCCGTTCACGCGTGATGCGATGACCAAGGAAATAGAGATTCATTTTTAAACATATAGAAGATAAGCCTTATGAATGAAATGTCCAATAAATCTCAACAGACATTAATGAGTACGATCCAATGGTACATATCTCTAGTACCCTACATCCGACCGGATAAAGCAAGTCAGTAATTAATCAGCGGAGTGCGTTTACAAGGGTTGATCTTTTTTACATGAAGGGGAGGTGATTGAAAGGGTAAAACTCATTAGTCCGGTATCCATATTCTGGAGCAGAGTTAACGATGCCTGTCAGATAATTATAAATGGAGCACAGTGTGAGATGATGATTTTATTTTAATTGATTGATTTAAGTGTTATTTTGCGAAATTATATCGTAAACTGATTTAGGAGAAGGACCCCACTCACCCTTGGCTTTTAAACTCCAAAATTATAAACCAAATAAGTTTATTGCTAATAGAAAAGGCCAAACAACTGAATTCCGCTAGGTAAGAATTATTTATATGTGAGAGATGATTTTGGTATAATTAGCCGTTTTTCGACATCTTAAGGTATACTTTCTGTGTAATAAAAAGAGCTGAACATATTTGATGCCTTCAAACTTATAGACAAATTAAATCAATATAATATCAGTTCAAATCAACAATGCAAGTATTATTCTTGAACACCATAAAACGCCACTGGTTCGAAATACTGCTTCCACTGTCAAGAGCGGGCAAGCAGCTCAATGTTTATATTCACAGAATGAATTTACCTACATGCATACAATTTGTCGCAAAATAAATTTTATAAAAGCAAATACCAATGTAAATAATTTGAATTTCTCAACCAAGGCCTCGATGCACTTTTGATTTAACAATGAGATAGCTTTTCTCCTCCGGAATAAGTTACAGTGGAACGTTAAGTCCGACGCAATGGGCCGTGGCGTGCATTATTAGCGGTTAGGGTTGCACGATGAAAAAATGGGGACGTTGTGATCCTATGTTCCAGGCATTCCTTTACATCTCGTCTATATACATACAACATTCATGACTATATGCGGAGTAACACCGTACGATTTAAGGGGTATATGCGGTACATTTTTAAGAGTAAATTACTATTTTCTGCATAGTTGGTTCTACGACTCTTATGACACTGGCATATGGGCACTGGCATAAATATGCAATAATTCATGCGTATTTGTGAAATGAATTGACTTTGTTAGTTACAGCCGAATATTTAAACTCTACTCAAATGTTTAAGGTCATATTAATAAAACTATCTCAATTGTGAGAGTGATCTTGGGTACGATTTTGACAACTCATTTTGTACTGGGATGACGTTAGCATTACATTTTCAGGATTGCTCTTAGAATTGAGATCGATTTATAAATACAGGCCTGAAGTCCAATGATTGACAGGTCATTATTTGATATTTTATATGGCACGTGAAATTAAGCAGTTTTTAAATTGAGCTACCTATAATTTCCTTGCCACAGAATCATTATTATTTTTTGTGGTAGCCACATCGTCTTCAGCATTGACTAAGGCGCCTTACAAATTATCGTGCATTATACAAATAAGACCTTATATATCGTACGAATAACAACACGTAGTAGCAACCGTGAATACGGCATTTTATGCACACTTTGGCTGTAACCATGCACCAGGACCAAAGCACAATAATATAAATATTTTCGCAAATAAAATTTCATATGAAAAATTCGTCACGAATCTCCGGCTTGCAACGGGCAAATGCATTCACTGTTCCTCTATTCTGAATACAAATAGCCTCCTCCCGGAGGAAATAGGCGCGGAGGGGGCGAATATATTACGGCACAAGTTTAATATCTTAAAATGCGCTGCCATATTTTAGCGGCAAAAAACAAAAACATGACATTTTCCTGAGCAATATTTAGAACTGATTTCGATTTTGCAGTAAACTACTGGAAATGTGATAATTGATTGACTCAGGCGTTACTTTGCGGAAATCCATTGTAAAACAATTTAGGAGAAGGACCCACCACTCACCCTTGGCTTGTTAACCTCCAAAATTATAAATCTCATTCGTTCGTTCTCATTCGTAGCCCAACTTTCCTGAGGATGTCTCGTTCAGAGGCGAAACACGTGTCGAATTTTATTCTTAATTCGCTTTGTTCCGCGGAAAATTGCAAATTATTAGGCTCCCTGACACTCTTGACTGACATACTCGACCGACGGAGTTAGGTTGGCTCGATCGGGGTAGTACCACCCTCTCACAGAAGATCCGCATAAAGTAGCGATTAGAGCTGCGTTTCGTACAATGAGTAAGAGAGCCGGAAACTTAATGTCCCTTCTCTTCCCTTTTATCTGTCTCTCTCGCCATCAAGTCGGTAACGTACGAGAAATGCCTTTAGCAAGTAACAGTAACAGTAAGTAACAGTAACAGCTTAAGAACAGAAGGGGTATATTTGCAGACTTTGTTAAATAAAAAAGTGTGGGTAGCTTTGAATCATGTCAATGCAACTGACGCGCCATACAAACAGACAGATAACGTCGCGCCTAAGGATTGCAATCCGGTAAACCGGATCCGGTAATACGGCGGATCCGGTATCATTTGACATCTACCGGATCCGGTACCAATTTGCCGGATCCAGTAACCGGATCCGGATTGATGGAAACCCAGCCGGATCCGACCGGATTGAAATTGGTGCCGGATTGCAATCCCTAGTCGCGCCATCTTGAAACTTTAAACGTTTTAGTATTCAGCTATTTGTATAATTGAAGTATCGTTAAGAAACTAATCTTGTACAAAACTGTCTTTATAATTCTATTTGAGAAACAATTCTAATTCAATTCTACTTACTTAAAAAGTTGCTTCAATTTAAAACGTAATGGAGTATTGTTGATCTTCCTTTCATTAAATGATCCCTTTAAATTGAGGAGTCTTCAAGAATGGTAGTTGAAAGGCTAGAGAGAGTTAGTTCTGTAATTGCGACTGTTGTTGTCCTCCTAACGACTCTATTAGGCTTAATCTAAGCGAACAACTTTTATTGGAAAGGGCTTATTTCGAACGCAAAAGTACGCTCTGGTGATGTCGCTAATTTTATATAATAATAATAATAATATCGCCACACTGACACACCAACTGTATGGTCCCAAACTAAGCAACGCTTGTACAATAGGTACCATACAATGGACTGGGGGCAATCCTAGTGACGCTCAGACCTGGGGCAAGTTACGAAAAAGCCGTTTCCGAAATTTTCCCCGGAGGGAATCTAACTCACAACCACCGTGTCCAGTGAGCCGAGCGGCCTACGCTTGAACCACTGCGCCAAGCGGTCGTCAAATTACTCAATATTTTGTAAGTATGTACTCAATTTTGAGGTACTAAAAAATATTGAGGTCTTGACTTGATTTGACTAGAAGGAGGACGTTAATATTATTTGTTCTGTCATTGCACATGCTTACTTTTTAAGACTAGTAGACAAATGTGAAAAAATGAATTTTACCATAATATAAACTAATGTACTGTGAACGAAGTCATCAAGTACTAATAATAAATAAAGCGCCCATCTAGCCCGCGAAAATCAAATTTATTGTGGTTTTTTAGATTTTTTTCAAAATCTGACAAAAATAAAAGGCACATTTTGTAATTCGCGACAAAGACCGTGTGCAGTGCATTTATTAATATATCCAACTTAAACTCTAAAACATTTCAAGAACGATAGCTATCCAGATAATCTGGCAATTTTTGTATATTTAGTGATTAACTAGTATCATATCCACCGTGATAATATTTAGAGTAAAATAAATGTATTAATAAACGCACTGCATACTGTGTTTGTCGCAAATCACAAAATCTGGTCTTAAATGTTTTCAGATTTAGGATAAACTATAAAAATACTCCAAAACTTTGAATTTCGCGGGCTAGACAGGCGCCTTCACCTTAAGTTGTTATTTTATTGTCGTGCAAAAGGCAAATTCTGGTGTTTTATTCCATTGTTGGAGAATTTGTAGCGTGTGTTAGTGTGTCTCCATTATAGTGATATAATGTTGTGGACGCCACGGTTCGGGAGTTACCTTTTTGTGTTCTCGTGTAAATAATTGTGGCTTGAAATGTATTACTTAGGTTTTATTAATGTGGTTAATTAATATACTAGGTGAAACAAAAAGGTTAGGTATACTATTTTGTTTGCAACTTCACTTTGTAAATCTAAAACTATCGGCTTTGTGGGACAGTTGAAGTACTAAAGGTTTTGTAGACTTGTGAAATCTGTCAACAGCTGTATTCCTATAACACCTTTTGTTTTTCAAGTTTCCTCCAAAGCTGATAGTTTTAGAATTATAAAGTTAAGTTTTGAAAAAAAGTATACCCTTTCTGTTTCAACCTGTATAATTGAAGCTTTTTAGAGTTGCTGCCTGAATAGCATAAAGTTTCATATTTTTATTTAGAAAAAGGCCCCAAACTGTGTACCCTAAGGCCTCTTGAATGACCTAAGAGAGCCCTGAGTAAAGAAAATCGTAAATTTCTCCGACTAGTTAGGTACGCCTATTAAAACAAAGTTCAGTCGTTCGGTAAACAAGATTTCAGATAGACAGTAAACAAACTAATTAAGTAACAAAAACACTAAATGCGCTAGCACGTCGTCACCCGTCGTGTTTCTGTAATTACTAAACATGTTTTAAAAAACTTTTCTCGTCTCGTGAACAATAAAATGTGTACTCACTGTACTCGGCTAAGTACAAGTACTCGCAAATATACACTTATTACCGGCGGAGTCTTATTTACGGTACTCGTTACATGTAAGTGCTCATGAAAATTCCCGCAAGCCCGCGGGATGGTTTTAGCTGAAGAACATAAACGATACGTTACCGGAGATATCCGGTTATTGCTGGTGCGGGTTGGATTTTAGCTTACCTTTTGTTATGGGGATCTACGTACACTACGGTGTCTTTGTCTTGTTATTTACAGTAGGTACCTTGGGAATTTATCCTCGAAATTAATCATTAATCCTGATCAAAATTTTGCTATTAAGGATTGATATTTACTCTCAATTTCTTGAGTGATCCCAGAGTATATATTAAATAATAATATATCAACTTTACTTAGTTGCTTGATATCCTTGTCAATTTATTAAATAGACAGGTCTCTGAACTTTGTAAGGAAGGTTAAAACCCTTTAATAATACCTCAGTATCAGTTTACGGCACCTCCCTCGTATAGTTTGATACTCTACCTAAGGGCCTATGCACACCACGTTTTTTAAACGCGCCATCGACACGCGTTTGTAGCGATACAGACGCGATACGCACGCGAGTCAGACGCAGCCAGTAGACCTTTGTAGGATAAAAGCACGCCACGTTTCTAAAACGCGCGTCGACGGCGCGTTTAAAAAACGTGGTGTGCACAGGCCCTAATATTCATGCCTATTCTGTTATAGCTGTAGCACGATAATAATTAATTTATAATTTTAGCCCTTTTTTTGTCGTCCCACTCCTGGGCACGGGCCTCCCCTGAACACGAGGGGGATTCAGGCCATAATCCACCACGCTGGCCCACTGCGGTTTGGCGGATTTCACATGTCTTTAGAAAATTGGTTAAATCTTCTAAGACATGCAGGTTTCCTCACGATGTTTTCCTTCACCGTAAGCAAGTGATAATCATATAGAAATTATGATTCGCACATAGATTACGAAAAATCCTGAGGTTCGAGCCGGGGTTTGAACCCGAGACCTGGTAGCCCGCAAGACGCGTGCTTAACCAATCGGCTATCACTGCGGCTGCACGATATCACGACTAAATTAAATAGTACCATAAGCGTAGGACCTGCCTGATGTTGAGCCTATATGCTTTCAATACCAAAGGCATTGTTCACACGTCGCCGTCCTGAAGGTGACTGGCAAAAAGGGAGAGGAAAGCAGCCCATCATACTCACCGCAGCCATAATAAATAAAAATAAATAAAAAATATCGCCAGACGAACACACCAACTGTATGGTCCCAAACTAAACAACGCTTGTACTATGGGTACCGTACCATCAACAAAGTAGACGCTTGATCAGTTTTTAACACTTTTCGCTTGCAGACAGTAATCATAGGTTGCCTCGCCCATTATGTTGTCGTCCAATGAGACGAAAAGCGACCCATGTGACAATAGCCCTTTTTTGGAAAGCCATTTGATTTAATTATTTTTATGACCATGCTAGCCGCAGGTGGCTGCTGGTGACTACACACAAAATGCAACCTTAAGGTGATCAAGCGTCGAGTTTGTTGACTGTACAATGGACTGGGGGCGATCCCAGTGACACCCAGACCAGGGAAAATACGGGCAGACCATTTTCGAAATTTACCCTGAAAGGAATCGAACCCGCGAATGCCCGTGATGATAGCTGCTTTGCGCCGATCTTCTGTGGCTACTCCGTATATGAGCTGTAGTCAAATGGCTACAGAATGGCTCTGTCGCAGCCAACTAGATTAATTCGCCGTTCAATTAACAGCCTAGCCACTTTACTAAACAGCACCGTTGAATTATCGGCCTAAATATATTCAGTCGTATCGTCTGTTACAATATTTAATAAACTGGCTGGCTAATGCTTAGGCACCTGGTTGACATTTAAGTACTATAAAACTTATTCGAAATACTACCCAGGCAGAGCGACCCGGATGGGTTTACGTTAGGGTTATTTTTTTTAAGACCCCACAGTAATCCCACCCGGCAAGTTGGTTCGGTGGATCTAAACAATTTCGTAAAATACCTAAGTACCTAGTAAAATTATTCCATCAAAGTTGTTTGTTGCCGACGCCATATTGACAGTTTGGTGAGTTTCGGCGCTAGGTGGCAGAAAGTGGAACTAAATTGAAATAAACAGGCTAGGCAAGTAATTAAACGGCTAGGCAAGTAATTAAACGTCATAGATCCAAGTCATTTGCCTAGCTGTTTGATCAAATGGCTGAATATCATTCAGGCCACTAGTTGAACGGCGCTGTTTAGTAAAGTGGCTAGGCTGTTAATTGAACGGCGAATTAAGCTAGTTGGCTGCGACAGCTGTACCACTGTTAAAAGAGTCTAGTCTCCCAAAATTAACTTCCAAAAGCATTATTGTCTTGCTACTACGTTTTGACCATGATAAGGATACAATGGAAATAATGGATGCAAAAGGACCATACAATTAGTTTAGTCAAGTTGTCTGTGTGTTTTGGCGTGTACCGCCAGCAGCCATTACAAACGTTTTTATCGCAAAATGAAACCCGAATCCTTTCATATTTTCTACATGCTAATGACGTCGAAATAAAAGGAAGCGAATACTCGTAATTTCTATAATACTACGCAAACCGGCGGGTGAGTCCATTAAGAATATAAAATAAAATGAAGGCAGAAGGAATGCGAAAAACTTCTGGAATGGATCTTGGCGGTCTTGAGATGAGAGCTGTCTTATTACCTTTCTTTAGACTTTTGCACGGCACTTTTACGATGTTATTCTGTTCCTCTTTTAATGGATTTACTGCTTTATAAAGAATTGTAGGCACAATGAGTATGTAACAAAACGTGATGGCGAGGAATTTATATTTGACTGTCCTTTGGGAGTTTTATTTGGGGGAATATAATAGGCTTTTAAAGTACGACTTCAGAGTGGAGACAACGAGCTTCTATTGTTATATAGCCAATAATGATTTCTATATTAAACGGTCTAGACTTATAGATGTATATGAGGTCACTGAATAAATGGTAAACAGTCGTCAATCGACGTACACAGAGAAATAATAAAAAATAAATTGCTGTCAGGAACGATATTCTCTGTTACTTAAGTATTTTGCATGGACATAATTTAAAGTTTTTATTTGTTGCACTAACTTGTCTTCTGAATAACTCAAACCATCTAGTTCATTTTTGAGATAACTTTTTCACAGTGGACGTTACAAATCTATACAAATAAATAAAATTGGAGTGTCTGTTTGTAATATCAAAATAACACCTTTTCACTAAATGCCTATGAAAGTACATACGACATCTATAGCAAAAACGCGATTTATATTTTTTTTGTCTGTCTGTCTGTCTGTCGGTCTGTCTGTCGGTCTGTCTGTCTGTGTGTTCCGGGTAATCTCCGAAACGACTGGATCGATTTAGACGGGACTTTCACTGGCAGGTAGCTGATGTTATAAGCAGTAACTTAGGCTACTTTTATTTTAGAAGAAAAAAAGCAAATGGGTCCTGCCGCGCGGGCTTAGATCGCGGGAGCGGGAGCGGTTGAGTTAAATTACACGCGGACGAAGTCGCGGGCTCAGCTAGTAGTTTATAAAATTACAAACAGATACCAGGAGCCACAAGCCGCGTATAAAACTTCGTTCCAAATATGATAACAATTGATTTTGAATGATTTATTAATTGGGTTATAAAACCTATGGCCACTTTATAAAAAAAATCCGTCAAAGATAAGTTATTTACATTCAGTTTACAGTGTAAGAGTGAAACACATAATAATTATAGAGTTAGTGGCGTGAACCCTCGGGTGCCGCTTCGAATACGATCAATTAGACTGTGAACTGCGCAAAGTGATGCCTCGACACATTGGCTCATGGGAATTTAGGTCATGCTCGTTTCTGCTTATGAGCCATAATCAAATAATATTATACCGTCAAATGTGACAACTTTGCCGTCCTGGGTATCTTTGCCCGAAACGCAATTTATAAGCAAACTAGCTGAGCCCGCGCCTTCGCCCGCGTGGAATTTAACTTAACAATAAAGCCCGGTCCCGCGTTCTGAGCCCGCGCCACAGGACCCATTTATTTAATTTTGTTTTTCTAAAATAAAAGTGGCCTCAGTTACTGCTTATAACATCAGCTATCTAACAGTGAAAGTCCCGTCAAAATCGGTCCAGCCGTTTCGGAGATACTCTTTGATTTCAAGTGTTTTTATTTTTTTACGCGGAACCCTAATTGTTTTTCTAAAATTAAAGTAGCCTAAGTTACCCGCTATAAGATCAACTATCTGCCAGTGAAAGTCCCGTCGAAATCAGTCCAGCCGTTTCGGAGATTACCCGGAACAAACACACAGGCAGACAGACAGACAGACAGACAGACAAAAAATTTTTAATTCGGGTTTTTGCTATAGGTATCGTATGTACTTTCATATGCATTTAGTGAAAAGGTGTTTTTTTGATATTACAAACAGACACTCCAATTTTATTTATTTGTATAGATTAGTTGAGCATTTTTTCGTAAACTTTTTATTGGCGAGATGAAATTAAAAATCAAGACAAAACAAAATAAATTACTTTAATAAATAATAAGTATAACTTGCTGTAATAATAAAAAATATAATTAAGTCTGGAGATTTTTTTTACATAGAATAAAGTCGACTAACTAGCGTACGACCTGCCTAGTGGTAAGTAGTTACCATAGCCTGTACATGCTTCCAATACCAAAGGCAATGTTTGCACCACAGATATAGATTTACATAGATAACGCAAATGTATTTACTTAGCGTGTCCGAAAACCCCGACCAAGCGTCGTGGTTGGTCGCCGATAACTTACAGTCCTCGCGACTACAGATATAAAAATATAAGTATGAGCGTGATAATCACTCTAGAGAATCGTAGCGGGCGGAGGGGCACCGGCGGCATCGGTGTCTTTGAAGCGGTTTGGATTTCCCGTCGCTAATGACGTCACAGTAGGTGTTAAAAATTCGGCACGCTCGGTTTAAATACAAATCGTGATACTTGCGTTATCTATGTAAATCTATATCTGTGGCACGTTGCCGACCTGAAGGGGAGTGAGTGAGATCGAGAGAGGGGAAAGAAAGGGGTGGCCTTCCAGCGTTCTCACTCGTCATACGAAACGCAGCTATGTCCAGGGTGAGTCAGCCCATGAGCTATCGTCAATTGGCTAAGCCTTGGCTCTACCACTATCCAAATGTACTTTAACGACTATTTGAAAATGTTATTCTCGTAAAACATTTAGAATACAGCTTCAAATGTGGTATTTTACTTTTCCCCGGGACTCGAGGAGGGTCAACCCTTGACGTCATTATTGTTCACCATTGTCGATCCTGGTTTACAGGAGTAACAGTGGCGGGACCAGTAAAATTTTATAATTGTGGTATTTTTGTCCTTTCATGCTTTGTGTAGGGAGTTTGAGTAGAGAGCTCCGTGGTAAGGCGGCATCCTACTGGCCTGTGGTGACTCCAGTCTGTCGTAAGGTTTACTTATAATAGTGAAAAAGTGGCTTATAGCGATTGGTATGTTAATATTGCTATAGGTATATCTCCTTCGGACATAAAATTGTGCGTTCCGATCCGGTGGTAGATTTACCCTCGCCACCTCTCCTGGCAGCGGCCCAAGCCGAGGTCGTGTCCCTAGTGACGCCCTTGAGCTAGCTGCCCCCCTGCCCCTATGGCTGGAGCGCACTTGCGCTCGCCCTCTGTCCGGGTGAAGTTGTTATGGCCACTCTGGCCAACAACATATAGTCAATTCAAAAAAAAAAAAAAAAAAAAAAAAAAAAAAAAAAAAAAAAAAAAAAAAAAAAAAAAACATAAAATTGTAGTGTGTTGAGTTTTCATGGTCCTTCTTCTCCTAAACGGCTTGACGGAAATTCATGTTTTTTTGTACATGAATGGTTCTTAAGCTATAGTTGGACTCGGCAGATGTCGCTGTTGTCGACGACCAGAAAATCTGGCGAAGTTACAAGCAAAAGCAAGTATATTTTAATATAAGCCACACGCGCCATAGTATTGTGGATGTAGGCGACATGATGATTCCCTAACGTCGGTTTAATTTGCACTGCAAAGCTGCATCGGACAGGATATTGCGGTCACAGAGGCTCCGGGTGACTGTGACATGACGCGGGGTGGCCATGATGGCGTCGCGTCGCTACACGATATTAGAGTTTTTGCTAGTAAAATAAAAAGAACTTCTACTAAATTGCGAGTGAAAGTGCTTGGTGGTACTTGGTGTTTTGAAATGAAAATATATTTACAAAATCTATAACTAAGCTATAACCGATCAACTAAAATACCAGGAGGGTATTAGTTAAAAAAATTAATTTCATGTTGCTTCATCAATATTGTAAACAAAATAGCAGAATAAAAGAAACCGCCTTTTATAGATTTTCAAGCGTAGATATAATTCTATGTAAATTTTACCGATACGAAGCAAGGCTGGATCGCTAATTAAATCATAAGTTAGTGTGTCTATAAAGTTATTAGAATTAGTTTAAATTCGGAATTTCATAATCGCCATCAATATTGTAGACAAACTATACTAGAACAAAAAAACAGTGCTGTCTAAAGACGCCCGAAACAAGCGAAGCTTTAAAGCATGAAATCTATTCCTTGGCAAAGTTAACTCATATAAAGCCAATATAGTTTATGTAATAGCCATAATAGTTTGAGAGTATAAAGTTTCCGTATATAAACACGTTTGACTCGGTTTAATTACGATGCCATTAACAAATGCGCGTATTTCTGATAAGGCTCGAACTTTACGAAGCGCGCTAATATTCAGGAGCCGACTACGCACTATTAGACGCCTCTGGGAAATAATATTTACAATATACCGTTTGATATTAGTTCCATACGCGTAACTATGAATAATGTGTTTGCCTTTGTGAAGGTATATTATCGAACTATTTATGATAGGTTATGGGCTAAATAATTTAAATAATCTTTTAATCAACTTACAAGGTGTTTGTATCAAGCGCGTGTAAGAATTTAGCTTTTGTCATTGCCTCAGCTTCATTCGGCTTAGGTTATGTTGACAAGAATTTAAGCGATCCTATTGGTTAAAGCTATCTGATAAATATATCTGAAGTCTGAGAGCGATCTTGTGTAGGTACGCTTTTGTTAATACGAGCCTAAGTATTAAGAATTATAACTCTAAATTGAAAATTTTAAAACCCCCGATGTGACGACCTTTTCATCAAATGTATACAATAATCAACAGAAAATCTGTGTAAAAGTATGAGACATTATTTTGTTATGACATTATAATAATTGACATTAGAATAGACAACGAATGTAAATATTGATGCCACGGAGGTTTAATTCCTAGTATAAAATATTATCAATTATGATTTAATTTCATGTAATAACTCTGGTTGAGGTGGACGGGAGCAGCCCAGGGGAAGAATTTTCAATAAAGCTAAAATTATTTTAAATTAGATTTGTTTTTTTATATTTTTTATGGCGGAGCAGCGCCCTCTAGAATTATAATAACGTAATATTCCATGACCATTAACAAAACAAACAAAATTTAACGCATGCGCGTATCCATCATTTGACACGTGACTTATGGAACGTCTTTAGTTCATACAAAAATCTCATATAAAAATTGATATAATATACATTTTTTCAGAATCAGGGAAACTTTTCATATGTATAATATTGTAAAAAGCCAGTTCAGACTATTACGATCATTTAAAAATATAATAAATCTAAATCCAATAATCTCAAATTTTGATTGGATTCGAGCCGTGGAAGTTGGTTTTGGCCGTGAATGTGGCTTTTTAACCTACAAAAGAGCTGATGATCTTCAAACGGCTGAACCGATTTTCATGAAACATAGCTAAGAACACTCTCGATCAGAATAGCTATCTAACAAAAGAAACACAATTGAAATCGGTTCATCAGCTTGGGCGCTACGTTGCCACAGACAGACACACAGATACACAGATACACAGATACACATGTTAAACTTATAACACCCCTCGTTTTTCGTCGGGGGTTAAAAAAAAAACAAATTACTAAAGTATTTAAAGATTTCAAATTACTGCCATTATTACCAACCTACTGCCTTAATTAAGGGTGCCTACTTACCTCATAAAAAAAAAAATAATTAAATAAGTTCATGTTTTTACCACATATTACACGTGAAAAAAACATTAATTCACGCTTATTGCGGCGTACACACTGTTTTTGCGTGTGCCATAATTGTTAGGGGAGGCATTTCTTTTAATTGGGGTTGTTCTGCCCTGAACTAGGCGGCAACCACCAATGGCCGGTATAACCTGCAATTATACCTTGTCCGGACTGCCCGCTGTGAGGATTGTTTTCTTTTTTTAATTAAAAAAACCCTTTTTTGCAATTAGTAGCGCTACCATGAGTCTTAGGTTCGCTACAGTCGCTAGTCGCTAGTCGGTAGCGACTACCGCCGTTAAATCTGACGTCCGATTACTAAAAGGCTGTTACAGACCTTGTGGTTTCGTTAGGGGTTCCTGTTGGGTACCCAATAGGTGCCTACAATATTATTATAGTTCAAGTAAAAAATGGTGTCTCATAATTATATTCTGAACCCTTAATTTTTACCGAGTGTTCACGATCCACTTCAAACAGGGACAAGCAAAATCCTGATGAAAAAAAAACACCACACCATTTCTCCAAGACTGCAAGTTTAATGTAATCACGTTGGAACAGCATCTAAGCTCTAATTCAAGTAGGACGCCTATTTATTTACGTAACGCGTGAAGATATAACAGCATTCAGGGCGTTAGCAAGTGGCAACGAGTCGGGCCTTGAAATAGGTCAAGATGCCACGTCGTCGTTAATCTAGTAACTGTGTAACAACGCCTTAAGGCAGTGTAGTGCCACCAGAATAATAGTGGATAATGTGGGATATTGAACTCTATTTTCATGTTAAATATATTTGAAATCACTCTTCTTTTTTTAACGATAATTGATAGTTTACGTTTATTAAAAAATTAAATTATGAAATTTACAATTTTGAACTCTAAAGCAAGTAGCACGTGGCTGGAGACTATTGCTGAATTCATTCTCATCATATCACCATTGATCAAATCCTAGCCTTAAAAGATGATGACAATAGTTATTTTGGGACTGTCTCCATTTTACTAAAATTTATTGTTAGCTACGTCACCTTAGAAGTACGTAGCGCGAGCTACGAAACTGGCACGAGCTCGTTCGTTCTACTTAATTAATGAAAATACTTGAAATATTATTATTATCTTGGCCATATCTTAGTGCTGTGTGTCACGTAATACAACGAATGAATATGCCTGAATATAACCTAATGTGGTGAGCCTTAAGGTTTAATTGAAAATACTTGTTCTTGATTAAGTGTGGAGAATGTATTATTATCATTGAATTTCTAGTCGTAGGTACTTAATCTTCATTTACCTGCTAGATGTATTTATCACCCTTAATGATCTGTTGGTGACAGTTGCATATGGTGGTCCAATTAAAGCTTAATATTGCTAATTATCCTAAAATACAGCATTTGTATTGCTATGTACACAAAAACAAGTACGAATTCTGTTGGGGCAAATTTATTAAACGTTTTTTATGTCACTACTAGTGGCCCGCCCTGGCTACGCATGACTTAGCTTGTCTCTACCATTCATAAACTTAATTAGAATGCATTATACAACATAAATCTTCCGGTGAATGTTTTGTAAATAATAGTGAAAGCCGCATGCAATTCTATTGTGTGGTTACTTTATTTTATACTATTTAAAGATAGAGCAGAAAGAGAAGTAAAAAGAGTCTAACTGAGTTTTTCAAAAGTCCGAAGTTTATGCAATCGGAGACGTGCTCTTCGTTACTTCTAGTCATCAATCTCACATCCAACGCCCCGCGGTTGTGAGGCCTTGCAAGGCGGACCGCTGTGTCTAACTAGATCCTATACTAATCATATTTTACTTAGGAACGTTGTTGCTGCACCGGCGAACATCGTTCTGACCTTCCCGGAAGGGTCGGAGTTCCTTTGTTTCTAAGAATGCAGTATGCTCTACATGGTTAATTAAACTTGTTACCGAATCTGTCTACATCTTGAAACTATCCAAAATTTAATATACTTACTACAGATTCCTCTCCATCAAAAGCTTGCCGGGAAGCGATCACAGATTACGAAAAGACCTATTTTACTTACATTGGAACCTCTTTCTTTTTATTGTAAATTTTATTAATAGTGCAAAATTCTGCCATAACAATGGTTATACAAAATATTTTAATATATAATTATGATTTGTTTTAAAACTAAGAAAGGTTTTCAATGTACCTCAGGTATATATTAATTTATCCATCCTCGTATCGATCCTATGAGCTTATATGAGACAACCGAGACTCGGACACAAAGGGAAGTTTCGAACTAAATTTAGCTCGGTGTTTGCGGAATATTTAGTTTCAAAGCCGGTGTGAGGGCTCATTACTTTTGAAACTGCTAGCAAAAGAACTCTTATGCAAAGGCCACAAAATGTGCGCTTAGATTAGTTGCCGAAATAATTGGAAACTTTTGGTAACATTGAATTTTAGCTCTTTAAATAATAAAAGAAAAGATTAATTTGGTGCATAGAAATAATGTATTCGATGATGGGACCATAATTTACCAAAAATGATCAAGTATGTAAAAAAATAATAAATCGCAATTAAAATATACCTCAATTTACCTCATTTATTTATTAATTTATCTAATTTATTGTTTTGAAATTATAAATGAAAATATAAAAAAGCAATTAAAATTTAAATTTATGTGCTTAATTGACATAAGTAAATGAAACTGTCTTTCAAATTGAATTTTGCAATATATTTTAATTAAATTAATGATAGCTTGTACGGAGACATGAGAAGAAAAAAATAGCATAATTTATTGACTCGGGCGTTACTTAGCGGAAATTTATTGTGTAATGATTTGGGAGAAATCATTACCCATCTGTTTCCTAATCACTTTCAATGATATGAGACGAAAATAAAAAAACTTAAGTACTTCTTCTCGGCAGGCTGTGACGCATTAAGATACTCGTACAATTACTCGTAGAAATAAGGCGCTCGAAATGCAGATTTTTTTAAATTCTTACCTACTTAGAGTACAATTCTGTAACATTTACGAAACGCGTTGTTCTAAGTTTCCCGTTGGTAGCTCATTTCCAAGCTCCACTCTGCTTTAGAGGTGAAATAAAGAGAGCGCATATTCACGCCTCGACTTATACACACCGGGGCCACTGCTTGGGAGCTCTGCCGGGATTTTAATTCCTTTGACGGTATTTAATGAGTGAGCTTAGTGTTGGAAGATGAACACTTGCATTTACTTTATTTTTTTGCCTGGGTATGCACATTGGTATGCGGTCAACCATGATAAGTGGTCACCACCGCCCAGGACATATGGAACTTAAGGGGAGCAGCCGCGGTTTTGGTCTTCAAGGGACCTGTGAAATTGCTCACTTTCTAAAGATAGGTTTTAAATCATCTGCGGTGGTTGCTAGGGATTCTTGATCTAGACTTGTATTTATTAAAAAAAAAAAAATTGCATTATGTAAATAAATTCATGTATTGACAGGAAGTGACATTTTGATTCTGTCATTTTTATATTCATTTCCAGAAATTGCGTTTCTTTGAATCAGTATGTGATATTGGTGGTATATTAACCATCTATGTTCAAGAATATGCCTGAGTGTGATGAATTGGAACAAAAGTGACGAAACATGATCTTTTGAGTTCCCCAAGAAGTCTGTGGAATTTATCAGTAACGTTTAGTATCCGACACTATTGGTTGAAAACTAGCAAACTTGGAAATATTATTTTCCTTGATACTGGCTAAATGCGAAGACCAATAAAATGGACAGTGTTTTTTGTAAGAACTAATCCTACTATCCTACTAATATTATAAATGTGAAAGTTTGTGAGTGTGGATGTATGTATGTATGTATGTAGGTATGTATGTTTGTTACTCCTTCACGCAAAAACTACTGAACGGATTTGGATGAAATTTGGAACACAGATAGTTTATAACCGGGATTCACATATAGGATACTTTTTATCCCGATAATCCCGAAATTTTTGTTACGTTAAATACTACGCGGACGAAGTCGGGGGGCACAGCTAGTATCTAATAAATTTACATTTGTCAATACGTTTATTATGATACTTTATCGTTTTGTTCACGCCTGTCTCACAAAACAGTAAAAGTTATATGTTACAGTAAGAGGTTAGTACTTACTAGTCTTAGAGGTATAATACCTAGCTTACTGATACCTACATACCTTATTGATAATTGCATCAAATATCACTGTATAACTCACAAACTCATTAATTCTAAACAGTCCACATATGTGGTAAAGACAATGTATGTACAATGTACTACATTAAGTAGTTACGTACTAAATGGTTCACTCCGGGCAGAAATTCATCAAAGTATTCCCTCAACTGTTCCACGAACTCACAACTTCGAAATTCATTTCGTTCGAATCGAGTGAACCCCCTCGATTAGCTTTCGATTACTAATAATCGGAATAGTTCGCAACAACCTGAGACCTCGCCCAATCGATCCTTTATTAAGTTTGTTTCGTTGAATTAGACCGGTGCTACTGATAGAGATTAGATCCAAATAATCGAATATCATTAAAATATCGATTAAATAATATTTTTGAAAATGAAAATATGAAGTGTTTCAATGCATAGGGCAATTAATAATAGAGTTCGTTTCATGATTGAAAATTGTTTACAGAAAAAACGTAATTAATTGAATTTTAGATTGATTAGCTGGAGATCTGTGGTATCTCTTTTCCAATTGGCTAACATGACATAAAATAGCACTTTTAATTCAAAGTTATTACATATAATTTTTAATAACTTAATGACTCTTGTCTAAAACTAAATATAAAAATATTCCTAGAGCCAAGTTCGCTCTATCAATAGCGGAATTTCCCGAAGGACGGTCCTTAATACCAAACCATCTGATCTCCACTTGAGAACACTCCGGTCTAATTGATCGTATTTCACTAACTTCCAACTATTTATGGGGTAACCTTGTTTTATGGGTAGGTATAAGCCATGGCAATTAACATTTTCCCCTTAATCATGATATTGTAGAGTCAATTAGAATTGTTTCAGTTGTGTGCTCAGCGGCGTTTGTAAAATATTTATGAGTGTTTTCGTCCACATGTTCTATGTTACTTTAAAATAATGTTGTTTGAATGCTATTCGTGCAGTAATTATAGGCAGGGAGTACATGCGATGCTAATTGCACCACGGTTTCCGTTGTTCGGAATATTTTAATAATTAACAGATTATAAAATTAATAAATTGGTCATTAGCCTGTCTGCTAGGCACGGTCTCCCCTCAATGTCAAGAGGATCCAGGTTGTATTTCACACATTTCTAGAGAGGCCCAAGAGTATTAAATAACCTCTGTCCTCTGTTCCTTTCTGATCGGCAGCATGTTAGCAATACTTTTAATATTGCAAGCATCTTTAGTCTACAGTAACTTATTATCGTGAGGCGGGTTATCGCTTTTAGTCGATTTTATTCTATTTACAAAAATGAACGGTATCTTTTGTAAAAACTAATATCTACATTATGTATTCACATTTGTCAATAGGTTTAATATGATACTTTATCATTTTGTTCACGCTTCTGTGACAAAACAGTAAAATATCGTGAAGAGGGCCTAAATAACAGTTCCCGCCGTCCATACATCAGTTGTAGGCGGCAATGAATTGATTTGAAACAACATTACATCAGCCGTAAGCTGCGCTGCCATGTTGAATTTATTCCTACACTCGGTACAACGTTACTGTCTATTTCGTTACCGCTCACAGACAGAAATATGGTGTGTACGCGGCTTTATGGTAACGGTGTGTGTTTTGCGCGTATACGTAAGCAAAAGTAGGCGTTTAACTTTGGCTCTGTTTATGGTTTAATGTTTGTCTTTGTGTTGCTTTATTTTTGTTACAGTGTATTTTTTTATGAACCTTTACAGTAGTAGAGACAAGCAATGACCAACTGAATACAGCTCAGATATGCCCCTCCAGCCAAGTTGCTTCGCCTGCATTCGTTTCCACAAATCGCTACGCTTCATGTATGGAAATGACATAAGCCACGTGATCTACTTATCGACTTGTCATGTCATTTCCTAACATTTAAGCGTAGCGTTTTGTAGAAACGCTTGTAGACAAAGCCACTTGGCTAGGGGGGATGGGCTGCATCAACCGGGGTAGTATGACCTTCTCACATAAGATCGGCGGAAAGAAGCTATTGTAGCTGCGATTCGTTTGATAAGCTCACCTCTATCCCAATCCCATGTAGGCCGGTAATGTGCGAGCAATGTCATTGGTATTGCAATCATGTACATGCTATAGTATGACGACCGCTTGGCGCAGTGGTTCGAGCGTAGGCCGCTCGGCTCACTGCACATGGTGGTCGCGGGTTCGAATCCCGCTGGGGCAAATTTCGGAAATGGCCTTTTCGTAATTTATCCTGGTCTGGGTGTCACTGGGATCGCCCCCAGTCCATTGTACAGTACCCATAGTACAAGCTTTGCTTAGTTTGGGACCGCACAGTTGGTGTGTCTGTCTGGCGTTATTTATTAATAGTATAAGTCCCTGTCGTTGTGATATTCGCCCGAATGTTCGGTGGATATAATCATACGCTCAAATTAATAGGTACCCTTAACGGTAATCTAGGTTTCTCGTAGGTATTGGTAAGCGACAAAATGTAAGCACACATGCTGTAATCTAAGCTCGTTCTGCTGATTCCATCTTATACATGTTTAATTAATATAATGGTGTTTCAGCGAGTTCGCATTCGTGGTAATATACTCGTATAGTCTTAATGACTTTAGTTTAATTTTATTCGGTAACACTATAGTGACGAAGATTATGTTTGTACATAGCCTTGACTATTGTTAGAAGTAATATAATGTAACTACTTGAATCTCGTCACTTGCTAATGGAGGAATTCCTGACTTTATGTTTTAATTTCCAAGAATTCCAATGTGTTAGACCCTTTGATAAAGGAATACATTTATCAAAGGTTAGAGCAAACTCTGTAGACAAATTTTCTGCAGTTCGATTCGATCGAAAATCAATAGCAATAGATTAATCGATCGTGCGTCGATCGACCTTGGATCGAGCGATCGAGTGTCAATCGATCCATTCAGTGTCAGTTGATTCATCGATCAAGTGTCAAACGAAATATCGATCGCGTGTCAAACGAAACATCGATCGCGTGTCGAAATCAATTGACAATCGATCCATCGATTGAGTGACGGTAGAATGACCGTCGAACGAGTGTAGTGTCGATCGAGTTTCTATTGATAAATCGATCGAGTGTCGATCGATCATTAATCGACTCAATGGATTGAATGACGCTCTATAAAAACATTGAGTGTTGATCGATCCATCGATCGCATGTCAATAGATCAATCGCTCAAGTATCGATCGATCCATCGATTGAGTGACAATTCATCCGTCAATCGATTGCGTAACCTGAATCTACAGGATACCCAAATCCTCAGCAACGTACAGCAGAGATATTGTGTTTGAGCTCATACGAATGATCTTTATGATTAGGTTATAAGATCGTCATCATATTTGGTGTTTATCAGGGTCTACCTTATGTTTGAAATTGTTACTTCCGTATCTTGTAAGAGTTAGTTATGGAATTTGGACTGCTTTTATACAGCTATGCGCAACCTGAAAATTATTAACAAAAACAAGTCATAAACTGTGTACACGGGAAGTCTCCACGCTCAAATTCACACAAATTGCTAAACTACACTGTTTTCGTGACAAACACGCTAACACTAAACACAGTTTTGGATAAACTTCCAGATCTGGTTTTCGCCTACACGAAAACAGAGGGAAAACTCAGACCATTTTATATTGAACCTTAAATTTTTCTCCTTTTTCCTTATTAGTTCCAGTTCGAGGAATATTGGGAAAGGCGGGGGAGGCCTGATTGAAGTGGCCGTCGAAGTACAAAGTTTATAATTGGCCGTAGCCCCCGATACGTAGCCCTTCCAGCGGGAGCCGGCGTAATTAACTAGTCGATTGTACTCACCACTCCGGCGACAATAACTGAGACAGACTTGAAAGGCTAAGATTTACGTAAACGCTGGAATAGAAACAATTTTCCTCCACAAACATTTTTGGATATTGGCCGTCAAATGTTTTGATTAATCACACAAATGAGTATACATATGAAACAGAATCAGCATATTTTGTATCATCTGCAGTAATCTTATGAATTATTAAAATAATTATATTTAATAATACCAAAGACTTACGCGGTCTAAATGCAATATCTGACTGCCTCGTTGGTGTAGGCAATGCAATCGCGGCTTTCCGATTATATAGGCATTGGGTTTGATATCCATATCCCAGTATTATATACATGTTATGATCTTATAGTAATAATCTAAGATAACCCACATTCAGGGAATGAGTTTGTTAACACAGCCAGAAAGAAAATTTGAAGGAATTGAAATGATAGTTTTACCTTCTGTTACATTTGTAATTAATGCATAGTTTCTTTCGAGAACATGTCTTGTTACATTTTATATAGGTACTATCCACCATAATAGAATCTAAGCTCCATGGATTGCCACGGAGGCTGCGAACGTCCGTGAGGCGTGCGCGCGGCACTTCCCCGCGCCAAAGGCATTGCATTGTGCCGTGTAATTAATTGGCGGCAATTTGAATAACTAGGAGAGTATCTATCGCGGTGCACCCGTTACCGGGATGGGCAGAGAAATGCTCTACAAAAGACCCTTTCAAGAAACTAAAGAATATTTGTATTCTAGAGTTACTTTCAATGTACCCTAGGGAATTATGGTTTAAAATATCTACAAATTAATACTCAATTTTATATTTAGTTGTGGGCATTGATTTGTGTTTGTTTTTCACTTTTTATTATACACTTATTTTGTTTTGTGCCACAACCAAAAATACCATATCACAAATCAGGGCTGGTTTAAAATTCTTTGCAATTTTCTACTATATGTAGGTAGCAAATAAAAGATACTCTCATAAATTTGAAGTACTAGCTGTGCCCGCCGACTTCGTCCACGTAGTATTTAACTTAACAAAAATGTCGGGATTATCGGGATATAAAGTATCCTATGTGTTAATCCAGGTTATAAACTACCTGTGTTCCAAATTTCATCCAAATCCGTTCAGTAGTTTTTGCGTGAAAGAGTAACAAACATACATCCACGCTCACACACTCTCGCATTTATAATATTAGTAGGATTTGCAGCGATTTACTTTATATCCCTTGTCAACCTGCCTATATGTACACGTACTTATCTATAAAGTTAGTAACGCATTCAAACGTGAGTCAGTAATTAGTTATTTCCTCTGTGGCCGGGGGCAATCGCTTTATATCGGCGCGTGCAAACCACTCCCGCCCTCACCACGCACCGCGAACTACTGCTTAGATCGTTCTAATCTGTTCCAACTTTATATGGTTAAGAAACAAATAAATATCATATTGATACGTGACTTTATAATTAAAGCAATAGTTCGACTAGAAGTACTAAATATGATTGCATCTGTTTCGGGCGTGGCACTTTAATCAATCAGTAGGTATCTTTTCAGTTCTTCTCGCGATGTCGATATTATCGTTGTGATACATTTCGTGATACGTGGGATACTTGTGTTATTAATACTGTCGAGGAATGTCTAGATATGTGATGCAGTACAAGTTTTTGCTTAGGTAAAATCTTTTTCACGCATCAAATTTATAAGCGCATCTTTGTATCTACTTAAAGGTGAACGTTTTGGAAATAAAATTCTAGTTAAATACTAAAAGAGAAATATTTTCGTAAGTATTCACGTTGTAAGCTTTCCGGTGCCGATTAAAAGATTAAACAAAAACAGTTCCGCAGATCCGTGTATAATCCGCCGTGAACTATGCCAATATTATCCCAACGTAAGACCTCATTTACAGAAAGCTTATAAACAAACTCAAATGAACTAGACTCACATTTTAATTTCGTGTACCGCACGGTCTGAGATTAGGTGCAGAAACAACGCGCAAGCTGATAGCGAGTGGAGGAAGGCACTCTATTGTTTCAAAAGTCCTAAATAATACTAAGAGGTTCGGATGCGGGTGTAATTATGATAATAATTTGAGTGACATTCAAATTTGAACACATTTATGAATTATGTCGGCAACACGATCCGCCTGATGTTAGTTAGTTACCATAGCCTATACATTCATAAGATAATTAACTTAAGGTAAAGGCGCCTGTCTAGCCCGCGAAATTCGAAATTTTCGAGTATTTTTATAGTTTATCCAAAATCTGAAAACATATAAGACAACGTTTTGTGATTTGCGACAAACACAGTATGCAGTGCGTTTATTAATACATTTATTTTACTCTAAATATTATCACTAGTATATGACAGTAGTAAATCACTAAATATACAAAACTTGACAGTTTTTCTGGTTATCTGTCGTTCTTGAAATGTTTTAGAGTAAGTTGGATTTATTAAAAAATGCATTGCATACGGTCTTAGTCGCCAATTACAAAATGTTAAATAAATTTTGAATTTCGCTGGCTAGATGGGCGCTTTCTTAAGATGAATGGCCTACCTGAATGGGAGGGGGACAAAGGGAGGGAAAGAAATTATTATACGCCCTCAATGTTGTAACTTATTGTAATAGCAATCTGCTTTTATGTAAATCGAATCCGATGTTCCAGCGCGTGCGATTATCGCAGGGTCTTGCGATTTGGACAATACGTCGAGTGGCAAGCAGCAAGCCAGTACGCAACTTCATAATAACCTATTTCCCATTTCGCCCGAGGCCCGCCAGCTTTACTGCGAGCCTTAATTAACTGCACTATGTTGTAATATTGCGAGCGGGAATATAACAGAACAAACTAAAGCTATATGTCGATATACCACATTTAAAACTCGTAGGGAAAAAGCTCTATTTATATTCTAATATTAGATACAAAAGGGTAAAGTTGTTTCTTTGTAAGCATAAAGTATGTTTGTAGGAGGCAATCTCTGGAACTACTGATGTTATTCTGATAATTATTTCACTCACTGATAGAAAATACTATTCCTGTGTGGCATAAGCTAACCGAGTTTTAAGCGAGTATAAGGGCGGCGGGACGGCTAGTGTGATTATAAACGACAATCAATTGTGTTAAAAAAAAATAATCTCAGTATAAGGACAAACTTTTTCGAAACCTGTTCGTTGGAAATGGGTATAAAATTAAAAGTACACAAACAGTTATCTACAGTCTTTAAAATAAGTGGCGTAGAAAGTAGGTTACTTAAGTGGGTTAAATAACTCAGTTCAAATACCAACGTCAGGTGGGTAGTGACTAACCCATGGAACGAACACTATAAATAAGGTGGACAGTGACAATAAATTTTCATGGAACTGGGTGAAAAACTTCCCTTCAGATTATACAGCCTATTCGTTGTTTTCTCTTTTGAAGAAAGTATTTCAGTGTTTTTGGTCAACTTTTACCACTATGCAAATAAAATAATGTCAATTACTTACCCTCAACATCATTTAAAGCGTCATTCACATGTTAGAATCTTGTGTAATAAATCGATGTTGTATTAGTTGTGTGAATATATAGGCAGCCTTATTTTAACGTAGGGAAATCAACACGCCGGGGTGGGCGTACGGATTTTGCCAGACTCTTACAGCCTCAAACCCCACGTGTACCTTCTCCTGCTAAACGACGGGGTCACAGGAACGCTTGCGCATACTTCCACGACCTTAAATCTATATATATAACTCAAAGGTGACTGACTGACATAGTGATCCATCAACGCACAGCCCAAACCACTGGACGGATCGGGCTGAAATTTGGCATGCAGGCAGATGTGATGACGTAGGCATCCGCTAAAAAAGGATTTTGATTAATTCTACCCCCAAGGGTATAAAATAGGGGATGAAAGTTTGTATGAAACTTTGACAATTAAATTCCACGCGGACGAAGTCGCGGGCACAGCTAGTAAATATATATAGCCTAACATTTTTACCGAGAACCACTACTTACTTATCTACCGTCAGCCGTTAGCGCGAAAGTACACAAGTCGACATATAAAAACACAGCAATCTTGCTAACGAGTTAAAACAGGGGGAGGCCGAAACTTTAATATAGCGGCACGATATTTGCAAACGGAAATCCAACCCCCCCGTGCCGCTAGACTGTCAACTGCAAAGAGCTTTCGAGTAAGGAAATTTAAGGCCGGTCACGCGGACCGGCGACGGCAGTCTAGTGTTAACCTGGACTTAGAAATACTGGATTTACTTAGTGTTCAATAGCAATCTATCTATATATATAAAATCTATTATTTTATATTACTTTTGACGGATGCTTGGTGCAGTGCCTAGTAGTTGACCATGGGCCGCTCGGGTCACTGCAGCGGGTGGTTGCGGGTTAGAAACACGGCGGGGAAACAATCGGAAATGGCCTTTTCGTAATTTGACCTAGGAACTCTGATAATCGCTGTCATCTCGATCGACTCGCAATACGTCAAAGCTGTTGTATCACGAATCTGAATACGTCAGTTCTCCTATAGAAAATTCTGGCAAAGCTGACGTATGGTATGTGAACCTTACATATTTACTATTAAACTATACAATTATATTCGAAATATAGAGTGTTATAAATCTGCATACACATACACTTATTAGCAATAATTATACAGAAGACTATAATTATAATATTTCGACATTCTAAAAGACTGCATAATCGTCTTACCAGTGCGGCCATGGCCTTAGTGAATTTGTTAATTCCTCCGCTCAAGACGTCAGGCAACGTCAACTTATGACGTTTCCATTAAAAGTACACATCTATAATACCAAGCGATAGGACAAACACGCTACGTTCACGTCAAACTGTCTCGCCTTTAAGATTCAGGTTTTAAATTAGTGCAGACTATACGGAAAACACGGAGGAAACCGGCCTTAATCTGTTCAAGTCACGCTATAGTAACGTAACTTGACTTGTACCGTTCAGTCCGCGAGTTTGTGCGGTGTGGTACGGCAAAGTAGTGGGCGTAGTTAGCGTAGCGTGGTTAGCGTAGCGTAGTTAGCGTAGCGTGGTGAGCGTGGCGTAGTTTATGTACCGTTTTTAACTTAGCTCAGTTAGTTTAGCGTAGCAGAAGTGCAGTGGCAGCGCAGCGTAGTTAGTGTATTTCTATCAAGTGGGTAGTGAAGAATGGAATGGCTACGGTAGCAACGAAAAATATAGCCAAAAAATATTAGAAGTAAAACCGTTACGCCACTGAGGACAAACATCGATAGCATAGAGGCTAATAAGAGAGTTGATGAAATTTGAGCTTTAAATATATCACTGTTTACTACTAAGAATGACTTATATTTTTCAATGTCATGGGCCCGTTTCCCTTCTATCAGACTTATGTATATATTGAGATATACAATGACATCATGTTCAATTAATCTTTATATGTATCAAAGCCTGCACCGAACAAAAGGACGCATAATTAGTCTAGTTCCTATATTGTTCCTACATGCATATAAACCTAGTTTCATCAATGCACGGCTCAAAGACAAGCCACAAAGCGATGTGCTGTTTCAAAGGCATCGCAGTGTAAATGTCACTCTATATGGTAATCAGAGCAGCGTAAGAAGACGTTATGTTACGGAGCGGAAGAATGTTTTTGAAAGGCTTAATGAGAACTGGCTCTATGTCTATTTCTTCGACACACTTAAGTGCAAACATAACCTGTCTAACAATTTTCATATCATTGAAACGTTCGCCAAATATGAATCGTTTATTATTTTTAATGAATACAATGGATTAATGCTCACAAAATAGATAACTAATTATTTATTTAGTATGAATAATTGAACTACACTATCTAAATACTAAAATTTTAATGTTCTTGCTACCCAAAGCAGATAAATGCTCGCAAATTATACCCTATACATATTTGTTATCGTGAGACTAATAAACCTTATACTTCTCAATAAAAAAAAATACTCATTGAAATTCATGCAAGCAATAGCTTGATGTGCGAACAGACATATAAACAGTGTATTAGTCCCAATGAGAAAACCGACAAAACAAAAGACTCCGACACATCTACCCAGAGTAACACTCGAGAACTCACTACAAGAAAATTAAGTTCGCTAGCGAATTCTTTTCTGTGTATTCGGCAAAGCGTAAAATTGGGAAACAAACATGTTCATATATCCTTTGTTCCCGTTGGGATTAGGTCTAAACCGGTCCTTTTACTTCCGCTTTAAGATTCTGTCACGTGTTTGTTAACGCAAGTACTCTGTCAATATCACCAATATTGGGCAATGTCGCGATGGTTTTGACAGTGGTTTGGAGATAAAAAACCATTTAGTCCTTTATATTGGTACTAGCTGAGCCCGCGACTTCGTCCGCGTGGAATTTTGATCCTTTCTTACGGGATGTCTACGTCATAGTAGCTTTATGCATGCAAAGTATCAGCCCGATCGGTTGAAAATTGACAAAGTTTCATACAAACTTTCATCCCCTATTTTATCCCCTTGGGGGTAGAATGAATCCTTTCTTAGCGGATGCCTTCGTCATAACATCTACCTGCATTGAAATAAAACTATTTTTCGGATTTTATTGCGTTTATTTAATTTATGTTCCCGACGTTTCGGCTGCTTTACAGCAGCCATGGTCACGGGGGGACTGAGGTGTTAGACGTCCTGATGTCATAGTTAGTAACTGGGTACCCTCATATTAAGTTGTTGTTTGCGGTCCGATCCACGCAGAAAGTGCTCACAGTGTCTCGAGGTCTTGCAATGGTACACTTGGTTTTGGATTTAATTATATTAATTACTGGAACCCAAGTTGGTGGTAGCACCCAGCCATCTTCCCTATTGAAATTAGGATATTTTTTAATTTCAATGGCCTCACGTATCATCCTTGGTCGGAATCGGTGTTCTTTTGCGAGGATCTGTGGTTTATCAAATCTGATATAATGGCGGGTGCGGTCCTGTACATGTTCACAGATTGCAGACCGGAACGTCGGGAACATAAATTAAATAAACGCGATAAAATCCGAAAAATAGTTTTATTTCAATGTGTAGTATTCGCGTAAATATAAGAAAACAATATCTACCTGCATGCCAAATTTCAGCCCGATCCGTCCAGTGGTTTGGGCTATGCGTTGATAGATCACTATGCCAGTCAGTCAGTCAGTCAGTCAGTGAGTCAGTCAGTCAGTCAGTCAGTCAGTCATCTTTGAGTTATATATATATAGATAGTTACAAGCATTTACCGTTGACCCGCCCACGTTTGTTTACCACTTTGGAACCTACCCATATACTAAATACCGTAAAAATATGTCCAGCGGTTCTCACGTCGAACTACAAACTAACAGATGAACAAATATTTAGATTTTTTTTAAATTTTAGGTAAGACTGTAGCAATATTAATTTCGTACACAACAACAATTCTTTTAATACCTACCTTGGTATGTACTTAAGTGTTTACTCGTATATAACATAGTTGACAAACAAGCGTAGGTACGACCCGCCTGATGTTAAGCGGTTACCGTAGCTTGCAATACCAAAGGCATTGCTCGTACGTTGCCGACCCAAAAAGGACTGGGACAGAATAGGGTAAGAGAGGGAAGGGTTGTTCTTCCGGCTCTCTCCCTCATCTTACAAAACGCTATAATAACTTCTTTAAGCGGATCCTTTGTGAGAGATGGTGTACCACCTTTTCACACTTTATGAGTTTAGGTTGGCTAGAGTTTGAAAGTAAGCTTATAAGGAGTTCGTAGGTACATCCAAACTCCAAGATTTAATAAAACCAGAAAGCAGCCATAACAATGCTCATTCTCCTTTAATAATGACAACACAAAGTCTCGGAAGATGTTCAAGTCGGCCACGGCTGTAACAGAATGACCGTTGCACTGCACCAAGACTTACAACAACATTACATTCGGGTACAAAACGACGGAAAATATACCCTAAAGCGTTGTAATAAATATGTTGAAGGATGAAAGCTATTGTTGGGGTGGTGTAATCCAAATGAAACGTTGACACTGAGCCCCGAGCGCCCGACGGGAAGAAAATTGTGAGATCAAATTAGGTCCCGGTTTAAAGTCGTCGCAATAATAAGAATGGCTCAAAAATGAAATGTAGGAGAGGTTTTTTTCTTATTTTTAAGCCGTCCTTCTAGTTGGGGGGACAATGGGAAATTTAATTTGTGCTTTGCTCTGCGTTGATGTCCAATGTTTTACTTTATATTTTTGTAAATAACGTTAATTTGGGTAACGTTTTGTGGGGACAGAGGTTTTCAAGTCCGTATTTGACATTACAATTTAGATTAGCAAAAGCTTGTGGAAACGAATTTTCTAACATTTAAGATAATAAGTACTTAAAATATGAAGAAACCCCTTGGGATAATGACACTAAGATTGGACAAGCTCAAATAGTCCAAAGTCAAACCATTTAAAAAGTGCATCTACTCTGGTATTAAAAACACACTATTTAAAAAGTGAATTCTACCTGATAGATTGAGTTGCAAAGGAAGCATGAACAAAATCCATTAGGCGATTCCCGCAGGAGGCAGCCGGGCGCGCGCTGTTCCGTTTCGGAAATTGCATTAAAAAGCAATACTTCCCTACCAATAACTAAAAAGATACGGCGAAAAAAACGCTCAGGAAATTTACTTAGTTACTTTGGCTTTTTATTCCTTTTTCCTGATTCCACTCACACCACTGTTACTCCTGTAAGCCAGGACTGACTATGATATCCAACGATGAAACCAAGTTTTGACCCTCGACGAGTTAAGAGAAGATGCTTGTTAAAAATGGTCCATCCTTAAGTTGCCCATAGTCCTACTAGTTGGGTCTCGGATGGCATATGGCAATCGTACCGATTAAATATCAGTGATAAGCCAAAACCAGGGTAGACTGAAAGCCGACCCGGCCAATGGGATAAGGCTAGGAAGTAGAGAGAGAGCCTTTTAAATATCTCACTGCTGGGAAAAAGCCTCATTATTCCGTCTCCATAGAGCTCTATCCTGGGCTTGTTGCCGCCCTGTTTTACTCGCAATGGTGTTCAAATGGTCGCACCATTTTTGCCTCGGTCTTATACGACCTCAGTGACCATCATTGGATGTACTTACGAGTATAGCAATTGACGCGATTTTCCCACACAATAATGGATCCATTGATGTTTTTGAATATTAATTGGGATTACTTCAGTATTTGTTACATTAGGTATGGAACAAATACGAAGACAAACTTTCATCGGGTTGTAAAGACACCGACATAAAAAAGGATCGGCAAACAATAAAAAAAAGATAAACGAACAATCCACTTATTGTTTTTTGTTTAGTTTCGGATGACATTTGCAGACCTTCAACAAACAAGTCGGTGACAATATTTGACAAGATGGAATGACGAAATAAAGGAAGTTCATAGATGAACGCGTTCTTACATTGGATTTCGTTCCTTTGTAATCGAATGTGAGTGAAGGTAATAACAGTCGTGGACACGGTTCGTAGAATAACCGTCTTTGTGACAATATTAAGACCTTGAAAACAATGAGGGACTAAACCTTCGAAGGCTTTAGGGATGTGCTACAATAGTCACGAGCGCATCAAAGGAAAAGAGAATAGCTTTTCTAAGATGTATCCTGAATCACTTTTTACACGTTTGAAATGTAGCGATAACCGCGCGTTTAGCGAATAAAGATAAAGCTGTCATTTCCTATATGCGTCGAACTATGCGTTAAACGCAATCTGTCTCGCTTCTACGATGTGCTGCAACGAGTGCTGCGTTTAGCAGATAAAGCAAGTAATGTTGATGCGTGACGCAGTTTGTCTGACGGTGCTCAATCATCATCGCATGACACCAAATCCCCTTAAATTATTAAAATCGATTGCTATTAATTACTACATAGTACAAAACAAAGTTGCTTCCCGCTGTCTGTTTGTCCCTATGTATGCTTAGATCTTTAAAACTACGCAACGGAATGTGATGCTGTTTTTTTAATAGATAAAATGATTCAAGAGGAAGTTTTATATGTATAATATAGTGGAGGAACACTGATAAAAACGCCCGTGCGAAGCTGGGGCGGGTAGCTAGTTAATAAAATAAAATAAGATTTAAATATAATTCACTAGATTTTAGCCCCAGCTTCGCAAGCGTGGATGTCAACAACAGTGCCGACTATCGAATTCAAATACTAGGTGAAACATAAAGGGTATACTATTTTTTTTGCAACTTAAATTTGTAAATCTAAAACTATCGGCTTTGTGGGAGAGTTGAAGTACTAAACGTTTTGTAGACTTATGAAATCTGTCAACAGCTATATCTCTGTAACACCTTTTGTGTTTCAAGTTTCCTCCATAGCTGATAGTATTAGATTTACAAAGTTAAGTTGCAAAAAAAATAGTATACCCTTTATGTTTCACCTTGTATAGCTAAGAAGCATTCAAGTGACTCCATGAGTATAAAAACATTTCATCAAAATCGGTCAAGCCGTTTAGGAGGAGAAGAATCACGAACACACGCACACCGGAATTTTAATTATGATACATATAAGTACATGGATAATAGGGAACAACAATGCAAATATTCATCGCGGTGTTAAACCACCATCATACAGATAATCGGTCGGTCCACAAGGAGACGGTAAGCAATTTAGTCCAGATTAAACCCTGATTCTCTTACAGTATTCGCCCCAAAGCGAATGCAGTCGGATTTATTTGTACAGCGAAGTTAGACTCGTCTAATCGAATAATGGCTATCGAGGGATGCAAATAAATGAGTTACTGGAGTTATTTGAATTGGGGGATTTAAATTTAACTGCATAATAAGGATATTTGTAAGGGTTTGTTTAGACTGCATATTAACTAGGTAATACGTTTTTTTATTTCCAAATATTTTTTTTATAATTTGTATTATACCAACCCTATATTCCTAATTTAAATTTCGCATGTATACATCCTAACCTTATCCTTAGGACCGTACCAAGTACCAAGTAGAGAACAGAGGTTGCACGGTAGCTGCAATCTCCCCCATTTTAAATTTAAAACTCATATTTGAGACGTGGTTGCCTTGTCCTTTAGGTACCTAGAGGATATTTCTGATTCCACCCCCCTCTTTTCTTAGGCCAAAGGTTGTGGTACTGTAACAACCGGTCGCTAATGTGTAGGTATTAATTAAAACATTATTATAATATTATTTAAAACACGCATGTTTATCCCGGTTGTCACTGCCAGCGCACCGCAATTCTTATTATTTCAAAACATTTCTCTTTTCTTAAATTCGTTATTTTATCATCAGCCAGGTACGTCTATCGCTAGTGGTCAGTGCGCCGACATGGACCTTTTCAGTACCATTGCTTCAGTTTAAATTATGCAATAATCAATGCAATCTGTGACCATAATTTAATGGCACGGAAGTATCAAATATTATACAAATCTATTATAATGCAAAGGTTTGTCGGTACATCCCACGCCTTTATCCCGTCGATACAATAGTAGTGTGGTTAATGTTTAATTTTGGTAACAAAGTTGGAGGTGCGCGGACATGTGCCAGATAACGAGAGGATGGGTTAAACGCAAATATTATACCGCGTTATCTGGTCGGCATGTACCAGGAACCCAAAACTGTTCAGAGGGCTTTGTTAAAGTTTCATTATAACTTTTGCTTCTATTACCGGTGTTAGAGCTAAACTGTCGCCAATTGCATACAGGCAAACGGAATGGCTCGACTGGGGTACCACACTCTCACAGAAAATCTGTGTAAAATGATGAGTGAGAGAGCCGGAAGCCCAACCCTTCAGCCTTCTATCCCACTTGCAAGTATATATATATACTAGCTGTGCCCGCGACTTCGTCCGCGTGGAATTTAACTTAACAAAAAAGCCCGCTCCCGCGTTCTGAGCCCGCGCGACAGGATCCATTTTTTTTTTTTTTTCTAAAATAAAAGTAGCTTAAGTTACTGCTTATAATATCAGCTATCTACCAGTGAAAATCCGTCAAAATCCGTCCAGCCGTTTCGGAGATACTCTTTGATTTCATGTGTTTTTATTTTTTCGCGGAACCCTAATTGTTTTTCTAAAATTAAAGTAGCCTAAGTTACTCCTCATAAAATCAGCTATCTGCCAGTGAAGTCCCGTCAAAATCGGTCCAGCCATTTCGGAGATTACCCGGAACAAACATACAGACAGACAGACAGACAAAAACATTTTAAATCGCGTTTTTGTTATAGGTGTCGTATGTACTTTCATATGCATTTAGTGAGAAGGTTTTATTTTGATATTACAAACAGACACTCCAATTGTATTAATTTGTATAGATATATATTAGTAACTACTGAACATCAGGCAGTTCGTACGCTTGTTAATAGACTGCAATACAAAAAAAAACAAACCAAAAAAATTACGTAGGTACGTATTCCTACATAACTCTAAATTAAAAATTTAAAAACCCCCGATGCGACGACCTTTTCATCAAATATATACATAAATCAACAGAAAATCTGTGTAAAAGTATGAGACATTATTTTGTTATGACATTATAATCATTGACATTAGAATAGACAACGAATCTAAATATTGATGCCACGGAGGTTTAATTCCTAGTAAAATATTATCAATTATGATTCAACTTCATGTAATAACTCTGGTTGAGGTGGACGGGAGCAGCCCAGGGGAAGAATCTTCAATAACGGTAAAATTATTTTTAATTAGATTAGTTTTTTTATATTTTTTCTCAATGGCGGAGCAGCGCCCTCTAGAATTATTATAGCGTAATATTCCATGACCGTTAACAAAACAAACAAAATTTAACGCATGCGCGTATCCATCATTTGAAACGTGACCTAAGGAACGTCATTAGTTCATACACAAATCTCATATAAAAATTGGTAAAATATACATTTTTTCCAGATACAGGGAAACTTTTCAAATTTATAATATTATTGTAAAAAGCCAGTTCAGACTATTACGATCATTTAAAAATATAATAAATCTAAATCCAATAATCTCAAATTTCGAATGGATTCGAGCCGTGGAAATTCGTTTTGGCCGTGAATGTGGCTTTTTTAACCTACAAAAGAGCTGATGATCTTCAAACAGCTGAACCGATTTTCATGAAACATAGCTAAGAACACTCTCGATCAGAATACCTATCTAACAAAAGAAACAAAATTGTAATCGGTTTATCAGCTTGGGCGCTACGTTGCCACAGACAGACACACAGATACACATGTTAAGCTTATAACACCCCTCTTTTTTCGTCGGGGGTTAAAAAAGGGTTTGCTATAAGCAAAGCGTGCAAAAGATTCAAATAATAAATAAAATCTCACTTATATTTTTATTTTAAAACTGGTCGGCTATAGCGACCTGTTATTATAAGGTCCATTGAAAAATGTCGCGTTCGAAATCCATGTTATTAAGGTGGGTGACACGCAATTAGCGGGCGGGTAGCCAGTGTTAAACCGTCGCGTCATTATTTCCACGGTGACACGAATCTGACATGTCCACGAACATGACGAGGCGGGATCCGAGGAAAAAAACAGTATATATTATTACTAGCTGTGCCCCCCGACTTCGTCCGCGTAGTATTTAACGTAACAAAAATTTCGGGATTATCGGGATAAAAAGTATCCTATAAGTTAATCCCGGTTATAAACTATCTGTGTTCCAAATTTCATCCAAATCTGTTCAGTAGTTTTTGCGTGAAGGAGTAACAAACATACATACATACATCCACACTCACAAACTTTCACATTTATAATCTTAGTAGGATCTATATATTAATATGTGTAGCAAAAACTTTCATCCGCTTAATACAAAAATTGCGCGGACGGACGAGTATGAAATTTGGCACATTTATAGTTTAATAGTTGCTGCCCGCGACTTCGTCCGCGTAGACTTAAGGAAAGTATTCTATGTGTTAATCCAGGCTATAAACTATCTGTGTTCCAAATTTCATCCAAATCCGTTCTGTAGTTTTTGCGTGAAAGAGTGACAAACATACATCCACACTCACAAACTTTCACATTGATAATATTAGTAGGATATAGAGAAGGAGTGCAGAATGCTAATATTTTTGTATTATAACACTACCATGAATTGACACACACACATTTGTAACCTCCACACCGACTGACTGTCTGACTGACAAACGGTGACAGTTTTTGGAGGGCGGGACTTCCATAGTGCATTCTGCGAACCAGTATCAAATAGTCTTTGACAATAAAAACTTCGTATCGTTTAAAATTAAAATTTTAATGAATTATGGTCAAATTTTACCCGCTATAACGGAAATACTAGTTTTTTTGCAATCTGCGATTAATTATTTGGTTCCGTAGGCTTTTGCACAGATTATTAATATTGTATTTTTTAAAGAAATACCACAATGTGGTTCAAATTTAATTAATATCGCGAAACAGACAGTATCTAGAACTTTATAAGAGACGAGATCACCCACGATCTACTATGCCCAGTAACTTTTGATAGAACTTTTAAAATCATGAGCGCTCCACTACAAAGAAATTAAATGGATTTTTTTCTTTAAACTGATTTATACAACTTCGCCGGTCACAAAGCGAACTCTCTCAAAGGAGAAAAGATATAAACGAGAACTCAACCTTACCAGTGTTTTGTACTGAGATAAAGTTCTGGGAAAAAGAAAATGACTTTTTTATTGATATGTAGTAAGTAGTTATAAAATACTTCCTTAGGTTGTCCACACGGAAATTCTACCAAATGATGTCAATTTGAAATGTTTGTTGAAGAAGTTTCTGAATCGAGAGATATTGAAACAGACAATGACACGATATAAAACCAAGTCCTATTTATGTAATCAAAAGGAAGATGCTTACAAAAATGAAATAATACCTTGGTAAGTAACTAGATAATATTTTAAAAATATATATAGACTTTTTTTTACAAACTTTAACTTTTAAAAAAACCTGATCGTGGAAAATGATTATTAGATTAATATTACTAATAAGCTTGCTAAAATATTCCAAATCCTGGTTTACATTCATTTATCTCAGCTTTGTCGTTTGCTTCATAAGGGAATTCCAACACATTTTCTTTCAGTATAGATGCTGTACTTCAGCATTTCCCGAAACGAGCTATCTAAGAAACGTCTCCTCATATCTCTCCCGTTACCGTGTTATATAAATCTCGGAATACTTCGCTCTACCTGGTCTTGTTACCGGATAACTTTAACGAGGCTGACCCATGTCAAAGGCGGTACGTTGTGTCACCGGCCACCAACGACCTACCTAATTTTGCCGGGATATATTGCGGTTACCACGGACACTTTTTGTTGGTAAGTTACGTGTGTCATATTGGAATGTTTGTCTTTAAATTGTATATTTATGAATTACGTAGGTTGGGCAATTATAATTTTTTTTGTTCAAAGCTGAAATTATTGGTCAACTTTTATTTAATTATTATTTTTTTACTTTTCGAGGAAACAATGGTTTGGTACCAAAGAAATTGTAATCAATACTACTAAAATTTATAAATCTATTTTCAAATACATATAATATTGTTCATTTCAATTTATTTATCGAAATTTTGTCAACACGTTTATTTAACTAAAAGGAATTTAAAATACTACCTTTAAAAATATTGTTCATCGGGTACCTGTTATTTGAAGTCTGTCTTAAAAATACGTAACAGAAAGCTTATTATTAAATAAATACATCTTCTTCTTCTTCTGCGTCGTTCCCTCACTGCTGAGGATCGTGACCATATGTGATCTGTCTCCATTTGCTCCTGTCCTGCGCCAAATCAATAGATCGTTGTAGAGTTTACAAAATAAATACATACTCCATTAATTAACGATAACATGATAATGATAATGAGAATAGCAAACGAGTCACACACCGAGCACAAGTCATATCATATTCGCCATTCGCGCCACGTCCGAACGCCCAAGCGAACTATGCATTTAATGAAAATAATCCTATACAACTAATGACATCCCTATACGTGATGGATTCCTATTCCTCGCTATTGCAGTCAACATTATTTGACGGTGAAGTCGAATTAAAGTATCTCTTTACCATGTTCCATTATGAATCTATAAGAAACCTATCATCTGTTTGATTATTTGTGTTGTTTATGGTGTAAAAAAATCGTCTTAGATATGCCGACAGAAGATAACTTCATCAAAAGTTTTTTTCCAGTTGAAGTAGCTTACTTATTGAAATAAAACTATTTTTTCATTACTCATACTCTGAAAGTAGGTCTGAAGTGGCCTGAGAAGCGGGTTGAAAGTAATACTTTTCAGGCCCGGGAGTTTCGCTTTCAACTGACAGCTGTCAAATTATTAAAAAAAAACTAGGTCCATTTTCACATTTCTATGGAACCATGTTCAAACTTTTTCTACAGTCACTCAATTACAGCACGATGTAAGAAATAACATAAAGTTAAGTATTAATTCAAGAATATATTTTTTTTAATGACTTATTTATAATTTAGTTTCAACAATTTCTTTAAAATAACATAGAGTTGGGCAAAATATTTAAAGATGAAAATGAAAAATAATGGCTAAATAATGAAGTTGGCCGGCCAACGAAAAAAAAACAAAATAGGCGGCAATCCGATTTTTTTTTTCGAGTTGTAGAGTATTGTTTATACTTCTTTGTATTATTTCTTTAGCCAAATCCTGTTTTTATTTTTATTTTCCTTGTATTCGTAATGAAAAGCACAGTGTTTACCTCGGGAGAAAGACTTATTGTGTCCCTCGAACTATTAGCGCCCTCGCTACGCTCGGGCGCCAAACCCCGTCTCGTGACAAAATAAGTAACTTTCACCACTCATGTAACAATGTACTATTACGGATTATATCGCGTTTATTTTTACTTTTTATGTTCCCGATGTTTCGGTTGCTTTACAGCAACCGTGGTCACGGGGGGACTGAGGTGTTAGACGTCCTGATGTCATAGTTAAAAACTGGGTACCCTCAAAATTTAGTTGGTATTTGCGGTCCGATCCACGCAGAAAGTGCTCACTGTGTCTCGAGGTCTTGCAATGGTACACTTGGTTTTGGATTTAATTATATTAATTACTGGATCCCAAGTTGGTGGGAGCACCCAGCCATCTTCCCTATTGAAATTAGGATGTTTTTTAATTTCAATGGCCTCACGTATCATCCTTGGTCGGAATCGGTGTTCTTTTGCGAGGATCTGTGGTTTATCAAATCTGATATAATGGCGGGTGCGGTCCTGTACATGTTCACAGATTGCAGACTTCGTGGAGCGCCGGTGTTTCACGTCAGCTATGTGTTCTTTTACGAAACGTCGGGAACATAAAAAGTAAAAATAAACGCGATATAATCCGTAAAAATAGTTTTATTTCAATGTGTAGTATTCGCGTAAATATAAGAAATCAATAGCTTACTTATAATTTTTTGGTGGACAAAACCACTAGCTAAATCTGTTTTTGCCGAAATCATTTCCATGTAACAGGTACCAGCCTATTATGAAGATATAGCCCCTGAAAATACAAAAACCCATTTCACGCATGACATGTAGCGAGTAGATTCGCCAATTGCTGCGAATTGTCTACAGTTTTATCATATCTCTTAACGCTCCGGCTTCCATTAGAGTAAAAAGCCTTCTTGGAGCTGTCATACGCTTGATTGGACATCGCTTTGCTTGCTATTCGCTACGTACGTGTTCTCCAAAATATAAGTACCTAATTATTTAGGTTACGTCGAGGAAACAGAACGGATTTTATGAATAAAATGTAACATTTATTTTATTATATTGTAATAAGCAGACACATTTACACAAAATCTTTATTGGCTGTGTATAGAAAACACTTAGGTACTATGGAAACAGTGCCATCTAGGGACGCCTGAAAGAAGTGAAGCTTTATAGTATAAAGCGTAGAAACTAAGCGTTAAAAACAGCTGCGGCTCGCGCGCCTATATATATATACTAGCTGTGCCCGTGACTTCGTCCGCGTGTAATTTAACTTAACAAAAATTTCGGGATTATTCATCCCCTATTTTATCCCCTTGGGGGTAGAATTAATCAAAATCCTTTCTTAGCGGATGCCTACGTCATAACATCTACCTGCATGCCAAATTTCATCCCGATCCGTCCAGTGGTTTGGGCTGTGCGTTGATAGATCACTATGTGAGTCAGTCAGTCACCATTGAGTTATATATATTTAGATGTCGCGCCTTTATACCTATAGGTATAGGTATATAGGCTATGATTTCGATTTTATTGATATTTTTATTTATTTTATTTGTTATTGTGTTTGTAATGTTAATTTAATATAGGTATTTGCCTGAAAATAAATGGATTTATTATTATTATTATATGTCGTGTAACGCTACTGATGCTTAGCACGGACAGAGTGGCCACGCAGCGAGCGCCCCGAACATCCGTATAGAAGCTTCGCTTCAACATGAAATCTATACATCTATACAAATAAATAAAATCTGTTTGTAATATCAAAACAACACCTTTTCACTAAATGCATATGAAAGTACATACGATACCTATAGCAAAAACGCGAATTAAAAAATTTTGTCTGTCTGTCTGTCTGTCTGTCTGTCTGTCTGCCTGTCTGTCTGTCTGTCTGTGTGTTTGTTCCGGGTAATCTCCGAAACGGCTGGACCGATTTCGACGGGACTTTCACTGGCAGATAGCTGATCTTATAGCGGGTAACTTAGGCTACTTTAATTTTAGAAAAACAATTAGGGTTCCGCGTGGTAAAATAAAAACACATGAAATCAAAGAGTATCTCCGAAACGGCTGGACCGATTTTGACGGGACTTTCACTGGTAGATAGCTGTTGTTATAAGCAGTAACTTAGGCTACTTTTATTTAAGAATAACAAAATTTAAAAAATGGGTCCTTTCGCGCTGGTCAAACGCGGGAGCGGGCTTTTTTGTTAAGGCGCTACGGGCAGAAAAATGAATCTCAGTTTTGGGGCGTGGTTTAGCGTAGCGAGTGCCCCGAGCGAGATCTTTAGCTCTCGCTCGCAATAGACACGTCATCACGTCGCGGTTGCCATGGTTTTGAATTGGGCACAGAACCATGGAGGGGACTTTTATAGTTTTTTAAAATAAAGCACATTTGTTTATTACAATATGTTACTTCAATATTATCTACTACATTATTATTTGTTAATAGGTTATCAAATATGTTATTATGAATGTATGTATACAAATGTAGTTATTACGGAGTGCCGCTACAGTCCGTTTCAATCCGTGATTTTACCTAGATTTATATGAGATTGATCGCGCAATTTATACCTACTTAGATATAACCCATATTCTCGAGTTTGACACACGGATGTCTTATAATGTAAGTAAATAATCTTGTGACGTATTTTTTTATATAAATGCTGATGATGATGTCTTTTAACATAGGTACCTCCTGTTTATTTTATCGACTCCTTAGAATTGAAAAAGGATAATAAAACCGGTCAAATTCGTGTTGGAACACGCATACTTTAGGGTTCCGTAGACATTGCACCACTTTTCAATAATAATAAATGTACTTGTTTGTAAATATATATGTATGTATAATGACGACCGCTTGGCGCAGTGGTTCGAGCGTAGGCCGCTCGCTCACTACACCGGGTGGTTGCGGGTTTGATTCCCGTCAGGGTAAATTTCGGAAGTGACCTTTTCGTAATTTGCCCTGGTCTGGGTATCTACCCAGACCAGGGCACTCATCTGAGTTATCCCCTCTCGGCAACTGTGCTTTGCACCCAGGGCAAATCTTAGTAGCGGAAGGTAAGGATACGCACGCACGGTGGTACCCCGCAGCGCATTTATTGCATCTGACATATTCAGTCACTGACGTATATTTTCCGCAAGCTCCGCATTTGGTAGCTAATATTAAATGTGCCTAAATATTGGCGTTTCCTCATTTTATATTTTTTTATTTTCCCCATTTTTAATGTACAATAACTATGTACTTTTAGACACTTTATCCACACTAAACACAAAACTGACAATTTTTAATATGAATTATACCGTTACCGATATAAAAAACAGGCATAAGTATGGTTATGAAAATGCCAGTGATGCATTTACTTAATGTACGGAAAATATGAGATGATGTAAAAAAAGAAAAACCCGACACGGATATTAATTTATATTAATTCTAGATTTCTAGCTAAAGTAGTTATACGATCACTAGAAAATTATATTCAGAAGTGACATCTTTTTGGCACATGTCAGATGCCTTATAAAACAACAAACATACTTAAGGAGGTGTTATTCTAACTTTATATTTAACTTGTTGTTTGCGCATAACCATGGGCCAACGGGCTCACTCGCTATTGGCTCCCGATGACGCGACATAATCAAGAGCACCAATCAGAACGCGCGAACGATGACGACGACGAAGTTGCGACAGTTACTATTCTCACACAATATAGGCGGCACGCACGGTGACCTACGCATTTAAATTTACTTTTTTTTTCGAAATGGAATAACTTTGTAAAAGCGATATTAAGGTCAATATATTTGTCAATTACACAAGATTTACGCATTTGGATTTCCTCCACCTCATCGACCTGTGTGAGTTGAAGAACTCAAACAATTGTATCCCAATAAAATCGATTCAAATTGAAATCGTTTATTTTGTTTAGGCCTACGGGGGCACTTACAAATTGTCAATTTTTTTTTTCTTATATCTTCAACCGGATCGGAACGCGACCTCAACTGAGAAGATCCAACAAGAAACTCAGCGGGCTTGTCTTTTTACATTTTGTTATATTTCTTTTTGGACCGAAGTTCCTTATCGCTCGTTGCGAAACGGGGCTAGACGGAAACAATTAGTTATGCTATAGTTGTAAGCCGTGCGGCGTGCGCGTGTTTCACTGTCTGTCTCTCTCTCTCTTATAGAAAGCAAGCCTTACATTTACATTTACTTTTACATTTACTTTTACATTTACTTTTACATTTACTTTTACATTTACTTTTACATTTACTTTTACATTTACTTTTACATTTACTTTTACAGTACCTTTACTTCTAATTCTACTTCTACTACCATCGACGATTGACGACCGCTTGGCACAGTGGTTTGAGCGAAGGCCGCTCGGCTCACTGTACCGGATGGTTGCGGGTTTAATTCCCACCGGGCCAACTTCCGGAAATGGCCTTACTGACCTGTGAGCATAGTGAGTATCTTCTACGAGAGCTCGTAGTCCAAGTTGGTGTACTTGGAGTATGTCATGTCGTAGATAAACAAGAGGCCGGATAATAACAATAATGAATCCTGACAGTGATTCTGCATAAGTTCCGGATATTGCAACTTCATTCCTACTGGGTGTCCCTTGACACCTCTCAAGTTTTTTTATCGCCAGTTGCTTCTATAGTTAATAATTACAAACTAGATATTAATATAAATATAATAGCTCATAGCCATGTACTTAGGGTGTTTGTTTTTTTGCCATCCGCCATCTTGGAATTCAAAATAAACGTCATAATCGTTATCAGCACATTAAAAAACCTAGAAATCGAAACCCATGTCGGTGCTTTAGATTTTTTGCCATCCGCCATCTTGGAATTCAAAATAAACGTCATAATCGTTATCAGCACATTAAAAAACCTAGAAATAGATACCCATGTCGGTACTTTCGAATTTTTGCCATCCGCCATCTTGGAATTCAAAATAAACGTCATAATCGTTATCAGCACATCAAAAAACCTAGAAATCGATACCCATGTCGGTGTTATCGATTTTTTGCCATCCGCCATCTTGGATCCCAAAATTAACGTCATAATCGTTATGAGCATATCAAAACACCAAGAAATCGATACCCATGTCAGGTTTTAGAATTTTTCATTTTCCGTTACAAGTTCTTGGACAGTTTTTTTTATTAGACTAAAGGCGACATAAGGTGACTCCACTCTCTTTGTATCCTGTTTGGTTACCCACTCGGCACGCGACTAAATTTCACCCGGCTAGGAAAATTTTATTGTTTTATGTTATTTAAATTGGTGTTTAGCCTCCCCATTATTTAATTTATAATTTATATTTACTTACTAGTTATTACAAAAAATATTAACGTAAAATTTAATCAAATTTACGGATATGCTGATCTGAAAAAAATCGGCATAGGTCCGACCTCGATGACGTCCGCAGACGACTGAGCTAGTTAGAATATGACAGTGATGCAATTACTTCATGTATAGAAAATATGAGATGACACTAGTGAACGCGCGCCCGGAAGTAAACCACATAAGCGCTAAACAATATTTCTTTGGTTTTTAACAAAACTAGGGAATGGATTAAAACTTTCGGTTATCCGATCCTAGATATTATCAATTACTATGTGTTAGAAAAAAAATCGTGATCTAATTCGTAATAATATCGTGGATGAAACGAAAATAAAAAGCAATAACAGCCAACTTTTGATTTTTTTTCTATCGAGGAAATTTCACTTAATTGTGTTTACCTTCTATGTAATCCTAGTTAATGTTCTTGAATAACACATATCTAAAAATAAGCTACTTAATCTATAAAATGATATAAATATTTCGAATTAAAAACCCAAAATTTACGAAGGCCTCAACTTAAGTTAAATTCCACGCGGACGAGGTCGCGGGCTCAGCTAGTAATAACATATAATGACGGGCCCACCCAGTAAACATGTTTCATTAAATCCCATCGAATCATGCGTATATTGTATTGGCAATTTCGTCTTTATTACCATGTAATTAATGGATCAGTCAGCGGATAAGAACGCCAGTGTTATCTCGTATTCATAATGTGGATACTCCTTTAATTAAGTCCATGGAGCAAGTTGGCGGGAGCTAAAAAGTTGCAATTATGCATGCCGCTGCCCCAGAACAGATAACTGGCAATTTAGCCGAGATTAAGTCGTAATGTTTACTGGACTACCGCCGCGGAGGGCGCGGTGACCATGTTACATTACGGTTGAGGATGTTGTATAATTTTTTCTATCGCAATCAGTTGCAGATAAAGAATAGTAGGTATTAATAATCTCTTTAGCGATACTGGTTACGATGGCGGCTCGAGGGGGGCTTTGTATAACTTTTTTTTTTTGTAAAACCAGTGAAGATTGAACATTTATTTCTATGAGTACAGTTTACAGTGGTGACGAGGTAGGCAATATTATAAAAACCTATTTTAGAACGAAATATTAATCATTAATCAATGTTTTTACGGTTCCTACATAATATATCACTAATTGATCTTTATACCATTGTTGGATCTGTTACAATAAAGTCCAGTAAGTAAACGAAAACAATGAAATATGAGACATAGATGAGTGTAAGACCCGTGTTAATAAGTCTATCTCAAATCTGAAAGTACCTACGCCGATCTTGAACACGTGTTTGACAGTTAATGTTGTACTGAAATGACATAATAATTACATTTCTAAGATCGCTCTAGGACTTGAGATCGATTTATATATCGATCTAAGACGATTACCTAATACGGATCTCAGACGTCTTGAGACGTTAGAACTAGATATAATAGAATCGAAACCACGTTTCCGATTCCAGCACTAAAGTAGCTCCTTTAACAAGGCGTCGTCGTAAAAAATAAGGCAATATCCAACGATATGAAGTTCGATACTGTCCGCGTTGTTTTCGACATCATGGTCACTATTCTGTACAATCCAACTTCCAATTTACTTTATAATGCCCAGGACGAGTTTATCATTTACGACCACCGGTGTGCGCTATTAGAGGAGGCTATTCATTATTCCGTGGATAAGTTCGCATATAAGGAAGATATTGAAATCGGCTGCGGACGGGATTTAAGGTTGCTTCATATATGATAATATGAAGGAGTTCAGTGGTCGGTACTGGGTTATCATTTATTGTTTTACGAAAAAATCTAGTCCGAAATTTTATAAAAAATATTCAGTAATTTATATTATTTTATTTTTTGCCCAGAACAGAATTTATACACAAACTTCCATCTGCTATTGTAACTCGTTAGGGGTGAAATTGTACAAAATGTTTCCTTAGTGGATGTTGAAAGGGAAACTCCTGTCAAAATGTTATATTTCCAACCCCAGTGGCTTAGACTGTGCGTTGTGAGATCTGTCAGTCAGTCAGTTTCTCTTTTCATACAAAGAACATGAAAACTTAGTAGTTTAAAAATTGCTAGTGCAATGTGAGGTGGTTATCACATTACTAGTAGCCCTGTTAGCCCCACCAGCTAAGCTAAACGCTTGTACTAGGAATGGGCTTAGGTAAATAATTAATAGCCAGGACGGGGATTGAACCTGGAACCTTTCTCTTACATTACGTATTAGCCACTAGGCTATTGAATAGGGTAGAGCTACTTATTTACTTTTTATAGGACTTAATTTTTGTGTAAGTATAAATATCGACATAACACTACATAATGGTTCTATAGATTCAGTATATAACACATATTTATGTTGGATTTTATTATTCAAGATTAACTTACCTATTTGTTTCCCGATACAAAATGTTGTATAGACAAAAACAATCATAATTTAGTGTGAAGAAGGTTTCAATTCAATTAAGGTTTTAATAAATGGTACAGAAATGCGAATAAAAATTCAATTGAGAAAGTACACCTGTCAGCTTAGTTATAACACATATGGCAAGGGGATAAGGTGTTGAAATATCATCGCAATAAATAACCATCGATCGATAGTATGTCCCCCCTTGCACCCCCAGCACTTGGAGGATCAGCTATATTGTGACATACAGTCTCGTTCGTTTCAAAAATCCGATGCATGTACAAGGGCGAGCAATTTTCCCCTGATCCGTAGAAAATGATCGGCTATAACGCAGTCCCCTGCGAAACCCAAAAAAATCGAATTCGAAGCCTCAATATGCAGTGCATGGACTTCAATTGTTTAAGGGAGCTGATAGATTAGCTTGGATCGCCGCGAGTGTACCTATGCAGGTAGATAAGTATTTTATTTTGACAAAAAAAATAAAAACTTGTGCTAAACTTAGATAAATACAGTAGCCACTCGTTGCTTGGAAAGTCACATGATACATGCAAGAGCTACAGTGGTAGAGGGAAGCTATAGCCACCAGACAACAGCTTAGCATAAAACTGAAGATCAGCGTTAAGTACGATGAGTGAGCGAGTCAGAAGCTTTCCCCATCCCTTCCCCCTCTCAGTCTCACTACCCTTCAGGTCGGCGATGTGCGAACAGTGCCTTTGGTATTGCAAGTACTATACGCTAGATACGCTGATTTGCCGAATGTTTTATAAAAATAAAAAGCTTTCACCATCCTGGTTTAATCAATGGTTTTCTTCACTTAGTATCTACTACACCAAAATAGAGGTAGCTTTATTAACTTTTAAATAAAATTAATTGGTTACTTATCTACAATTATGAAAAAAAATCTAGTATGTTTGCATTAACAAAACATAATATACCCCGATTTATATTGCTGTCTCTATATTTTGACTGCGGAAAATAGAGAAGACAAAATAAACAGGGGTCAATGTTTCGTTAGTGCATATGACGTCTTAAATCCACAGTTTACGTTATCTTGAATCTAGACTATAGATTTTGCAACGAAAAGGACATACATTTTGAAAGGAGCCGGCTTGAGAATAGGCGATAGGAATCGCATCGATGGTGCGTTGCGTGTACAAACACTCTAAGTACGGTTTACAGGAGCCATATATGGCGACAAACGGACGACACGGCGGGCTCTAGACGCGACAAAGTGAGAAAAATATGGTTGTTCAATATTTATAGGATTTTTATTTCCGTCGTTTAGCCTCGGATACACGTCGACAGACGGAGGTAGGGGACAATGTGTGAGGAGTTAGAGTTACTGGAAAAGGCAAAAACGTGGTTGCCTTCGGATACCTACATAGCAACCGCAAGTACAAGAAACATTGTAAAAACATGTTTTATAGTGTTCTTTCAACCATCTATATTAAAATAGTAATAAATAATGCAACTAATCAATTATAACTATACTACTGGATTTAAAAAAAAAAAATACTGACCATACTTTTGTTTTGGATGAGTATCGGGCATAAAAATCGGGTATCAAATTTGTTCGAATTTGAACATCTCTATAAAAATAAATTTATAAAATTATCACATCTCAAGTAGTTTGAAAAATTATTACATTTTGTTTCCGGGATATTGGTGACCGCTGCTTGTAAATTCAGTTTATACTGTTATCATCGCAACACCTATGGTCCAATCTCATACAATGGCCTACCATTGGGTGTATTCTAAGGCCGCCACACGTAAGTTGTAACAAATATTTAAGGTTCCATAACTCAGAAAATATGACAGTTTCGTAGTATAGGTTGTCTTCGCTAGCCTAGCTAATGTTATTTCGGACTTTTGTAACAGTCTGTATAAATTTTGTACCTATTAAATGAACACTATACCTAGGTAGGTACTATCTCTCGTTGTAGATATGGCAACATTACAGCTACTGTCAAATAGTGTTTTGTTTTTAAATTTGAGGTACCTATGTTGCTCATCCAGTAATTCACACTTCACTCGTTCCATCTCAGTATGTTGTTTTTCTTGGCTGTTGCATTCATTTGGGCGGGCTTAGGCGGATACATAATGCATGCGACCACGGGGGGTCATCAGTATTCCGCGACAGTAGTTGCTCTGATGTCCGAACCGACGAGACGTGTCCTCCTGCTTGCCTCCCGTTTGATTTTAACTTAAAATAACTCAGCTTTTTCGTTTTACGGATTCGGCGAATGTTTGCAATTAACGACTTTTCTTGAGAGTGATAAAATTTAAGTAGCTATTGTAAGATGTTAATCGCCGCGTTACTAATGAAAAATGTATGCTCTTATTCGTTTTATCGCACTTGGCAGAGCGGTGATGTTTGTCACGTAGACGATTTGTTAAATATAAAGCTGTCGGTACTTACCTAGAAATTTACATTACAAATGACTAAAATCATTAATATTTTATAGATAAGTGCCAAATTAATTTTAAGTCTCATAAAACAAAGTCACTATTCGCATCGGTTTGTCTGTTTGTTCGCTGAGTACTTCTAAACTACGCCACAGATTTCGATGCGAACCCGCAACTAGGTACATTGGACAATTTTTCCAGAACTTTTATATTTATACCTACTACGTTCTATAATTTTATTAAATAATAGAGAAAAGTCGTGCAAAGTCGGCGTGACTTGACACTCGTAGTTACAAGACTACTCATAATGTGAGATATTAATTTACTTGCTTTTTATTAACATCAAAGTCGGCATCCGTTTGATATTAAGCTTGATATAGAGGCTTGCTAACCGGGAGTAAGACAGGTTGACAAAAGGACAGGGGATGGGATGGGCTTCAGACTCTCTCACTCATACGCTGATAAATTAAATAGTGATCATAGCTTCTTTATACGACAATCTTCTATGAGAGTGGAGTTTTTTAAATTATGCTATAATCACACAATAAAAGTAGATAACAAACGAAAATAACTGCGAATAAATTCCCATGCCGCAGTGTAATACTACAAAACGAGGATTTAATTAATTAATTCAGATTACCTTGTCCATTTCCAGGGGCCAGTCGGTATGTCACCGTGATAAGTTAATTTCTTGCTGGCGAACAACAATATTTCACTTCTGCGAACTTATTTGTTATGTGGAAAGGTGGGCCCGTGGACAAATTGGGTTTTAACAACTCTATGTTAATTTCGCAGATATTAACATTCAAAATAAAATAATAAAGAATTGTAATACACTTTGGAGTGAATTCATTTTGTTCAATTTAATTTTAAAAAAAAATTGTTTGAGCATGTCGGCTCAATTATTGCGTAAGTAAACGTGGAGAGTTCACTGAGAAACAATAATTGCGATGACATTATTTTAGTGCCTTAATAGTATACTTTCAAGTAGGTATATATTTTGTCATCTATATATATAAAACTCAAAGGTGACTGACTGATCTATCAACGCACAGCCCAAACCACAGGACGGATCGGGCTGAAATTTGGCATGCAGGTAGATGTTATGACGTAGGCATCCGCTAAGAAAGGATTTTGATTAATTCTACCCCCAAGGGGATAAAATAGGGGATGAAAGTTTGTATGAAACTTTGTCAATTAAATTCCACGCGGACGAAGTCGCGGGCACAGCTAGTTATAAATAAAATAAATATAGCCAGACGAACACATCAACTGTATAGTCCCAAACTAAGCAACACTTGTACTATGGGTATCGTACAAAGGATTGGGGGCGATCCCAGTCACACCCAGACCAGGGAAAATTACGAACAGGCCATTTCCGAAATTTACCCTGAAGGGAATCAAACCCGCAACTAGGTACCCGGTATAGTGCGCCGAGTGGCCTACGCTCGAACTACTGCGCCAAGCGGTCGTTAAATTACTGTAAATATTTGAGTAAATTATTTGCTGAAATACCCAATTATAAGTTCCATTTTCTGATAAAAATAATATTTGAAATAGTTTGCAAAGTTTAAAGGAATTCGTAAATAAAAAGTATTTACACGACGACTGCACATAACTGTATAAGCCAGTAGTTTCATGCAATAAAACGGAAACAATCTCCTCCAATAGACGCTTTAAAACTAAAACAGTTCTCGTAGAGTTCCCTGTTTTATTCTTAGTCAAGCCTAAAAGGAGCCCGGATACGTGAGACCCGAGTGTTGGCGAATTCTCGTTGAGTGCGCAATAGTTTAGACACTTCCGTCCAATGGGTGTCTGTTACCTATGAAATCGATAGAAAAAGTTTTTTTTTATCCAATTATAAAAAATGCATGATTTTGTAATGACGGTTTTCAGTTACATGCGGAAAAAAAATCAGTGCCGTCTAGGTACGCCCGAAAGAAGCGAAGCTTTGCAGTAGATATTAGATATATTATAAGTGGCGTGCATAGGGTTTTGAAACAGGGTAGGCAGAGTGTAACATAACGTAACGCGTAACGCTTTTCACGGGTCCCGGGCAGCGAGCGCCCCGAACGTCCGTAAAGAAGCTTCGCTTTCGCTTCAATAATGAAAATAATTTTAAAGTGTTCTTAACTTACTATTCTTGTACTTAGGTAAACAAGTACGCTATACATTTTTCTCAACAGGATACTGGATATTGATAATAATAAATTTTGTAGAAATAGTAGAAACTGATGGTTTTGGCGAAACTATTACAAGAAAACTTAATGAAATTAAAAAATATTACAATTTTATATTTGATTATATTTATATAAATAATATAAAATATACCTATGTTTGTTCTGCGCATAACTCTTCCGCCCCTCTTTCATTTGCTATGTACAACCTTCGTCTTGCAAATCAATATTGCATGTGGCCGATGCATCGATCCTTGTAAAAGTTTAGTTGCCAGAGTAGTTTCTAGAGAAAGCACTATACGAAATTACTTGTTGCCTCATCCAAAAATACTCTGTCGATTATCTTTTTTTAATAACTAAGTTATACAAAATTGATGATCAGTACCTATTAAAAAAGTGTAGTTCAGTATTTAAACAGCAATTACCAATGCAATAAATACAAACCATTGATTGATGAGCTTAGTATATGAGTGTGTACGGTCTAGTATGTTCTCTAGTAATTTCATTAGATACATTACTGATACATATAAATAGAATGAGGTTTACTTCATCAAATTAAGTGGCACCTACCTATTATTACCATTAACGAAGCCTATTATACGAAGCGTACGTCAGTGTACATTACAATAAAGCTGTACATGCACAGGCATTTTAAATACGGGTTATTTTGACAGCAAGCCGACAGAGGCAGCGTCGGAGGCGTGGCGGAACGGAGAGGCGGAATAAATAAAGCCTCGTGTAGACAGACTTTGAATATTGATCTGTCGTGATCAATACCGACGGTATGTAGAGTGAAGTGAACATATTTTACATAATAATATGGTTTTATTTTAAGTGACATATATTATGCGTAGGTTCTACGAGGTTATTAGGAAATTCTTGAAACGAATTATGTCTTCGCAAGCTGTTATTAGTTTTGAAAGGTAAGCAAAATAGCAATTTACCTATACGTTGTGAATTTTATCGAGGCAAGCTAGGCTATACATGGGTTCATCGACGTTATCAGGTGATATCATTTACCATAAATGCATGAACGGTAAGAAAATGAAGATTTTTTATTTATTAAATTGAGTGTTTTTAACGCTACGCCTTAATTTCCGACAAATAATTTATCACGAATTTAAAGAATTGCCCCTTGAATGTTAGAAAGCCTGGCTCTCACCGTCTTGAACCCGAACACTTATACCATTTCGTATCATTTCTCTTTGGCCGTGGTATAGGTACGTGTACCAATCTTATAAAACACATTAAAATACTTCTGTTTCTACAAACTCTAGATAAGAAAAAAATGCGACACATAAAGGCTGTCACACACTAATTGAAATGAAACACTAAGACGTGCGAAACGTGAAGTGTTTTCGTGCGTTACATTAAAAGTCTAGACTGGGAACTCTGAAAGTTTTAAAAGTAAATTAGATTTCGTCTGCGAATGTAACATATACCATTGCTGGCCCCAGCACTTATAGAGATGCGCTTTCGAGATTGTTTCCATTGGAATTCTCAATGCGATATCGACTTTGGATTTTATCGGTGCTTTGTTAATACACGTAGGTGAAATTACGTATTAATTTATCTACTACTTTATTTGTGAGTCTAAAACCTTATTTTAATTTTCGCTAACCTATTTAGTTAAAGCTAAAGTCTTGTAACGAGGGCCATTCAATGCGAAATTTTAGAGAATTTATGAATAAAGTTCCGATTACGAGTTTGGTGTACATCAAACAGTTTGCCGAAGTGGCATTTTCGTAATTCGCCCAGGTGTAGGTGTCACTGGGATCGTCCCCAGTCCTTCGTACGGTGCCCATAGTACAAGTGTTGCTTGTTTGGTACTGTGACACGGGGTTTATATTAATAACTCAGGTTGCTTGGTAATATAAAATTTATTATAGTATTTACTTTTAATACATTTATTTAAATTTTATTTTTATATTCAAATACACTTCCTATCTTAGTGGTCTCTCGGTTGTCACTGCCAGCGCACCGCAGAGCTTTTCAATTTCAAAACTTATACTTTTCTTAAATATTATTATATTCTTATCGGCCAGGAACGCTTATCGCCAGTGGCTAGTGCGCCGACATGGACCTCCTTACAGTACTATACAGTTGATGTGCCAGTGTGGCAATATTTATTTATACAGCTGATGTACCTAGGTCATATAAGATTACTAAACTGTTGTAAGAAAATATCTCACGTTTACTTGCTTTTCTCTTTTGATTTCCGCGTAACTCAAACTCAAAATTGTTTTATTCATGTAAGCCAACAAAGCATTTATGAATAGTCTGAATCTACCATCGCTTCGGAATGCTGCTTCCACTGAAAAGATCCGGCAAGAAACTCAAAGGTTACTCTTTTCAATCAACAAAAGATGGTGTACATTCTCGGGAACAGCAACAGAATATGAGCAGGCAACACCATTGTCACTAAATAATAACGTCATATTAACAATAATTTCAAAATACCTTTGGAATAATGGAAACATTAATCGGATTCCGATACAGCTAAGCGATAAAGGTACGAGCGTGGTCTTCATATAAATGTCATATTAGATACAGTTTCCATCTCGAAACACCGCACTGGGCTTGCGCCGCGTCATTTCGTTCATAATAACAAAATTGGCAAAGTACCGTATGAAACGCCTGATGTTAAGCAGTTGCATAGCATACAGATACTTGCAATACATATAGATACTAATAGAGCCTGTGATTCAGAGATACATAATAATAATAAATATCGCCAGACTGACACACCAACTGTATGGTCCCATACATTATAAGCAACGCTTGTACTATGGGTAACGTACAATGGACTGGGGGATATCCCAGTGACACCCAGACCTGGGCAAATTACGAATATGCTATTTCCAAAATTTGCCCTGACGGGAATCGAACCCGCAACCACCGGATACAGTGAGCCGAGCGGCCTACGCTCAAACCACTGCGCCAAGCGGTCGTCAAGGGAGTGCGATAGAGGGATGGGAAATGATTAGCTAGAGGTTAGCTCTAGCACCTTTAAAAGGTGTATTAATAATGCCTAATGATTCTCGGGAGCGCTAAAATTTTTTAAAACCTACAGTAAATTGTAAAGTGTATGAAGGAAGCAGTAAGTAAGTATCTTCATATCGTACCTATGTAGATAAGGATGTTTTGTCACGTCACCCAACGGATGCTCCACTGAAAGCGTTTTTAATTTGCATTTTCATCAAACAGGCGTCTCCTAGGCGGGGCTGGGAGTGTGTGTAGTCTACAGCTGACTAATGAGGCAAGAATGACAGTCGTAGCGGCACGGACGTAGCTATAGCGTTCGGGGCGCGCTCGCCGCGCGGCCACTATCCGAACTAAGCGTCAGTAGCGTTACATGATGACGTCATACACGATATATACAGAGTGGCAGCTGCGGCGCCCAAAGCGTGGCTTCTTTAGGGCGTCCCTAGACGGCACAATTTTTTTTTCCTATCCTGTATTCAAGCTAAAGGGAAAGCTAAAGGGGAAGCTAACAGCGCCTGACCACTTGAGCCGGACGGGCCAGCTAGGCTAGCTGTCGGTTCGACTAATAAGGTCAGTGAGGAATAACTAAAATTGAAAATTAAAAAAACCCCGATGCGACGTTGTTTTAAACTACAAAAGAGCTGGTAATTTTGATGAAACATAGCTAAGAAGACTCTCGATCAGATTACCTTTCTAACAAATAAACCAAATTAAATTCGGGCACCACGACGACACAGACAGATACACATGTTAAACTAATAACACCCCTCCTTTTTCGTCAGGGGTTAAAAATACAAAGCCTTTTAATGTATTTTTCTTAAATAACATTTATAAATTATAGATACTTAATGGGAGCACCTTATATTTACAGGGGACATGCCATGCTATCTCTCTGTAAAATTATTCTGGTCTTGATGGATCTTCAAATATTAACGTAATAGGTAATTATTACGAATCTAGATAGTTCTTTAATGGCCGAAGTCAATGATTATTTATGAGTTACTAAACAAAATATTCTTAGCTAATTTCTTCTTTGTTCATTGGTGTGTCTCAGTAATTACGATGACAGCTTTGTTTATTTGTAAAAGCTTTTAGTATGTAACGCACCTGTGTATTACTTTCTTCAATATTTTGTTAATTATATTGCTACACTTAGTGAACATCTGAAATTACAATGTGTAATATGCGTAAAGTCTGAGACACGCGAGACTACGCCATTATGATTGGATGATAATAAATAATTCGATTTTCGAAACAGTTTATCGACCTGTATTGACCTTTAGAAAACAACGAATTATGAAAAACGAAACAAAACAAACTCAAAAAAACCTGGATAAAATATTCATTTTTAAAGCTTGTTATTTTAACCGCTTCTTATTCCCAACTCAGACTTTCAATTGCGGACCACTGAACGGGGAAGAAATACATAGTGATGAAACCTGTACTTCCTCTGAAAGAGTTACCTACATTCTTCAACCCGCATTGGAGTAGCGCGGTGCATTCTGGCCCGAATTTGCCCGGTCATAAGCAATAAGTAATAATCTTGTAACGTAATAGATGCTACTTTAGGACCAGAATACTATGAATATCTTTAATATTGCGACCAGTCCCAATGTGGGTGCACTGAAGTGCACCTCTGCGTATCCCTTTTAGGGTACCGTCCACTTGGCTGTGCTATGGAGAGGGCCCGCCCGCTTCGACCAATAAGATCGCTTAATTTCCTTAGCATCACCCGGATTGGTCGAAGCGGGCGGGCTCGCTTTATAGCCCAAACCAGTGGACGGTCGCCCTTAACCGCGCTTTTGTAAAGAAAGCGTACAATTAACTTTGCAGCAATTCCCAAATTTATCACACAATTGTACAAATAAAGCGGAGTGCATTGTATCCAAGGTCCCTTTATTCGTTCTTAACCGTCGCTTTCATTGTGGAGGCTTCATCTGCAGCGGAGATGCGGGAGCGATACAAATTGTACGCTTTTCTCTCCACTAATAGGATTTGGACTTTACATTGTGTTGGTTTTATAACTAACTGTTTCTATTTGTTCTAGTGGATTCTAATGGTGGTCTACCATTATGGCTATAGCCACAGATATAGATATACAACAAAATTGAAATCGGTTCATCAGCTTGGGCGCTACGTTGCCACAGACAGACACACATATACACAGATACACATGTTAAACTTATAACACCCCTCGTTTTTCGTCGGGGATTAATAAATAAAGGAAAACACTATCTAACCCACAGATATAGATTTACATAGATAACGCAAGTATCACGATTTGTATTGAAACCAAGCGTGCCGAATTTTTAACACCTACTGTGACGTCATTAGTGACGGGAAACCCAAACCGATTCAAAGAAACCGATTCCGCCGATGCCTCTCCACCCGCTACGATTATCTCGAGTGATTGTCTCGCTCATACTCATATTTTTTATATCTGTAGTCGCGTGAACTGCAAGTTAACGGCAACCAACCTCGACGCTTGGTCGGGGTTACGGACACACGAAGTACATGCATTTGCGTTATCTATGTAAATCTATATCTGTGGCTATAGCCAAGCTGTAGCCAGTTGACTACAGCTCATATACGAGCTGGCTCGAGCGGAGTATTACCACCTTCTTCCAGAAGATCGGCGTGAGACTATTATAGCTGCATTTCGCACGATGAGTGAGTGAGCCGACAGACCAAATTCCTTGCCTAAGCCTCCGTTTACCCCAATTCCCTTTAGGTCATAATCATGCGAGTAGTTCCTTAGGGATTGGAAGCATCTATAGCAGGGATGGCGAACCAATGGCACGCGACAGAATATTTTGGGCACGCTACCGATCTAAACAGTTTGCATTAAAGTTTACTTTAAAGTTACAATGTAAGGCCCATATTGATAAATCGATCTTAAGCCTGTGTGCAATCTTGGGTTCGCTTTTGACTTAACATTTTACACTGGTATAACGTTAGGATGACATTTCCAAGATCGCTCTCAGACCTGCGATCACTTTTACAATTATTTGAAGCACCTCTATGACCTCATTAAATATTGTTTTAGAGAAAATGGCACGTTGCTGCATAAAGGTTCGCCATCGTGATCTATAGGCTACGGTAACCGCCTAACATTAAACTGGGCCCTAACCACGCTAGCTACTCAAATCGTAATAGAAAAGAAAACGCTCGCGATTACGTTTCAAACGCTTCGCTTTTGACATTTTGCTTACACCATACCATATCAATGTCAATAGAAATCGTGAAGCTCGTGTCAGCAAAACGTCAAAAGCGGAGCGTTTGAAACGTAATCGCGAGCGTTTGCTATTCTATTACGTTTTTAAGTAGCTAGCATGGTTAGGGCCCAGGTCTTACGCTTGTTTGCGTATTTTGTTATAAGAATAAAACAAAAAATTAAGATAATATATTAGGATTTTTCCGGAAAGATAGATGACTTGGTAACTACAACGAATCACGAAGAATGAGCGCTTGCGGGTAAAGAGTAATATTGTTACAGAAGAATTTATGAATGACGATTAAAGGATGCTACTTTATGCACTATAGAATTCCGATTCCAATTAATAATGTATGACTGAACTGGTGCCCAAACGCAAACAAAACCTTTTATCTCTTGTACGCAGAATAATTGCCAGCATAATCGCGAAAATGTTGCTACCAGTCCAATGAGCGTGGAACCGATCAACTTATTATTTTCCGATTCAGCACAATGGTGCGCATTATCGTCTGTATACAATCCCACCTTAAATTCAACGCGGTAAGGTTAAAATTAGAATTCACGATACACGGGTTACAATACAGTCACAAGCTCCAATAAAGCTTTTGTTTGTTAGGCGCCCTTTCTCATATTGTTCTACACGAGTGGTTTCATGTGTTTGCTCAATCTAATTGCTACTCAGTCATTGTGGGTATCCGTCTGAATGAAATCATTTTGCGAATGCTAAGCCCGTGTGCATTTGTGAGCTGCGGTGGCTAACGCGGGATATTAAATTTTGTAACAGTAGCGTGTAAGGGGAATGTAGATAGAATGTGCTTGTAGCTACTGTCCTTGCATTGAGATGAGATAGAGGATGGAGATTTTCATTGGAATCGAAATGTTTCACGTTCTTTTTCCGCAAAGTTATTTCAATGACCGGGAATACAGTGTGTGCATGGTTACACTATACTTAATTGGAATTACGAAAATTTATGAAGCTCCAAAATATATGACATCATGATGTCTCATATTGTATAGCCTATGTCTATATTGGCTTTGAAAGCTCCTACAATGCAGATATCAAGAAATAATGGGAGTCCTGTACCTATATTTATTTAATCAGTGACAATAACCTGGTGACTAGAGGGACCGACCTCGTAAACATGAGGCTCTGGTTTGGTTCCCATAATGGCTATAAAATGTTTCACGTGAAACCACTTCTAGTACCAGTTAGCTTATCAGTATCTAAGTAGAGCATTTACATTTTTGAAAAAATATGAAATTAACCATGCCTAAATCTTGAAGGTGAATTAAAAATAATTATTTAAGAAAGCTTAATGAATACAACGTTATGGTATTTTCATGAACAATATTAGTATTCTAGTGATTATGCGGAGGGTGTCGTGCTGAGATTATTTTCCGCGGTGCGGCATCGATATTTTCTTGGAGCTACTTAGAAGTGTTTACCGGGGTGCCGTTGTGCTCGAAGCCGACAATACGCTTCTTTGCCTGCCGAAGTCTTAGAACAAGAAAGTGATGGAGGCGTTTATGTTACAATTTTTATTCTGTGCCGCAAATTATATTCGTTTTTGTATATAATCTAACAAATGTCAACAGAAAGAAAAATATTAAACATTGTGCCGTAATTTTTTGGTAATAAGAAATATTTGAGTAAATCATGAGCGGTTATGAAAACAATCTAACAAGTTCCCATTTCGTATTCACTGGCAGTGTTGAAGAATACCTATCATGCCAAATTCTAGATACTGTTGTAGGTAACAGAGACCTGGAGATCTTACTTGGGCAGGTGAGATTTAAATTCAAAGTTATTTTTAAAAGGCAGCGGCTCCATAGAGTCCTCTGTCACAGTTTCCATTTGCTTGTTCCGTGTTATCTTTATCCAGCTAGTACAGTTTAATTTAATATGCACCGGTACCAACTGGGTTACCGGAATACGCCGAACTAAGTTACGTCTCGGACGACGATGCTTCACTTATAATAACTTTTGTTTTTTTTTTAAACCCTCTGGATTTTATTTGTATGTATTTAAAACTTCCGTTTTGCTGTATGCCAGTATTTTACGTACATTTGATGTATAATATGGCGTATGTGTGTATATATTGTTTTCCTTCGAATAACATTTTGATTTTATATTCTGACTTGATGTAGACAACATTGTAGACATACATATATTCCAAGGAATTTGTAAGGTTCTACCGAAATACAATGGTCTTACTTCGCCATGAAATTGTGTACCTATTTGGATCTATGAAAAATTATATTTTGTCATTATAAAACAAGTGGTAGAAGAAAGAAAAATAAATGTACTGGTTAATATTAACTGTAAAATTTATTCAAAGTCGAATTTCAATGCCATACACGGGTAAACTTGGAACTGTGTGGCCTCCTAAATGCTGATACACATAAGTAAAATATCATATATCAAACCAGCAGCACACAGTACTATCATTTGCGCTTTCATTCTTACTATAGCTTTACCTCATAGAAATTTCCGGTCAATTTGCGACTTACACAATATTCTGGTATTATCTAACCCCCGGATGAAGTCAACCCGTCTGCTCAGCAAACACGGTGCCCCTATATTTGAACGGTTTAATTGCTTCGCCTCTTCCCATACCCGTTAATGAATAAGGAATGATGCTCGTCGGATGCGTGTAAATGCACAAGTAATTATGTAGAGTTGTTGGCAATGTCAACACAATTCAATTAATTTGAGTATGTTGAGAGGAGTTTGATATTATTGTGTTTGTTCTAAAGACTTGGGGAGGTTGTGCTTTGTGGGGGGTACCTTAAAACAAACAATTGTACACGGAGATAAAAAAATACAATAACAAATTATTGTTGTAGTTGCTAATATTATTTTAAGTAGGTATATTTTAGTAAACGTTTTGTAATTACAGCAAGAGCAACCTAGATGAGATATAAGAACTGATTTATATGAAATGAGATGAGATGCAGAGAGATGAGATACAGAGAGATGAGATGATATGAGATCCTAAGATAAGATGAGATGTGATGGTGAGATGCAGGTGGCAGCTTCAAATACCCAAAACAAAAGCTAGTCTCAAATCAAGGATCAGTGATAATCCAAAGAACTGGTTGACAGTTACATCCCAACATTCTATCTCCAAACAACCAATTAACACGACTTAATTCAGTTCTAATATACCAATCCAGAGGATTAAAGGCCTATTAGAAGGCGCACCGGAGTCAATAAGCCGGCACACCAGGCGTGCCTCTGGTGATCTTCCGTCTGGTGCTTAATCTCGGAGATTTGCAGCGTTCACCTATCCACATCGATGATATAAATTTACTCGACTGCTCGTGACGTGTTCATGTTCCTTGATGATATGGGGATGCAGTTACTTACAAACGATGTGGGTATCTAAACTCTAGAATAATTTAGGTACATATGCGGCAGCATTTATATAATGTTTGTTATGCTTAGAGAAGACAGATTATACGTTACCATTAGAATTTTTTATTTTATCATTACCACTTATTGTGTTCGGCCTTATTCCTTAAACTGTTTTATAGGCAATTTAAATGTGTATCAAAAGGCTGTGTTTCCGGGTTTCCGTAAGAAAAAATCAATCTTATGCCGATTTACCCTAATAACTCTGGTAGTCATACCCATATGGACCATACAATTGGTATAAATAAATAATTTAGCCCTTCTAACGTCCCATTCCTAGGCACGGGCCTCCCATCACTACGAGGTGGATTCAGGCCGTAATCCCGCACGCTGGCCCAGTGCGGGTTGGTGGATTTCACATGTCTTTCGAAAGTTCCTTACATTGTATAAGACATGCAGGTTTCCTCACGATGTTTTCCTTCACAGTAAGTAAGTGATAATCACATATAAATTATGATTCGTACATAGATTTCGAAAAACCGTTTGTACCCTCCTGGTACCTGCAAGACGCGTGCTTAACCATTAATTGGTATATTATTGTAATAATTTGTTTAGTATAATATAACTTGGTAGCTACGTGCTTTATCCCAACAAAAGCCTACTTCAGAAATAAGTTCAAGCCTTCTATCCCAGATTAAGTAGAGTCAAAGAGAGGCTTTAAGTCGTCCTGGCTGTGTGCCTAATAGTCGGGCGGCCATTATGGCTTCGGAGTCGGATCATGTGGGACTCGAGATAGTTCGTGGGTTCTATCCTTGGGCTTAAACTTGGCCCGCAGTAAATGTCGAAAGGGAAGGTGCTGGGATTATTTCTTTGACGTTTTGAAGGCCAATTGCGTGTTTCAGCTTGGTCAAAGTTCTTCAATTTTTACCATGTTATTTATGTTTACATCTCTTAAAATATTGCGGTCATTCACACGGCTATACCGGCACCGATAATTTCCATATATTTTACTGTATCCAGCGCCTGATGTCAAATACGACCATAATCTGTCAAAAATTTCCTATATAATCGACCGCACTGTTGAATAAAATTTACGTGTATTGGACTCTCAAACATAATTGGCAAATGCAAAATTAATAAACAAATCCTCTTAGGTTTGTTCTTTTTGGAAATCGTTGAATATTGTAACAGCATGATAATTATTTTTCTTTGTACAAGATACCAACATTCACGAAGAAATTAATAGACAGTGCAATTTAAATAATTTTATTGGGGCTGTCCAAATACAAAGCAGCCGGCGTGCAGCACAGGCCGACAGCGGGGTGAAACGCATGAGCTCTCTTTGTATGCTAATAGTCTGTGTTTAGCAATAGGGCTGTCTACATATTGTAGAAAGCTCTCCAAAATTACATTACTAAAAATATTTTAGATCTTATTTAGATTACAAAAACAGTATTTTCACTTTTAGTTTTCATACTAATATTATAAAGAGGAAAACTTTGTTTGTTTGATTGTAATGAATAGGCTCCGAAACTACAGAACCGATTTGAAAAATTATTTCACTGTTGGGAAGCTACACTATCCCCGGGTGACATAGGCTATAATATATTTTCAAAAAAATTAGGGATCCTTACTAAAACTCGAATAATGTAACCGCAATGTACCCGTGCGAAGCCGGGGCCGGCCGCTAGTTCTATATAAAGAAATTTCCCTTTTGACGTCCCACTCCTGGGCACGGGCCTCTTCTCAATACGAGGGGGATTCAGGCCATAATCTACCACGCTGGCCCAGTGCGAGTTGACAAATTTCACAAGTCTTTTAAAAATTGGTTCGATTATCTAAGAGATGTAGGTTTCCTCACGATGTTATCCTTCACCGTAAGCAAGTGATATTCATATAGACATTGTGATTCGCACATAGATTTCGAAATAACCCAGAGGTGCGAGCCAGGGTTTGAACCCAGGACCTTGTGGCCGCAAGACCCGTGCTTAGCCAATCGGTTATCACTGCTTCGGCTGCTACTTTTTCTATCTTTTGAATAAGTTATAATACGAGTATGCCTATTACGTGACACCGCCGCTCGTGTTGACGGATCCACAACTTCTATTACTAAATCTCAGCATCTTGTCTCATCAGGAATGAAGAATGAATAGCAAAGTTTAATTAGTACGCAACTAATATGAATTTATTCGTGTATATTTATTACCTTGTAAATAATATAATTGGTAATTAAGCCTCGAAATCAGGGCAATCAAAGTAAAACAATTATTTATTGCTCTGAATTAAATGAGCTAATAAATTTATGCGTTGTAATTAGAACACTAATGAATGTAGGGAAAGACTGGGGGAGTCCTAAACAAGATTTGCTCAACAATATTAATGGCATAATTACGAACGTTATTGTGAGATTTTACAATGATGGACGGCGATTAAGGTTAGCACGAAACGACGTGACACTATAGAGATTTAACAGAATATAAAATATCTCGATAATAAAGTCAGCCGTCTGTCAGTTTGTCCAGGCAAAGTAGAAACTTAAAATGATTTCTACTGAACCCAAGATCAGTGATTAGTAATTGCGTTTTTTATTAATTATTTTTAACTTGTGTTACACAGTTTGCGTGGCAGCCCTGTATATTGTATCTCCTTTTATGTGAACATCTAGAATTGGTCTCTGTGAGACCTCGTTATTTTGAATTCATAACCTGGACAATATCAATAACGCAGAGTGCATCATTAATATTTATATCTATGACCCTTTATCCAGCCGCGCGTGGGACAACACAATGAAAATCAAAGAATTTCGCGATGAAATATCACGCTAAAAATTTTATTACAAAAATGAATCGACTTAAAAAACAACTGGGTGTACTAAAAAGCCAGAAATAACTACGGGCCTTATAATTTCTTTCATTTGGAGTCGGTGCCAAAAATATTTTTTGCAATGGCAAAAATATTTTTTTCAAATCGGTTTATAAATGACGGAGTTCTGAGGTAACAAAAATTTTAAAAATACAACTGAATTGAGAACCTCCACCTTTTTGCAGTCGGTAAATAAGTAAATACTCAACTGTCGAAAAAAGCTTAAGGCTAAAGCGCCCATCTAGCCCGCGAAGTTCAAATTTTTTGAGGTTTTTGGAAATTTGTCAAAATCTGACAATAATAAAAGGCACATTTTATAATTCGCGACAAAGACCGTGTGCACTGCATTCATTATATTTATCCCACAGAGCAGTTTGTTGGCGTTTGTATCGATACACACGCGCGTTAGCATCGCGTCTGTATCGCTACAAACGCGCGTCGACAGCACGCTTTTATCCTACTGAGCAGCTTGTAGTCGTCTGTAGCGCTACAAACGCGCGTCGACGGCGCGTTTAAAAAACGTGGTGTGCATAGATAGGCCCTTCAATCGCGATCTAGACGCCCATTTCCAAACCAATGTAACCATAAAGCTGTTAGCTGATTAATTTTGTACGTCTTCGTGAATAATGTTCGCACACTAGATATCGTTAAAGCTAGACACGTAGCTAATCAAATTAATCATGCGGTTCGATAGTGGTATATGTGATTTAGAGGGTCATATCGGACGAAACGTGAGTCGATTGCTCGATCACAATTATAATGTGTTCGAAATCGATTACATTTTGGAACGTGTAATTGCTGTGTTTCCACGGAAAAATTACACCCCAACAGTATTTTTAAATAAAGTTGGATAATCTAATACCTACTTATAAACAGGCTAAAGTACTTAAGTATATAAAAAGCGGGAATAAAAATATTTAAGAAAAAAATTATCGATGTCAAATCGCTCTAACATTGGTAATAGTCGGTTACTTATTTTGTAAAAAACAACAAAAAGAAGAATATTTTTTTCACGTTTTCTATTTGAAAAATATCGAACAAAGGCAGATAAGTTATACACTACATTAAAAGTGAGTAAAACCAAGTTCAACAGACTAGCTAGTTAGTGGACTACCTTAATGTAAAGTATTTTATATTGTATTTTATATGTTATACAATATTATTGTATACCATTTTAAAGAAAATATATTCCTCTACTTCATACAACCAGCAACCGTTGTATATTTCAAAGAGAAAACGAACTTCGATGCGAAGTTCCCTTCAAATCTTCACCAATTTGACGCAAGATTGATTCAATTGAGTTCCGCCATTTCCATTCTGTATGCAACCAGATAATACTTCAAGTTTCTGCTCGATGTTCCCACCAATATATTTTGAACTCCTCGGCCTTTTGAACTGCAAGTAAACATGACTACGGCAAAGGTGAAGCGAGTAATTGATAGAGATCTCGTTCTATTGGATGCTTTCATGTCTCCTGACATTTGAGGAGCCGAGAATCGCCCAAAGCGGACCCCTTTTTAGGGCGTGAAATTGAATCTTGTTGCGGATGGAGGGTGAACAGAAAACTTAAATATTTTAGGGGGAATTACCATCCAGCGAGGCGGCCCGACGATTCAGAGGTAAGGTATTAATTTTACGACCCTCATTGTAACCGTAGACGGGGATGTATGAACTCGTTAAGTTCTAACAGTCGTTTGTAGACAGGATTCGGCTTTAGGGTCGACGTGGAGTGTTTAAGAGTTGACTCTCACTGTGCAGTTTGAATTAATTAAAATTAGCGAAATTTCGAGGGTGTTACACATTTCCCTTGTGTGACAGCGGCTGATGAGATTGCGTGGTCGCTCGTAAAAAGTTTAAATCAGATTGTGTGAGGCAGTCGGGGAAACTTTTCCATAAGCCGGTATAGTAGGTAGCTGGAGGTGTAAAACTGCGCAAAGTGTGATGAGTATCACACCATAAAGTGATTAGTTTAGTTTACATTTTGTGAGGATAAAACTCTTTGTGGTCTCTTTACCAAAACAACAAATTTCAAACGGACTTTTTAATGCTTTTACTAATGGAAACTATTGATAAGTCATAAGCTATTGTTTAGACCAAACTAAATGAAAGAAATATATATTTTCATATATTACTATTTCATATTCTCAAGTTGGCACCACCACAACCAGAGTTGGAGATGGCCACTAACTAAATCAATCATAAGAAGAAGGGATAATCTGAAAATCTAAAGTAAACATTCAACACAGAGACATCAAACACATTCAACATTTTAAAGATAAACCTTTGTCACATCTTGCTTCAGAAACTTAGTGTTTCATACCATGTATAAGAACCTGTCCAAAACACTGTTTACTAGTAAACACGGGGAAAGTATTAATTTATAATTTAGATATCGAATTATAACACCAACTCTTCCATCATAAACTTCAGACCGATCACTTTACATTCTTCATATAAACCCCATTTAGATATAATTTACTAAGCATCATTAATATGAACTTCACAAACTTGGAATTTGACAGCGACTCGTTAATTTGACACTGCATCGATGGCTTTGTCTCCGAGTTTCGGAACAACGTAACCACAGACAGCCTAGGGGTGACTCGTAGGAGTCGTAAGCAAGGGGTCTCGACTGTCTCCAGGGAAGTCGATTTCATTAATACTGCGGTTGTTCTGCCGAGGGGCACATTTTTAAACATATTATCCGTAATTGTATACCTAGAGGTTTCCTGCAATGAATTAAGATTAAGGTGTTTTTGGGGATTGTTTGTTTACAATTTGTATGCACAGTGGAACACAGGCTGACCAATACGACCATTTGTGCGTATGCGTATATATTTAGAAAAACGTAGCTAAGGTACATTTTCTTTTGATGAAACTGAAATTGTGGTTGCTGACTTGAATCAATATGATACATTGCGGCGTTTGGGAAGTATTAGTTAGCTACAGCCAGCTACAGCTAGCCTTCACAGCGATAAGTGGAATCTTGTCTCCTGTCTAGTGTCCTGTCTTTAGCACATAATCTTATACCTTAACAATGTCTTAACTATCAGTAGCTCTACCATTATTGTAATGTTCGCTGGTTGCTAACGTCTTCGTGAATTATTTGTATTGTACCTAAATTGTCCAACACTGATATGGCCACCCGAGGACAAATAATTTATCAAACAAATATTTTACGCAAGCACCTATAGAATGTATTGAAAGTATGCAATCACAGTAAAGCTGCGAATAATAATAATGTTTAAATAAACAGATAATACAACTAATATAATAAAATTTAATAAAATTTTTGAGTAATAAATAAAATGGACCTAAAAATATTTTAAATAAGGCACAAAGTAATTAACTTAAAATTTACAACAAAGTTTTCTTTGAATAAATATAAAATGTATAAGCTGAACGAATTAGGGGAGGAAATTTACTTCATACCTTTGAATCCCCATAAAGCTGCATGTACATATTTCTTCTGAGCAAAGTTAATAAGTTTCTTCTGTTTATTATTCTAGGCGAGCCTGCTTCCTGCCACAAAAAAACATATTTTTCGCATAAAGAAAATATGGTGGCTTAAAGAGTTCGAGTTTTTGTGATGTAATCTTAAGAGATTGCCTTGAAATATTTTCGAAGGGGAGAGGGTGCAAGGAAAATTGTTTTCCAGTTGTTTTTATTTTGTAAAGTCTATTAACAAATAAGCCCTCCGTGTTTCTGTTATTTTACTACCAAACACGGATTATGTCCACACTAGAACACAATTTCCTTATCGTTATTTTATCGTATCTTATGATTAGAAGTGTTACATTAAATTAATCCGCGATACGAGTTGATAACAGTCCTATCCCGAACGTCAGTTGTATGAGACGCTTGGTGCTCCGCGGACGTCATGGCCTCGAAACTCGTATACGTCGCCTTGTGCTGCCTCCTCGCCTTCATTCAAGTTAACGGATTACAGACCGTGAATGGAAGAATTAAGATAACTGTAGGCACGACGTCCGGCTGTAGTGATACTGTTAATTTCATTGGCCTACAACTTGCCGAAGCGTACCGACTTTATGGCGATTTCCTGGACATCGAATTCGTACCTTGGGGAAGAACTGTGTGGACCGAGGATGGTATTAGCTGTCAGTTCGGCGTCAACGACTGCTGGGCCAACCGTCTGCACAGATGCGTGCTAAATTTGTTAAGGGACAACCAGGATGCCCAAATGCACTACATGACATGTGAGTTCTCATACCCGTACCCGTCTTTCCTGCAGGGAAGCTATCTTTGCGCGCAAGCTGTCGGCGTCAGCTTGATTGACGTCGACCACTGCGTTGCTAACCCTGGTGACGCCTTGGACAGGGCGGCTCAAGCAGCGTCCGTTGAGCCAATGAGCATCATCAACTTCGTGCCATCGATTGTGCTCAATGACGTCATCGACGTGCAACAACACAATGAATCGAGAACTAGACTCGCCAGCATGATCTGCTTCGCTTTAGCCGCGGACCCCAGCACTGGAGTCACGAACTGCCAGATTTAATTCCAATTTTAAACACAATAAAAGAGTTCAAGAACTTCGATCGGCGATTTCAAGTTTTATCTCAGCTGGCCTCCGGTACGTTTCGTGGCAAAATGTCCAACTTTTGCCCGCATTTTAATCGAGAAACTTGTACAATTGGACAATCGCCGAGCAAGATACGGCTAATGGCTAATTTTTGACGATAAGCTAACTGTGCAGTTTGGCTTCTCTAATAGGTGTCATTTGTGTGTTTTGTTATCCTTGTAATAATATCTTATTATGATGAGAGCTATCTTTATTGCAAAACTTAAATAAATGAATTTGTTTTATATTAATTTACATATTGTATTTCATTTCGTAGCCCTTATAGTGTAAATCACATGCAGGATATTATTTTGTACAATTTCGTGCGAAAATGAACCATGATGCAGTCAGAAACTTGATACCTATAAAGGACTAATTTTGCGAGGCTATTTACAGGAGTTTAGTAAGCTTAACTGGAATTTACAACCTAATATTGAGAATCATAAATAACGCTGCGTATTGTGAAAACGCAATGATAATTGCAAATTTTGTGTTAATTTCCAGTACCTATATTGTATAATTTGCTGTTACGCTTGTGCCGATGTAAATGGTTTGCAAACGATCGAACTAACTGCCCTGACTCTGCACTATGCACTACGATATCCATGTTATTATAAATTTAATAGGGGATAGATTTATTTTATTACTTTGGTTATATATATTTATTACATGTATCCATCGTATTCGTAAAATTATTATAGTTTTTGGTAAAAAATAAGTCTACAATAAAATTGGATTAGCCGGTGCATACATTATTTGTGGATTATTACAAGTATTAGTATCAAATAAAGATTGATGACTATTGATGAATGGGATTATCATTCTGGAAATCCGTTTACAGATAATATTTGTGTTAAAACCGTATGATAAATTGGTGATTATTTATTGCGTATCTGCTGCATAGTATGACACAAGAGTGATATATACAAACAATTTAATCCTATTAGTAAATGTGTGGAAACTCTACATTAATTAAGTTTATTTCATTATCAGGCATGAAGTTTAATACTGAAATAATTTTTACCCTTACAATTCTGATTTATAAATTTTGTGTGCATTAATTATTCCTTCACACTATCTTACGAAAAATGCCGTCCGCGTAGTCTTGCGTCATGCTCAGTTCAATTTACAAACAAATATAGACTTTTATGGTTGCACTATTCATGGAATCCAGTAATCTGTACAGAACAGAAATGGATACAGGTGGTAATTATATTGATAACAGTTCCATTATTCAAAACTCCATATTAAACATAAACCTTTAAATAAGTTCCTACCGTTCCACACTCATGGCCACCCTACACCACATTATTCCGCCATGGACCGCTTCAGCCAATAATGTTACGCCATTAAACGATTGAAAAATGTCACAGGCCACTTTGCAGCGCCGATGCGCAACATTAACCTCGGTTTGGGGATGGTTCCGTGTTGTATGAAAATTGCCTTATGATGGAAACTTTATGGAATTTTCACGTATTGTTGCGGCAGTCATATTGGATTATGTTGGGAGATTATTTCCGATACGTGTACGTGCCATTGCAAGAAGGTATTGTTTCGTTAATTCTACTTTTGGTTCTTTTTTTAAAAAGATTACTAGCAATTTGTGTTTATCACATTACTAGTATTCAAGTTAGCCCCTCTAGCTTAGCTAATATTGGTTGTGTTAGGAGTGGACTCACGCCCATAGTTTAATGGCCAGGATAGGGATCGAACCCGGAACCTATCAGCTACGAGGCCGGCCCCTCTAATTACTAGGCTCAATAGCCTAGTTCACAAAGAGACGTCAATACATCTATTTGGAATATCTATGATGATAATGAATATCTATACGATTTATTGTGAAGTGTCAGCAATCGTTACTTTCTGGTTTTCATAAACAATAATGAAAAAAATGACATTATCATTTTTAATAACCGCTAAGTGGGCCGGGGTAATGGCAAATGAAAATTATTTCGAAGTAATAAAACTAACTCGTACAAAAAACATCTATAGGGGTCAAAAAGATTGCGCAAACACAATAAACTTTAACAAACACAATATCGACAGCCCAAGGATATTATCATCGAGCTCTTAAGGTCTATATTCGATACGTACTCGTACAGTTTCATTATCCAAATAAAAGGCAACTACTGGTTTCGGTACACGTAATACCGACCTTTATCAACAATACAATGTATGTAAGCCCCGGCATTAGTTCGTAAATATATAACAGCCGTTGTTTATTGCATTCGACTAATTAAGTTTCTGATTGAGTTTTCAAGTTATTAAGTGACGCGGTTTGAAGCTACCACCCTCGATAAGACAAAATGATGAATAATGAGAAAAAATGATTTAGACCCATTTTCTTATATGAATGGAGAGAAGGATGACAAATTATTTTTGTAGTGCCTAGTATTAATTAATTATTTATTGTACTTAATTACGTTTAATAATATACTAAACGAAATAGCGGCAAGTAGTGATAGCCGATTGGTTAAGCATGCGTCGTGCGGGCACCAGGTCCTGGATTCAAACCCCGGCACGCACCTCTGAGTTTTCGAAATCTATGTGCGAATCATAATTTATATATGATGATCACTCGCTTACGGTGAACGAAAGCATCGTGAGGAAACCTGCATGTCTTAGATAATCTAACCCATTTTCGAAAGACATGTGAAATGTACTGGGTCAGCGTGCTGGATTACGGCCTGAATCTTCCCCTCTTAGTGAGGGGAGGCCCGTGCCCTGGAGTGGGACGTCAAAAGGGCTAAATTATTTAATTTATTTATACAAATACTAAAAGAGATAATAAGAACATAAAAATCAATTCTCAATGTAGTAGGTTCATTTCCTTATTGGACTCATTGAGGATACATTGTGAATACAAGGTAATAGTGTCATCCCTACACAACATGCAGTACATTACAGCGTAAGCGCGGGCTTAGTCCCACATTATACGGGCCAGCACGGCCGGGCCTAACGGTTATTGACTTGCATCGTGTACAGTTGACCTAACATTATTGGTTGTTACAGCTTACAGGGTTTATCACTAAACGGGATTTTGGATAATATACCATTTTGAGACACATACCAACATTAAGATGGAAAGGTATATCCCAAAATAGTTAAACATGCATTGTGTTTAAAAAATCTTGAAACAATATTACAACCTTTTACTTTGCGATTGTTACTTGCCAACACAGATAACGAAAAAACAGTGTCGTTTAGGGACGCCCGAAAGAAGCGAAGCATTATAGTATAAAGCGTAGAGCGCCGCACCAGCCACTCTGTATTATACCTATATATATCGTGTAACGCTACTGACGTCATGGTGTAACGCTACTAACGCCCCGAAAGTCCGTGTAGAAGCTTCCCTTAAAAAACATACTAACTAAATACTGTCAGAAATATTCCACTATTTAGTCAAAGAATGTCTGAATTAATTAAAATATGTTTCAGAAACCAATCTTAAGTATTCGAAAGTAAATTGATTATCCACGCCTGTCTCATGGTCGCTCAGCGCCGCGAGCGAATTGGTCGAATATTGAAACGCCATCCAAATGTTTCAAAATGAAGAAGTTCCCAAATAAAAATAATTATTTTACAACTTGCATTACAGTATACAGCGGTGAGAAACCAAAAGCAATTCATCACTATTAACGTTTAAAACACAAGTTTGGAACCCGCTCTGAATCGTCTAAACACAGTTTGGTACATCAAGTTTTTATTGCGCCTCCCCAATGCTTCACTCATGTCGTTCCACCAATAAAACGGTCCGAATTTAAGGCTAAAGCGCCCATCTAGCCCGCGCCGTTCAAATTTTTTGAGGTTTTTTAGAAATTTTTCAAAATCTGACAATAATAAAAGGCACATTTTGTAATTCGCGACAAAGACCGTGTGCAGTGCATTTATTAACATATCCAACTTACTCTAAAACATTTCAACAACGACAGCTATTCAGATAATCTGGCAATTTTTGTATATTTAGTGATTAACTAGTATCATATCCACCGGGATAATATTTATAGTAAAATAAATGTATTAATAAAGGCACTGCATACTGTGTTTCTCGCAAATCAGAAAATGTTGTCTTAAATGTTTTCAGATTTTGGATAAACTATGAAAATACTCGAAAATTTTGAATTTCGCGGGCTAGACAGGCGCCTTTACCTTAAGTAAAATACGTTTTTATTAACATCGCCGCAGTCGACAGCTGCGCGACAAGGACAGATGGTCCTCCTCAAACCATAAAAGAGGAATAGCAATACCCTCAAGAAGTAACAAACGAGTTCCGTCGCGGAAGTAGGTGGCTGAATAATTGAAGGAGTGCGGTCCCTCGTGTCGGATCGTCTAGTCGCCCGATCAATACTGGCCGAAATGCTACCTGTGCTTCGCGGTTTGTCCGGATGCATGCTTTCGCGGCTAGTGAATGTATTGTCTAGCTGTGTACTGACCGATCGTAAAAATCACGAGGCTACAGTATTTTTAACATACGAAGACCCGTAGACGCAGCGCTGTAGTCCGGTATCGCCAGACTGACACACCAACTGTAATATGGTCCCAATCTAAGCAACGCTTGTACTATGGGTACCGTACAATGGACTGGGGGCGATTCCAGTGACATCCAGACCTGGGCAAATTACGAAAAGGCCATTTCCGAAATTTGCCCCGGCGGCGGGAATCGAACCCGCAACCACCATGTGCAGTGAGCCGAGCGGCCTACTGTCGAACCACTGCGCCAAGCGGTCGTCCATTTAGTTCCGTATTTTTCCGGCGGGACTTCCGGGCGGGACTTCCTATGTGAAATAGACTTTAGTTTGAGTACGTGCTGTGCTCGGATTTCACGTGATCATTACCTCACAAAATATTGAATACAGCCAGTATGACAACTAGGAAAATGATTCGTTAGGAAAGGATTAGAATAAAGGTAATCAAAATGAAATTAATTAAATTAGCGGCGCTCAGCGATAGCTTATAAGCCAGCGGGTGATGTTTCGTAAATGTTAACTTTGTTAAGTATTTTGATTAAAACATAAAAATACATGTTTTGGCATTAGTTAAATAATGTTCCTGTACACGTACAAGCCCAATGTGAGTTTTTCCCATTTTCCATTGTAAAACGTCAGATACAACCGTAAGCTCCTACTGATGCTTAATTAAAAAATATTGACCACTAAAGTGTTCGCCCCGCGCTGCAGACAGAGGTGTCTAATTAAATTTCCCTTTTATGCAATAAACCGCTCACCACGTGGCATTTTATTGCCACATTTTAGGAGTTAATCAAAATTTATCGTTATCTGTGAATTATCAAATACAATGTTATGGAAAATTAAAATTGAGCAAGATTCTAGAATACGCCAAGTAGGCCACGGTTACATGAAATACCTGGTATGTATACTTTTAAAAGTGTTTATTATGGGTTTTATAATATACTGATGGTCAAAACTGAAAATGTTTCCCGTATTTAATTTTTCAGTGTTGTTATTATAATAATGAATGGCATGGCAACATTTAAAAAACAGTTGCTTTTAGAATACATTTAAAAATATAATTTCCGAATGCCAGCAATCTTTCAACACTTTCAATTTCCAACTGAAAATGTATCATCGAGTTTTCTCGATATTGAAGAAGAAAATAATAAAAAGAAAAGTTTTGAGATAAAACTTCGTTGAATATCAACATTGACAGTTCACAAAACTAAATTTCAACTCAGCTCATAGATTCTTATCGGGGAAGTTCGCGGCCTCGCCATGTTTTGCAATTAAAAATATCTGAACTGACTCTCTGCGCTATTTCACGGCTTATTTTGTTTTATTTTCGTCTATCTGTCTTTATTTATCTATGGCGTTTCATATCGGCGACATACAGCTGGCTTGTTTTGTGTTGAGGTACCAACCTATCAATATTTTAAATATCCTTGTTATTATGTGACTATAAATAAATAATATAAATGCGTTTGGGAAACTACGTCGAGTCTTCTCGTCATCCATACCGCAATGTTTGAAAACGAAAGTTTTCAATCAGTGCGTCCTACCCGTCATGACTTACGGAGCCGAGACGTGGACACTCACGGTAGGGCTGGTCCACCAGTTTAAGGTCGCTCAGCGAGCTATGGAGAGAGCTATGCTCGGAGTTTCTCTGAAGGATAGGATTCGCAATGAATACATCCGACAGAGAACCAAAGTTTTCGACATAGCTCAAAGAATTAGCAAGCTGAAGTGGCAGTGGGCTGGCCATATCTCGCGAAGAACCGACAACCGCTGGGGTAAACGTGTTCTTGAGTGGAGACCTCGACTCGGCAAGCGTAGTGTAGGACGCCCTCCGACCAGGTGGGATGACGATCTGCGAAATACTGCAGGCAGATGCTGGATGCGGCAAGCTGAAGACAGGGCGCTATGGCGCTCATTAGAGGAGGCCTATGTCCAGCAGTGGACAAGCATAGGCTGATGATGGATGTGACTATAAAATCAAATAAAGCTACGACATTACAGTGACGGTAAAACAGAAGTTGTAGCGAATATTGAAGACCCCGTCATAAAGAAACTATACCTAATTATTGTTACGTAATAGTCCATTTTCACTATGCACCTACATATCAGCTTCCCTCTATGTACCTATATTATTATTTCGAATTTGCCCAGACTGGGCTACAGGTTAATTGTAATTTTTTTTTATGAAACAGATCCTTTTATAGATAGAATATGTAAAATTTTTGTTTATTACACTTTGTTTCCTCATTAAATTCACTCGTAAATGCCTCTATCTTATTCTTATTCTTTATGTTTTCCATCAGAAAACTTATAGCGTATGGATCATAAACAACTGCCGGCAGTTCTTACGAGATGACATTATTTTATGTTTATTGGCCTAATAGAGAGAGCCATCAAAATACTGCAATGGTTTCCACTACAGAAATATGTTCCGTATGAATGGCCGTAGTAACAGTAACGGCTGCGCCTATTTGTTCCCAATAAGCAATATCTTCCGAACGGGCAAACTTTTGGCCCGGCTAATGTATTTAAAAGTTTCACACAAGATAAAAGGTTAGGGAAAACCCATTAACTCCTTAAAAATAATTTTAAGGCGTTAATGCACATTTTTGCAGTAGTTTTTTTTTGTATTTGTAAATTACCTTCTCACGACTAGTAAAATAAAATATTACCTAGGGTTCCGTAGTCTTAATGGAAATCTGTTTGGCTAAGATAAGATTTCTGGATGGTCTTACATTAATAAAGAATTGGAAAAACTTTTGGACGTTAAAATCTCGCAAACGGCACGGCAGACAACAGATTTTGTATGGAAACGCCATTTTATTTGAAAATACCTTTTAAACTATACTTCACATGATGGGGTAGCCAATTAATACACTTCTTCACTTCACATGTACGGAGAGATAAGTTCTTAAGTAATCTAGGAAAATTTTATATATTTTTTAAATTGAGGAGATATCTCTGAAAGTACTAAATATCATCAACTTTCGTTGAAAACTGTAGAAGTTTTGTCACTGTGACAGTTTGGGACGGAAGGAAAGACGGACTGGGTGATCATTTAAGGTTTAAGTATGTCTATAACATTAATTACTCCTTCTGGTTTTACTATTGGCACTTAATTACCAATTTAATATTGTCAATTAAGGAAACAACCCAATAATTAGCACGATAACAGCTAAACTCACACGCTAATCGAGTTCTCTAATTATATTTCTATATCGAAATTATTCAAGACCCAAACGAAACGGGGCCAGGCGTTTAATTCCCGTTTCTGCCTCAATTTTCCGTGCCAGTAGGCTCCTGCCGCTCGGATCTACCGCCAATAAACAATATCTTCCAGTCGGGTGGAACTTGAACGAGGTATTGCTAATTAGGGCTTTGGATCCCGATCAGAAGGGCCTTTGATGCGAAACTGAAAAGGTGACAACGATCGGAGCCAGTCGAGTGTGGGCCGATGTTTCGGGGGTTTTCTATAATGGGTAAGTTTGGAGTGATATGACGAGTTTTAAAGGTGTTATAGGCGGAACGTTCGATATCAAAATGTGTATGTATGCTGACTTTTTTCATACCCAAGATAAGTAGTTCCTGCCAAAAAGTTTATGTTAAGGCTATAACATTGCCTTGGGTGTTCAAAAAATGGCTGGTGAAAATGTTTGCGGCCAAACTTTGCAACACTAAATAGTAAAATAATCTCTGTTATGGTTCCTTAGACAGTAGTTGTTCTTTTAATTTTTTGTATGACCTCCGCTTGCTCGCATTTTAAAAAAGAGGGAAGTTATTATCCATTTCTGTTTTTCCAACTTCCAACAGCTACAAATCTTTCGATTAAATTCGTACGAGTTTCAAGACAATCCAGCTTTTCTCGGGACTAGCTGAGGATCAAACCTTAGCTTCTTCACACTAAAATACTGGGAAATGGCTAAATGACTCTATATCTTCTTCATAATAATATTATGCACTCATCTACGTCATATGACTAATGTAAGCAATTTAGAAAACTACGAAAGAGTTTTCAAAATCCAATATTCACTACATAGAAGACCTAGCATTCTGGTCACTGCCTTAAATAGTATGCAAACTACGTGACGTCACTTCGTAATAGTGGTGTGAAAAATCGCGGGTGTCCCGGGTCGCGGGATCGATTTCAATAAGCGATAACTTCCGCATGGCCGGCTCGCCATCCTTCGGCGGGAGCGTTTGCGGATGCCACCGATCAAAGCGGAGTTGCGCGGATGTGGCGGCACTGCTCGTTGCGGATTTGAATCGATTATGCCGTGGATATGTCGCCGCCAAATAGCTTAATTCGCCGTTCAATTAACAGCCTAGGCACTTAACTAAACGGCGCCGTTCAACTAACGGCCTGAATGATATTCAGCCGTATCGTCTATTACAACATTTAATAAACTGGCTGGCTAATGCTTAGGCAACTGGTTGACATTTAAGTACTACAAAACTTTTTCAAAATACTACCCAAGCAGAACGACATGGATGGGTTTAGGTTAGGGTTATTTTTTTTATGACCCCACAGAAACCCCACCCGGCAAATAGATTCGGTGGATCTAAAAAAAATCGTAAAATACCTAAGTACCTAATAAAATTATTCCATCAAAGTTGTTTTTTTCCGACGCCATATTGACCAAAGAGAATATGGAATATAGAGATATTGACGGTTTGGTGAGTTTCTGCGGTAGGTGGCAGAAAGTAGAACTCAATTGAAATGAACAGGCTAGGCAGGTAATTAAACGGCTAGGCAAGTAGTTAAACGTCATCGATCCAAGTCATTTGCCTAGCTGTTTAATCAAATGGCTGAATATCATTCAGGCCGTTAGTTGAACGGCGCCGTTTAGTTAAATGCCTAGGCTGTTAATTGAACGGCGAATTAAGCTATTTGGCGGCGACAGATATATGACCCAATTTTGTTTAAGTGGAGAGAGTGATTTGTGTGTAAAATTTTTGAAAGTAGGATTTGAAGACTGCGTTTTTGTTTAGATGTAAAGAAACGTGTTGTGATGAGTTGTAAAAAGCAGACAAACAGGGTGATAATAATGATATCATTAAACATTAATGGCTACTCGCATTGTGCAGAAATTGCATAAAGATAGATAAATTTGAAGAGCGGTTTAATAAATATTTTAGATCTGTAAGTAAGTAAGTACTTTCTAAAGGGCCTTACAATCTAAAATATGGCAAAAAAAAACAAATAGATTTAACGTAATTTTTACAGAAGAAAATACGAGTGTCGTTGGACAAGGTAAAATATTTTCAAGTGCTTTCAACACGAACAATAGTGATGCATCATACGCTTAATATAAAAGACTCGACAGCCGTTACAAGAAATATATATTTCACTCTTTTGACAGATATGTCTCCCCTCTAGATTTATAATGCGGAGAATATGAAGAAACTTATATCCGTGTTGGAATGGCGGATTTTTCGTTGTTTTCTACATAGGTTAGGAGATAATATTAAAATGCTTTTACCGTGTTCCGTCACAAGGAATGGTTGTCTTGGATGTATAAATCAAATAGTTTTCAGTTCCCACGTTTTTAAAGGTTCACATAACTTTATAAGACAAAATTTTGGTTATTTAATAAGTAAAGTAACCTTTAAAAGACATAAAAGCGCGTTTCATTGTAAAATAATTTACACCTTCAACAATCGGACCATCATTCGTGGAGAGCCATTCCATCCTTAGGCACGCATACGCACGAAATGATTTGCATCGTTGATGATTTAATCAGGAGAAATAACTGTGGGGCAATCGGGGACCAGTCCATAATAAAAATATACCCGATTATACTTGTATATAGTTTGCATATTATACCGGGCCCTGTCGTTGTGTAAAGTTTATTGTCTTATACTTTTTAAAACAATACATGTCCTTAAATTAATGCATCTATAGTACCTACGGAACCTAGGGTACCTGATACAAATTGTAAATTTTCAAAGAATTTCATTAAAATTGAGCCAAATGTACACTAAACTTTATTTACTGAAACGTATCCACTTCTTTCTTATTATTATTCCTCAAAAACAAATTTCCATATTATGTTATCAATGTCGCACACAGAATAACGGCGCTAGTTTCCGAACCGTCTAACTTTGCTCATCTCTCCGTGCATAGTTTCCTACTGAAAAGTATTTATTATCCACGGGCAAAGTTCTTTTGCGCCATCTTTCAAAACTCTATCGACCGTTAAAGATCTATCCTCATAACTCCCTCGCACAATTTCCTCTTAAGTAAACCACGCAAATTGCTGTGAAGTATGCCTTGTTGTGCAAGTCACATTAACTATGAAATATGGATTTTCGATAGTGGATTTGTATACGACTTTTTTATTGATGTTTGCACTTTTTGATAATATTGGGGAGCAGATAGAGTCATGTTGAGTTCATTATTGTATGAAACATTTGGTTATGTTATAGGTACCTATAACTAGGTACCTATAACTAGTGTACCTATAACTAGTGTAGGATAGAATATCCAACTCTGTGTTCACACTGATGAAACATTTACACCGATTTAAGTTATTGTAATTTAGTTTTACAGTATAAGAAGGTACCATAGATGCAAACATGGTATTTATGGTACCTTCTACTACCTTTTAATGGATTTTATCGCTCTAACTTGTGGTATAATCTTTATACACATAGGTAATTCTTGGAATATATTTCTGTTTTTGGAGACCCGACTTTGAATTTTAGAATTATTAAATTATTTTTAATTACTTTTTCTATATTATTTTGAATTTAAAACTATAAAAACAACTCAAGTATCGTGGTTGTATCTCACATAAAACATTTTCCTGTAATCGGTGTAGTCTTCTTCGTGTGAATGAGGTCGTCCGGAACGTAGACTCGTCTCCGAAACTCAGCAATCGTATCTGGAAGGAAGTATAATATATTATTAGCTATTTTATTCAATTCTCCACATTTATACATTCCCAATAACCCAAAGTACGAGTATGCTTCAGTAACTTGACCTTTAAATTAAAATACATAAAGTTCATGTCCCCCGCGACTCGGAAAATGCTTGCTATCTCTAATAGGAAAAGTTTTCCGAGTACCACGTCAGTAATTTAAGAGAGCCCATAGAAAGTTTTGTAGCAAAATTAAATTTTTGTTGCGAGACCCGTACGGTTAGTTGTAGAAGCTGACTTGTCCGCCATTTTAGTTTTTCCTACATACTTCTTTTATGACGACCGTTTGTGCATTGTTGTGGTTGCGGGTTTGAGTCCGGCCAGGGCAAATTTCGGAACTGGCCTTGTCGTAAGTTGACCAGGTCTGGATGTCACTGGGATCGCCTCCAGTCCATTGCTAAGTTACCCATAGTACAAACGGTGCTAAGTTTGGGACCATACAAGTGGTGTTTTAATTTATCAAAACTAAATATATTTGAGTTCCATGAAAGATAAATTAGTCGATGCAAATATTATATGTCTACTTGATTTCAATAATATTATATTCATTAAAAGTATTACAGCAATAAATAATATCCAATTTTTGTTCATTATTATCTACTATACCATAAACACAGCCCTTTTATGTCCAAAGGGACAGCATAATGCTTTCAAAATAATGAATACAAATACACATGAGGGTTTTTCTTTACAATTTACTTACAAGCCCAATAGATATAAGGGCATACGTATACAATGTATGCACATAATTTAAGGTACCCCTGTCACCTGGTCGACCTCCATGAATTATACAAGGCAATTTGTTGGTAGATAAGTTATCAGCTGGTAACGTAATAATATATGAGGTATACGAAAAGTGTTTTTCATATAAAAAAAAAACATTCTGGTCCGCAACGTGCAAGTAATGCCTTTGGTACGGCTAGCATCTATAGGCAACGGGAACTGCTCAAGATTAGGTGCATCATACATTTATATAATAACTCTGAATTGAAAATTAAAAAAAACCCCTGATGCAAAGACTTTTTCAACTACAAAAGAGCTGATAATTTTCAAACGGCTGAACCGATTTCCTTGAAACATAGCTAAGAACGCGCTTGATTAGAATACCTTTCTAACAAAAAATACAATATTGAAATCGGTTCATCCGCTTGAGCGCTACGATGCCACATACAGACACAGATACACATGTTAAACTTATAACACCTCTCTTTATTCGTCGGGGGTTAAAATAAAGAGGGCCCATTTTTGTTGTGATTTCTTAAAAATCTCTTACATACTCGTATAGAAGACTTGTCTCTTCGCAGTTTTCCACAAGTTTGCTCTCAAGACGAAAGAGAGACGGGCTCATAGTCCACTAATCATGTTTATAATATAATAAAACTATTATAATAATTAAAAATAATAATTTTAGCCCTTTTTGACGTCCCACTCCTGGGCACGGGCCTCCCCTCAACACGAGGGGGATTCAGGCCATAGTCCACCACGCTGACCCAGTGCGGGTTGGCGGATTTCACATGTCTTTCGAAAATTGGTTAAATCTTCTAAGACATGCAGGTTTCATCACGATGTTTTCCTTCAGCGTAAGCATGTGATAATCATATAGAAATTATGATTCGCACATAGATTTAGAAAAATCCAGATGTTCGAGCCGGGGTTTGAACCCGAGGCCTGGTAGCCCGCAAGACGCGTGCTTAACCAATCGGCTATCACTGCTGAAACTATTGACCGAGATTAAAATTACAACGAAATAAAACTTCAGTTTTATTTTGGGGAAATGCCACTATCTCTTTTATGATGATAGTATGCCTCTACCAAGATTGCTTTTAGTTGCAAACTTGAAACTTTATTTGTGTACTGCTCGATTTGTTTAAAACAATTACTGTATTAACAAGAAAAGTCTGATCCGAAAATTCGATTGAAGCAATCCACACAAAGTAAGGGAACGGGAAAACTATGTAGAAGAGCGGAATCGAATATCATTACACAGAATGCTCGTTTCGAATGTCCGAAAGATGAAAGCTTTATTCGATAGTAAAAGGGTATCGATATAATATCGATAGTTGGAATTGGAATGTGGTCAGCTTCTTCAACTATTATTTCATAGAGACTGTGTTATAAAGTTTAAGGACTAATAAAACTGAAGTTGGTCTGTTTTTGTCTAATAATCGAGTTTTCGTAATCAAAGTTTACCTTTGATATGCCCTGAATGAGAGACAAAATTGATTTCCTAAAGTGTCTGCTGGATGTTGCGGCAAACTAGTGGTTAATCGATTTTCATCACATCGGAATTCCGATCGGACAAGTTTAAAAAAAATATAAAAAATGTTTTCATTATACTGACATTCAAAATTCTTTTGTAATTACGAAGCAATACAAATCGAGGGACGGACTCATTTTCTTTTTACAAAGTACTGAGAATGAAGAATGATTTTAAAAATATAAAAAAAAACTTTTTGATCTATTTTATACGAAGACTTGGGCACAATAGCGGAATATATCTCTAAAAAGTTTGAAAAAATCAAAAATATTTTTCGAGGGGAGGCATCGCAACAGCTGCTCCCGAACGATGAAAGCTTAAGGCGATTACAGGACTTCCCGTTTCGAGTTTAATATAAAAATAAGAAGATAATGCCATTTTAAGTGTGTGTTCTTTTTGTGCCGCCATTTTGAAAACTTTGTTGTTCCATCTATTTGTAGGGATGCGACGATTTAAACCGGGTGTTCCAAAGGGGTCGGGGGATTTCTGTTTAAAATAATTAAATACGTAACATTTAATATTAGTGTGCACATAAAGGTTTAGGTATTATTTTGTTTACAAGACCGTTGAATCGAAAAATATGTTCGAATTTCATTTGGTTTAGTGAAACAGGCATTACGAGTATGTAGATATTAAAACATATTTCTTATGTTTTATGTTTACTGCAGTAAGTAGATAATTCTAGCGGATATTTTATCAGTTACCTATCAATCTGTCACATCACTAGGACAGTCAGGAAGACGCATTACATATATCGAGGGGGAAATGCAACTTGCCTAAAGTAAATGTTAATATTTGTTTGAGTGCTTAACATTACGATGGTGCTTTAAAATGCATGTGACAGGAGCAGACTTTGTATTTTTTTAACACTTTGTGACAATTGTTTGTTTTTCAGATAAAAAAGTGGGGTAAGAACATTTTAAAAGTATACCTAGGGTGGGATTTTGCTTTCATTCTAAAGCAGTATTTAAATTTTCGGTATTAAAATATAATAAAAATAATATTTTTTTTCTAAGTTCTAGTTTCTATGTAAGTTTCTCAATAATTAATGTAGTTAAAATCATTCGTCCAAATTGACTCAAAATACTTGGAAGTTTGCCCATTTTGCCTTTGTTAACGTACTTGATATTAACATACAAATAATTTAAAAAGCTTTTTATTCAAATGAAATGACTATAAGATCTTTGAATTTTTAACGCCACTTAAATTGTAGTAAAGAAATTGTTGAGTCCTTAATTTTATAGTTTGGTAAGGGTTTTCAGTTTAAGTTATTATCAAAAGTATTATTGGGTATATAGTCAATACTACTGAATACTAGAGGTAGGAGGCTGGAATGGTTTGGACACGTGATGAGAAGGGATGAGAAGCATGTGACTAAACGAGTGATGAATATGAATGTGGATGGATACATTGCGAGAGGAAGGCCCAAGAAAAGATGGATGGATTGTATTAAGAATGATATGAACGAGGTTGGAGTGGATGTGAGTATGACGGGAAAGCGCGATGCATAGAAGGAAAAGACATACTGCGCCGACCCCAGATAATGGGAAAAGGTAAGGCAGATGATGAGTCAATCTCAAATCAAGTCAACTACTGAGGACTTCATAATCTGCATAATAAAGTTCATTCCCCTAATAAACTCGACGTTTTTGAAGTTTTTCTAAGGAATATGTTAAAGCATCAAATAGAGAATAAACCTTATCGATTGTGAATGCTCATAGGGTCCAAATTGTTCCTTAGTCATATCGGACTTACCCCAAAATCTGATAAGGAATAAATTAAATTAATTTCAATGAACCACTCTTAAGGCAAACAGTAGCTGACCCTACCAGGCAAATACAGCAAGCAACCGGTTGTACAACGTGTGGCTAGGTGCTTGCATTCCGCCGTTTTCCATATCGCGTCGGTTTATCGCGATCGCTAGCCCCCCGCCGTTCTCGATGATCCATCTTCGAGGGGACTCTGTCTGTGCAGACGAGCGTTTCTGATGTTACATAGTGCATATTATTATTATTATTTCATGTCACTTCATCATTAGCACGGCTAATGAGAGTTCAAGTCGGTCACAATCGAGCTCGCCAATTCTGTATCGGGCGTGTTAGGGATATATTCGTTGTTCATTCTATGTGGGGAACCGTAATGTTAATTTAAAATAAATTAATGCGACCTTTAAAAAACAACTAATTTAATAAAATCATATTTTCATTGCGTATCGCTTGTCTCTGGCCATGGTATATTAATTTATTTATTATTTGTATTGTGTTATAATTTGATAGTAAAGTTCTGAATATATATTAATAGACATGGAATTAACAATAATCATGAATTTTGATGTACGTCGTGAAATATTTTTTATGATATAATTAATTCAAAATAGCGGATAACTGATTATAAGAATATATATAGATCTTCAACTGTCAAAATCTTATCAATAATAAATACATCATTTGTAGGTGCGCTCGAGAACATTAAGTCTTGTGGCCTATAGTCACTGTAAAATTGTTTGTTACCCTAAAGCAATATGTTAGATTTTCAACCTTATCGCATCGGAATTGGTATGTAGCCTTATAGCGTGTCACGATTCAAATTCACTGTGTATAAGTAAAGGAAGAACCAGTATGTATGTGTCACTTACATCAGTTTGACCTAGATGTCAAAAATTCAAATCCTACTAAAACCGTCGCGGTTCACCCGCAGCGCTTCAGACGCCCGTCTGCGCCGCCCCATGTCGTTCGTACCAATGATCCATCTTCGTGAAAACACGCGCAAGCGACGCGTGATTCCAGCAACAAGGGTGCAGCGAGGGCGCGTGAAATATTTACTTTTTTCTACTTTCCCTTCACGACCAAGTTCGGTGTCAAACTTGAGCGCGGGGCGACAAATGGCGGCGATGTCCGGGAATGTGCGATGTTTTGTTAAGGGATAAACTTTAACAATGCAATGGGTTAGATCACAGATATAGATTTACATAGATAACGCAAATGTATGTACTTAGCGTGTCCGAAAACCCCGACCAAGCGTCGAGGTTGGTCGCCGATAACTTACAGTCCTCGCGACTACAGATATAAAAATATGAGTATGAGCGTGATAATCACACGAGAAAATCGTAGCGGACGGAGGGGCATCGGCGGCATCGGTGTCTTTGAATCGGTTTGCATTTCCCGTCACTAATGACGTCACAGTAGGTGTTAAAAATTCGGCACGCTTGGTTTCAATACAAATCGTGATACTCGTACTTGCGTTATCTATGTAAATCTATATCTGTGGGTTAGATAGTGTTTTCCTTTATTTATTTTTGGTTCTGGTAATCTAGTTTTTTACGGTGGTAAAGTGTAGTTGTAACCTCTTAGATAGCTCATATATGGAATGGCGCAAACGGGATCGTACCACACTCTTACAGAAGATCAGCCTAAAGTAACTATTAAAGTTTCATTTCGTGCGATGAATGGGGGAGCCGGAAACCCACCGTTCCCCCTCCATCCCATTCTCCTTCAGGTCTCCAGGACGGCAACGCGCAAGCGATGTCATTCGTATTGCAAGCATCTATAGGCTATTACTGTAACTGCTTAATATTAGAAGGGTTGTGCGCACGTTAGCCGACTTTGTCTTTACAAATAAATAAAATCGGAGTGTCTGTTTATAATATCAAAATAACACCTTTTCACTAAATGCATATGAAAGTACATACAACACCTATAACAAAAACGCGATTAAATTTTTTTTTCTATCTGTCCGTCTGTCTATCTCCGAAACGGCTGGACCGATTTTGACGGGACTTTCACTGGTAGATAGCTGATGTTTTAAGGGGTAACTTAGGCTACTTTTATCTTAGAAAAACAGAATTAAAAAAATGGGTCCTGTGGCGTGGGCCCAGAACGCGGGAGCGGGCTTTTTTGTTAAGTTAAATTCCACGCGCACGAAGTCGCGGGCTCAGCTAGTTATACACAAAAAAGGCAGTCACGTTTTTGCGTTCCAGAGCTTAAGCCTCTATAACTGACATAAAACTGCAATATCCATAACAATTGTACCTTATGTATTTACATAGTCTATTGAAGTCGAGCACCTTTGTAACCCTATTCGGCTCATGAAAGAACGATAACGATCGTTAAGTCGTAACACTAAAACAGCGATAAACGTTCGACAATTAAAACTTTCAAGTAACCATACTTTCGGGTTATTAACCATTCGAGTAACCCTATCTTGCGGATGCGAATAAATTATCCTTGAGCGATTAAATCGCAAGAGCAAGAGAGTCACGCACATTAGTGCACCCCCTACCACGAAACATATTTAAATACACATTAAGACGGTTTCCTCTCGGTTGGTACATTCATCATTTTATGTTATTTTGACGTGTGTAACGAAGGTGAAAAAGAGCTGGATCAGTCCGGAGTACGGGGGGAGGCAAGTAAGGGTCGTAAGTGAGACGTCAGGGGTCGATGGAAATTGATTTTCCGCCATCACTCATAACTGGTGTGCGTGTACACAAAAGGCAGCTTTGTGACTTGTCGACATTGTTTTAGACAAAAGCTGTTGAATGGGATGGAATATATAGGTATGTATAAATAACTTTGCATTCAATATTTAAATACACAGCTTGATAGCGTAGTACATAAAATCTATTTTTGAGCCGATTTACAGCCCTAATAGTCTCTGAATAAATGACAGTGACGTCGGACAGACGGATAGACGGACATGGTGAAACTATAAGGGTTCCAAGTTTGACTACGGAACTTTATATATCAAGGTGCGCACAGTTTGCATCAACAAATTATTGCTGAAGAGAAATGTCACCTAAAATATACAACGGTTTGAAAATGTTTTCTTTTTCGGTAGGTAGGGAAAATAATAATTAAGAAGGAATTTAATCAAATCGGATCAGAAGTTTAATCCATTTTACATAGTTTCAGGAGTCAGTGTAATTTAATTATACTGGCAGAATAACGAAAATAATAATTATGAATACAAAGCTTTTTGCTTACTCATGTAAAAGTATTTAAAATAAACTAACAAAGTGCCTAAACACAAAAGCAATATAATTAAATAAACTATTCATGCAAAATTCATACTATACAACCCGTCTGAGTTTTATTTAGCAAGACAATAGCCTACTTTACGTATCGTTTACAACAGTCTTAATGACGTTTCACAACGACATAACTACACTGTTTCTAGCTTTATACTCGTAAAAAGTACGACGAAATAGAGATACCAATTGTGTGTTAAAATTTTGTTTTTCTAAAATAAAAGTACTTTAAGTTACTCCTTAAAACATCAGCTATCTGCCAGTGAAAGTCCCGTCAAAATCGGTCCAGCCGTTTCGGAGATAACCCGGAACAAACACACAGACAGACAGACATTTTTTTTTTAAATCGCGTTTTTGTCATTGGTGTCGTATGTACTTTCATATGCATTTAATGAAAAGGTGTTATTTTGATATTACAAACAGACACTCCAATTTTATTTATTTGTATAGATAGACCTTCCAGAATTCAGTTAATAGGCACAACGATATAACCGATTTGATATTTGTATCATACTAATATTATAAAGAGGAAAACTTTGTTTGTTTGATTGTAATGAATAGGCTCCGAAATTACTGAACCGATTTGAAAAATGCTTTCACTGTTGGGAAGCTACACTATCCCCGGGTGACATAGGCTATAATATATTTTCAAAAAAATTAGGGATCCTTACTAAAACTCGAATAATGTAACCGCAATGTACCCGTGCGAAGCCGGGGCGGGCCGCTAGTCACTTATACAAGGCTTCTAACATCACTATCTTGAACAAATTAAAGTTAGCATCAAGTATCCAAGTTAGTACGAACACAGCCCATGGTAGCTTCGCTAATGGCTGAGCATACAAAGTAATAGGCTATCCAATTGATTTATGATCCGAACGCATTCAGTGCAATCTAGCTGATTCTGAGTATCGGCACGATTTGTTACTGTTATTTATTTAGTTACTACATCCGAATTTAGTTAATTAATATTTATTTTCACACCACTTTATTGCCGGTTTGGATTTCGACGCTTATCGTCATGTGTGGTTTAGATAGCCCAAAGATATGTGATTGGAGGGATATTTTTGTTTATATAACAAAGTCGGAAAACATGCGTTCGACCTGTCTGATGTAGAGCAGTTAACGTAGCTTAAAAATGCTTGCAATATCAATGGCATTGCTCGCACATACATTGCTTAAAGGAGAGTAGGGCAGAGTGAAAGGAAGGGTTGGTGGAACAATAAAAAAAATACTTGTGTAAGATAATTCTCCTACCCACACAACCTCACCGAGTAAAAAGTATAAAAGAGCGCGCGGTACGACTGGCGGGGCACTCTGCGCTTGGCTCTCGGGCACGACGGACTCCTTTATTGTGATAGGAATGTTTCCTTATTGTTATTGTGAAAGATAATGTAAACGCTGTTTGTTAAATTGTTTAAGCAAAGATCATTGTTAGAATTAATTTTGAAACTACGCGAGTAGTAGTTTCTAAGACTTGGTAATTATTTCCTGGCTAAACTAATTTTGGAATTTAGGAATCGATAAACAATTGCATAGGTGACTTTCACATACTTTCATAGTCTATGTAGATGACTGCTAGTGAAATTTACGAGTAAGAGATTCTGTTCATGCCTTCGAGAGCACTTTGAGCTTTTGGTCCTGCTATCATATGTTAGAAAGCCTTCGGGCGACCTGAAAATTTCGACATTAGTATTGGCCACTAGCCGATACCACAATAAAGATTAAAGAAACAAATATCTCAAGCGCAAAGACAAATAAACAAATCTTAACAGAATTAATACAAAATAAAAAAACAATTAATAGGTACCGTAGACCGTAAATAAAATCAGATCGCTCAATTACCCCATTGGGCGAGCAACCCAACAAACGCGTACCGAACAAAATTAAAAACGGTGTTTTTAAAACGCGAACATAAAAACAAGTGATTGTTAATTTCACTCTGGAACAAGCCGAACATCGGTCACGTGCGAAGAACAACAATTTACACGTTACACAACGCGATCGCGAATCAAACGTTTTGCGTGTAATACGTGCCCATGAGTTTTTGTTGTGTTGTGAGAGATGGCTGTTTCATACAAAAATTGGTGCGGATATTTTTACGTTACAATAGATACAGCTCAGTGTACTTTTAGTAACGGTTAAAATAAACGTCACGTTAAATAGTAAAATAATGTAATAAATGCTGATAAATTGAATAATTTATCCCGTCTCTAGGTACCTAAGTGATGGGATAAATTATTCAATAAATAAATGAGGTAACTAGGTAACAGAAATTAGATTACGTTTGGCACGTTCAGTCAGAGGTATGGAAATCGTATATTTTGATAGCCGCCTCAGCAGATCCATGAAATCCTCTTTTGCGCACTGTATGAGTTTATATTAGGTAACCTACTATACTCCAGAAACACCATGTCCTTGTCTTTCTTTACCCCTCTAGGGATTCGTGGGTCAGTTTTCAAAGTGCGTGTTAATTTGTCTTTCCCTTGTTTAATTCTTTGTAAAACGTTCAAAATGTTTGTTTTCGCTGTGAATACAATTTATAATTAAATACTATTTATTCTGTAAACTGATTCTATTAAACAGCGTCTCGTGAAAGCAGTGGTTCGTGCTAATAGCTGGCTATACAAAGTGAATGCAGTCACAATGATTTACGAATGAAACGCACGCGTCCACCGTTATTGCATTATGGCACCTATGAGTTAGTACTTATAGGTATGGCCAAGTTATGAACTACTTATACAAGTAGGAACATTGGAAGGTAGAACTCTATGAAAGATTAAACGAGGAAAACTATGTTCAACTTTAACAAAGAACAGAACTTCGTTCTCGTTCACCACTTTGTAGAAAACAGAGGTTAAATGTATTAGTTTTTAACAATTTACTATTTACTTACAAAAAAAGTTTTCGGAAACATCATCTTCTCGGATTCAGTAGGTAAGTACCTATTGCTATTTATATAAATAAAAGTGCTAAGTGCTAAGTCTGCAATGGTCTTGTAATTGTGGCAAATAAGTTATGAAAACTATAGCTTAGCCATGTCGAAGACTCCGAAATCTCCGACACCAGAGATGGCCACTACTTCCTAAAATAAAAAGAAGAATACGATGCCTAACTAAAATCTTTGCTGCGATTACAAAACGTTTAGTAAAGTATACTTACTAAAATAATACTAGGAACATTTTTAAAAAAACATTGGTTGTTATTTTTTTTCTCAGTGCAATTACTACCTTGGGTTCTACAAAGTGCCCCAACATAAAATAATGTACAAAATCCAATTAGCAATTCTAACCAAATGGTTTGAATGGTGTGCATTGATACCGCTGCAATACAGCGTAGAGACGCCGACAGAAGCTTTACAACTGGCGTTAAATCTCTACCGCCGATAAAACTGTTATATAAATCGATTCCGCCAGGTTAAAGAATTAAATGGATCGTAAAAATTAATAGGAGTCTGTCGCGGGGATGAATCGCCGGGGCCACAAGCGGAATGGCACTTTCCCAGTTTATGAATTACTTGGCAACTTTATGACGGCTTTGTCAGACTCGGCATTTTTTTTTCGTGCGTCACGTGTAGTCGACGGATGCGAAATTGGATTTTTTAGATATAGAATGGGAGAAATATTGTGGGGTGTGCGCTCGGACGCAAGGGGAAAAGTGTTAATGTATTGTTTGATATAAAAATTGTCAGTTGTGATTATTTGATTAAGTATTGAAAAAAGTCGGAAATGTTATGCAGTTTCCGTAGGCATTAGATATATTATACACTAGCTGAGCCCGCGACTTCGTCCGCGTGGAATTTTGATCATTTCTTAGGGGATGTCTACGTCATAGTAGCTTTATGCATGCAAAGTCTCAGCTCGATAGGTTTACAATTGACAAAGTTTCATCCCCTATTTTATCCCCGTGGGGGTAGAATTAATCAAAATCCTTTCTTAGCGGACGCCTACGTATAAAATCTACCTGCATGCCAAATTTCAGCCCGATCCGTCCAGTGGTTTGGGCTGTGCGTTGATAGATCACTATGTCAGTCAGTCACCTTTGAGTTATATATATTTAGATATGCTTGCGACACCAAAAGAATTTCTCGCACGGACTTCAAGGGGAGTAAGACAGACAGGAAAAGTGAGTGGGTTTAGGCTTCTGGATCTCGTACTCATCGTACGAAAAGGAGCTATGATAGCTACGCCGATCTTCTGTGAGAGGGTGGTACTACCCTAGTCGAGCCTGCCCATATATTATGATCTGTAATTAATTGGCCTCAAATTGGCTCTACCATCTGAAAAACAGATTGTTAAGCGATGTGCAGCCTTTGATATTATGATATTTAATTTTCTTCTTCTGAATCCATGAACTTGTTTCTCAAACATCCAACTGTACGAAAATTCACATTATTGCTGAATCTTATCTCACCTCTTAAAAAAATATAACTACCGCATGCTATCCAATCCGAACTGCGTTATCTGGCCAACACATTAAAGTAAACTTTAAAGCAGTTTTATTACGGTCTGAATTAGATAAATGATACTGTATGTATTAGTAACGCGGCCCAGTGCACCAGGTACACATAAATAAAAGGAAAACACATCACAGTCGACCTTTGTAGTGTGCACTCAACCGACCTCCCGGGGGCTCTGCACGCCTGGTAGAGCAACTACTGAAATGGCGAATGAAAATGTTTTAATATGCACAACGCGGGAAATTTCGAATTGGTACGCTTGGAATAATATTTCCGCAGTATTTTCTTTGTATAAATATGAGTGTTAATGGTCTCGTAAAAGTAGAGAAATAGAAATACTTTGCAGCAAATAACTTTTGGTTTACTACCTTCCCTAATTGAAGCATTGGGTGCAACAAAATTTCGGGAAAAATAAGTTTTCTGAGCACTGAAAATAAAGGTTTTTATGTGTATTTATAATATTAATCTTATATAAGTCATAATTATAAATACGAGTACTCAAAGATTATAAGACGTTACACCTCTATTTTAAATTTTCAGAAAACAATTGTTTGAGTACGCGCTTGTTGCACCCCATGCTTTAATTTGATAAGAGAACCGTACCACATTATTCCTTTCTCGTTTCACCGCATCAATAAACAGACCATTTGATAGGACCAACACGTCAGCCACAATCACCAGCAGCGATCTCCGCGTCCACAAGAAAGTAACGCTCGTTTTGTATCGGCAATGTCGGGGTCTCGTACCGAAAATGGTGTCCACGAACGGGGGCGTGTCCCGACAGGGGCATGGTGAGACGCCGCCGGCCCGCACATAAACTAAAGTACGGGACATGAGCGCGATTTGTGCGCAACGAATGGCGGTATGGTCACGATTTGCACCTTAATACCCAAAGTGTAGTGGAAGCGACGCTGAGGATATAATTTTTATTTAATTTCTGTGTGACAATAGATCATTTTTGTGGTTTCTAGCAGACCTATCTTTTTTACAAAATAATAATAATAATTTTAGCCCTTTTTTAACGTCCCACTCCTGGGCACGGGCCACCCCTCAACACGAGGGGGATTCAGGCCATAATCCACCACACTGGCCCAGTGCGGGTTGGTTGGGATTTTTTTTACTAATCGTTTTGTAATTGTAGCAAACTAGCTGTGCCCCGCGACTCCGTCCGCGTTCTGTTAAATTTTTTCCTGAATTTTCTTTGCTATAAACCTCACGGAGCCCGAGACCTTTCCAACGAATGCAAAACCGTGGAAATCGGTTCGTGCGTTCTGGAGTTATAGCGTCAGGAAGGAAAACCCGACTTATTTTTATATAGTAGATGATTTATGAATACAAGGCATTCTTGCCGGATCTTCTCAGTGGAACCAACATTCTAAACCTGTGGTAGATTCTGACTATTCATAAGTGCTTTCTTGGCCTACATTAATAAGAAAAATATGTTAATTGCCATAAATCTTTGCATAATCACAAAACGTTTAGTAAAAAGACTTGAAAGAATACTAGGATGTACAGAAATAACTTAATATCGTTATTTTGTGCCTGGCTATTTATGTTTGGATAGGTTTTGAATGGCTTATTCAACGCTTAGCTTCAAGTGGATATTTGCATTAAACGTTAGACCTTACATGGCGTTTGATCCTCATACGGCGGATACCGTTTGATATTGTTGCAACCTGAGGTGTTTCAAAACGATATCCATACCATAATAATGTTAAAAGTTTATTAGGAGTTCGTTTTAGATACTGGACATAAGTATTATATTATGTCAGTACAAGTATCGCATACATCAATTGCTTTTATCAGAATGAATGACATAAATAACTGAATTGATTACTAAATACATGGTCCTCGATAGTACGGACGTCCACATCGCTTCATTTTAGAGCCGTATTGCCCACTCAAATTGATTAAATTTGCTAGGTACTGAAAGAATTTAATTTTAACTCAAGAAAACATACCTATTTATTACTATTTCTTATTTATATTATTATATTTAATTAGCGTTAGTATATTCCCATTAACAAATTCTGCATTTATTCACTCAAAATACGAGATTTAAAAATGTTTCTTGTCTGCGTTATTATTATTCACAACAAAAAAATCTTTGATAAAGGAAGAAAAAAATAGCGGAACTGTTTCAGTCACTTATAAATTATTCAAATGCTAGATATGGGGCCTCGTCGTGCATTAAACAGTGACACCTAGCGGCTAAATTCACGATCCGTCTTCTCTGCTAAATAATTCCTTCGCGGTAAAAAGTCGAAACAGCCAAGCGTCTTTGGATTAGCCGCGTTTGAATAATTAACACCTGAAGACTTGAAAGCGTCTATTCGTTCTTAAGCCACCACTCATTTACGTCGCTCTTTCTTAAGTGCATGACAATAAAGGTTAGAATAACACTTCAATTTCGGCCGATAGCGGCAGATTTAATTTTGTATTTTATATCTTGGCATCTCCAACTGTCACAGAGCGTCTATGTTATTCATGTCCGGAATTCGGTGACGGGTTTTATTGTTTCTGTGTGCTGTTTTAAATTAATAGCTTTATAATATAAGGTAATAAGATCATGATCAAATGCTATCTGAGATAACCCCATACATCTAGTACCTACCAATATGTTCAATTTTTTTTGTTTAAAGTGTTCCTTGTGTGTGTGCGCTGAGTAAATCCTTTTCATATGTACATTTCATCAAGTAATTCTGACGTCACAAACGTAAATAGAGCGTATTATGTAATTCTGTATACATTGAAATAAAACTATTTTACGGATTTTATCGCGTTTATTAACGTTTATTAACTTATTAACTTAGTTAATAAACGCGATAAAATCCGTAAAATAGTTTTATTTCAATTCGTAGTATTCGCGTAAATATAAGAAAATAATCTGTATACATTATGGAGATAAACAAAACCTTATTTGAATAAATTAACTTGCCTATCTTACTTATGATCTGTTCTATAAAAAAATGACGACATTTCACATCAAAACTATAAATAATAAAAAGGTTCTCGTCTCATAACCCATCCACTTAAACAAGTAATTACCGAGGCGAATGCAGCGATGCGGGCGTTAAATTTCATTAACGTCACGCATAACACCATCCTTCAATCTGAGCCATGATTGATGAAGTGTTGAAACCTGTTTAGCTCTAAACGTTTAGGCGTCTATTTAAACATTGGTATTTAATGAACTCACTACATAGAGTAGTGCTATATGAAATATAGTTACTAAGGTGACCGTGTATCTGATATCTTTACATAACTCCGCCCTTATCAGGCCGTGTGTACTACTGAGTGTTAGCTTAAAATCTCAGTAGATCAGTTACTGTAATTGAGGTTTTACACGGCGGTAGAGCCAGGCAGTTAGCTAATTGACTAGAGCTCATATACGATGGTTCGACTGGGGAAGTAGGTACCACCCTCATACAGAAGATCGGCGTAAAATAGAGAGCCGGAAGCTCTCTCTCTCTCCCTCTCTCTGGCCTACTCCCTTTCAAGTCGGCAACGTGTACGCTACGGTTACTGGAGGCTGGTACGCTTGTTTTCCGAGTTTGTTGTATAAAAAATGATATTGTCTATTTTGTCCATGCTCCAGTTCGTTACCAATCTGGACAGCGCGATTTCCACAATCAACCCAATTACAAAGTTTAATACATGCACTTGGCTGTACCCACGACCTTAGACCTTAAGAAACACAATCCCTTTAAATAAATCCTTGTACAGTATAATTTGCATATAAATGGGTCGTTACATGAGTCGGTTAGTCTCGCATAATGGTTGTTTGCCCTAACACGCGCGGCACAAAGCCAGTAATCCGAATTAAACGAATGATAATTAGGGTTATTATAACTACGATGTTGATGTTCAAATATCAAATGTGTGAAGCGCCATGGTCAAAAGTTTGATATATCGCGATGGTCTTGGCTGATTTTCTCCATCTGGCATCACATGCTGGTCTAGACCAAACCTTCAAAGAGCTAGAGCTGGAGTAAGAGCTTTTTCACCTCTCTTTCCTCCAGCGAGCAAAGAACAATGAAATAATGCTCTCTCTCTGTTTACCGAGAGATAATTTTATAGAGTGGAGATAGATTGAGAATTTGGTTGTTTTGGTATAAACCCACAATGCTTGTATAAGCATTTATGAGGGTTAACAGGTCATTAGTAGGTACTTCCAATATATTGCTAATTGTTTACTAAATTACCTACTTAGAGGTTATATAATTATCACATCGCTACAACATTGACGTTCAAGCTACAAACCAAATCAAATATTTGGGTGAAAGGAATCGACAGAATAACATATTTCATAATTATTTTGTTACTCACTCATACAACGTATATACGTACTACTGAAAGGCCTATTTATAGTGCGTAGTAGGCCTACTTAAAATTCCTAAACAAGTCTCATTTACAAAAAACAGCAACTCGCACTACCTGGTTTTCTTTTCATGCTCTTTAACCGAATGCAACGTTTGCCGGGCCCAGACCAAAGCACAACTTAGTTCGTTTTTATTTCGAAAATTCCATTTCAGAGTGTATGCTTGTGATTTCTGTGCCTGAAAAATGTTGTGAACCTAAATAGAAGATCGAGCGTTATAACTATTTCGGGTTCTGCATATACAATTCTCGTAGTGTTCTTCATTCGGCACAAAGTTTTTTTGAGATGGAGATTTGTTTAATGTAGAATTGATTCCTTGATTGGTCAATTTATAATATTAATAATGTTAGGAGCATGTGTACGACTAATTAATACAATATGAATCATCATGTTCTGCTGAGTAATTTTCTTAAACTATTTTTGTATAGTCAATTTCAAATATTAATAAAATAAGATAAAACGATTGCGTTCGAGTCTCGAATAAAATGAATACGTATCTATTATTAAGCTGCCCTTGTTCTAATATGATAAGCACAAGGTACAAAAAAATAAACATTATTTCCAGTAAAGTATTAATTTAATGGAAATAATGAAATATTTTTCTACATTTTTTTTTTATAAATTGGTTTTGAAAAATAGTAAAGAATATCAAAGGAACATTATTGTTAACTGAGGGTTTATTTAAATTCATATATGAATGTGTGTTTATGACGTTTATACATATGTAAAGTAATAAAGCAATTTGAATCCTGCAATCATTGCTAAGATTAAGAAAGATTATTATATTATTATTAAATTTATATTAAAAATTTGGGTCGTTTTGACAAAAACACTAGTTCATCCCGTGAGAACTACGGAGAAAATTAGTACGGAATCCTAAAATAATCCACGCCGCCTCATATTTCGCAGACATCAAAAGTGCAACACGCATTCATCTTGCTTTTCAGCTAGATTTGAACAGCTAAGCGCTTCAGAAAGTCACTCGCTCATAAATATTATATCCGATACTTCCTTTTCTAGGTTTATGAAAGTTTAGATGCAGAAGATCAGTTTGTGAAATCATAGTGCCAATTCTATTGGTACACAAATAAACCTGCTTGAAAAAATGTAGTGCCCTGTTAATTATTGCTGTAATATTTAAGCAAAAGCAACATTACAATTAGTTAGTTATAATTTACGGGCAACAGATTTTGCACCTATACTAGGTGAAACAAAAAGGGTGTAATATTTTTTTTTTGCTACTTTACTTTGTAAATCTAAAACTTTGTGGGACAGTTGAAGTACTAAAGGTTTTGTAGACTTATGAAATCTGTCAACAGCTGTATCCCTTTGTTTTAACACCTTTTGTTTACCCCCAAATCTGATAGTTTTAGAATTACAAAGTTAAGTTTTGAAAAAAAAATCTACCCTTTCTGTTTCAACCTGTATATAATTTTCTTTGGTAGGCTACTTGTAACTTTGGTGAGTAGAGTAGGTATACTCTACTCACCAAAGTTACAAGTAGCCATATTAAACCGTTGGTTACTGCTCTAACGGTCCGTCAATGTGTTAGAAAATGCGAAAAAAGGTTGTCAAAATATAATATTTTAATTCAACATCTTCAGGCAACGATCAATCAATCCTATTGCCAAAAGGTTTGCTATAGATACATTGTGCGGAATCTGCTCGTGGCTCCGATCTATCAAATGATCCAAAAGACACGAGTTACGCGATTTCCTCATATGACTCATATGGTTGGTGATCAATATCCGTGTCTAAAGATACAAAGTTGTCCCAAAATTTGATATGAAACATTGTTCCGTATTCCATCATCAATTGGGTGACTAAAATGTACGATTTTATCGTGTTTCTGTCTCTGTAATGTGAAAGACTAAATTTTATTTTTAGACTAAATTATTTCTTACGTGTCTATGGCGGTGTGTGTTTCATTATTATTTATGTTAAAAGTGTTGCAGTTGGAGGTTGTCATATTGTAATAGTAAGTACATGCTTAATCTCGTTAATCCGTTTTACTTAGCTTTTTTCTAGGAGTGGACTTACAACTACGTATTGAAAGAATATTGTTACTAATGCAAAAGCGTCGTTTTAGCGCTCATGCTACGTCACGGAACGTCCATCAATAACGGCTCGAGTCTCATATTGGACGGAAAATTCAATAAAATTTCACCAGTCCACTCAGTAGTTGCCACTTTGGACGAAGTTTTGCTTCATTTGTCGCTGATTGGTGGTGCGCAGCTTTAATCAACATTTTAATAGAGTTAAATAAAAGTTTATTACAATGGAATCTGCGAAAAAAGGAAATAGGAAACTGAACGGTAATTTTCGGACGGACGGAGGTTTGACTTTTGCACTATATTTTTATTAGCATTATTATAATGTTACTATTATGTACTTTTCAGTTAATTATTTTAGCATTTATTCACACGAAGAACCGACACCGTTCTGTGTAAACATTTTACACCGGGATACAGTAAAATCGATATAGAAATTATCGGTGCCGGGTAAACCGTGTGAATTACTGCTTAGTTTGTATTTCTACGTTTTAGTTCCGCATACAAAACTAAATGCATCTATCTAAAGGAGAACTTTCACGCCGCAGTAAAAATCAATCGAGCGGACGACCCATAATTCAATACGGACTTCAAAAGTCACTCAAACATCACAAAGAAATCTTTGGGGTAAAAATTCAGAAAACCCTTGAAAGGAATGCAGCCGAACTCGACCGAGGGCACATCTTACAAATAGGGGGGACTCCGTATTGTGCGGAACCTTCGAAACCAGACGCCCTAATCGACCCTTTTGAAATTTCCAACTAACGGGAAACTCGTATTTCCATAACAATAAAAATGTGATCCGAACATCTAGAAATGCGCGCGCGATATTCACGGCCCATAAAATCGCGCTGGTTCTTTGAATATAACACGGCTGATTTAATTAGACCCCTGTAATCCCGGTGCTGGTGCTTTATTTACACCTTAGAGATAGGGAGCGAGTATCATCATATTTTGGTTTTCATATACGAAAGTGGTTTATACACTTATGTTTGGACGATGCTATTTTATGGTTTCAACGCCAGTTGTAGATAATTTACTGGGATTGTGTGTGGTGGAAGTTTCACCAACCACAACATTTACTAATATTTTTATCTATGTAGGTATATTATAAATATTTAAATAAATAGACTATCATATATTATATGTGAGAATTATGGTAAGGAGCGTTAAGGTATGAAATTTATTGAACCAAAATAGATTTTCTAAAGTTTTTAAAATTATTTTTGGATCTCAATTAGTTGTTCAATCAATGCGAAATCAGTATTTCAGTCAATCAGCAAGTCAATTTGTCCAGTATACCTATCAGTATTTCCATCACATATAACTGAAAATACAAAGAGGGCAACGATGTCTCTCAAGATAAGCGCATGACTCGTCATTTAGAAGGTATAGAAAAGGTCATGGCACAGATTAAACGGAAGGAAAAAGTTAACGGATGGATTAGGGACATAAATTGGGAGGAGCACGTACGGAAGCAGAGAAAAGGATCACCGTGATGCTGCAGAACTTGGAACCCTGTAATTAAATACCCATGTCGTATGCTTGACTTTTTATTAACTCAAGATTCACAACGAAAGAGGAAAAAAAACATTGAAGGAAGAATAAATTCAAAACTTTATCGTCTAGATGAAAAAAAGATATTTCGGGATAAATGTGACGTCAGAATGTTCTTTCATGAACATGCGTGACTCCCACAGGATGTGTTCCTTATTTTTGTTCCCCGTTTATTTATTTTTGGCTTTGACCTTTCCGTTATTTAAAATATCTAATCCAGCACGCATGATCATCAAAGAACATTCTGACGTCACATTTATTTTCTCGTTTAACATACTCATGTTAATCGAGAAAATAACTCTGAAATAAGGCTAAACAAATACGTTGGATAAAAGCCTGTATACACCAGATCTATCAGACTGGAATAACTCGATTGAACTCTACTATCTCAACAACACCAAAAAACAATTTCTTATATTAATATGTTTTCGGATGACGAAGAAAAAATTAAAAACTTTATTCAACAATAATGAAACCTCAAACAAAATATACCTTCGCAATTGCCAGGTCTGTTTCAACCTTGGGGAGCCATCCACAATGACTATCGAGGCATCGGGGACCAATTAGTTTCCTAGTTATGAACTTTTCAACTGTCAGATTTATACATTTTCTGCTTTTGGGAATTTGTTCTGTTCAAATATTTACAGTGTTTATTGCTACCTGGATCGCGAGGTAGATGCCCACTGTTCTTACTTTGTTTACGTTAATTTTGTAATGTCAGTCCATATAGTTTAAGTCACAATAAAGTTTTCTTATGCTAGGTGAAACATAAAGAGTATTGAGGCTATTCTTTTTGCAGCTTTATATTGTAAATCTAAAACTATCGGCTTTGTGGGAGAGTTGAAGTACTAAAGGTTTTGTAGACTAATGAAATCTGTCAACGGCTGTATCTCTGTAACACCTTTTGTTTTTCAAGTTTCCACCAAAGCTGTTGTTTTGGAATTAAAAAAAGTTTGATAAAAAAGGATACCCTCTCTGTTACAACCTGTAGATTCGTTAAAAATATATCGGGAGACCGTAGAAAAACAATAACCTAAAATACTTGTGCTTACGAGTATTTTGAATATCTTGGATAGGTTTGTAACATAAATAGGTACCGCTTGGCGCAGTGGTTCGAGCGTAGGCCGCTCGGCTAACTGCACATGGTGGTTGAGGGTTCGATCCCCGCCGGGGAAATTTTCGGAAATGGCATTTGCGTAATTTTCCCACGTCTTGGTGCCACTGGGATCGCCCCCAGTCCATTGTAAGGTACCCATAGTACAAGCGTTGCTTAGTTTGGGACCGTACAGTTGGCGTGCCAGTGTCGCAATATTTATTTATTATAATACAAACCTAGCTGTATACAACTTTAAGATGAAAAAGAAAAATATAACAAAACGAATAAATATAACGCCAAAAATAATTCAAAAGCTGTATAAACCACTCGTAATCGCGAAAGCGTCGCGTCAGCATAATTTATAACGATTCGAAAAATTGTGACAAGGTAACACGCGGAATAACGTAATCCTCAGCGCAAGTGGGTCAGTCAGGCAGTGGATCCCTTGTCAAATTAACGCTTCCCTCAGTCTCGACGTGACAAACGACACAGGCATAATAAAAACTTGAATGCTCCGAGCTGAAAATAAAGCTATTTAAGCTCGTTCATACGGGTACAATGGAAATAACATGAGACAATTAAAAGCGATATCACACGTTGTGTGTAACTTGTTGGAGAGAAATCTGTCAATGGTTTGATACAATTTTATTGGGTGCTAGCTGTAATCCGCGGCTTCGCTCGAGTGTACTTCGATAAAATAAAAATAAGCTGTGTTACACTTTATAGATAACATTAGCTATCTACCAAGTTAAAGTCCCGTCAGAATCGGTCCACCAGTTTCGGAGATTAGACGGATTTCTTTACAAGTATCGTGCGTATATACTTTAATATACATTTAGTAAAAAAGCTGTTATTTTGTCATTACAAACGTGCACTTCAATTTTATTTATTTCGATACATGTATAGATGGGCCGAATTACACCGGTGATATTTTGCACCAGGGTGTGGAATATTGATGCCAAATACGACGGGTCGTGAACCAAATAGGCTCTAGCAACAAAATATCCCAGTAAAACCGACCGTTATATTCACCGCACCAATAATGTGACCACGTTTCTCATACACACATCAACATAGAGGCAGCCGTCTCAGTCGTTAAAAACTCTGAAGAAAACTACAACACGGTGTAACATTTTCCCAGAAAGCAATTCGAGCTAAACCTCTTAGCGAAATAAACAGTATTAATCTCGGTTACTTCATAAGTTGGGCAGTCCACTACATCAAACTTAAGAGCATTAAATGTAAAAAGACCACGTGAGTTCGTACATTGGCGTTCTGCCAACGGCTGGCCGACTGATTTCTGAGGCCCAGCCCGCTATGTAAGACCAATGAGGGGAATTCGATTTCTTCGTAATAAACTTTTGCGGTATAGGCAAAAGTTTGGGAGCATTGGTTTTAGTAATGACACTTTTATAAGTTGGAATGTGTACGAAGTTGTTCCGTGTGATTTCTAATCAGAATGATGTTTCGATATTGGCGATGTTTCCGGTAAGTTTGATACGAGCACTAAACATAACTATAAGAAATAGACTGGATGATTGGGTAGTAAACATAAGTAAACTAATAAAATAATAAATATCGCCAGACTGAGACACCAACTTTAAGATGCCAAACTAAGCAACGTTTGTAGTATGGGTACCGTACAATCGACTGGGGCCGATCCCAGTGACACCCAGACCTGGGATGATTTCGAAAAGGCCATTTTCGCAATTTGCTCGACAGGTATCGGACCCAGTGCAGTGGGCCGAGCGGCCTACGTTAAAACCGTCAAGATGCCTACGCCAAGACACCACGCCTCCTGGATTATCGAAAGTAATTTTATAACAACTTATGTAAGTAACCTTTTAAATCGCCTAGCATCCTATGTGACCTTTTCCTGGAGGATGACTTGATAACGAATTTCAGAAGACCTTGACATTTATATAACTGAAAATGTTAAGAAGACGAAGGGTAGGTTATAATAATGTCATTAAAGTCCCGCAGGATTTCATTGCTATCATTACATAAAGAGACGAATAAGTGATTTCGTCTAAAGAAATCGCGAGTTCGCGCAAAGGGACCAACAGAAAAAAAATAATGTCGCTCCAAATTGAATCATTTGTAATATTCATTCTTTTTTTACTCTTGCTTCTGTGGACGCTTTTCAAACGTTGGTTTCATGGATCTAGCATAACACTGGAATAGTAGAAAATGACAAACCTTTAGACGACCGCTTGGCGCAGTGGTTCGAGCGTAGGCCACTCGGCTCACTGCACCGGGTGGTAGCGGGTTCGATTCCCGTCGGGGTAAATTTCGGAAATGGGCTTTTCGTAATTTGCCCCGGGCTGGGTGTCACTGGGATTGCCCGCAGTCCATTGAACAGTATGCATAGTATAAGCGTTGCTTAGTTTAGGACCACACAGTTAGTGTGTCAGTCTGGCGATATTTATTATTATTATTGACGTAGCGAGCGAAACGTGAGATATTGACATTGTAAAGGTGTGAACAGTTAAGCCTTCAGCCGATAGTGGTACACGATCAGGGATGGATTGAAATACACACATACGTGCGTAGCGCGTTCATTCTGAAGTGGGTATTCCCACCTCTATTTTGATACCAAGTGTAGCTACGTAACCTCTAGTGCGTAGCAATCGAGGTACTTCGCCAGTCTGCTGTGACAGCCAGTAAACCCTTGTTAATAAACCTGGATTAGCGGTTGTGTACTTACACCATACTTTGTCTCCTCCTTTCGAATGTCAAATTACTGATGACAGAAATATATATTTCGGTGTAACTACTACAACTAGTTTATTAATCAGGGGGGTAAAAAAATTAAATACGAATTAACAAACTATCTAAAAAGTCTACAATTGATTGTTTGTTCATTCGTTTGTAGTGTATTACTCTAGTGTTGCAGTTTTTAGGTCGCCCACAGGCGCTGAAACAACGCAATCGTGGACTAAATAAAATATGATCCATGAATTCACGTTATAGCTGTAGGGTGTCACTTCTTGTATTGGTATTTAGTTCTACATTTTTCTTTTATGAAACTCGTTTCGATAATCAACTGTCTTCAGAATTGCGCGACGTCATAGCGTCAGAAGTGAGCGGAATAATCCGTTTCTAAGTATCTTTTATTAATGCTTCTACCTGATACGCCTTTTGTTGCGTTCTTAATGGAATGAGACTTGTTGAAAAATTAAATAATGCGCGCGGAAATTAATAAACACGGATATTTATAATATTGGGTAAGTTAGTCTGTCAATTTCCCCTGTTTGGATGAAAACTTAGTAGGCATAAAATATATAGATACATATCCAAAAAATGACTAAATACTGATATATACAAAGCTTATTTATTGGTTTACAAAAAATACTCCTTGTATGCAGCTTGCACTAAATAAACTAACTAAAGGAAGTAATCTGATTTTTCGTCCTTGTCTCGGCTTGAGGGGAAATAAAATTGTCGTTTCATAGTAAAACGAGGTCGGACATGTTACTGCACCCGGCACTGGTATGCGGGGTCTAGTTGACCTCCCCTTATGAGGAGGGGAGGCTCCCTAAACGACGACGTCACGCGCTATTCCGAGCCGCACAAATCACGCGAAAGGCGCACGCGAGCATTGTACTGCGATCGTTAAAAAACAATTAAATATGCAATCCTTTATGCTGAGGAAAGTCCATTGCTAGTGTTGCCTCAAACTAAGTTGCGTATTAAAGTTGTCAGTACGCAATGTAACAAAAATGAAAGTTTATTTTATCACACTTTATTTAGAACGTGTCTTGAGTACATAGGTCTGGGCGATATGTCAATAGCTCTGTTTATTTTTCCAGTTTAAACGCCTCTTTTTTCTAATAAAAAAAATACCGTTGAAATAATAAGTCAGCTGTCGCGGACACAATAGATAGCATGCCACATTCCTCGCCAGACAGACGACACGAAGCACTATGCAAATGTATATAAGGGCTTTTTCATGGTGGAATGACCCCTTTATGGTTATATTTTAGCTGTTGAAGTTATTTTCATGGTGACATTAGTTTTGCTGGTAGATTTTTAATGTTTTGCGTCTTTGAGTGGGGTTGCTAGCCTATGATAATAATTAAAAAATATATATTTCTATTTTTTCAGTTCTTTGACGTTTGGACTGCTATCCCGTGATCTAACGTTGATTGACGCATGTATACCCATGTACAATTCCTGAATTTCGATTGATTGGGTTACGTGTACTACCTATTGATTCGTTGTGTTAACACCCACAGGCGTATTACGTTTCAGTAGTTATTATTAGTAGATATTGCAATTCTACTAATATAATGTACTAATGTAGAGTACTATGGTAGAGGCAAGCGAACAGCTCATACATGGGATGACTCGGTCAGGGTAGCACCATCCTCTCACCAAAAATTATGTCTGGAAGAGATCGCAATCTGCGATAAGACCGCCCAATGTACATTATTTTTTTATGTTATTTGATATATTCCGAACTTTAGTGTACAATAAAGAGTTATTCTATTATATTCTATAATAGCAGTGTTTCTTACATTGAGTGAGAGAGTCGGAAGACCAACCCCCTCTCCCTTCCCTTTCTCTCACTTTGTCTCACTCCCCTTTAGGTCGAAAAGGCACGAGCATCACTAGGCGGTTCGTACGCGTATTTGATAACATTATTCTAATAAAAAAAATATTTATTTACCAAAAAGCTAATAGAAAGTCATATTTTATAAATGTAATTTTTTTAAAGCTTAGCAACACTGGGTTTTAGTTCGCGTGACCACAGTATCAACTCGCAGTGATAAAACTCCCTTATTTTGGAATCAAGTACCCACTTTAATTAATTAGGTATCTTTATCTTGAGATTTTATTTTGAATAAGAAGTTCGTTGACAACGGACTGATTAATTATTGTGATTGTTGGCGTTTGCATGTACCTACAGTGTTGCCACTAGGTAACTTACGTAGTTTTGTACGCTTTTTGGCTTGAAATTAAAAGGTAAATAATGTAGGTACTCACAGATTAATTAATGTTTACCGTTGTATGATTCAATGTTGAAGAATGAATAAAAAATACGTGCATTAAAGATTTATATTTAGTAAGTTTTATTCTTATGGTTTATTCTTACACAATCACGTCTACATAGTTAATAGATTTAGATTAAAAATATACCCTCCATTATAACTTAACTTAAACTCAAAATTGTTTTTATTCATGTAAGCCAACAAAGCATTTATGAATAGTCAGAATCTACCACCGGTTCGGAATGCTGCTTCCACTGAGAAGATCCGGCAAGATAATATATTGGAAGCGGATATAATTATTGCCACAAACAAAAATAAACCAATTAAATGTCCAAGCATAATAACGTCAGTTGCAAACTCAACAAACATTTCATACGAACATTACAATGAAGTACACTTTTTTTCCTCCATAATAACAGTGGTGTTCGCATTCCGCCCACTATCACACCGTGGGCGGGCGGCAATTTAAAACAATAAGCGCGCTTTGCTTCTAAGCGATAGTTTATGCTTGGCGAGCACGCGATGCGAGCTTATTATGTACCGGGTTGGAACGAGCTTACGAATGGGTTTATTTATTAGTTGATTGTTAAGGTCACCATGCCTGATTAGTCTAGTGAATTCATTTGCAAAGAGAGGTAGGTATTATTGTAACTCACACCCCCACGAATGCAAACAAGCATTATAGGTTGACTGATGATGACCGAACTCATGATCCAATTTAACTGGTATATTTGAGTTTGAACATGTCGTAATAATATTCGATAGAAATCGTGTTGAAAATAAGCAAAACGTTTAAGGGCTTTTTTTTTAAAAACACTTTCAGGTTGTGAATAGTAGGTAGTAAGGTTCTCACAAAAAAAATATATAACTCTCGGACCAGATGTCGCGAATATAAATATTAAAACAAATCTTAGTGCTATGAAAAATAATGTGTTCTACCAAGCTTTTTGGGATAATGTTTGTTTGTCCAGCACTTATCGCGGCATCCGTCTTCTTACTAGAATGCTTAATACAGAACCATAAGGCTAAGCGTATGCTGATAGACAGGCGACGCAGCACACCATAGAACAGAATTGGCAGAGGCGCTATGTTGACTCAGACATAGTTCACCACGAGCCTATGCTGCAACTACGTGACACAGATATAACTTAATTTTCCTAACTAGACAATGAATGCACGCGTCGCGCAGTATCTGTAGTGCCACTACAATGAGCGGCAGAAAAGGGAACATGTCTGCGTGTCACGTGCCTATGTCGCAGCATACGCTGCTCTGTTCATACGTTATAAAACTGCTCTGCCCTGCGCTGCGTGGACTGCGTTGCCTGCGTGTCAGCATACGCTCACAATAAAGGACTGCAACAAAATGGTGCCTAGTAGAACATTTCGGAACTTTTACGCGTTGCTCGTAAATGTAGGGCTATCACCGACCCTAAACTTTGGAGGGCTTTAAAGATTAAAGCCATTAAATTTTTATGAAGACCCCTGTCAGTGAAGCGGGAATACTTACGATAAGGAGCCCCGAGTCAGGACTTTATACTTTCTAAGATACACTGTCAGACTCTATAGATATGGACTTCCGAAACTCGAATTTGTTAAAGGAAAGTGTTATTTATTATGTCAGCGATAAGGTTTACGGGTTTCTTCACCTTTGTGGAGGCTGTTTTGTTAGCGTAAACAGAATCCTTTCACGAAAAGTGAATTTGAAAGGACCGAACTATTTTAATGGAGGAGGTGCGGGTGTCAACGCTTTTTCTCCTTTGTACTACATGTGCGATATTTCCCTATGTTTCCCTAAGTACCTAAATTATAAAAAAAAACATTTACCAATTTTTAATAAAAAAAATGTGAAAAAATTAAGTTCAGTATATTCTGCAAAATGGAAAAAGAAATTCAAGTAGAATTAATGCAACTAAACGAAATCTAGGGATGCTTGAAAATTCGCACAGAAGATAGCTCACAAAGCGTTGGAACGTTCGCTTCACAGTAACCAGCGATAGATAAAGGATGTCACTGAAATAATGATTCTTCTATTTTGGAGAGAGCTCGTTACGAACTATGCGGGCGACCTGCAAACTATAGACGTTATTTTTAGGTAGTTTTTTTTAATGTGTGTCAGTTTCTAGGTAATGGATATTATATTTCAAGATATTTGGTAAGTATGTTGGAGTTTGGTAACATCGCGTGAGGTTATTACTGAAAGTCTCTACACTGATAAGACCGTAATAGAATATTACATTCCCAAGCCACACTTCACAATTCATATTAAAGTCGGATTACAGTCTACCGTCCGCCTAATCTAGCCGATTACCTGCCAATTTCTAAGTGAAAGTCAAGGCGTTTATTTTGTTTAGGCCTATGGGGGCACTTACAAATTGACAATTTAACATATTTTCTCTACATCTACAACGGGATCGGAAGTTGTTTGCGCTCAATTTAAAATAATGAAAGGACGTTGTTATCTTTATTTTTTTCTGTACGTCACGGCTCCTTAATTTAGTCGTAGGTATATGACTATTTAACGGTGAATTAATCCATTAATTTATTATAAAACACGCGGTATCTAACAATAGAGCATTTTATACCACTTTCATTAATAAATTCACATGTATATGTTAGTTATTCGGGCTAGACACAGACACGCTCAGAAATTGCCGCCCACTTACCCCCTTCAATATTAAACTAGATGTCGTCCAAGCCTGTGCTCACCGAAACTTGCAGCCCACTTCATCAGCTAATGCAAGTTCTGAAGCGGGCTCTACCAGATACATACATGCGCAATTTGCTGAAAATGTTATTCGGCCAACAAAATACTTGTGAGGGACGTTGGCCTTTGGAGACAGGGAGCAATATTCTAGAGTTTGTTGTCCAGTTATTTAGAAACGAAACTTTATCCATATACAGGTTGAAAGAGAAAGGGTATACTTTTTTTTGAAAACGTAATTTAGTAATTCTAAAACTATCAATCAGCTTTGGAGGAAACTTGAAAAACAAAAGGTGTTATAGAAATACGGCTCTTGACAGATTTCACAAGTCTACAAAACCTTTAGTACTTCAACTGTCCCACAGAGCCGATAGTTTTAGACTTACAGAGTAAAGTTGCAAATAAATAGTTTACCATTTCTGTTTCACCTAGTATATAAACATGAATCTCTATTTCCTTGGTCATCGCATCACGAGTGAACGGATGGAACGATTTCGCTAATTCTTTTTTGTTGTGTTTAGTGTTGTCAGGAGAAGGCAAAGAATGCCAGGGGCGAAAGATAACGAGCAACTATGTCCGCGTTTGGAGGTATTCTTACGAATTCATATTAGATTTTTTAAATAATTTTGTATGAATTACCTAGCTAGTCTGTGTGTAAATTATATTATAATATTTTCCCAATCTTTTTGTCCATATATTTAGGTTATCTATTAGGTAAGTTTTGGTAGCCATATGCAATTGGCTCATAGCAATCATTAATACTTTTTAAGACAGCACTTATCTACTTCAAGGTACCTTTAAGTTAGTTACAACCAAAGACATTGTAATAACTAGAGGTTGCAACCCTCTATCTGCCCACAAGATGCGCTATATAATTTTAAACCAATATCTCGTAAAAATACAATATGAAAAAATATCGTATTTTTAATTTCATAAGCCACCATAATTTACTTATATTTTACCTAATTTTATCAAGCCAATAACCGTCCCATCACCTTTAGTAATTTTCAATATGAAAAGAAGTTTGTTATTATCTACCCATCGATTAGGGTTGGCATCAATATTTAAAGCGGCTGGAAGGCTTTGACGGCACCCATCTTGCGCTTATTAAAGTAATCGATGGTACCACTTGACACCGATGAGCAGCGAGGACTTGCATAATAATGAAGTCAAGCAGGATGGATCTCTTTTGGTTTGATTTGAAGAGCATATTCCATTCCGTCCATTTCCGAGTCTTTTGGTTATCACAATTTGGTTGGTGGTAGAGTTAAGCTGTAGTCAATTGACTACAGGCATATACTGGCTCGAACGTAGTTAAGCAGCTATTATTAGCTGCATTTCGTACGATGAGAGAGCCGAAAGCTCGGTCCCCTTTCCATACCGTAACTCTGTTCCACTCACATTCAAGTCGGAAAAGTGCGAGTTATGCCTTTGGTGTTGCAAGCATATCTATAGGCTACGGTAACTGCTTAGTATAAGATAGTTTACCGACGTTGTTGTATCCGTAAAATCATTTTTTTTAGCATAGATTAGTGAATAAAGATTCATTGCACATGCGCTTTCAAATCAAGAGTAACTATACCTAAATCAGGATAGACGGAATTCTCGTCAATACGTTCGTACAGCTTCACCAAATTGCCTTCCTGTGCTGGGATAGCAATATAATCAATGTAATTGATAGCTGCAGAGTCTGCATGGATAAATAGATAAAACAAGTATCCAATACGAATTTGAAAGCGGCCCCGTTATTGGAAATCTGCGACCCACTTTCGTTCAACTTTGTTTGCGTACAGCATATATCGATGTCAATTCTAAAATTAAATTTTAGTATTAAATAGAAACATGGAATTAGGATTCCATGGAGAGGTAATATTGCGTGCACCCGTAAGGGACAGCAACAGTACACAGAAATGTCAATTGAAAGCAATGCTAAACATTTTTGAATGACTTTCACAGCTCATAATCAAATATCGATGTTACACACACTATACTATGGTTATTATTATAACCACATACTAATTATCTATGCATCATATTTACTATTACGTAGGTAGTATATTGTGTGTATTTCGTTTCCGCAGCTGAAAACATTTTCGCAGCATCTCTATGATGACAAAACATGTTGTTCTTTCTCTATGGATGCAAAAAAAAGAAAAAAATTGTCGAATGGAACGTCACCATAGAGTTTTTACAATGTTTTTGTCACAACATAACCCAATAATAATAAGTTATAATACAGGATAGTAGCTGTACTGAAATACTTATCAAAAATATATAAAACTTTAGTTATACCCTGATTTTTGTTCGAGATTAAAACGTAGCATGCTATGAAACGCTTTATAAAGTGATAACGTATGACAAAGAAGTTCAAGACAATCCACCCATAAATATCACGCAATGTACTTACAGCATAAAAATGCAGTCTTAATTAAGTATAATTTAAGAGTTAAGCGGGCATTGAGGTCTAAGATACGGTACAACTTATGGGCCTTTATAAACGCTTTATAAAGATCTGAAGAGATAGCTTTGATTTATAACACGAGGTGGCCACCTATTGAATAAATTAATTATGCAGCTTATTGATTTTCAAGGGAATGTTATCTTTAGTACGACCGCTTGGCGCAGTGGTTCGAGCGTAGGCCGCTCCGCTTACTGCACCAGGCCGTGCGGGTTCGATTCCCGTCAGGGTAGATTTCAGAAATGGGCTTTTAATAAGTTGCCCTGATCTGGGTGTCACTGGAATCGCCCGCAGTCTATTGTACAATACCTATAATACAAGCGTTGCTTAGTTTGGGACCATACAGTTGGTGTGTTCGTCTGACGATATTTATTTTAATACTAGCTGATCCCACGACTTCGCCCGCGTGGAATTTAACTTAACAAATAGCCCGCTCCCGCGTTCTGAGCCCGCGCGACAGGGCCCATTTTTTTTTCTTAAAATAAAAGTAGCCTGAGTTACTCCTCATAACATCCGCTATCTGCCAGTGAAAGTCCCGTCAAAATCGGTCCAGCCGTTTCGGAGATTACCCGGAACAAACACACAGACAGACATAATTTTTTTAAATCGCATTTTGCTATAGGTGTCGTATGTACTTTCATATTCATTTAATGAAAAGGTGTTATTTGATATTGCAAACAGACACTCCAATTTTATTTATTTGTATAGATCAGTAAGTACTTCTTTTTATAATGTTGGTAGAGCTATGTTGTAGCCAATTAATTACAGCTCATTTACAGGCAGGCTTGACCGAGGTATTACCACCCTCCCACAAAAAATCGTCGTTAAGGCTAAAGCGCCCATCTAGCCCGCGAAGTTCAAATTTTTTGAGGTTTTTTAGAATTTTTTCAAAATCTGACAATAATAAAAGGCACATTTTGTAATTCGCGACAAATACCGTGTGCAGTGCATTTATTAATATATCCAACTTACTCTAAAACATTTCAAGAACGACAGCTATCCAGATAATCCGGCAATATTTGTATATTTAGTGATTAACTAGTATCAAATCCACCGTGATAATATTTAGAGTAAAATAAATGTATTCATAAACGCACTGCATACTGTGTTTGTCGCAAATCACAAAATGTTGTCTGAAATGTTTTCAGATTTTGGATAAACTATAAAGATACTCGAAAATTTTGAATTTCGCGGGTTAGACAGGCGCCTTCATCTTAAGTAGCTTATAACAGCGTTATGTACGATGAGTGAGAGCCGGAAGCCCAACCCCCTCCCTTCCCCTTCCTCTGTCGTACTCCCCCTCAGGCCGACATTGTACAACAATGCCTTTGGTTTTGCAACCATCTATAGGCTACAGTAACTGCTTAACAAGAGGCAGGTCGCACGCTTGTTTGCCGACTTTTTTATATAGGTAGTAATACTATGAAATAGTTAAGATACAATAGAAGTAAAAAGAAAATAGAGCAGCAGTGATAGCCGATTGGTTAAGCACGCGTCTCGCGGGCAACCAGGTCTTGGGTTCAAACCCAGGCTCGAACCTCTGGATTTTTCGAAATCTATGTGCGAATCATAATTTCTATATGATTATCACTTGCTTACGGTGAAGGAAAACCTCGTGATGAAACCTGCATGTCTTAGAAGATTTAACCAATTTTCGAAAAAGACATGTGAAATCCGCCAACCCGCACTGGGCCAGCGTGGTGCCTGAATCCCCCTCGTGTTGAGGGGAGGCCCGTGCCCAGGAGTGGGACGTCGAAAGGGCTAAAATTATTATTTTTATTTTTAGTATAAAAGGTAAAATACATTGCATCATGCACCTCCAAGGCATTTGTACCGTTCTCGCTTTAATTGGAACGAAATAACTTTGTCGCGTTTTATCGATCTCAAACATTTCAATGTTGATGTTTTAATTAAAATATTTACAGATATATATATACACACTTTACCATTTTTTAAACACGTTCAATTTAATTAGGGAAGTAATTTCTCTTTTTTTGTTCTTGCCTTCGAAATTGATTGGAATGTCGACGGTTTCCGAATTTCTTTTACAGTTTTGATTGCTAATACATTGTAGACTTAAATGCAAATTGTAGGCGAACTTAAAATAACAGCAGCGGTAAGTAAAGTCTGGGCGAGAGTCTTAATTAAAGGCATCACATCCAGAGCCTGGCGCGGCTGGCGCTGATGGCTCAGCTTAGTGACAGCTATTTTATTTACGTATAGGTGGAAGCAGTGATAGCCGAGTGGTTAAGCACGCGGCTTGCGGTCACCAGCTCTTAGGTTCAAACGCTGGCTCGCACCTCTGGGTTTTTCGAAATCTATGTGCGAATCATAATTTCGCACATTAATTTGCTTACGGTGAAGGAAAACATCGTGAGGAAACCTGCATGTCTTAGAAAATGTAACCAATTTTCGAAAGACATGTGAAATCTGTCAACCCGTACTGGGTCAGCGTGGTGGATTACGGCCTGAATCCTCTTCGTAGTGAGGGGACGCCCGTGCCCAGGATTGAGGCGTCAAAAGGGCTATATTAATTTACACGTAATATTACACGAAAATATTTTGGCGTCTAAACGCAGCATAAAATAGTCTTCTATTAAGTACAGATCACCTTTACAGGGTGTAAGGGGGTATGGTAATGAAAACTTATACCGTGGATTCAACTCATGATTCTGGACCCCACATAGTTAGAATTTAGCGTCGAAATTTTATTGAAATAATTAAATTTTTGCAACTTGTTTGAATTGATTTTAGCATGAAATCATTATACAAATCTGTCTCAAGCGATTTTTCATAAATGAATTAATAATTAAGTACTATTTTAGGCATAAAACCGCAATGTACATTAAGACTCAATACGCTCGACCTAAAATAAATTCTTCATTACTCATACTCTGAAAGTAGGTCTGAAGTTGCCTGAGAAGCGGTTGAAAGTAATACTTTTCAGGCCCGGGAGTTTCGCTTTCAACTGACAGCTGTCAAATTATTAAAAAAAAAACTAGTTCCATTTTCACATTTCTATGGAACCATGTTCAAACTTTTTCTACAGTCACTCAATTACAGCACGATGTAAAATTGAAATATCATAAAGTTAAGTATTATTTCAAGAATATATTTTTTTAAATGACTTAATTATAATTTAGTTTCAACAATTTCTTTAAAATAACATAGATTTGGGCAAAATATTTAAAGATGGAAATGAAAAATAATGGCTAAATAATGAAGTTGGCCGGCCAACGAAAAAAAAAACAAAATAGGCGGCAATCCGATTTTTTTTTTCGAGTTGTAGAGTATTGTTTATACTTCCTTGTATTATTTCTTTAGCCAATTCCTGTTTTTATTTTTATTTTCCTTGTATTCGTAATGAAAAGCACAGTGTTTACCTCGGGTGAAAGACTTATTTTGTCCCTCGAACTATTAGCGCCCTCGCTACGCTCGGGCGCCAAACCCCGTCTCGGGACAAAATAAGTAACTTTCACCACTCATGTAACAATGTACTATTACCATGCTAACTAAAACTAGGATAATTCATCAAAATATCGATTAAAAATTCCAACTCTAGTGAATGCAGAATCATGAGTTGAATCTACCATAGATTCAGTTTTCGTTACGATGCCCGTTACACCCTGTACAACGGACAATTTATAACTTCTCACATGGGAATTAAAAAGCGATTGCTCAGTACATTCAGCGTGAAGCAATATTAAAGAGTTCGAAAGACGGATGGTGCAATCACTGCGAGCAATACGAAGGTCTCCGGTGAGTTGACTATTGTAATATCAAAGCGGCAAATGGCAATTGCATTCGTTCTTCAGAGATTCAATAATGCTATTAAATTGAGAGGCCCTCGATGAATCTTCTGTCCGAATTTAGAGTCTCAATGGAATTTAGTTTTGCAAAATGAAACTAAGCAATAACCACTTGCACTAGAGTTAGTTTTAGGCAAAACTGTATACAATTTTGTGTAAAATTTTACACATGGAGTGATAAAAATACGTAGAAATATGATCTAAATTTTATATAATACGCCACGAAAGCTTTTTTGATGCAAATAATTGTTATAATCTTTTATTTGTTGATATTTTATTTTATTGCTAATGCGTTAAATAAGATACGGGTACTAAAATAACATACCTATATCAACTATGATAATGTCACTGAAAAAGTACCTACTAAAAGATTCCGCTTAGCATGTAATACATTAGTATTTCCTATTTTGTTACTTAGTTTTATAATAATCAATGTTAAATTATTTACCTACAATGTCATAATACGCTACCGCGAAAAATAGAAACAGTCTGAATATTACTTACTGAAGCTAAAACTACAAATAGTTTTTAAATAGAACAACAAAGGTTGACAAGCAAAGAAAACACGACGGAACAAAATGCGATAGAACCATTCCCCCATTCAATATTGCAACATTTCAGTAGGACAAGTCTAAGCGGAGACGACTGAAAAATTTAATAACTAGAAATGCTTACTTTTTATTGGATAGTCGACTGGAGGGAAGTTTTATAGTTCTTGTGTGACTTCTGCACAAATGACGGAAGCTTTGCATTTTGAATATTATGTCGAATGGTACAAACAATAAGGGTTAATTTGCTTGCATACCCAAAATTTTGTAGTTAGTACTACGTACAGAGGAATACTACACGGACACAATAAATATAATATCTACTTTCGTTACACAGCAATAAGGTGCAAAGTCGTCTGATTCGAGTGCCCCCGAGGGGGCGCGCCGGTGTAGAAGTTTTCAGGTTGATTGTCATTTTTAAATTGTTGGCGTTAAAGTTTAATGAATTACTAGCTGTGCCCACGGACTTCGTCCGCGTAGTATTTAACGTAACAAAAATTTCGGGATTATCGGGATAAAGAGTATCCTATATGTTAATCCCGGTTATAAACTATCTGTGTTCCAAATTTCATTCAAATCCGTTTAGTAGTTTTTGCGTGAAGGAGTAACAAACATACATATATACATACATCCACACTCACAAACTTTCACATTTATAATATTAGTAGGATTTTTTCTAAAGTGTTATGAATATTATAATTTGCTATGAGTCGGTAAATGTATTATTCATTATTTTTTATAGTTTACAAATGCGTATAACGTCAATTGTACATGCTATTACTGAAGTATAGATTTCATTAGCAATGTAAAACATTGAAATAAAACTATTTTTACGGATTATATCGCGTTTAGTTACTTTTTTATGTTTCCCGTAAAAATAGTTTTACTTCAATGTGTAGTATTCGCGTAAATATAAGAAAACAAAATGTAAAACATATTTAGTCTTAACCCAAATTCGTAGAAAACTAAAAATGCCATTTAAATAAGTATAATCCATATATTTTTTTAAAGTCATTTATTTGGAGATATATAAATTCTTAATTGGTCTTACTATTTTTACGCAAAAAACACGATATATTCCAAAACCATTACCTGTACTGCATTTTAATCATGATAGATATTAATCAGGCTGATTAATCAGGTTGCAAGTACTGCAAGTAGCGATGTTAATATAAGTGAATTAAATTGCGTTATTTATGGTACCCGGCGTCAGATGTGACTAGATACTCGTATGAAAGACTTAATTAAAACAAGGCTGCCAGACCGGCGTTCATGCTCATATACACTTACACTTACACTTACATTTACATTTACGGAGTAGGGCCATCTCTGAAGATATTGTGATTTAAAATTACAAACACTCTTTGCAGTTAGATATATAAGAAAAGGTATAGGGTGTTGTAAGTCTTACAAGTATTGCTCGGAAGCCCTACAGTTTGTAGGAAAACCCTAATTACTTAGTTGCTTTCTAAAATTAAATTAATATTTTGCTATTTATATATTATTTATACATTTTTGATATTTGATATTCATAATTTACTGTTGGCTTTTAAAAAAATATGCACTGCTTAAAAATATGCATTTTATTATTTTAATACTGACTTATTTAATTTGATTAAATCAGTATCAAAATATTATTAAACCAATCAAAGGCGGCTCGATCCGATGAATCTCGGCAAAGGAAATTAATGTATTAGCGAAAATTCCGCCAATAATTTAATTACTCCGAAGACAATTACCCAAGTTTGTTCGTTTCAAAGAAAATTATTCCAAACCAATTATGATATTGATTAGAAGCCATAACTCAATAGTGTACTGCGATAGAGGAGAGTTCGAAATATTCCTTATATTTTAAGTTCATTACTCGCATTCGGATTCATTGCTAATTAGTTCATTACTGATAATTATAATTATTATGTGTGGAACTTAGTTAAATATGCATGGATAGAAAAAAAACGCATTCATTTCGATATATTCAAATCTCATATGCTTGAATTTATCACGAATATTGTGTGTAATTTATCAACAAGTGTTTGCCTTCATCATTTAATTGTAAATGAATGACAGAAAATCAATTATCGTTCTTAGTCAAAAACAATAAATCAATTAATTTAAATTCAGAACAGACTCTACCACGGCCAACGATAAGTTATAAGAAATATTTAATAATGTTCATATTCAAGTCGGAAACCGTAGGTAATCAAATAAAAAGGAATGCAGACGAAGAGTTAAAAACAACTAACTTAATAAGATCATCAATTTTTTATCGTATCGTTTCTTGTCGGCCATGTTTATATCTTTTCTCATTGCTTCCATTTATGGGTCGTAACACGACAGTCTAGGAGCAGTGATGAATGCAGAAGCATGCAAAAGGTTGGATGTAAGGCGATCCGAATGGATTGCGATACGCAAGGGGCGGGCCCGCTCCTCACTCAGTGTCTTTACTCTTCCATTTAATTAACTTTTTGCATGCCCATTTAGATGCTGATGCCGGCGGATATAAATTAACGCCAGTGTGACGAGTACTCCACTGGTTCGAAGTATCTTTGCTCGTCCGGTTAGTGTGTGAAAGAAAATATGATTAATCTTGATATAGGTACTGTACGTTTTATTATCTTATAAACAACATTGAAATAAAACTATTTTAAACATTAAATCAACATTGAAATAAAACTATTTTTTACGGATTATATCGCGTTTATTTACTTTTTTATTTTCCCGACGTTTCGGTTGCTTTACAGCAACCGTGGTCACGGGGAGCAAGGTGTTAGACGTCCTGATGTCATAGTTAAAAACTGGGTACCCTCAAAATTTTGTTGGTGTTTGCGTGTGACCACCGTTGCTGTAAAGCAACCGAAACGTCGGGAACATAAAAAAGTAAATAAACGCGATATAATCCGTAAAAAATAGTTTTATTTCAATGTGTAGTATTCGCGTAAATATAAGAAAACAATATAATTAAACCAACTTCAAAAGAACCTGGGTGCACTAAAAAGTTAGAAGTAGTTTGCCCTTATAATTCCTTTCATTTGAAGTCGATGCCAATTCCAGTAAGTACGAGTAGGTACCTAAAAAGTTGTCCTTACGTGGTGCACAGATGGTGGCACCGAGTCTTAGGTAGTTCTCGAGTAGGTAGGTACCCAGGTACTCACCTAGGTATCATATTATGATTTACGAATATTTTAATTTTCATTACTGGGTGTGAACGCATAATATTCCTATGGCAATTTAAAGCGAATCAATATACATTTCATGGCCATGCAAGCTACATCAATATATAAAATGCCTAATATTAAATATGAAACCAATAAAAAAAAATTGTACTTAATATAGTGGCTTTTGGTTACTTCGATGAAGTATAAAGAATAAGCATAACATTTGTAAAGATGATTCCTGCATAGAGTGCACAGAAACACAAGTTTTCGAATCAGTGGTTCAAACTTAAAATAAATTATTCAGTTACTTCAAAATTAGTCTTCAAAAGCGACAGTGGAGTAGCCAGCTGTCTGCGAACTTACATTGCTTCTTACGTACTCCGCAAGGGAATACAGAAAGTTTGTTCAGCCAATGGAACCAATTTCCTGAATTTGCGACATCGATATGTGCCGTGGAGACTACTTCACTATTAATATAGGTACTTGATACAACTCGTTTCGCGATGTGGATAAACTTCGTATTATTATTAGTACTTACTTACATGTTTTATACTTCTAACTAGCTGTGCCCGCGACTTCGTCCGCGTGTAATTTAACTTAACAAAAAAGACGTGATTATTCATCCCCTATTTTATCCCCTTGGGGGTAGAATTAATCAAAATCCTTTCTTAGCGGATGCCTACGTCATAACATCTACCTGCATGCCAAATTACAGCCCGATCCGTCCAGTGGTTTGGCCTGTGCGTTTATAGATCACTATGTCAGTCAGTCACCTTTGAGTTATATATATTTAGATCTCAGATTAACGAATAGGCAGATGACGCGCCTAGAATACAAAAGTGTGTCCACCAAAGCAAATACAAATTACAAAGCGAATACAATCTCGCGTCAGTACTGAACTTCGCGTCACAGCGCTTAGACGTCAAAGGTGGTTAGTTGTTTTATATTGAAAATGCCGTCTTGCGTAATTAAAAAGTGTTAAAGTTGTTCACAAAAACAAGAAAAAGCAGATGGCATATATTTCCACAGGTAACTATTGTTTATTTTATAGTTTTGTAATTTATTTACCCACAATTTGATATCGCTAACTCGGAACACAAAATTTTGATAGTAATTGGTTGGTGTTGCCAATTTACATCGAAATAAGTTTCCTTGAATTAGGGAAATTGCGAAAGACCATTTCCAATTTGTAACATTAGTACTACTGAGAACAATCAGAAAAATTATGGGAGTGCGTTCCCCAATATCTGGCAACTTTACACGCACACAGATGTACGTGTCCCTACAGTGCCGCTCCTAGTTGTCACGCACACATTTAATGCTATGTGGCTTCACATCGTTTGTTGCGTTTACTCCATCTGCGTTAATCTGAGATTTAGATATATATAATTCTCGTGTCGCGGTGTTTGTTGCAACTCCTCCAAAATGGCTCGACTGATTTTCATAAAATTTTGTGTGCATATCGGGTAGGTCTGAGAATCGGTCAACATCTATTTTTCATACCCCTAAATGTTAAGGGTGGGCCACCGCAAAATTTGTTATTTAATTTTAAAAACCCATTTAAGACAGGACAACGTCTGTCGGGTCAGCTATGGCACGGTCGCTGATCACGAAGAAATTCGTACATTGACCTGTTATTACCTGTCTTTGTCACTCCCGGGTAAATCTAATACGTCTCGCTCACACGCAGTTCACGGCAACTGTGTGAGCGAGACGTATTAGATTTACGCGGGAGTGACAGAGTGACAGGTAATAACAGGTCATTGTACGAATTTCTTCGTGATCAGCGACCGTGCCATAGTAAGATAGTAAGACTATATAATGGTGATGGTAAAGCTAAGCTGTACTTAATCGACTCCAGCTCATATACAAGCTGGATCGACCCGGGTAGTAATACCCACTCACTGAAGATCGGCGTAAAATTGCTATTATATCTCCGTTTCATACGATGAGTGAACGAGCCAGAAGAACAACCCCCCTTCCCTACTCGTTCCCTCTCTCCCACTTCGCTTCAGGCCGCCAACGTGCGAGCAGCACCTCGGTATTTTATCAGCATCTATACGCTATGATAACTGCTTAACATCAGACGGGTCGCACTCTTATTTGCCGACTTTGATGTTTTTAATTTTAATATTTAATATTCGCACGCGCAAGTAGGTTACAAACTTCCTCTGGATTCCGGAAACACCGAATCGCGCATTAGTAGAAGCTTCGACAGCTAAATAAGCAGAGTTAGTATTATTGAACGTCAAGTACATCTCAAGGAGTAATTGGCTAATCACTATTAAATAACTGATGACGAAATCGCATTGCCACTATCACAATAATTATAGATTCCAACATATCTGTTCAAATATCAATTTACAATGCATAAAAATCCATATCGGATGTTACCACCACAAGTGAAACAAAACGCCGAATTTAATTACTCTCGTCCGACATCTAGATAACAGTTAAAAGGCTAGACGATCGTAAAACTGACCACGTGGGTAGATAGTCAATCAATGTCGTAAATTATACCCATTTATTGGTTCTCTGAGTCATTGTATCTGATTCATGGGGAGTTATGGGCAACAGGATTACTGTGAGCATTTTAAAAAAAGTCTAGGACAGTCATTCCCAAAGTGGGCTATCTATAACGCCCCCTTGTACTTAATACAGGGCACAGGGAGAATGAGGCGATGAAGCGGTTTAAGGAGGCGATGGCTGATTTGTATTTATCTAATATTTTAATTAAAGTATAAAAAAATACCTAACTACACACAACGATTTATTACGTATTTAATATTGCCCACTTTTATTGTATTAACTAAAGTTCTAAAAGTAATGATTGCGATTATGCATTTCAATACACGTGGTATAACTAAAAAAATAAGGGGCGCTAGAAAGTAGTTTCTCAAAGTGGGCGGTAGACAAAATAAGTTTGAGAAGCACTGGTCTAGGATGATACACTGGCGGTCCACCTGATGGTAGGTGGTAACTGTTGCCCGGGACATCTGCGATTACAGAGCAGATGTGGTTATGTCAGGGGAATTATAGTATGTTTAGCGAAAAGTAAAGATTTTTCCTGTCTTGATAATTCTAGGGCTGTATAGTACATTGCGAACTCATCGAAAGCGGCTTACCGGTTGCGATGTTAGTTTTACGCCTCACCAGTTTTCAATAAGAGGGATGCTTTAAAGTTATTCTGCAAAAATATCCCACGTTAATATCAAAATAGATCTTACTGGTTGAAAAATAAGAGCGTGTATCGTGCACAAATTTATTAACTCCTGCGGTTGACCATTACGAACGCGGAATAAATTCGGAAATGAACCGCTCCCAAGTTTAATAATGAATTTCGAATGCATCAATGGCCGCACGCAATTTAAAATTTACGACACCGTCTTGTGGTGTCTCGTAAATTTTATTGTCAATTTTTCTCAGATAACCTTGAGGTGAGTTACGTTCCCCAGTGACTAATTTTGTAAACACCTTTATATTGGCTGGCGGTCGTAATAAATCTCTTTTTATAGGCGAACTCATTTTGTAAGATTAGTAAAGAAGATTCCTCATTAATTGGTTTTCTAGGGAACTTTTAAAAGTGCGACATGGTCAATCCTTTTTAAAATTTATAACCAGGAAAATTTGTAGAGGTAGGTACTTCTAAGAAATCCTTCTTCACAACTTGTTTTGTCAAGCTTCTATAGTGCTCGTTTTTTAATTGTTTATACATCCGGATGTATTATTCAATAATAGATCAATAAATAAATAAATAAATATCGCCAGACGAACACACCAACTGTATGGTCCCAAACTAAGCAACGCTTGTACTATGGGTACCGCACAATGGACTGGGGGCGATCTCAGTGACACCCAAACCGGACAAATTACGAAAAGGCCATTTCCAAAATGTGCCCCTGCGGGAATGGAACCCGTAACCACCATGTGCAGTGAGCCGAGCGGCCTACGCCCGAACCGCAGCGCCAGGCGGTCGTCAGATTATACATTAAGTATATTAATTTCAAATACTGAACATAGGTCTTGGAAAAACAAAAACTACCACACCCTTCATCTTAAACAAAGGGTGTGATATTTTATTTCCACCATTTACTATACACAAAAGGTTTTCCAGCACAACTATTACTATTAATACGGACTGTTAACCGCAGACACGAACGGATTCACAGTAACGATTTATCACTCGGAATCGTATAATAATCGATTTCATTACCGCTCCCATTCGATGGGGTCGGACAAACAGCGGGGCGCCGGTGCGGTGGTCAGTGTTTTGAACAAAACGTGATAGATATACCTACAGAATTTTAGTAACTCCCAAGATTATCTTAAACAGGACTGGAATACATTTTATAATATTGAAGAGACTACACAATAATAATATAGAAATAAACATAATTACTGCACAGCTGAATTCACTTGAATTAAGGTTAATTATGACTAATCTCTCCATGCAATCTCGCCTACCGATTTTGCAGAAATATAGTTAGGTATATAGGGTGGTATATATACCTAGGCACGCCTCAGTGGCACACACTCATATGATACGATACTATGCATTGCAGTAGGAAATCTGTCTTACTAAGGCAGCGAGTTAACTCAGAATTAATGTACAAAATATGTGTCTTTCTAGTACAAAATCATCATCCAGTGTGAATACAAGTACGGTTGCAGAGTTCAGATCGAGTTATGAATAGCGGCCAATATGTTAACACCATTTTTCTTATCCATGTTATACTTAATCTTGGCATAGAAAAGTCGGGTTTTCGGCCAGGTTTCCGGTAATGAACGGGCGTTGTAGGGAAGTAATGGCTAGGGGCGATTGCGGTGGTCGCAGTTAGCGGTTGCTGCCCACGGCACGAGCGGTGCACTGAAAAAAGGTTGTATGTGTAACTTTTTTTATTGTGTTCGCGGTTAAAATTTGTAATCATTTGCATTTAAATTTTTAACATAAATAACTAAATCAGCTTAGTTACACTATGGTCAAAGTGAGATTTGTCTTTAAGAAGAGCATACACAGAGTTCCTTTTATTACTGACTACTTGTACCCTGGTACCCTGGGGTTGCTACGCTATCAAAGATTAGTCGTACCAACTCAGAAACCTTTATGGGCTCATGCACAACACTTTGCTGAAGATCATGACATGATCAAATGTATAGATTACGATTATATTAAGGACCTACAGACAAACATTCATTTTTATATAATATAGAAGATATTATTTATACGCAGTTTTTAATTGGGGCTTAGATATGCCGTATAGGTTCGATCTGCATACGATATTCCTACCAGGCCTGTGAGTAATTCTATCCAAAGACAAATTTTCGCATTCCCTTTTATCAGACAAGCAAAAATCTAAATGAAACATTCCCAAATAGAAATCGTTCCGGGAAATGGTGTCTACGTAAAAAACGTACGAACGATATCAGGGTCGACGTCCTTGGTCGGTGATTTGACAAATAGTAGGACCCGAAACGTAAGCGAACAACTCAATCATCCTCTCAGGGTTGCCAGATCTTTTTCATAGAGAAAATTAAAGTTAAATAAGGAAAATATAAGGAAAAAGGGATGGAAAAAATCTGGAATTTTGTCACCCTTTATAACGACTGATCTTTCCCAGCTTCGTGAAACTCCGCGGCCGTCTTTGATTGGAGTAACCGGATACTCGTGAGGTTATCTTTCAAGGTGAGCTTTCAAGCTTGAGGTAAATGAATATGCCTTTATCGTGTTCACAGCTTTGATGTGGTTTGTTTGTTACCTTTGTTTGTGGAAAAGGTGTGGGGAATTGTTTTACTTCCGCTCCGGGAAATTGACGGATCAGGCGCATTTTGACCCTAAACATCTCGCCCGGTGTAGCTACTTACATAGTAGACGCATATTGTCCAGAGCTGTTTACTTTTTACATACCATGGATTAAACTCTTGATTCTGGACCCTTCAGAGTTAGAATTTTCATTAATTCTGCATTTATTTCTTAACATTTTTAAATTTATTTTATCTTGAAATCATTATAAAGATAAGATAGATTTTGATCGACGTCCAGAATTATGAGTTGAATCCATGGTATGAGTTTTCGTTACGCACCCTCTTACACCAGTGATCAGCCCATATACTCAAGTGAATATTAAACAAACGATGATGAAATACCTATGTCTGCGCTACACCGCTATACACGCCTATACCGCTTGGCGCAATGGTTTGAGCGTAGGCCGCTCGGCTCACTGCACCGGGATGTTGCGTGTTCGATTCCCTTTAGGGTAAATTTCAGAAATGGCCTTTTCGTAGTTTGTCCAGGTCTGGGTATCACTGGAATCGCCCCACACCATTATACGGTACCCATAGTACAAGCGTTGCTTAGTTTGTGACAATACAGTTGGTGTGTCAGTCGGACGATATTTATTAATTTTGTTGTTCGAAGGATTCACTTCCCTCAATAATACTTGGTATTTGATCGTTAAATGTCTCGGGGTCTTCCCCATACAGCTTAAAGGGCAACAAAGCGACACGCGAACCAACTTTCGACGTAGAAATGCCTTCGTAAATGCTCGTGCTTCGTGCGTGCTCGTAAATTGGTCTTAGGCATCGGCAAATTATCAGAAAATCTATACCGTTTATTTGTAAAAGCCCTGTGCTGTGATTTATTGGCGTTTTGAGTAGAGGTTTAAAAACTTAGGTGCAGACTGTTATAGGATACTAAAACAAGAATGTATCACGTTTTGAGACGTTGATATTTGCATTTTTAGTAGGGCGCGTCAAAATAAAGCGGGCCTCAAATTTGAGTTTCGTTTGAGGTATTCCGCAGATGGAAAGGAAAATAGTCAAGAGATTTCTAAGTACCTATTATACAAACCAATTATATTTAAGTAGCTTGACTGCCAAAAAATACACGGTATCGATGCCGTTATTTCCGAAAAATGAAATACAATGTCGACACTACATAAAGTACGTATATTTACGCTCAATTTACGACAAATAGACGACAATAGGAACAGAGCGGCTAACTAAATCCTAACGAGACCGCAAAACCCATTATTTATCGCCGAAAAGCGATCTCATTATTTTTAACGAGCCGAGCAAACACGTGCCAAAAATCCAACCAATTTATTGTGAAAAAAAACCCTGAAAATAGCTAAATGATTACCCTGCTATTGTCCGGTGCGGATTGTCAGCGGAAAATGGACCTTATGTAGTTGCAAATTCTTTATGGCGATGCACGGTTTTATGGGGCGGCTATTATTTCACAATAACCAATCAGTGCCCTACACGTCACTTGCCTGACGTTCCCCGACTTATCGCATTGTGATGGGGTCACTTCTGTTGATGTCAGTGTATTCGACACAACATTAATAAGTACCTACCCTTATGAATAGATTGACAAATCGTAGAGGTATGAAATAATTAATAGGATTATTTTTTTATACTTTTCCTTTTTTTCTTCAAGTGAATTAAATGCTGCTTCTTAAAAAATCCAAAGGTGATTTAAATCCTAATCGCCATTGACGTCTCACACCCGTGATATATCGTTTTGATTCATATGCTGTCTGTTGTATTTACAAAATGAGCCTTTATGCCAAAGCAAGAGCTAAATATTGTTGTAAAAGTAAAATCGTTTGGGTCGTTATGTCCAATATGGAAACACTCACGAGAGTTACGCAAGCATGCTGGTGTATGACATAAAAAATGTGACTTTCACAACAATTTTTGAGGGGGGAAACAATTACGCACCTTCCTACCCTTTGAAAAGTTTAATACGAGAAATGTGTTTCATATTAAAGCGCAATAAATATAGAATGACACAGAACTCGTTCTGGACTTTGGGATAAAATATTTTTTATTAAGTAGGTACCTACTACAATTTTGTATAACTCATTGTTTTAGTACTTTCTAAGGCTATTGGTACAACAATTATAGCAGGATTATTATTCACGTTAACCTCAATGAGAAGCTTATCATGGATGTAGAGACTATTAACTGTGAATTTCATAAATAACTCTATACATCCATACAAATAAATAAAATTGGAGTGTCTGTTTGTAATATCAAAATAACACCTTTTCACTAAGTGCATTTCAAAGTACATACGACACCTATAGCAAAAACGCGATTCAAAAAATTTTTGTCTGTCTGTGTGTTTGTTCCGGGTACTCTCCGAAACGGGTGGACCGATTTTGACGGGACTTTCACTGGTAGATAGCTGATGTTATAAGCAGTAACTTAGGCTACTTTTATTTTGAAAAATGGGTTCTGTCGCGCGGGCTCAGAACGCGGGAGTGGGCTTTTTTGTTAAGTTAAATTCCACGCGGAGGAAGTCGCGGGCTCAACTAGTCAGATAATATAAAGATATATAGGTACCAGTTGCTGCCCGCGACTTCGTCCGCGTAGACTTAAGCAAATGATTCTATGTGTTAAAAAACTATCTGGGTTCCAAATTTCATCCAAATCTGTTCAGTAGTTTTTGCGTGAAAGAGTAACAAACATACATCCACACTCACAAACTTTCGCATTTATAATATTAGTAGGATACCTAATTATTTAATTATTCGGAGCAACGTGCAACAATAAAATCAGTGCGATATAACTCCGCGCTCCTATTAAATAAATTGAATGTCGCCGCGGCATTCATTGTGCGGCGCGAATTGGTGACGTGACCAAATTAATACACTGTTGTCGCTACCTACTTATTTACCTATATTGTGAATCTTTGTTACCGTCGTCCACATTGACCCTATTCTAATGTATTATTTATTGCATTGACGATACAACATACTATTCTTAAAAAGTCGCAAGTCTACAGATTCCTTAAAGGGTTACTGACTATCCAACAGTCTAGCACTGTAACTTAGGTAAGTAATAAAATGAACTTTAAAAAGGAACAACATTTGCGCTGTGCTCTAGGTATTTAATTGATTACATTTGGTTGTACAGACTTTCGGGTGGATATTGAATGGTATCTTTATTTTATTACAATATTCAAATCAAGTATAATATTGTTCACTCCAATTCCAGAATATAATGTTACGAAGTTGCGAATCGAATTGGCGAGTTGTTTACTCGTTGAAACTCGATCGTTGTTCGAATAAACTGTATTAGAAGGGCGAGAGCTTAATAATAAGCGACGATTATAGAGTGGGGGCTTACCCCGGCGCGGCACTCCCCGGATAAGTTTAAACATACGGAACGAAATTTTGAAAGAGACTGACGAAATATTTTGAATAGCTCTAGAACGTTTGAGAGTGTTGAAATAAGTTTCTTTTGTAAATAATAGCGCTGATTACTAAATGTGTCAAAAGTTTCGTCCAGATTTGACTACAAAATGTATTGGCATCGTTGCAAGACCACAACCTGTGTGATCGCTAACTAAGCGACGATTGTATAATGCACACTTTATAATGAATTGGGGGCGATCTTGGTTATTTCTAAAACCGTGATTAAAGTAAAAGCAAGTACGAAAAGATACCCTTTTTAGCCCTTAATTTAAATTTTTATGGGTGTCGAAGATAGGTTAATAAAATCAATAATATCTATCTATCCCTTGAATAAGGTACAGAAAAATTCTGAATAATTTTTAATCTAACGGTTTAATACACATTCCACACCCGTATGTTCTCTCTCTACACTTGATATTCAGTTTACAATATCTTTGTTTAAACTTGAGACAGCCTCCGGATTAGGTTAGATTAATTTTGATGGACTGCACAGAATTGTTTAGTTGACAGGCGGCTTAAGGGCGAAATTATTTCATAATTTTCCAGTTATAATTTTGAATTGTTTTAATTAAAGTTTTGGATTAATAATAGGGTGAATGGGAGGCGTTTCGTTGACAAGGGATCCCGGGAAGATGGATGGCCATTAGTAAATTATCTTAAAATACTTAAACAATTAATTTTAAATGGTAGAGCTGGCTACAAAATACCCTTTTTAACCACTGAAAACTGATCTATAATTAATTTAATAAGCTCCAATATTGATTGGAACACTGCCATCTATTGTTGACTAGCAGTAGTTAAGTAGGTTCTCAGAGTATTGGATAGATGGCGCTACTTGTATCAGCTGCGCAAGAGTCTCGAAGCATTAGTCCATACATATAACCAAACTTTCCTCGACACGTATGTCATTTTATCATTTTTAAGAAGTCGTTAAGAGTAGATAGAAGCCCGTAATCTTAAAACCATACCGTTAGTTTAGGATAGCCTTACCAAAGTCAGAATGACACTATCCATAAGGGTAGTGACATTCGCTTAGTCTAGGAAGACTGACTTCAGTCCCTTGATGGTGTGCCCAGAGTTTGTATACCGAATTGGCTGATTAGGTAAGTACTTACTAATTTTGCACTTATTGATAACAAAATTAAAGTACCTAGTAAGTAGGTAGTCCTTTATCAAAGTTGGTAGTCGACTTTAAATAAATTGAGCTAAGGAATAATTGGAAATTCGATCCTACAGAGCAGTCAGACGAATCATAATAATAAAACAAATGAGGCTCGCAAATATACCCCTGCACACGATACCTTTCGCATCCGCCAAAATATCAACCCAAATTGACATTCATAAACGGATTTCGTTCCATTTTTAAAATCACGTTTGTCATGTTTGTTTTTTTCGTTAATTCTCAAGTTCCGCCGCGTGTAATTGGATACGAGCCGTTCGGGCCTCCGTGAAATCACTAATCCGACTAATTCTGACAGCCATATGTCACTCCGTAACGACTGAGACGGCGGCAATCTTAGGGCCTGTACACAAGATTTTGATGCATAATTTATTATTATGAATGTATTTTCATTGATCAAAAAATGATAGGTGACCTAATAGCATAGGTTTATCGACCCTGACAAACAACCTTATGTTTATGATGACAGTACCAGTTTCGCAAACGCGACTAGGACAGTTTTTTGGCATCAGTTAAAAAGAAGGAATCGTAAAGTAGCATGTTTTAGAATCTTCTTCTCTTACAGATATAAGGCAATAGCTTATTGTAGGCACAATAATAAAAATATACCCTGCTATATTCATTTAGTGTGGTCATTGACTAATTCTTACTCATGATTTCTCATATAAATTTCACGAATTTACTTCAGTGAAAACAAAAGTAAAGGATTTTTAGATTGATATCTTATGTTCGCCGCGTTCTGAATGACAGCCGTGAAAATATTAACGCGATGTGGCTTTATAGCTCTACTTAAAATCTGATATTCACATAATTAAAGTTGCATTCGTAAGTCGGCTCCAAATTCCAAGATAAGTATAAAAGATAATAAAAAAATATCCTTCAAATTATTTAATTTAATATCTTTTTGTAGAAAGAGGTACCTACGTGTACTAGGATTAAAAGATAGAGCATTTTACAATCATCAAGATTAAGTATGTCGGCAATCGCTGCAAGTCTTCATTGATCACTTAACTTCGTTATCAAAAGACATTAGACCGACGTAATTACATAATTACCTACACTTAACTTACTAAGTTATCTTGCTTAATCTATAGATAACTTAACCTATAGGTACACAAGTTCCAAGATATTTAAAACAAAAAAACTTTTAAAATCACGTTCAACATTTATTTATTATTTAATAACATTGATCCCAAATCTAGCTATACCACAAACCCACCATACGAATATAATAAATATCTCTCAGAAAAAAAAAAACACGCCACGGGTCGTCGCCTCTACAAGGATTCAAACACATGTCGGGAACGGGAGCATATTTCAAAATTGCGCTGAATGAGACGAGAGGCAAATTCAAGAGTGATATATGACTATTGGCACGCAATAATCCACTAACCACAGATCACGGAACAGTCGATTTTGTACTCAACATTTTAACGAATAAAGTTCATATTCATGAGATGGTGTAACTGGGTTGGCACTACTCACACATGATATACAGATGCGACACCAAGGATTATCTTAAACAGGACCACCTGTTTCGGCGTTAGGCACGAAAGCTTAAACGTGCCCTTTTAGGAACGGAAACATTCATTTTAGTATCATGTGCTTTGGATTTTGTCCGCGATTTATGATGCGAGGTTCGTGGGCTTGATGTGGATCGCGTTAAATTATTTTGTAGTTATAGGAATGATTTATTAGAATTTTGTTGTTTATAAAATAAATGCGAATCTTTAAAAATAACTTTTTTATAGGTATAACAACGTCGGCAAACAAGCATACGAACCGCTTGATGTTAAGCAGTTACTGAAGCCTATAGGTGCGAGCAATACCAGTGGCATTGCTTGCACGTTGCTGAAATAAAGGGGAGAGGGAAGGGGTTAGGGGCTTGAGCTTTTGACTCTCTTACACATCTTAAGAAATACAGTTATCTAAATATATATAACTCAAAGGTAACTGACTTACTGACATAGTGATCTATCAACGCACAGCCCAAACCAAGGGACGGATCGGGCTGAAATTTGGCATGCAGGTAGATGTTATGACGTAGGCATCCGCTAAGAAAGGATTTTGATTAATTCTACCCCCAAGGGGTAAAATAGGGGATGAAAGTTTGTATGAAACTTTGTCAATTAAATTCCACGCGGACGAAGTCGCGGGCACAGCTAGTTTATAATATAATAGCTGCTTTATGCTAATCTTCTGTGAGATTCCCCTTCTACTACCCCGGTCAAGTCAGTCCGTATAGGAGCTGTTATCAATTGAGGCAGATTGGCTTTAAAAAAACAAATTTTATATAATTTTCGTATCACTCCTCGTAGGCCTTGGTATACTTTCATTTAAAGTTTTGCGTTAGTAAAAAGTACATTACTTGCATCTAAAAATACATAGGTACACAAAAACTATACAATTAATTACGCATTGTTAATTTCCCATTACTTAGTTTATAAGAACTTTTCATGTAAACTTTGTACTTACTGGAAATAAATTTATTATTATTATTATTATTAATGAGATTACCAGTGCGGCTGCGTATAATCTAATCTCCCCTTATTTCCTCCCGGTACCCACTTAACTGGAAGTAGCTTCATTAGGAGCCGACGCGACGCCATGATCGACGATAATGACAAAAAAAGGGGAAACGAAGTTATGACGTGTTTAAAAAATGGCTACTGTAAAATATGAGGTAGTTATATCGTATGCGGTTTGGTTAAAGGGAAATAGAAGATACATATTAAGCACACAACCCCCTGATTTTGTGCATTTACCGTAGTGTATATGTCGCCGCCAAATAGCTTAATTCGCCGTTCAATTAACAGCCTAGGCACTTAACTAAACAGCGCCGTTCAACTAACGGCCTGAATGATATTCAGCCGTATCGTCTATTACAACGTTTAATAAACTGGCTGGCTAATGCTTAGGCAACTGGTTGACATTTAAGTACTACAAAACTTTTTCAAAATACTACCCAAGCAGAACGACCTGGGTGGGTTTAGGTTAGGGTTATTTTTTTTATGACCCCACAGAAACCCCACCCTGCAAATAGATTCGGTGGATCTAAAAAAATCGTAAAAAACCTAAGTACCTAATAAAATTATTCCATCAAAGTTGTTTTTTTCCGACGCCATATTGACCATAGAGAATATAGAATATAGAGATATTGACAGTTTGGTGAGTTTCGGCGCTAGGTGGCAGAAAGTAGGACTAAATTGAAATGAACAGGCTAGGCAGGTAATTAAACGACTAGGCAAGTAGTTAAACATCATCGATCCAAGTCATTTGCCTAGCTGTTTGATCAAATGGCTGAATATCATTCAGGCCACTAGTTGAACGGCGCCGTTTAGTTAAGTGCCTAGGCTGTTAATTGAACGGCGAATTAAGCTATTTGGCGGCGACATATATACTAGGTGAAACATTTGATAAAAGAAAGGAAGAAACAGAAAGGGTATACTATTTTTTGCAACTTTAGGTACTTTGTAAATCTAAAACTATCGGCTTTGTGGGGCAGTTGAAGTACTAAAGGTTTAGTAGATTTATTAAATCTATCAACAGCTGTATCCCTATAACACCTGTTGTTTTTCAAGTTTTCTCCAAAGCTTGAAAGTTTTAGAATTACATGTTAAGGTTTGGAAAAAAAAATGTATAGGTACCCTTTCTGTTTCAACCTGTAGATGCTGGCAACACCAAAGGCAGTGAATATAGGGAGACTATTATGAGGGATATATTTTAGATGCTAGGGTCTAGCGACTCTAGCGACCGTATAAAGTCATGGTAGAGTGACAGGTAGATAGAGAACCCAGGAGAGAGATATAATAGTTCACTCAATTAAGTTAGTAAATCTAGATAGCCGCGTTCACTGCAGCATAGAGTTTGAGCTTCCACGATGCGGTAAGCTCTCACCGACCTAACTCCCACATTTTCATTAGGAACTTACTTTTCAGACATAAAATAGCTCGCTATACTATGGTTTATCACATTGGAAGGTACTATTTTGTGTATGCTGTGTACTGAATATTTTCTATTCGATGCTATCAAAAATTGTATTTCTTTTATTTTTGTTTCTTTTAAATTTTGATACCTATATAATTAGCAAACGGTCTATGCTGGCACCAGGGGTAAATTTATTGAAAGGATGCCATCATTATTTTACCATGTACGCTACACACTCCCATCTCTGTTCCTTCTTTAACCCAGGCATCACAGTGGTGTCCAGCAAAGACGGTGAGGTTTAATCCTCCTATATTTATGAACTTTACACTCCGATCTTAAACTCCGGTAATGACTTTATTTATCTACAGATAAATATTATATAGTAGTTTTTTAATGCATAACCGCTCTACCTATCGCCCCGACACCGAAGGTTGCCACATTCTGAAGCAAGAATGTGTTGTTAATTTTCACACAAGCTTTTTTGTTATCTCTCCCTGGAGCGGGCGGCATGATTGAATACAATCCGAGCCGCGGATGTCGGTTTAGCTGTAACAGAGGGCCTACACTCATTCTCCGAACTATGAAGTTTTATTTTACAAAGACTTTTATGTAGATACATTGTAAATCCATTTTGAAATTTTATTATAATATAGACCAATATGATTATATAGACCAGAACAGATGGATAAAAGGGGGCGAGCGTGGTGGGGAGAATCAGGTATTTTGTCTCCCGCTTTGCAACGAAGGGAAGTTGATATTTTTCTTTCAACTCCTCCTATTCCTTCTTTCTATTAAATTCGTGCGGGTTCCAAACTAATTTTGCTTTTCTCCGGGACTCATCGAGGGTCAAATCTCGGCGTCATCATTAGACACCACTGTCGATCCTGGTATCAGGCTATATGACATTAAGCTACCCATTACTTAATTAAACTGTTGATGTTTAAGAAACCATTGGTGTTACCTATCACAAATTTTTGGATCGCTGTTTAGAACTCACATGTTGAGTCGCGATTTCGGATGTATATTTAGAGTAGGACCCCAGGCATTATTTTTTAATAAAAATGTGGTATCAGTGTTTTAGCGACATAAAAACACCTTTTAAAAGTGCTTAGCGATGATGAAGCTTTGGGGACAGATGGTGATGTTTTTGTGTTGAAATAACGTTTTAATATTGTGGTAGTACTCCGTAACACGGAGTGGGTTCTTAAATGTAATGATTTATGGAGATAAATTATTTCTTGTCATGTGTACTTAGATAATTATTATTTATATTTCTGTATTTTTTATTGATAGGCTTCCGTTTGACCACTAGCTCAGGTACCTATTTCTTTCCGTAAAATAAAATATGTACAGTCAACATCAAAAGTAACTTGGTATTTGGAATGGCCAAAATAATCACATTGTTAAACGCGTTATAATACCTAGTATGGCACCAGAAAGTATCTAAAGTATACGATCACTATTTATGAATTATTATGTGATTTTCTTATATTTACGCGAATACTACACATTGAAATAAAACTATTTTTCGGATTTAATCGCGTTTATTCAATAGTTAGCGTAGCGCCGAAACGTCGGGAACATAAATTAAATAAACGCGATTAAATCCGAAAAATAGTTTTATTTCAATATTATGTGATTGTTTACTTTAGTAATCTTCCGATGTGACTCTTTGGACATTTCAAATACTTACTAAAGAACTTTTGGTGTTGACTGTACCAATATAATAAAAAAAATAAACTATCATACCAATAACTGTAGTATGAAATATTATTTTAGTACTAATATTCATATTCTTGGTACACAATGGTACACCTAAAATTATTCATCTTGCTCATATATTGAAAATAATGAAAATACAGTTAGTTTAGTTTAGTTTATCTTCCACTAGAATCACCCTTATTGTCAACAAAGCTGGTTATTAAAACACTTGCAAACATTAGTTTCAGTTTGGCCCAGAAACTATTCACTGACTTTGGAACTAAGTTCTTAATAAAGCAAGTTTAGTCCTAAGTAATATTTATGAGATCCTGTCGTCAGTACAATGAAATGCTTTTACCCTAAAATCGAGCACCAATATTCGATATTCTAGACCTTGTAAAAAACTATGCACTATCTCATAATTTACACCTCGTACATGGAAAAGCTACGGATATCCACTTACAATTGGCCTTGGCTCAATAAGATCTGACGATTTTTTTGCCGAAAACGACTCACGACTTTTTTACGGCAAAGAAAAAAGGAAGGTTATGATTTTTTACTACAGTACCAGTCGATACTTTTTGGTTGGTTCCAATATTCTATTAGTAAATATCTTAAGATTACACCATTTTTAACCCCCGACGAAAAACGAGGGGTGTTATAAGTTTAACATGTGTATCTGTGTATCTGTGTGTCTGTGTATCTGTGTATCTGTGTATCTGTGTATCTGTGTATCTGTGTATCTGTGGATCTGTGTGTCTGTCTGTGGCAACGTAGCGCCCAAGCTGATGAACCGATTTCAATTTTGTTTCTTTTGTTAGATAGGTATTCTGATCGAGAGTGTTCTTAGCTATGTTTCATGAAAATCGGTTCAGCCGTTTGAAGATCATCAGCTCTTTTGTAGGTTAAAAAAGCCACATTCACGGCCAAAACCAATTCCCTCGGCTCGAATCCAGTCGAAATTTGAGATGATTGGATTTAGATTTATTATATTTTTAAATGATCGTAATAGTCTAAACTGGCTTTTTACAATATTATAAATTTGAAAAGTTTCCCTGATTCTGAAAAAAATGAATATTTTATCAATTTTATTGAGATTTGTGTATGAACTAAAGACGTTCCATAAGTCACGTTTCAAATGATGGATACGCGCATGCGTTAAATTTTGTTTGGTTTGTTAATGGTCATGGAATATTACGCTATAATAATTCTAGAGGGCGTTGCTCCGCCATTGAAAAATAATATAAAAAAACTAATCTAATTTAAAATAATTTTAGCGTTATTGAAAATTCTTCCCCTAGGCTGCTCCCGTCTACCTCAACCAGAGTTATTACATCAAATTGAATCATAATTGATAATATTTTACTAGGAATAAAACCTCCGTGACATCAATATTTAGATTCGTTGTCTATTCTAATGTCAATTATTATAATGTCATAACAAAATAATGTCTCATACTTTTACACAGATTTTCTGTTGATTATTGTACATCTTAGATTATAAATGAGGAAGCCAAAACAATGGATATATGAAGTAAACTATGGATACTGACTACGGGAGCTACGCAAATCGCGCTAACATCATTATTTGGAAGAACTAGGTAAATTATACATTTGATGAACAGTTCATCGCATCGGGGGTTTTTAAATTTTCAATTTAGAGTTATCTATGAACTATCCCAATGTGAACAAAGTATGGCTTACATTATATTGGTTAAAAACTTTTTGTTTTGTCTAAGTTAGCGCCTCAAACTGTTTGGCTTTTAACTAACGAAACGATCACGACAGATCTGCATCAGGCCGCAACAATGTCTGCAGTTTTTGTGGAGCTCAGAGGAATGAACAGTGGATATGGGATTTATGTGCAGATGGTGACACGACAGCACGCCCTTCATCATATATAAATCTATATTTTATTTAATACATATTTCAACGAAGTCTTTGAAATCGGCTAATTACATGCATGGGCTAGCTCTACCGGAGTAGTAACACCCTCTCACAGAAGATCGTCATAAAGTAGTTACTCTAGATGCGTTTCGTACGATGAGCGAGAGAGCTGCAAGCCCACAGATATAGATTTACATAGATAACGCAAGTATCACGATTTGTATTGAAACCAAGCGTTCCGAATTTTTAACACCTGTGACGTTTTTGGTGACGGGAAATCCAAACCGCTTCAAAGACGCCGATGCCGCCGATGCCCCTCCGTCCGCTACGATTATCTCGCTCACACTCATATTTTTTATATCTGTAGTCGCGTGGACTGCAAGTTAACGGCGACCAAACTTGACGTTTGGTCGGGGCTTCACACACGCGAAGTACATGCATTTGCGTTATCTATGTAAATCTATATCTGTGTGCAAGCCCAATCCCCTTCCCTTCCTCTCCCTCTGTCTCACCTCCCTTCAGGTCGGTAAGGTGCAAGCTTGGTATTACAGGCATCTATGGGCCACGGTGGACTTGGCCTATAGTCTGTTTTGCCGACTTTGTTCTATAAAAAAGTGTACCAAGTGTATTTATAACCCGTTTTTGTTGTATCGTATAATAAAATAGAGTTTCGGAGAAAGTACAAAAGAGTGGATGGATTTCCAGCTGTTAGTCGTATCAGTGACAATATGTACATACATACGCTCAACCTCTTTGTTATTCTGATCCAAGCATTGATTTAGTACTAATTAACCCTCCGGCTGCGGTGTTATTTTTTCTCTGCACAAGTGTCCATTGTTCGAAGGCAGAGGATGCCATAAAACGGAGCTGCATGTCCCACTTAAAAGCGGCACTTGAGACCATTATACTTTCAACTGAGCACTCGACAGCGAACGGGCCAAAATAAATTGTAGGCCCGGAACATATTAGGCGCCTTTTTCAACCCTTCCGCAGTCCCAATTAATTAATTGTAAACAAATTTGCAAGCGTGTATTGTTTGCGCACGTGAAGGGTATGCAAATCTCGCAAAGGAATTTATTATAATGCGCAAAAGATTAGGTTTATTTATAGAGCGATCCGGTATGCTAATGATGCTTTTATGTGTTTATTTTATAATTTTTATGGAGGAGAAATTGTCGTTTAAGACAGAATTATACTAATATTAATAAGTCAGCTTTTAAAATTTGTTTGAACATTAGCTTCTATCCGCCGCTTCGCTAGCGTTTTTATTTTGTTAATGTCGGCCACAGCGTCACTTACCGGGTCCAACAATAATACCCAAGGACCATCTAGATGAGTGACCCCATAAGAACAAAAAAACATGAAATTCGCTCAAGCCGTATAGGAGAAGAAAAATTACATACACACCGGAATTTAATTCAGGCGGTGGTGTAAGATAATTTAGTCACTAATTATTCAAATTAAATAAGTAGTCTTAATACAAATGCTTTGTTTTGACATTAACCCTGTCGCCGCTATCAGCTTCAAATTAAAATCGCCATCGGCCAACTGTTCGTATAAATAACTCAATCAACATCAATCCGGATCGAATCCGGCGCGGATTTAACAAGTTACGTCACTATCCGCACTCGCTCGTATTTGCGAACCAGTATTGGACTAAATATTGAACTAGGCACTATGGCTGCATTAAGGCAGTTTGCATAGATGACTTTTGTCGACGACCGCTTGGCGCAGTGGTTCGATCGTAGGCCGCTCGGCTCCCTACACAGGGTGGTTGCGGGTTCGATTTCCCTCATGGTCAATTTCAAGAATGGCATTTTCGTAATTTTATCTGGTCTAGGTGTCACTGGGATCTCCCCCAGTCCATTGTACGGTACCCATAGTACAAGCGTTGCTTAGTTTGGGACCATAAACTTGGTGTGTTCGTCTGGCGATATTTATTTATTTATTTTATTTCTCGAATTTGCCAATCTCTGTACATTAATCTCTTAAATAATTTATATTAAACACTGATCCACTGTTTGTGTATTCTGCCCTTAAAACACAATAGGCATGATGATTTATGTTGTTTTCTGGTGAATTTAGTAGGTACCTATATATTTTGAAACTCTGTACTAATTGTTTTTAGTTGAAAAATTATTTTACAGGTAAAAATCATATAATTAGGTACACAATATTTAACAAATGGTTATACCCTTTCTAAAAGCGCCCCGTGTGTTGCGACCCTGTCCGAACAAGCTTGTCACTGCAATGAATGTGCCCCACAAATCACCGGATCGGTTGTTGGGGCATTTTTTGTAGTTTCGTTCATTTCGCAGCGGAATTGAGTTTGGTCTACGCTCGAAAATTTTTCGGCTCGGGCTCGGACATAGCAAAAAAGTGTTTATAAACAACATATTCGGTATATCAAGGGATGGGACGAGCCGGGATTCCAGATTTCCCGGATCAATGTCTTTAGGCATGTGTTCGAGATTGCCGCAAAAAATAGGAAGGGCGATTTTAGATGAGGCTTAAGTGGATTATTTAAAGAATAGGATTGACATTGGGTGTCTGTGCAATTTTTTTTGGAGGGAGCTTAAAGTTCGTAGACCCGATAGAGAGGTTAAGAATGGTAGAGTTTTAGAGCTAGTAGTGCTAATTGACTACAGCCACAGATATAGATTTACTTAGATATCGCAAGTATCACGATTTGTATCGAAACCAAGCGTGTCGAATTTTTAACACCTCCTGTGACGTCATTAGTGGCGGGAAATCCAAACCGATTCAAAGACACTGATGCCGCCGATGCCCCTCCGCCCGCTACGATTCTCTCGAGTGATTATCACGGTCATACTCATATTTTTTATATCTGTAGACGCGTGGACTGCAAGTTAACGGCGATCAACCTTGACGCTTGGTCGGGGTTTCGGACACGCGAAGTACATGCATTTGCGTTATCTATGTAAATCTATATCTGTGACTACAGCTCATATACGGGCTGGCTTGACCGGGGTAGTACAACCCTCTCACAGAAGGTCCGCGTTAAGTAAGTAACTATTATAGCTACGTTTCGTACGATGAGTGAGCGATCTGGAATTCCAACCCTCCCCCCTTTACCCTCCTCATCCCTCTGTCCGACACTCTTTAAGTCGAGGTAAGATATAAAAGGGTTAACGAGATGGCTGTGATGTGACGGCTGTGATGGCTGTGATGTGATAACCTCTCATTGTTAGTAGTCTTTAAAAATTTGCGTTAATTTCGGCTTGGTGTTTTAAAGTCGTCTGTAATTTAAATAATTAATACCTATCTAACCTTCACAATCACACATCAATAACAATGAAATATAATTCCGAGCATCCAAAACCTTTTCCCCTAAAAGACAGGCTTATAAAAATAAATGTATACCTCTCGGCCAGTAATTTCAACTGACATGTTATTATATTTCAAAGTTCCGAACATAAATCTTCAAACATTTAATTTTTATGTGACGTCCGTAGCGTTTTGTATCTCAAGAAATAGTTACGGCTTGGAACAGACTTTACCTTTCAAGAGTTTCCATAGGCAATATGATTTTGGGTTTAATAACCACTGAACTATAATTAGAAATACTTTAATTATACGAGGTGAAACATAAAGGGTATACTTTTTTTTCTAAACTTAACTTTGTAATTTCAAAACTATCAGCTTTGGAGGAAATTCGAAAAACAAAAGGTGTACAGGAATACAGCTGTTGACAGATTTCACAAGTCTACAAAACCTTTAGTCCTTCAACGGTCGCACAAAGCCGATAGTTTTAGATTTACAAAGTTAAGTTGCAAAAAAAAATGTAGGTATACCCTTTTTGTTTCACCTAGTATAAGTCAGTTTTTTAAAAACGAATCCTCTATTTTATGTTTTACAATTATTTAAGGTTAAATTGTTCTTGCTTTAAAATTTTGACGGTAGTAGAGTCAAGGGCTCGCTCGGCCGAGATACGAAGAGTGCGAGAGCCAGAAGACCACCTCCGCCACCCTGCACCTCCTTTCACTCTGCACCACTCATTTATATTCATTCATAACATTGATTAAAAAAGGGACTAGTCCCGCCACACACTCCCACCACTGTAGTAACTCCTGTAAACCAGGATCGACAATGGTGACCAATAATGAGGTCGAGGTTTAACATGACATTGGTTAGTTATTCATATTTCCATCAATTGAATAATACCTACCTGGTATTCATTAAGTATCGAAGATACCGCATAACCGCTCGCTGTCGAAAACCAAATACAACAATCATCCTAAAATGCGCATAAATTAAAAGGTTCAATCCTCATAATTTAAAATTTTACAAACAATAAATCACAATCCGCGAAGCTTCTAATTAAACGAGAACCAATCTAAATTATGATTCAAAACTAAAAATGATTGATGTAACTTTCCAGGAACATCTAATAGGTCATTCCTTTCCAGGAACACCTAATAGGCAATTCGTCAAGGCGTATAAGCGAAAATATTGCACCAGTTAAATTAAGGCTAAGTTACTTTTATGAAGTAGTATAAAGTAGCCAACTCCCCTAAACTCAGACTTAAAGTTTTTTGTAGATTTACTTTTCATTAAACAGTTATTTGAGTGACAGCCCATACTTAAAGTGTGCCTGATAAAAGGTCATGGGATAGTTCATAACTTACCACATGGGCTTATCCCATTGGGGTTTCAGGCATGATATATTTAAATACTAGCTGAGCCCGCGACTTCGTCCGCGTGGAATTTAACTTAACAAAAAATCTCGCTCCCGCGTTCTGAGCCCGCGAGGCAGGACCCATTTTTTAAATTTTGTTTTTCTAAAATGAAAATAGCCTAAGTTACTCCCCATAACATCAGCTATCTGCCAGTGAAAGTCCCGTCAAAATCGGTCCAGCGGTTTCGGAAATTACCCGGAACAAGCACACAGACAGACAGACAGACAAACAAAAAATTTTTAAATCGCCTTTTTGCTATAGGTGTCCTATGTACTTTCCTATGCATTTAGTGATAAGGTGTTATTTTGATATTACAAACAGACACTCCAATTTTATTTATTTGTATAGATTTCATGGGACACATCGAGAAGAACAGCATCTCAATCTTTTGTCCTCCTATGACTGGAATCTGAGTCTCAGTCTATCTCGTTGAAGACTCAGTTATAGACTTAAGGAAAATAATTGTTTAGATGACATTTAGTAAGTATCCCCGTAGGCTTTAAAAAAATAAACATTTTGAGTTTGACTCTGCATAAGAGCGACGGATGCATCATAAATAAAGTTATTACCTAGGTGTTAGTTGCTTTTTATAACAATTTCTAGCTATCTGAATCATTACTTATAGTTCCGTTAGCCTCTCCAACTTAAGCTTAATACTTAAAATTATAAATGATAGTTATACATAAACAATTAATAGTATACCATTAACCGTATTACCTACTTAAGATTTGAGTCGGAATATACCACCCAAGCCAAATGATTCGGTTATATCCCTCGAAGCTCTTATAACTCCAAAAACTATTTCATAATCAAAATGATGTCTGGCCCTTTTTCAACTCAATTAAATATCCATTCGTTCAAACTACCCGACACTGGCGGCGGTCCGTCAAACAATATGTTTGCCAACAAATTAGCGAGGCCCGCAAACTCTGGGCGCATCTGAGTCAATTTAGGTAGTCCTTATTGAATTACAGACCGACACGTTACCGCGAACGGTCCTCTGGTAACAAACCTTAATAATATTACAATCGAAAATGAACTCTGATTGGCACTTGGTAAAGTGTATTTTCAAGAGGCAGTGGAAATGTTATTAAGTGGATCGTGTCAAGGTGAATTCAACCTTGGAGGTATCAATTAAAGGGTATTTTTCAGTGAGGTATGGAAGGTGTAACAGTGCAAAGGGCACGATATACGTGAGAGCAAAAGGGCGATGAATGATGTGACGTACGTAGCCTCTGACTCCGCGTTCGTGCGATCGACTGTACCAGCCGAGTCCGATGATAGTTATTCATAGTCTTGGTTAAAAATATCATTTCTAATTATCATTAGTCGCTCGTGGTATGATTTATTTTATGCCTTTTATGATTCATACGCCATAAATTTATATTCGTTTTGTATCCTGAGTGGTAACGACCACACATAATACAACAATGGAAATTATTAAGTATATTATGTAGAAATATCGTGGGTTCAAGTCAAGACTATGGATACAGATCGGTGTGCATCAAACGTGAGACCCGGCGAGATGCGCCGGCTATTGTGCTAACTAGCCCGCGAATACTGTGCCACTACGGCGCTGTTTCTATTAAGGGATACAAAATATTTATGTAATGACATTATCAATATTATTAGTGCTAAAACTTACACAAATAAAAATATTCCCGTCTTGCTCAACACAATTAAGTAGGTTCAAACCCCGGTTCGACCCTCTGGGTTTTTTTTTAATCTATGTGCGAGTCATAATAGAAATATTATGATTATCACTTGCTTATGGTGAAGGAAAACCTCGTAACCTGCGTGTCTTAGAAAATCAGACCAATTTTCGAAAGAAATGTGAAATCCGTCAATCCGCACTGGGCCAGCGTGGTGGATTGCGTAGTGAAGGAAGGCCCGTGCTCAGCAGTAGGATGTCAAAAGGGCTAAATTATTATTAGTTTTATACATGCATGCTAACAAAGCTCTTATGAATAGTCAGAATCTACCGTTTTCTACTTGACAGTGGTTGAAAATTAAACGCAAAACCTAAACAAAAAGAAATGTTCGCGCGCGACGACTAAATGATGTCTCAAATCTTTATACTAAACAAGAGGGATCACAATTGCACAGAAAATAAGCAGCGTGAGAGGCTCATGGTGGGACTGTGTCTGTCTGTGACTTTCTAATAGGTTGTCCATGGGAATAGGACAGTAGGGGTTTTTTAAGAATACCCGCTAGAATAAAAGGGATACAGCCCCAGCAGGTACTCCCTCGACTCGTTTTTTAGTCCTCAGAAATGGATATAGGGGAAGCAATGTCTCTACAACTGCCAGCAACTTTGGACGATAATAGTGTTGATGAGAGTTACTTCAGCAGCATTATTAGAGCTACGAGTGTATAATTAACTATACAGGTTGAAACAGAAAGGGTATACGTTTTTTTCAAAACTTAACTTTGTAATTCTAAAACTATCAGTTTTGGTGGAAACTTGAAGAACAAAAGGTGTTATAAGGATACAGCTGTTGACAGATTTCATAAGTCTACAAAACCTTTAGTACTTCAACTGTCCCACAAAGCCGATAGTTTTAGATTTACAAAGTTAAGTTGCAAAAAAAATGTATACCCTTTCTGTTTCACCTAGTAGAGTTCTACAGTAATAGGGCGAGCAAAATAAAATGTATTTATAAGTAATAGAGCCAAGAAAATAATGAATGTATTGATACGTTAAGATCTTGGACGCGGCTCGACTCCGAAATACCGTCCTAATAAATTTATGGCCATTTAACGACCACACGTCCCCCTGTATATAGACACATTGCCTATCCAATTACATATTGTCACACTCTAAATCACATTTATATTGTTCTAATTCGTATCAAACAATCCTTACTAATATTATAAATACGAAAGTAACTCTGTCCGTTTGTCGCGCTTTCACGCCAAAACTACTGAACCGATTTAAATGAAGTTTGGTACGCAGATAGTATAGAGCCTGAGAAAGGACATAGGCTACTTTTTAAGGCGAAAAAAGGGTTGTAAGGGGTTGAAAGGGGGGCACGAAAAGTTGTATGGAATAAATTCCACGCGGACGAAGTCATTCGTTAACGTTCCAAATAAAATACTTCTTTAATCAGAAAGTACTTGGAAATCGTTGACGTAAATTAAAAGTATCAAATCTATTCGAACCAGTTCGAGAATACTGGGACGTTATTATGAATTTATGCTAATAAGTTGCCCGCACGCCTACGACAAGGCTTCTAATTTAGTGGACATCGCTTTTGTAGACCGGCGTTTTTTGAGCGTTGAAATAAAAATGATTTGACATTTACGTTTTAAAATTAAAGGCCTGTATTAATAAATCGCTCAAAGTCTGACAGCGGTCTTGAGTACGCTTTTGACATGTCATTGTATACTGGTATGACATAAGAATGACATTTCCAAGATCGCTGTCATACTTGAGATCGATTTATTAGTACGGACCTACGTATATCATGGAACACCGACAAATGAAGATAAAAAAACTAGAAAACTTTATGAATTAATAATAAGTCCTACTAATATTATAAATGTGAAAGTTTGTGAGTGTGGATGTATGTATGTATGTTTTTTACTCCTTCACGCAAAAACTACTGAACGGATTTGGATGAAATTTGGAACACAGATAGTTTATAACCGGGATTAATATATAGAATACTTTTTATCCCGATGATCCCGAAATTTTTTATACGTTAAATACTACGCGGGCGAAGTCGGGGGGCACAGCTAGTTAATCATAATATGACTAACATTAAAATATGTCTAATATAATTTAAATTACCAAATACCTATACGTCTTGTTCTCGTATTAGGAAGATACAAATTAATTCCTGAAGTCTGACCTGGAGCCCGACTCTGTGAACCTCTGAAATCTCCGATCTCTCGATCGAATCGCAATACGTCAAAACTGACGTATCGCGTATCGGAATACGATCGTTTTGTGAGTTTTTCTATAGAAAATCTATCAAAACTGACGTATTCAGATACGCGATACGTTAGTTGTCCTATAGAAAATCTGTCAAACTGACGTATTCACATACGCGATACGTCAGTTTTGACGTATTGCGAGTTAATAAAGTTGAGCCCCAGATTGTTTGGTAGCTAATAGAATCATGAAGGTACCTCATTGAAGGTACCTACAAAGGCATGCCTATATGAAGCTCGAAAACGCCGCGTATTCGTCGCCAGTCTACTTCCAAACACATTCACAGTTAAGACATTAGCCAACACGAAAGCCGATTAGTTTTAGTCCAATCAAACACAAGAATACACTAATAGGTACCTATCAGACTCGACAAAATTAATATATTTTTTTTGTTACATTTAACGACCCAAAGCCACCGCTAAATCATTCCGTGATCGCTTTTTAAAATTAATTTATGATCATTTGATTCTTGTTTTAATGTGTGATGTTTTAATCATGTTGTGATGGTTGAGATTTTACGATTTAAATAAGCAAATAAAGATTTTGACGAAGTAGAAAATTTAAAGTAATTAAATTATTTTAATAAGATTAATTTCAAAATAATTATTGTATATTTTAGTTCGTATTTAAAAGAATTTATAATAATAATTTCTAGCTGTTACCGCGGCTCCAACTGCGTGGTACTTTAATAAAATAAAAGTAGCCTAAGTTACTCTTTGTAATATCAGCTATCTGCAAGAGAAAGTCCCTTCAAAATCAGTCCCGCCGTTTCAGAGATTAGCCGCTACACACAGACAGACCGACCAAACAAAAAAAAAATGAGGTTTAAAGGAACACACACGTTTTTATACTTATTGGAAAATTTATTTAATCCTTCATGCCTCCCTTCTCTAATTCTCATTTCAACCACAATTAGAGAAAGCCAGACGTCACAAAATCTACTAAATTAATCCATCGAATTAATTCCATTCGTACGACTACAGTTAAGCTTACGTCACAAATCCTTAAATGCTTAGAGTGCTGATACACAAAAACTAAACGCTTACAAAGGGAGACACCCCTATTCTAGAAAATTCGTTTTGCCGTCGGCACGTTCGTCAGCGCCTTCCATGTAAATGTAACAAGTACTATAGACTGGTATGCTGTAGAACTTCGAAATAAATATAGCCAGACTTACACTACACCGACTGTATGGTCCCAAACTAAACAACGCTTGTGCTATGAGTTTTCTACCGTACAATAGACTGAGGGCGTCGTGAATGCTATACCCTAAGTACTTGGCGAAAATAGTAGGTAAATTTTTCCCGAGTAAGTAAAAAATATACGTTATCCTACGAATTTTCCAACGCAGCTCAAATGTGAGAACTGATTAAGTGTGACGAGTCGTTCAAAAATGGCAGATTTCGTCTCATTTGAGTACCGTTTCAGTATTCGGCCGCAAACCTAGTTGACGCAAGGGGACCTTATCCAAAACTGTAAAACAAAGTTTGTCAGTTTGTATCTTCCAAATGTAATCCAATCACAAACTCGTCAGGGAAGCGTCGAGTCGTGAACGTGCATTTCATGTCGAGATAAAGGCTAGAACACATTGCTGCACGTGGCGGACGCGTGGACCAATATGCTACCGAATGGGGGCAAAAACACTCGACCCCTAAATTGGGTCGTTCGTCACACCGTGCAGTCCGTGGTCACAAATGTTCGATATTGTTGTGATTTCGATATTTTATGTCGTAAATTTTGCTGATATTGGGGCGTTAGGTCCGTATATTATGAGGACTGGGAGATTATTTGCTATATTGTTATGGAAAAGAAAAGTTATTTGATCACGAAAACTTAGTTTTTTTTTAATTGGTCATATAATGACATCAAAATACGTGACTAATTTAGACTTTAAAACAAACTGCAAATGTAAACAAGAATGTAACAATAAATGTTATTTTTATTTGTGTAAAAAAATAAAATAGTTCCTTCCTTTTTGCTACTTTTAGCTCTTATTATGTTATAAATTAAGTTATATAGCAAGAATGTTATATAGCACTAGATATATTATAAAGCAAAATCATAATCACGTTACCTTACACAACGGTGTAATAAAAACCCGACACGCGTGCCATCTCAAAATCTCCGAAAATAGAACTGAAAATAAAAACCCCTCCATTAACTACTTAACGCGCTAACAATGTACGTTGCAACGGGGCGACAGTGGTGCACATTTGCGTCCAACTGGAGCTGTCCAATCAGGGCTCTTCACCGACGAGCGCAGTATTGTCCTGTAGGCACTCGGGCGCTGCGGTTTTCCTTTTTTCGATTACAGGTGAAAATTGCTGGCCGTCGGCCACCGCGGCCGTTCCATTTGCCAATTTCAGTCATGTGTGTACACCGTACTTTACGATTTCTTTTATTTTGATAATTGTTTGATTGTCGCATTTGGTTTTTTTAATGCAAATTATTAACTAAGGAGTCAGTAGGTCACAATATATATTTATCTATGCAAACAAGAAATGATAAATAATTTATATGTTATAAAAAGAAAACTATAATTAACAATGTGAGTCTATCGCATTACTAGTATTCCGTCAGCCCCTCCAGCTAAGCTAATGCTTGTCTTAGGAGTGAGCACTCGTCACTTTGATGGAGAAAACTGAAAAATGGATGGTTGAATTAATGATAGATTGAATGACGAATGATTGGATTGAAACTTATTTGAATTTTCAATTTCGTACATCAAAATACCTACAAGTTATTCATGTTCTTATAACTTAACACCCAATTCAAGATTAAGACGACTCCATTCAGGGATGAACTAATTTAAAAACTTATATTAAGTGGTTTTACATCGGTAGACCCAAGCTGTGGCCAATTGAATACAGCTCATAGGGACCTATACCTACTAGCCGGTAGGTTTGACCATGTAGCGTAGGAGCACCCTCTCACAAAAGCTACGTTTCATACGATGAGTCAGAGAGCTGGAAGCCCCCTCCTTTCCCCTACCCTACAGGTCGCCAACGTGCAAGCATATATGTAACAGCTTAACATGATGCGAGTCGTACGCTTATCTGCCGACTTTGTTGTATAAATAAACTAGCTGTGCCCCCCGACTTCGGCCGCGTAGTATTTAACGTAACAAAAATTTCGGGATTATCGGGATAAAAAGTATCCTATATGTTAATCCCGGTTATAAACTATATGTGTTCCAAATTTCATCCAAATCCGTTCAGTAGATTTTGCGTGAAGGAGTAACAAACAAACATACATACATACATCCACACTCACAAACTTTCACATTTATAATATTAGTAGGATAAAAAACACGTGGATGTTGACTCTCTCGCATAATTGGAACATCATACTTACTAAGTTTAAAAAATGTAAAGCATTATCAATTCAACATGCCTATTCCTGTACCTAATGGCAACTCTACTGTAAAACGCCAATGTATATTTCAAGCGAAAATATGGCAAAAACGGATTCGAACATTTCCCCACGCGAAAACGCGCGAATTTGAGTTGGAAACTACCACTAATGAAAGCCGCAATTACACCGGCATACGTCAAGAGGACCCGCCCGCCGCTGGAGTAAACGTTTAAGGCGCTACGGGCAGAAAAATGAATCTCAGTTTTGGGGCGTGGTTTAGCGTAGCGAGTGCCCCGAGCGAGATCTATAGCTCTCGCTCGCAATAGTCACGTCATCACGTCGCGGTTGCCATGGTTTTGAATTCGGCACAGAACCATGGAGGGGACTTTTATAGTTTTTTTAAATAAAGCACATTTTTTATTACAATATGTTACTTCAATATTATCTACTACATTATTATTTGTTAATAGGTTATCAAATATGTTATTATGAATGTATGTATACATATGTAGTTATTACGGAGTGCCGCTACAGTCCGTTTCAATCCGTGATTTTACCTAGATTTATATGAGATTGATCGCGTAATTTATACCTCCTTAGATATAACCCATATTCTCTAGTTTGACACACGGATGTCTTATGATGTAAGTAAATAATCTTGTGACGTATTTTTTTATATAAAGGCGTAAATAAAATCCATAGAAGATATTGGATCAAGGTAATCCAAAGCAATTGGATTTATTTTTCATAATAATCCGTAAGGTCTTTTAACATAGGTACCTCCTGTTTATTTTATCGACTCCTTAGAATTGAAAAAGGATAATAAAACCGGTCAAATTCGTGTTGGAACACGCATACTTTAGGGTTCCGTAGACATTGCACCACTTTTCAATAATAATAAATGTACTTGTTTGTAAATATATATGTATGTATAATGACGACCGCTTGGCGCAGTGGTTCGAGCGTAGGCCGCTTGGCTCACTACACCGGGTGGTTGCGGGTTTGATTCCCGTCAGGGTAAATTTCGGAAGTGACCTTTTCGTAATTTGCCCTGGTCTGGGTAGATGAGTTATCCCTTCTCGGCAACTGTGCTTTGTACCCAGGGCAAATCTTAGTAGCGGAAGGTAAGGATACGCACGCACGGTGGTACCCCGCAGCGCATTTATTGCATCTGACATATTCATCACTGACGTATATATATTTTCCGCAAGCCCCGCATTTGGTAGCTATTATTAAATGTGCAATTGCCCTGCAGCTCACGGTGACACAGCTATAAAATGAAGTCTCGCTAGCTTAATTAGTATTAATGTAGATAATTTGATGAGATTTGCTTTAAGAGCACTTTAGCTTTACTTTTACTTTCGGCGGGTAGGATTGCAAAATGTATACAGTTCGAGGTGTATTTTACTGTTTTTACACGTAAATTTGCACAGATTCGATGACCATTATTTTATAACACTTTTCACGTCAACTATTTTCAATGTACAATAAAAAGTTAATAAATTGACACTATTTTGTTTTTATTTCTAATGACAATAATAAAATTTTGTTTCAGCAACTTTGGGTAGCCTACCCTCAATCAAATATCAAATATCAAATATATATATGGGTAGTTTCTAAGAATCTCCGCTCCGGATCCCATGGACCGCGTACCGAACTAACGTTTCAATCCTAAAAGAACTCAACATCAAAGAGAGATTATCGTCGACTGTGCAAATACGAATCCTCAAGTTCTTTGGGCACATCACCCGCAACAAAAACTCAATGGAACGATTAGTGGTGCAAGGGAAAGTTGAAGGCAGGAGACCACGTGGGCGCTATCCAACACGGTGGACAGACCTCATAAAATCCGTGACACACTCAACCGTGAACGACTGCTCTCACTTAGCCAAACATAGACCCACATGGCGACATATCGTACGAGCAGCGGTGGCACAAGAACCGACCGAAACATGACCACGACCGCTCTGACAAGAGTGCTACGACTTAGAAGAAGAGTTTCTAAGATTATATTAGATTTTTTCCTTAGAAACTACCCACATATATATCTGTGATTCTATCAACAATATTTTGAACAGCAATGAAGTTATTTCTGAAATGTTTACCCTTTATTATTTATAATACACCAAAATCTAAAATATTTGAGTAACTGTTCAATCCATCTCGTTCCCGTTCTCTATCTATGTTTTCTTTATTTTGTCTTTTCATCGTTTGCGCTTCTTTTGACTTCATATCTGTAGTTTCTCCCTTACCTGCATCTTTTGCAAAAACAGCTTTTTTATTTTTTTTTGCAACTACGTAGTCAGGTTCTCGTATAGGTCTGTTTCGGGTATGTCGCGGATCAACCAGTTCGGGTAAAAGGCAGTCAAAGTAAAAAGATAACAACTTTGGTTCCATTTTGGATTCCCAGTAGTGGTCGTCTTTTAAAATTAATTCAGTCTTTATTTTATTTTCCCCATACCAAACAGCCAGTAAACATTTGTCTATCTTACAAATATGCAATTGACCTTGTACTTGCATGTACCAATCCGAATTGTAATTAACGCACACTTTTCCACTTTTTTTTTCACGGCGCCAAAAATGCATTTTGCCCTCCTGAATAGCGGCATCTATTCCTATTTTAAAAGGCGCAATAGGACATTTTATTTCAACAAGCATTTCACCAGTATCCGTAATTCCATCTGGTGAGGCTCCTAAAAAGGGGTACTTTTCGTCGATGAATAGGCCACATTGTTTTATTTTTAAATTTTCTAAAGCAATCAGTTGCTCTAAAGCTGGTTTTTCATTTTTTTTTCCATGACTAATAGATGAAACATGGTCAATACATGGTCTATATAGTATGTTTTTCACCATATTGGCACAACTATTTGTTTTCACCCTTTTTACAACTTTGCCGAAATTTGATGCTGTTAAAAGATTTCTTCTTAATTCTAACCACTCGCCGCTCTCACTTTGTAGTATTGTTCGTTGTTCTATATCCTTGCGTTCATCTGCAGTTTTCTCTAAATTTTTGAGGAATATTTGCTTGGCTATTTCGTAAGTTGCCGAGTCCATATCAGGTTTGTCGGCATTTTCACCATAATGAAAATCTATTTTCTTAGAAAATAAACGTCGGTTTTTGTGTCTTGTCATAGTTTGGTTGTATTTTCGTTTTTTGTCAAGTTTTTCTTCATATTTCTTTATTTTTGATACTGGACTTTCATCATTAATAGTTTTGTAGACAGTAGTTAATATTTTCCCAGAATTAAATGATACTACTGCCCCAGCACATCTTGCTTGATAAGATCGTTTAAGGGCATAGTTTATTCTCTTTCCGCCGATAAATTTAGCAACTACCCCATTAAATCGCTCAACAACATTGCTATCCACGTTTTCAATTAGGCTTCTGGCATGAGACGCAACATTGCTGACTAAGAACCGAATCCGCTGCCAGAGAATGGTGTTAGAAGAAAGTTTTGCCGTACCATCTGCACTACAAATATTTGGATTACAAGCACCGTGATCTTCAATTGCATGACACATGGCATTTGTTATATCATTGTGAAGATTTTTTATATTATCTGATTTGGTATGATTTTGCAAATTGTGATATTTAATTGCATCACATATATATTTTCGCGCTTTTAAGAATACATTATTATTTAGTTTATTTCTTTGGGCAAGAGGGTAGTGTGTGTCATTTTTTAGTCCCTGCAATTTGTTGCAAAAATTTCTAAGAATATGATTTTTGCAACCAATTTTCTCGACAGTGATGGAAGGATATGGCCGGGTGTCAATAATTTTTGCATATGTGCTACTATCACCATCTGCAATGTATCTTCCATATATAAGTCCATGCATTTCAATGGATTGTTTAAACCCTTCTGCAATGATAGTAGATTCCATAGAAGTTGAAGATCCACTGTAGTTTTTAAAGCACTCATGACTTTTAACTGTCTCATTCCGTTTTTCTGCTCTAGCACAAATACAGCAATACTTATTTTTAACTCCCATAAATAAAACCTGACCAAATCGTCTACCTATTATTGTTGCAGCTCCTGATAATGCAGTATAATTGGTTTTATATGAGCGTTTGCACCAACAACCGTCTAGAATTACGTCGATTATAGGTATTCCGTCTTTAGTCACGCTTCCTTCCTGAATAGCCGCCTCTCTCTCCCGGTCTCCAGCTTTTCTCATTTCTTCCCATGCTGTCACCTCCCACTCATCACATACTATATCTTGATTTTTTTTATATTTTTTTTCAGACATGGCTGGTAAATCAAGGGCTGCTATCAAATTATTTAGTTGTGCATTACCACAGCCAGCGGCCATCATCCCCTCAACTGCCATTTTGTTTAAATTATGTGTCGTGTTTTGTATTTTGAACTCTTCTTTACACATGGAACATGTGAATGTAAAAACAGATGAAAAACCAGAAACTTTTTCAGATTGAAACTCTATGGTATTAAGGCCGCAATGGAACAGGGATTTATGGCTCGACATCTTGACAACTTCATTGAAGAAAAATTTCATGTCGACAATTCTGTGGCCACTAATGTTAGCAGTTTGGGGACTCTGAAAAAAAAGTTAAATTATTGAAGCGAAGCTTCTTTACGGACGTTCGGGGCGCTCGCTGCCCGGGCACTAAAACGGTGAAAAGCGTAACGCGTAACGCGTAACGCGTAACGCGTTATTTTTATGTTACACTCTGCCTACCCTGTTTCAAAACCCTATGCACGCCACTTATAATATATCTAATATCTACTGCAAAGCTTCGCTTCTCTCGGGCGTCCCTAGACGGCACTGATTTTTTTTTAATGTTAAGTACGCTAAATCATTTGTAGCATAATATATAATACTAGCTGAGCCCGCGACTTCGTCCGCGTGGGATTTAACTTAACCGCTCCCGCTCCCTAGTTCTGAGCCCGCGCGACAGCACCCATTTGTTTTTTACTATTGTCTAAAATTAAAGTAGCCTAAGTTACGCCTTATAACATCAGCTATCTGCCAGTGAAAGTCCCGTCAAAATCGGTCCAGCCGTTTCGGAGATTACCCGGAACAAACATACAGACAGACAGAAAAAAAACGCGTTTTTGCTATAGGTGTCGTATGTACTTTCATATGCATTTAGTGAAAAGGTGTTATTTTGATTTTACAAACAGACACTCCAATTTTATTTATTTGTATAGATAAATATTGCAAATTAAACTACTTACATTTCTATCAACATCAACAATGTATGGCAATGGTTCACAATTATTTACATTTAACAATAATGCAGTAGTTATCCCGGTATCACCGTCATTACGCTGCTGTTTTCCGATTCTGAAATAAATTTATTGACTGCAGCGTTTAGTGTCAGGAGTTCATACATATTCATAATAATGTACATTAATAATTTAGTTACGTTTTGCTTTCCCGCATTTTAAGAGCCTTTTGCCTAAGATACTCCAAATATTGGCGTTTCCTCATTTTATATTTTTTTATTTTCCCCATTTTTAATGTACAATTACTATGTACTTTTAGACACTTTATCCACACTACACACAAAACTGACAATTTTTAATATGAATTATACCGATATAAAAAACAGGCATAAGTATGGTTATGAAAATGCCAGTGATGCATTTACTTAATGTACGGAAAATATGAGATGATGTAAAAAAAGAAAAACCCGACACGGATATTAATTTATATTAATTCTAGATTTCTAGCTAAAGTAATTATACGATCACTAGAAAATTATATTCAGAAGTGACATCTTTTTGGCACATGTCAGATGCCTTATAAAACAACAAACATACTTAAGGAGGTGTTATTCTAACTTTATATTTAACTTGTTGTTTGCGCATAACCATGGGCCAACGGGCTCACTCGCTATTGGTTCTCGATGACGCGACATAATCAAGAGCACCAATCAGAACGCGCGAACGATGACGACGACGAAGTTGCGACAGTTACAATTTTCACACAATATAGACGGCACGCACGGTGACCTACGCATTTAAATTTACTTTTTTTTTCTAAATGGAATAACTTTGTAAAAGCGAAATTAAGGTCAATATATTTGTCAATTACACAAGATTTACGCATTTGGATTTCCTTCACCTCATCGACCTATGTGAGTTGAAGAACTCAAACAATTGTATCCCAATAAAATCGATTCAAATTGAAATCGTTTATTTTGTTTAGGCCTACGGGGGCACTTACAAATTGTAAATTTTTTTTTTCTTATATCTTCAACCGGATCGGAACGCGACCTCGACTGAGAAGATCCAACAAGAAACTCAGCGGGTTTGTCTTTTTACATTTTGTTATACTTCTTTTTGGAACGAAGTTCCTTATCGCTCGTTGCGAAAGGGGGCTAGACGGAAACAATTAGTTATGCTATAGTTGTAAGCCGTGCGGCGTGCGCGTGTTTCACTGTCTGTCTCTCTCTCTCTTATAGAAAGCAAGCCTTACATTTACATTTACATTTACATTTACATTTACATTTACATTTACATTTACATTTACATTTACATTTACATTTACATTTACATTTACATTTACATTTACATTTACATTTACATTTACATTTACATTTACATTTACATTTACATTTACATTTACATTTACATTTACATTTACATTTACATTTACATTTACATTTACATTTACATTTACATTTACTTTACTTCTAATTCTACTTCTACTACCATCGACGATTGACGACCGCTTGCCACAGTGGTTTGAGCGAAGGCCGCTCGGCTCACTGTACCGGATGGTTGCGAGTTTAATTCCCACCGGGCCAACTTTCGGAAATGTCCTTACTGACCTGTGAGCATAGTGAGTATCTTCTGCGAGACCTCGTAGTCCAAGTTGGTGTACTTGGAGTCTGTCATGTCGTAGATAAACACGAGGCCGGATAAAAACAATAATGAATCCTGACAGTGATTCTGCACAAGTTCCGGATATTGCAACTTCGTTCCAACTGGGTGTCCCTTGACACCTCTCAAGTTTTTTTTATCGCCAGTTGCTTCTATAGTTAATAATTACAAACTAGATATTAATATAAATATAATAGCTCCATATTAATATAAATGTGATACCCATGTACTTAGGGTGTTTGTTTTTTTGCCATCCGCCATCTTGGAATTCAAAATAAACGTCATAATCGTTATCAGCACATTAAAAAACCTAGAAATCGATACCCATGTCGGTGCTTTAGATATTTTGCCATCCGCCATCTTGGAATTCAAAATAAACGTCATAATCGTTATCAGCACATTAAAAAACCTAGAAATCGATACCCATGTCGGTACTTTCGAATTTTTGTCATCCGCCATCTTGGATTCCAAAATTAACGTTATAATCGTTATCAGCACATCAAAAAACCTAGAAATCGACACCCATATCGGTGTTATCGGTTTTTTGTCATCCGCCATCTTGGATCCCAAAATTAACGTCATAATCGTTATCAGCATATCAAAACACCAAGAAATCGATACCCATATCAGGTTTTAGAATTTTTCATTTTCCGTTACAAGCTCTTGGACAGTTTTTTTTATTAGACTAAAGGCGACATAAGGTGACTCCACTCTCTTTGTATCCTGTTTGGTTACCCACTCGGCACGCGACCAAATTTCACCCGGCTAGGAAAATTTTATTGTTTTATGTTATTTAAATTGGTGTTTAGCCTCCCCATTATTTAATTTATAATTTATATTTACTTACTAGTTATTACAAAATTTATTAACGTAAAATTTAATCAAATTTACGGATATGCTGATCTGAAAAAAATCGGCATAGGTCCGACCTCGATGACGTCCGCAGACGACTGAGCTAGTTAGAATATGACAGTGATGCAATTACTTCATATATAGAAAATATGAGATGACACTAGTGACCGCGCGCCCGGAAGTAAACCACATAAGCGCTAAACAATATTTCTTTGGTTTTTAACAAAACTAGGGAATGGATTTAAACTTTCGGTTATCCGATCCTAGATATTATCAATTACTATGTGTTAGAAAAAAAATCGTGATCTAATTCGTAATAATATCGTGGATGAAACGAAAATAAAAAGCAATAACAGCCAACTTTGGATTTTTTTTCTATCGAGGAAATTTCACTTAATCGTGTTTACCTTCTATGTAATCCTAGTTAATGTTCTTGAATAACACATATCTGAAAATAAGCTTCTTAATCTATAAAATGATAGAAATATTTCGAATTAAAAACCCAAAAATTACGAATGCCTCAACTTAATTAAAACTAAAAAAATATACCGCGACTCCCGTTTCACAGATAGTTTCTCATTAAACTTGGTTTCGAGCGGGTTTCGTGTTTCAAAGCCAAGTCGGCTCACTCCGGTGTGAATTAGGCCGAACTTATTTCTTGGCGGTGTCATATCAAACCGTTTGATCATCCTGAGGAGACGTTGCCAGGGCTCCACATTCCCCAGATTAAGTTTAAGTGGACGATAAAAGACGGTTTTAAATAAAACGCTATTAATTATGTATTTTAAAATGTTAATCATCATTATGGGTCTGATAAAAGCCGCATAAATGTTTATAAACTAGGTATTAGATTAGTCTTTTTTTATTACTTAAATAACAATGTTGGTAAACAAGTGTATGAACCGCCTGATGTTAAGTTACCGTAGCCTATAGACGTTTGCAGTTCCAAAGGCATTGTACGCACGTTGCTGACATGGGATATGGGATGGTCGTCTGGCACTTAAAGTACGAAACGTAGCTGTAAAAGTTACTTTGCACTGGTTTCTCTGAGTCAACTAATTCTTACTTTCTTACTAATATTATAAATGTGAATATGTTTGTTACTCCTTCACGCAAAAACTACTGAACGGATTTGAATGAATTTGGAACACAGATAGTTTATAACCCGGATTAACATTTATAGAATACTTTTTATCCCGATAATCCCGAAATTTTTGTTACGTTAAATACTACGCGGATGAAGTCCGTGGGCACAGCTAGTTCTATACATAAAACATGTTTATAATTCATTAATAATAATAAATGGTCCCTAACTAAGCAACGCTTGTACTATGGGTACTGTACAATGGACTGAGGGCAATCCCAGTGACACCCAGACCAGGGCAAATTACGATAAGGCCATTTCCGTAATTTAACCTAGCGGGAATCGAACCCGCAACCACCATGTGCAGTGAGCCGAGCGGCCTACGCTTGAACCACTGCACCAAGCGGTCGTCATATTATAATATTACGACTAGTTTGATAGTCATCGCAAAAACTGTTGACTTCTGAACGATAAATAAGCACGTCTTCGAATGGCCTGGCCTCATTATTATGTATTGAGTATTTTTTTCTATGGCACGGTCGCTGATCACGAAGACATTCGTACACTGACCCGTTATTACCTGTCTCTGTCACTCCCGCGTAAATAGAATACGTCTCGCTCACACAATTGCCGTGAACTGCGTGTGACCGGCAACTGTGTGAGCGAGACGTATTAGATTTACGCGGGAGTGACAAAGACAGGTAATAACAGGTCATTGTACGAATTTCTTCGTGATCAGCGACCGTGCCATACCAAATGTTAGTCGTGACAAAATACCCCCCGTTCTACAAAGATAAAAAGGTCTGATTACTTCTGAAACGTCCCACGTGGGTAGTGGTATCAATCACGGGGAGATTAGGATCTCTACCATTTGTTCCTGTAACGGCTACCTATTAGGTGTCATCAAGACCGTGGAACGTGGATGCCATTGTCTCCTATGTTTAATGGATTAAATGGTGGTCACTATTATTAATCATTAAGTCCTTTGTTTACCACGGATCATTTACCTCCGCACCGCCGTCAACAGTATGCGTGGATGTCATAAAAGGCGAATACACTGCCATGTGCCAACATTTCGTTACTGGTATTTTTATTCCTTGCCCTACTTGGAATAAAGGCGAGATTGTTTTTTAAACTCCTCTTGTCATATAATGTATTTTTCTTAATATTGCGATAAGAGGTAGAAATTCCGAATCGGTTTAACTAATAATGATGATTAGGTATAATATATTTTATGCATGTAAACTTCTTCAATATCATTTAATTTACAGGTCAGGGAACACACAACTTCATACAACTGCAGAGTACCTTTGCAACTCATTATAAAATACCTAGTTTCTGCCCGCGACTTCGTCTGCGTAGACTTAGGTAAAGTATTCTATGTGTTAATCCAGGTTATAAACTATCTGTGTTGCTAATTTCATCCAAATCCGTTCAGTAGTTTTTGCGTGAAAGAGTAACAAACATACATCCACACTCACAAACTTTCGCATTTATAATATTATTAGGATTTAAAGATAATATTGGACACAAATATCACAAACGTCAATTCATTCGGATCGTGTGCGGCCATTAAACGCAAAAACTGCAGCCCTCCAAACTCTATTTTTAAAGTTCCGCTTTGGAGACTCGCACACCGATATAATACAGAGTTTTATGTCCGCCCATAATCACATCCTTTCGTGTAAATGTCTCAATTAGGTACGGGAGGATGTGTGGGACACGCTCGCGTTTAACGACTTTTGAATGCGACGCTTTTGATGGCCGCAATCCGTAACGGTGTGCTGATTGCATTATCGCTTTTGTTTCGTTGCTCGAGGAAATATGTACAAATGTTGGTTAATGGTGTATTGTTTGACCAATGTTTGCTTGAGTTACACACAGTCAACTACAACTGGTTTTAAATGGTTTCTGTGTGGCGAAAGGCTGGGTTATTTTCCTGGGTGAGTTGGGGCTGGTGGAATCGCGAATGGGGAGTCCTCAGGCAGGATGAAAACAGGTGGAGTTGAGACGAGCGCCATTGACATCAGTGGGAATTGCCACAACCCTCTATTTTTTCAACATATAGTATGTAGCATGTATTATAACATACATTTAAATACACAACATAACAAACGCCTATTCTTCAAGCATGTTTGCCAGAAACGTGAAACACAAATCAATTTATATTTATGATGAAAATAGAGCTCCATTATACACTGGGTCAGAACACAAACAAAAGACCCAATATCGGTACAATCGCGCACAGTTCGTTTACCTTAATAATGCTGTAACAATGAAGTTATAACGCCCACGCATTGATCTGTATCAAATATCTATCGACACCTACGTAAGCATTGTAATAGAGCTGATGAATAAAGCTCATTTTCCATTGCACACGGAAACAGGTGAGCTATGAGGTAGGAGTGAATAATTGATATTCTGTCAAGTCGTTGCTAAACAAGTCATAAATATCCTGTATCTTTTCCTCAGACTGCATTTAAACTATGACGATGTTATATTTGACATAACTCAGGTGTATTAACATGTCTTACTTCTTTGGAATAACACGTTGAATCTTCCTCATAATGATCATCTTCTTCATCATCATCATCATTTATCAACGTGAAATCAATTTGGGCTTGACAGATTAGCTGCATGTCATAAAACGCCTATAATTGTACAACGAGATGTAAGTGGATGACACTTGCTATAATATGGTACACATCATCGCCAAACATTTAGTACCCAAGTCTTACAATTTGAAACATGCAATACAATCATAGTACTAAATATAGCTACTGAATGTCTTTCGATATTTCAAAGCGTAGCGAGGTGCCGTGGGGCGTCGCCTTTATGAATGAATCGTTTGGTATGAATAAATAACTCGAAATAAATTTTGTCATCTAAAGATGGTCTTTGTGATTGTACATTTGTAGATTCATTGATGTTATATGAAGCATTTTGAGTGTATTCTTGAATTGAAAAGGGTAGACCAGATATTTCTATTTAATTATTTCCGTGACCTTATTTATAATGACGTCGACATGGCATTAAAATTTATTTATTTTTAATATGTGTCTATTCGTGTGGTTATTACTATGACTACAATAAATGATTAATTAAAACAATACTAATTAAAGCAATACTATTAAAGTAATTTGGACTCGGTGACAAAACCCCATATGAACCTCCACCCATTTATCTAAACGGAGCTCCGCTCACTAGAGTAAAAAAAGTTCAGATATTTAGGGCACATTGTCACCGATGATCTAAAAGATAATGAGGACATTGAACGTGAACGCAGAGCGCTGGCTGTCCGGGGTAAAATGTTGGCTCGTAGGTTTGCTCGTTGCACAGCTGAAGTGAAGTTAGCGCTATTCAAAGCATATTGCCAATCTTTTTACACGAGCAGCCTGTGGTTCAACTATACTCAAAGGGCCTACAGCGCACTGCGGGTTCAATATAATAATGTCTTCAGGATGTTGCTGCGATTGCCGCGGTTTTGTAGTGCGTCTGCGATGTTTGCCGAACCGCGTACGGATGATTTTTACGCAATAAAACGCAAGCGGGTGGCGTCGATGTTAAGCAGAGTACGCGGCAGCAGCAACAGCATTCTGAGGATAGTTTCTGGTAAATACCAATGTCCTATGCACTCGCTCTGGGTAAGCATCGTCGTTGGGACGGTAAAATAATGTGTGAACTGTGTACATTCTTAACCTAAGTACTAACATAGTTTGTAAGCCCCCACAATTACTAACAATAATATATGATGGATTATGTAATCTGAAATAAATAAATTATTATTATTATTATTAATACTTGAATATTGTTTATTATATTTTAAACCCCTTTTCAGATTGAAAAGTTCAACTTCAATGAAAACAGAATAGCTAATAAACAAAACAAGACGTAATACATTAGGATTATTATGAATCCTTAAGTATTTATCAACGAAGACAAGTTGACTCTAATTTATTTCCCAGCTTAACGCTCAAAGAAACAATGTAAACCAGCTCTTAAGATCATTGAAATACGACTAACATACATTACTACACTACTATTTAGTTATTTTGTCTATACACTAAGCGTTTGTAACTTTATCTGTATTTTGAAGATACTTTAAAAAAATACAGAAAGGGTATGTATTTCTGTTTGGTTGATCGGCAAAAAAAATATCTAAAATCTAATTAAAATTACACTCACGGAGTTCCAAGTTCCAGTAATGAATAAACAAGTTTACAGCATGTTTTATCTAAAACAAGTTCGCTAGATATCATTGCCAGCATTTTAATAAATAATTCCACATCCGAGCGCCAGTGCAAAACAAAGCAAAAGAAAATATCCCCCGCTTTCCGCACGAAGAAACCCTGTAGTGCAGGGGGACTGAGTTTTAACACGAGACGACCTACAACTCTAGTGCTCCGGCGACTCATTAGGGGCCCCGCTCTGCTAGGTAGGGGCCTGAGGGGCCTTAGCCCCAAGCAAAAGGGGTTCTTCAGCTCTCAAGAGTCATCCGTGAGCGTACGTCACTAGTACGCCACTATCTTATACAGAGTAAAAAAATGATGATCATATTTTTGATAACACTGCGAGTATTGCACAAATTTTGTTGGAAAATACTACAGTCTGTGACACGCAGCAAGGAGGTGTGAGCGTACTGTGCAATAATAGTACCTGTCCTCATAGCAGTTAGGTCGCGAGTTTCTCACAGTACTAAAACTTGTATGGCTACAATTCTCCGGTCACATATTTTAGACTTTAAGTCTCTGTTAATTTGAAATTGTCTTAATTTGTTTTGTCTGAGTGGCACATTTGTTTCTTGGCCTCTTGGGTGCTTCTATTTACGACGTGACCTCAACAGCCGTAATGTGAATTTAAAGTTTATGTTCTAATTAAAATTAATACCAAGAGTTCCTTTTCAGTGGTTGTGAATCGACGCCGAGGGCGAATCCGGAGATTGGTATTGGTATGTCATTTTCTTTTCTAAGACAATCAGTATTAGGTAAGTTATATCTAACCATAAAAATATTGCAGAGACTAGGTTGTTTCACACCTTATGCTGCATGCACATGTTGTTGAGCCGATAAGTCGGCCTTCATAACGCATATAAATATTATGTAAATACCATAACGAAACGAGTCATAAACTTACAACTAAACAGTAGCGCAGAAGCGAAGATATCTCGATCGTTTGCGCCGGCCGTCGTAAACCTTTATTTATTTGAGCCACCTTTAGTGTGAGCGTATGCTGACACACAGGTGACGCTATTGACGCAGCGCAGGGCAGAGAAGATTTTGTAACTTATGGGCAAGCACAGAGTTATGTTCGCTGTGACGTAGGCACGTGGCACGCAGATATGTATCTGTCTTAGGATCGTATTAATAAATAATCCCAAGTCTGAGAGCGATCATAACCGCTAGAGTGTCACGAGCACCTACGTCGGTGTATAAGATTTGAATGCTCCAAGTGTCGCGTTCACCTACGGGTGGGTATAAGACGCTAGCGGTCATTAGTTGTTTATATGCTACGTTTAATAACACGTCAACGATAATAGGGCTTCATAAATCGATTATGTCAAAAACTATCTGTTTTTACTATCGATTCTTGAAAATAACGTTACGGATCGACACAAAAAAAAATTGCATATATCCGAAATATTGCGACACATGAGGCAGAGAGCGCTCGGAGTTGGGGAACATTGGAAGGGTTTAGTACGCTTTCGATATGTCATTTTGTTCTGAAATGACATTTCTAAGATAGCTCTCAGACTTGAGATCGATTTATGAATGTGGCCCTACTCTGCTCGTTGTAATGACAGTACATATTCTGCGCAATGACACTGACATTTGTGTAGTTAGTAAAATCTGTATCATTTAGCTGTGCTAATTATATCATATAGCGACTGGCCCAAGCTTCGCACGGGTATTACTTAGCAGTGTTTCTCTACTAAATTATGCATGTATTATACATTATAAACAGTTCTCTTGAATCACTAGATCTATTAAAAAAACCGCATTAAAAACCGTATCTTAGTTTTAAAGATTTGCATACATAGGGACAGACAGCGGGAAGCGACTTTGTTTTATACTATGTACTGATTGTTTTATGTCTCAGTGTACGCTTATTCTGTCACTCGTTAGTCCGTTTCTTGTATTTTAGCCACGGCTTTAGCGCACTGAGTCTAATATACTGTTCAACATTGTCCCATAAATTGTCACTTAAAATGCCCTTCGGATAACACGGAATGCTCGTAAAGAATTGTGGTAGGTCCTTTGTGGATTAGTAAACAATCTGGATCGAGTAGGAAGTGTTACCAATCGGGATGGAGTAGAGTTTATGTATCTGCTGTTTAAGCTGTTCTGTAGAGTTTTAAGTCGGACATTAAGATGTGAGAAATCTTTATAAAGATGTCTTGTGGTAACATAATATTCTATTATGCATCCTTTGTATTATTATTTATACATTGTTTTAAACATTTAATAAGATATGGACAAATTAAAAAGACGTAAAAATTTCGTATTAAATTACCTCGGTAGCCTCTGAAAAAAATTGTGAAATAAGTTTGGTCTCATATACCTATAGTCTATCTATATGTTTGTTCCGGCTAATCTCCGAAACGGCTGAACCGATTTTAATGAGACCTTTACTGGCAGATATCTTATCTTATAAGGAGTAATTTAAGCTAATTTTATATATTATGTTACGTATCACACGGGCGGAGGGAGGCGCGAGCATTAGCTAGTATAAAAATAATAACGGTACCTATGTGCATGAAACAACAGCAGCATTGATCGAGTACTGTTCAGTAAACATATTCCGCACGTCGCCACCCCTCCCCCGACGGGCCATCTATCGTTAAAGGCTAAAGCTTAGACAAATCTATACTGGAATCGGTCCACTATCCCATCACTCTTAATAATGAAGGATCATGATGTAGATTGATAAGCGGACCCTCGCCTTCTGATACAGAGAGTGTTATATCGTAGATTTGGCTTTTGGAAGTCTATTTTCTATGTAGTAGGTAGTTATCTAGCGATAAGCAAATGATAGATAGAGTTCTTCAACATAAATTTCCAAATAAAAGTGATATTAAGTCGCAAGGTAGAAAATCAAATATCTTAAGAGAAAATCCAAATATACAGTGGTATGCAAGCACAGATCGTACAACGATCTGGATAGGTATCTTTGCATGAAAAATTAGGCCACAGCAAGTCCAAGATAGTGACCTTATGAGACGGTAAAGGGAGGCTTTTTGTCAGCAATGGGACATATAAGACACGAGAATCAAACCTAGGAGCACACGACAAAGAAGCTTCAAAACACTTTGCAAATTGTAGGCTTTTAGAACGCACATCTAGTTAAGGACACGAGGACGTTTTTATATTCCTTCAAAATTACCTTCTGATATCTCTAAAAATTCGATACTCTACACCCTGTACCTTCTCATTACTTAAAAGGATTACAATTTTATCCCATTCGTCGGCCGGACTGTCCTGACGTGTATTTCCTTGATCTCCTCGCCGATCCGCATGATTGATGGCTAGCGGATTTACTTCAGTGTAATTAATGAGCTTATATGATAGCCAGTGTTTGTGGTAGTATTAAAATCTTTAAAAAAAAAGTGGGAAAATGCCTGGCAATTGTTTTTCTTTATGTCCTACTGTTTCGCAGTCTAGACATCTTTTTTCAGTACATCTAGGTCATCATGCTTATATTCCCTAAGTCTGCTCAAGTGATGGTGATTATCTAAGGGCAACCATTGCCATTCTGACTTATCCTATCACTCCAAGTCCATGCGATAAACGTGTCTCGACATACACCTGACCTGATATCGAAAAAAAAATATGGATTGTAGCGAGTAATTAAATCAAATGACATTTAGTAAGAAATCATTTTTTTTTGTGGAAGGTACATCTTCTTTAGCATGAACTAAGGCACCGTGAAAAATATCATGCATTATTAAAATAATACTAAAATAAAAGCTACATAGGTATTTCAGATTGTATAATGACATTAACGTTATCCAATTAGGTACCTGTATATTAACAAATGAACACAGACGAAGAGCAAAAAATATTTTAACCCTTTTGACGTCCCACTCCTGGGCACGGATCTCCCCTCAACACGAGGGGGATTCAGGCCATTATCCACCACATTGGCCTAGTACGGGTTGGCGGATTTCACACGTCTTTCGAAAATTGGTTAGATCTTCTAAGATATGCAGGTTTCCTCACGATGTTTCCTTCACCGTAAGCAAGTGATAATCATATAGAAATTAGGATTCGCACATAGATTTCGAAAAATCCAGAGGTGCGAGCCGGGGTTTGTACCCAAGAGCTGGTGCCCGCAAGACGCCCGCTTATCCAATCGGCTATCACTGCTAACGTAAGTAATAATTAATTTTTTCAGTTATATTAATGTACGATTCAACTTTCAGAAGTTCCAAGGAAAACCTTTTAAGTATACCTAAATTGTTAAGGGCACGTGTTTCATTTCCATATAAAAAAAAACAGAAAAGTTGGTCGTTAAAATTTCTGCACGGGTCAACGCGAAGGTTACGTGAGGGGGCGAATTTCAGAGAATCATTCATGGACATCATTACCGTACCAACACGTAAGCATTCGGATATTATTGTGCTCAAAATAGAGATACCTATTCATACAAGTTTATCGCTGAGATTCAGAATTCAATATATTTTTTGTTGTCTCCTGAGAATTGTGAGCAAGTGACAGATTTATTTGATACTAAAAAATAAAGCTAAGAAATCTTTATTTTTCGTATTCAACGAAGACCCTATGGAATTTTGAAGTGTGTATCAAATAATAGTGATTCGTTTCACAATATTGAAAATCAAATACTGGTATTAGTTGCAGTAGGTACTTACCTAACTATTCAATAATCATACGTGCGTAGGTTTCAAAAGATATTAATAATGTTAGAATACTACGCATAATGAGCTGCTTGTAAATAATATCCATTCCCTAAAATAGTTTTATAAAACTAAATAACCGTCAAAGTCATGATCAGAACATTTGGAGTCATCTTTTGATGAAAGAAATATCAAGCACGTAAAAAATTAATAATAAAAGGTAAGCAAACCAACACTCAGGGCTCGATTCACTAAACGATCGGCCGTTAAAACCTGTGATCAAGTAAATGTTCCAAAACGTCCATCGATTTAGCCGGAAAGCGGTTATTTCGATACTCATTTTCTTCGTGGGGATTGGGGAGGAAAAAAATTCATTTGGGACATTCACCACGTAAATAACGTATATATTATCATTACAACCTTTTGTGGGGGCCGGGAATTCAATTTAATAACATAACGTCAATAATGTAAATCATTGAATGAGGGAAAAACTTTTAGTATTATGGTATACTTATACACTTTTGTTCACCTTTGTTGCAAAATATTGAAAGGAGGAAAAAAATAATTAATAAAGAGACTCAACCTAATTTAATAATCACAAACAATCCCCTAAGAGTTATTCTTATCATTGTTTTATTTTAATTAACAAATTTAAGTTTAAAACTCTCGCATTTTACTATTGGGTCTAGGCCCTCTACACACTTATTTTATTTCTATAAGCTACGTCTGACGATTATATCTAATGAGGACACCGATGTTTGGCCCCAGATGAGTCCCAGGGAAACGCTTTGCTTTAGAACCCGCACGAATTTAATTGAAAGAGGGAATACGTGTTAGAAGAAAGATATCCGCTTCCCTCCGTTGCAAAGTGGAAGACAAAAATATATGTAACGGCTGATTGCCATAGAAGCAAAACCGTTTTAGCTAATGGAAGACCAGTGGTAAGGCGCCATTTCATTCGCTCGCTCGCTTTAGCATTTATTGATCCAGACGTGTCTTTAACAACTTGAAAAAACAAAATAGCATCACTGGCCTGATCGATATTTAATCGTCGGCCGCTTACACACAGGCAGCCAGCGCTGCGCGGACACCTTGGCCCCACGATAATTTGAACTAATAAAAAATTAAAAGCATTTCGAAAACATCATAATGTTAACAACGGCATAATTGCTTAATGGCGACCCCAACTTGTGATTCCTTATTATTTATTCATGAGAAGATGCTTGCCGATCTTCACATGCGATCGAGCGTTTGCACCGTGCCCCGAAATTACCTATCCCATTATGTCATCAAGCGTTTTATGAATCTAAATTCTTTATGATATGAATTAAGTATCTTTTTATAATGGCTCACCGTCATGGTTGCTTACACCCTCTCGATTAGCTATAATAAGCATTTAACAAACTTTATTATCGGGCATTATAATAATATTACATACTCTGCTAGGTATAGGATGATTTTGATATAATATTTGTAGGTTTAATTAAAGAATCTGTAATTAATCAAATGGAGTTGATATTACACTCAGGCTGACACCGAGAACAGTAAGAAAAGACTAGGCGAGGCAACTTAAGTGTTGGCCTCGGATGAGACATACGAGTACAAGGCATGCTAAGCCGTACAGAACGAGAGTCGCTAGTCGGTTCAGTTAGTGAGTACAAGGCTATTGGTAGATGAACTTCCTTGTTGACTTAGCCGTCGAAAGCGTGGCCTACTATGAGATATTGGGTTCGATTGCCAGGGTTATACTAAGTGATATTTTAAATTTGATAACTTAGTAACAGAGAATAGACTAGACCGGTGCACTGTTGTGTCTGTAAATAATCTTCAAGGTAGATGCATCAATAGTTTTACGTAAAAGAAACAGCGGTTATATAATGACTAGACAAAATTTATATATTAAGCGTTTGCCATGTGTAGCAGACGACTATCAAGTATATCACAGGAGTCTGTGCAATCGAATATAGAAGTATTGGAGCCTACCACTTAGCTATGGGTCAAATGTAGAGGTACAAACAATACTCCTCTACTAAAATCTTCGGCAAGTACACTTGTGTAATTTTTTATTGAGTTCTTATTTTGACTGTCATAAGTGCTATTTGATTATGGTCATCACGGAGAGATACAAGGATAGATCTTTAGCAGAACACATTAGCGTGATGTCTTCTCAGAAATAAGATGATTCATGTAAGATCTCAACATAATGAGGATCATTTTCATGGATCGGTTTTTGTAATTTGCGAATTACGGAATTTTTGGCATTTTTTGGAGGAGACAAAATGTGCAATTACTGACTGATTCATCGAATTATAGTGTATAATATCTTCGTTGGAAACAGATTAGGTATGCGGGTTCATCGATGTTTAATTCTTTTTTAAAATTGTATATAGAACTTGAACGTCGTTAGTGTGCAATAGGGAATGTGCGTTTATTTTTATTTATTTTAGCTCACCGTATAGGTACTATGAGAACGCTTAAGCGTATAAACATTTTGGTATTTAATTTAGTGAGTTTATTTGGAAGGTAGGGGGTGAAACTTTTATATTGTTGGATTGGGCGATGCTTAATTATTGACCTAGACATTCAATTTATTAGTATTATACGAGATATAAACCATCTAAAATGATCCCTTTTTAAAATAATTATTGATATAGAACTAACCCAATATTTAGTTGAAGGCTTTCAATTAAAAAGTGATTTCATTTAACGACATCGTGCAATCGAGGGACTTGCTCTTATTATTTCCTAACATGACGGACGAAACAAAAGATAGTAATTTGTAATCTAAACGTTTGGGAACACATCAAATTCGACAGCGTGACTCGTTGGCCCGTGAAATTAAATGCTAATATAAAATTATTATATTCCCCGTTGAATGTTCCTAACAACATTATAATGAGGGCTCTGGAAACGAGAACGCTCGTAGCGATGACTAATTTGTGTAATTCGTGGATAGATCTCGATTTTTTTGTCCGCCGTACTTACAAGAACAATTTTTTTTAGTACACTGAACCGGTATTGTGTTGGTAATTTAAAACGAAGCGTCGGCAAATAAAACCGCCTTTTTGATGTATTGTTTTAATTGTGAATAGGTATCGAGAGGTTTATTATCGGACCGTGAAATGTTTGTAATTATAATGGTTGTGGGTGTTATGTCTTGTATTATAGAACGCGTTTCGGGTGCCTCGTTAGCACTACTTGTTAGTCATACTAATATTATAAAGAGGAAAACTTTGTTTGTTTGATTGTAATGAATAGGCTCCGAAACTACTGAACCGATTTGAAAAATTCTTTCACTATTGGGAAGCTACACTATCCCCGGGTGACATAGGCTATAATATATTTTCAAAAAAATTAGGGATCCTTACTAAAACTCGAATAATGTAACCGCAATGTACCCGTGCGAAGCCGGGGCGGGCCGCTAGTAGTTAATAAATCGGAATTTAAATAAATTTAAATGGCGAAAATATTTTTTTCGGCTTTACAATTTGGTAATTGTTTTAACTTTGGTATTCTCTACACAGATTGTTGCTAAAGCGTCTACCTTGCAGTTTCTATAGTAAAATAATCATCGTTTAACTCCGTTTTCATCTGTCTCAAGTATAAGCAAAGATAATTATAATAGTTCTTGCATATTAGCAAATTCAAAGTCCGAAACTTATGATACAAACACTTAAATAACTTGTCAAAGTTCAGTCTTTCATCTGAAACTTACACCTTAAGCTAAGTATTAACTTGATATTCTTTGAAGAAATAAGTCAACGAGTTTACTGACGCACATTGAACTTCGAAACGAATATTTAATTATTGTGTCCGACAGACATAACGAAAAAGTAATTAAAGTTTCGAGATATTAGTTATCAACTTAATTTGAGGGTAATCCGAGCTACCAATCGTGCCCGAAATGAAAAGATTAAGTTCGGACGAGATTTACAGGAGTCGCATTAAAACGAAGCTATTTGATCTAATTTTATCATTAAATTCGAAAATATGAGCGGAAAATTTCCTTAATGTTTATCATCCTACTAATATTATAAATGTGAAAGTTTGTGAGTGTGGATGTATGTAGGTATGTATGTTTGTTACTCCTTCACGCAAAAACTACGGATACGGAACGGATTTGGATGAAATTTGGAACACAGATAGTTTATAACCGAGATTAACATATAGGATACTTTTTATCCCGATAATCCCGAAATTTTTGTTACGTTAAATACTACGCGGACGAAGTCGGCGGGCACAGCTAGTATTTTCATAAACTTACACTGGGTTCAATTTCTGTATGAGATTCAAATGGCTGTACCAATATGCGGTTGTAGTCAGTCATAACACCAGCAATCCAATATTGAAGGTACACAAGACGCGGCGGAGTGAAGGCGGCTTAGAAGCGATCCATGACGCGGGGAGGATAGGAAAACGAGGGTTAAAGAAAATGTATATCAAATGTTGATATAATAATGATCATTTTGTATTATCTTCACAACATTTGTTTTTATTCATGTAAGCCAACCAAGCATTTAAAAATAGCCAGAAACTACCACCCGTTCGGAATGCTGCTCCCACTGATAAGATCTGGCAAGAAACTCAATCGTTACTCTTTTCAACTATTAAAATATAGTGTACATTCTCAGGAACTGCAACAGAATGTGAGGAGGTAACACTATTGTCACAATAAAAAAGCAGTGATCAAATATGACTCAGATTTGGGTATTTAAATAAAATAAAAAAGCTAGTTTAATAAGGTGCGTATACCTACTCACAATTTACAAAAACAAAAGTTTTCGCATATTGTTTATCTTGTATTATCACATACAAAATAGGTTAAATCAAGTTGCATAGCGTCCAGCGATGAACTAACGTCGATAAAGATCATGTTCGTATATCAACGAAGAACTTCATTAATACTTCAATTATATAGTTTCGTATTGGCTGTCTTCACTAGGCACCTATCTATCAACTAATCTGAACCGTATATTTATGCACCTGAATTACTCTGTATGTATCGGGTCTTTTGAAACGGTACGTAGATGAGGACTAAACATACATAAGCCACGCTGTAGCCAACTGACTACAGCTCATATACGAGCTGGCTGAGTAGTACCACCCTCTCACAGAATATCAGCATAAAGTAGTTTTAATAGCTGCGTACGATGAGTGAGACAGCCGGAAGCTCAACCCACCCACTATCCCAATTCCTTTCCCCCTTCATGCTGGGAACATGCGAGCAGTGACATTAGTATTGTAAGCATCTATAGGCTACGGTAACTACTTAACATTAGGTAGGTCGTACGAATGTTTGCCGACTTTGGTACAAAAAAAAAACTAATTAGGTACTAACGAAAACCTAAAACGAAGAGGATGATTTACACCATGATATAACCAAGCAAGTGCGGCTGAACAGTATTACAGCTTAACGACCACTAATCAGGGGATGACATGGTTAAAGTAAAAATAGAAATCCACGTTCATAAATATCCGAACAGGGCCCTTTCAGACGACGTCGTCCGAGCATAAATATTCCGAGTTGAATGAAAGCGAGGACGCGAGGTGGTAAGTAATTGGTAACAGACACAGTCGGTTGACTGTCGGCTAAGGTCCGTATTAATGAATCGATCTCAAGTCTGAGAGCGACCTTGGAAATGTTATCCTAATGTCATCCCAGTACTTGATAAATTACAATGATATTAATCCTACTAATATTATAAATGTGAAAGTTTGTGAGTGTGGATGAATGTATGTATGTTTGTTACTCCTTCACGCAAAAACTACTGAACGGATTTGGATGAAATTTGGAACACAGATAGTTTATAACCGGGATTAACATATAGGATACTTTTTATCCCGATAATTCCGAAATTTTTGTTACGTTAAATACTACGCGGACGAAGTCCGTGGGCACAGCTAGTTAATAATAATCTGCACAGACCCAAAGTACATCACACCAAAAAAAACTACGTATAAATAAAATATTAATAATAAAAATTAACAGACTTCAAAAAACCTGGGTGCACTACAAGCTAGAAATAACTAGGGACCATATTTGTTTTATTTGGAGTCGGTGATCTGATGATGAAGCCGGTAGGTAGGCAGTTCATTGAGACGATTCTAGTGACCGCAATCAACACTGAAATGTCACAGGAAAGCAAAGTACGCAATTTTGTTTACTTGAATGATATAATTTTTTCAGTTATTTTGATTTAAATGCTACTTAACCAATTTTGATAATAAATTTATGGGACCAATCTGCAAGGACATCCTTTTAAATAAATGCAAGAATATTTCAAATAGGTTTATAAAAGACGGAGTTCTGAGTTAACAAACATAAAAAATACACACGAATTGAGAACCTCCTCCTTTTTGAAGTCGGTTATAAAGATAGATAAACGACTCTTATGACAATGATATGGATTAATTTCCAATAATATAACTAAAAACCGCAATGACGCAGGGATGCCGCTTCGCAGCGTAACTGTGCCAAGAGGCATTTGGCTGAGAACGTCCAAGAGATACAGCTATATAACTTTTAATTATTCGAAATAAATTCGGATTTCCATTTCGTCAACCAAGTACCTATGTTATCTTTAAGTAATAATTAATTATAATAATTTTGTTGCTCATTTCAGTCAGTGACGTACCACACTGCAACCCAACGCGTTTAAAAGCGAGACTTTAAGTGCTAACCGCCGATTATCCAGATTATATGACCAGTGTAAATCATCTAATACTTAGCCCCTTTCATTGCGCTTCGATATGAGCCCGTGTGAACTACGAACTATAAAATTGAAGTATTGCCCTATATCACAAAAGGGTTTCATATCTGGTTGGTTATACCTATAGGTGCCCCAACAAAAGAGACTGTCGTAAAATTGCAAATAAGCCGGGTTTTATAGATCGGTTCGCTGTAATGAGATGGATGCGATTTAATGTGGGTATTACGAATATTAAATTTATATATTGGGTACTAGCTGATGCCAACGGCTCCGCTCACGTGGCATGTCGATAAAATAAAAGTAGCCTAAGTTACTCCTTATAACATCAGCTATATGCCAGAGAAATTACATTAGAATAAGATAGTAAATGCCCCAGTCTGCCTCAAAAATACGTCGAGAATGGTGGGCCAAGGCTGGACTAGCCATCAGAGAAATAGTCATAAGAATAAACTAGTGCATTAAACTCTCTACTATAATGCTAAGACTGACTGGCATATAAATAGTATCATAACAATTATACTTAACTGTACTTAAACTAAGTTCATAATAGCATACTCCAAACCTCGTTAAAAGATTTGCTATCAATTGTTGTTAAGAACAATATTACACTTGAGGTGGGTTGTTTGTTCTGAAGTAGGTTTCGTGGACAGCCAGACGGCTGGCCGAGAAGTCTAGACAATGGCACGTTTGAAGCGAATAAGTACACTTGTGTGGTAAAGGGACACGACTGCGGTGCTTGATTGGAGAATATTTGTTAAGAAAATTGGCTTTTCTGTTGAAGAAATACGCGAATAATATTTTATGAGAAAAATGTTCTGTTTTTGGTATTTTTAATACATGCTTGATAATGGCCGCTAGTATTTGACATTTTGATACCTGCATTAAAATGTATGGAAAATATGGGTGTTAAATCGTAAGAACGACTAAAAGTAAAGAGAACAATAAAATAATAACTGTTGATTAAGGCTAAAGCGCCCATCTAGCCCGCGAAGTTCAAATTTGTTGAGGTTTTTTAGATTTTTTTCAAAATCTGACAATAATAAAAGGCATATTTTGTAATTCGCGACAAAGACCGTGTGCAGTGCATTTATTAATATATCCAACTTACTGTAAAACATTTCAAGAACGACAGCTATCCAGATAATCTGGCAATTTTTGTATATTTTGTGATTAACTAGTATCATATCCACCGTGATATTATTTAGAGTAAAATAAATGTATTAATAAACACACTGCATACTGTGTTTGTCGCAAATCGCAAAATGTTGTCTTCAATGTGTTCAGATTTTGGATAAACTATAAAAATACTCGAAAATTTTGAATTTCGCGGGCTAGACAGGCGCCTTCACCTTAAGCGATAAATGTAATGAATGAAGCTCGTTAATATCACGACTGTAATTGCCACAAAGGCAGTCGTTCTAGACAGTTCAAACGCAACTAAAAATATTTTTAATAGGTTTTAATTTACATTAAATAAGATTTCCATAAACCACATACATGACAGGTCCAGTCCATAACCACATCAATAGACATATATAATGACTTACCTACTTACCTATTTGTAGTTCTAAGTAACTAGGTAGGTAGTTACCTAGTGGTCAACCTTTACGCACTTTTTACGACATGAGAGCCGACAGAATAGCCACCAATTTTCAAATCCTCATCACCATTCCTCGCTTCACACATTTCCTATGATTCATGTCAGGACTCGCAAATACCTCCTTACTCCCGTGGCACATTCAGCGAAAAACCGCACTATTTAAAACGAGCGTCATACCAATGGGCCTTTTCCACTCGCTGGCAGGGCACCGGCCCGGCCCGTGCCGGGACTTATAGTTCTTCTCTGCCCGGTATCGGTGCCAGTTATCGCGTCCTTTCTACCCCGCCCCGCGCACACGCTCACGCACCCCGCTAAAATATGCACACAAGCAGAGGTCTTAACAAGAGATGTTAAGACCTCTGCTTGATGATTGTCTTAAGCAGAGATCTTAACAACGATAATCGATATATCGTGAATTCGTTCGTAAATTCGTACATTTGTACTATTGAATCCTAATCTAAATTCCAACTTTTTTGCCGTCGTACCAATTACTGAACGAACAATACATAATTATCGTTCTTTCAGACGATATACGACGTACAAAGAGAGACGTATTTGGAGTAGGATTCGACAATACGAATGGCACGATATATCTATTTTCGTTGCGAAGAGTAGCATCCTAGTTTTCCACCTGGCATCGGTGGGAGTCATTGCCAAGTAGAAAATCATGCGATAAAATATCTAAAATTTTTGCATCGCCGGCAGCCGGGCCGGTGACGACGCCGGTCCGCGGCGGCAAGTGGAAAAGAGCCCAATGGCAGGGTGTTTCCAATTACCAACCAATGCGCAGTCAATCACAAGGCCGACAGTTCATTACACGTCAAACGTTGCACCTCAAAATATTTTATGTTAAACAACTTCTCGAGGCTTATTAGTGGATGGGCGCATCGTAATTTTGGCTGCGCGTGTTTAAATGGTTGAAAGCCATTAAAATTGTTGAGGGTACTGACTGATGCAAAAAGATATTTCCTGAGGGAACGTCCGCTTTGGGTAACAAAACAATATTCATAATCCCTGTTGTGATTTATTAGGCTCCACATAATCATAAAATAGTGCGGAATTTTCTTAATTAATATTTTGAATAAAAAAAATTTTCTTGAAAAAATAAAGAACCATTTAAAATATTTAATGTCCATTCAAAACCTATTTACACTTAAGAAAAACGTTTATCATCTAATTCAGAAATCCTTTTCAGGGCCCTTATATTTCTTAGCAAAGCTAATTTTGCCAACAAAATCTTTAGAAAGTACCTAAGGACTCGTTCCCTGGAAAGCAATTTATCATGAATAAACTAATTCAACAGCAACTCAGACTGGGCAAGGTCGTATCCAAAATTCTTTGATCGCGCCCACACAACACATTTATACTTTTCCCTAGAAATATCATCAAGAGAGCCGATAAAAAAATGAATTGGAAGGGCCCACAACAGGCTACAGAACTCAAAAATCTTTAAATATTATTATAATGGGTTATAAAGCATTCACATCAGAAAGGGAATCATACTGCATCATCATGCTGCCAGAAAATGTCATCAATTTATACAAATAAATAAAATTTGAGTGTCTGTTTGTAATATCAAAATAACACCTTTTCACTAAATGCATATGAAAATACATACGACACCTATAACAAAAACGCGATTTAAAAAAAATTGTCTGTCTGTCTGTGTGTTTGTTCCGGGTAATCTCCGAAACGGCTGGACCGACTTTGACGGGACTTTCACTGGCAGATAGCTGATATTATAAGCAGTAACTTACGCTTCTTTTATTTTAAAGTAAATAAAATTATTAAAAAAAATATACAAATGGGTCCTGTCGCGCGGGTTCAGAACGCGGGAGCGGGAGCGGTTAAGTTAAATTCCACGCAGACGAAGTCGCGGGCTCAGCTAGTCATCTCTATAAATTGAATCATTTTTAAATAAGAGCCGGCCGATGTTACGCAGTTACCATAACCTACTAACAATACCAAAAGCATAACTCGGACGTTACCGACCTAAAGACCTAAAGACGACTGGGACAGTGGGAGGGGAAGGAAGGAGAGGTTTTTTTTTTTATCCAGGCCTCTATGGCCCGGCCGCGTTCAACTTCTGATATGGGGGTCAGAGTCCTTAACTATCACATATTAATCAGTTTTCAGGCCATTTTTATTACAATAAGGAAGGAGTTTCCGGTTCTCACTCATCGTATGAAACGCAGCTATAATAGCTGCTTTATGCCCTCTTCCTGTGAGAGTACCAGCCCGGACGAGCTATCCCAAAATGAGCTATAGTCAAACTGGCTAAACCTTGGCTCTACCACAGTATTAATAAGAGTATTATAGATATTACATATTTATATGCACCCAGCGTTATTGATAGGACCTCATTGTATTACTAGCTGACCCGGTAAACGATGTTTTGCCATATTAATTATTTCAAGATATGAAATATACTTTTCATTACTCATACTCTGAAAGTAGGTCTGAAGTTGCCTGAGAAGCGGGTTGAAAGTAATACTTTTCAGGCCCGGGAGTTTCGCTTTCAACTGACAGCAGTCAAATTATAAAAAAAAAAACTAGTTCCATTTTCACATTTCTATGGAACCATGTTCAAACTTTTTCTACAGTCACTCAATTACAGCACGATGTAAAATTGAAATAACATAAAGTTAAGTATTAATTCAAGAATAATTTTTTTTTAATAACTTAATTATAATTTAGTTTCAACATTTTCTTTAAAATAACATAGATTTGGGCAAAATATTTAGAGATGAAAATGAAAAATAATGGCTAAATAATGAAGTTGGCCGGCCAACGAAAAAAAACAAAATAGGCGGCAATCCGATCTTTTTTTTTCGAGTTGTAGAGTATTGTTCATACTTCCTTGTATTATTTCTTTAGCCAATTCCTGTTTTTATTTTTACTTTCCTTGTATTTGTAATGAAAAGCACAGTGTTTACCTCGGGTGAAAGACTTATTTTGTCCCGAGACGGGGTTTGGCGTCCGAGCGTAGCGAGGGCGCTAATAGTTCGAGGGGGGTCACTTTCACCACTCGTGTAACAATGTACTATTACAACCTATTCATTTTACCTACCAAATTTTTTATTTTAAAAAATCTTAAAAATCGGTCGAGCCGTTTCATAGGAGTGTGAATACAAATACCGTGACACGAGATTTTTATATAGATCGATGGAATTTATGACGAAAATAGATTCTTGCAATGCTGAATAAATGCTTGGCATTAAACAAAACGTAATGTCCACAGAGCGGTATATTTATTCAAGGTTGCGTTTGAGAAATGTCTCCTAACTTTATCACAATTGAATGCCTATCGACTAGAGTACGTAGGTACCTATTTAGTATATGGTTAGGGTACAAGACGTGAAAAAAACCTGAAGAGACTAAAGAACATACATTTAAATTGAATTTTTAACGAAGTTATTAATTAATTTGCCGTACCCATCCAGGAGGAACAAGACTTAATAGTTAAGTACTAGGTATACCTACTATTATTATACGTTCTCAATGTAAGACTGATTGGTATAGATTATACACAGGGTGACCTGACATTGATAGGGGGGAATGTGGAACAATGTATGCATGAAATAACACACAAGTCAAACCTAATTACAAGGGGAATATTCTGAACTGTTATTATCAGGCAGTTTACGCTGTAACCTGCAGTTTTAGTATAACTTTTGCCTTTACATCACAAAGCGTATACGTCAACGTAAATGCATAGCTAAAGTGATTAATTAAATCCCCGCTAGGGGGAGTGGGCTTGCTTACGGTGAAAGAAACATCGTGAGGAAACCTGCATGTCTTAGAAGATTTAACCAATTTTCGAAAGACATGTGAAATCCGCCAACCCGCACTGGGCCAGCGTGGTGGATTATGGCCTGAATCCCCCTCGTGTTGAGGGGAGGCCCGTGCCCAGGAGTGGGACGTCAAAAGGGCTAAAATTATAATTTATTTTTTAGGGGGAGTGATGTATATAGTCGCACGGCCACAGCCTTGCAATTTTGCATTAGAAATATTCCAAGTTTCAGATTTGAATTTCTATTTAGATTCTGTAATATAAACATTGTAAGGCAAACATACATCTTTGATACGTTATTCAAATGATTTCAACAAATAGAAACTGAGACCGTCAATTAAGCAGACTCTGCGGGATCTAACCTACATTCGTTTCAATTGTTGCGTGCCACTGAATCACCAATTAAAATCTACTTTAAAACCAGCGAGTGTCTTCTTCATTAATGCACAATTAATTGTGTTCGTAATACCGCTCGCATGTTAAGTAATTTATGTGAAACTGTTTGAGGAAAGTATTATGATAGATAGGCTGGTACTATGTTTTGTAACTTGAGAATCATTAGTTTAATTATGAACTGCATGACAATATACAGGTTGAAACAGAAAGTGTATACTTTTTTTCAAAACTCTGTAATTCTAAAACTATCAGCTTTGGAGGAAACTTGGAAAACAAAAGGTATTATAGGAATACAGCTGTTGACAGATATCACAAGTCTACAAAAAAATAGTAAACTCTTTTTGTTTCACCTAGTATATAAAGCCTGATAGTAATTTGCTATTACAAAGTATACGAACCAAATACCTATTTATTTATTACGAATAGGTATTTTGTATTTCCAATCATATGAATATCAACTCTATTGACAGTCTTAATATTTTTTGCTCATAATCAGTCCAACTAAAAGTTTATGTCTATGGAATGAGCTATGATTTGACGTTGGCGTGTTTAGAAGAATTTCAATGGCAAAGAATTTCATCAGCCCCAAGAATGTGGCTAGCATTGACATACCTAACGTCATGCAGAATGAAACAGAGCATTTGCCTCTCGCTGATGGCCTGTATATCTGGACGCACCACATCAGTGCTTCGATAAAATCTTCGAGAAATTCTCGCCAGTCTATAATTAATGCCTTTTATCACGTACTTGGCGGCATGACCTGGGATAATATTTGACGCCGGAGTTCGTTAGATGGCGGTCGGTAACCAGCGTTGTGCAGTTTATTTCCCATTAAAAATAACGGGGTGCTCAATGTTGGTGTTCAGACGGTATTAAGTGCAGACTGGGTGGAAACTAGTTCACTTAGGTATCTTAATATTATATCTACTTACTAGCTGAGCCCGCGACTTCGTCCGCGTGAAATTTAACTTAACAAAAAAGCCCGCTCCCGCATTCTGAGCCCACGCGACAGGACACATTTTTTAATTTTGTTTTTCTAAAATAAAAGTAGCCTAAGTTACTGCTTATAACAACAGCTATCTACCAGTGAAAGTCCCGTTAAAATCGGTCCAGCCGTTTCGGAGATACTCTTTGATTTCATGTGTTTTTATTGCATTACGCGGAAAGCTAATTGTTTTTCTAAAATTAAAGTAGCCTAAGTTACTCCTTATACATCAGCTATCTGCCAGTGAAAGTCCCGTCAAAATCGGTCCAGCCGTTTCGGAGATTACCCGGAACAAACACACAGACAGACATTTTTTTTTAAATCGCGTTTTTGTTTTAAATGTCGTATGTACTTTCATATGCATTTAGTGAAAAGGTGTTATTTTGATATTACAAACAGACACTCCAATTTTATTTATTTGTATAGATAAGATGTACGGAGATAAGTAAAGGAAGATGACAAGTTCGGTACACCCCTCTGCCGAAGCGATTATAGCCAGGCCATAATCTTACCTTAAGGTGATACCACACCGAGCGATCGTTGATCAAGAATCGATCGATGGATCGATTGACGGTCCATCGATTGGTAAGACCTTTCACTGTAAGCGTGTTTATATGTCTGTGTAGCAAGTTTGTTACGGTGTATTCGGAGTAGGATTATTTTCATGCTAGGGTACGTGGCTGTGCTGTAGGTGCTCCGACCTAGACTGACGCCGAAATGGCAGAAAAAAATGTTATTTGATTGATCGCGTTCCCACTTCCCAACTTCATTGCTATAACTCCTTAATTTATATTTATATCGCCAGACTGACACACCAACTATATGGTCCGAAACTAAGCGACGCTTGTACTATGGGTTCCGTACAATATTCAATGCACTGGGGGCGATCCAAGTGCGAAAAGGCCATTTCCGAAATTTGCCCCGACGGGAATCGAACCCGCAACCACCCGGTGCAGTGAGCCGAGCGGCTTACGTTCAAACCACTGCGCCAAGCGGTCGTCAAATGAGACGGCACACAGGATCAATAATTATATTGATACATCTGCTATGTCTTATGAAACTCAATTCAGCATAATTCAAACATCATACTAATATTATAAAGAGGAAAACTTTGTTTGTTTGATTGTAATGAATAGGCTCCAAAATTACTGAACCGATTTGAAAAATTCTTTCACTGTTGGGAAGCTACACTATCCCCGGGTAACATAGGCTATAATATATTTTCAAAAAAGTTAGGGATCCTTACTAAAACTCGAATAATGTAACCGCAATATACCCGTGCGAAGCCGGGGCGGGCCGCTATTACTTATAAATTAAGAGGTGCACATTAAAAATAGGTCCATGTAACTTTTGAAACGTTACTTAACGTTAGTAATATTCAATCGTGAAACTGAAGACAGGCAATGCATGCACAATTTCATGCTACATGGATAAGGATATATCGCGATAATCCATCGTCGTCGCGTCGCCTATGAATATTGTTTGCAAAATAATAGGTTTAGCGAGCGCTTAAAGCCTTCCTAAGCCGACAACGAAGCTATTTTTAAGTGAAATCGATTGGCCGACTTACGACTGACTTAATTTATACAAACAGATAGCAGACGGAGTCTAAAAAAATTGTGGATTGCTTTAATAAAAATGATACAAGCACTTATCGTTTACTAAATTCTCATCTATTAGCTGCATCCGAGCAATCAGTTAGACGTCGTGTCTGACCGCATAGGCAACGAAATACGGGTCTGAACCCTCAAGAAAGCATATGAGGTGTAAGAAGGAAATTATCGACTTCCTTCCGTAAATTGGTCATGGCAAAATTTAGGAAATAATTTCGTGAAATTGATCACAAAATTTGAAAATATTTTGGAAAATTCTCAATTTCGTATAACACGTGTTGGAGTAGGTAATAGTTGTAGCATTTTGGCTCCTCTGCCATACCCTGTAAGGTATACGTCGAAATACCAGTAGCCCTGAATAGTGTTATAGTCTTAACAAAAGGGAACCGCAGCCCAAACTCCATATAGTAGCAAGCGCACGAGTTAACACGCCGCCTGCAACCGCGGGTCAACCAAGGCCGCTGAAGAACTTTCTATTGCACTCAGCAAATAAGTCGGGGGACACTAATTAGTACATTCGGTGGTGTTCCGAACAGAGCCCGACAAAAGGGCGAAGTTTGCGATTGTGACACTATAACGAGCAATGCTTTGTGCTCAGTTCCATTTTGTGCGGCGGTTGAACAACGAAATTGTGTGGCCTTTCGTTGGTAATGTTTTAACTTTTATTAATTTGTATTCGATACAAGTTTCTCTAATTAGACTTCGATAAAAGTTAAGTACTAACTGTTTTTTTTTTCCTCCGTTGTATAAATAAACGTTTCTTTTGTTGTTTTTTTCCTCCATACTCATTAAGGAATCCTAAGAAAACAAAGCGAAAGTTTTGCAGAAAATTGTGCTTTAATTAAAATTATATTTGACTTTGTCTAATAACGTCTGGGACAATACAGAAAATATAGTTTCGTTTCTTGTTTTTAGGTTGTAAGCACTAAAAATAACTTGTGAAATAAAAATAAAAAGAGCGGTTCAATTTCACACCTGGTTTGTTCCTTCGGTCGAAGTTTCCTATGGGAGCTTGGAACGTGTTCCTGCGAGTGCGGTGGTGTCGGGTGTCAACTAATTAGTGCATGCGTTGACGCGGAATGAGTGGTGATGGAACGAATGCAAAGGTGCGGAGAGAAACGGTACGGGGATACGGCGGATGCTCTTCTTTTAACACAAAAACTTTTTCACCAGATCATTCTATCAGCATATTTATTCCAGTATCAACTTGTCGAGATACTTACTACGAGTATTACTACTTCTTAAACTTCATTATTTTCAAAACAACCACAGGAGTTGTTTCCGAGTTGTATAATGTGTAATAAAAAAATTACTGTTAATTTGGTTTGAATCCAAGATAATTTATTCCTACGTCAGGTTTAAGATTAAATGGGCTATATTAGCATTATAGAAAAATAGATTTATTTAAATCTCATTGGGTCTAAAATCCATTATAACACGTGCATTCTGAAAGTAACGGCGTATCATTATCATACTATCTATAAAAGGGTCCAGATATAATAGATATACGCGAATCACTCTCTAAATGTCGCTTAAGCGTGGATAATGCGCAAACTCAGACCACATGTTTTGTTCACAGAAGAATAATATTTTTTCCCCAATACCTTTGCCGCTTCCTCCACAGTCTACAAATTCGTAGAGCAATTTATTTTATAATTGCCAGTATATCAAAGTTTTTGTACGGGTCGCACGAACCTACCGTATCCGTACAAAGAGGGTTGAACACTCATTGAATTAGGGTAAAGGGGTCAATAGTGGGCCAGATAAAGATGGGCTGCAACAAATTGTGTGCTCTCGGGCCTTTTGTTATCGGTCCCCGCTGTACTTAATTGTGCTTTTGTCCGCCGTTAGGGACGGCCCCGTGATTGGCCAACTTCCACTGGTTTCGACCCGGGACTAAAATAATATACATACGAAATGGTACGTAATTGATTTCGTCTCCATTTCACTTGGTACCGAAAACGCCGTCGGGATGAGGGAAAAATGGAAATTCATAATTTTGATAATTAGTACTGTTGTTTTCACCTTTTTAGAACTTTTCGAAATTTATAATTTACACAATAACCGAATGAAGACGATTATCAACTGATTTGTTATTTTTTTTCTTGTTGACCTAGGTCAAGAGACATACCTATTTTAGGGTTCTACATCATGTTTTAGAATGTAGTCAAAGTGTACTGTTTCAATCGTGGTATGTACCAAAACCAACTATGTGAAGTACGGCGAAGCCTACACTGATGGCTTTAATTCTCGCCACCTACATAAGGTCAAATTAAATTGGATTGCACACTGTTATTTCGAATAATCGAAAATTGAATTTCATAACTCCTCGGTACATTAGCGGCGAGTGGCTTCACGCCTACTAAAGCTTTGCTATATTGAGATTGAAACGCCAAACCACTATAAAATTACCTATTCAGGTATATTTATTCATTTGAAATTCTGAAGATCCATTTAATATGACGCAGTATAGGTGCAGACAACGAAATTAATAATTGAAATGTTGGTTGTAGGTATATTGTATGATATGTATTAAGTAATAATAATATTCACTATGTAGATAATTGATTGACTCAGGCGTTACTTTGCGGACATCCATTATAAAACAATTTAGGAGACTATGTAGGTAAGTACAGTCATTTCTACATCATATTTCAGTGATCTACAGCTTTTATACTCCAATGTTTATTTATTGTAAGTAAATAAAAGAAATATTATAATGATAAAAGTTCTCACATAAGTCGTGTAGAGGTATTTTTATTATTTAAACCTGCTTGTGCTTGGTACACAAATTAAAATATTTTTAAGAGATATTTCAATTTGACGACAAGACAATTGTACCTAATTATTTGATTAAATGGAAGTACCTACCTCTGTATGTTCCAAGTTCACAATATTTCACTAACTTGAAGTCCTACTAACGACTCGTGTCGTTAAAACTGCTATCTGTGTGTCAGTCGTGCACACTCGCATTAAAACCTTCGTGGAGCCCTTTTTGCCGTCATTTTATCGGCTTAATATCTCAATCACCCCTCTCATTACCGCAAGGATGGCCACACTAGGGCCCTATCAGCACATCATCCCACATCCAAAACACTTCGTGGGACAATCGCATTACCGTATGCCTCAAAAACGAGATTTCGCCGAGAATCGCCATCCTAAATAAACAATAACAAGGAGAGGGGTGCAGCTTTTAAACGATCTCCAGCGGCTCAGCTGACAGATTAGCTCGCCCCATCAGCAAACTTACAATTGCAACTCATAAACCCACCCTCTAAACCCAATAACCTCCACTTAAAGAACATTTTCGTGTGAACGTTGCGGCCTGTATGCGACAATTGCGTTGTATGCAGATGGGACCGCCAGATAGGTGGTTATAGAGTTTTTGAGGAGACAAAGGGATGTGATTCGGCCACGTGGTAATGCGGCCTGCGGGCTAGACGGGTTTTTATAACGGGCTAACGTTACTTTGATTGAAATATGTGGATGGATATTCGTTCGCAAAGGCGATTTTGGGCAGCTTTAATGAAATTGTTCATTGCCATTGTTACATTTATGCAATTTTGTTTTAGAAAGTGGGTTCTCGTTGCATGTTTGATCATTAGATATAAAGTTATCTCATTTCGTTGCTAGCATAACATACTACATAATATAGACAAGAAAGTTGAATGCCCTGCTTAGAAATAGGTGTAGGTTTTATGCAGGTTCGAAATTCTTGCGCAAATTCTTTGAAAGGAGGAGAGATCAGTGACACATCTGCGTATAGCAGTGGGGTAGCTAAGTAGTGGTGGGTGGGGCAAGTGGGGGGGGGGTAGCTTAAGAGTTAATTAATATTACAAAAATAATTTACGTGAGATTCACAGGATGATGTCGTCAATTTTTTTTTTTTTTTTTTAGTTAAAATGTATGGATAAATCAGTGTCGCTTTAATGCTTGCAAGCGTTCAGAACTGGACCAAGAATAAACGTGAAACCTTTATTTTTATTGTACATATGTATAGGTGTTCATCTTACTTTTGTTCTAAGAGATCAAACAGATCAAAAAAAAACATAAAAACTACAAAATAAAATAAAATCCTTTGGAACATTATCATACTCGTACGAAATCGCAAGATCCTCGTGGGACAGGGCATATGCGTCTCGTTATAATTAGCGAACAATGTTTGGCTTTACCAAATCCCTTTGGGGCGTAAATTAAGAGATTCCGCTCACTGGACGGCTTATGGATACATTTGCGTTAAAGCTCGCACGAGGACGCAAACATTTGCGTTATTTGTATGTATCTGGTCGGTATTTGCATGCCCCTGTTAGAATAGAATAGAATAGAATCATTTATTTGTGTGAATATTGTACAAAGTTGTTTGGTGAATTATATATTACGATCATAATATTCTGCCGTTTCCGGCGTACAAATATGGTTATTAAAATTATGGGTGTATTATTACATTAAAAAAAGTTATTTATCATTAGAATTACAATTACAAATAATCTAAATAAATTAAACAATATATTATTATGGTCAACGAGATTAATTATATAAGTCAAAATTCAGTCATGACAAGGAGATAAATTATGATAATAGGCAATAATGTCAAATATTCAGGTAATTTTTTCAGTCATAAAATCTTTAATCGTGTAATAACATTTGTTTAGGAGAAAGTTAAATAATTTACATTTAAAAGTTCTGAGGCAGAGGGTTTTGTAGCTATCAGGTAATTTGTTATAAACAGTAATGGACATGCAGTATACATTATTAGAGAACAATTTAATTCTACGTCTAGGAACATTAAGCATATGCACTTTGCGGCTGGGTCTGGAAACAACATCATTAAATAAGTCAAATTCATGTCTGTTTTGGTGTACAAAGATACAAATTTCAAAAATGTATAGTGCTGGAAGTGGCAGTATTTTAAGTTTTTTGAATAGTGGAACACAACTGTCCAGTGGGTGCGCTCCACAAATTGAGCGTACGCATTTTTTCTGAGCTCGGAATACTCTTTGAAATTCAACCGAATTACCCCATATTATTATTCCATAGCGCAAAATCGATGACACATAGCCATGATATGCACATAGTGCCGCATTAACACTAGCCACACATGTTAGTCTATACAAAGCGAATACAAATCTATCTATCTTCTTACATAGATCATCAATATGAGCTTTCCAGTTGCAGTTTTTGTCAATTATTATCCCCAAGAATTTTGCATAATCGACCTCTTCTATTGTCTCATTTCCATATTGTATTTTAAGCCGCGGACGAGTACTGTTATAAGTCTGGAACTGTATCATTTTTGTTTTGCTAATATTAATATGAAGATTATTGTGTTCGAGCCATGTAATAATTTTATTTAATGTCATGTTTATTTCATTTTGGTACTCAACAATGTCGTCATTTTCGTTTATAATACTGAGGGTCGTATCGTCAGCGTATAGTATGCAATTGTGGGAAGTTACACTAGGCAAGTCGTTAACATATAGCAAGAATAAGAGTGGCCCTAGTATGGTCCCTTGGGGAACACCACAGTTATTTTCACGATACAGGGACCTATATGCGAGCTTTAGATTTCCTGTTAGTCCTGAAATCTCAACACATTGCTGTCGATGTGTAAGGTAGCTTTCGAACCATTTCAACGCGTTTCCCCTTATCCCGTATCGGTTTAATTTATAAATTAACATGTTATGGTTCACGAAATCAAACGCCTTGGACATATCTAGAAAAATTGAGACAATTGGTAGTTTATCATTAAGGCTTTTGGTTATTAATTTTAGTAGAGCAAAACAAGCTGTAGTGGTCGATTTATTTTTTCTGAAACCAAATTGATCTTCATTTAGGATTTTGTATTTGGATAAAAAACCGGAGAGTTTTCCATACATGACCTTTTCAAAGATCTTTGATATTATTGGTATGAGGGTTACGGGGCGGTAATTATTCATGTCACTTCTATCACCTTTTTTGTGGATTGGTTTAACAATTGAGTATTTTAACCGTGAAGGGAATAGACCTTGCATAAATGACAAATTAATAATATGGCTAATATGAACTGATAAAAATTTAGAGCATAATTTAAGAATTTTTGTGTTAATGTCATCGTAGCCTGTAGAATTGGTTGATTTTAAGGAGTTTATTATTTTATATACTTCGGTGTCATCAGTTGGGGTCAAATACATAGTGTTTGGATGATAAGTCATAGGTGGTGTGTAGTCAATAGATGAGTAAATGGTGTCATTCGTTAAGTCAATAAAAAAATTGTTAAACATGTCAGCTATCTTCTCAGGTTGAGTGTAAGTTTGATTTTCAAAATGAATTTTATTTATGTCATGAGAAATTAGTTTTTCGCTGGTATTACTTTTTATTACTTTCCAGGCAGCCTTACACTTGTTGCTAGATTGAGACAAATAACGCGTGTTTTCGCCTTTTTGTGCCTGTAACATGCATCTTTTTAGAATAGCAGTATATTTACAGTAACTGTTTTTGTGACGTTTCTTATTTGCTGTTGAGAGACGATATTTTAAATATAGACGTCGTTTGTTTATACAACATTTTTTTATGCCTTTTGTCATCCAATTATGTTTTAAAGGCTTAACAGTTATTTTAAACTTGATTTTGGGGAAACATAAATTATAAAATAGTAGTATAATGTCATGGAAATAATTAAATGCAATGTCAGTATCTTCCGTCTGGTAAATATCTGAGAAAGACAATGAAGATAGACAATTGACAAACTTCTCTATATTGTCTTGATTAAAATCGCGTCTTTGCTCAAAATAAAATGGTCTTTTTATGTTGGTGGTGTCAACCGTTACCTCAAAACATATAGATTGTCCTGTTTCGTGATCAGATAGAGCTAGGTAGTGTATTTGGGGTTTAACATTTGGTATATTGCTCGTAATTAAGTCGATACAAGAGAGTTTTCTTGTTGGATTGGTAATATGATTATTTATGTTATAGTTTTTTAAAATAGATTCTAGCTCTTTGAAATGTTACGGGTATTAAGTCCGAAAATTATTTATTTCCACATTTTCGTGCCGTGTTCTGCATTAATACAGCGTTGTTTTGATCTTGTACACAGTCAACGCTCTGTTATTTCTGCTTTATTTTAAGTCCCATGAAGGGTGTCCGCGTGGTCAAAATTAGCGTCGATAAGTCAGGTTTATTGTGGTTTTCGGGAATGTCTACAAGTTACAAAAGCTTTGCGATCACTTCGTCATCAAATAAATCTATCTACGCCTATACACTGAGAAGAAAAATACGAAATTTAATGTACTTACTAGTTTAAGTCGTCGATAGCCTAGTGGTTAGAAGGGCCGGCCTTGTAGCTGAGAGGTTCTGGGTTCGATCCCCATCCTGGCCATTAAACTATTGACGTGGGCCCACTCCTAATACAAGCATTAGCTTAGCTGGAGGGGCTAATGGGAATACTAGTAATGTGATAGACTAGCATTGCTAGTAATCTTTTAAAAAAAATAGTATACGCGATTACAAATGATTTTTGTAGTAACCACAGATATAGATTTACATAGATAACGCAAGTATCACGATTTGTATTGAAACCAAGCGTGCCGAATTTCAAATTAACACTTTCTGTGACGTCATTAGTGACGGGAATTCCAAACCGCTTCAAAGACACCGATGCCGCCGATGCCCCTCCGTCCGCTACGATTATCTTGAGTGATTATCACGCTCATACTCATATTTTAATATCTGTAGTCGCGAGGATTGTAAGTTATCGGCGACCAACCTCGACGAATGGTCGGGGTTTTCGGACACGCTAAGTACATACATTTGCGCTAAATCTATATCTGTGGTAGTAACTATTTATTATCTTTATTGTTTTATTTCAATGTGTAGTATTCGCGTAAATATAAGAAAACAAGATATTCATTATCTCTTTTTAAAAAAATAAACTAAACTTTTTGTAACCCCTACTGAGTGAGCCCGTATATAATCTGTATTCTCTTGTCTCTACCACTTTCCCTAGCTCTACCATTTCTTTTCTTCATTCTGCTGGACGCGCGTGATGTCATTGGCCCACCTTGTACTACATCGTCTTATAAATAAGACTTCCGGATTCGTGTATAGACATCGTATCGATTAAGGTGTAGCATTAAATTTATTTATTTTTCAATATACTTAACCCATTCCAATTTTCAGACCACAACTATAAACAGTCCACCCTTATCTTGAAAGCTCAAACAAATGTATAGCACTTACAAATTTACTAAAAAAATATTCATGATTTTTTTTTGTTTGCTTTCCACAGGACTCTAGATTTATGAACATTCAGGACTCGTCTCAACGTTTACACACGTAATCTTGTTTGTCCATCATCTACGCTGTCCGCTTCTATTTGCATATTCCCATTATTGTCGAGGAGGATGGAACCCTCGTTTGGTCTAAAATCAACACGTGGCAGACCGCTAGATACGTTAAAATTGTACAATGATATTGTTGCAATGAATTATGACGTATTTTTTATGGTATCAGCTTTATTTTGCAGATTAGGTTTTTATTATAAAAAAATATGCTGGGATATCAGAGTACAAAGGTTTCTGTCAAACATATTTTGAGTTACAGGTTCCGTATAACACCTATAGGTAAATAATATGCATTATTAGAATGGTATCCATCTTAAATAATAATAAAAAAATAAATATTAATTAATTATTGCCACGGATATAACTACCGACAGATGCCTGTCGAATTTAATTAATGAGACATTTTTTGTCAAAATCGGTACTTTACAAAGTGTGAACAAAATGGAGGACAAGCCGACATGTTCATTAACATGTTTGGCATTCCGTTCACTCCATTAGGTGGATATTTTAATTGTCTGTTGGTTCTGGAGTGAGAGTTTGCAGCTGCGATGCGCCTACCGCGGAGGGCTATTTGGGGACAAATTGCTTTTAAGTTGATCGCCGTTTCCCTAATATTCTAAATTTAAAATTTATTCGGAAAGTTTAGTTTTTAACGGTCGACGATTTTGGAACGCTTTTAAAACTAAAATAGATTTTAAATAGTAGCTATTTGTCAGTGTTGTGATTTATTAATTATTTTTTTTTCTTTTCAAGTTAAAAAAGAGTAAAAGTTTTTTTACGACAATATGTTATATGTTATTACCTACCGATTTGATCTTTCAAATAATTTTATGCTTATTTTTGCTCGATTTGAGTCTAAAAACATGAGAAAATAACCTCTACAAAAAGTAACAAAATAGATGATATTTCACTTGTGATAATTATTTATGGCAACATTATTATGTAATAATATTCAGGTTCAAACTAAACTGGTTTATCGTCAGCCACTAAATACATGATAGTGGAACTCTCTATCTATTATTCATGAGGATATTTCGAACAAACAATCCAAAAGCGATAACAGGGCGTGCATTCGTTTTCTTAATATCAAGTATCAAAGCAATAATTCACTTTATCTAATCAAACGTACCCCAAACAATTTCATAGCGATTGTCTGCACCCCGGAATTAAGTATCACCCCATATATCATATTCAAATGATAATTCAATAGCGATGTGATTTCTGACCCGGGTTTTGTGGGGCTGCGATAAAAATCTATATCGTATAAATAATAATCAAGCTGTAACTTTGCTGTGGCTGTACCTACATGAAAAATATAAATATCAGCAACTAAGTGCATCTATCGATATACAAACTACAGAATCATCTTTTGGAAAATATGTTTTTCACAACAAAAAACACTACTTACCTAAAGTGGTGTAGATATCACTAAAAGTGATTTGTAGTAGGTATAGAGATGAAATTATGAAAGTCACGAGCAGAAATCCAAACCTTGGTTTTCCAAGAAACTTGTCATATGACACAAAACAAAAAAAATCATCTAGTCTTATGCTACTACCTACGTGTGTGTATGTGACTTCCGATCGATTAAGTAAATAAGTATATTTTAAGTCAAGTGGACGAGATATTCAGAAATAGATAAGCCATGCGCACGAAATCGTGGTCACACCACAACAGTCCTACTAATATTATAAATGCGAAAGTTTGTGAGTGTGGATGTATGTTTGTTACTCCTTCACGCAAAAACTACTGAACGGATTTGTATGAAATTTGGAACACAGATCGTTTATAACCTGGATTAAGACATAGAATACTTTACTGAAGTCAACGCGGACGAAGTCGCGGGCAGGAACTAGTATAAAATATAATAATCCGTAATAGGCATAAAATTATTTCTGAACGGCACACCCGGGACGGCTTATATAACGCTAAATAATTTATTCCTTCATAGATAGAGAGTATGAGCCGCGAGAGATTAGCGGGTACACAATCTAATAGAATATAAAATTTATGGACGGACGCTTATCTAATGTGAGTGGTCGCGTGCCTGAAGTAACACAGAAACTATTCAAATTTGATTATGGAACATTAAGAGTCCGAATAAATAGAAGTAAAGCCAAAAAATAATCCGATCCCTATTTTATAAATTTTAATGTATTTTGTTTAATTTAGTGGTTTCGTAGATGAAAATTAAATTTAATTTTAAATGTGCGTCTGTTTTTAATAAAAAAACAAATTAAATTATTCACGTGTTTGTATTTCGCATATAATTCATTTAAATCGAGTCCACAGAGATTTAGTTATTAGATTTTTTTGTTATCTAGTTTGAAATACTTAGGTTTTCACTTTGAAATGTTTCTTTTCTTATATTTTAATGATATTGACGTAGGATGAATTATTTTTTTATTGTTTCAATTTAACATGGCTTTACCAACTCCCAAAAAACATTTAGAAATGTAAAATCCACGTTAAATTACTGAATCCATTTATACTTATACTGAGGGCACAATTAAAAAGTAATGAAAGTACCTGTATAGTTACTTAATTAACTGCAATTATTTTTCCCAAATACGTTCTCGGTAAAATATTTTGAAAAGGTAAAAATATCTGAATATATACATTTCAATAATATATCCGAAGTATTTGTAAGGATTACAAAAATATGTGTATTTGTGGAGTAAAAGCAAATACAAAACTGGGACATGGGAGCTTCTGTCTACGCATATCCGATTACGGCAAACACATAACCCATCAACATGCCTCTCGGGTTACGGTTAAGTGAGTTGCCGACCACCGCAGAATATACCATTAAATCGTTTTCTTTGCTAAACGCTACCTACCTCTTACACAACACAAATAATAGCCGCTAATGGCGATGGATGAATGCGGCAATGGGGGCAAAAATCAGATTATATAGATATTTTTGGTGCCAGTGATTTAATCAAAGGTCACGTGTTCGAAAGAAACCCATTAGATTTTTTAATCCTTTACTAAGACACAATGCAAAATATTGGCCATCAGTCCGAGATCTATGTAATGTCTCTTTCGCGCTCTATTTGGGGAGGTTTGTGAGAGGGAAATAGCAATAAACCAATGTTTGTAGCGAAGCTTCTATACGGATGTTCGGAGCGCTCGCGCCGCGCAGCCACTCTATCCCTGCTAAGCGTCAGTAGTGTTACACGATGTTACACGATGCCCTACGCTTTATACTATAAAGCTTCGTTTCTTTCGGGCGTCCCTAGACGGCAATGTCTTTGGAAACCTATTTTTCCAATTACTTTCAACCCCTATCCTCTTCTTACCTAATAAGAGCAGATAGAAGAAGATTATCCACTTTAATTCGTCTCGAAGTGGAGGAACTGTATAGGCAGATTGCCACAGAGACAAGACTCTTTCAATGGAACGTTGTCCAGCTGAGTATTACTTATCGCAGAGTTGGGCGACGTCGGTAAGTAAAAGGTAATTAAAGGACGTGTTAACAAGGACACAGATAAGGCGCGAGTACCTGTCACAAGTGCTTTAGTTTAATATCTCGACGTTAATTGGATTTTATCATTAAAGTTTGTTCACATTTACAAGTATATTAAATGGGTCGTCATGTTTTCAAAGCGGCTTCACGGCCCGATCTCGTGGAAATATTTTGATAAATTTTATAAGATTAAAAACGATTAAAAGTCAGAAGGACATAAGTGCGTAGTAGTGACAGACTAAGTGGTATCTACATAAGGTCTTATTTTAATAATGCACGATAATATGCATAGCGCCGTTGTAAATGCAAAAAAATATGTATAGGTAAGTATTTACCTCACAAGAAAATCAGATAATTTCTATTGGTTGGAAGCGAGTGATATATTGAAAGGTCAGCTGTTATTTAGAAACCTAATAAATCTTTAGTATTTACTAAGGCACCACGAAAAATATCGTTCAATGTACACAGAGAAATGGAGAGGCAGGGTATGTTTTTTTTAATTTCTATCACTGTCGGTATTGGGAGAGAGTTGAAGAATAAATGGTATTATAGGGATTAATAGCCGTGCAAAGATTTCAGAAGTTTGACACAGGAAAGCAAATTACACAATTTCGTTTGCTTGAATGACTTATTTGATCCAGTTATTTTGATTTAAATCCCAAACTACTGAATCAATTTTGATGAAATTTGTGGACTAATCTGGAGAAACAACCTTTCAAATATATTTTTTTTTTTCAAATCGGTTTATAAATGACTGAGTACTGAGGTAACAAACATTAAAAAAATACATACACACGAATTGATGACCTCCTCCTTTTTGAAGTCGGTTGAAAAGGAATAACTCCAAAAGAAAATAATTACCTACTCTTAGCAACACTACGTAAAATTGTCGATTACGAAAACTTGTTAAAAGTTAATTTTTCGAATTGACTCACCAGCAGATAAAATTAATGCCGTTCAATTTCACCCTTCCGCCTTCAGTGTTGAAACAGGTTAACGATCAAAATGGTTTTAATTAATGTCATTGAGGAGACTGCTCGCTCACACTGCAGCTACAAACACAGCTATGGGAGTTATGGAAGTTGTAAAATATTTTGACATGGCAGTTATTATCTCATAAAGACGTGTTTGAATTAGCTTGATGATTTATTGGGAATGGAGTAAAAGTAGGTATATCTATATATATATATATGCTTTTCATTACGAATACAAGGAAAGTAAAAATAAAAACAGGAATTGGCTAAAGAAATAATACAAGGAAGGAACAATACTCTACAACTCGAAAAAAAAATAAAGATCGGATTGCCGCCTATTTTGTTTTTTTTCGTTGGCCGGCCAACTTCATTATTTAGCCAGTATTTTTCATTTCATCTTTAAATATTTTGCCCAAATCTATTTTAAAGAAATTGTTGAAAATAAATTATAATTAAGTCATTTAAATATATATATTATTTCATTAATACTTAAATTTATGTTATTTCAATTTTACATCGTGCTGTAATTGAAAGTTTTTTTTTAAAATTTGACAGCTGTCAGTTTATAGCGATTCTCCCGGGCCGGAAAAGTATTACTTTCAACCCGCTCCTCAGGCAACTTCAGACCTACTTTCAGAGTATGAGTACTGAAAAGTACTTTACATACTTTACTTTAGACGGTGGTAGAATATCGCCGTAAAGTGGCTATTATAGCTCCGTTTCAGATGATATGTGAGAGAGCCAACACCTCATTCTCCTGACTTCATCCCACTCCCGTTCAATGTGCCAGCAATGAGTTTGGTATATAATACCAGGCGAGTCTTACGCTTTGTTTGTCTATGTAAAAAGAAACGAAAAGTAACACAAAAGTAAAATACTTAATCTTATCTGATGAAATTGGTATGATCATGAAGATATCAAATACTTTTAGCATTGCACCCAAAAAAAGTGATAGTAAGATTGCACCCGAGTTCATTTATTTAGCAGCACTATCTCAGCCAACAAGTACAATAAATTGGAAAACTAACCCAATGACGTCAAATCTATTCCAACGCTGACTAGGGCTGGTCTAAGATCGCAGACTTAAATCAGCCATTCACAAATCCATTCCATTGTCAAAGGCTACAAATAACAAATCATTTGATTAAGTAAGATTATCACTTTCTCTTGGTGACTAAACACCAAACAAATGATCAAAGGTGACAAGCGCAATGATAAGAATATACCAGTCCGTCCAACGATAGGACGTATTACGTAACCCTTACAAATTAACGTTAATGAAACTAATTTTATCTACCCAACGATCTAGAAGTGACGATGAAAGAGATAAGTAAACTTTCGGATACGTTTACGCTTTGACCCTTCTTGTATTCATTTGAACCGGCAAGAGGTCAAATTTTTAAAATAAAATTTAATAATAAAGTCTTAAGACAAAACAGGTTATGGATTTTAAATATGGAATGGGTATTACCAGGCTTCACTCCATAGGTCTATTTATATCATAACTTTCGTAACGTATTATTCTATTACTAACATAATTTGTCTCATATTTACATTTTAAACGCTCAAGCCACACTAGCATTTAATTGTGGAATATTTTCAAACGCACAAAAAAGTGTAATGAGTGTGTCATCTACTCTTTTTATAGAGTCTGAAGCTACATGGTTTAACATTTAAGTAGTTTTATTTGGTCTATGCAAAATATTGGCAGGTGTCATTTAAAGTTAAGTAGATAGCTACCATTAATTATAGAGCGTACCTTGTATCACCAGAAATAGAAATACGTACAGCGAGTGATAATGAAAACTAATTTTATCTCGCCAACGATCTGGGAGCCGACTTCAGATAAGCATTCGGATAACCAACAATATTCATTATAAGTGTTCAGCCGGAACAATTGGCTCGTTAACTCGCCCCGTCTATCGCTAATTGTTGCAAATGGGAGCCAGTTGGACGACAATAGAAGACGACGATTGGTACTGCGAGCACTTGTATCTGGGACATCGTTATTCGCAATTGCTATTGCTAGTGCAGTTAGCAATACGTGTTACGTAGCTATATAGCGTTTTAATAAAGGTTGGATACACTTCGAAACAGCTTAAATTGGACCCACTTATACTTATTATAATCTGTCTTCTCGGCCAAGTCCCTATTTTACCGGAGGAGTACCTACTACCACAGTCTAGTAATGTATACAGTCAGCCATCTAAGAATATACTCAGTTTTTGCAAGGAATACTTTTGTTACAACCTGTAATAATTACCAAAAGATTTGGTTTATCCTGGTCGGGAAAAGTTAATGGTTCATGTTCAAAAAAATCAAACACAATATTTTATTTGTACGAAAACAGTTCTGCATTATATTTATGGCAAGGTTTTGTTACACTGTAGATAAATACTTACCAAGCGGGCGAATAGATACACACCAAATCATCTCCATCTGTCATCAGTAATTTGACATTTAAAAGAAGAAGACAAAGCATGGTGTACGCTCGTTTATTAATAAGGGTTTAATATTATTACTTTCAGAGTACAAAACATAGGTGCACCTATACAAGGTGAAACATAATGGGTATACTTTTTTTTCAAAACTTAACTTTGTAATTCTAATACTATCAGCTTTGGAGGGAACTTGAAAAATAAAAGGTCTTATAGGAATACAGCTGTTGACCGATTTCACAAGTCTACAAAACCTTTAGTACTTCAACTGTCCCACAAAGTCAATAGTTTAAGATTTACAAAGTAAAGTTGCAAAAAAAATAGTATACCCCTTTTGTTTCACCTAGTATAATGTCTTGGTTACTGATATACTTATATGTCCAATATTAAATAAAATAAAATATAATTATACACAAATTTATAAATATTTCCTTATATTATAATCTCAATTTGTGCGAAACCCGGAACCTCTTTCAAATTTGTAAATTAATAAGAACTTTTCCTATCTATTAAGTTAAGCCCGAAACGCTTGAAACGTTTTAATCTAAAATATTGTAGGCGACTCGAAAGATTAAAGGAGTACCATTGAAGTTCGAAACACCAATTAACTTGATACAACATCAATATTGAAGACAAATTAAAGTTAACAGCAAACGAATGCGTAGTTTAATAAGATCTATTCGAATTCAACCATGTTTGAGGAGGCTCATTACGTAGTTTAGTATGTAAGTTTAGTTGTAAAATATTAAACAGTGGGTCTGGTTCAAGATGTTTGGAAATAGCTATTTAATTTTCTAAAGTATTTTGGTAAGCAAAATAATCCTACTACTCGTAATATTATAAATGCGAAAGTTTGTGAGTGTGGATGTATGTTTGTTACTCTTTCACGCAAAAACTACTGAACGGATGTGGATGAAATTTGGAACATAGATAGATTATAACCGGGATTAACATATAGGATACTTTTTATCCCGATAATCCCGAAATTTTTGTTAAGTTAAATACTACGCGGACGACGTCGCGGGCATAAACTATATGAAATAAATTTAACTTAGTTGGAAGGTCATTCATACAAAGATAACGACGTCGTACGAACGAACTCATTTTTTTTTAATGGATAGTGGACATATTTACCTACAGCAGAATATATACCTATTTAGTCAATTTATTGGTGCTGGGTTAACCGTGTGAATGACCACTAACGGGTTTACTAGTGATGTGACAACCTGCAGGGTTAACCTAAACCTATTTTTTTTTGAAACATTGTCGTGTTTTACCAGAATAATTTGTTTTTTTTACACATTTTACTTGCGACCAGAACAAGCAGTAATGAAGCAATAACCATTAAAATTCCATAATGAAATATAATTTAGCAGTACTCAGAATATACGTCATCCAATCTCAATTCGTATTACCTACACGTGTAATCGCAAAACCTTCATCAGTTCTTGCATCTAAATATTATGATAGTAAAAAAATAATCATCGTAATTCATAAATTCTTCAATAACATGTCAACCGCTAAGCATATTCTTTTGCAAATTCAACTGTACCACTTTGAACTAAAAGTTTACATTCCAATCTATATTGGATCTGAATATTACATTACCGCATGATCACATCCAATTATGCTCGAAGCAACTTAGTTCGCAAGAAATAAGAGGATATAATCCCATCTTATTACGGTGCAGGAGACCGCCGCAAACAATCCAAGAGACATTTTTTCAATTATACCCGGAGCCACCGCGCGATGCAATCAGATCTTCATTTATTTACCAGTAACATGCAATTTTGACGAAGTTCTTTTGTTTTTTAATCGACGGTTAACGAATAATCTGCGTTGAATAATTTGATCGTAGGGTATAAAATAATGACATACAAAAATAGGTTTTCATTTTTGAATAATTATGAACTCATGCCTTATTTCGCTTGTAGCTTAATAGGTAATATAAATTTATACCGTTACAATATAAATTTATTTATTTCTTAGTTGTGAGTTTTTCTTCAATAAAATGTGGTTGAGTGATAACTTTGTTATGTTTTGAAATTACCATCTAAAGAAAATTGTTCTCAAGAAGTCACCATACCTAATTGAGTAGGTATCTTGTAAGACCTTTATTATTTTTTGTATGGGAATGCTTGCTTTGCCTCCAAAACATTGTGTAGTGCAGTACAAAATCATATCTAAATATATTAAATCCAAAACAACGCGCACTTAATTTAGGATTAATCGCCCATTAATCAACACAGCGACATCTAGCCGCGAGCGCATGGAACTGTGTAGGTGTGAATTTCTATTTATAATACGGTTATGAACAATTGTATCCGTATGAACAAGAGTACCTTAACTTTGTAAAAACCTTACATTGCTACAAGTAATCTTGTAAGAGAAGTATTACAATAAAAGTATCAATGAAAATAATAATGAAGTTAGCGCACATCCGCCGTACCTAATTAATAATATAAAAATGAATCTCTATTTCCTTGGTGATCACATCCTGCGTTAACAGATGGAACGATTCCGCTAATTATTTTTTTGTTGTGTTTATTATTGTCAGCAGAAGGTACTTATAAAAGAGATAATAAAGAAAATTGAGCGGAACAAGTCGAATTCAATATTCTAAGTTAAGACAGGACAACGTCTGTCGGGTCAGCTAGTTAATCAATAAATTTCGCCAGACTAAGGCCGGAATTAAAAAATCGATATGAATTCTGAGAGCGATCTTGGGAATCACTTGTGTGTTGTCTATCATACCAGTACAAAATTACATGTCAAAAGTGTACTCTAGATCGCTCTCAGACTTAAGATCGATTTATTAATACAGGCCTAACACATCTACACGTATGGTTCTTAACTAAGCAAAGCTTGGACTGCAGGCCTGATACCTGTGAATCGCCCAGACCAGGGCAAATTACGAAACTGCATTTAGATATTATACTAACAAATATATAATATGGCTGAAATATGATTTTTTGTTTAAATCGCCAGGTAACTACAGAGAGTAATCTTTGGTCACTAGACTTAAGTAGTATTTGGCTCGCGCGGCTACTCGGTATATGTGTACATACCAAATAAAGCAAGCATCACAATTTTACGTCCGACCATAAGCCGCTATAAATCCAGCGAGCTATCGTGTCTTGTAACTATTCATAATTACAGATATCGACTTCTTTGTGCCTCCAACCATGCAAATGTCCCGCGGACTTATTTATTGAGGTGCACCGGGGCAGTGTTCGAACGATATTGCACGGTAGTTTATTTCTTGGAAGCGGCGTATTTCAAGCCTTGCATTAAATGGTACCTTACATAGCGGTTTTAAGTTTCGAATAGGTTAATAGGTGTATTTATAACTTTTTCATTACTCATACTCTGAAAGTAGGTCTGAAGTTGCCTGAGAAGCGGGTTGAAAGTAATACTTTTCAGGCCCGGGAGTTTCGCTTTCAACTGACAGCTGTCAAATTATAAAAAAAAAACTAGTTCCATTTTCACATTTCTATGGAACCATGTTCAAACTTTTTCTACAGTCACTCAATTACAGCACGATGTAAAATTGAAATAACATAAAGTTAAGTATTAATTCAGGAATATATATTTTTAAATGACTTAATTATAATTTAGTTTCAACAATTTCTTTTAAATAACATAGATTTGGGCAAAATATTTAAAGATGAAAATGAAAAATAATGGCTAAATAATGAAGTTGGCCGGCCAACGAAAAAAAAAAACAAAACAGGCGGCAATCCGATTTTTTTTTTTTCGAGTTGTAGAGTATTGTTTATACTTCCTTGTATTATTTCTTTAGCCAATTCCTGTTTTTATTTTTATTTTCCTTGTATTCGTAATGAAAAGCACAGTGTTTACCTCGGGTGAAAGATTTATTTTGTCCCTCGAACTATTAGCGCCCTCGCTACGCTCGGGCGCCAAACCCCGTCTCGGGACAAAATAAGTAACTATCACCACTCATGTAACAATGTACTATTTTTATGTGGGGATATGCTCATGGTGTATCAGGCGAGGCCGGGAGAGGCAGTCACGTTATGTCGGACTCCTTGCGACCTACTGACTGAAACCCCACAGTGGGCTAACTCCCGCTTTGCGGTGGGGTTACGGGAACGCTTTCACACATATCTGCGGACGTATTTCGAACTTAACATAACCCACCTGATTACACTAAAATCCATATAGTTAGACTGGGATTAGAATGTAATTTCCAAGTTCGTTATCAGAGTTGAGATCATCGATAATTCTATTCTCAATACTTATTCGAGCATGTGTTTGTATAGAGGTAAGTTCGACAAAGGATCAAGATGCAAATAAATAAAACTTCAACGGATTTTGCATGAACTTTGATGTGAGGTTAGTTAATAATTGATTGTTAATTTTAATAATTTGGCATACAATATGTTAATGGATGCGGATAGCGGGCAACCGTCCATTGTGGCGTTCCATGGGGGAGGCCTATTTCCAGCAGTGGACCTCTTCCGGCTGATGATGATGATGATGATGATGTTAATGGTGTCGGGTATGTTTTTTTTTTTTTTATAAGTAATTTTAACTGGACATTGAATGCTAATTTATTTAATAATGAATCATAATCGTTTTATAATAATTTACGTACAGTCATATTAAATCCTAATAGGTACCAAGGTAGGTATGGTACACAGTACCTACCATAAACCAAACGGCTCTATTTGCACAAAATTTGATATATTTGACAGTGAACCCCGGGCAGTGTCGGCTGGTTACTGCAGGAAACACGCGGTTGGACGTCGGGCCACACCAAGCTTTACGATAACTCGTAATTAATGTCGTTGCATAGTGCTTTATTGTCCCGAAGTTCGTCGGCCAAGGAACATCGGCATAAATTACTAGTCGACTTCGTCGCGTGTGACTTTGCTCATAATAAATTATTAAGAAAAATGTGTCGGCGTTTATGTTATTAAATCTCAACCGGTGTCAACTAATGTTCTGCATTGAGTGGATGTTAAAGTATAAATCTTGAGGACAAGTTGCGCTGCTCGAGAGCGGGATTTATGAATTATTGTGCATTAAAATGACGAGATAGACGGCGAAACTATATTTAGATTGTTTATGCTGTACAAATGAGATGATTTTGTCGCATTAACTTGTCGGTTTATTGTGATTTGTAGAAATTAATGTTGAAATGAGATAATGCTGGGTTATTCACACTTTTAAGTGATAATATGGCTGGACACACACTATGTAGAGTTCTGAAACTAGAGGACATTTTGTCGACCACGCTCTAGATCAGTGGTTCCCAAACTTATTTTGTGTTCCGCCCACTTTGAAAATAAATTATTTTTTAGCGCCCCCATTTTTTTACCTACTTAAAAACCACTATAACGTCAAATTAAATTAATTGATTATTGTGAGCTACATAACGCCCCCATTTTTTTCTGGGTCTCTCACCGCTCCCCTTTAGACCTGCAGCGCCCACAATGGGGGCGTTATCGCCCACTTTGAGAAAGGATGCTCTAGATGAAAACTCTACATTAAATCACTGCCAACGAGATCCACTTAGTTGGAGTCGGGGTCAACCGCCAAACTTAGGTTACCAAAATAGTATTTGTTGGTAAGCTATAAAGATTAGAGACAGGTGATCCACATTATAATGTTCGAATAGCTCTATCTCTTTTGGATGACGACAAGTCACAGCCAAGTCGAGTGCCTATTGGGGCGATAAAACTGTGCAGTTAAAAACATCTAGGCTCACCCAATTTATTCAATAAATCCCACAGAAATTTCCTTTCATAAAAGTAATCGAATGCGTTACTATCTTTATATCCACACCACACACGTACTATATTCCAATTATCTCATTAGAATTATCATTAGAACTGTCCTCAATACCACGAAAACATGACATAAACACAATTAAAATATTCCAAAGCATATTTTTATGGTTCCCATACAGAGTCGACACGTGTTATGAGCCGGTTATTGGACACAAAGTGGGCCGATGTACAGCTGCCAAACAGATGCCGCCCGCCGTTACTGTAGCGAATATTAACCGCTAATGCCAAATAGTCGCATATGAGCACTCTGGAAAGCGCCCAAACTATTGTTTTATTGATAGTTGTGGGTATGTTCACTTGTTATGCCTATTGACATTTTGTTTTTAATACCTACATAATAGGCAAATACTATCATCCATCCGAAAACACGTCACACAATCCACTTTTAACGTACTTAGACAATAAATGTCGCTAGCATAGCATACGTTAGTTTTTTTTTCAATGGCTAGTGTATATTCTGCGCAAAGTATTAGGTAATTAGGTATAGAGTAGAGTTAGCTTTGGAGTTGTTTATTCACCTTAATATCTTTCAAAGAGTGATGATGAACGCCACCAAAGTTTTATAATACTTATCGGCATCGACTGATGTGTCATCTATGAAAAATCATCCACCACCTTTTCTATGGGTAACCGCATTATAAAACAGATTTATTTGAATAACTACTGAACGGTAAGTTCACGTGGGCGTAGCAAAAAACATAATATGAGCCTTGTTAATAATATTATTATAAAAAATAATGACTTTCGTTATGTTGTACATTTGTCTAAATCGTACAATTTATTATGGTACAATGACACTTAAAGTTGGGAGTTCCCAGGCCTTTGACGTCGATAGGCGTTTAAATTAATGCGAATTTAAGTCCTATTAACTAACTCTTATCTAGATCTAAAATATTTAAAACGAGTCGCTTTCAATAAATCTCTTGGTAGCTTGCAATAAACGTTAGTGTTTAACTCCATGATACATTAGTATTGACTGGAGTGGCTCGTCCGAGGATTTTTTGATACCAAACTCTTATGAGAAAATGGATTGTAAAAAATATTAGCTTTTTCACGCCGCTTCGCTAGCATATTTTCTGTAAGTCCATCTCATAGATAATAGCCATCCAGATGACCATCATCAAAATCGGTTAAGCCGTTCAGAAGGACAAGAATTACGAACACACGCATACTAGAATTTTATTAACATTTAAATAAATATGGGATTACCACGAATTATTACCATAATTATTTTATCTAAAATTCCCGAACATAATCTCACTTTATATCACAAAATAAATTCAGTAGCCACACTGGTATCATTAAATTAATGAGAAATGGCAACACCAGATCCTTCTATGAAGATAGTCCAAACTAGTCACCACTTAATTGGCAATTTATATACATTGAATGAACAATAAATTTTGAGAATTCAACGCGCTTATTCCCTCACCCACGGGCGGGCCGTTCGCGGTACGCTAATGATTGTTAATAATATAAGCTTTATATGGTACGTTCCGATCTGCTCTCGCGCATCGGACATAGAAATCACATGTATTGATGATTTGTTAACGGCCCATTAGCATATCGATTATTATTGCCGTATAAATAACAGGCGAAGGCTTTTATATCGAGTGTATTTATTTGCTCAGGCGGCTCGGTCTTATGAGTTTGGTTATTGAGGATGGTAAGATTCGCTTAAATATAATTTAGCTCTCTAGCTAGCCAGGCACAGTATAAACTGGTATTACCAAGAGTATAACCACCTTTAGCTGTAGATAAGGGTGATTCAAGGTTGGGTTCACAGATAAAGATTTACATAGATAACGCAAATGTACTTAGCGTGTCCGAAAACCCCGACCAAACGTCAAGGTTGGTCGCCGATAACTTACGAGATAATCACTCGAGAGAATCGTAGCGGACGGAGGGGCATCGGCGGCATCGGTGTCTTTGATTCGGTTTAGATTTCCCGCCATCTGTGACGTCACAGAAGTGTTAAAAATTTGGCACGCTCGGTTTCAATACAAATCGTGATACTTGCGTTATGCGTAAATCTATGTCTGTGGTTGGGTTAATAAGAGTACTATTGACGATCGAATAATGTCAAAATACTTGCCTGGGTACATTACCACTGGACTTTTACGGCGATCGCAGGCGATAATCGATGGTAGAGGGGAACCTTACAGGGATAGAGGTAAGCTGTAGCCAAGTTAGTACAGTTCATATTCGAACAGCGTAATACCACCCTCTCCCAAAGTATGGGCGTAAAGAAGCTGGATTTCGTACGATGAGTGAGAGAGGAGGAAGTATATCCCCCACTCCCTTCCCTTCCCTCTATCAAATTCCCCTTCAGGTTTTGTTTTCTTATATTTACGCGAAAACTACACATTGAAATAAAACAATTTTTCGGATTTTATCGCGTTTATTAACTTTATGTTCCCGACGTTTCGGTTGCTTTACAGCAGCCATGGTCACGGGGGGACTGTGGTGTTAGACGTCCTGATGTCATAGTTAGTAACCGGGTACCCTCATATTAAGTTGTTGTTTGCGGTCCGATCCACGCAGAAAGTGCTCACAGTGTCTCGAGGTCTTGCAATGGTACACTTGGTTTTGGATTTAATTATATTAATTACTGGATCCCAAGTTGGTGGTAGCACCCCTCCCCTTCAGGTTGTGAAAGTACGAGCAATACCATTGGTATTGCAAGCTTTTATAGGCTACGGGAGCTGCTTAACATCAGGCGGGTCGTATCCTTGTTTGCTGTCTTTGTTACATGAAAATACCACTGGGCAAAATTTGTGACGTCATCAGTGCGTCCAGCAATAGTGTCAACAGCATAGATTTAAAAGAGTTTTTAAGCGTTTAAGTCTAATCTTCTCCCACCCCTTGTCATAGTAAAGGCAATAATGAAACTTACTACTGTATAATAGGTACCTACCATTACTAAATGTGACCGCTGCTTGCACTCTAATTCGCCACCAAAATTATTTATCAGTAAGAGTTTTAACAATAAAATTTGAGACGTATTTCTATAGAACGTACGCTCATTTTAGTAAAGCTAAAAATATAATTTTCAATTAATTATTGTAACCGGCGTATCCCTAAACAATTTGAAATATACCTACATACAATCGAAATTAAAATCTCGTCGAATTCAGTTGCGTGTGTTCTTTTGATACTTAAGAAATATTTAAAAAAAAACTAGTAAAAAAAAATAGCTCTGTGAAGACGTTTGGTTTGTTAATAGCACAATATTTATTTGTATTCCGTCTTATTAGTTTCGTATAAGCCTACATCGTTTGCATTTATATTATGTTAAGAGGATTAAATATTATTTATGGAAGTAATGTTTTTTTGAATATTTAAACTTCGTACAAAAAATGTTTCATTATTTTTTTGGTATTCGGCCGTCGCCATGGATTTGTCAATCAAGTTTTTAAGGATTAAAATTGGAGCGTATGTTTTCATTCAATAATAAAAATATGGATTATAAAATAGAGTCGCTAAATTTACCGTGAAATAAGATAAATTATGTAGGTACTTTAACTTAAATCTTATTATGGACACAGATTAATAAATAAAATCTTTATAGGTACAACGACAGCAACCGTGTCGGACCGTCAGCAAAAATAATTAAATTTTAACATCGTTACACGCGCCTACGACGGAAAAAATAATAATCTGAAACCACAACACATCAATCATCTTTCCTAAGATTAATTTTCTTACACTCATAAAGGCTAATGAAGCTAATAAAAACAAAATGAGTATGCAAATATTTATAGTAATTAACGTTACAAAAAAGTGTTAAAGCTGGTCTAGTTCACGGTGTTTAAGAACAAACTCTTATTAGAAAATCTTGTAAGCTTGTTCAGAAAACTGCATTATATATTTGAGGCGAAGCTTCTATACGGACGTTCGGGGCGCTCGCCGCGCGGCCACTCTATCCGTGCTAAGCGTCAGTAGCGTTACACGACATATACCTATATAGGTATACAGTCTAACTGTTTTTAACGCTTAGTTCCCACGCTTTATACTATGAAGCGTCGCTTCTTTCGGGCGTCCCTAGAGGGCACTGTTTATTTTAATATAAATAATAAAATAAATTTTACGGAATTTTTGTGAATAATTTGTATTTTGAAATTGTTCGTTTCTAAAATCGGACAGAAACTTTTTTGGATTGGTGATTTTTCGTTGCAGTAATGCCTTGACACATAAAAATTTACGGTTATTTTCCGTCACAAGCAAAAATACTCAGTCACGTAAACACAGAAGTTATGTTATTCTGTCAATAAAATTAATGTTCCCTTTAACTTACGTATTGTTTTGGAAAATAAAATGTATACAATAGTATGTCCACGCGCACGGCGTCGTCGCGGGAACAACTTGCGTCAAATAAATCTGCACGGGCGGTGCACGGTGGAAATTTTAATGATTCCACACCATCCATTGCGTCGCGACGCTGAGAATTAAAAAGAATGGCCAGGAAACGGTCCTCGCTTTGCTTTTTAATTTTCCGCTCGCCGCCGGCTGGGGCTTTTACAATGCGGGTTTGATTCAATCTTTCTACTGCATCAACTCTTATTAGAAATACTTATTAAATAATGAGGCAAACCCTCTCCTCGCACCTTGAATAAGATAGTCGAATTGTTGACTAAAATGAAGGTTATAAACGTATTAAATTAGCTTTTTTATAGAATAAAAGGTTGTATGTAATTGAGTATTTCAACCTCTTTCCATCCATTACGTCCACGATGCTCAAACGTCAAAAATGATTTCTACAAGACTGGGCGTGGCCTCCATTTTGGTTTTCCAAAATGGACGGTCACATTTTTGTATTTTATTGTTATTAATTGTGTTTGTTATTGCTATTCATTACTCGACATTGGCAGAATCATTATTGGGCTTGACCCAATTGTAAGAGGCCATTAATATCTATATATATAAAAGAAAGTCGTGTTAGTTACACTATTTATAACTCGAGAACGGCTGAACGGATTTGACTGAAAATTGGTGGGGCGGTAGCTTAGAACCAGGAGAAGGTTATAGGATACTTTTTATCCCGTTCCAGTGGAACTTGACATAAAACGTGAAAACGTGTTATTAATGAAAATGACAGCTAATGCCAGCAAAAAAAAATATGAATGAAAAAAAAGTCTAGCCGGTGATTCTTTACAAATGGTATAAAAAAGGAGAACCAACAGCTAAAATGTCGTCTATAGTTAAATATGGTTGAATATTTGATAATTTGAAATTTTGAAGTTGACAGTTGATATGTCAGTTTCGAATTTCTATTAGCTTATTGTACGGATATTATCATTAGCAATACGATGCCGCGTCCAAGACAATCTGATCTTTCGCGACAAAGCCGTAATGCAACTAGGATTCGAAACATTGCGAATGAAAGAACTGAAGAACAAGAAATTGGAAGTGAAGAGCGCCGCGGTAGTATGGCTCGAATTCGTGCTTCTCAATCACAAGAGCAAAGAGAGGCAGCCCGTAAAACGGCTCGGTTGGCAATGAGGAATCGTCGAGCAAACCTCAGAGATCAAGAACTAGATAACTAACGACGCACAAGAAGAAATTTATCAAGTACTGATTGTGGCATGTTCACGGGTCGGAAGACCATCAGCGTTATTTGTTCTTGCGCCTGATTATAAAACGAAAAATGTAGTCTATCACAAGGTGCTTCAATGAAGAGTGAAAACGAAGCACCAAAATACATGGCAAAGATATTGTTACCTAAAATACACAAACCCGAGGACCCACTGCGTCCCATTCTGGCCCAGGACGTAGCGAAGGTGCTCTCTCTACTAAGAGGACACACAAGAGCACATACAAAGGATTCATAACATTTTGTAAGTGAGATTAAACATACTTATACATCATGCTAACAATTAAACCATGGTCAGTTTTGATGTTCAGTCTGTGTTTACCTGTCTACCTGTAGCAGACTGCATCACAATAGTATCAAATAAGCTAGAGGAGAACAACATGCCAGAGGAATATGCTGAATGTACTTAAACGATAAATCTAACCACCATCCAACACAGCTACAGTGGGTATATCTTTGTTTCAGAGAGCAAAAGGGATCTGAGATCAGCAACACCTGGCTGACGAAATACATCATGTCAAGCAATGTTGTCAGACACAGTGAGCAATTTCTGCGCATAGGACCGCAACCAACAACTAAATTTGAGGGTTCCAAGTTAATAACTTTGACATCAGGAAGTCTAACACCTCAGTCCCCCGTGACGATGGCTGCTGTAAAGCCACCGAAACTTCGGGAAAATAAAAAAGGAAATAAACGCTATAAAATCTGTATAATAGTTTTATTTGAATACATTAGATGGCCAATAAATAATCTTTTTATTTGTATTTTAAAATGAATATTTAATAAAACATTTTTTAAATCAGTACATTTATAACCTCAATGGCGAAACAAAGTTTGCCGGGACAGCTAGTATATATATAAATAAAAAAAGACTGGACGTCATATTTCTGAAATAAGAATAAACGAGAATATGTTTTCCAAAGTGGACGGTCACATTTTTGTTTTGTTTTGTTATTATTTGTTTGTTATTGCTATTTGTTACTTGACACTGGCGAAATACCTATTAACTTGGGTTGACCATATTTTTAAAGAAAGAAGAAGATGGCAATTTTTGAATTCGGAATATTAGATACGAGGGGAGTGGAATTACAGAAATAAATTTTAATTATGACAACAGCCTTAAAGTGAAATTGAAAGACAGTTTACACGGTCCCAACTTGGAACAATCTGAAACCTCAGAAGATTCCTGCGCCAAAGTTGGACGCAACATGGAGAAGCCACTCTCGACCCCGGGACGAATGTTCCACTGTAATGAGATTCCTCCGATGCTATCTCGCTTGACAGCGAATCCCCAATTTGTGGTCAGTCAATCTTCTCGAGGAGATTTTGTGGAATTCAATTTGCTAAGACAAAAGTAATGTCTCCCTCTTAAGCACCCCTGAATTATTACTTCGGTAAGATTTTTTTAATTTGCTGACTCGACTCTTTTAATACTTTATCTGGGTAAAGTCAGTCCGTCTGTTCATTTACGTGGTTACGTATGTAGAGAAAAAGGAATCGTAAAGACATTTTTTATTTTTCTTATTATTTTTGTGTAAAAGTCAGCAAAAACCGCGCACGCATATTTCGCAGTAGAAACAAATTAAAGTAGCAAGTACAAGAGTTTTTTAAAAACAAATTTATATTCATAACGCATCACCCAGAAGAGCCCGAGGGTAACATCAAAAAATTTACACCCACCTAATTTTATAGTCCCCAAATAACTTCATAGGCACTTTCACATACACATTTTAATCGTTCCTGCCGCGGCCACACTTTGCTACAAAGGTGTTGACGCGTACTAATGTCCAATTAATATGCCGTTTTATTCGAAACCTCTCTAATTTATCGTGTACCACGCCGGAATATATTCTCATTAACTTGACACTCACAGCCTATTATAAACTGACCGATCATTAGATGCCGCTGATAAATAGTGATAATACCGAAACGAAATAGAGATATTCTCCGTCTATAAATTCTGGAAGCCACCGAGTATAATATGGCAACATTATTTTTTCGGTTGGCAACTTTTTATGACATGTTTGAATGCAGTAAAGTTGTAACCCTTCGGTGGCGGCGTTTCCTTTTTAATTGTAGGTCTTTTAGTATTAATGGATTGTGTGAAACAAAATGTTAATGGGTCCTTAACGAAGGACCTTCTGTGTGACCGTGAACCGACGCGGGCAATGGGGTTATAATACTCCTGACAAAGATGTTACAATACAAGTACGTTTTTCAACGGACATACAGTTTAAAAATACAGTCAAATACAGTCATAAGTAACATTTTTCGAAAAGAGACTTGTATACCAATAAATTGTATGCGTAGTTATAAAATCATATAATTTTTTTAAATCTTACAGTTTAGGATAAAGTAATCGATATTTACGAGCGAAGGACTAACAGCGGCTATTGCGTGCGTCCTTTTTGGATGAGCATCCATGGGGAGCGAGTAGGAACCCCTCGGAACAAGTAGAGAAGGACCAAAAAACAACACAAGAACAGTTTAATTCTTAAATTATTGACGCAATAAAATACAACGTCGACGTAAATGTATTCAAACTGTGACCGGAGAGATGGTCCGAACACGATCGAATTGATGTTTATGTAAATACGTTACTCCAACTCCTTATATTGAGATGTTACGTTTGTTTATGTCGTATCTCTTCGACTTATACCCCATTTGGCGTATTAATTATTATGGTGTCTTAATTATTTCTATCTGCGTTCTCATTTGTTTTTTTGGGGTTTTAATTGCATCCAACTGTGACTTTATAACTACATGTTTCTGATTCTAAAACAATACCAAACCCACTAGGCATATGATCACAATACTGTGTTCCATGACTTTTAAAACAATTTTGTGACATAATTGCTCACATGACAATGACATTCAAGACCATCAATCTTCTATGTATAATGGACATCATGTGGACAAATGGAACAATCGTCACGGTTCTATTTCTGGGTCATTAGGACCCTTTGAACGACACAGGTAATGCAGCATGCCAAAGGCTCAATGCTTTAACAATAAAAGTTGCTACTGTGTAATAGAAAGACAAGGAACGTGACACGCTTCCAAATTTCAAAGGAGTGTAGATATTTAACGCTTGTAGCGATTGTTTCGCCCGGTGGGACTTCATTGTAGTTCCAGGAAGGATGTGAAGACGTACAATACTTGTTTGTTCAACACAATAGTTAAGCTTAGTGACGCAAGTGCATTGGAGCAATTCCGATACAATTAGAAAATGGATCCGTGAAATATCTGTTTAAAATTAAAATAGAGATGTACATCTCTATTTTAATTGAGTACCTATTGTCACTATTGAGGTTGATTTTCTGCTATTTAAATATTTTTAACTGGTAGTAGGAAAAATGTTATCAATAATTAGTGGAATATTTAGTGACATGTTCAAATACGTCAAGGCCAGGTATTGGAATGACCGTTTTATTTGATAGCCTTTATTTTTTATCAATATAGTAATTTCATATTGTGATGGTCACATAAACGATTAAACTTACGTCTGCCCTCGATAAGCCCTTTATAAATACGTAGGTGCGTTTATAATATATGTAAATTATAAGCATATGTCAAACAAATAAAGGCGATTAGTATAAGATGCATCATTTCTAGGCGTATGTCCTCAACCTGCATCATATGTCAAAGTAATAGGATTAATTTTGACGAGAACTCACAGAATTCAAATTTCAAAATTGGTGTTGGATTTTTTTTGTCCAAAGAATTCGGAGTTATGCCCACTGGGCACAATAGTGCCACTGATAGGATCTTTGGACAAAAAAGTGTAGGACCACACAATCCACCGATTAATTATTTCAGTTAGTATGCTATCACACCGGAGTTCGATTTACATTATGTCTACCTAACATATATTATTTGGGATCCACTAAACCCATATAAGTGAATATTTTAAGCACAAATAATTGCAAATTGTATAAAAAAACATTATTTTGCCCTTTATGCCTTCTACATTAAAATAGTTTATCTATTTTTTTATATTATATAAAATTTAAAGGTTTTCTTGACTTTTCTTGAGGAATTTTATATCCATTATATTCGGGGTTTGCTACAATTTACCGACGCAATCCAAAACGGTGGCTGAGTGCTTCTGATTAAACAATAAATCGTTGGAGCCGCATGTTTCAATTTGTGTCTTAAGAATATTCTAACGTATTAGCTCGGCGTTATTAAAATAAAACCTTTTTCACCATTTTGCTGTTACATTAAGACATAAAATGCTAGACAAGAGCAGAAATGAGTAAGGTACCTACCTAATCTAGCAATCCTAATTGGGTACTCTTTTGACTATGGTGGTATGTTCTTAGTCACAATTCGATAATTTTCTTCTTAAATTTTTAAGATTCGAATATCAACATGATACATGCATGTCCTATTTACAATATTCCACAAACTAGGTACTTACTAATGCCATTATCTGTATTAAAAAAAAAAATATAATTTTGAATCTTAAAAAAAAAGAAGAATCTTATAAAATTGCAACCAAAAAATTGGCATAATAATTTGACGGACAAGCGTATAAAAATTGAAACTTAACGTGAAACTTCTTTTTAACTAACAATAGTCACAATAAGCGACCCCACGTATAAAGAGGCTTACCTACCACCCGCTGACAAAATTCCTTCGAACGTAAATTTTGTATTTTTAAAAACTCTAAAGCGATTCATAATTAATTAATGCCCGCGATGCGTATCGGACGTACAGCGGGCCAAATGACGGATACCCACATTCCATTGTAGTGTAACTTACGCACATCGTACATCAAGTTGACAACCGTTAATCCAGTTTCCGGATGTGTTACCATGGATTTTTTACTCGAATTGAAATTATCTTCATGACACAATTCAACAATATTGAATGCAACTACTCCATAAAAAGGTGATTTTAGAATTTCTACCTAACACTGTTGTAGAATAGGTGATTGTACCATGATTGTATGTCATCAATCTTTTGGGCCTGGATTTTCAACTGACTTCAAAAAAGGAGAAGGTTCTAAATTGGATCCGTTTTTGTTTTATGTTCAACTCAAGCCTTAATATGCATAGGCTACATCAGTATGTTAGTACAAGTTAATAATAATGAAGCAATTCATTCAAATAGTTGACATTTTCTTAGTCAATACCTACATGTTAAAACCGGGAACAGTAGGTTCGTGAAGTCGAATGCCGATTGCTCAATGCTCAAATGCACGATGACATTGACTCGAACATTCGTAACACCGATAATTCCCATCGAGAAACATTAGTAATACTGGCGTTAAAAATCCCCGCCCCCTACCCCTGGTTCTCGATGACAAATCGTTGCGCAAACGATAGTGTTCGCTCGTTCGTACGAGAGCAGTGTTTTTGTTGTTTGACGTATGTCTGCGCTTTGTTGCATCGGTCCCCTATTGTTCGCGTTTAGGATGCTCGTTTTTGCGTGAATGCTTCATTTGATCGCCAGGTTATGACATGTTTGAGGTGTCGGTGTTGTTTTTCGTGGTATTATTGGTTTTCAGCAAGTGCTCCCTAGAGTTTAAATAAAAAGTCCTACCGATATAAAGTTCCTATATGTTTTTGTGTTCTTGGCATTTTTTACCTTAAATTACATTAACATTTAGGATATCATTTAATGTCACATAATGAGTGTGTAGCGTCGAATTTAGAAGATAAAAAAGTTCATCATTTTAAATCTTGATATTGGAACTAGAGATGTTTTATTAACAAACTTTCTAATTCCACCTCTTTCATCACCTGCTTACTTCCACACTTAATACATTATTGTCTAAATTAATCGACTCTTCATCACACCTAATTTACAATAATATTTTCAAAACAAGCTGCTACCATATCCAATTAAATCGATGTACCTACAAATGTTTCTAACACAGCTACTATATCCATACTAATATGAACCCTTTCACGGCATTTCAATCAGATAACCAGCACCTGGCCTAAGATTAAACTGTCGGCCCACCATGTGGATGTCCGATGACATGGACTAAATTATAATAATTAATCATTATTTTGTACTGAACCCTTCGAACAACAGCTCTAATGACGAGTGCCCGCGGGTGGGTTTTTCTATTACCATACGTTTCCTGTTTCTATTAAGTTTAAAGGCTTCGTCTATTAATCAATAAACCACAATATGAGGGTTATATGCTTTGTGATAAAGGAACCCGACTTATTGTGGTCTCGGATCCTTTAGAAGTTGTGTCGTTACTTTCTTCGACCGCCTCCATTACTTATAGATCGTATTGTAAAATGCGCAATTAACCATATTTACAAAAATACTAGCTTTTGCCCGAAACTTCGGTAGCTTAGGACGTAAACAGATTTTATTAAAATAGCCAATAAAATTTTACACTTATGGACCAATGTCTTCGTTTTTTGTTTCTATAGGAATCTGTCTTGGGCTTGTAATGACATTTCACCCGCAGAGGAGTCCAAACCTGCACTATGATCTAAACCAACTGATAAATTGAAATACTATTTTATAAATTCCATACCGAAACAAATATTTTGTTTATTTTTCAGTTTTTGAGTTTGAAATATAAGACCATTTAAAATAAATTGATTTCTGAGATGCAACCGCGACACTCGAACCTATCAAATCTCCAAAAAAATTAAAATGCCGCCCCGGAGGGCGTTGTTCCTTTTTCAATTACGTTCCAACATATTCGAGGATCGTGTTTTGCTTTCATTCATTCCAACCGAAATAATCTCTACCGCAAACAACGATTGTACAGTCGACTTGTCAAATATAATGCTCCTTTTGTATCCCCGAAATCGATTATGGCCTTTTTGTTGTCAAAATTGAGGTTCGAAATTCTCGAGTTTCACAATAGTTTTGATGTTTATCAGGCCAGGTGTGGGACCTTAAACGTATTTTAATCGAGTTCTACCATAGAGTCGGCTAACGTAAGGAGCCGTGGGTGCGGTGCGGTGGATGTTGTCTTTAAAGATTTGGCAAAATATGACGGTAATCCTGTTTCTGGGGCTTCCTCAAATATGAACTCTCGTATAAATAAAGGAGGTATATCTTCACACTGAAGACTATTGAGATCGTGTTTTGTTTTGCTGACATATTTTATAAGAGGTAGGTAGCGTTTAGCAAAGAAAACGATTTAATTTGAGTGAAGCTCAAACAATGAAAAAAATAAAAAAAGTCACTCATCAGATTGCATATCAAATAAAATATTTTAGATTTGTATTTTGAGTCATGTTATATTATTCCGATCAAGGAGATTTGACACAGCCTATGATTCAGTCAAAGCATTCTACGTATCGGTGACTCATACCTACCTCATTATTCGGAATAGTAAAAGCTTTATGCGAATATTGTTTCTCATTTTCATTCTCTACTGAGTTCGTCTATTCAATTATTTATTTCTGATAAAACACTACTACGGAGTTCACAGAAAAAAATCAATACCATTTCTCTTCAATTATATCTGAATAATTTTCTATTATTCGAGTACAAAGAAACCTCGGTAGTATTAAAATTTCAAAGCTTTATGTCTGGTTTGTTTTCGTGCAGTAAACCGCGATTGTGGTCTCACCATCCACGTGTGCCCTGAAATTTCTTTAACGTATTACAGAACAAAGATATTAAATTTTGTTTAACCACCATTCGGATTAGTACACATACGTAAACCCCTTTTGAAAGTGCTTATTGAAAACCGCAAACTGGACCTGCGTATTATTGCATTTAATGAATTTAATTTCATCAAAACGCGGCTGATTTAAAAGGTATAACATATAGATTGTATGTTTATGGGTGCTTACCTAAAAAACACCTAAGATTTGACGAACACTTAGTCTACCTAATGGTCGGGAGTTCTATTCCTGAAGAGGAAAATTTCTGAAATGGCCTTTTCCAACGTAATGCTATATTTGGTTGTCACTGAGATCAATCAGACCTAGTCCATTGTACTAAAATTGTATGACAAGCATTGTTTAGTCTTGGACCATACAGTTGGTGTAATATTCTGGTGATATCTAAATATATATAACTTAAAAGTGACTGACTGACTGACTGACATAGTGATCTATCAACGCACAGCCCAAACCACTGGACGGATCGGGCTGAAATTGGGCATTTAGGTAGATGTTATGACGTAAGCATCCGCTAAGAAAGGATTATGATTAATTCTACCCCCAAGGGGATAAATAGGGGATGAATAACCCCGAATTTTTTGTTAAGTTAAATTAGACGCGGACGAAGTCGCGGGCACAGCTAGTTTATATATTATTATATAAGTAGGTATAACTGTCTATTCTAGTGGCTCGTATTCCAAAAACGCTAACATCCTAGTAAGTCTAGGTAAATTGCTATTAAATAATGCAAGTGCCAAGTGCTGTAGTATAGCCAGCTCAGATAATTCAGGTCTGTTCGCGTGTAACGACCAGTTATGTAGGTACTCTCGTACAGACGTAGCGTTAAATTAATTATCAGTGGAAGTGGACCAAACGAAACCGGCGCGCTGTCCCGTGGCCGGTGCGGGAAACATCAGGACATGGTGAGCAAACGAGCGAATTGGCATGATGATAATATATGTTGTCCTGCCCTACTTAAAACTTGATTACAGCGCCATCTATCGTGTCCAATTTTGAATCTAAGCCATAAAGTGACCCACTCAAACACACACAAAAAATAGATCAAAAACGGTTGCGCCGTTTCGTGTTTAAACGCCGGCAATTATTTGTATATTATATGGGTAGAAAAATCCAAAATCAAGCAAAACTAAATTTAAGCAATTCACTAAGGTTAATCACTTAATAAAAATAATAATGTTTTCTCTAAACTTACGATTTGATAGTTACAGAAGAAAGAAGTAAGGAAAGAAAATAATAACAACATTATTTTTCTGCAACAACATGCATACATTCTGTCGCAGGAAACTGCGTAAGGAGATATATTATAGGCCGTGAATTTTTGTTGACATCTATCAATATTGATTCTCAACGATCAAAAGAGTTTGATGTGCTACATTTTTAAGATCAGGATACTACCTTTTCTAACTGCCTATCTATCCAATTATGGCTGAGTACCTGTAAAAGATACCGGCTCTGTTAGATCGTGCCCGCTACGCTCCTCCACAAATCATTACCTACCACCATAAAGCCGGTTGCAGACAGACCGGGCTGACGACACGGCCAGCCTCCGGCCGACAAAGCAGCACCAATTTGCAGATTAGCCGATGCGTAAATTGTTGCATTAGCCATACGTTCAACGGTGAAGGTTCGACCAATTATGGCCGTAACTCGATACTGCGGGCCGGCCGTAATCGGACTGTATGTACGCACCTTTACGTTGTTTGTTCTGTTAATGTACCGTGAATTTAAATATGAGATGTAAGTACTTATTGCAGTGGTTTTTGAACCGATTGGAATTAATTGATGGGTTTTGATGTAGCATACATGTATAAGAGATGCAATGGGCAAACGTACCTATGTGCTTAAACGAACTATGTATACTTAATGATAGCTAGAAAATAATTTTCAGAATGTTGTGCTACTAGGAATTTAAATATTTGAACTTACAATTATTTCTTACATTTTTTGCTTTTAGATCTTGGTGAAAATATAATTAGTAGTAACTTAATAATGAATGTTAATTAAAACTGCTCTGTTACATTACCTACATCATTTATTAAAACGAATAATGTTCAGTTTGTTAAATACAGATCAAAGATTTTTGCTTTGAAACTACTACTACGAGTACTTAATAAAAATAAAAACAAGCAATATTGGCTAAGAAAATAAAATGGATAATATCAAGACACGGATATTTCACCCAACTCTCATCTTTAAGGAGGACGTAACATGACTATTTTTTCCAAAAAATATTATTAGTTCTTATTAAAAATTAGCTGTTACCTACGGCTCCGCCTGTATCCTACTTCGATAAAATAAAAGCCCAAGTTACTTTTTATAGCCTCAGCTAACTGCCAATGAAAGTCTGGTCAAAATTGGTCGAGCCGTTTTGGAAATTAGCTAAAACAAATAGACGGACAAAGAATTTAAAAATTGCAAGTACCGTATATTATTTTATGCATTTACTATAAAGCTAATATTTTGATATCACAAACAGACACTTCAGTTTTATTTATTTGCATAGATAGTGATTCATTTCTCTTTATATTAAAACAAACGGGCGTGTATTATGTTCTTTTGCGAAGTGTAGGTACTTATCTTCGTTCATTTGTAGAAGAAATGTTTGATATAAAAGCTCAATCGTATAAAAACCTTAGCGGCAACTTAGTAAATAAACAAGGAAAATATGAGGAATATTAGGTTTCAAAAAATTTGAAAATACATAATTTTTGATAATATCCTACTAATATTATAAATGTGAAAGTTTGTGAGTGTGGATGTATGTATGTATGTTTGTTACTGCTTCACGCAAAAACTACTGAACGGATTTGGATGAAATTTGGAACACAGATAGTTTATAACCGGGATTAACATATAGGATGCTTTTTATCCCGATAATCCCGAAATTTTTGTTACGTTAAACACTACGCGGACGAAGTCGGGGGGCACAGTTAGTATAAATATATAGGATAAGATATAAATCAAAAAGGTAACAAAATATCGCGACTAGTTCGACGGGCCTTTGGCGCAGTGGTTCGAGCATAGGCCGCTCGGCTCCCTCCACCGCGTGGTTGTGGGTTGGAATCCCGCCGGGGCTAATTTCGAAAGCGGCCTTTTCGAAAATACAACCTCTTCAAAGTTGTGAACAAGTTAACTATGCTAAGGATGTATCATCCCTACCCCCAACTTTCACCCTAAATTCGTCCTTCATTTTGCATTGGGACGGAAATACCGAAATGTGAGTGCACTGCAGTGTTGTTCTGCCTACCCATTCAAAAAATACAGGCTGATGGTGTATATAAAAGGTACGATTATCATGTATGTGGTAGAGTCAAATGTAGCTGTAATTAACTACAGCTCCTTAACTACGGGCTGGCTCGAGCGGGGTGATCTACAAGGTGAAGCAAAAAGGGTATACTAATTTTTTTGCATCTTAACTTTGTAAATCTAAAACTATGGGCTTTGTGGGACAGTTGAAGTACTAAAGGTTTTGTAAACTTGTGAAATATGTCAACAGCTGTATTCCTATAACACCTTTTGTTTTTCAAGTTTCCTCCAAAGCTGATAGTTTTAGAATTACAAAGTTAAGTTTTGAAAAAAATAGTATACCCTTTTTGTTTCACCTTGTATATGGATGATCGGCGTAAAGTAACTAATATAGCTGTATTTCTAACGATGAGTGAGGGAGGCGGAAGCTCGACCTACCTTCACATTCCTCTTTCCTACTCCCCTACTGGTCGGTAACGGTGGGTTACGGTTACTGCTTAACATCAGGCAGGTTGAACGCTGGTTTGCTGACATTGTTATATTATTAAAACAAAACAACAATCTATGCCTGTCTTATAGCTCAGTGGTTCACTCATCAATACCAGTCACTAGTAATATTAGATCAAAGGACTTCAATTTCTATTTGAATTTCGACATCTCTTTGACTAAGCCAGCTAAGGCCAGCCACCGTGATTCCTCAGCAATTTCCTCTGAGCTCTAATCTCCACAGTACCTACGTTTGTTCCGGGAAAATTCACGCCTTAATAAATACCCCCTTTACTTCCTGACACCATAATTTAATGAGACCCAATTGTTTAAAAAGCTAATCGTTACAATAGAGTTGAATATCAAAGCTAAAAAGTACGGAAATCGATATCTGGAAATTCGTTAAAACGAGAAGAAATTGTGCCAGTTGAGACAGATTACTCGCATATAGCAAAAACTGAACATTTCAATACCAAAGTTGAGGCAATACGTCTGCTGTTGGGGAAATGAAAGGCTAATGGAAGTCGTTCCTATTTATACAGGTGTAGGGTTGAATATTCCAGATGCCGATTTTGGTAGCAGCAAATAAGTTTTGGATATAAATCACAACGCTTGAAGGATAAAAACGAAAGTGTGCGTTCGGGTAGAAAATTTATTTCTTTCTTCCACATTTCACTGGTTCTTGTAAAAGTTTTAATTATTCGCCGGATGTAGTCCGGCGCCGCTCCGTTTGAGATCAATGTACTGTTTGTGTTGACTCTTTAATTTTTAATGCTTCAGGCGAACATTATTTTTAATTATTTTATTGTATTAATTTTTTCAAGTATTATATTAAGTTAAAGTTTTTAGTAACTCAATATTGTTAAAAACACTGAAACATCATAATGTCCCATTTTTACATAACGGCCCCTCGACGTTAAGGGTAACCATCCACTTGGTTGCGCAATGAAGCGGGCCTGCCATTTCGACCAATGGAATCGCTTCATTTCTACAACACCACTTGGCTTAGCGCAAGTTGACGGGTAATGAAGCGATCCAATTGGTCATAGCTAACACAGCCATATTACCGGCCTCCCTAAGACCCGAATTAGATGAAGACTTTCAAAGGAAAATACAACAAACCATTTCCGTGAAGATTAACGTCCTGATAATGTATAAAAACCAGCCAAAATGGCTAATGTACTGGGCGAACCAGATTTAAATGTAAATGTTCCAAACAATTTGTACTGCCATTAAGAATCTTATCTCGGCCCGTTGTGACATTATACGATACAAAGTGTAGCTTCGGGATAGCATGTTGAAGGTTTTTGATGTTAATAAAATGCATCAATATTAATATATTTATATTAACAGCACAATAGAACTGAATGAGAAATGTAGGTAGTTGAAAATCGGTCGTCGAACTTGTGGCGTGGGATTTCATAGATACAACATAAATTTAACCGACTCTCTTTCCTTCGGATGTTTCCATGTTTTTTTTTCTGAAATTATAAAGAAATATCTATGCTAAGTTTAATCTCATTTTTCTTTTTTGCGAGTGTTTTATATGCCTACTATCGCAAAAGCCCGCTCGCGCGTTCTGAGCCCGCGCGACAGGCAGTATTTGTGATCTATTTTTCGAAAATAAATTTAGCCTTAGTTATTGCTTATGATATCAGCTATCTGCCAGTGAAAATCTCGTCAAAATCGGTCCAGCCGTTTCGGAGATTACCCGCTGCAAACATACAGTCAGACAGACGGACAGACAGACAGACAGACAGACAATAAAAAAATAATATCGTTTCGGTTATAAGTACCGTATGTACTTTGTTGGTTACCATGAAGGGAACTTGAATTATCCTTATTTATTGGTTGTAAAATGACGATCTGACTCCAATTATATTGAAAGTTTCTTTATTATAGTAGAATAACGTTATTTACAATGTGTGTGAAAATAAAGGTTGTCGCTGTCTTCTTATATTTTTTCGCAATGGCCGCCGACTAGAGATGTGTCCATTCCGTAGTGATGTGACTCCTATGCATTTAGTGAAAAGGTGTTATTTTGATATTACCAACAAACACTCCAATTTTATTAATTTGTATATTCATGTATGTATGTATGGAATGGATAGAATATTGGTATAGCTGTGTAGATATGAACTAGGTATTATCTTATTGCAAGATAGTATTATGTCATATTATTATTATTTCGATATCCAAGTTGTTTGAAGCCAAGCAAAATACTCAATGAATTAAACAGCAACATGTGACAACATCCCATCTTTCTTTCTATAACCGGATAATTTTATGAAATTCATACTCAGAAAGCAACCCACAGACCAATCATAGTATAATATTCTCTTCTCATAAGCTATAAATGCTAAAAGGATTATTCAGGGCATCAATTGGGTGTTGAGTTATAGGCATTGCGCTAGTGACCTTTGTACCAATTGACCTATTTCCCACAATTGAGACGTACCTACAACTTGTGTGGTACTGAATCGACGCATTTGGTTTGATAATGGATGGTTATGATTGGTCTAATGTTATTTTTTTAGTGTACGGTTGGCTGCACATTGAAGAAACATTTCCGTCATTAGTTGAGCTCTCTTTTTAACCCCCGACGAAAAACGAGGGGTGTTATAAGTTTAACATGTGTATCTGTGTATCTGTGTATCTGTGTATCTGTGTGTCTGTCTGCGGCAACGTAGCGCCCAAGCTAATGAACCGATTTCAATTTTGTTTCTTTTGTTAGAAAGGTATTCTGATCGAGAGTGTTCTTAGCTATGTTTCATGAAAATCGGTTCAGCCGTTTGAAGGTCATCAGCTCTTTTGTAGGTTAAAAAGCCACATTCACAGCCAAAACCAACTTCCACGGCTCGAATCCAATCGAAATTTGAGATTATTGGATTTAGATTTATTATATTTTTAAATGATCGTAATAGTCTGAACTGGCTTTTTACAATATTATAAATATGAAATGTTTCCCTGATTCTGGAAAAAATGTATATTTTATCAATTTTTATATGAGATTTTTGTATCGTTCCATAAGTCACGAGTCAAATGATGGATACGCGCATGCGTTAAATTTTGTTTGTTTTGTTAATGGTCATAGAATATTATGTTATTATAATTCTAGAGGGCGCTGCTCCGCCATTGAGAAAAAATATAAAAAATCTAATCTAATTTAAAATAAAATTTAGCGTTATTGAAAATTCTTCCCCTGGGCTGCTCCCGTCCACCTCAACCAGAGTTATTACATGAAATTAAATCATAATTGATAATATTTTATACTAGGAATTAAACCTCCGTGGCATCAATATTTACATTCGTTGTCTATTCTAATGTCTATTATTATAATGTCTCATCCTTTTACACAGATTTTCTGTTGATAATTGTATACATTTGATGAAAAGATATTCGCATCGGGGGTTTTTAAATTTTCAATTTAGAGTTATTTATTGACGCCTTTGTAAAAGAAAGTTCAGCTTGTGCTGGATTTGTTCCCTGCGAGGTGCAGGTGACCAGTGATTGATCATGGCATCAGTATATATCCTTAAAATTACCTATCACATTTCTTAAGATAATGTGATTTTTGTGTACTCATCAATGGGGAGAATTTACCCTACATTGAGAAAAAAGTACTAAAGCAAATGATTCTAGAGTTCTCTGTAAAATATTTGGTAATTATAGCAAAGAATAATGCAATGCCTCGAATTAAAATAAAAAATGATATATGTATTTTTTTCAGTGGTAATTTTTTAAGAAACATAAAATTGTGTTAATTTAAGCTACCTGATTTTCTCTCAGCAGAATCAGTGAGTCTAGACATATACTGGAAAATACGAGATATAATAAAAAGTTCGCATCATTTGCGACGCGTTTATTGTACACCGTCTCTACCGAGAACTAAATGGAAATTCACAACCAACTTTAACATTCCGTCCAATCTTCTCACGTCTGTTTTAACAGGTGAATACCTAAATTAAAACTATAAAACTGAAACATGAATCTGTACCTCGAAGTTTTATGCTTGAAATAAAAGAAACACTCAATTAATTTTATTTTATTTTAGTACTTAATGATATTCAGGTAATTTAGATTTTTTATTAATACTTGGATTGCGGGTTAGTGGAATAACGTTCTTAAATCAAAAACTATCTAGAATGTATATAAGGGTCGTTACTCGCATATCTCAACAATATAAACAAAAGCAATCTATTTCCTCTAACCTAACACGGATAAAACACATAATTACCATAAAGGGTCTCCGAGCATTACCACAGAGGAACATATCTCGTAGACTGGCCGTGCATAAAATAAGAAACAGCCTAAGATTGCAGATAACAGTGCAGCGATCATTACGGTGCTATCGAGACGTCTCCATTGCCCCCCGAGTGCGTAGGCCTGGCCATCACTCGATAAGGCCCGTGTAAGGCCGAGAGTAGATTTGATAAAGCGGCATATTGACGACAGTACCTATACGGCTTTGTGTGTAAATCTTTTGATAGTGCTACCTTATTGATGGTCTTGATATAAATTTAATTCGTTAGCGGTAGATTTTTATGGCAATGCTTGTGAGTGTACCCCATAATAACATTGGTGCTTAAACAGAACACATTTTGTTAATTCATTTTCTACATCATTCTTAATGAAGTTATTAGGTAGGAAATCCGAACTTATTCATATTTTCTAAGGTATCAAGTTTGACAATATGCGTTGCCAAAAATATTTGCGAAATATTGTTGTCCTAAACTGTAGGTAATCGTTACCACAGATGTATCCAGGAATACATTGTCATACGCTTTAAACATAAATACCTGTATGAAATAGCGATCGGCCGATTTATTTAGAATTTTATGCTCAATAAATTGTTGGTCACGTATTCAATTGCATAGGACACAAACATATGCGCTATATACTTAGGCTATTTTACGAAATACAATATTTTCGTATCAGTTCCAATAAATAAACAAAGCTTATTTTATTTCACCCTTCATTGGGCGTGTAGCTTTATATCTGCACTTTATTGGAGACAATGGGAGCAAGCGAAGAAAATATATAATAATGTTATCACCGTCTGGCCCATTCTGTACTCTGCTTTTTTTAAAGGCCGAGTGTACAATGATAAGAGTGAAGTGTGCAGTGTTGTTGTAGAACTAGCTTTCCATATAACTTCGTTTTCTTTTCAAACAAGATTTTCAAGGAATATCTTTTCCCTCCCGAGAAAAAAAAAAAACATAGTAGAATCATTTTCTGTTAGTCTATTATTCGATAGAAATAAAAATAATACCATCATCGTGTATTCATCCCTATAATAGAAAATCCCTAAACAAATAAAAACATTTCGTGGATTCTTTCATAGAAATTTCCTTACCTTTTCTTGGAAAATTATTATAGGAATTACGGCGTAGGTACTACGTAAACAGTGGAATACTGTTTATTTATAAAGCCGCCATATATAATTCTAAGAAAAATTATCCCTATGTATTCAATAGAGATTCCCTCACAAAATCAAAAACATCAAATATAATACGTCAGAGATTTCAAACAAGTTTGTAAGAAACAAACATAAGTCCAGAAGTCCAGGGGCGATGTTTGTCCAATATAATGGTCCCAATGTTTGCACTGTGTGATTGATGCTGGCCTACCCGGGTTAATGGATCGATATCCGTCCAAACTTATCCTTGGCGAGGCCTTGGTGTGTAGTTTCTGTTTACTCTGTGGCCACTTCAATCGGTTCGGGTCTACGTGCTAATGAGGGCTGGTTATTTGTGATTGATGTTTAAATAGCGTTTAAAAGTTAGGAAGTTATGTTTAGGCTGCATCTGTTTAAAAGAAAATTATGTTTTTTTTCTCTAATCATTGAATTTGTTTCTAGTAGTTATTTTGTAACCGGGAATTTTATGTGGGATTAAAATGCACAGATTTTTTTCTTGTCTCTATTTTTTCAGCACAAGCTTGAGACAACAGTATAAAACCGGTATATATGTCGCCGCCAAATAGCTTAATTCGCCGTTCAATTAACAGCCTAGGCACTTAACTAAATAGCGCCGTTCAACTAACGGCCTGAATGATATTCAGCCGTATCGTCTATTACAACATTTAATAAACTGGCTGGCTAATGCTTAGGCAACTGGTTGACATTTAAGTACACACAAAACTTTTTCAAAATACTACCCAAGCAGAACGACCTGGATGGGTTTAGGTTAGGGTTATTTTTTTTATGACCCCACAGAAACCCCACCCGGCAAATAGATTCGGTTGATCTAAAAAAAAACGTAAAAAACCAAAGTACCTAATAAAATTATTCCATCAATGTTGTTTTTTTCCGACGTCATATTGACCAAAGAGAATATAGAATATAGAGATATTGACAGTTTGGTGAGTTTCTGCGCTAGGTGGCAGAAAGTAGAACTAAATTGAAATGAACAGGCTAGGCAGGTAATTAAACGGCTAGGCAAGTAGTTAAACGTCATCGATCCAAGTCATTTGCCTAGCTGTTTAATCAAATAGCTGAATATCATACAGGCCACTAGTTGAACGGCGCCGTTTAGTTAAGTGCCTAGGCTGTTAATTGAACGGCGAATTAAACTAGTTGGCGGCGACATATATAATTTTTCGTGAGTGCAAACGTGGGGTAAGGATGTTCAGCGGTGGGAGTGATTTCCTTAGAAGCTGGCACTAATATCCAAGAAATCATGCCGTTCCAGGCGTCTGTGTTAGCCAGAGATATTGTCAACTCAGTAACTTAGATGTACCGTATCTTGTAGCGGGATTTGCAATTGTCACTTCAGGGGTCACATTACCCCAAGATAAAACGTGACTACTTTCAAATTCATACGTTGACATCTAAATATATATAACTCAAAGGTGACTGACTGAGTGACATAGTGATCTATCAACGCACAGCCCAAACCACTGGACGGATCGGGCTGAAATTTGGCATGCAGGTAGATGTTATGACGTAGGCTAAGAAAGGTTTTTGATTAATTCTACCCCCAAGGGGATAAAATAGGGTATGAAAGTTTGTATGAAACTTTGTCACTTAAATTCCATGCGGACGAAGTCGCGGGCACAGCTAGTAAAATATAAAAACCTTAAATTATTCGTAGAAATCTAGTTCAAGAGAACTTAAATATTATTTCAAAATTGGTTAAGAAAATTCAATTACGACCACTTCTTACTTCTAACATAAAATTCTAGTACGCACTCTGTCACGAAAATACTTTAACAAGTTTACAACTTCCAATAAATTAAATAGCGTAAGGTAAAGGATCTTTTCTTGTCGGCAAACACTATCAAATCAATATTTAGGACTTATCTCTTCGTGAATTGGAAACATAATAATTATAGTGCGATAAAAAGTGTATCTTCAAGTAAATGTTTGAGTGGATTCAAAAATTTCACTCGAAGCTAAATGAACATCAACATTTTAAACTTCAATGATTCAAACAGTGATTTGTGTCGTAAAGAAATTGCTTTACAATGGGCCGTGTACAGACGAGTCACCCAGCTGAAATTTGGACTGTATAAACGCAGCCAGAAATTATTTTATATTTCCTAGATCTTTTCATATTCATACATTAATGTTTACTACATACTTATCATAATAATTCGACTCAGTACTGTGTTTTTTCATTATTATTTTTGGGGTCAAGTAACCGTCGTCCGTAGGAAAAATTACCCTCGAGATTCCCTACACGTGACCTTGGGTGGTGCCAAATAGGTTACAAATTCTGGTGGTAGGCTTCGGCCGCGGCTAGTCACCACCCACCAAACAAGGCCGTGCCGCCAAGCGGCCTAGCCGTGTTCCGGCACGATGTTTGGTGTAGCCCCTCATGGATGGCGGGTCAGCCCCCCTATTCGCTAACTTGATGATCACCAGTGACTAACTGGCTTCAGTTGTACACTGAACTTTGATGACAACTGAGAATGCTACAACTTTGGTATTCAGTATCACATTGAGTGGATATGAAGTTACGGTGACTAACGGGCGGAGAGCGGTGCTCTTCGATACAACACTCGACGCCTCTAATTCTTATCGACTATTATACGACTAAATTGAACAACGCCTTTTGAACGTGTGAAGTACTACATTTTAGATAACATTTCATCATAAGCGGTTTATGTACACATGACATGTAAAGATGGCGGGAAATCAATGTTGTGCTGATTTTATATTAATTGTTTGGTGCGTAATTAATTTAATTACTGCGTTTAATTGTGTTTTGTAAGCCATAAGTTTGTTAAAATAAATCCTTTAAGGTAAGTTAACGATTAAGTTATGGTTTATAATGTGAAAATTGTTAATTGAATCAAAGTTTTTTTAACTTCAATATTACCTAATGATATCACAAGGTAAATTCAAGTATTTAATATATTGTATTAATGTAGAATTTCTACTTTTAAGATGCCTGCATGCAGAAGAGTTTCCGTAAGCCAAATGGAACTGCTGGTGGAGTTTGCGGAGTCTCATCGCGATATATCATTGGGTCACTTTACGGGAAGTCCACAGGCTGTTAGTCACCCGAGAAGCGTGTGACTCCGTAGCAATTCTGCTAAACCTGTGGCATAAGGAACCACTACTTTAGACCACGTAAGTTTACTAGTTAATAAATTAACTCAAGAAATGAACCATCTGCTTAAAATAGTTATGTTACCTACAATCTAAAACAAAATCACTCAGTCATCATTAGTATACTCAGCGAGTGATTAATCTTAGTTGAAAAGTAAATTCGCACATTAGGTAAATCTTAAAATTCCTAGAGTGCTTGTTTTTTTAAATCAATTAAAATAATAATAGGCTTCAACATCAAACCAATTTAAATATGTAAATTTCAGTTCATGGAGATGAGAGGGTGCAGTGCTGGGCCAACGTCATTTAGATACTTACGGCACATTGCTGCTGAAGAGCAAAATGCAGCTGCATAAGGAACTGCGATGGAGCTTATGAGGACACTGGAGAAGATGTACATAATTATGTACATAATAATACTTCTAGTAGCATTCAAGTTAAAGCTTTATATGTATTTTAAAGTATTATTGTCTTCTTAATATTAAACATGTAATTTGTGTTCTTAGGTATGTAATAAATGATAAAACAGTAACAAAAATATCAGTATTACTAAGCCCGATGATTATGGAATGCATTATATAATTATAAATGATTATCTCGAAACATTCCATAATTTTTGGTCTGTTATATCCCTACAGTTATCTGGATTTTCGATGATTCTTGCCACCACACTCTGTAGACTTAGTTCTGACAACATCACTCTGAGGCTCTGCATTGGAACATTCAGTGAATTGGCAATGTTTTGTAAAACAACACATGCATTCACCACATTGACTGCTGTAATTGGGTTATAGTGTAGTTATACCATGTTGCACTGCCAACATGTTATCAGTACTCCAATACACCGTTCAACAGTATTTCTGTCTGTGCAGTGATCTTCTGGTGAACCCGGAGCTGCACCTAAGTTAGATGTCATCATCCAAGGGGTGCTGTGTATATTCAGAATCACCTAAAAATAATAATAATTTTCATATTTGTTTCAATTATTTATTGATTGAAGACTCGAAATATCTATTAACACATTTACATTCATTGAGCTCTTCATTTTCAATAACCAGCCAAAATAATATTTCTCATCATATAGCCAACAGTGTTCTTCATTTCTTTCAAGTCTTTCTAAAACACACTTGATGGGGTATTGACTCCACATAGGTATGAATCATGTCATCACAGCACCACAAATCTGAAACAAGAAATTAATTTACCTTTTAAACATATTATGTAGATGAATATATAATTATTATGAATGTAGAATTATTTTAGTAGGTATTGTTATTACTTACTATTAAAACATTTAAAGATAGGCAATTTTTTCAATTAAAATATGCCTCCTCATGATCATGGTCGGATTAAGGCCACATATGAACCATCAAAAACTGAGTTCTTCTAATGCCTGTTGAAATCCAGCTTTAGGTATTCAAACAATTAGGTATATTTGCAATAAACCCTCTTGTGCAACTGTAGTAGATTACTAGCGTCATGCAGGCGGCGTCTCTCAATAAGTACCTACTTAAAAATTCTTGTTTTCGCTTTTCTTTAGCAAATCCCAACAAAATAAGACGTGCCATAATATTTCTCTACGCACACGAATCACAAACAAACAACAAAAGTTTCAACTTTCACTTGCTTTACTAATTACCGGCTTCGGTGATCATCACTTTTACTTGAAAAACACTACCCTTGAGCAGTGTCTTTCACGAATATTTTTAAATTTGAAATGCTTATCAGTTTGATGTCCACTAAGCTTACAGAATACCAATCATACAAATATCGATACGAAAACATCTGTCAAAAAGTGTTACGGTGACTATCAGCAATACTCGGTGCTCATGACGTCATCTTAGTTAGTCACTGGTCATAGGGAATACGAAACTAGCTGTTTGACAGTTATTCGTTGAACACTTTGCCAAGTGATCATCACTATGAGCTGTCAACAGAGTTAGCGAATAGGCCTGCAGATCAGTTACGCTGTATGGTCTACAGTTGTTTGCCACAACACTATGAAGCTGTGTCGGGAAACTGGCCTTGGAGAGCAGCGGGATCCGAAGCACGGTTTTCCGCTGGCCGACCGCAGTTAGTAGGGGGCTTAAGTAGTGAGCTAGCCACTCATGAAAGGCTGCCCCGCCAACTTGCGAAAAATCCCGGTGTGCGCCATCGTGCCGTTTGGCGACCGGATGTGAGGACCCGATGGACACTCCCGGGGGGGTTCGGGCGTCCCCGCGGTCTCCAGTCCAGTTCCCCAAAGATGTAGCTTCGTGTGATGTGTCATTCGGTAGTGAATGCAGCGTCTCGATCTACTGCCGCCATCCTTCCCATTCACCCTCGTAATCATGAAAAAGCACGTTAAGGGAAAAAGGAATATACAGCGGAAGCACGTCCTCGCATTGAAAGTGCACCTCACAAATATTAGAGGACTGCACTCCAATTCCGATTCAGTCCACCACCATCTAGAGACTGCAAAACCTCACTTGCTTTTTCTTACGGAGACGCAGATAAGATGTCCGAAGGACGTGGCATACTTGTCGTACCCCGGCTATGTCTTGGAGCATAATTTCAAGCCACGAGCTGGGGTATGCGTGTATGCTCGCGATGACCTATCTTTTCGGCGTCTCCGTAACCTTGAAAACACCAGGTTCTCCGTCATATGGGTAATGGTGGACACCGGTGGAGAGCAGGTCATCTACGCCGGTGTCTACCGATCGCACAGCGGAGACCAGGAGACAAGTAGGCTCATGGACTACTTAAGTGAGACGGCAGGCGTGGCCCAAGAGCGGTACCCTTCCGCGCAACTCGTGTTGCTGGGGGACTTCAATGCTCACCACCAAGAGTGGCTGTTCCCATACCAGAACACTGACCACGCTGGTAGACAACTTTATGAGTTGTCCCTGACATTTAATCTCAGCCAGCTGGTCCATGACGCGACTAGGGTGCCCGATATCGAGGGCCACACAGCCAATTGCCTAGACCTTCTGCTGACTACTGATCCAGACCGATACTCAGTGTCGGTATCATCACCATTGGGTAGCTCCGACCACTGTCTGGTGAAGTCAGTATCTACATATTCTCCACCCGACCTAAGCCCGAGAGGCAACCGTCGTATATGGAAATACTGTTCAGCAGATTGGGATGAGATGCGATCATTTCTGGCATCTTATCCTTGGCAGCAAACATGCTTCTCTTCTGGCGACCCCTCAGTCACTGCGGATGCCGTTACAGAAGTTGTGCGTCAGGCTATGGAATATTTTATCCCCTATACTGACGCACAGCTGTCCGGCAAAGCTCGCCCATGGTTTGGAGCTGAATGCAGACGTGCGGAAACGCTGAAGCATGAGGCATTCCTATCTTGGGCTGAAGCTCGTAACCGCAAAACTGAGGACATAGGCCTAAAGAAGAGAGCCTTTAACAAAGCTGCCAAGTCTTGCAAGAAGGCTCTTCGGAAGGCACGCTTTGACCACATAAGCCGAATAGGGACCAAACTTGCTTCGTACCCAGCTGGGAGTAAAGCGTTCTGGTCCCTGGCTAAGTCGGTTGAAGCGAACTTCTGCCGACCTTCCCTGCCTCCACTTACAAAGCCGGACGGATCACTAGTTCACACCGCTATTGAGAAAGCAAACTTGTTTGCTTCTCTTTTTGCGGAGTCTTCACGTCTCGAAACTGCTGGTGAACTACCTCCCAAATTACCTCAATGCGAGGCATCTATGCCAGATATTCGCATACGTCAGACTGAGGTACGTAAAACACTGCGGAATCTAGACGTGAACAAGGCTAGTGGCCCCGACGGAATACCAGCAGTAGTCCTCAAGACATGTGCGCCAGAGCTTGCTCCTATACTGACACGCTTATACCGCCTCTCCCTTCAAACTGGGCAGGTACCAAAGGCGTGGAAGCTTGCTAACGTACAACCTGTACCGAAAAGGGCAGTCGTGCTGACCCTGCCAACTACAGACCCATATCGGTCACGTCCATACTCTGCAAGAGTATGGAACGTGTACTGAACAGTAGGCTCCTGGCATACCTAGAAACAAATGACCTTCTCGGTGACCGACAATATGGCTTTCGCCGGAATCGGTCTACCGGAGATCTTCTAGCGTATGCCAAACACATTTGGAGCGAGGCCATCGAAAGGAATGGAGAGGCGATAGCCGTCTCTCTTGACATTTCGAAGGCCTTTGACAGAGTCTGGCACGATAGTCTTCTTAGCAAGCTTCCATCCTATGGTATATCAGCAGCCCTGTGTGTTTGGATATCAGATTTCCTGAGGGAACGGTCGATACGAGTAGTCCTTGACGGCTTCACATCTGACCAATTGGCAATTAATGCCGTGGTACCTCAGGGGTCAGTTCTCTCTGCTACTCTTTTCCTGCTGCACATAAACGACCTTCTTAGACCTGGTATCTTTGGGTATGCAGATGACAGCACAGTATCAGAGAGATACTTCTCCGACCCACGAGCCGGGGCAACGCTGATTCAGTCCAAAAGAGAGGCTATGGTCGAAAGGTTGAATTTGACCTTGCAGGCAGTCTCCGATTGGGGTGATGCCAACCTGGTCAAGTTCAATGCTTCCAAGACCCAAGCGTGTCTGTTCTCTGCAAAACGGAGTCCATTCCAACTGACTCCGACTTTCCGGAATGTATCTGTGCCCGTGAGGGACCATCTTGAGCTGCTGGGTACACTCAGTTCTAAGCTCAATTTCGGTCCCTTTATTGAGTCCAAAGCCAAACTTGCTGCAATGAAGCTGGGCATCCTGGGGAAGGTCAGGCGGTACTTCACACCGGGGCAGCTTCTAAACCTATACCAAGCTCAAGTCCGATCGTGTATGGAGTACTGCAGCCATCTTTGGGATGGTTCAGCTAAGTATCAGCTGAAGGCTCTGGACTCAATAGATAAGCGGGCTAGAAGGCTCATTGGCAGCGAATCCCTAGTGCAGGCTAAGTTGCAGAGCCTGGAACACCGACGCAGGGTTGCCAGCCTATCAGTTTTCTACAGAATACATTTCGGGGAGTGTGCGATGGAATTACACGAGTTAATTCCCCCATCTCCATTCTACCATCGGACGACAAGACGCACGCACACAATGCATCCATACACCGTGGACATTCCTTCAGTTCGTACCAAGCGTTTCGCTTCCACTTTTATTGTGCGTACTGCCAAGGAATGGAACACCCGGCGTCTTTGTTCCCGGTTGACTATAACCTGGATGTTTTCAAGTCGAGAGTGAACAGGTACCTTCTAGGCAAGTATGCACCACCGTAGACCACATCGTCACTTACCATCAGGTGAGATTGTGGTCAAATACTTGCCTATATCGCAATAAAAAAAAAAAAAAAAAAAACTCTGAGTTTTGTCCCTATTTAGGGACAATTTATTTTATTTTTATAACAATTTAGAAACCTGCAATACTAAAGATATGAACTAGAGTTCTATACCGTTTCAGTTAAGTTGACCTCTGTTTTCCACAGCGGCAGTATCCCGTCTGCACAGTACCTTATCTAAGTAACTGATAAGTCAATACAACACTCAATCAATTCAGAACTTGATTCATTAAAATTTGTTAACTCATTTAATTGGAGAGAATCGTTGCGATACAGAAAAGCAATTTTAATGATAGCTTTTAAGTTAGACGCTGAATCTTCAAAGAGGACGTAACTTTATCAAAATCGTAGATATCATGAGTATGTATCGACCACAGATATATATTTACATAGATAACGCAAGTATCACGATTTGTATTGAAACCAAGCGTGCCAATTTTTAACACCTACTGTGACGTCACAGATGGCGGGAAATCCAAACCGATTCAAAGAAACCGATGCCACCGATTCCCCTCCGCCCGCTACGATTCTTTCGAGTCTCGCTCATACTCATATTTTTATATCTGTTGTCGCGAGGAGTGTAAGCTATCGGCGCCCAACCTTGACGCTTGGTCGGGGTTTTAGGACACGCTAAGGACATACATTTGCGTTATCTATGTAAATCTATATCTATGGTATCGATCCATGATAGTCACTCCAAGTTACGTCCACAGTAGAGGAAACATTATACAGGGTGACACATAATGGGTATACTATTTTTTTTGCAACTTAACTTTGTAAATCTCAAACTATCGGCTTTGTAGGACAGTTGAAGTACTAAAGGTTTTGTACACTTGTGAAATCGGCCAACAGCTGTATTCCTGTAACACCTTTTGTTTTTCAAGTTGCCTCCAAAGCTGATGGTTTTAGAATTACAAAGTTAAGTTTTGAAAAAAATAGTATACCCATTATGTGTCACCTTGTATTGATTGGAGTTTCGTCATCATCATCATCAGTCTCTTGATGGCCACTGCTAGATATAGCAACTGAGTTTGGTTCTTTCCTAGTTACTTTCAGCAGACCAACACGTCTCTCTATTCTAGCAAGCCGAGGGTGAGTGGTGGGTCTATCTCCCAAATAATTTAACTAAGTCGAGCCCATCAAATAATGTTGTACGATAAATCATATAAAATGCGTCTCCAATAATAATATTATAAAGAACTGAAATATTATAGCTGATGCTAAATATAATTTTCAGTAGCTACAGATAAAACGCAGAACGCTTTGGTAAAAGGACACGGGTGCTAAGACAAGTCGGAAGTTGGCCTCGGGCTCGGGAGAGCACTGTATTTCTTCAAGCAATGCATTCTATCACTGCGTACCCTTCTGAACATGTTATGAATAGGCTGCGTATAAGTTTCTGAAGATACAGTTTTATACATCTGGGAATTTCAATTTATCCAAGTCGCTGAAAGCAATGACGATGTTTTAAAAATTTAATATCATGTTGTAAATGTTCTGACATAAAAATAGAATCTCCAAACTGATTTATGAGCTCAGATATAAAGTTAAACAATAATCGTCTCAGCAACATAAATGTAAGTAGTACAAACGCTAAATTACAATCCAAATTGGTATATGTTTTCAAGAACTCGTAAAGCGAGGTTTATAGCAAAAGTTGGATTCATAACGGCTAACAGAAATTAAAATAGAGACTATAAAGCAACTATCATTGAGATTCGTTATGCTATTTTATACTTGAACTAGCTGAGCCCGCGACTTCGTCCGCGTGGAATTTTGATCCTTTCTTAGGGGATGTCTACGTCATAGTAGCTTTATGCATGCCAAATTTCAGCCCGATCCGTCCAGTGGTTTGGGCTGTGCGTTGATAGATCACTATGCCAGTCAGTCAGTCAGTCAGTCACCTTTGAGTTATATATATAGATTGTAAGAGTGAGTGGAATAACTAGATGCTTTTCAAAATTTTCTTTTATTTATGTCTTTGGGTACTATAGTTGTACAAATAGTATTGCAATTTGTCAAGTGTTATAACTTGTATTGGTGGTGGAGCAAAACTGTGGTCAAATTTAAACAATCAGCAGCCAAGTGAGGCCTTATGTCGGTCGAAGCGTCAATAGCCTAGTGGTTAGAGGGGCCGTCCTCGTAGCTGAGAGGTTCCGGGTTCGATCCCCATCCTGGCCATTAAACTATTGACGTGAGCGCACTTCTAGCACAAGCATTACCTTAGTTGGAGGGGCTAAAGGGAATACTAGTAATGTGATAAACAGACATTGCTTGTAATCTTTAAAAACAATATATATATATACGGGCAGGGCTGACTGGGGCGTAAAGTAGCTGTAATGGCAGTGTTTCGTACGATGAGTGAGAGAGTCGGAAGCCCAACCCCCTTCTCTTCCACTCCTCTTCAGATCAGTAACGTGTTATCAATGCCTTTAGTAGCGTGTCTTGCCCTACTAGTCCGAATTATTTGTATAATTCTTGATAACATCAAAAGGCAACACACTGGAGCTATTTTAATATTTATATTAATATCTAAGTACTACCCTTTGTAATTATTGAAAATAAGCAACTGGCGATTAAAAAAAAAACGACATGTAAAAAGACAAGCCCGCTGAGTTTCTTGCCGGATCTTCTCAGTCGAGGTCGCGTTCCGATCCGGTTGTAGATATAAGGAAAAAAATATGTAAATTGACAATTTGTAAGTGCCCCCGTAGGCCTAAACAAAATAAATGATTTGAATTTGAATTTAGTATTACAATCACAGATATAGATTTACATAGATAACGCAAGTATCACGCTTTGTATTGAAACCAAGCGTGCCGAATTTTTCACACCTACTGTGACGTCATTAGTGACGGGAAATCCAAACCGCTTCAAAGACACCGATGCCGCCGATGCCCCTCCGCCCGCTACGATTCTCTCGAGTGATTATCTCGCTCATACTCATATTTTTTATATCTGTAGTCGCGCGGACTTAAGTTAACGACGACCAACCTTGACGCTTGGTCAGGGTTTCGTACACGCGAAGTACATGCAATTGCGTTATCTATGTAAATCTATATCTGTGATTGCAATCATCTATAGGCTATACGATAACTGTTTAACATCATCAACAACAAACATTTGCATAACATACAGACAAAAACCAAGAAGTTCCAATTCACTATAGTGCTGTACCATATTATCGATACCGCTTCCCTGTTTTTTTTCTTTAAATGCTACAAAGATTTAACAAGGTCCGCTGTCAATCACATCAGTTGCACTGCACTAGTTTTATTTTTACTCTTGTGTGTGGTAAACGCATGTCCTGATTTAAAAATATGTGAATTTGTTATGAAGTTTTTATATCGGCGTGCACGGAGATATTTATTTTATTTTGTTCGTGTTGGTTCGTAAAAAAAATCGATCTACAGAATATTTACCTAAAGAATACATAATTTCATTACAAGTTTGGTTGGTTATTAATCATGTAGATCTGTCATCATCGATAATTTCTTTTTCAGTTCAAGAAGATTTATCGGTCTGATAAAAGATTTGATCCCAAAGTCTAACTCGTGGTTAAGTTTAAAAATTACGCCTATTTTCTCACTTCAGACTTATCCATCTTTATGAATAATTGTCTTTTTTGACAGTTAATCAAATCCAGTATTAACCTAGGTATTTCGTAAAAGGCTTTTTATATCTACAATTTTCTACACTAAGATGATTTGTGTTTCCATTAACTAATGACGTGTGTTCGGTCGCGTATTTAGCAGCTATGATAAAATAATAAACGGCCCTAGAACAAATAACAATATTATGATGATTGAAGTTTGTATTCAGTTTTAACGAGAACCGAACGAGGATCTGACTCAACAACTCGTTAAAGTGAAATCATAATATTTATTATGAATTAATTTACATAAACAGCCGAAGAAGTATGCAATGTTTGAGAAATAACAGAAACCTCTTGTTTACTGGTGGCTGATGTATCTTGGTAGTGATCGTTAAAGTTACCACTATATATTCATACCAGTTGAGAGTATAAACACTGCAGTTAATTTTTTATACTAAGGTCTCATTAAATTACGGAAAATATAATACAAATTTTGAATATTAAAGTCACTTGTATAATAGCTTAATGTTTCTGAAAATGGTAATCATAATTGATACCATAACCAACTCTACACTTAAATAAATAAATACTGAATTCATATAATTATTCAAATACATCTCCATATTCAATCGGTTGTTCTTATTCCACCAATCACGACAAACATTTCAAACTCATATTAGGACACGGCTAATAACAAAGTCGTATGTAAACGTTTGTTTCCTGCTCATCGGTAGCTTTGTTCTTGTCCGTATTACAATGAAATGTTTTGCCAAACTCACATTGAGCTGTCAAATACTCGTCAGATAAGCGTGCACCGTGTAATTATTTTCTTTGAATGTAAAGTTTGGGTTCTCGTACGCATTAGACCGCCATGTGCGGCGGGTAAACGCTTGGAAAGATGCTATACAAATTCTTTGACAATAATTTCGTGATTATTATGACCTTACTTTAAGGTTCAATATAAATTGAGTATAAAAGGAGAATAAAATATTGAATTATTTTATTGTTGATTGCACTTTAATTTGGCTTCACCTCGATTCTCCGAAAATATTAGAATTAGTCATATATTTTGCAATACAACGACGTATTTTATTAATATCACCATGAAGATAATTATTATTTACAATGACTATTGCCAAGATAAAATGAATAAAATATAATTAACTACTTACCTATTCTAGGTTATATTGTAAAGTAGCGATCATGTAATACCGAGTAGGTTTTTGGTAAAAGATTTTATACAAACCATATCAGCGGCCGCCGTCCGCGACGAACCCGTAGCTCAGTGCGTATGTATGTAGGTACACTAAGTAGAAAGTATAAAATTACATGCTTTAGCTCCAGCGTAGATAGAAGTGTTGGTCCGAGCGATTTTTCACACGATAACCACTTTTTTTAATGACTAACGTCTTTATTGTTACGAATAGAAAAACTGGTGCGGTTGAAGTCATTAAAATATTTAATGAGAGAGAAAGAAATTGTTCCTGTAAGAGTCATAATTTATTTAGTTTATAAGGAAAATTCCGAGATTTAATTAAAAAATACTGTAGATAGATGTATACTTTTGTTCTTATAAATGTGATATACTACTAGTCAAAAAACAATTTAAAAATATTAATTCGAAATAAAATTCAGAAATGATAAATACTGAGCCACTTTAATTAATTCATCAATGGACTAGCTACTCACATCTTTCAAAGATAGAGTTGTTTTTTACTAACTCCTTGTGAAGAGCTAGAACTTTTATATTTTTTAAGCCACACTGTATTGCTGCATTAGAAACATTGTTATTACAAACGAGACAAAAACATTTATGTATCTGTCTCGAGATACTTCTAACTTTCTGTTTCACTTGAAATAATAGCGAAGATAAGAAAATATAAGTACCTACTTACATTCTATGAATACTGCATTATTACAATGTGAAGTTGTTAGAATAATACTATTTAACTTTTAAGTATCCGAAAGTTTTTCTCTAATGTCTACCTACTGTGTAATAACTACTTAGCGGTCACACGGTTAACCCAGCACCGATAATTTATGTCCATTTTACTTTACATGTAAAAATGGACAAAAATGTATTTTGACTCTGTAAAAAAATTCTCGCCTTCATTGTGTGAATAACCGTTTACGCAATTTTATATTCTACAAATAAGTACCTATCATATGAGTTTTTTAATATTAATGTCTATTTAGGTTCACATTCTATATAAATAACTAAGACATACCTAATGAAATTACTAAGGTCCCGACTAATAATATAATTAAATATTGGCCAACGATAACACAGAAATGAGAGATTCTCATCTTTATGACGTAAAAATGGGTCGCGTCGTAGAATGAGACGTCGTTTTATTTGCCCATTGTCAACCTTTGTGGACTCTCTACCTGGAATTGAGGAAGATGATAATAAATTATGAAGTGTGGACGGCTTGGCGTGTTTGTATGATTATTTCAAGCACACGTGTTAATGTTAAGTCAGCTCGTAATGAATGTTCCGTACACTTTCGGGCATGTTAATGAGATAAGTTTTTTATGGAGTCGGGTAGATCAGTTTGTGTGTTTGATTTGTTGTTTCATTTGCTATAGTCGTTGGCTTTTAGTTTTATAAATATAATGTTGCTATGATACAATAACAACGATAATTACCTACAAGCGGAACGTTTTCGAAATCTATGTGCGGATCATAATTTCTATATGATTATCACTTGCTTACGGTGAAGGAAAACATCGTGATGAAACCTGCATGTCCTTAGAAGATCTAACCAATTTTAGAAAGACATGTGAAATCCGCCAACCCGCACTGGGCCAGCGTGGTGGATTATGGCCTGAATCCCCCTCGTGTTGAGGGGAGGCCCGTGCCCAGGAGTGGGACGTCAAAAGGGCTAAAATTATTATTATATTATTATTTGAGCGTTTTTACTTACTAGGCTGCGGCCTAAAATATAATCATAAAATGGGGATGATAACTGAATAGATGTATTTATTTCATAAAATTATTCGCTATTAGAGTTGAAACTTATATTTCACTAGCCAGAACGTAGGTACCTACTTCATGCTTCACTAGCTTTAAAGTAAATTTTAAAGTTATTTTGGACGTATAGCACTTAATTATAGTATTATGATAACCACAAGGACGTGTAGACTAAGGTACTTTTTATAATTATGCAATAATAAAACATAGTCACATTCCCCATTGTTTTGCATGAAAATAATTCCGAACAATTTCAATCCACATAATTCAATCGCGGCGCGTCCATGGGATGATCTGAAATGGATTCGATGTATGTCCCCAGTAAATCTCCAGGACTCAGCCGTAAAACCTCTAGCGGGGGTGAATTTATAACGCAATGAATAAAAGCCGCGAAGGCATAAATTACGAATTTAATGAACAGTTTCATTTGGTTAATATTAGCGTCTCTGTGCTCCGAACCCGAGTATTTATTTAACGACGTTGTTGTCGCAAAAACATTGTTCTGCGACTAAATTTTCTGGCAGTTTGTTCTTAATTACTATAATATCATTCGTTGCCTTTTCCCGGGAGCTACTATTATTTTCCTTCACGGTTTGTTGAACACCTTAAGTGGGAACATTATTTCACCATCTAATTTTCATTTGTGCGAAATTTCATTTGGTCGGTAGCGATACGGCGTGCGTAAGTACTTGCCACATATTACCTCGTTTCGAGTTATCCGTGCTTGTACAAAGTAAAATGATTCGGTTAGCTTTATAATGAATGTCTGTGTAGGCAGAGCGAGATCTTGAACATTTCCTTTAATTAGAATCTAATTTTCATTAAGCCGCAGTGTTTGTTTGGTTTAATTTGACGGTATAAACATCATTGTACAAATTCGGTTAACTGTAATTCTGTCCAATTCTGCTATATGTAAGATTCTGCTAAAAGTTTCCTTTAATAAGTTTTGTTTCAATGTTAAAGTCACGCATAACATGTTTCTACCTCATTTTAAGATAGGATAGGATTTCAAAGGTGAATTCTTGTTAACTGTCTTGTAATTTCAATTAAGGTTTTTTAAAATTATTATTCATCATCGTCTTCCAGTCATCGACTGGATTCAAGAACCTGAAGGCTATCTATCCGTATCATAGAATATACGCAATTGAACGCAGTTTCGTTCTATGTATCTTAATTAATTGAAATTGAACCTAGTGGTGTGATAGTCATAGTTGGGTATTGCTGGTATTGGGAATATTCTCAGTATTGTACTATGGAATGGCACAACACTATTGAAACGTTTCATTGGGCAGGTTCATGTCCAGCAGTAAACTACAAATTGAAAGAATAATTCGGTTGTCCAAAGTGGCAGTAGTCTAGGGTGAAGTTTAAGGTTATTGTAATCGCTGAAAGTAATACTAATCTAAAATAAACCTCATGCAAATATACTTCAATATCCGCCCTTATTAACATGCACATTGCAAATCGACCACACACCTTTGCACATCTGACATTACAAATATATATTTAGACGCCGACGGAAGACATTTAATTTAAAATAACAGATGTTCTCATCTAAAGTGGACACGCCTCGCAGGGAATCCTTTGAGTTCGTCACGGGCAGGCTCAAAAGAACTGTAAACAAACGATTGTTATTCCAAGTGTGTTGGAAGTTGTACAAACAAGTTTGACAATTGAGCGTGGAGCTCCGAAGAAACTGTCGCCTTGTCAATATCAGGGTTTACTTTTCAATTTTGAATTGGCTTAAAAATTGCAAGAAAGTTTTGATAAAGGATTGGTACGAAAGATTGGTACGCTCCTATTATTATTTTACCGCTGGAAAATATTTATTCATCTTATTTATTTGAAGTATTCCACTTCTTAGTAATGTACCATGCTTGTTGCTTCTCTATCGGTCGAGTAGGTACTGAAACGATACTCAAATGATTAAGTATCACTTAGATGTTTGAGACATCGTTGTGTATCTCTTCTTGTATCACCATCATCAGTTCAGCCGAAAGACGTCCACTACTGGACATAGGTCGCCATTTGCGAACCTTTCCGCTCCATCGATCATTGGTTCTTCGGGCTATGAGCCCCATCCATTGCTACTTCAGCCTATTGATCCGTATGGCTTACTTCTTATGTCAAAATTAAGCAGCTATTAAATTTGAGTAGCGTCTTAGTATATAGCGCTACATTTCTCCGGACAATCCAGCGAGATCCTATCAATATCATCCCATCGGCTGTATTGTATCATGCCTTTTATTAGTGTAGGTAAGTACAACAAGATTTTTACGTCACTTTATTACAAAAAAAATCTTAATAAAATTTCTAACCAGCTTTTATTTTGTCTATCAAATCACGTAAAATGGCTTCAAAGACTTTCATTGTCCATCCAACACACCTTTTCCCGTTCATTCTGTGCCACGATGTTTGTTTCGTTTTACGTTCAGAAAACAAATGGTTGAGGTAGATAATTGAAATCCGAACTGGGGCGGGCTTGCTTGCGCGCTCGCCCGCAGAGAATACCGATGGAGTCCTCTTTAAAACTATTTTCTATCCACATACCTACTCCCTTTTGTGGGCGAGTGACCGGCGAGCTTGTGGTACTGCGGCGAACTATGAACAAGTCCCGTGACCCACTTGCGGAGTGGAACGAGGCGAAATTATTAAAGGAATTTTAATAAAAACCACGCGGCGTTGTTTACGACTATGTTTTGGGCTACAATGTTCGTCGTTCATGAGTCGATTATGGAAATCGGGGAAGGAAATGAGCTGAGTGACGTCAAAAGGCCGGTAGGATACCTATATTGTGCGTATATTTTCATTTTATACGATAATGTTCTATGCATATAGGTTCTTTATAGCCGGGATTCTGCAATATACCGCAAGGATATCTGCTAAATATTTTTTGCAGCCAAGGTGCAGTCAACAAAATTGCTGGGTTTAATGTTTAATACACAAAATACAGTGCCATAAATATCACCAAGATAACACATTTACCCCCTTATTCATAAACTTGGATTAGCGTTTGTATAGTTAGACCATGCTTAGGCTTCTTCTTTCGAATTTCAAATTAGTGATGACAGAAAGAGATAGTTCGGTGTGTGACTATTCGCCCGCTATTATCTGTACAAGAAAGCTTGATCGTTTTGACAGACGTATTTTTTTCTGATCGAGATAACTTTGCAATGACGAACATATTATTTTCTGAATTTAATGATTTTAAAAATTGAAAAAATATTAGAAAAATACATATAACACAAAAGTCCCTAAAGATTCAAGCGTTATCCGAAAATTTTAAGACTTTTTATTGCTTCAAAGTAAAATTAAAATAGAAACATCGAAAAAAATAGACGCTTGTACAATGTTACATCGGTCGGACGGATGGGACACGAATAACCGGCAGTAACTGTTACAAATATCGATTATTGTTAAGTTATTGTTACAAACGGGGGTCTTTTTGGTTGGGGCCTCTTTGGCTAGTGGTTGGTTATTCAGACCTTCCATACGAAATCGACCACATGATCGAGCAGTTTTCTATGAGAGGGTCGAATTTTTTTTTTCACCCATTCGACCCATGTTTCTTTGGAAAAGTTGTTTAGTTTCATGGTCTGAACCACCTATTTAAATTTAGCGGGAGGTCCAAAAATAACCCTGTAATATTAAATAGGTACTTATTATGAATATTGACCCACTGTCGCTTATCTACCCAATGTTTTATATGTCTCGTGCAATAAAGAATTTCACACATAATACACCCACACCATCTCATCACAGTAACAAGTATTTTAAAACGTTATTTTTTGGACTAGATATTTTCTGTTTCCGTGACTTGCCCGTCTGTCAAAACGATCAAGTTAACTTGTACAGAATATAATCCACGTTTATTAATAAGGGGGTAACTGCATGGTCCCAAACTAAGCAATACTTGTACTTGGCTACCGTACAATGGACTGAGGGCGATTCCAGACATCCAGACTAGAGAAAATTACATAATGACCATTACTGGAATTTACCTCGAGCGGGAATTGAACCCGCAACCACCATGTGGAGTGAACCGACCGGTCTACGTTCGAACTACTACGCCAAGCTGTCGTCATAAATCGTCAAAAATTAGTCGTAAATGGCCTTCACAACACAGTAGGTAACATTGTGTAAAAATAGAATATGTACACAAAGTTACCTAATACCGAAACCCTATAAGCCTTAAATACCACTGTAATGACGGCACACGCCTTCAAAAGTCAATAATTCACAATGATGTCAAAACGTCGGTATTGCGCAAACCGAGTTTATTACGAAATGAACCATCGTATCCGAGTGAGTGACAATTTAATGAAGTGTCGGCCCATTGTGTAATTAAAGCCAACGATATTAAAAGCGTTAATATCGAACTAATGAATGGATGCGTGATAAATCAGGTGGGGAGTTTCGTAAGCGAAAATGAAGATATTGAACTATGTTCATATTGAGATCGTGTAGAGGTTTGTAATAAGGCACCGTAATGCTTTGTGCGACGGTTCGTTATTATGGTACCCGCAATATTGTACTGCGTGTCAAACTTGATGTAATAGTTCAAAGTATTTCAAACACCCTTATCTACTGTTGAGACTTGGTATGCTAATAAAGTAACTTTGGTTCATATTGAACTATTTACAATGGACAGGATGGATATTAATTTATAAAGTATGTCTGCATTACGATTACAACCACTGAAATAATTGTATATAACTTTATAATTGGCAAGAATACAGTGTAGTATTAGGAAACTTTTAACAAATCAAAACTATAATCATTATTGGAACGAAGTTCCTTATCGCGCGTTGCGAAAGGGGGCTAGGCGGAAAAGTTAAGACCAAAAGTTGTAACGTCACTTTTTGCTATAGTTGTAAGCCGTGTGGCGTGCGCGTGTTTCTCTGTCTGTCTCTCTCTCTCTCTTATAGAAAGCAAGCCAGTTATTTTCGTTTCGTCTTTCTATTTCACATTGAACAGTGTGGTGTCGCGACGATTATTTTTGTTGAGTGCATACAGGTTTTTTGTACATAATAAATAATAAAAAAATATAACTATAATTAATCCTGACAGTGGTTCTGCACAAGTTCTGGATATTGCAACTTCGTTCCATCCGGGTGTCCCTTGACACCTCTCAAGTTTTTTTATTAATACAAAAGTAACAAAAGAGGTAGAATGGACCTTGGAGAAGGACAAAAGCAACATACTATTGCGATACAAATCTTGAAAGGGTGAAATAAGGGATGGAAGTTTGTATGTAAAATCCGTTGGGTTTCTACTACTAGAAATAGGTCTGCAATTATTCTCATTAAATTTCATTAACCATCCACCATTGTTAAAGTGACTCTAAGACACATCAGTGTAGTGACTCTGTATTTTAGATCTTCCTACCTAAACAGTTTCAAGAAGATGAATCGTTACTATAAATGTCTATCTTGAATTGAAGTTGAGTTCAACTTCAATTCATGATAAACAATCCAGTTGAACATGGAAATTGATATCAGTTACTTATTGTCTCTCGACATGAATAATTGTTGGTAAACAAGAAATTCTCGTCGAATTCCATTCTGAATGCATTACAGAAACTGAAATTCATGTTATGATTACGGCGGAACTCGATCGTGAAATTAACGCTGAGAATACACGGGCCCTTTGTTGATATGGCAATTACAAGGCGTAACACATTTTAGTCAGATTGCTCATTCCAAAATTCTCATTACCTCAGTGTAATCAATCAGTCGCGATTCAACAAGAACTTTGAATGTGGTATTGTGTTGGTAATCGTCAAATTACATTCGTCCTTCGGTGTATTTGCGGCGTTTATATGATTTATTGTGTGTATTTATCATTTTCTTGCTAGAGTCGGTGAGAAATCTTTGTAGAGCAGCAAAGTGGAGACTGTAAGATTGACTTTGTTGAAGTCTGAAGTAGATGTAGAAAAACCAATCTGGAAAGATTGGTCTATCTACATTTGCTTCAGACTGATAAAGCAGGTATATTCCAAATAAAGAATTTTACAAATATATTTAGGACAGCAAGTTGCTTATATTTAGAACTAGCTGTGCCCCCCGACTTCGTCCGCGTAGTATTTAACGTGAAGGAGTAACAAACATACATACATACATACATACATCCACACTCACAAACTTTCACATTTATAATATTAGTAGGATATTTATATATTAAATTTTGTAGGTATATTAATTAAAGCACGATTGAGTGTCATTAGATTTCGTTTACAGAAACTTTGTTTTCAGGTAGTTTTATTGCTATTTCTTATACATGGTACGCCTATGTCTTGCTTTATTGTATTTTAACATCTTTGGTGTTTTTGTCAAAATATTCAAAGTACGGGATAGAAATACATAACCAAATTCGAAAACAAAAAAACTTTTACCTAAATGAACATTCAATATTGAATATTCAAGAGAACTGTAGCACCTGTACTATGCATATCATTAGATAGGCATTGAATAGGAATTAATCCTTCTGTAACCAAACATTACACGTAGGAACGACATAATTGACCTCGGATCCGTAATTCGCATATAATCAAACGCCCGCGAAGGTAATTATCACGACCGATTATTACACAGACTATGATATCATAGATACGTCGTTAGCGGGTATATTGTGTGTTTGAATGCGGATTAAAGGTGATTTCAGAACTAAAATCGGATGTTCTCTAGAGAAGTTTAATTGTGTACTTACTATTAATTTAAGATGTTTCTGGCTAGGTTGTTGTATAGGATTTGCTTAAAAAAAACACAAATCTAAAATTAATTCTTATTTTTTTAACTTTGCTTTGAATAATTGATACGGGTTTGATTTAAAGTGATTTCTTAATACCCAAAGAAAAATAATAACGAAATTTTCATTAAATTACGATGCTAGTCTGAACACACCATTAGGTGCCTCTTGATTGATTGATGCGTAATGCGAAATTGTATCTTTAGTTAATGGTTTCCTTTTTGTTGCGGTAAAGGTCATGAATCAAAGTATTTTGTAGATTGATTACAAATAATATGATCATTAAAAACATACCTAGTTGATTTTAATATTCATTAGATGAGGGTAGAGTAAAGTAATGCTGCCTTAACATAAAAATTTGGAACCTTTTACCGCCAACTACCCTTAAATGAACCGATGACCTTATTCACGTCACTGGAAACCGGTGTAATATAAGTGTCAGAGTAACCCTTATGACAGTTTGTAAAATAACTAGAAAAACTAAGAGATAAGGCTTCTTTTAATTACACATAGACGAGGACGGACCGGAGGAGGATTCAAGATTATATATAAATAAAATAATAATAATAAATATCGCCAGACTGACACACCAACTGTATCGTCCCAAACTAAGCAACGCTTGTACTATCGGTACCGTACAATGGACTGGGGGCAATCTCAGTGACACCCAGACCAAGGCAAATTATGAAAAGGCCATTTCAGAAATTTTCCCCGGCGGGAATCGAACCCGTAACCACCATTTGCAGTAAACCGAGCGGCCTACGCTCGAACCACTACGCCAAGCGGTCAACATTAAAATACCCATTATGTATCTAATTAAAAATTAAATAAATGAGTACTCATTAAAGATAGAAGGGAAGAAAATAACATTAAGGAAAATAGCATGCCAGAATGTAGAATCGTGAGACAGGCTGTCAACAGAGACATTTGGAGAATGCCAATCAATGCGAGCTTATTGTCTCCATACAAAGGGAGCTAATAAAACTACTAAGAATGAGACAAAGGTAAACATTTTGCGTGATATTTATGGTACAAAAAACATAACAAAAGGCGCTGAGGTACTTAGAAGAATTTATGTCTCGGTGCTCTAAGTCCGTTTTATTGCCAGTCCCGTATTTATGTCAATGGAGAGTCAACAATGAGTCATAACGTCACGTGTTTTATGTGCCTCTGGAAGCTTTTTTTGGCCTTTTATTTTAAGATCTCTGCTACTGTTTGGAGACATGAATAGGACAATAGAATCATAGTATCCGCCCTTTTCTTTCCAAGTTATGAAAAACAAACAAGATCTATAAATGGGAATTATTTTATTAGAAACAAAGTTTTTAAACGCCTTATAGAACATTTTTTTTTTCAGTTTTATTGAAAACCCATACTAATTATGTAATACATAATATATATCTAAATGAACTTTACTCTGTGCTGAAACTGTATGATAGTAACAAGGAACCTGTCTCATTACAATTATAATATTTTTCCTTGACAAATAAATGAGAATAAAATAACTCTAAATTGAAAATTTAAAACCCCCGATGCGATGACCTGTTCATCAAATGTATAATTTACCTAGTTCTTCCAAATAACGATGCTAGCGCGATTTGCGTAGCTCCCGTAGCTCAGTATCCATAGCTCATCTCGCAAATTCATCTCAGTTTCGATGCCAGATTATGAAAGCACCATTAAATCATTTGTTTTGGCTTCCTCATTTATAATCTAAGATGTACAATAATCAACAGAAAATCTGTGAAAAGTATGAGACATTATTTTGTTATGACATTATAATAATTGACATTAGAATAGACAACGAATCTAAATATTGATGTCACGGAGGTTTTATTCCTAGTAAAATATTATCAATTATGATTCAATTTGATGTAATAACTCTGGTTGAGGTAGACGGGAGCAGCCTAGGGGAAGATTTTTCAATAACGCTAAAATTATTTTAAATTAGATTAGTTTTTTTATATTCTTTGTCAATGGCGGAGCAACGCCCTCTAGAATTATTATAGCGTAATATTCCATGACCATTAACAAACCAAACAAAATTTAACGCATGCGCGTATCCATCATTTGAAACGTGACTTATGGAACGTCTTTAGTTCATACACAAATCTCAATAAAATTGATAAAATATTCATTTTTTTCAGAATTCAAATTTATAATATTGTAAAAAGCCAGTTCAGACTATTACGATCATTTAAAAATATAATAAATCTAAATCCAATCATCTCAAATTTCGACTGGATTCGAGCCGAGGGAATTGGTTTTGGCCGTGAATGTGGCTTTTTTAACCTACAAAAGAGCTGATGATCTTCAAACGGCTGAACCGATTTTCATGAAACATAGCTAAGAACACTCTCGATCAGAATACCTATCTAACAAAAGAAACAAAATTGAAATCGGTTCATCAGCTTGGGCGCTACGTTGCCACAGACAGACACACAGATCCACAGATACACAGATACACATGTTAAACTTATAACACCCCTCGTTTTTCGTCGGGGGTTAATAATGGATAGTATTTACTGAAGATCTGGAAAAAATATTAATAGGATTATCGATAAATATTTGCTTTATGGTGGAATGTTAATAACAGACGCCAAGACGCTGCGTGGGTGTAAAATACACTAATTGATGAAATACGTTCACGAGTGGGTGTTGATAATGTCTGACATATTATTAGAAATGATCAAGCGAATGACACATAACAATCATGTTCATTATTTGAAGCTTTTCCCACACTAATTCTCATGATTGTGACGCTATTGCAATGGGCTTGCTTTGATCAAGAGTTTGGTTTAGTTCAGTGAAGACCTATGGGATCAACAGGAATTAACTCTACATTAAAGCATTTGCAGTGACACAGTCTTGTAAAATAAAGGTATTGCAAAGGAGAGGGAGAAACATATTTTGGGAGTACAATCTATAGCCTATTTCACTTGAAGGAGGCTTTATTTTGTATACTCTATTATTTTACTACAAATGCTGGATCCGTTGAAATCGCATTAGTGCTTAGGCTCCTTGTGTGACATTTTTATTAAGGCGTATGGAGAAGAGTCAAATTTAGCAGTGAATAAACTGAAGAATAAATATAAAATCACCTTTGGTATTCCATTTAGCACGTTTGTCGATCATACAAAAATAAAACTCAAATTGATATTCTATATTCTACTAATTGAGTATAAGCCAAATTATTTCCATGAGAGAACATTGCGGTGGCTGTGACTCATAGTTCTAAGTTAAAAATATTTTATAACCAAAATATTGCTCCTTCCTCCATATCCTTGAGTCATTCAAGCCAACACTGCATTATTATGTAATTTGTTGTTAGATACTTAAATATAATGTAGTTTTCTCTTTTAGGCTTGACATATAAGAGTAGGTGTGCCATTGAAGTTGCAAGTGTGCAAGTAGCGACTGGTAACGAGGCCACTATGCCTTTCCTTCAAACACTTGCAATTGTCCTTACTCCCAATATTAAATCGTTTCATTTGATAGTTAACAAATAAATCAATAAGGCATATCAATCATGGAAACAGGATAATGGATTCGTTATTGTCATGGTAATAAGGTTCTACTTGCTATATTTGGAATTCTCTCAATCTTATATTAGAAATCAATATGGCCGGCTTAGCTAGTCATTTCCATTATCGTATACTTGTTTTGATATATTTAGACGTGGCTCCACCAATTTATTATCATTGAATTCGATGCTATTATTGAGTTAGCTTGTATGTATGTGTGTATATGTCGCCGCCAAATAGCTTAATTCGCCGTTCAATTAACAGCCTAGGCACTTAACTAAACGGCGCCGTTCAACTAGTGGCCTGAATGATATTCAGCCATTTGATCAAACAGCTAGGCAAATGACTTGGATCGATGACGTTTAACTACTTGCCTAGCCGTTTAATTACCTGCCTAGCCTGTTCATTTCAATTTAGTCCTACTTTCTGCCACCTAGCGCCGAAACTCACCAAACTGTCAATATCTCTATATTCTATATTCTCTTTGGTCAATATGGCGTCGGAAAAAAACAACTATGATGGAATAATTTTATTAGGTACTTAGGTTTTTTACGATTTTTTTTAGATCCACCTAATCTATTTGCCGGGTGGGGTTTCTGTGGGGTCATAAAAAAATAACCCTAACCTAAACCCATCCAGGTCGTTCTGCTTGGGTAGTATTTTGAAAATGTTTTGTAGTACTTAAATGTCAACCAGTTGCCTAAGCATTAGCCAGCCAGTTTATTAAATGTTGTAATAGACGATACGGCTGAATATCATTCAGGCCGTTAGTTGAACGGCGCTGTTTAGTTAAGTGCCTAGGCTGTTAATTGAACGGCGAATTAAGCTATTTGGCGGCGACATATACATAAACTACAAATGATATTATTGTAGTATTATCTTCTATTATAATTATTTTTTAATATCACATAATTAATACACTCTTGGTACGCTTGCTTTAAAGGCACCGTACAATATACTGAGGGTGTTCCAGTAACACTTAAATCAGGGTAAATTATGAAAAGACCATCTGCCAAACGCCCCGGCGGGAGTCGAACCCGCAACCACCTAAACTCGAACTACTCAAGCGGTCGTAAATGTTCTTATATTTTATCACCCCCAGTCCATTGTACCTTATACCTAGTATACCTTGTACCATATCGTACCTACAAGCGTTGCTTAGTTTGGGACCGTAGACCACCCCAACGGTCGTCTATCGATATTATTTATTGTATTTATTTAAACTATCGTAATTACTACAATATAATTACCATTACACATAAAGAACAGTCAGCGTCACCATTTTGATATCTTGATCTCTGATCCGTGATAATTACAATTTTGCACATGTTAAGTAGACGTGTCTCCTACACTGATCTAATTCTCGTCTCATTCAATTGGACTCATTCGATTTAATTCAATTAAAATTTTTGTCATGTAATTTTGTAGGCACCTACTTAAATACATATTATTAATTTATCACACACGCCTAGTTAAACATAAATATAACTAATGCAATATTAAAATGTTTTCATTATTTTTGGCGTCGTAATATATTAATCATATGAAATTATTATCAGTAATGGAATACGAGTATAATTATACGATTCAATTAAATACAGGTTTCAATGTAATTGATACGAGTACCTAAGTTAATCATTCAACTGGAACGTATTCAGGGATTAATTTACATCGCTGGGCCATGAGAGAATTTAATAATTCAATTATAATTTGATAAGAAAACTGGAATATTAATCTGATTATATTATATATGAATTTGCGGTCATTCACACGAAGAAGCCGATCTGTTATTCTCAAAAATAGAAAGACATCTATATTTCAATACAATAAATAAATATCGCCAGACGAACAGACCAACTGTTTGGTCCCAAACTAAGCAACGCTTGTACTATGGGTAGCGTACAATGGACTGGGGGCGATCCTAGTGACACAGACCTGGGCACGAAAAGGTCATTTTCGAAAATTACTCCGGCGGGAAACGAACCCGCAACCACCATAATATGCAGTGAGCCGAGCGGCCTACGCTCGAACCTCTGCGCCAAACGGTCGTAATCGTATTTAACATCTGGATACAGTAACATATATATGAACTAGCTGTGCCCACGGACTTCGTCCGCGTAGTATTTAACGTAACAAAAATTTCGGGATTATCGGGATAAAAAGTATCCTATATGTTAATCCCGGTTATAAACTATCTGTGTTCCAAATTTCATTCAAATCCGTTCAGTAGTTTTTGCGTGGAGGAGTAACAAACATACATATATACATCCACACTCACAAACTTTCACATTTATAATATTAGTAGGATTATCAGTGCCGGGCTAACCGCTAGCGTGTGAATCTGATATTTTAATAAAGGCATTACGCATTTTAGATAAAAGGTAAGAATATAAAAGGTGATTATTTATTTCCACATGCATGCATTTCACTAACAACTTTACTGTGTATATAACTCTGCCCCTCTAATCTCTATACATAGGATGACTGTCAAGTGCTTTTACAATCAATACCTCCGCCAAAAATATGAGACCGTTTGTCATTTGACCTACTTGACGACAGATTATGACGTCATTCCCGTACATTTTGGGGCGATGATTCGTAGAAACGTTTGCAGGGGAGTGGTACTGCTTGAAAGGACTGATCAGGATAGCACCAGGATGGCCCTCAATCCTATGGATATATACATCGATATTACATTGACGACCGCTTGGCGCAGTGGATCGAGCGTAGGCCGCTCGGCTCACTGTATATGGTGGCTGCGGGTTCGATTCCCGCCGGGGCAAATTTCGAAAATTGCCTTTTCGTAGTTTTCTTAGGTCTGCATGTCGCAGGGATCGCCCCCAGTCCATTGTACGGTAGCTATAGTACAAGAGTTGCTTAGTTTGGGACCATACAGTTAATGTGTCAGTCTACCGATATTTATTAATATTACCAAATTTGTGTATTCAGTTTTAATAAATTGATGATTGTCCACATGTCTTCCTGTTTATTAACTTCAAGGCTGCTACTTCCTCAGAATCCTAATAGGCAAGAGACATAGCTTGAATTAAGGTTGACGCTTTAATCCGAAAACTAAAAATAATATTCTTAAACGAACTACGTCTAATATTATTTTCTCGTGCAAAAGAAAATAGACCGGCCTTTGTGTTTAAAGAAAGTTGAATTTAAAATTCCGCCTGTGGCTCCGGTGCGCGATTTTGATATGGACCGCAGGATGACCGCAAGATTCCAGTCACGTTCAGCCTCTGCTTTGTTAGATTCGGCAGCAGGTACGCTACACATAGCCCTCGGCAATGTTTTTGGCTAGGTCGGTGCCTACTATAAATAATATATAAAAATGAATGTTTGTCTGTATGTCCTTTATAGAATCGTAAACTATGCATTTGATCATGTCATGATCTTCAGCAAAGTGTTGTGCAGGAGCCCACAAAGGTTTCTGAGTTGGTACGACCAATCTTTGACAGCGTAGCAGCGTAGCGCAGGGTACAGCTAGTAAATAATAAATACAGGGTGTTAGGGGCATCGTAACGAAAACTGATACCATGGATTCTACTCATGATTCTGGACCCCCAGAGTAGGAATTTCCCGTCAATATTTTCATGAATTATACTTAATTTTTTCCGCATTTAAAATTGGTTTAGCATGAAATCATTATACAAATCTATCTCAAGTGATTTAACATCATAAATACATCAATAATTACATTGTTTAGACATAAACTACAATATAAATTACGACTCAATACACTTTGACCGCGCATTACTTACTAAAAACAATTTTAAAATGCTAACAATTTGAGCATTATTCATGAAGATATCGACGGAAAACTCAGTAACGGGTTTGACTTTCTAGAGGCAAGAAGTGTGTGATTTGTGATTTGTTATTTATTTAGTGTAATGTGTTTATTGGGGTTAAAAATTAAAAAAAAAAACATGTAGCAAAAATTATCACAATGGCTTTATTAAAGTACATAAATAGTATACTTGTGACTTATATGGACATTTATTTACAATCTATATACAAATTCACATAATAATTTCTACAGCAGTCTTATAAAATGTATTTACACCAACAACATGAAACGCCCTTTGTAACGGCGAGAAATTACAAAAATAGTTTAAAATCTTAATTATTTGGTAAAGCGCGAGTTACGATTAACACAATATTCACATGAAGCTTTGACTAAAAGTATTTTAATGTAACAAGAAGCGCGTAGACTAGACTAGGTAGGCCTGCCCCGACGACTGGGTGTCGATTAGGGGTGGGGGCGGAGGCCAATGTCTAAATTCTCGTCTTCTATTCGGATTGTTTGCACCTAACTCTAACGAGGAGTAATCTGAATCTATCGATGAATAAATGTGATCCGAAGGAGGCCTGCCGTCGGGCCCGTACGAGGCCGAATGAACCTGCTGTGGGCGGTTCTCAACAAATTCCGGTGCAGAAGTAACACCATCTGCCGATCCCCTCATTTTCTCGGTAAACGAAAACGACCGCATCGTCCCATTCTGCATACCACTCCGCAATGTATAGGAATTGATATTGTTTCTGTATGCGGACGATTTAGATTTATACTTTTTATCCGGCATCGCGTACCGCAACTTTTCCCAGAATTTGTTTTGACCCCAGCGTATCCTTGAACTCGTTTTCAAATAAGGCCTTAGATCCGGATCGCATTCCGCTTCATGCAAAACCGAGTTTTCTTCTATTATTATGAGAGTGTATATTCGAGGTTTCAATATTTCGTACAGCGCTTGACGAAATTCGAAACGCGACCATTCGGTTTCTATGAAATTCCGAGTCAGCACCATTATGATGCGCTTGGAAGCTTCCGCGGCTTCCGGGAGAGGCAACGTGCACTGCATATATGCCGCATTATGCTGCGGTACGTCTCTGTAGTGTAAACAAAGATGATACGAAGGGTTCCCATTTTCCAATTCAGCGGCCAACGTTTGAATAACAAAATCATCATCCTTTGGGCTGTAGCACACATAAGCATCGTATAATTTATCAGCGTCGTCGTACGCTCCAGTGAATGGGAACAATCTTATGCCGCAGCTCGTGTACAGCCATATGCGAATCGTGTCTCTGAATAAGAAAATCACTAGGATGACTAGCATAATCAACATGAACCCCGAGAGCGTAGTGACCATCATAGCCATGTAATTTGAGACCAACATGTTATCTACGACAGATTCTCCGGCGTAATAATCACTACATATTGTACCATTGAGATTGAGATCTTTCTTTTGTGTCGATTTAGGGTCAGTGTTCCAACACCACACATCTGTTATATCAACAACTTTATCGACATTGTCTGATATGAAAGATGTGAATCTTTGTAAATATCTACATTTGCACGACCACATGTTGTTTCCCAAAGTGAGTGCATTTAAATTTCTATTTATGTTCAAACTCCAAACATTAAAATCTACTAATCTATTACCGTCTATCCTCAATATTTTCAATGATGGCAGAGTTAGAAATGTAGAATTCGCTATATGGCTGATGAAATTATCTTGTAAGTAAAGCTCATTAAGCTGCGTCAGATGTTCGAACTCGTGGCCGTTTAAATGCTTTAGTTTATTGTTGCCGAGATGCAACTTAATGAGGGAAGATAAACCGGCAAACGTCCTATTCTGTATATCCTCAACTTCGCTCGAATTTACATACAGAGATCTCATATTTTTTCGGCCGATGAATGCATAGTTTTGTAATTCTTTGAAGTCGTTACCGTCCAAGTACACCTCGGTTGCGTCCATGGGTATTTTTTCAGGAATTTCAATGGCGCGTTGGTTCGAACAATCGACCACATTCTTGTTCCATGTCGGATCGTGATAACAAGAGCAATTATTCGGGCACGTCATTTGGCAATCGCAGGCCACGTAATCGCAGCAGCGGCAGAGAGTGAAACAATGTGTCTCGTACGTACACAAGAAATCTGTTGACCCTAAATTGGTTAGAGGCACATGTGTAACGCCTCTCGTGTGTGTCATCTTACACAATACGTTCTCGAGATCCATTATGCGGGGGTGTTGTCTCATGGCAGTCATATTGTTTATCAAAGGCAACCATTCCATGGAGCAATCGCAGTTAAACGGATTTCCTCCGATGTAGAACTCAGGCAACGACTTGTTCAAGGGGACTGGGGACAACCGGAGGCTGTTGATATCTAAATTAGATATCTCATTTGCGTAAATATCAACTCGAGTGAGATTACGTTTCCCTATAAATGTGTTAACATGAATGCTGTTTATGTGATTATTATTTATAAATAGTAACTCGACGCTGTTCGGAATCGCCAGCGGGGATATCTCAATTATCCGATTGTGGCTCACATCTAAGGTTTTTATATGGATTTCGTCTTGAATTTTATAATAATTCCCTAAATGCTCGATAAAGTTGCCATGTACATCGAGCCACTTAAGGTTGCTAGGTATGAAAGCATAATCAAACCAAACCAAATGATTCTCCGATAAGTTGAGCCACAGCAAACTCGCTAAGGTCGAAAAAACGCCGTTGATATCTGATAAAAAATTACCGTCTAATCTGATCGCCTCCAATTGTTTGTTACTAATAAACGTGCCTCTTTCTACGGCTTGTACTTTATTCTTGGCCAGATTTAATACTTGTAAGCTTGGCAAATCAGAAAACATACCGACGGTTAAATTTCCGATTTGATTGTCGATTAATCTCAAACCGGTTAATTGGTCTAAGTTTTTGAAGGAGCCGTTTTTGATATCTGATATTTGATTCTCGCCGAGATCGATAGTCTTTAGCAATGATAACTCCCAGATGGCGGCGGGAACATCAGACAACTGGTTTGAACTTAAATCTAATTCCTTTAAGTCCGAACAATTCTTGAAAGCCTTCGGATCTATATTTATCAATAAGTTATTATTTAAATTTAGTTTACTAAGTACAAACAATCCGTTGAATAGGAACTGGTCTATTGTGTGCAAGCGATTCTCAGCTAGATTCAATGTATGCAAATTGTACAAAGGAAGGAAAGTGTTTTCTTCAATGTAACCTATAGAATTGTTCCTTAAATCTAATATCTGCAGGAAGAATAAATCCTTAAACGTCTTGCCGTCAATCCTCGTCAGCGCGTTATTGGATAAATTCAGGATGACTAAGCGTATAAGACCTACAAATGTACCACCATCTACGTGAGCGCTCGAGAGTTGATTATTCGATAATTCTAACACAAGCAACTGTTCTAATCGGTGGAACACGCCTCTGGCAAGTTCAAATAGCAAGTTATTATTCAAATATACCTCTCGCAACTCCTTCGTGCTCGCGAACGTGCCCTCTGGTATATACTGAAGGTTATTGTAGGAAACATTTAATATTCGTAGCGAAATAAGGCCATTAAATGTTTCACCTGAAATATCGCTGATATTATTATGTTGGAGTCTTAACTCTTGGAGCCGCTTCAGTCCCGTAATTTCCGATTCCTCGGAGAGAGACTTAAGCTCATTGTGGCTCAAATCTAAGCTCCGCAGGCCCGAACCGCAGCTTTTGCCGAAGCCGAGTCGATCGACACTCTTGATTCTATTGTAAGTAATATTTAGCACTTGTAAATTAACCAGGGGGCAGAATACATCCTGTGGTATCGCTTTCAAGTTGTTTTCACCCAAATCCAGTATTTGTAATTCTCTCAAGCCGTTAAAAGTCCCGAGAGAGAGTTCCAAGTTTTTATTCGGGCCCCAATCGTTGTTTTTGGATCGTATCGACAACTTTTTCAGTTCACGTAATCCTTCGAACGCGTTGCCAGGTATTCTCAGTAGTTTGCAGTTTTGTAGCGTTAGTTCGGCGAGCGTTGAAAATCTTTGGAAGTAGTTAGCTTCCAGATAACTTTCGAATAGAAGCAGCTGGTTGCATTCCACGGCGAGCCGCTTCGTGTTGTCAGTAGGTGCAGATGCTAAACTCGATGCATCTGTATCGAGCGTCCGCACGTGACACAATGTGTCCTCATCACTTTTCGACAGGCGGGTACAGTCTTCCACACCTCTCGGAGCATATGCCGCGTTAACACCCAAAGTCACTAACAAAAGAGTTAGCAGTTGAAACATTTTCTACACACATTTGTCAATGCCGATTGATGGGAAACGGTAACTGGGTACGTTCACTGATTTTGATTAAATGTCATATTACGGAGACTTTATTATTGTGTCACTTCACAGGTTAATGTTTACGTCGCGGCGCACGTACGTTCGGTGTCGGAGGCGACGCAGACGCGCGCCGTCCATCGTGGTTCGTGAGCGACTGACGAAGCGATCGGTCCGTCAGTCGAGCGAGAGTGGTGGCGTTCGTAGCCGCCCCTCTTCGCACCCCCGCGCACCCTGTCACCCCCACATAGTTACACGTTCCCTCGCATGGCGCCACTTGCGCGGCCGACAGCTCTCGCACAATTATGTAATGTTTTCTTAATCGAGCCACTGCATCGGTTAAAAAAAGGAAACCTGCGCTACGGCTCAGATATTATGATAATAAGTAGATGCGCGAACGTGTCTTCCTTCGAATAACCAATGAGTTACAAATGGTTTATTAAAGAAATGTTCGACCGGCTCTATTCTGATGTGTTAGAAATGAATTCTTATTGCGATGTTATAAACCAAAATCAAGATTTTTATGGACATAGTAAAGATTCCGAAATAAGGTAAAAGGAAACATCAAAGTGACAATCGGATACAAAGCGTAGGTGCGTTACCTCGAGCGCCCTTAATTCTTTTCGTTGTCACTTATTGAATTCCCTACTCGCATACTTTGGTGAAGATACCCAATAAAGCTCGTTTGGCGTCCCAGCACATATTTTTGGCTAAAGAAACGTATAGAATTTTCAAATAGTGAAAGGGCGACCGTTTCGGGTAACAAATTCCGGTATCTCGTACAGACTGGAAGAGGTGCGAAGTTGGTAGGAGTTGATAATTTGATTTCCTTGTTCGACACGTAAAGTCGTTTACGGGTCTAACTGGAAGTTAGTTACGAACAGAATACGGCCGGAGTTTGGGAGGCAGGCGCCGGGAATAAAGATACCGAAGTTGTTTATTTCCAATATATTAGCTTTGATACTATTATGAAGTTACCCTTTCTTTAAGTGTGTTAAAATCTTCGAGTACCTACCCAAGTAGTTTACTGAAGAAATAATGCAAAAAAGAAAATATAATACCTATAAGATGATGAAATAAAAGGTTTCTACTAAAAGCTTTTTCTTGAAACAAGCATTAAAGGTGCAACAAAAAACTAGTAGCTCCCTTATCTAGGTCGCGGTTCAAGACATCTAAGAGCAAAAACTGTGACGTTAAGAGGAAAGTTTTGCAGCTTAAGTGATAAAACACGTTGGCGACATTCTAAAAAACACTCGAGCACAACGATATCCTTATTATTAATGTCTAGTGCCAGCGTATCCTGTATCAAAAGTTCTCCCTGTCGAGAGTTCTTAGCGCTGGCGTGATAAATGACTTCGTCCACTTTTGTGAAACTTGTTCGTGTATTACTATTTTTTTTCTCTATATCTAGAGGCTGGGTGCCACGGGCTGGTGTGGAACGTGCCGTGACTGCCGATGACGTGTCACTAACACGGCACGCGTATTATCTCCTCGCGTTATTTGGATCGGTGTCGTTTTAAAAACTTTTCCGTTTGTTCTGTTTCTTGGGAAATATTTTGAGTTTGTGAAGATTTGTTTCGATGTTCGCGAGTTTCTTGTTGTTTTACTTTGGGTCAACACTTTCTTTATTGTCTTATTTTTATTTTATTTTTGCTACTCTAATAAACACAATTTAATTCTCACACTGATAATGTTTTTCATCATTACGATACTTAATGAACATAATATTTAAATTCGATTAAACAATTAAATCTAGACTATTAAACAGTGCTATCTACATCTGAGAACTCACAATAGCAATATAATCCTTTAGGATTTTATCCGTGCCATTAAAAATAACGACGGGGGCTGCATAATTCAGAGGCAAGGAAGTGTAATTAAAATGGCACGTTACTCGTTGCTCGAAGCGAAGTTTATTCTACTGTTATCTGCGATCGTTTTGCGACTGTCTTTGTATCTTTTTGGTTATTATCTATGCGAATGTTACGCATTGCCATATACTTAAAGCAACCAGTTCACTATTGCACGAGACGCAAATGTCCAGCGCGCGTGATGAGTGGACTCAACTGTACTAATTATAACTTTTTAAAATAAAAAGTTTCGCTACACCTAACCAGCAAATGGCGTTCCACGAGTGCGTTAGTCGCTGCGTCTCACGCAAAAGCGAAATGAATCCTTTAAAGATGCAGATACTGCCTAGTTGATTTTAGCTCTCAATATAATCCTATTTTTTGTGCTCATATTGAGCGTTTGGTTGTTTAAAATATTTTTAAAGATATTGTACAAGAAGCAAGTACGATAGCTTAGACTGTTTTCATCTGTTTCCATTATGTTTACTTATGTAACGGTTCCAAAAGTACAAATGAATGGAGCATTTCCTATCGCAATATATTTCACTTGGCAACTGCACCACTAAATAAACACCAATATAATTTCAATACAGTGACTACGGCTTGTGTATAGCGTAGTGATGTGCCGCGTTACCAAATTTAGTACTCGAGTCTGGAGTAGGTAAATCTGGTAGGTCTATCTGGTACATCATACATTGTATGAATGAAACACCTATGGAATGCATGAAGTCAAACCGAAACGCACAAAACTACGGATGAAATGCTAAAAACGTGTAACTTAACTTAAATATTGAAATAACACAACTAAGGTTTACAAGAAACACACAAAGAACACAATCTCTTAAATGCTCGGATACCTACTGGGAACTTGAAGTATGTATACATAGTAATGATAATTACCAGGATACTAGCTGTGCCCACGGACTTCGTCCGCGTAGTATTTAACGTAGCAAAAATTTCGGGATTATCGGGATAAAAAGTATCCTATATGTTAATCCCGGTTATAAACTATCTGTGTTCCAAATTTCATTCAAATCCGTTCAGTAGTTTTTGCGTGAAGGAGTAACAAACATACATACATCCACACTCACAAACTTTCACATTTATAATATTAGTAGGATTAGCTTTCAGAACCAAAACCTACGTCATCGAAGAGATAGGTGAGTATTCAAGTACATACTCGAATCTGGAGAGTCTTGAGACACATCACTAATGATAACAGAACGGACCCGCGATTTGAATAGAACATGCGATCGGGCGATGTCGCCGCGCCGAATGGGATTGTATCGGATAGGCCGCAGGTGCCGATTAGAGCAGATCCCATGCTAGATAGCCGCTCGCAACCTCAGTAGGTGCATAAGTTAGCCGGCCTCGATCTAACTTTAGATTATAATGGTATGGTGTGAGTTGTCGGTATAGAAACTCGATTCTTACTTATTTAAATCATGGGTTACTTGCGAATGTGGATTGAATTCGTAATTTTAATTACCTCTAGCTATTAATAGCATTGATTTTTAAACAGCTTATTAGAATTGCAATTCTTTTTTATCCAATTTAAACTGGTTTTAATTGGTTTACAAAAAAATATTATCGTGTTTCTTGAACCAGAAATTTTGCCTTTAACTAATTAACCTTACCTCACTTTTTATATTCACCTTAACTACTGATTAGCTGACAATGATATTTATATTTAATTCATCGAATATTGGCCTAGGCTAAGCTCCTAAGAGGTGCAGACGTACCTCAAGATCAAGATGAAGTACTCCTGTCTTTCAATGAATGTTTTCTTATAATTAGACTATATCATACTTTCTTCCATCCAATAAATCGTTCTAGCTCCTATCGTTGCCCAGCAGTACCTAAAGGCCTCGGAATTTCATGATTTTTGACGTACCGCTTGGCACAGTGATTCGAGCGTAGGCCGCTCGGCTCGCATGGTGGTTCCGGGTTCGATTCCCACCGGAGTAAATTTCGGAAATGGCCTTTTCGTCATTTGCCTTAGGTCTGGGTGTCATTGGGATCACCCTCAGTCCATTGTACGGTAGCCATAGTACAAGCTTTGATTAGTTTGGGACCGTACAGTTGGTGTGTCTGTCTGGCGATATTTCTTTTTTATTTAAAAAACGGTTTTTTTGTTCTAAAGATTGATCAATTACATTTCTCCTGTATTTCTTATACTTGTTTGAAAGTTAGTGATGCTATTGAGATCGAGATCTCATCGACAAACTGTAGTAACACCTTGCTTAAACCCGTAAGTCTCTAACACGGTCTACATGAGGAAATTAAAGGCGCTGGCGCATTGTAATTGAGTTCGCGAAGGATATTAGTCGAAGATTGCTCGTCAGCCGTGCTCTCGCTTCAATCACTTCGAATAGTTCCAATGGTTCCAATTCCAGGCGTTGATTAAACAGAAACGGTTCACTGGGACAGTGACGTTGGAACGTGTGAATCGATATTACTTTGTGCCAATTGTGTGAGCGGTATAAGAGTGTCTCAGAACTTCTATTTCAAATCAAATCTTAAGCGAAAAAAACACTGAAGAGTAGTCAGAATCTACCAACGGTTCGGATTACGAATATTGGATATCTAAATATATATAACTCAAAGGTGACTGACTGACTGACATAGTGATCTATCAACGCACAGCCCAAACCACTGGACGGATCGGGCTGAAATTTGGCAGGTAGATGTTATGACGTAGGCATCCGCTAAGAAAGGATTTTGATTAATTCTACCCCCAAGGGGATAAAATAGGGGATGAATAATCCCGAAATTTTTGTTAAGTTAAATTACACGCGGACGAAGTCGCGGGCACAGCTAGTATTATATAAAAGAAAATATGATACCATTTCTGATTGGTGGACTAAACAACATACTTTATTTAGGACAGTAAGACCACCATTATATTATTATGTATATGGATTTGTGTTTAGGTATTTAACCAATATAAATGATTCCTCTAATATTGTTAAGGTTAAGGTACCCAATTTCATTGAGATTAATTTTGCTGTATTTGCGTGATTCTCAAATGTACCTATATACATAAGCATATTAAAATAGTACCTTATTATCTTTACTTCTCGCGTACTCATAGGAAGTTTCGTATAGTCAATATAATCATAACATTTCCTAAGTCATTACCATACACAAACAAAATTATCATTTAAGTTTAATGCCCAAAGTTACCACTGAGGACTCCAGCCTGTGTACAAATATTTACGCAAAGGTAATTTACCCGATTCGGGATCAAACGATCATTAAAACTTACTCAACATCAATAACGTCACATTCGATACCACTGTTTTATTTGACGAAGGAACTTATTTCATGATTATGAAAATACTGGTGGGCTCCTAATATGTTGCTGGGTCAGTAAAACATTTGACATTTGAATTTGGAATTGGAATTGAATTCCAATAAGTACTTAACCCTCCCTTCACACGGCGTCCTGAATACAAGACTCTATTGACGGATCCGAATTTAATTAATTAATGGCGTAAATATTAATATGACGGATACCGAAAAATATACCGGTAAAAAATACAGTTTTTTTTTTACTTAATATTCCGTTTTGTTTTATATAACAAAGTCGGCCAACAAGCGTACGGCACGCCTGATGTTAGCCAATTAACATAGCTGGTAGGTAAATGCATCTAATACCAAATGTATTGTTCGCACGTCGCCGACTTAAGGGGCAGTTTTTGGGCGTCCGGTTCGGTTACTCATCAAACGATAGCCAGCTATAATAGTAACTTTACGCCAATCTTTTGTGAGAGGGTGGTACTATCCAGCTATAGCAACTATATGAGCTGTAGTCAGTTAAAGTAGGTAAAGCCAGATTAACCACCTTTAAAAACCAGTTTCGTACTGGAGATGTATGTATGAAGAAAGACCTTCACACAGGACACGATCTGGTATTTGATGCTGAAATTGACAGGTGCACAGGTTAAAAATCGAGCACGGAACTGATAGAAAATGTTCAGTGAGCATCAACATCTAGTGACGACGGATCTGGTAAATCGGTTCTGAATACTGGACCCGCTTAACTAGGTAATTTCTACTTAAAGTAAAATATATTTAAAGAAAATACATTGTTTCAGCAAACATAAAAATAAATATAATATATATATATAAAATACTACAGACGTCTAAAGGGTAATAGGTGTGTTTAAAAAGACAAATTGGATTATTTAAATTAAAATAATCTTATACAGACAACAATCAAAATACCCCATTTTATTGTTATATAACAACCAGCAACCTTCTGAAACGCTAATTTAAAAGCCTGTTGAAGCGTTGAGTAAGGATCTTTTGTATTTTTAGCATTGTGTTTTCTTTCTTTGAAATAATGTTCCAAGGTGAACTGGAAATTTCAAGACTTTTATTACGGATATCGTTAGGTAATCTTGTTTTGAAATGAAGAATGTAGATTTCTTTAACAAATTAGGTTTTTATTCACATACGGGGCTGATACTCTATTTATGTTACAAAGCGGCTACTTTTAAAAATTGTAAAATCAGAAATGCATCCCAGAAGATGATTTGCAACCAAATTGCAATGCGTCATTTTACCATCCAACCAATAACACATCAAAGTTCCTGCTTCCCAAATATATCAGATACCTAGATATTATCTCCTCACAATATTCACCGATACCCACAATATTTGAGTTGTCACCGCTGCAAACCAGTATTTGTTGTTAATTATGATAATGGACTGCAACGCAAACAGTATCTAGGTACTAGGTATAGCTATTCGGAACAGATATTTGAGTTTCGAATATCGAGTAGAGTTCTAGCGTTTTAATTGTGTTTCATGTTAACATAGAAAATTAGCAATCGTATGTTGCGGGTTGCGGGATACAAATAACTTTTCAGGGTTTCAATTTAAGGCCAGCTTTGGAATGGCTCTACTTTTCTTTTAAACTTATGTTGGTCAAATTCTATTAACTAATAATTTCCTTCTCTTAGTTGTGTGATATCGTAATTCGTAGATAGTTAACTAATATCTCGGTACCTAACTGTTACGGAACTAATATATAAATAAAATTGAATTTAAAATAAAGTCATTCACCACTTCACTAGTTATACAATCGATTTTCCAATCGAGTTGACTCGATTCAAAATAAATTATCAACCCGACACCCGCTGTAGCAGGATCAAAAACTTCAATTGTGTCAGGCACGCCGACCCAGATAACAGCCAATTGCGCGTACATTATAGTAATTTACAAAACACGGGTCCCTAGCACCGGCGATATCAGGCCAACTTGTAAATTCGTGGGTATGTGAGGGTTAAGCCCGAATTTAGGGGATTTAAGTTGATGTATACCGATAGACATAGTTATTTCATACCTAAAGTCGTGCAAACACTTTGGTTTGATAATTGGAATAATCTTTGGTCGAGTTTACGTTGTAGAATAGCAACACTTAAGCCCGTATTAATAAATCGATCTCAAATCTGAAAGCGATTTTGAGTGCGCGTTTGACATATAATTTTGTACTGAGATGACGTTAGGGTGACATTTCCAAGATCGCTCTCACACTTGAGATTGATTTATTAATACGAGTCTAAGAATGATCTTGAAAATGTCATTCTTATGTCTTTCCAGTACAAAATTACACTCGAAAACCGTACTTAAGACCACTTTTAGACTTAAGAACGATTCATTAATACGGGAGACTTTAGGGAGTATGTATTTACTCCTCGAGGACGTGTCATACTCAGCAGCCAGCCACGCAAATGCAGCCTAAAGCGAATCAAATCATAAATGACAGGACCTCCGCGAGGCAAATAGAGCGTTTGCCTCGGGAAGCTTGGTACTGATCAGGCGAGTACAGAGAAAAATAATTACGACTATAAATTTCTTATGTTGTTCTTAGTATGTAAGTATTCCATTAATTATTTTTAATAAACGTTTTGTGATTACTGAAAAGAGTTATGTAATATCTTTGCATAAATTATTCGTTTGTAATTTATAAAGTTTAGTAACAAAAGTAAAAGGCATACTAGAAACAAAATTAAATATTTTTTATCGATATTTTTTTCTCAGTAAAGTTGTTCGGTGGAGGCTGCTCGGCTATTGCATATTTTTGTATGATTAATATAAAAAGGAATTCGTATTCCATTTGTAAAATGTCCGGTGACATTCCAATAATGGTTTATGATAATAGTGTGTTTGTATGTCAATAATTTATGTAAATGTAAAGTTAATTTGGCTGGGTATATGGAATAGGCAATAATATGTTCGATTTGATTATACAGTTGCCAATGTTGTTAGAATCCGGAAGGCCATTTACATAACATTAATATAAAAAAGTTGTAAGTAATATTTTGCTACCTAGGACTTTGTTACGTTCTACCAACAGCTTGAAAATAGTTTTGGAGAAGAATGAGTAATCTTTAATAACTCTACCTAAAGTTGACATTCCAACCAATGTGTATGCTCTCTGACCGGTACTATAAAATGCACCCTTCGCTGAAAAAATGGTCCACATAACTCCAATGCAATAATTAAATTTCATCACCGAAAGGAGCCACCAAAATGATTTTTTATCGACTCTACATCCCGTACACGGCGCACCGAAAAAACCAAACAATCGTTTTCTGATATCGATAAAAGCAAAAAATTACCGGTGTACAGCAATATCATTTCGGTTTTATACTCATGCGCCTCCCTGAAGCTTTTTGCGGATACCACCAAACTTGGACGCATAAAATATACGGTACCTACGCCGTAAAAAGTCGTACTAAAAACGTCGAAGCATTGTTTTGATTCGTTTACAAACAAAGATTCGTTAAAACAGCCCCGAAAACCTGGATCGACATAAAAACCCGTCATAATATAGTAGTAGTATATAGTAGTATATCAGATCCCCGGTAAAGTGTGAAATATACTGTTGTTCAATATTTATAGAAATTTTATTTGTGTTATTTATTCACGAGGCACGTTTGTCGTCGAGACAAAGGGCGTGCCTCCGTATCTTATTTTTCGTTAGTATCTTGCATTCGTTTTGGTCGTCTCGGGGTGTATAAATAATGCATTATCACGGCTTGGGCCCCACGGGTCCGGTCAGCGGGAATAAAATTATTTGCAGTGGTTTAGCACTTAAAACAAAACGATTCATTGTCGCACGTTGTACGTGAATATTTTTTATTGAACGTCGCGAAATAAAACATTAAGCTACGTTGAGGGAAAGCGTATAATTCTCATCTCATAAAGATGATGTTAGGCGTATCTCACACCGCACACCGCAACGAGATGCGTGATAATTTTGTAGTAACTTTTATGAAAGCACGCTTAACTGACAACGCTCCGTCGCGCGTCACTCCGTAGATCGCAGCGTAATGCATTTCAGTGTGAAATATGCCTTACGATGAAACTATTGTGTGATGTTATCGTACATTACATTGTAGCTTAGACTTATTGTGGTTGGTTGCAATGAAATGGTGGCAAGAAACGAGTTAAATCATTGCAGTCGTCCACATAAACCTTTTTTTTATCCAAATTTAGTGAGAATTCCTATTATTTAAAAATAATTTCAAAGAACATCAAATACAAATAGTTCTTTACTTCAATGATTATACCAAATCAAACAAGCTAGCGAACCGCCCGATACCTACAATAGATGCTTGCAACACCAAAGGCATGGATGGCACGTTGCCGACCAGAAAGGAAGTGGGAAAGGAGGGGGTAAGGGAGGGATTTCCACAAACTGTTGTCTTATCCAGATTAATCATCTGTACGCTCTTCATGTCTAGTATTCGCACAATCGAAAAGGCTGATTAATTATAATAAATAATAATAATAATTTTAGCCCTTTTGACGTCCCACTCCTGGACACGGGCCTCCCCTCAACACGAGGGGGATTCAGGCCATGATCCACCACGCTGGCCCAGTGCGGGTTGGCGGATTAATTATGAAACCAAACTTTAAAAGGTATGTATTTCAATAGGGAAGATGGCTGGGTGCTACCACCAACTTGTAATTCATTGAAAAGAGTAACCATTGAGTTTCTTGCCGGATCTTCTCAGTGGAAGCAGCATTCCGAACCGGTGGTAGATTCTGACTATTCATAAATGCTTTGTTGGCTTACATGAATAAAAACAATTTTGAGTTATTTTTTTTTTTTTTGGGATCCAGTAATTAATATAATTAAATCCAAAACCAAGCGTACCATTGCAAGACCTCGAGACACAGTGAGCACTTTCTGCGTGGATCGGACCGCAAATACCAACAAAATTTTGAGGGTACCCAGTTTTTAACTATGACATCAGGACGTCTAACATATCAGTCCCCCCGTGACCATGGTTGCTGTAAAGCAACCGAAACGTCGGGAACATAAAAAAGTAAATAAACGCGATATAATCCGTAAAAGTAGTTTTATTTCAATACTTAAAAAGTGTTACCTAGGTAGTTTTAATTAAAATTTCAGGTTTCAGGGCGACAACCTTCAACTTTTAAACGAGACGCTGTATAAACAAAAACTCGAGCATTTAGGAGGCGGCACTTACAAACTAAGCCAATACCGGGTGTCTTGTTTTAATTAGAATGCAAATTTAATAGCCTGAAGGAATTTACATGTCAATGGATGCCTAAATAACGTAATCTGAAGCACAAAGGATTCGACCGGCGAACTATGGCCTTACAGCCTCCCGTATATTGATCTACAGGTTATGAAGCTTCCAGTGTCCATGAATATCAATAAGTTGTATGTAGTCACATGACGGGCACCGGTGAGTTCCGTTAGGACATCCCGAAGTCCATCAGACGTGCTGATGGTGGCCACCGGAGAGGTCAAAGTGGGTAAGAATCATGTATACCCGAAGCCTCTCCCACAAGGGGCTTGGGGATCTTTGGAAGATTTCCTCCCCGGATAAAAAACCGACAGGAAAATTCCAGGGAAATAATTATACTTAACACAAAGAAAGTGATCGGTAATCAATTTGAGGGTAGTAGCGAATAAATGCTTTTATCAAAGTTCGTACAAATATGTTCGTATTCCCCTACAAAGATAACCAAAGGTTTTTTATTGTCTATATAGTCGACCTGGCATATGGTCTACCTGATGGTATGTGGTAATCGGCAACCAAGAAGTCTCCAACATATCCCTACAAAATGGAATAGAAGGGTTACTTTTTCACATTTTATCGATATGCACTACCTTTGTACTTTCTACTTTATTTGGGGATACTCTAAGACTGGAATCACTTCACAGACTTTTAACATCAACTTGACCACCAACGATGCCGATTATTCGATTCAAAATTCACCATCAAAACATTTTGCAGTCGCCAGGGTTTACTATTAGAGTTGATTGATTGCGTGCCCCTGAATACAGTTCACCAACTATTGCATACTATTAAAATAAAATTTTATGTTGTCAATAAACTCACCGGCCAAGATTCTTTACTTTGAATCGATTTATGATATAAATAAGAAAATAATCAATTTTCTTTTAGAATCGTTCCCAGAGGTGTGATCGTAAAGTTGGCCTATCAGAGTTCCATTTATATGTAATCCTAGTTAATGTTCTTGAATAACACATATCTGAATATAAGCTTCTTAATCTATAAAATGATAGAAATATGTCGAATTAAAAACCCAAAAATTGCGAAGGCCTCGTCTTAACTCAACCTGTGTATAATATGTTTTCTCATAATGTAAGTATGTCTGGTAAAAATCTAAGACCTTCGTTCTGAATTCCTTTATCTCGTTCATCCGTCAGTTCTATATTCGATAGGTATTATTATTATTTTTTGGAATATTGAAAAAGGAATTATACATGTATATCAAAATGTAAATACCTTGGTTCAATGCGAAGTCGCCGAAACAAAATAAGTTGGTAAGAGAGAAGTAAGGATAATTCAAATTGTAATATAAACCTCATCGTCAATACTTATCGAGTCAATTTGGGCAAGCAACTAAACGTAATAAGTAGGTATATTCTCAAAATATATTGTGATAAATACAGTTCTTCATCAAAATAATATTAAGTAGTATTCTACGTATATAGTTTTATATAGGTACAATATTTTAGTATTCCACACATTGAACTCACAGACAGTGACGTCACCACCACCAGGTACATCGACACTCACAAAACGACCGCTGAATAAAAGCACTATAAGTTATTGCTGGAACATTTTACAGCTGAAATTAAAACAATGCAACACGCCTTAATAAATAACGACACGTTTACGAGACGCTTTATAAATAAAGACATGCGAACGCCATTAGTGTTATTGCAGTTTTATGTGGGCTTATAGCAGGTGTATCAAATGCAGAGGATGACACTGGCGACGGGAAATCTCATCACGGTTGGGGTCTATATCACGAGACTTATCACGATTTTTGTGATACGTACAATCAACAAAGTTGACGCTTGATCAATTTTTAACACCTTTCCCTTGCAGGCAGTAGGCATAGGATGCCTCGCCCATTATGTTGTTGTCCAATGAGACGAAAAGCGACCGATGAGACAAAAGCCCTTTTTTCAGAAATCCATTGTTTTAATTGTTTTTATGACCATACTAGTCGCATGTGGCTGCTGGTCACTGCATACAAAATGGAACCTTAAGGTGATCAAGCGTTGAGTTTGTTGATTGTACATCATCTTTAGCATTGACTAATCTCCGAAACAGTTAGACCGATATTGACGGGAATTTCACTGATAGATAGCTGATATTATAAGGAGTAACTTAGGCTTACTTTTGTTTTATCAACGGACCACGCAGGCAGGGCCGCGGTCAACAGCTAGTTTTCATATTAAATAAGATCCTAAATATAATAGGGTAAGGTATATTGTAGTATAGGCAAGATGTGTAGAGAGATTAAATAATGCTTGTATAAACTTTGTACAGTATGAGATAGAAAATTGTGTTTGCTCGAAATTGCTCAGCGCTCATAACTTATACCATATACCAAGATCATTGTGCCTGCGAGTGTCAGGAATTATTTTTGCGGGTGTTACTTGATTACGCCTCAGAAAATGACTCGCAGAATTAACCGCAATCATAGCCATGATTGCGGTTAAAAAGACAGCCGTCTTTGGTAGTATGTATTTACGTTAACTAAATTGGAAACGGAATCTTGCATACTTGATATTTTGTTTGTTATACAGGTTGAAACAGAAAGGGTACCTATACTTTTTAACCCCCGACGAAAAACGAGGGGTGTTATAAGTTTAACATGTGTATCTGTGTATCTGTGTATCTGTGTATCTGTGTATCTGTGTATCTGTGTATCTGTGGATCTGTGTGTCTGTCTGTGGCAACGTAGCGCCCAAGCTAATGAACCGATTTCAATTTTGTTTCTTTTGTTAGATAGGTATTCTGATCGAGAGTGTTCTTAGCTATGTTTCATGAAAATCGGTTCAGCCGTTTGAAGATCATCAGCTCTTTTGTAGGTTAAAAAAGCCACATTCACAGCCAAAATCAATTCCCTCGGCTCGAATCCAGTCGAAATTTGAGATGATTGGATTTAGATTTATTATATTTTTAAATGATCGTAATAGTCTGAACTGGCTTTTTACAATATTATAAATATGAAAAGTTTCCCTGATTCTGAAAAAAATGAATATTTTATCAATTTTATTGAGATTTGTGTATGAACTAAAGACGTTCCATAAGTCACGTTTCAAATGATGAATACGCGCATGCGTTAAATTTTGTTTGGTTTGTTAATGGTCATGGAATATTACGCTATAATAATTCTAGAGGGCGTTGCTCCGCCATTGACAAATAATATAAAAAAACTAATCTAATTTAAAATAATTTTAGTGTTATTGAAAATTCTTCCCCTAGGCTGCTCCCGTCTACCTCAACCAGAGTTATTACATCAAATTGAATCATAATTGATAATATTTTACTAGGAATAAAACCTCCGTGACATCAATATTTAGATTCGTTGTCTATTCTAATGTCAATTATTATAATGTCATAACAAAATAATGTCTCATACTTTTACACAGATTTTCTGTTGATTATTGTACATCTTAGATTATAAATGAGGAAGCCAAAACAAATTATTTAATGGTGCTTTCATAATCTGGCATCGAAACTAGTTGTACCAGATGAATTTGCGAGATGAGCTATGGATACTGAGCTACGGGAGCTACGCAAATCGCGCTAACATCATTATTTGGAAGAACTAGGTAAATTATACATTTGATGAACAGGTCATCGCATCGGGGGTTTTTAAATTTTCAATTTAGAGTTATTTCAAAACTAATTTGGATCCTAAAACTATCAGCTGGAGGAAACAAGAAAACAAAAGGTGTTATAGGAATACAGCTGTTCACAAATTTCACAAGTCTACAAAACATGTATGTAGTACAACTGAGCAAAAGCCTATAGTTTTAGATTTACATAGTAAAGATTAAAAAAAATATTGTATACCTTTTTTGTTTCACCTAATATAGGATGATGACTTTGTATTAATATTTAACACTTTTTATTAACATTTTAGGTAGGTATGTATCGTAGGGTAATTCCATTAACAAAGGGATGTCCGATCCATCGATCACGGCTCAGGCTCCACTCAGCGCTAGGGGAGCACGCCATTGACATGTATCTTTAAGTTTTTTCTTATGTTTTGGACGCAGCATGGGTTTTAGATTAGCTTAATGGAATATATTGATAGTAGAAGCTACCATGATTATACATATTTTCAACCGATTTCAAAAAGGAGGAGGTTCTCAATAAGATGAACTCCGTCATTTATAAGCCGACTGTGACGTCCACTAGTCACAGGGGAAGTGCTCGGAGAGTAAATAAAACACTTATCCGATATTTCACTATAGTCGTGGCCGCACGTCCGCTCGGTACGACTGACAGCGCCTAAGTGACGCCCCACCCCGCGCGTCCGGCGGCCATTACTATACAATTTATATTGACTACGTCACACCGACCTTCCTAGGTGACAATTGAAGTAAGTACCTAAATAAGAAGTCCTGACGTAATGTAAAAATGGTGGCACCGACTCTAAATGAAAGAAATTATAAGCTCCCTAGTTATTTCTATCTTTTTAGTGCACCCAGGCTTTTTTTAAGTCGGTAATTTTTTTTTTAAATATTTTTTTATGTTATGTTAATACATTATGAATTATTGGATCGACCGGTTAAAATTAAAAATGTGCATAACTAACCAATTGAAGTACATATTATATGGCAAGTTTACTTGTTGCTTGCTGAGCGATGAACGAATGTATCGTGAGGAAACCTACAGGTACTTAGGTAATACCTACATCTTTCTCAATTGCGTGTGTACCTACTGAATGTCAGATGTTTCTATCAAAAAATATGAGTAAAGTGTTTTATCCTATAACTTAATCGTAGTCAATATTAAAAGTAGACGAAACGGTTTTAATTAAATAATAATTATTTCTAAATAAAAAAATAAATAAATAACTTTTAAAAGCTATAAGTTCCTCTATTTATTCCGCCAGCAACAAATAGCCAAATACGTTATCTAAAATAACCAGGACCTGTATATATATAAATTTGCCTATTATTACTAACTAGCTGAGCCCGCGACTTCGTCCGCGTGGAATTTTGATCCTTTTTTAGGGGATGTCTACGTCATAGTAGCTTTATGCATGCAAAGTCTCAGCCCGATCGGTTTAAATTGTCAAAGTTTCATACAAACTTTCATCCCCTATTTTATACCTTTGGGGGTAGAATTAATAAAAATCCTTTCTTAGCGGATGCCTACGTCATAACATCTACCTGCATGCCAAATTTCAGCCCGATCCGTCTAGTGGTTTGGGCTGTGCGTTGATAGATCACTATGTCAGTCAGTCAGTCAGTCAGTCAGTCAGTCAGTCAGTCAGTCAGTCAGTCACCTTTAAGTTATATATATTTAGATAGTAGAGCCAACTGACTGCTAAAGTATATACCGGCGAGCTCCACCAGGGTAGTACCAATCTCTCACAGAAAATCGGCGCAAAGTGGGTATTATAGTTGCGTTTCGTACAATGAGTGAGAGAGGCAGAAGCCCAATCAACCAGGCGCTCCCTTCCCCTCCCTCTATCTCACTCCCCTTCATATCGCCAACGTGCGAGCAACGCCATTGGTATTGCAAACAATTTTTGGCTACGGTTACTGCTTAACATCAGGACGGTCGCACGCTTGATTTCCGACTTTGTGTCATAAAAAAAAGGCGGATGCTACTATGGCACGGTCGCTGATCACGAAGAAATTCGTACAATGACCTCTTATTACCTGTCTCTGTCACTCCCGCGTAAATCTAATACGTCTCGCTCACACAGTTGCCGGCACACGCAGCCGGACGCACGGCAACTGTGTGAGCGAGACGTATTAGATTTACGCGGGAGTGACAGAGACAGGTAATAAGAGGTCATTGTACGAATTTCTTCGTGATCAGCGACCGTGCCATACACATTTCTACAGAAGCTCACCTCTACAACTCGGTAGCCTACACCGATTCGATTAAAGACAACGATCGGATTCCCTATTAGGTTCAGTTGCAACGGTCGTGACCACACGCGCCTCCCCCACGAGCAGCGGGTCGTTGCTGCAATAGTCTTCCCAGACCACTCGAACGCGAGCCCAGTAATTGGAGTACTGAATATTGTTGGAAGTTTTACGAGTTTGAAGAGCGAAATTGCCCGCGTTCGCTTTACATTTTCGTATTGAATGCACTTTTCGGATTGGTTTGAATGAGGTTTTTATTTCGGGTGGAGTGTTTATGTTTTCCTGGTAGTTTGTTGTTTTTGATGTTTCACCATGCAGAAATGGGCTAGAAAAGCAAATTAACAGTTTCAGTTGGCATGTAAATTAATTATAAAAGTGAATATCTAGTTTAAAATTAAAACAATTGTTTCGTGGAAACTGTAAAAACATCACATTTTTATATTGGCGTATTTTATTTACCTACTAGGTCTTGCTCGTAAGTTTGCTAGCGTAGATTTTATTTTCACAACGTCACCTACCTTGTCTAACTATATCTAAGAACAATCCAGATGACACCATTAGTAAAAAAAAAACCATCGACAACGGTCAAGCAGTTTAGGAGCAGAAGAATTACAAACATACGGACACCTTAATTCTATAAAGAGATAGCACCTAAGTGACCCTAAAATCTTGTCATTCCAACAAAAATATAGCTTCCTAAAAATGTGCATAAAAATCACAAAGCGACGAATCGCTTTCCACACATATTACGAACGTAATAAAGACGAAATTGAAACAAAACACCCACCGCGGTCGCACAAAATGACTCTCTCAGATAAATTCTGAGCAAAAAGAGATTTTATTAATATCCTTACCGTGTTATTTCAACTGATCAGTGCTCAAGCGATGCTTTAGTATAGCTTCGAAACTGGGTGTGATCGTTAAATTTTGAAATCGCGAGGATTCTAATTGTACTTTATCAAGTCAATATTTTTTTTTTCAATTAGTCTTATCATGCGATGACAGTTAACTCTTTTAAAATTTACAATTATTTTTAAAACTGCGTAGAAATTTTACTTTAATTCCAAAATTAAAATTCACTCAATGTTAAGATGGGTAGACTTTTACGCTAAGCATCCAGCTTTACGGTTTTTTTTTAAATCCCACAAAGCATGTCTAGCCTAATAATTTATTAAACGAGTTCCAACAGATAAGAATGCTAGGTTATCTTGAAAAATATTCACTCAACAGAATTGGATAAAAACGCAAATCGCATTCGCAAAATTTATTGAATCATTATTTTCAATGAACTTTCGATCGTTCACGTTCATTATATTTTTCACGTTCCCCATTTTAATTCACATCGTTAAAAATTTTAGCAAATTATCGTTAAAAGTTATATCAATCGTCAAAGATAAAATAATGAGCGCGCACTTCAAAGAACACATCTGCCCTACTTTCAATCTTTTCGTGAGTCGATACATAATTTCCTATCTCTATCGGGTTTGTGAGATTCTCACGTTTCTTTGATGGAAACGCTGAGAGCTCTCGCAATGACGTCATGCGTGACGATCGATGATCGATGGACCAAGACGATAGTGCGTTCGAATTGAAATAAGTGCCACTATAGAGGCCCTTCGCATTACTTACAACTTGAAAGGGAATCGTGGATTTTGTGTTTCTGTGTCAAATATAGAAGTTACTAACTACTAAGTTACTAACCTTAGCTGGTTTGACTTTAGACGGAAGCATGTATCTGAATCAAGAACGTAACACTTTTATTTAATTACATCAAATAACTGCTTATACAGTATTTTCTAATGTTATATTAGCCTATAATATAGACTTCATCTAAACACAAATATCAGAACTTATTGCCTGATTTTTCTAACCTCTTATATACGGAAATAACTCAAACTTTTTTCTTACGAAATACTTATGTGCGGTTGGTCAGAGGCTGTATTGGAGAGACAAACTGGACTTTTATGGTTTTAGTCAATACTGCACATTGTGTTCCTAGAAGGAAGGACTTAGGATATCAGACGTCGTTTTGGTAAGGTCTAGCTAGTGGAATGCTAATAAGATACCGATAAAGTAGCTTATTTTAAGGACTAAAGACCTCCTACTATCTCCAAAAAGTCACTCATTTGTTTCGAGAGTCCCTTAACATATAACCTATGTTTAAAGTCATATTTTCACAAAAATAATGTGGCCATTTCGCTTTTGTGCGAGACAGATGCCTGATCGTTATATATTTCTATTTTGTTTAAACTTAATTCTTGTTACTTTGTATTGTATTATTAGTGTAATTGGTTAATTAGACCGTTCTAATAAATAAATAAATAAATAATATAGAATGAAACCCCATTATACGAGTAGATTAAGGATCTACACATGATGTAAATCCGAAGATATTATGTAACCGCTTATGAATTCAGCACATTTCCTCGTACGCAATATTAAATTATGTACCTACCTACACATTTATGATGAAATTTCCATGAGAGCAACCGACGAAGATATTGAAATACTGTTCATAACATACGTTCGGTATACCTATTCGAAGAATTTTATTTTGGACTAGCTGAGCCCGCGACTTCGTCAGCGTGGAATTTAAGTTAACAGCTCCCGCTCCCGCGTTTTTGTTTTTCTAAAATAAAAGTAGCCTAAGTTACTGCTTATAACATCAGCTATCTGCCAGTGAAAGTTCCGTCAAAATCGGTCCAGCCGTTTCGGAGATTAGCCGGAACAAACATACAGACAGACAGACAGACAATTTTTTTTTAAATCGCGTTTTTGCTATATTTTGTCGTATGTACTTTCATATGCATTTAGTGAAAAGGTGTTATTTTGATATTACAAACAGACACTCCAATTTTATTTATTTGTATAGATTTCGGGAGATGTATAAAGTAACGGTGATGTTAGAGCCGAGCTGTAGCCAACGGTAGTACCACCCCCTTACAGAAGATCGGCGTAAAGTGGCGATTATAGTTTCATTTTGTACGATGAGTGAGAGAGCCGTAAACGAAACGCTGCATCCAAACCAAACAACCAACCAGAAACCCCCCGTCAAGTCACCACCGTACGAAAAATGTATTTGGTATTGCAAACACTTAGAGGCTATAGTACAGGGGCTACGGACACTGCTTATCAGGCACGGTCCTCAGCAAGTTTGCAGACTTTGTTTCAAAAAAAATGAAATGATATTTGTGCTCTAATGTTTTAGATCGGAAATTCAGACATGCAGTTCAAAATGCTGGGTGCGCAAAGGCGTTACTTACCTACACCGCGGTCATTGACATCAACCACATGCAATTTTGTCAAAAAAAACCAAATAAACTAATATTTATTTTATACAGGGTATCTTCTACAATTCGGAAAAGTTCGGGGTTGAGACCGTATTTAAATAATCGTGTGTGGAAACCTAAGGCCCCTATTAATAGATCGATCTTAAGTCAGACAGCGATCTTGAGTACGATTTTGACTTGTATTTTAGAACCAGTATGACATTAGAATGATATTTCCAAGATCGCTCTCAAGAAATGTGAAATCCGCTAAACCGCACTGGGCCTGCGTGGTGGATTACGGCCTGAATCCCCCTCTTAGTAAGGGGAGGACCGTGCCCAGAAGTGGAACGTCGAAAGGGCTAAATTATTATTATAATATTATAAGAGTACAATCGGAACAACAGTCCGTTTTTGACACAATACAAGCAACAACATTTCGTTTGCCGGTAACCACGATGACGACTTTCCTCGATACTGAAGTAAATATTATTCGCAACTACATTATTATAGCACAATGGTTGTAAGCATGTCAAGAGTTAGAGACGACCCCGTCGATTTGTCTGAGCTGGGCTTCCAAGCGGCGCAGCGTAATGAATATTAACATCCAAACCCACAGCGTAGGTATCTAACAGCTTGTGTTCTGAACGCTGTTTCAGTCTATTTGAAGTAATGACCATTGTGCCACGGAAGCCGGGAACATTGCCATCGTATTCGCTTTGTCTTCGATCGCTCGATCGGCCGACTCGTTGCTCAACTAGTCCGCTGTTTACTGAGACAGGCAAAGGCAACAAGATCTTATTGAAGCTTGTCAAAGAGATTTTATTGAAAAGATGTTTGATAAAAGTGTGAGGCGGTTGAATACCGTGATGTCGAAAAGGGTTTTGTCATATTTTATGATTTGAAAAGTTGGTGAAAAGTGAATAAGAAAATCTCGAAATACATCAGTGGATTTAATTAAATCATTTAAATTTGTCGAAGTAACAAAACTGGTATGCTCTACATATTTTTAAAAAGATTTCATTAAAATGTGTCACTGTTTACATGGAGAGCGATACAAGAGCGAGACAATACGCGTAACAAGGTTTTGGGGTAAGTAGGTATAATTTAATTTTACTAATCGAGACGATGGAAGATGTTTAAGTCATTACTTTAAAGTAGGTATAGATTTTAGATATTGTTTTCTTTCTATATAAAATAAATAGGAATACTTGACTCACCTCTAATCCTCAATTCTCAATCAAAAGTCTAGTTTTTTATATAACAAAGTCGGTAAGCAAGCTTACGACCCGTTTGATGCTAAGCAGTTACCATGGCCTATAAATGCTTGCAATATCAATGGCATTGATCGCACGTTGCCAACCTGAAGGGGAGTGTGAATTTGGATAGAGGGAGTGGAAAAGGGGGGTTTATTGGTCTTTCAGCTCTCTCACTTATCAGACGAAACGCAACTATAAAAGCTAGTTTACGCCGATCTTTCATGAGAAGATGGTACTACCCCGGTCGAGCCAGCCCACAGATATAGATTTACATAGATAACGCAAAGGCATGTACTTCGCGTGTACGAAACCCCGACCAAGCGTCAAGGTTGGTCGCCGCTAACTTACAGTCCGCGCGAGTACAGATATAAAAATATGAGTATGAGCGAGATAATCACACGAGAGAATCGCAGCGGGCGGAGGGGCGTCGGCGGCATCGGTGTCTTTGAATCGGTTTGGATTTAATTTTGGCTGTGACGTCACAGTCGGTGTTAAAAATTCTGCACGCTTGGTTTGAGTACAAATCGTGATACTTGCGTTATCTATGTAAATCTATATCTGTGAGCCAGCCCCTATATGAGCTAGAACTTCGCTCTACCACCACAGATCGTACTATTTGTTTCAGATCGTTTCACGAGGGACGCTTGCAACTCTCGTTTGCATCTCAACGCAGCTGCCGACGTGCATTAAAAGAAAATTAACGGAATTTGATGCACAGATTATGCAAATCTAACCGTATCCGCCGACGTTCTTTGTTATCACGTACACAAAATGTATTTTGATGGTAATGCCGGCGACGATTTGCGTTTCTTGCTGTTGTTTGTTGTGGTAATCAATTTAAGCGTAGATTTTGGGTAGGTCTAGTTCTCAAAGATTGTGACAGTTGAATGTATTCAGCTTTTCAACTTTTCAGCATTTAGTTCTTACAAATGTATTATACTGTATTTTATTAAATAATCTAAGTTTTGTACCTTTATTATTGATCATTGTACTGAATTTGATTCCATTATAAATTATTGCAATTTTTCTGTAATACTGTATTTATAAACTGTCTTTTTCGATCTATGTTGATATTTTGTAAGGAATTTCCTTGGCTAGTTTTGTGTCTTGTTCATTTGTGACCTTGTTTTTATTTTTTTCCAAAACCTTCCCTTCTATCATAAATAAACGAAATGTTCACCAATCGTTACCAATCAAGTCCCCTCAAATGAAATTACAGTATCGTAAAACAATGATTTAGAACCTCGATATCGGTCTTATATTTCCATTAACTTCAGGGGGAGTAGACATGCAACTGCTATCTGAACAGGTATCTATGGCTTGATTTGATAATAATAACTTTCAGACGGGAAGCATGGAAATCAGAGGGCGGCGTAGGGCGTGAAAATGTTTATACACTTTCATAATTTTGAGGGGATGATATCGGATACACAAGGAGGGGCCGGGCGAGGAAGGGCTTTCAACAAAATACTTAATACGGAAAATACGAGGTGGAAAACCTGGCTATTTCTAGTCGATGCTATTATTTGGGCTTCGGTGTACTGTGAGGATTTGCTTCGTGAATTGCATTAGCATATTCTGGAGGCATTCGAATCGCTATTTTTACGTTATTTTGTTTGGTATAAAAGTGTGTCTATTTGTTTGCTTATAATTTAGATTACACTGGATTTCCTTTATCCGTTATCTACAGGTTGAAACAGAAAGGGTGTGCTTTTTTTTTCAAAACTTAACTTTGTAATTCTAAACCTATCAGCTTTGGAGGAAACTAGGAATACAGCTGTTGACAGATTTCACAAGTCTATATAACCTTTACAACACACAGCCGATAGTTTCAGATTTACAAAGTAAAGTTGCAAAGTATAATTATGTCGTCTGTCGAATAAATGCATTTCTTCGTCTCTTTCTTTCCAATGTTGAGGTTGTGCTACTACCGTCGAATAAATTCGTGACAGGACTTATTGAGTTCTGTTATCAATACCTATCATGATATTATTATTATCTCTTCATAAATTCAAGTACCGGCGCCAGTAATGCAAACAAACCTCATCTCGAATGATTACCGAGTACTTTTTTTAATTAAAAAGTCATCGAACGAAATTGGATCGGTTCCCTTTGTTCTAAGGCTTTAAGGGGTATTTATTCCTATATTTTTTGCACAAATTATTCAGGCTTATTGAACATCGGACGTTGGATGGCGATCTATCACAGGGATAGACGGAACACGAAACCTTGTGAAGAAAACTCGACCCGAATAAGTGGGTCGCAAATCCTTTAGAAGTTGGACCTTAAAAAAATGCTTTTATTCGTGTTTTCGGATTACACAGCGCTATAACTTATGAGGGAAATAAGGAAAATTGGACGGAAATTTTAAGTAGCAACTTTTTTTTTATTCGCCACGCAGCGTAAAGAGGAATGTTTACTTTTAAAACGCTTTTATCTGTCTGTGGCATTGTGGGGCAGATTTTAACGTGTTTTTGTTTGATATTTGGCTTCAGTTAGATAATTCTCAAGCGACCATTATGCTGTTACGCGCATAGGTTGTGCGGACTCCGTAGGTTAGGTGGATAAAATAATAAGTACTTATTCATTCATATGTAAAGCAAAGCAAAGACCGTCTAACCGAGAGTATGACGCAACAAACAGCAACACGCTTTTCTATGAACCAAATATTAAGTATCTTTTTTAGTAACATCCCACAGAAAGTAACATTTTCTCCACGAATATCTTACTTTTTATCTAAAAACTAAAGCCAATCCATAAAAACGAACCCTGAAAACCAATATCGCTTAAGAATAATATCAATCTCTATTATACGACAGTGTCATTTCGGAAGGCAATTCTCAGACACAGGAGATTACCTTATACGGTATTCCGTATCTTGGATCTGCAGCCTCCGTTGGACCCTCATTCTGGTTAGATCCTGGCCACTTTTATTGCCGCTGTAAAACACGGCCCGCCTGAGTGTGGATTTCGTAACAGGTAAGTACTTTTGTAGGTCATGTAAGGATATACGAAATGTTACTGGAACAAAGCCGTTTAATCAAAATTTTAATAGGGTTTGATCAGGTTTGGTAGGTAGATGTTTTGCCATAGGTCTAAGTTTGCCATTTGTATTATATGTTTCAGGAGCTTTGCAATGTCAAAGCAAATTAAATTAATAGTTTATGCTTTTTAAAAAGGGTCCCCACGTATAGACAATCAAAAAGCGATGTAACCCGTTAAATCTTTATTTTATTTGCGAAAATATAGTACAAGTACATTACTGGAATAAAAAAAAACAATTTTCTTCATACGACGACGTACTTTTAGAGGGTGAAAAAAAAACAAAGCAATATTTTCGCTTCGTAATTCCTAATATACATAATATACCTACCAGAGTAGCCCCATCCTTACATTCAATATACACTTATCCTATCTAGCTTAGGGTCAAAGGCGAGTGTCTGGGGTCGGCGGACATCTAATAAGGGAATAGCTGGAAACAATTTTTCCAATCTCTTTGTGCGACCGACGGAGGCTCTGCGATAAATTTTATGACAAATTGAAACCCTTCGACTCTGTCAGATTACACTTCGCACAAAGTAGGAGCTGACAGCGTTTTGAAAAATACTTTGGTACTTTAACTTTAATAAAAATGTAAAATATAAAAGAAACAAAAATACATTAATTTAATTTCTCATTTATGAAATGTTATGTTAACAGTTATGAACTAGATAGATCGATAAATTAATTTTATTATTCTAAAACATGGTTTGCTAAAATAATTAAAAAATATATTTTATCAGACCTTAGCATATGAAGGCTAAAGGGTTATTATAATCAAGTCAGAGGTTAATATTGTCGCTTATAACTCGGACCACTACAACGTCGGAACCCATGCGTGAGTCTAAAATGTGTTTTTCATCCGTAAAACAGACAAAAATATATTGTATTTATCCTTTGCTTGAGGGATTCCGAATGTTTACTTTGACTGACCGAAAACTATATTTTTGTTTTGTGATGCTCTCATAATATATTTTTAGGGAATTCTCATTTTGGGCGTTTCTCACGCTGGACTGCGCATGCAATAAAACACTATTTTATATTTGCTACTGGCTAAGAAACATATAGATTGATGGCTCAACCTGTTTAGCTAGTTTACATAACATTTCATGAATATGATTCATTTTAATTACCCGATGATACAAACAATATTTTAAAGACCAGCATCATAGGTATTAATATTAACAATATTGTAGTTTGTTCAAGGTTGTCTTGTAAACTCAAGAATATATACCTATAACAAGTCTCTACATATTTAATTAAAACTACACAGTCTGGCAGACGTTCCATTTTCTTGGAATGAACTTGTACTAAATAGTTATCTAATAACGTATTTAGTTAACTGTATCTATTTCGCATTATGAAACACGAAACTAAAATTGAGAGTTCAGAGATAATTACGATAGTAGAAATTTAGATTAAATTCATTTCGAAACAAGTATGATCATATCTTCAAATGTTTATTTACCGCGTACAACTAATAGATAGGTATATTCCACAAGTATTCATAAAAATATACCCCACTGAGACAAACTTTTAATGGAAACATGATCAGTTTCATATTTTACCTACGTATGGCAAATTTGAAAATTGGCAATTAAAAAACGGAAAATATGGAATAACTCTATTAGCGGTGGAAAATAATAACAGGATTAGCATTACTGAAACACATTACAGTAACACTCTAGGGAAATGAAAAGAGTGCGGGAGATTTCCATTTTTAACCACTTCATAAGAAATTTATGAGCTCAACTAAGAAAAAAATCGTGATCAAAAACGTACTATGAATGAAAATACTTACAGGGTGAACTTAAAGGATTGAATATAATACATTACAGCATTAACACATTATTTCCTAAGCTTAGCCAGTAAATATGTGACTGATCCACAAATTATTATTTCATTACTCATACTCTGAAAGTAGGTCTGAAGTTGCCTGAGAAGCGGGTTGAAAGTAATACTTTTCAGGCCCGGGAGTTTCGCTTTCAACTGACAGCTGTCAAATTATAAAAAAAAAAACTAGTTCCATTTTCACATTTCTATGGAACCATGTTCAAACTTTTTCTACAGTCACTCAATTACAGCACGATGTAAAATTGAAATAACATAAAGTTAAGTATTAATTCAAGAATATATATTTTTTAAATGACTTAATTATAATTTAGTTTCAACAAATTCTTTAAAATAACATAGATTTGGGCAAAATATTTAAAGATGAAAATGAAAAATAATGGCTAAATAATGAAGTTGGCCGGCCAACGAAAAAAAAAACAAAATAGGCGGCAATCCGATTTTTTTTTTTCGAGTTGTAGAGTATTGTTTATACTTCCTTGTATTATTTCTTTAGCCAATTCCTGTTTTTATTTTTATTTTCCTTGTATTCGTTTTGAAAAGCACAGTGTTTACCTCGGGTGAAAGATTTATTTTGTCCCTCGAACTATTAGCGCCCTCGCTACGCTCGGGCGCCAAACCCCGTCTCGGGACAAAATAAGTAACTTTCACCACTCATGTAACAATATACTATTTTATTTTTCCACAGCTAAAAAGTTATAACAACTCAAGGTGCAAAGCAAACAGAAAATTACATTTATACTCACACCAATATTTACGCATGCCTCAAGACCGACACTAGAAAAACCCGCACTCAAATACGTAACAGTTTTCTTTGCTGGCGTCCGCGTTGGACGCTTTTAATGCAAATTTTATTTATTCATGTAAATTAATATCTATTCTCCGAGACACCCAGTGAGCCGAGAAATTGAGTACGTGCAAAAATAAAGCCGGCTGGCGAGGGGTGGGGTACCACACAGTGGGGGGATCTTGCATTGGAGATGCACTTTGTACGAAAGAATTAGGCAGATATTGATGGTTGGACTTAAGGTACAATACACATGATGCCTGCCTATTTTACAGTAATTTCGGTAAATGATTCAAGTTGCTAAGTACGTCATAAAAATGTTCGGATATACATATATGTCGCAGCCAACTAGCTTAATTCGCCGTTCAATTAACAGCCTAGGCACTTTACTAAACTGCGCCGTTTAACTAACGGCCTAAATGATATTCAGCAATTTGATCAAACAGCTAGGCAAATGACTTGGATCGATGACGTTTAATTACTTGCCTAGCTGGTTCAATTCAATTTAGTTCTACTTTCTGCCACCTAGCGCCGAAACTCACCAAAACTGTCAATTCTCTATTATATTCTCTTTGGTCAATATGGCGTCGGCAAAAAACGACTTTGATGGAATAATTATATTAGGTATTTTACGAAATTGTTTAGATCCACCGAATCTACTTGCCCGGTGGGAATTCTGTGGGGTCATAAAAAATAACCCTAACCTAAACCCATCTGGGTCGCTCTGCTTGGGTAGTATTTTAAAAAAGTTTTGTAGTACTTAAATGTCAACCAGTTGCCTAAGCATTAGCCAGCCAGTTTATTAAATGTTGTAACAGACGATACGGCTGAATATAATTTAGGCCGTTATTTGAACAGCGCTGATTAGTTAAGTGCCTAGGCTGTTAATTAAACGGCGAATTAAGCTATTTGGCTGCGACATATATAGAAGGTTTTTTACTACGTAAATGGAGATAGGCTGTAGATAGAGAAAGAGTACTTAAGTATACTAGTATTCCCGTTATAATGGAAAAAATCGACCATAATTAATTTAAATTTTAATTTTAAACGTCATTAAGGTTTTATTGTCAAAGACGTAGAATGTACTATGGAGTCACGCCCTCCAAAAACTGTCACCGTTTGTCAGTCAGACAGTCAGACGGTGTGGAGGTTACAAATGTGTGTCATGGTAGCGTGGGTAATGTTTTATTTATTGATTCTATTGTATTTCTAAGTATTATAATATAAAAATATTAGCATTCTGCACTCCTTCTCTATATAAATTATAAGTGTGACAAATTTCATACGTCTCCGTCGCGCAATTTTCGAATTAAGCGATTGAAAGTTTTTGCTTCACGTATTAATATATAGAGATAACGAACTTGCGTTAAAGCGAGACAGATAATGTTATCATTTTCCAAAACGCATGAGCTAATGCATTATACTTGCACAAATGGTTGTGGTTGTATTCTATCTTAGACCATTTATCTATGGACTCGACTTACATGATCATTCCCCTCTGCCAAGGTATAAGAACAATAAGGTCTAACACGTTTATAAAAAGTGTTTATGGAATCGATTTAATCAAAGTCAGTATCGTTTTCGATGTGAAAGGTGCTCCATAAAAAATGCCGACCTGCGCTATAAACCATTGCAAGAAGAGGTCAAACACCTCTAATCTACAAAAAAACGGTGTAACGTTTCATATGTAAGTGTTTTTGGTGTAAATAATCCCTTATTTCTAACTAAAATAAATAAAATATAAAATGTCATAAAATCGAAAACATTATCGATTAAACAATCGAGTACGAAATAATTGAAAAGTGTAGTATGGTATCTCGAGTTCGCCATTTTGAATAGTGTTGCGGCAGTGATAAATTTATGATTGTGGATGTGTATCGATAAAATTATATTTTTTGGAGTTTTTATTATATTTTACTTTAAATTATATATAGTAAAAACATAATTACTTATTGTTATTTTTTTACTTTGGGAAATCTGGAAAAATAGTGGACAATTTTTCCAGATTTCCCAAAGACCCTCAATTAAAACCAAATGGGAAAAATCTTGCAATAGAAAGTGGGGTTGGGAACCTACTCGCACAAGTATTATTTGTTCAGTACACTTTGATTCGTCGCAATTCCAATGTTCATCTAATAAACGACGAAAAAATAGTAGATAATGTCGTACCAATATTATTTTTTAGCTGATGCCGTAAGTATTTTATTTATACTTCTGCTGACATGATTCTAAAAAAATATTTCACTGATATACACACGTGAAGTATATATATTAGTGATGCAGTAGAAGTTCCACCTTGTATATTGTCGTAAAATATTATTTATTTTAAATGCTTCATTACCACATCGAGGGATTTTTTCAAAGTAATGCATAAACGATAAATCATCGTACTGTCTAGGATACCATAATATACAAAATAATTCATATTTTGTATTAGATGAAGAAATGCACACGTCTATGCAATATTTTTGTGATAATGAGCAAGTAAAACTATCGATATATCTAATTAGAAATATCGATATTGGTTTCTCCCTATTGCACTTAGTGTCTTACACTCGTAAATTCTTGCATGTTGACGTATTTGACCGATTAGTGTGCGTAAAAGTTACTAGTGTTGAATATTTATTTAAGTGTGCATTCATAATGACACAATATTTTTTTAATAATTGTGCATCATTTCTTTGTAGTGGTTACCTCGTCCCCCCCAAAATTTGACAGATTTTTTTATTAGTAAAATGAAGCACGTTACGCCTCCTTTAGTTAACACCTCTCTGTATTCTATTGATAATGCTCTGCTTAACAAGGTCCCCAATCGAACCAGACAGACAACAGCAACAGCTTGTTTATTCTAGATATTAAATAAAAAAATGAACAATGGATTTGGTGCTCAAAAAAAGGTTTGTAGCTAAAACGATTTATCACCGTTTTAACACTATAAAAGGATACAATTTCGCCAACAAATACTACGACGATATGATAAACCCGTACAAGGATGACTCGAGGAGTTTCGCCACGGCCCATTTACCAAGAAAGGGAATATGAGAAGGGTTGTGAATTAATTGTGATGTCGCCGTCAACCGCGTCGGTGGGCTCCCAGGGAATATGTCCGAGAAATTTTCGTCCACTTTCAGGCACTTCGACCTTGTTGAAAAGTGTAATGTTACGGGGTGGAAAAAGGTTTTTATAATGTAGGTACCTACCAACCCGGCTGTTTTACATAATTTCAGTTTTATTTTTTGAGAAGACATAATCAATGCTGTAATTTTGTATCACTCTAACTTGTATTATTTGGCAAAGCATAGTTGTTTCACCGACATAATTAATATGCTATTTGCGAGTTGTGAATGCTAAGTTATTAGAATACAATAGGAGAATAGTTACTCAATAATTTGAGAGTTTTTTTTAGTGTATAGATGCAATATAGTCCGCAAGGCAGCTTACTACGCGCCTGATGTTAAGCAGTTACCGTAGCTTATAGATGCCTCCGACACCAAAAGCATTACTCTCACGTTCCTGAAGGGGAAATACATACACATAGGGAGAGGAAAGAGGGGTTGGACTTCTGGCTCTCTCACTCATCGCATGAAACGCTAGTATAAGGAATATCTACTGTTTTACGTCGATCTTTTGTGAGAGGTTGGTACTACTCCGATTGAGCCAACCCGTAAAGAGCTGAAGTCAACTGGCTACAGCTAGGCTCTACTGTTATACTATACTAGCTGTGCCCGCGACTTCGTCCGCGTGGAATTTAATTAACAAAGTTTCATACAAACTTTCATCCCCTATTTTATCCCCTTGGGGGTAGAATTAATCAAAATCCTTTCTTAGCGGGTGCCTACGTCATAACATCTACCTGCATGCCAAATTTCAGCCCGATCCGCCCAGTGGTGGGCTGTGCGTTGATAGATCACTATGTCAGTCAGTCAGTCAGTCAGTCAGTCAGTCACCTTTGAGTTATATATATTTAGATTAGTGATATGTACATAACATTGTTGTATGCTAATACCCATCATTTCCTATATCGCTGTCATAATCATATTAGGATAAATTTAATTTGCTTCCTGTATTGAACCTTGGTTCGTTCGCCACCCCAAACCGCGGATCAACTGCATTAGGGAGCAAATGCTGCAGACAGCCTAATAGACCCCTGCGAACACCTAACTCAAAATTCGACACACGAAACATCTAAAATGCGCCTTGACACATTGTAATAGGGAGCAAGTAAATAAGAACAGACGAAAAGGGGGGTTACTAATGGAAGTGAGAAACACGATAGCGGTGGACGAATACATTATTCAAATTTAGTAAAAACGTTTTTTATTATACTTTTTTGGAGACGTGAAAAGAATATTTCAGAGGAAATAACATTTTACGTGTGGTTATTGTGAAGAGCTCTAATGGAACGGCTTTCGGCGACTGTCGTTAATTAGATAGATATTGAGACTGATGATAGTAATGTTGGAGTTTTGTGAAAGTAATTTAATAATATAAATACATTTTAGAGAACTGATATACGTTTTCTGCTTGTAAAAAAAACAGTGCCGTCTAGGGACGCACGAAAGAAGCGAAGCTTTATAGCATAAAGCGTAGGAACTAAGCGTTATAAGCCGCCACTCTGTATACTTATACATATAAGTGTATGACTTGTAACGCTGCTGACGTTTAGCACGGATAGAGTGGCCGAGCGGTGAGCTCCCCGAACGTCCGTATAGAAGCTTCGCTTCAAATTTTTGCGCAGAAGTTTATTATTTAAGTTTTTGTCATTTTCACACGATGACACATTCTACCGGGCACATAGCTAGTTATTTCTATTAAGATAACATATCTAAATATATTTAACTCAAAGGTGACTGACTGACTGACTGACATAGTGATCTATCAACGCACAGCCCAAACCCCTGGACGGATCGGGCTGAAATTTGGCATGCAGGTAAATGTTATGACGTAGGCATCTGCTAAGAAAGGATTTTGATTAATTCCACCCCCAAGGGGATAAAATAGGGGATGAATAATCCCGAAAATTTTGTTAAGTTAAATTACACGCGGACGAAGTCGCGGGCACAGCTAGTACCGATATAAGAATTTAAATAATAAATATACGAAACTAAGTAAAAATAATCTACCTAAAGCTGTTTCAGCCGAAAGTAATCACACTACAAGACTTTTACAGCTCATATATTCGGCCGGTTTTGGCTAGTTTAGTGTTGTAAGTTCACACTTTATTTTTCTTTTGGCGGGTACCTCATAAGGAATGGGAATTGACAACGTTCCCGCGTATTGCCCTACACAATCTCATAATATCGTAGCCATCGTTTCGATGTCGCTTTGTGTTTCTTCCGTCATCCTATTTTTTCTCACGTCAAGACCGTCTGTTTGTTTGAGACAAACAACAGTCTTTGATATCCTCTTGTTTGCCAACAAACACTGTTCCCGCGGATATTCTTTGAACACATTCACGTCATATCTTCGCAATTTCCTTGTAATTTTAATTGTTCTATCCAGTTGCTAAACAAATAGTGGTGAGCATTTTCTTTTGGTTCCATCCGGATTGTTACTATGAGTATAAGCCCTAACAATAATACCTGAAAAATATTGTATTTTGAAAATGAAATTGCCAGTTACGTATATCGTGGCCTCTTATTTACTCAGACGGCGGGATTGTTTCAGTCTGAGTCAACTTCAGACAAGCAACTACCAACGCCATCGTTAATGTTGGCCGCCTGAACGGATAAGAACTAAATCCAAAATTAGTTACATAGTTAATTTTGGACCAACTTGAAGAAATTAAAATCGGCTCAAGATCTGATGCCCAAGCTTTTCTGTGCACCCATTTTTCTTCGTACATGTTATGTACATAAAACAATATTAGGTGTCCATATACTTTTACATAGGTACCTAGATATACTTGGATCCAAAAATACTTAAAATAACAGTAACAAATATTTACCCAGCCTAGATACAGCGGGTAGCTTTGTAACACAAATAAGTACATTTGCAATTCGGTCGGCGAGTCGCCGTGTTTATTCCATTTCTAACGTATCCTCCGAGGAATTATCTCATTAAGGGGAACAACATGTGTGTGCGCCGCCGAATTGATGTGCAAGTTTGGAAAGCAACTGTCCTTTTGATTTTAGTTCTTATGTCGTTGCAATAAGAGTTGAAAGTTTGAAATCGAACGGCATTTGATAGTGAATTCATATTATCGTGTGGTAAACTAATAACTTAATACACACGGTAAAGTAAGGCAGCGAATCTATATATAGTATATAACTCAAAGGTGACTGACTGACATAGTGATCTATCAACGCACAGCCCAAACCACTGGACGGAACGGGCTGAAAGTTGGCATGCAGGTAGAGGTTATGACGTAGGCATCCGTTAAGAAAGGATTTTAATTAATTCTACCCCCAAGGGGTTAAAATAGGGGACGAAAGTTGTCAATTGTCAATTTAATTCCACGCGGACGAAGTCGCGGGCACAGCTAGTATATAATAAATGTATTTAAAATGAAATAAATGAATAGTAATATTTTTCTTTTGTTTCATTTTAAATTTAAAAGTTTAGGTACGTATTCCTTGATAATTTTATTCTGATTGCTTTATTCTACTTAGTTATTCAGGTATATTATAATTGTTTAAATTTTTAACAGACGTAGAGTAAGAGCCTGTGTGCCTTAATTTCGATAGCATAATTAACAGAAGATAAGTCAGTAATATACTGAGTCCTAACTTGATAAAATCTATTGCCGTACTTTTCACGGTCATAGTTTATGAGCAAGACTGCAGTATCAAAAATGATGGTCGTTTTCGCAAACATTACTATGAGGACTCAGAGTGCACGCCCAAGCGTATCGAGAAATATTAAACTTGATATAGTTTTGTCTCCTTACTTTTACAAAAAGAAAATCATTATTTTTAGACGGTGGATTTGTCGCCAGTAAGAGATAATATGGTTTGTTATATTTGTTGACTCTCATAATAGTCCGTGTGTCCCAGTAATTTAGTTTGTCATTCAGGAACTTACTCCCCCCAGTAAACATGCATCGGCAAGTGTTAATGGCGTGTCATTATAAGTGTTTATTCTGTCAACAGCGCTCAATATTGCATTGTTTAATGTTTGGACACGGTTTTTGTATTCGTGAACGTCTGGGGAACGAGAAACAGGATCTAGAAACTCACAACCGTACCCACAAACTATACTTGTTTCAATGAAAAACAAACGTCATATAAACTTTGTCATTTATCAATGCACTGTGCGTTTACACGCACTGTGAGATCTCATAGTAATGTTTATGAATACGAACGGGTTTTTTTTTTGTCAGTATGGGAATCGAACTCAGAACGTCTCGGTTACGAGGACCTACGGTCTAACCGATAGACTATTGACACTTTATATTACCCTGCAACAATATAATACCAAATGGTATATTTTAATATTATTTCTTGTAACATCGTGCAATATCAATGCAAGGCGCGCTGCGAGTCCGATTAGATGTTCCGATAAACCAACATTTTGCACCGAGTTTCGCACGGCATGCCTTGTGTGTGGTTTGTTTCATTTGTTTACCGTGGTAAGCTTTTGTTCTGTTTTGTAATATCTTATTGCATAGTGTGTTATAAGAATAATTTCGATATTCATTACCATATCGAAATACTTATAAAACGCACTTTGCAAAGTACTTGTTTGTGGCAAAATAATTACTGATAGGTACATATAAAAAATAATTAACCTATGTGTTGGACTTTGTGGGAATTTTCTGAGGAAATGATAAATCTACTAAACTCCACTGAGCCAGGGTGGTGGATTATGGCCTGAAACCCATGAAAGGGAGGCACGTGCCCAGGAATGGAAGGTTTAGAGGCTTATAGAAAAACAAAAATGAATGCTTCACGTATTTCCTGCATCTTATTCCTTACATATTTGTCATAATTAAATGCTTATCCTTAAAAAGCACTTAGTACCATGCGACCATTTCATTTTACTGTGCAATATTTAAAAAGTAACTACCTAGTAAGTAAGTAGTCATGTATTTTAACTGTAAAAATTAATTTCCTGTTTAAATCAGCTGTTAAAAATCTTATCAGCATCTTAGATATTTTTCTTAAACTCACAAGCAGATAAACCATATTGTCGAAACCCTTTCAGTTAAAAAAAATGGTCGCAATATATTTTTTTTTATCTCAAAGCATCTACTTTATCAGAACGACAAGCGTCTATAAACTCGAATTTATTCCGACAAAACCGCTTTAGCATTTTCGCGTCAGCGATCACTAATCTGCAAAGCGCCGTTCTGAAGGCTGCTCGTGACGGTAACATCAAAAATAATGTCAATAACTGTTAGAGACTTCGTTTTCATTCGCTCTCCCTTTCCTAGTTTAGGAGGTGATGGGATTAGTGCACTATCCAAAATAAGCGACATTTTTTTTAAATAAATATATTATGTACAGTATGGTTTGAACACCTTAAACAGTTTTCAAATTGATTATTTTATAGTGTTGCGAGCATATATTACATTTTAAAACTAAGTCATAGAACAGACAGTTGCATATAAAATGATGTTTTAACTGTTCGACAGCAAAGTTTAAATTTACTCAGAACAAAGTTGTTTTATTTTTTTACCTGACTAATGGTTTCACCTGCCATTACTATTTTTGATATACGTAGTAATTATATGCTCTTTGGTTTTTATGATTATTAAAACTATTGTTATTCCAAGTGCCTGTCAATGTCATATACTATTAAACATTGTCAATGTTATTAAAATGTTGACAGCACTGCTTCTTGCACTGGAGTGTTGGCATTACTGTTTCTTGCACTCGTGCAAGCAAAAGCCGACTCCAAGTTGAATAACCTTTTCATTCCCCAACCGTACCTACCTACCTACCTGTCGATCCCTGATAAGGATCTATACGTTGAAGGACAATTAGCTGGTTTACGGACTATCTTCGCACTGCTCTTTATTTGTTCTCACTTAGGGCTGAGTGTAGCAACGCACTAATGGACCGACATAGCAGTAAACGATTTGTTACCAGTGGACATATCAAACAATCTGTTAAAGCTCTAACAGTGTACCTTACATTCCATCGCTGCTCACAAAATAGAAATACTAATTTTAAATTATTTAAATAAATAATTTCTCGGTTTCCGCCACTGCCTCTCTGTCTAAACCGTCTCATCACAATAAACGCAACATTAGGGTTCGAATTAAGTTCTATTAGCTCGAGTTTCTGTCCCGTTAAAAATTTCACTCGGTTACGAAACCAAATGAAATATGCCGACATTATTTATCGCCTCGTCCGTTTGTTTCACGTTCGCTGTCCATAAATTGTGACGTTTTTATTTGGCAGCCTAATATTTACTTAATTACTTAGTAATTCTTGGTTATCTCAAAAGGCAACACACTGGAGCTTTTATATTTGTATTAATATCTCCTGACCTTTGTAATTATTAACTATATAAGTATGACAAGTAGATCTACTATACATGGGTAATATTTAGGTACTGTATAGAACAGCTGGTAAGCCACTTCTAAAGAGGCAAAGAGTGTTCCTGATTTATTTTTTAATTTTGTAAATCTGTACCTCTGTACATCTGTCTCTTTTGGGCATATGCTCGCTAGTCGTTATGCTTTCCATGCTATTCACGATTTTATTCATATTCCTATAAATGCTATAGTCGTTTAGCAACTACTAAAGCGAAATTCACAGATGTAGCATGCTCCGTTGAAATATTTACGACTAAGTAACGTATGATCCCGCTCGTTAATACGAACGTGATTCTATCAAATCGCGCTAATTGTGTGCAATAAATCATTGTGAGGAAATTTCTGTTTTGTTTTATAGACCCTATATTTATAGCGACAAGTTTTGAAATAGTTTGATAGGTGAGGTCGTTGACATGGCGGAGTATTTTTGTGATATTTAGTGGGAACTTGAAAGGTTGAATTTATTTATTTAGTTTCTAAATCTCAAGTGGGATAGTGATGGCTAATAATTATGTGTTAAAGGACTAATTCTATCAATGTTAATAGGTGTATTGTTGAATCTTTAAATATTTTTTTAAACTTAAACAGTAATAAAATAAGTAATTCAATTTACAGATTTATTTATTTATTTTCTCAATACATTCATATGATTACGTGAAGTCATAATATAATTCTTAAGAAATAAATCCAAACATAAATTCTCATAAATAAATAAACTTCCAAACAATGCGAGAATTATTCTAATCGCCCGAGCGATCTCGGAATATAGAAAACTCTATTATTTATAGAATCGATTTCAAAATATTCGAATTCTCGAACCGTCCCGACGTGATACATAAAAACACGGAATGGTAACGTAAAATGGAAACAACAGAATTCACTTGGCTGGTCATTTCCGAGTCGTTAGGGCTGTACCTAAGAATTGGCTTCTTAAAGTCCCGCTTGATAAAGCACGCCACATGGGACGTTTTACGACGAGGCTGTAAAAGTATATGTCGTCTTAAATGAGACATAAACACTGGGACGTGTAAACGAATGTCGCACATTTATTTTATTAGCGTCATTAATTCCTACGCTTTCGACGCGGCCTCACTGTCGCCGGCCGCGGACGCTACATTGAATACTGTTACAGGGCTTGTATTCTGTGATATACTATGAAACACCTGTACTTATCTAATAATCTTCTAGAACGCAGAATACATCATTTATTAAACGTAGGTGGGTCAAATATTTTAGAAATGTATACTTAATTGTAGCAAAGTTATTAATAACAAGATCTTACAAATTTGTAATTAGTTAAATTGCCTAGTTTTTTGCACCATACCAAATTACAGATGAGTATATGATACTACGAGATAGGTAGATTTTACAAACAGTTCAAAGTAGTTTTATAAAGCTAAAGTGACTTAAAAACTACCTGGTTCGATTGAATCCTTTAGTTTGAAACTAGATACGTATTTGTGTTGCTATTTCTTTTAGTGTAGACTAAACTTGGCAGTTTTCAAGTGTCCTAGACGGCAAGTAGCGAAATCCGCAAAATCGCGTTACACTGGGATCCCTATTCTTGATGCATTGAAACGTTTATTTTGAAATAACGTAAGAAATGATTTGCACATTTCATGAAAAATTATTTCTCAATTTTATTATGAATTATAATGTACTAATTTTTAATTAATATTTATTTTTATTACCTCTTTGTACATTTTTCTAATATGCTTTTTGGTGTCCTGTATTATTTTTAACTATTTGAGTCGAGCCTGATTTATTTAATATTAATACCCATATTCCAGGGTTATTATTATCTTTTTAATCCTGTATCAGCATTTGCGGTACTCTTGAAAGGCATACAACTGCGGCGAATGAAGGGACATCATTCAATGCATTAAAATAAGCGTTACATCGTACCGAGGAGGAAACGTTAAAACGGAATACGTCCAAACAGATCACTTATCTACAGCGAGGGAAGATCGAAACTGCGAGAACAAACGCTGATAATGCATCCTACTCTAAGTGCACTTTTACATAAAGCTTTTTATTCCAGTTATAAACTTTTGATTCAGTTTATCGGAGTCCGATTATTCAATCAATTCTCTTATTTACCACTGTTTTAAAACGGATTTACTTTAACACCCATTCAACCAAGCGATTAAAATAGAAAATAATAATTGTTGAATTAGTTGTGCATGGAATTCATGCGTGTAAAGAATGAATTACCACCAGAGTTTATTCACAGTGTTTTAATAATTCACCACATAAATTAAAATAAACAATACAAGAGTTACACAGAATCAGACGATTTTTACAAATTACAACAATGAAAACCCGACATAACAATTGAACGCGGCGCGCGCGGGAAGACCTCTCTCGATCAAAGAAACTCCTAGAGGGGAGTCAATGTAGGTTCTAATTAACTAATTTTAAATATTGCCGGGCATCCGATACATGCGTGCATTTTTGAAATACTTTCAGTATGAACTGAAAAAGGTACTGCAAAACACATTCCAAACAAAGATCTAATCTCAATCCACTATCATACTATCGTATTAATTAACAATAGTAAGAAAATACACGAGGAAATGAATATCCAGGAGCCAGTATAACATTATCGCGTGCTAAGTCGCCTTTCGTCGTCCATTGCGTGCTCCACAACTCACGGGTATTCGATCGCGCCGTGCGCCCCGCAACGGTAGCGGGCTTATAAAATATTTAGTGACGTACAAACAAACATTCGTACGTGCTTCAACGAGCTTAAGTGGTCATATATTTTTAATAGCGATTTATTAGTTAGTTCCCTTTTTTAATTTTTATCAATTTGTTCAACGTTAATCTGACTGGTAGGGTTAAAAATTTCAGTTATTTATGCTTATATTTTGCCCAAAGTTGCCATTAAAAAGTGTATTTGTATGTCAATAGGTAATCACGAAAAGCTCTATCCGGTCTCTATTAAATCTTGAGTTATATTTGTGGGTGAAATCAAACTATTAGATCTCCAATCTGTTCTTTATTTATTTTCTTGTCTTCAATATAAGAAAGAAAGAAACAAAGAAAACACATTTATTTGACACACATCGTAAGACACAAAATATAAACATAGGAAACATAAAAATACAAGGGTCAGCGCCAACTGTGCCGAAAGGTAACTGGCTCAGCATGTGCTGGAGAAGAACGAGACTCCCCCAGCGCCGATTTTCAGCCAAACCCGTCTACTAGTCCTCAATGCTCGCTTACGACTCCCGTTCATCCGTTCCCTCACACTTCATCCGTCATTCACTCTTACATCATGACACGTTTCTACGTCATCTCTCTTACATCTCTCTCACTCCTATATGATATACTAGTTTCTGCCCGCGACTTCGTCCGCGTAGACTTTAGTAAAGTATTATATGTGTTAATCCAGGTTATAAACTATCTTTGTTCCAAATTTGTGTTCCAAATTTCATCCGAATCCGTTCCGTAGTTTTTGCGTGAAAGAGTAACAAACATACATCCACACTCACAAAATTTCGAAATTATAAAATTAGTAGGATGTTGCTAAAATTTAACTGAAATGTTATCGCCAGATGCATTTTCACAGGCCCCTTTCCTGTGAACCACGAACATGAAGTTGTTATTACGACTTCCTGCTCCCAAAACAAAAAGTCACCGTTACATTTGCAAGGAACGGTACCTAATAATGTCTAAAATATGACGTGCGATATATCAACAACGTACCCCGCCGTATTAACCCGCGTTCCGCTTGCATCGGCTAAGCCTGGCTTATTTTTCAACGTCATTAGCCCCGTCAAAATGTGAAAGGATAACGCATTATTTGCAGCAACGTTATAATATGGGTGGTGATGTATTATGGGAAAATACAAGTAGGGTTAGAAGACAAAATTCCATTTCCCCGTCAATTGCGGACCGATTTAGATTTTTTTGTGTGTGTTTGTAAGGTTATACTGCCACTATTTTACACTACCCTAGGATGATTGGCAATGCCGCACTACGTTAGAACAATTCTTAGGTACCTATTCCTAATTACTTAATTTGGTACCGACTCTAAATAAAATAAATTATAAGGTCCCTAGTAATCCCTACCTTTTTAGTGCACCCCGGTTTTTAAAAGTGGTTTTTTTTATTTAAGTTATTCAAGAAATAGTTTTGGGAGTTTCCGAGTTTATAATAATAGTCCTAAGACCAGCCAACTAAGCAGAAGATATTACAAAATTATTTGGGAGAAGGAACCATTAGCTTGTTCACCTCAAAAAAAAACATATCAGCGAGAAACCTGTAATTAACCTGTGCAATTTTCCGTGGCACAACACTAATAGTGCAAATATGTGTGCACAAGCACAAGGTGCACTCTCTCTTTCTCTTCTTATGATATCTTATGACATTGAAGAAAGAGTTTCCGTCCTAGCTCAGGCGCAAAATTGACGGTATTACGGGTACTAATAACAATAAACTAAGACCGGGGTCGACCTTCAAGAACATCAAGGCAGTGCCTCAGAGTCGAGCTTTACGCCTCTCTAAAGCAAGCTAGTTATACTAATCGTCGTCTTTCAATTAGAAATAGCACGGGAAGACATTCATTTGAAATGATATTCTAGAGTCAAGGAAATTATCAAGAAACCATCAATTGTCAAGGCTTGATATAAGAGTGCGAAGGAAGCCTTTCCTGCAAGAGTTTCGACATTTGAACTTGACTCATTTTGACATTCATGTTTGAAACATTTCTCTATACCAGGGAAGTTATAACTATAGTTTCTTGCTTGACATATAGGTAAGTAAATATCGATTGCTGATATCCGATGGTTGGCTCATAATCATTAATCTGCCTGCACTAGAAGGACATTCGTATGAGAATAGATGAGTTGAAAATAAACATGATTCAATGAACCTTAGATATCGTTGTGAATCACACTATTTCCAGGCAAAGCTTTTGGTGAATGTGGGCTTATCATGCGAGTGCATACATCGTTGTTACGAGGTGACAAAATGTATTGGATTGGCATGAAATAAAAATGCTATTTCGACTGCGACTTCTGAATTTTCCATCATTGTAATATGCACTGTAACGACACGTATCACGCGAGTAGCTCTGATTTATATTACTTTGTATTTGAGCTATGCTTTGATATGAAATCTGTATGGATATAGGTACCGATTTCAGAATGTGTATTAGTAAGTACCTATTTTAAAAATGTATTGATGTTATTCTTTCAAAAATGAAATACAATTTATGGTTTACGAGTTTAGTTTGTGTATGACCTTTTAAATTCGCGTGGACGAAAATGTTAAATTGACTCGGGTAGCTAGGGGTGGGTAGGGGTGTAGGATAAAGTGGGACTACACTATTTAGAAATAAGAAATAACAATACTTTGACCTCTTTATGTAAATGACTTCGATTCGAAGTAGTTACTACCTACTCAACTTAAATTCCAAAATAAGAAATGTGTATCTATCTACATTCCAAGTGTTCCACCTCCAGAATATTTTTTTTTTTTTTAGTATATTATACAAAGTCGGCAAACAAGCGTACGATCCGCCTGATGTTAAGCAGTTATCGTACTTTATAGATGCATCGCTCGTTCGTTGCCGACCTAAAGGGGAGTGGGAGTGAGGGAGGGGAAGGAAGGGGGATTGGTGTTTAAATATTTCGAAAACAAAGTAATTGTAATAATAAAGCGCGATTTGACCACTAGGATCACTTTATTTCCTATCAAGTTAGCTAAAGCTGATTGAACCTGAGGAACTGAATTAAACCTATAGGTCGAAGCGAGCGGGCCCGCTTCATAGCATATTCAAGTGAACGTAACTTTGATCTAAACAATGATGATTAAGGTCATCGAAAACACCTTTGGTATAAATTCTTAAACATAAATAAATAAATATCGCCAGACTGACACGCCAACTGTATGTTCCCAAACTAAGCAATGCTTGTATTATGTGTACCGTACAATGAACTGGAGGCGAACGCAGTAAAACCCAGCCTAGGGCAAATTACAAAAAGGCCATTTCCGAAATTTGCTCCGGCGGGAATCGAACCCGCAACCACCATGTGCAGTGAGCCAAGCGACCTACGCTCGAACCACTGCGCCAAGCGGTCGTCACCAACATAATATCATCTGAAAACGCCGCAGTTAAGTCCTGGTTACGTTTCCCTTTGACCGTGCCAAGCCGTTATTCTTCTTCAACCTAATCTGGATTAGAAAAAACATGTCTTGACGCTTATAGAACGGTTTAGACGGGCGGTGAAAACGCTTGGATTAATTTAATAGATGCTAAAGGTCATGTTATCTATTAACAGTTTAAGCTGGGATTTCAGATGACGACTCACAATGTGTTATTCAGATTCAATAAACATACAAAAATACAAGCAAGGTTGTTTAAAGAAGTTTGGACAATAACAAAATTTATTTACGTAAATACTTTATAACAATGAAGTTTTAACTGCGTTATGTAATCTCTGTTTTATACAACAAAGTCTGTAAACAAGTCGACAACCCGCATGCTGTTAAAGAGTTACCATACCCTATAGATGCTTGCAAAAGCAAAGGCATTGCCCGCACGTTACCAGTGTTGCTAAGGGGTTGGGCTTCGGCACTCTCACCCATAGTACGAAACACCCCTATAACAGCTAATTTTCGTCTGTCTTCTGCGAGAGAGTGGTACTACCTCGATAGAGCCATGTTCTGGTATGAGCTGTACTCAATCAACAAAGTAGTTACATTTAAGGCTAAAGCGGCCATCAAGACCGCGAAGTTCAATTTTTTTGAGGTTTTTTAGAAATTTTTCAAAATCTGACAATAATAAAAGGCACATTTTGTAATTCGCGACAAAGACCGTGTGCAGTGCATTTATTAATATATCCAACTTACTCTAAAACATTTCAAGAACGACAGCTATCCAGATAATCTGGCAATATTTGTATATTTAGTGATTAACTAGTATCACATCCACCGTGATAATATTTGGAGTAAAATAAATGTATTAATAAACGCACTGCATACTGTGTTTGTCGCAAATCACAAAATGTTGCCATAAATGTTTTCAGATTCTGGATAAACTATAAAAATACTCGAAAATTTTGAATTTCGCGGGCAAGACAGGCGCCTTCACCTTAAAGAAGTCGTCCAAAAAACATCGGTGTGCAAACAGCTAGTTATTCCCCCGGCAGAATTCTACGCTACATTCGCCTCTATTTCTCTACATTTCAGGCCACCCACAGTGTGCTTAGAGCCGGGGAAAATGCAATGAAAATAAATAAGGGCGGTAAATACATTCATTAACATGCGAACGTAGTTAAACTAGTTCCAGAAAAAATTAAAACTTAATTGCAATGTAACACGATCGTGTGAAAGAATTTCTTGGTACTGAAAATGTTTTTATTTAGTACATACTCATGAGGTTTTCATGCCCAAGCGTACGGCAAACGGTTTATATGAAATTTCTTTGACATCTGGACTGTGACCGCCTGATTAATTAACGTTGATTAGCTGCCGAATAGTTACATACCGAAATATCTCTTTCTGTCATTAGTAATTTGACATTCGAAAGAAGAAGACAAAGTATGGTGTAACTACACAACCGCTAATCCACGAAAGTGGGGTAAAGTATCCTATTTCCTGTGTAAAATAAACTGTTGATGTAATTTATTCTGGTCAATATCAACCTGCATTATATTAATTGTCGATGAATCGTCATAGATGGCAGATCTTAAGGGTGGTGGTAAAATCAGGCTGAGTTCAAGTAAAGGCTGTCTTAACCAAGATAGAACCACTGAAGATCGACATTAGGTCGTTTTTATAGCTCTAATATCCTAAAATGTTCATAAAAATACAAATATATATACTACTTTTCTCAACTATTACTCATACCTTAATAATACCTATTTGATAAATATCGCTAATGCTGTGCAAATTTGTCGAGTTAATGCGTTTAAAATAAATGACGTAAAGTTCATAGTCGTTTATAACGAAGGAATAGGTATGATATAAACGAATTATCGTTATTCCTGAGAGGGCGATGCAAAGAAGGCTCTATAATGGTATTGCAGGGGTGCGTCAAGTGGCTGTCTCGATGCCATCCATTATCTGCCCCGTATTCTGGATTGACAAGTAAAAGCGAGTTTTCTATTGTTTTTCTTTGCATACAATGTTAGAAGTATCACATAAGTGTCTTTTATAGAATACACTTATCAATTTTTTTATTAAAAAAATAAATCTACTTAAAAAAGGGTGAACTAAAAAGCTAGAAATAACTAACGACCTTATAATTTCTTTCATTTATAGTCGGTGCCAATTCAAGTAGGGACAGGTACCTACTTAAGAAGTAGTCCTAACTTTGTGTATAGATAGTGGCACCGGCATATATTAAATTAGTTAAAAACTAACTTACCTCAACGAAACAATTTAGTAACCATCAAAAATAAAACTTACCTAATTCTAATCCAAAAATGATACAGAATACGGATATAAAAGACGTCGCTTACACATTGCCAAGAGCTGCATTCATTAACTAATGTATAGACTTTCAAAATATTTGCACATAAATTTTGCTTAAGGGAAGGGAAAATTCGGGTGGAACGTGTCTAGTGGATAACGAATGGTTTTCTTGTGTTCATTATTTTTTATAATATTTTTTGTTTACTCACAGACTTTGTCTTTCAAATTATTAAACATCTAAAGTTGCGGTGTTTCGTCGATGAACGCGAAGTGGAAACGGGTACTAATGAAACACCATCACGCCTGCATCCCCGTAAGTGGTAGGCAGGGTTGCACTGCAGTACACTCACATTTCGCCCATGGAATTCTAGTCGAAATGTAATAGGGGGTGCCATTTTAAAGGTTATAATCCCCCTTGATGTGAGGATACCAGTATTCTAAAGAAAGTTCCAGCTTTGTTTCATAGTTATCCAAGTATACATTTCAGTGGTAATCTTTAAATTCCTCCTGAATTGAGTTAATGGGTCCGTCAGAAGCACAAAGACAAGCTTTAAGCGAGGTTTTAACTTAGATAAAGTCATTTAGAGTGCACATTTTAAAACTACATTAATAACCTGCTAGAGGGAGACGACCGACAATCCCGAACTCAAAAGTTGTGGTAATGGAAATAAAATTGACCTACTAGAAGTGATAAATGAGAATTTTGGTTTTATAATGATATTATTTATTGGCAGTGCTGTTATTATATTACTAGTAATTACCCCATTAGTCTGTCGAGCTAAATGCTTATTAGAAGTGGGCTCACTTCAATAGTATTAGTCAGGATGGGAATCGAAACCGGTATCTCTCAGTTACAAGGGCGGCCTTGGACTTATAATTTGGCGAAGTAATTTAATTTACAACCTTGTAAAATCTAGATTTGAATTAAAATAAAAGAATAAGAAATCCCATTAATCCTCCGTTAATTTTGGGGTGCCCTGGTGCCCAGAACACTGTCATTTATAATTTAATTTTAATTTTAACGTTACCGGTACTCGGCCCCAATTTTGAAGAGTCAATTGCATAATAGCCATTTTATTAAAACTAAACTAAGCTAAACTACGAAGCTCATATAGAATCAGGGGTGCTACTCTTGGCGACGATAATCGATATATCGTGACATTTGTATTGTCGATTTCTACTCTAAATTCCATATTTTTTGCCGTCGTATCGATTACTGAACGAACAATACAAAATTGTCGTTCATTCAGACCATATACTATGTCAAACAATATGGAATTTAGTGTAGGATTCAACAATACGAATGTCACGATATATCGATTATCGTTGTTAAGAGTAGCACCTCAGCTCTTCTAGTTTTATACAGCTTAGTGCCGAGTTGCACGGAGACAGAGCAAGTCCAATATCTCAGGGTGTCTCGACAGCGGCGCAATCACGGGCCGCGTCTCCGACGTGTCAGAGCGCAGTTGCTTTGTTGCCAGACATTTTCTTGTTAGCGGCCCGCTTTGCCTTATGCGCCTTCCAGTATAACTTTACACACTGTTTTCATTAGCATTCGATTTAATAAATTGGTGAATTTTTGTTTTATAATAATTATGTATATGTTTATAATAATAGCAGTGATAGCCGATTGGTTAAGCACGCGTGTTGCGGGCTACCAGGTCTCGGGTTCAAACCCCGGCTCGAACCTCTGGATTTTTCGAAATGTATGTGCGAATCATAATTTCTATATGATTATCACTTGCTTGCGGTGAAGGAAAACATCGTGAGGAAACCGGCATGTCTTAGAAGACTTAAGCAATTTTCCAAAGACATGTGAAATCCGCCAACCTGCACTGGGCCAGCGTGGTGGATTATGGCCTGAATCCCCCTTGTCTTGAGGGGAGGCCCGTGCCCAGGAGTGGGACGTCAATAGGGCTAAAATTATAATCCTACTAATCCTACTAATATTATAAATGAGAAAGTTTGTGAGTGTGGATGTATGTATGTATGTTTGTTACTCCTTCACGCAAAAACTACTGAACGGATTTGGATGAAATTTGGAACACAGATAGTTTATAACCGGGATTAACATATAGGATACTTTTTATCCCGATAATCCCGAAATTTTTGTTACGTTAAATACTACGCGGACGAAGTCCGTGGGCACAGCTAGTTATTTAATAATTATGTAGGTATGACTTGCTAAGACTTGAGAGCCGGCTTAACAATACACCCCCCCCCTTCCTCCGCCCCCTCCCTTTCCCCTCTCTTACAGATCGGCAAAGTGCGAGTCATGCCATTGGTACTGCTAGCGGTAACGGTACGGCGTAAGTTTGTGTACCGACTTATAATTAAACTAGCTGTGCCCGCGACTTTGTCCGCGTGGAATTTAATTGACAAAGTTTCATACAAACTTTCATCCCCTATTTTATCCCCTTGGGGGTAGAATTAATCAAAACCCTTTCTTAGCGGATGCCTACGTCATAACATCTACCTGCATTCCAAATTTCAGCCCGATCCGTCCAGTGGTTTGGGCTGTGCCTTGATAGACGATGATGTCTAGATGTCAGTCAGTCAGTCAGTCACCTTTGAGTTATATATATTTAGATTAAATCAAAAACATACATAAAACCTAAGATCGATTATATGTGCCATTGTGATATGCTCCATTTATTTTCACAACCTATATCCATTTAATGATACGTTATCATTATCGTATACCAGGGCGGTATTTCCCCCGTCAAATACGTCAATTAAAGTGACGTTAAAACGTGTACAATGCCGTCACCGGTGATCGAACAAAATCCCTTGTTACCTGATGAAGCCTTGGTATATAAAATATTCAATAATTCATTTATTATGCGAGTAATGTGTCTGTAGATACAATAATAATATACTTTCGTCTATAGCCTAGTGGTTAGAGGTGCCGTCCTCGTAGCTGAGAAGTTCCGGTTTCGATTCCCATCCTGGCCATTAAACTATTGACGTGAGCCCACTCCTAGCACAAGCATAAGCTTAGTTGGAGGAGCTAAAGGGAATACTAGTAACGTAATAACCACAAAATTCTAGTTATTTTTTTAAGAAAAAAATAAACACTTATTGGTTGGTATTCAATACGATAAATATTTAAAATAGAAATTTAATTTCAACTTTCAAGTAACGCTTCGTATATAAGGTCTTACGATATTTTGAATATAAACATTAAAACCATCCAAACATTATTTACGTTCAAAATCTTTCATAGACAGATAGAGGTAGTACGTAGTTAACTTAAAATGATTGAGATACGAGTACAAACACAATTAAAATAATCAAACATTACTCAAATTTAAGAGTTGATTAATTTTAACACACAATAAAAATTGGCGGATAATTACGTAATCAAACAGCTAAATAGTACTTAAATATTTGAGTAGCCTAGCCTCACATATTTTTGCTGCTAGTCTACATAAATCAAGCTCTTTATTAACCTAAAAGTTTTATGGACAGCGTGAAGATAGAAATAAATTCATTTGAACAAACCCGACTGATTCAAATTACGTCAGTCACACTGAATAAATTCCCGACTTCTCTCTGACAAACTCGCGTTCAAAATTCTACTCAGCGGAATATTCTAATAGAGAAACATTTCAATTCACCATAAAAAGCTTTATCTTTTCTCACTCGGATAACCCGTAAATGCGGATGCGGTCGCTTCTACCCGCCGCACGTTTGAATGAGTGCCGGTGGCGGGCCAGTCAGGGCGGTGGCATTGTCCGTCACTCCGTGCGGATACGGACCGCGCGGTCTTGGACGTCGTCTGAGGCGCCGCGCCGACGTCCACGGACGTTATTTAAGGCTTCATTGTGCCAATGGCCATTCAAACAGTCGCGATTTGACTGCTGATAAGCCCGGATTGTTTCGACTGATGAACTGTCACATTATCTTTAAAGGTTTATTCAAATAACGAACGATAAAAAAGGTATTTGCGATCTCTTTAAGCGCTAATGAGAACGAAGTTTTATTATAATAGGGGTGATCACTGTTGCACCAAAAACAAGCCGAGTGAGAGAATTCTGGTGAGACTATGTCTCTTTCTATCAGGGTATCCTCAAGGTAATTAGGCACAGCGGTAGGAGTGAGCAGGACGCAGTCTGATCAGATTTTTTATAGGTGTGTTAAAGTTTAATAGATCTTAACGTAAGTATATAAAGTACATTATCGTTAAAACAAAAGAAATCGTGCGTGGTCCGGCCCAGTTACGTATAGAAATCCACGCTTATGAGACATCGCTCAAGCGTCATCGGATGTGTTTAGCGTCAAATTAAGCGGCAAAATACATCATCACCAGTGAATTGATTTTACGAGCTCATTCATCAATCTTTTTGACTTATTGATTGATGATTGCGCGGAGTATTGACGGAAAGTGATTAAAAAGCTACATACACGCCGTATCTTCAAATGAGGTTTGGTCGTTTTTTTAATGACTAATTTAAACAAACCTGCAATGAGAAAATGTTGTACATATGTACATTACATTTAATTTTATTTCGTGACAAGTGGGAGGTCAAATCATTCTGGTTCGTTTAGATGATTTTAGACTCAAATTATTTTGTTATTAAGTGTACAATTTACAATCGCGTGACATATTGTTTTAGCTGCGTAATTTCTTTGTGACTGGTTATTGATTTATTACCGGCTTCAAAAAAAGGACGAGGTCCTATCATGTTCATCTGTATGTTTTTTTGTGTTCAGACCATCTAGGGACTAGAATCAAATATACACCAAATATTTTTTAGGGTGTCTGTCCACTTGAGCTTTGCGGGCTGGCCGGGCTAACTAGCCTGTTCGCTTCAACCAATAGGATCGCTTCATTTTAATTTCCCTCAGCTTATACAAATGAAGCGATCCCATTGGTCGAAGCGCGTGGGGTAACTATATCTAGCCCAGCCAGCCCTAAAGCGTGAAAATCGTGACAAAACGCTAGTTTCTAGTACCTACTCACACCACAAAGGTCAACCGCCCGTCCGTGTTCAATTAAACTGGTGGGAGATTGCCACCGACACTTACTGAAGTACCGGACGATTGTATCTTGTCATATTTGCAGTAGGTACGTATGACCTCGACGAGTTTTAATTAGTGCTTTAATGTGTACTTATAAAAGTTTTTGTTTAATATATAATGGAAACTGGATTTATAAGTATATAGATAATTTAATTAGAGATGTGAGCGCGAAAATTAATACCCATTAGATATGAAGGAAACCAACTTACTTGCTTTTAAAACATACCTAGGTCTAGGTAATTACATTTGGGCACGTTAAAAAACTTGCATTAAATGCTTATGTAAGGTTTTCAAAATTATTTAGCGATAACAAACTCGGCAAACAATCGGACGACCCGCCCGATGTTAAGCAGTCACCTGAGCCTATAGATGCTGAAAAAAAGCTTGGTAGTTCCACAGACCTCGGGTGAGTCAGCCGGTAAATGAAATGTAGTCATATTGATTTCTTATATTTACGCGAATACTACACATTGAAATAAAACTATTTTTACGGATTATATCGCGTTTAACTTCTATCGGATGAAACAACATATAAAAAGGTCAAAACAGACCCAACTACAAACGTGTTAAAAACAACTACCGATCTATTAAAGAAACACTCCGACGCATTGAATCTAGACGTCAAATCATTGATACCTTCGTGCGCAAAACCACCTAAGCTGTATGGGTTACCTAAAATACACAAGCCCGAGGCCCCGCTGCGTCCCATTGTAAGCCAGATTGACACACCAACATACAGTCTGGCCTAGCACGTAGCGAAGGTGCTCTCACTACTAAGAGGACACACAAGAGCACATACAAAGGATTCATACCATTTTGTCAGTGAGATTAAACATCTACATCTTGCAGACAATGAAACTATGGTCAGTTTTGATGTTCAGTCTTTGTTTACCTGTATACCTGTAGCAGACTGCATCACAATAGTATCAAAGAAGCTAGCAGAGAACAACATGCCGGAGGAATATGCTGAACTCTTAAGACATTGCCTTACATCTGGGTATCTGTTGTGGAATGAACAGTTCTACAAGCAAGTAGATGGTGTAGCGATGGGCTCCCCTGTTTCTCCCGTTGTCGCCGATATATTCATGGAAGACTTTGAGGAGACAGCCCTTCGCACTTCACCTGTGACCCCAAGATTCTACAAGCGGTACGTAGACGATACTTTCACAATATTACCATCTGACAAAATAACAGCATTTCTAGACCATCTTAACTCCATACACTCTAAAATCAAATTTACAATGGAGTTAGAGGCCAACAACTCTCTAGCATTCTTAGATGTTTTAGTGATCCGTAATCCTGATAACACCTTAGGCCACACCGTGTATAGGAAAAAGACCCATACCGATAGGTACTTAAACGGTGAATCTCACCACCATCCAACACAGTTTGCTACCGTGGGTAAATCTTTGTTTCAGAGAGCACAAGGGATCTCAAGGGGATAAAAGAACACATAGCTGACGTGAAACACCGGCGCTCCACGAAGTCTGCAATCTGTGAACATGTACAGGACCGCACCCGCCATTATATCAGATTTGATAAACCACAGATCCTCGCAAAAGATTTTTCCGAACACCGATTCCGACCAAGGATGATACGTGAGGCCATTGAAATTAAAAAACATCCAAATTTCAATAGGGAAGATGGCTGGGTGCTACCACCAACTTGGGATCCAGTAATTAATATAATTAAATCCAAAACCAAGTGTACCATTGCAAGACCTCGAGACACTGTGAGCACTTTCTGCGTGGATCGGACCGCAAACAACAACTTAATATGAGGGTACCCAGTTACTAACTATGACATCAGGACGTCTAACACCTCAGTCCCCCCTTGACCATGGCTGCTGTAAAGCAGCCGAAACGTCGGGAACATAAAAAGTAAAAATAAACGCGATATAATCCGTAAAAATAGTTTTATTTCAATGAAATGTAGTCAATTCGTTCATTACGTTCTGCTCACAAAAGCAAAGTGTTAAACCTCCTTATTTCAACCTCATTTTAACCTGCTCTTAATTTCGCAAAATGATCAGAAATACTCCGCATTATATCAAGCCCACAGATATAGATTTACATAGATAACGCAAATGTATGTAATTAGCGTGTCCGAAAACCCCGACCAAGCGTCGAAGTTGGTCGCCGATAACTTACAGTACTCGCGACTACAGATATAAAAATATGAGTATGAGCGAGATAATCACTCCAGAGAATCGTAGCGGGCGGAGGGGCATCGGCGGCATCGGTGTCTTTGAATCGGTTTGGATTTCCCGCCATCTGTGACGTAACAGTAGGTGTTAAAAATTTGCCACGCTTGGTTTCAATACAAATCGTGATACTTGCGTTATCTATGTAAATCTATATCTGTGATCAAGCCTCTTAACGATAACCAGATTACTGCCAACGGAATAATTCGTTCTAATAAAATGCTCGACAAATTCAAATTGCTTTTCTAAAATAGATGAGAATCGGTGGCTATTATTATCGAATCGAATCGATTGCTTATTAACCAGAACAATGGTGATTGGTCTCGTTATTGGCTAGTTTGCAAGCAAATTGCGTACTTAATTTTTTATTAGATTACGATTGGAATCGATTTGAAAAGTCGGTAATTATGGGATGAGTTCAAGTCATGGGTGGAATAAAAAACTCTAACATAAGTTTGGCGTTGCAATCTGTCTAATGTGAAGGTAGGTACAAGTTTTTAGAATTGTTTGTATCGTAATCATTTAGATAACTGATTCCGATATACTAGGTGATACAAAAAGGGTATACTATTTTTTTTGCAACTTAACTTTGTAAATCTCAAACTATCGGCTTTGTAGGACAGTTGAAGTACTAAAGGTTTTGTAGACTTGTGAAATCGGTCAACAGCTGTATTCCTATAACACCTTTTGCTTTTCAAGTTCCCTCCAAAGCTGATGGTTTTAGAATACAAAGTTAAGTTTTGAAAAAAAAAGTATACCCATTATGTGTCACCTTGTATATAAGTACGTCAAAACATAACATTCCTTATAAACGTATATGTGTAACCCACAAAACAGTTGAGTACCTAACAATTAGGATATGGTTGGAAATTAGTAACACAGAATGTTTTGTAATCTGAGCACAGAATCAATAAAATATTATTTTAATGTGTGTTTATTGTGATAATCTTTTATTTTTATAGTGAAAACCTAAAAAGATGTGTCCTAGACTTTCGCGTTCTATGTAAGTTACGAACATAAAAGTTATGATTCCAATCAAATAGATAATAAAAAATTGGTCGTACATAGTTCAATTTAGAAACAATAACATTTGAAATTACACATTTTTATGACATGTTGCAGACATTTTTATGATCTTTTTAACCTTATACCTTGAACAGAACTAGATACTTCTAGATCAATATTATACGAGACCCACCTGTGGTTTTGCTTACAAATGTTTTTCAACTTTAAACTAACATATTGGATAAACCTATACCTACCTATTTAATAAATAAATTATAAATATCGCCAGACTGACACACCAACTTTATGGTCCAAAACTAAGTAAAGTTAGTACCTACTATGGGTACTGTACCATAGACTGGGGCCGATACCAATTACACCCAGAACTGCGCAAATTACGAAAAGGCCATTTCCGAAATTTGTCCCGGCGGGAATTGAACCCGCAACCATCATGTGCAGTGAGCCAAGCGGCCTACGCTCGAACCACTGCGCCAAGCAGTCGTCAAGGTATAGGTTAACATTTGCTAGTTTGAATCAAATTTTATTTGGGGAGCTTTAGAACGGACATTTTACATTTGTTTACATGCGACACTCTATTCATACCAATAGATAACAGCTACGCTCAGTTTAACAACCAACCTTCGCTTAAATAACCTTTTATTCCGATAGTTTATTACTCAAGATCACGAAGATTAGACTCTTAACAAAGAACGTAATATGAAAACTGATACGTGAAAAGCTAAATAAAAAATACATGTGTCGTTAAAAAGGGAGATAAAATTCAACGGCGGCCTCGTACGCTGCCCACGTTAGACAATATCTTGGTTTTACGGGCTTTTGTGTTATGACGAATATATTCATAATAGTGTTGACTCTTTATTGGCAATAGTTTGGTGGAAACATCATTGCATTACCCTTTACAATCGACACAAATAAAATGACTGAAGACTCCGTCCCGTCTCTATAAAGGACACTATGTATTAGGTTTTAACTTGGAACAAATGTCGTTTTCTTTCTTTCTTTTAACTTAATCCTGGCATCAAAAGGTGAAAAAATATTTGATAAAAATTAAGTAAATTACTTAGTTTACAGAATGATTCAAATGCCGGAAATAATAATTTGGGTACCTTATATATGCCTAGTGATAACCGTAATATATAACTATCATATTGTCTTAGTTACAGGGCTTATAATGTTTGCCTCAGATCACATCCAATTAAGGAGAAAACCGTGTAAGGAGCCAAGAATACTTATGAAAAAAACGATTTTTATATCATATTTTTTTAATAACCTATTCCCCAAATTCAGCCAAATACATGTCTTGAAAATTCGCGTCTTCTGAGGACTTCGTTCCACTAATGTAGCGACGTCAATGGTCACTGAAGAAAACACATTTCTGGGCTTTTATCTTTAAATCTATTGTATAAAGCTACGGCATCACGATAGATGATACATAGGTAAACGTATATATAGAGGTATACTAAGGGTGAATTATGAGAAGGGGCGGTGACCCCTCGCGAGCAATGGGAAAACTTCCATGAAACAAGTTGTGACAGTTGCATCCATTTCTGCTTGTGTTTACTTTTTATATCAAAATGGATATGACAGAAATAATTATGTAAAGTGATGCAAGATAGCCTAAAGGGACTCTACATAAACAAGGGTGGAATGGAAGGTATATATTAACTGCCTTCGCATGGACATTGAGAGAAAAAAGTAACCAAGGTACTCTGTAATAAATTTTAATTCACAATATCATAGATAGTATTATTAGTATGTTGGCAATAATATGTAATTCAATAAAGAACTAAAATAAACAAATTGGGTACTTCTATTTTAAACTCTATCACACTGTAATAACTTACAAGCGATATCAATTTTGTCTTGCATGTCACCCCCAAAAGCCAGACAACATCCATCTTCGCAAACGTACCGGATGACGTCAGAATTACAAATTCAAATATTATTTCAAGCGAAAACTTTCACAAATCCACTTTGCATGAAAGCGTTCTTTATGACACGCCACGCCGCCGTACGAGGGGGTACCTACATGCTTTTCAATATAAACAGAGAAGTAGAGTAGGCACCCTTTATATGCAATAGTGTTACGTAGAGTCTATTGTTTGTGTACTTCCATGTTCAAATAATATTTTACTAGCTCATTTAACGTGCTATGCAAATCAAAAATCAATATATTCTAAAATAAACCATCCTTGGTTAAATTAATTTATTATTGATAACAATGACAATTTGGTAAAAAACTTATTGGTTTGAAGTTTTACGTTAATTGGTAGGTCCATTCTATAACTCTACAATGGAGAGTACATACATACTTTCTCTTCCACTGGACGTTATCTCTTCGTGGTCGAACCTCTAACTGATTGGCTGTTCGGTGTGGTGAGGATATTGTGAAGAAAATAGTTTTTAGCTTTGTCCGTGGCAGTGGACACTTTAGCACATTAAATTGCCAAATAAGTACAACAATAAAATAAACAATACAAATAGGTAGCGACGTGAGAACGGATCCAATGGGCTTTCGTGCGCGGTGCACACCGTCCGGAGGCGTCGGGTGTCAACTTTAATTGGTGCTGTATTTCAAGCCAAGCCACCAGTTCGTGCCGTGTGTATCCCGCTTTACTACGCGCTCCAGTCAACGCGGAAGGCGATAAAATAATTATTATGTTCGCTGATGGCAGCGATTTTTTTTTAATACTAGCTGTGCCCGCGACTTCGTCCGCGTGGAATTTAATTGACAAAGTTTCAGACAAACTTTCATCCCCTATTTTATCCCCTTGGGGATAGAATTAATCAAACTCCTTTCTTAGCGGATGCCTACATCATAACATCTACCTGCATGCCAAATTTCAGCCCGATCTGTCCAGTGGTTTGGGCTGTGCGTTGATAGATCACTATGTCAGTCAGTCAGTCAGTCAGTCAGTCACCTTTGAGTTATATATATTTAGATTTCCAGCAATGGGAGACATTACTAGGATTCCCGTTAGCCACTCCAGGTAAGCTAATGCTTGTGTTAGGAGTGGGCTCACCCTGATAGTTTAATGACCACGATTAGTATCGAACCCGGAACGTCTCAGCAACGAGGACGGCTTCTAACCACTAGGCTATTGACGTCTTAAATAATAAACGCCTTTAATATAAATAGTTAAAGAATTAAGAACAGGTTTATAACCCACTCAGCCAATTGAGACTACGTAGTTGTCTGTCAGTAACACCTATTCGTATAGTGTATTTTTTTACTTTACCGAATTATGTTACTACTTAAGCAATGGATTGAGAGTGAGAGTGACCCCGGAATTACTCATGTTAAGCAAAAATGCTACTCTTACCTACAGTTATAGTATAATTAGTATTATGTTTAGTATTTTTTTACGAAACATTTGTAATTACAAAACGTTTAGTAAAAAATACTAAAAGGGGTACTTACTAGGGATTACAAAATTCATTAATTGCCGATATTTTTATTTCTCAGTGCGTATCAAATATTTAAGTAGGTAAGGACTTCTATCTAGTTCAACAACCATCGCTGTAACTGGGACCACACCCATACAGTGAATTTTAACGTGCGATATCGACGGTTCTATTGTGTGTTTTTTGAGTTTCACTTGTAAGTGCGTCTAATTGGATGGGTGACAGCGCAGGCGGAAGGATTTCCATTTATTTTCCTTTTTACGGAATAGTTTTTACGAAAATCTGTTCTTCGAATACGCTTCAACCTTACGAGTGGTGATTAGTACAGTTAAGAACCCAGCTAGCTAATTATGGATATAATTAACACCTATAGTAATTACATCGGTTTCGATATTTTCTGAAAATTTATTAAGTGCTTGAATTTTATTTTCACATACTTTAGGAAACCATTAAGACATTTTAGCACATATAATTCTTGGGTACCTATATTAACGTAGTGGTAGGTAGTCGCCTGAGAAAATCTGACGTCACTGGTGAGATCCTTTTAATGCCACCGGCTGGGTGTTACACATGATGACAGTCACTTAATGACAGTAAATACCAATTGCATTGCTCACACATTGCAAAACTGAAGGGAGTGGGAATTGGGATAGAGGAAAGGGGAAGGGGGGACTGCGCTTCCACTTCTCTCCCTCATCGTGCGAAACACAGCTATGTTAAAGCTTCTTTACGCCGCTCCATGTTAACATCGGTTATCAATGAAATCAGGGTAGACTGGGAACTAGCCGCAATCACACAGCTCAATAAGAAACGATTGACAAATCACTTACAGTTCTTATTTGAACTATACACCTAAAAAGGTGCCAAAAAGTTTGATTAAACTGACAGGTCAGTCAACGTCGTAACTCCCTTAATTTTCGTTCGCAACGCGCGTCCGAAATATCGTGGATCCGATAACTCTATATTCACAGCCTTATTTTTATATTAGCTTGGGAATATTAGACTTTCATCCCGATAGAATAAAAAGAGAATTTCAACTCTACAGATCAAGGACTAGAGTTTCAATTCGCGTGTCACCCTAAAAGGGATAAAGTACAAAGAGATCGGTAAGTATGTTTGCAGGCTTAAGCTTTAGCTGTGAAAAAGGTTACAGAGCCGGCGACGGTGGGAATATTGATTCGTCTTATCAATATTGGCATTATGTTGCGTGAACAGTGTTTACCGAGGTAAAATTTAAAAAAGGATCCCGGATATTTAAGACGGTTACTTTAAATAAGATCTTTTTTGAAAAAAAAAGCATATTACTTTCATCGAGATATTGCTCGAGGCGTTGAAGTAATGAACGAGAAATTGTATGACTTTCAACCTTTGTGTTAAATATTCTTAGTATTATTGGTGCACAACATCAAGTTTGGTAGGAAGACATTAACATTCTTCGAATAGTAAAATATTGAAACCTGTTCGGTTTCCAGACATAAAAAATAAACTAAATTAAACAAATAAGTTACTTATTCTTTCGTAGGCACATTAAATAAATAAATATCGCCAGAATGACACACCAACTGTATGGTCCCAAACTAAGCAGCGCGTGTATCATGGGTACCGTACAATGGACTGGAGGCGATCCCAGTGACACCCAAACCAGGGCAAATTACGAAAAGGCTATTTCCGAAATTTGCCACGGCCGGAATCGAACCCGCAACCACCATGTGCAGTGAGCCGAGCGGCCTACGCTCGAAGCACTGCGCCAAGCGGTCGTCAAACTTTAACAAATAATCTGATATCTCACCAAAAATCACCAAACTAGCAGCAATTAACTTCAATAAAGCGTTATTTCTTACCTACCTACTTTTCTATTTTAGTCAGGCAAAACAGTTCCTTATACCGAATAAGGCAATAGAGATTGCGTTTACGGTGACATTAGCTCGCCTAGGAACGTGACGTTGACGATAGTGGCTGTCGAGACACTCGGGCCGAAAGCGATACTGTTGAATAAATGATTTGAACTTTCTGTACCTACATAATTATTTTGGGAGTGGAGAAGAAGGGAATGGTGCCAACTGAACAGGGTACGAACTGGATGCGGGCGAAGCAATGCTTTCATGTCCATGTGCGGGTGGAGGGAATCACCGGAGTGTGAGTGTGGAACTGCTGTCCAGGATGTTGAGCATATAGCTAGAGACTGCCCACTCACAAGGTACCACGGCTGCCCAACAGACCTGTTCCCTCTCGAAAACGACGCTATCCCATGGATTCAGCAATTAAAAGATAGAATAATTTTATAATTTTGATTTTAATTTATTGTGAACAATTGTAAGAACGCCATACGAATAAATAAATATTTTGGGAGTAGTCGAGTAAGGTACTTAAGTACCTACATAGTAGAACGTCGGATAGATTGTCGAGTTAAGCCACGTTCGACTCGGTCAGACCTTGGATGGGGTGATCTTCATGCGTTTAAGAGCACATATTATATGTCATTCTAACGCCTTTGACAGTTGTTAATAGCCATTGACGACCGCTTGGCGCAGTGGTTCGAGTGTAGGCCGCTTTGCTCACTGCACATGGTGGTTGCGGGTTCGATTCCCACCGGGGCACATTTCAGAAATGGCCTTTTCGTAATTTGCCCAGATCTGGGTGTTACTGGGATCGCCCCAAGTCCATTGTACGGTACCCATAGTACAAGCATTGCTTAGTTTGGGACCATACAGTTGGTGTGTCAGTCTGGCGATATTTATTATCTATACATCTATAAAAATAAATAAAATTGGAGTGTCTGTTTGTAATATCAAAATAACACCTTTTTACTAAATGCATAATGAAACTACATACGACACCTATAACAAAAGCGCGATTATTTTTTTTGTCTGTCTGTCTTTCTGTCTGTCTGTCTGTCTGTCTGTCTGTGCGTTTGTTCCGGGTTTTGACGGGACTTTCACTGGTAGATAGCTGTTGTTATAAGCAGTAACTTATGCAAATTCTATTTTAGAAAAACAAAATTAAAAAATGGGTCCTGTCGCGCGGGCTCAGAACGCGGGAGCGGGCTTTTGTGTTAAGTTTAATTCCACGCGGACGAAGTCGCGGGTTCAGCTAGTTATAAATAAAAAAATCTCGTCACGTGTGAAATATGGTTCAAAATAATACTGACTTAATAATCGCGGATACAACCTGAAGGCACCAAAGGGCCGAACTGATTTAAGTGGGCACTGTCAATAAATTGAAGGCAGCTTTAACGTCAATGTAAAATACCTGCAGCGTGCTGAGATACCGTCTGTTCGTGAGCCAATTCACGGGTAAAAAACAATAAGAAATCTTTACATTTCAGTGTGAGTAAACTTGCTTTCTTTCGTGGCTATTCCTGATTCATTTTTATTTTTTGTATTGGGTAGATACTGAAATTAGTTTTTAATGTGGCCAAAGTTGTATAAATAAATTTTAATTAAGTGCAATGGAAGGGAACGGTGGGCCTCACATCAGGCCATTGTTTCAGAAAGTGTTTGTTTGTGGCAATTGGTTAATTTCATTCTAAATTTGAACATTTTCCATAACAATAAAGCCTTTTAACATTCTCCTACAAAATAAAATTTTCATCTTGTTTTCATTAAAATTTAAAAATGGAATATCAGAATCAGAATGAAAGTAGTTAATTATTGACATTTATTTGGCATCATAGTTTGAGTAGTAGTGAAAGACACTTACCAGGATTTCTCACGGTGATTTTCTCCATGAAGCAACACGAACAATCTCAATTAATCTTCCGAACACACTAAGCACATTATGTAGACACATTTTTGATACACGTAAAGTCTCACTCAAATAATAGTTAGGTTATATTATCACAATCACAACCAACAAGCGGTCGCGCCGTCTAATACTATACAAATACATTTAAATCACTTTATTACAAATGAACACACGCACAGACACTCAAAGAAACACATATAAAACAATGTTATTAGATAATAATTTATGAATAATGTACGGCGCACGCTTCGCCCGCGGTAACCCGTCCGATACTAAAGAAATCAAATTTATTGCGGGTAGTCATGAATTAGTTTGTCAAAATAAAGTGCAATTGAACGGTGAATTGAATTTGTTGCTGATGTTTCCGTTACTGCATTACTTGAGGAATAAGGCTGAAGAAAATTTGTATGAAATTTTAGTATGACGTCACAGGGCGCTATACAATAATTTAGAAAAGGTAGTGTAAGTGAATTGTCAAATGACCTATTCCAATGCTACCAACTTCTTTGCTCTGATGTCATCAACACTGTCTGTACCATAGACATCAAAAATACTGTGGTATTTTTACGTAGTATTTATAAGTCTGTGTTTTTTGCTAAGTATATAACGAAAAACCAGCTAATTAAAGTTCCAGTGCTTTTGTCATGGTTTAGTCAAGTTTGGTTGGTGGCACTGATCTTTTATTTCACAGATTATAAATATTTTTTTAATCTACTCGCTTTCGTGATCTGCCAGAGTATAAAATGCAATACGTAATGTTGTGAAAGCACTTTTACTACTGTCATTTTATATACCAACAATCAGCATAAAATTCGTAATGGTAGCACGGTTTAGCCATATTCACGTTACATAACAATCGGGATCGATTCTTATGTAAGACGGACATAAAAAAATCATATCTCTGTGATAATAATCGGTTAGGCATCCACGCCACACAATAGTCGAACGAAATGAATTTTTAAATCAAAAAATTATTATCGAACACCTCCATTCCATTGTCAGATGCGACGTCGTAATTGTACCCCGTAAAGGTATCGATTACACGAAAATATTTGACAAAAAAAGAACAGTAATGCGAGTTGGGTTTACGATCGAGTAATCACTGCTTCGTCTCGAATGCTCGCAACTTTCCTCGGGGATAATTAGGTTTTTAGAGTCCGCTTCGAGCGACATAAAGTGAAATATTACTCATTACGGGTATTTGAGTCGAGTCATCACTCAGGAAGTTATTGTGCTCATACGCTGTAATTTGCATCGCAAAGTGATGTCCCGAGACGGTTGGGTGATGATCGATTTATTCAATTAAATTATCAGTACAAAGTTCTAATTGATTAGGTACTGACAGCTGTCATGTGGGTAAAATGATCGGTTGCTAGTTACCGTATAAAAGTCATGATTTTAAAAATCGAATGCTGCGGTGGTTCAATAATTTGTTGCTATTATTTTATCTATAAGTAGTGATGCGCTTTTACAAAACACCGGCATAAAACAATTTTGTTCTGATTACCCAATCATCGCGAACTGTTGTTATTCTTTCGACAAGCGAGCCCATTGTTTCTATTGTAATTCCGTAATAGCAATGCGTTGTTGTGAAATAAAAGATTACAACTTGTCGCTTAGAACTATGCTTGCAATAAACTCTAATAGGTAGGTAGGTACCTATATTCAAGGCATTTTTTTATTTGATGCGATTTAAAAAAAACCTTGTTTATATACAGCTCTACGACTACTTTAAAAAGTGTAAAAAGAATAATAGCTTTTACTGACAATACGAGGGGTCAACGTTTTAACAGATGATGGAAGTTACCGTTCAAGATGGGCCGAAAAACAATTAACAAAACTAATTAGCCGACAAAATATTGAAATTTCAACCTGTTTAACAACTGACAAATAACTAATAGATGTTGTATTCTTTGAGAGTCTAATGGAAGGTGGAAGTTGCTTCTTATAATTTGTACCAACAATTCAACCAGGCACGTATGGCTGTTAATATTTACAATGATGCGTCACGTGATCTGTCATAGGTGACTTGTCCTCGTATAATTAATCGATCTCAAGTCTAAGAGCGATCTTGAGTACGCTTTTGTACTTAACATTTTGCACTGGCTCAATGACATAACAATTACATTTCCAAGATCACTCCCAAACTTGAGATCGATTTATTAATACGGACCCTAAATCATTGGATAGATGGCATCTTGCAACCTATTATTTTATCTCCGCAACCAACCGTTAACCTCTCTGCAACCACACACTCCCACCACCTTTGCTTTTGCAATCCAAGATCGAAATTTACGTCCAACGATGGCGTCGAGAGCTTTCTCCGGAATTATTCCAGTGTTTTGTCCCCGAAATTGTCTTGGAACCCGTACAAAAGAATAGGAGGAGTTCGAAGAAGATCATCCACATCCCTTTGTTGTAAAGCGGGAGACTAAAAAATAACCGTATAGGCTGACTCGGTCGTCAAGTCCACATTGCGTCGAACCGTAGCCTCTCCCGACTGTTGATTTAAACAATAGCAATTACTTTGGCGGGTGCAGCAGTGGCCTCTGGCATGCCGCCATACTTTAACGTGACAGACGCCGAGATAGATTCATTAGGGCTATTTGTTAGCTGCGGGGAAGGATCTGTGACTTCGTGCATAGTTCGGGCCGTGTTTATATACCTACATTATCTTTTGTGGGGTGTAGGTTCTGTCGAAATAATGATTTGGAACAATTTGTGTACGTGTACTATAACAATCGAATTTTGAAATTCTGATTTAACATTATATATATTTATGACAAAGTATTTGGCGTATTAAATAATTCTGTAAGTGCCTTCTTATACCTATAGGTTACATAATCACGCTTATATCCCTTGCGGTGGCAGGCAGAGTTGCACTGATACACACATTGAAGTACCTAGGTATGTATTTTATAAATCCATAGATTATTTCTTCATAGACCGTAGTATTTAGCCTATTTCATTTATTCAGTAGGTTTTAGAAAAAGCGCTGTTTTATATCGTATATTTTCATTTAATTCCAAGTGTCTAAAAGCTTAAATTCAAACAAAGAACACAATATTACTAAAATTTAAACAAAGCAAATATTTGGCCGCCCTAAATAAATATTTCAACTTAATCTTCTATGCACACGTTACACCGTTAAGAAATATTTTTTCTTTCGAATAGAGACGAGACAATACATCACTAGAGATGGTAAAACCCCTCATATTTTAAAATAATATAACAATTTACTGGGGATATGAAAAATTCCTCGCATGGGTGCGGAATATAAATTTCCCCGTGACCCATAACCGGGGGTGTATTCAACTCATAATTCTATTTTCATTGAGACAAATATTCATATAACTGTGGTATTAAATACGCATGCGTGATACGAGTGTAAAGCGTAGGGTAATAGCAATACTTTTTCTTTGGCACTGTACTGACGGAGAAAAACAATAAAACTATTAAGATTAATTATTTCTATGCAAATTGGATATCCGTATAAAATAGCTAATATGGCTGTTTTCCTTCATAAAATGTTTCTTTGATACCTATGATATAAAAATCTCGTAGGTAGTGAGTATGCTTCAAGCATTTTTCAAAGTGTCTCCCGAATCCAATAAGTATAATCATCATCAAAAAGCTTTCAAAATAATAAAACCTTAACGGAGCCTTCGCCTATGGGTACTCGGATTTCGTTCTGAAATTCAATGATTAATATTAACATAATATGAAAACGATACTTTAATGCTATGTTCATTTTGCGTACACGTTACTCGATTCTCGGGAACGACTCGACGCCTCCTGGCTACGTGCCGCGTATGAATTAAGGAGCTGCCGTGAATAAAGGAACCGGGAGCAAGATGTTTTGGAAGGGATAAGAACTGCTTCTCTAAATACTATAAAACAAAACCGCTATCTGCGTGTCTCTGTTTGTTCGCTCAGTTCTTCTAAACTACGCACCATATTTCGATGTTATTTTCACTGTAACACTTTAGATAATTTCTTCCGGAATTTTTATATATATATTAAATATTCTAATTCATTTATAAATTTGAGAGAATAATCGAGTAACAAGTTTTTTTTTTCAATTATTTTTAAAACCTGACTGTATCTACCAAATTCATACGCCTTTTGTTGTAGATAGTTCTTAAGAAAAGAGTATTGTTAACTTTTTTGTCATTCTATGAAAAATATGTAACACATCCAGTTTAAAATGTAACCCGTAACATACGCGCCGTATATTGCGGGGAGGTGTATCCTCATTTTGGAGTCATTACACGAAATAGTATCACCGTATAAAGTCCCGAGGGAGGGAGGGAGTGACTTTGTGGCTGTTTGTTTATACACTCCCATATATATTTTGGTTAATTAAGTTTTTGTGTCGCGGATTAGAGTCCAAAAGGGATGGGGTGGAATGGAAGAGACTAATCGTGATAAACTGGTGGTAGGTATACTAGTAAAGGAAACGTGTAAGAGAAGTACAACCTTTAATAATGTCTTGAAGTATCGGTGCGTAATAAATCCGCATAATAAGCAACAGGAAAATGAAATGAAAAGCAAAGAATGTTGGCATAAGTCAAACCAAAGTAACGCGGGACGACATCGCGGTAGACCTAGGATAGCAGGATGAACAGGACACGCACCTCAAAGACTAGCCCACAATAGACCAGCCTCTACCCCCTACCCCCCCATCCCCCCACCCCCCCTTCTTCCTTTCCCCTCTCTGTGTCTCACTTCCTTTCAGGTCAGCAATGGGCAAGTTATGACTTAAGTATTGTATTATAATTTGTATTACCTATTAAGTTATTGTAACTGCTTAAAATGAACGAATTGGACACTTTTTAGGCAACTTTGTTAAGTATATAAATTAAAATGGAGAGTGGATGAAGAAAGTGATGGACTCTTTGTTAACAAGTATCACTATTGTAAGAACGATGCCCTTTGCAATGGGAAGATACAGCTAGGTGACAATGACTTATTCCAAGCTGTGTGTACCTGTATAGTGTTACGGAGAGGCATAAAAAATACTTCTATATTTCACGAGCTAATGACTCCTGAATCACCGAATGCGTGGGTAAATAAGCAAAAATTTCCCCATTTACCGTACCTACGCAATTACTTACCCAGCTTCCCGTAGGAGATTGAACATCAAAGAGCCCTTAATTAAGCCTTAGAAGGGCCATAAATAGCGTCCAATGTAACACTGAAATATTTACTTACTACGGATAACATTTTAATTGACTAGAACGAAATTTCTTACGGTGGTATCGAGTCCCTAATTACGAGGCATGCCTTTTAAGTTCTGTCGTTTCCATAATTCCCGGCAATTTTGAATTTGGAACTGTTCTATATTCGAATGTGTTTAAATTTCGAATCTCAAAACAGTTGAATGTATTAGGATTAATGTTATTGTTTAGTCACAGCGTCGATTAGAATCTGTCAGGTTACGTACGAAAATGAATCTTTCTAAGGAAAATGTTCGTGCAATAATTTTCTACAACTTTAGAAGAGGCCTGACACGGCTTCAGTGTTTTGAAGAGCTAATATCTGTGTTCAGGGATGAAGCCCCATGTCTGCGGACTGTCGAACGCTGGTATTTAGAATTCCAGCGTGGACATACTAGTGTTAGTGACAAATCTCGCGAAGGTCGCCCAAAATCTTTATTCACTGAAGATAACATCATTGGAGTGAGACAACTAATTCTCGAAGATCGTCATGTGACGTATCGAGAGATAGAGGCTCTATTAGGCATCTCAGGGACAACCATTCAGAAGATCTTGCATGAAGCGCTTGGTGTAAGAAAGCTAGTTTGCCGTTGGATACCGCATCTGCTTTCCGACGATCACAAGGCGGCCCGCGTCAGATGGTGTGAGAAAACTCTGCAAAGGTTCAACCGAGGAGAGTCAAATCACGTCTACGACATCATCAGTGGTGACGAATCTTGGATCTATGCCTACGATCCTGATTCCAAACAACAATCTACAATCTGGGTCTTTCAAGACGAGCCAAAGCCGACTAAAGTTGTTCGTTCTCGAAGCACTTCAAAGAAGATGGTGGCCACGTTCGTTAGAAAAACCGGCCATGTTGCGACTATTGCACTTGATGATCGTAGAACGGTTAACGCAGAGTGGTATACCACAGTTTGTTTACCACAAGTCATCGCCGAACTTCGAAAATCTAACTCAAAGCGACGCATCATCCTGCACCACGACAATGCAAGTTCACACAGCGCTCGTCAAACGATTGAGTATTTGAAGCAGGAAAAAGTAGAAATTCTTGACCATCCTCCATACAGTCCTGACCTAAGCCCTAACGATTTTTTTACATTTCCTAAAATTAAGAAAAGTCTTCGTGGTCAAAGGTTCCAGTCCAGTGAAGAAGCAGTCGACGCTTTCAAGTCAGCCATTTTGAACACCCCCACTTTAGAGTGGAATAAATGTTATAATAACTGGTTTGAGCGAATGGAAAAGTGTATTAAGCTACGTGGTGAATACTTTGAAAAACAATAAAAAGTACTATAAGGTTCTAGTTGTGTTTTTTTCTTCAAACGACAAAACTTAAAAGGCATCCCTCGTATTGGCAATAAAGAATATTAATTGTTAGGATCATATTGGTATTAAAAGATGCCATGTAATTAATTTGGGTTCGACTGTTTAATTAATAAACCTCATTTATATACCTTCGTGATACCTAATTAACGCGAGCCTTGTAATAGGATAATATATTATGTGCCTAGTTCGAATTTAGATGTTAATATATGGAATGACTAGCTGTGCCCGCCGACTTTGTCCGCGTAGTATTTAATTTAACAAAAAAATCGGGATTATCGGGATAAAAAGTATCCTACGTGTTAATCCAAATTTCATCCAAATCCGTTCAGTAGTTTTTGCGTGAAAGAGTAACAAACATACATCCACGCTCACAAACTTTCGCATTTATAATATTAGTAGGATAATATTATGGAATGATAATATAATTATGGAAATTCAGGAGTCATTTTCTACAAAATTCTTAAACGTGGTAGAGCTTTAGGTAACCGACTATAAATAACTACAGCTTGCCGGCTGCTTCCACTGGGGTAGTACCACTCTCTCACAGAAAATCGGCGCTGTCCTTGTAGCTGCCTTCGTATGATGAGTGAGACAACCGGAAGACCAAACCCCAACGTGTACCAGAATAATTTAAGCACTGGAGACGATGACTATCACTTTTATAACACACCTACATATTTATTATGAAGGTAATTATATAAGGTATGGCTTACGATTAATACAACTGAAATATTTTTTTACAACATCATACAAATTGTCAAAAATACAAGCACCAATTATTTTTTATAATAGGTACTAGCTAGTGAAGTTTGACATCAAAGCTTGGTACTTAGTTTAATTTGTATAACTATTAAATTTTCTTGAAAATAAAAATTGAAATGTGGCAAAAAATCATTGGTAAGTACTCAACTCATATAATACATACTCAATCTAAATATATATAACTCAAAGGTGACTGACTGACTGACTGACATAGTGATCTATCAACGCACAGCCCAAACCACTGGACGGATCGGGCTGAAATTTGGCATGCAGGTAGATGTTATGACGTAGGCATCCGCTAAGAAAGGATTTTGATTAATTCTACCCCCAAGGGGATAAAATAGGGGATCAATAATCTCGAAATTTTTGTTAAGTTAAATTACACGCGGACGAAGTCGCGGGCACAGCTATTACATATATATATTAGCAGTTCTACAAATCTGCGCTATAAGCTACAAAGGTGGAAAACCCTTTGTTGACTAGATCCATATTCAAGATTCCTTCAAAAAAGTTATTGGACCGCAAATGTCTCAAAGCTTCGATATCAGTTTTATGTGATCGAATGGCACTGAACAAATCACTTCGGATATGACTGAACCCGAATATTGAACTCCCTCAAAGACGTCCATTCATCCGAAAGATTCTTCCAGCTAAGTTGCCATTTTTTATAACTAGAAGATGTGGCATGGCATATAAGAATCTTTCAGTATCTAACTGCCTGGGGCATTCGGAATTTTATTAAAACTTCTCCCCTTTGAGATAACTTCTGTTTGAGAGAAGCCAGTAGGGAGGACCGGGGACAACCCCGCCACTCGCCCACCCGACAATTAATGCCGCCATTTACGAAATTTTATTTCATTTGCGAATGCGAACTCCCGTTATTTGATTATTAATAAAATGAGTTTTATTTTGTTGCCCATTTGCATAATTGTTTCATTTTCACTTCTCGTCCTCCGAATCCGATAAAGTCCGAGCGTGGAAATCTCTTAAAAAGAAATTAAACTCGAATTTGCGTCGGAGATTTTTAATGTTTTCTGTGCGAAATTTAATTTCGATGAAGTAAGGAAATTGTTGGTTTTGCGGAAGTTGCCTCTCCTAATCTTTTTACGCAAAAGGTCACGCCCAAAATAGGGCTAATCAAACCTCTAATTGGGTATCTAATCATGAGGCTCCCGTGAAAGGTCTCTGATTTATTTATTTATTTATTATAGAATGCTTGTTGTGCTTACAGCAATGCCAAGACGCACAACAAGCTAATAAGGTACAGGGGCTTATATTTAGGTACTTAAAAATCTAATGCAGTAGTTTAAAAACATGTGTAATTTCATGTTGAATATGTCAACGTCTGGTTGGTTCGCAATCAAAGCGTTGAGTAGATGTACGGCCTGGGCTGTCGGGGCATACTGCGCCGTGCGCGTGCGCACCGGCGGGGCCGCGAGCAGGCGCCGCGTGTGCGCCCGCCGCAACCGCTCCGGAGTGATCAGTGAACAGCGCGACAGAGTGGTTGGGTTTCTGATTGAAGCTCCTGAAAAAAAAACCATTAACATCTTCTTAATCTCAATAATTAGATGTAACGTCAGAATTTTAACATCAATTTCTGTTTCTTCATGATAATGTAGATGTATATATCGCTGGAGCACCATGCCTGCCTTGTTATCTACAGTCACGAGCCCACATCCTCGGCCCTAGCATTTAATTTACTAGATGAGACTGCCAGGACTACTAGTAGTACGATAACCACACATAGTAAATATCGATGAGTGTATAAAAAAATAGTTGAAAAATGAAGTTTAGGTACCACATTCGTAAGGCACTCATAAAACAAACTAGGCTTTGCGAAATCCGTCCAAAATTATTTAACAGACTATCAGCAAAACTATTTCACGATCAGAATGTCGCTCCATAATTCGGTTCGAACAAACAGATACAGTGGAATGCACAACGAAACCGTCATATCTCGTTAGGTAACTACTGTCACTGGCAAGGCCAGCACCGCGATCTATTTCACTCAATAGCTTTCGGTCACTAGGATTGAATCATATTAAATTACCATTGAACTTATTACGGGATACAGGTTATGGTCTGAATGATGGCATAATTTTGCGGATGACACATATTTTTCAACCCTTCAAAATTTCAAATCCAATGTCCAATGTCCAATCTTGCTGGTTGGCCATCAAAGTCAAAGTCAAAGCTTTTATTTTGTTTAGGCCTACGGGGGCACTCACAAATGGCCGTTTTTAAATTTTTTTCTTAGGTATATCTACAACCGGATCGAAACGCGACGTTGACTGAGAAGATCCGGCAAGAAACTCAGCGGGCTTGTCCTTTTACAGTTTAGTATTTTTTTTTTTTAAATCGCTAGTTGCTAATATTATTAATAATTACAAAGGGATATTTAGGTAAATATAATAGCTCCAGTGTGTTCCATTTTGGGATTACCAAGAATTACATCCCATTAATTGATTTCAATTAATTTGTAAACAACAGAATTAGTGTCATTAAAATCAGTGATAACTTATTTAGAGGGTATTCCTAAAAATGAACAGACAGCTAAGTTATGTTGCAACGACGATAGAAAATGTAAAGCAGGTTTAGTTACCGTTACTTTTAGTTTGTGACTACAACAAGTTACTAATAATTCACATTATTCACAATGATACCGGTTTTATAACAGCTGTTGAGAATTAGAAGGGGACAGGACATTTTGCAACTGGACCACCTGAGACCCACTGAATAATGTAAGCTACTGCTCAAGACGATGTCTTAAAATTACTCGATGCAAACTAAAACTTGTATTAATAATTTAAGCTCGTGCAGCTTAAGTTATTGAGTGTATGCTTGTTGAAATAAGGCTTTCTATTGTGTGACTGTGACTATTACGCTTAGATTAGCATAATATTACTTCAGTCTAATTATTTTGAAGAAGCTTCTAATTATGATATGATTCAGTGTCGTTGCACATTGTCTATCGATTTCCGAACCGATTATAATGTAAAAAGATTTCTGAACAAATTTACTATCACCCCTAATAAGCGACCACAAGACATAAAATATAATCCATTATTCGATATACTCCCAGGTGTTTAAACAGAGCATCACCCGTTATTCCACTCATTCATTCATTCATTAAAAACCTTCAAAAATGTTGAAGCGACATAAGAGAGAACTTAAACCTTTTAATATCGATTTGAACCGTATACATCATGTTGTGACAATCAATTACTCACAGTAACTGACGTCACCGAAGCACATTAGTATCAATCAACGTCGAATTAATTAGATCAGATACACCCACCTATGTGGCGCAGCCGAAACTGTTATCTGTGTATATGTTCGAGAAACGTCATTAGTACACAAATTTGAATTTTGTGTGTGTTGTTTTATACTGCAGATCCGTGACCCGAAGACAATCACTTCATGTGAATTAGATGAACGTCTTAAGGCTAAAGCGCCCACCTAGCCCGCGAAATTCAAAATTTTCGAGTATATTTATAGTTTATCCTAAATCTGAAAACATTTAAGACAACATTTTGTGATTTGCGACAAACACAGTATGCAGTGCGGTTATTAATACATTTATTTTACTCTAAATATTATCACGGTGGATATGATACTAGTAAATCACAAAATATACAAAAATTGCCAGTTTATCTGGATATATGTCGTTCTTGAAATGTTTTAGAGTAAAATTAATGTATTAATAAACGCACTGCATACTGTGTTTGTCGCAAATCACAAAATGTTGTCTTAAATAATTTCAGATTTTGGATAAATTATAAAAATACTAGAAAATTGGGAATTTCGCGGGCTAGACAGGCGCCTTCACCTTAAGTTTAATTCAGAGGTAATTCCAGCAAAATTGTGACACCAAAATCTTGTACATTTGAAACCTTCGTGCTGCTAAAGTTTATAGTAGGTACCTATATAAACATATTAAGTAGTTATATCAATGTTAATATTACGTTCCCGGTCAATAAACAATAACATGTACTTGAGCTATTTTAATTATATCCTGTGACGTAATAGCTCGCGAACATATTGTTATGTTGGTAAGGAAGACTAATTTCTTATTGAGGTAAAAGAGTGTTTCGCCATGAAATCGTCGAATTCACAATATAAACTAAACCAGTAGCTCGACTTCTACCCACCACGATTTTTTATAAGTGCGACAAAGCGTTCATTCACACGGTTAACCCAGCACCGATAATTCATATGTGTTAGATACTTTATCCAGATGTCAAATAAAGCCATTATCGGACAAAAATATATAGAACAGCGTCGGTTATTTTGTGTGAATTACCGTTTGGGCTTATAGGTACCAGAATGTTTTAAATAATTACCTGAATGTAATGTGAATATAAATTTCTTGCAAAGTAAACAAGGACGTCGTAGATTCTTCCAAAATTCAACGCTCCTGGGTAAAGAAAACTTTGGTAATGGAAACTTTGTAGATCACAAAGTTTGTTTTAGTGTAGGTCTTCATAATGAAGTAATATAGCTTGAAGTAATGTAACCAAATTACGTAATAAGTGGAAAATAGTCGTGAAATATTTAATGTAGCAGTCTAGGTTTAAGGCCGCCGAATTAGCGTCAGCCTGGTATTCCTTAGAGGGATCTGTCAACTTTATAATTAAGAGCGAATGTGAAAATAGAGGAGACCTTGGCTAGCACTGGGAAACGGTAGGTTAAAAACACTTTGAAACACCTTATACATGTCTGGCTAGGTGATAGGCCACTATGTCTTGAGTTGGGATGCCAATGTTACCTTATTGTATACCTACATAAATCGAATACATAATACAAAATAATAAAAAACGGAATATACCTTATTGGGTGGTATTATCGCCAATTACGGTCTTCCTGGTTCATCAAATATGGCTGACAACTGTCACGCCTGTCACAAATAGCGGCTATCAGACATGACAAAATCGTTGAAATCGGTTCATTCGTTCCGGATCTACGATGGCACAGACACAGGATTCAAACTGCATACACCCCTATTTACATTATGTTCGCTCTCAATCAAGGCATGAACCATTTATCGCTCGCCATAATTAAAATGCATTTGCAACTGCGTTTCATTTTCAGGGTCATTCTCCGCAATGTGAGAGTTTCTTAATTACACACAATGCGTCGGGAATAAATCAATCGCCTTAATAAAGCCCCCTTAATAATCCGACCAAACGACCAAAAATAACAAACAACAATGTGAAATTCAATAACAGGTCCTTTCGACCGTGTCTTGGGTGCGGTATGCTTTGCGAAAGAGTTGTGTGGACATTCGGAATTAGCTTTTAATTTTAACTCCAACTCAGTTTGCATACATACAAAATTCAAATAGTAATGTTATATAAAACATAGAAATAAACAGCGTCTTAAATAGCTAAGTGAAACTTAAATATTTGAGTAGCTTTTCTTTGCTTTAGGCACTTATTTCCAACTACTTAAGTCAGTACCTACTGCATCTATGGGAAGTGAATCTACAATAAACACCTGTTTAAAATACTAAAACCACGATAAAAATTATTGAGAATTCTTTGGAGTTAAACATCGGATTCAGTAGCAGTACCCAAAATAGGACCAAACCAGTTATGGCCCGACTATGCGCTCATTCACAAGAAGAAGAGCACCGTTCTGTAATTTATCAGATAATGGCCGTATATGACATCATGATATAGACAACAAATTATCGGTGCTGGGTTAACCGTGTAAATGACCGCTCCGCTACCCTTTGTAATTATTAATTAAATATATAAGAAACTGGCGATTAAAAATAATAAAATCCAAAATGTAAAACAACAAGCCCGCTGAGTTTCTTGCCGGATCTACTCAGTCGATGTCGCGTTCCGATCCTGTTGTAGATGAAAGAAAAAAAATTACAATTTGTAAGTGCCCCGTAGGCCTAAACAAAATAAACGCTTTGACTATTTAAATAGCAACCACTGATTTTTTAAACTAAATACGTCGAACTAGCAATTCCTTCGTTTCTTTTCAAAGCTCGCAATTTTTACGAATCCAGAAACAATGGCGTTGTTTTGAGGAATTAACCCGTGGATTAATTAACATATCCACGGAGCGTGTCTAATTACAGCCCTTTTTAATTAAAACTTTAAACCTCACGCTTTATTTGCTTCCAGCCAGTGAAGGGTAACAATGCCTATTTCGGACCTAAGGAGCTTAGGGTTTCAAATAAGGTAAAACCTTCTTAGAGGCGGAAAGCAAAAAACAAACAGCTAAATTGTTCATTTAATGTCATCGTTATAGGCATCAAAGAGAATATAATTACTACGTTAGAATCAGTGTCGAATATTATAAATCAATTAATGAAGTTGAGTTAACTCTTTAGTTTTGTATTTAAAATTTTGTGCATCCTATTCTTATTTGGATTTCAGACTAGACATACTTATTTATATTTTAAACAAAAGTTTTAAGGGGTTATAGTATAACGGAAAAGAAGCTTTGAATTCGATATCGAATGCCGTTTCATTTATTTATTGGTGGTATAATCTGTGGATAGCAAGCGTCTTGTGGCCAGCAACTCAGGACCTGGTGGTCCGGAGTTCAAACCCATCTTGCACCTCTGGGTTTTTAGAAATCTATGTGCGAATTTTAATTTTAATATGACCATCACTCACATACGGTGAAGGAAACAACGTGAGGAAACCTACATGTCTTAGATAATCTAACCAATTGTTTAAAGACATGTGAAATCCGCCAACTAGCACTGGGCCATCGTTTTGGATTACGGCTTCAATCCCCCTCGTAGTGAGGGGAGGCCTGTGCCCAGAAGTGGGACGTCAAAAGGGCTAAATTATTATTATTATTTATATATACTCCAATTATCACTCCGACCACGGATACTCCTGGAAGCCATGAGAAAGAAGTATCTTTATTATTTACAAAGTATTCTAGTCTCGCACGACCGATCTATCCACTTATTCACAGTCCGTTTGTAGATAGGTAGGCAGACAGCAGCCCGGCGATTACCTCAATTACCTCCCGTTGCGATAATAACACCAATGATAGTGGCCTTTTGCCTGCCAGTGGGTCAATAATAGGGTTGAGCCTTTGTTTGTAGAACAGGAGCTGATACGTGTTTTTTTTCGCGAATGTGCCCTTTATTACTCGGTATTAAGTTGTTGGATGGAATAGCAATTTGATATTGGAGAAGTATTTGATGTTGAAATACTTTAGCGATGGAGTTTGGCTAATAATAGGCAGGAATGTAGGTACGTAGGGTTGTCTAAGATAATAAGTTCACTAGCCATAGTATTACGAGAGAGGAATTAACGACTAAGTCCAAACGAACCTAAAATTTAACCTAATTATTCAAATTATCCTGTAGCATATTTATTAAAATAATAATTTTTTTTTTAATTTCGATCCTACACACTAACACCCTATTTATCGGGTGAACTATCTCTTTCATACCGAACTATCTCTTTCTGTCATCAGTAATTTGACATTCGAAAGAAGAAGACAAAGTATGATGTAACTACACAACCACCAAACCACGTTTATTAATAACGGGGTAAAAGCCTAGATCACTATTTTCATTCCTATCATCTGATGCAAATGAATTGGAATTTCTTTCATAAGGAATTGTCACGGCATTGCTCACTCGTGAAATCTACACAAATGTTCCGTTTTCCTTATTAGTCAACAATATTAATATGCTCTACCAAGAAACAGATTGTAATCTACATTAGTAACAATATGACGTCACCTATAAGTCTGTGACACTTTCATATCAGGTTTTTAACCCCCGACGAAAAAAGAGGGTTGTTATAAGTTTAACATGTGTATCTGTGTGTCTGTGTATCTGTGTATCTGTGTATCTGTGTATCTGTGTGTCTGTCTGTGGCAACGTAGCGCCCAAGCTGATGAACCGATTTAAATTTTGTTTCTTTTGTTAGAAAGGTATTCTGATCGAGAGTGTTCTTAGCTATGTTTCATGAAAATCGGTTCGGCCGTTGAAGATCAACAGCTCTTTTATAGGTTAAAAAAGCCACATTTACGGCCAAAACCAACTTCCACGGCTCGAATCCCCTCGAAATTTGAGATTATTGGATTTCGCTTTATTATATTGTTAAATGATCGTAATAGTCTGAACTGGCTTTTTACAATATTATAAATGTGAAAAGTTTCCCGGATTCTGGAAAAAATGGAATATTTATCAATTTTTATATGAGATTTGTGTATGAACTAAAGACGTTCCATAAGTCACGTGTCAAATGATGGATACGCGCATGCGTTATATTTTGTTTGTTTTGTTAATGGTTATGGAATATTACGCAATAATAATTCTAGAGGGCGCTGCTCCGCCATTGAGAAAAAATACAATATAATTTCAAATAATTTTAGCGTTATTTAAAATTCTTCCCCTGGGCTGCGTCCGTCCACCTCAGCCAGAGTTCACCAAATTGAATCATAATTGATAATCTTTTACTAGGAATTAAACCTCCGGCATCAATATTTAGATTCGTTGTCTATTCTAATGTCAATGATTATAATGTCATAACAAGATAATGTCTCATACTACTACACAGATTTTATGTTGGATATTGTACCTTGCATTGGAATCGAATGGAATGGCATCTTAGATTATGAGGAAGCCAAAAATAATTATGTAGGTAAATGGCGCTTTCATAATCTGGCATTGAAACTAGTTGTGCCAGATAAATTTGCGAGATGAGCAATGAATACTGAGCTACGGTAGCTACGCAAATCTCGCTAACTTAATTATTTGGAAGAACTAGGTAAAGTATACATTTGATGAAAAAGTCGTCGCATCGGGGGTTTTTAAAATTTTCAATTTAGAGTTATTGTAACCTTAGATATATTTACGAGCGCAGAGTCCGTGACTAAAAAGCAGCCAAGGTTAATACAGACTTAACATAGGCACCTATTTTCCAAATTTGTTTGAAATCCCTCAGCAGATAGAAAACAACATAATTGGCATCTCTATCCCTAAATAATATAAAATAAAGTGGCTTTGCTTTGCCTTAGCGGGGGTCGCACCCGCAACCACCTGGTCCAGTGACCCGAGCGGCCTACGCTCGAACCACTGCGCCAAGCGGTCGTCAAATTTACTTGTACTACAGTTAATTTTACTGAATAGAACATAACAATGGAATCAGCGCCTATGCCAGTGTCTGAGTGACGTCAGTTTACACCACTTTGATGGCACGTGTATTTTTTTCTCCAGTCGGCCTAAAATTCTATTCATGCTAGACAAACTAGGTAGCCGATGGCAAGATATCGACGTATCGGATATCAGATGTAAACTGTAGTGGGACAGGTTAACAACCTACAAGCATTCCGCTTTGCCGGTATAATGATGGAGAACTATTCAGAGCTGTTAATACCGCGTTAGTTGATTAATATTTAACATTTTATAGCTAGTTTATTCTTCTTTATTAATTCCTGTTTTTTATAAATAATATTTTGAATTTTGCATGTAAAATACAGGTAAATAAGCGCTAAGAGTGCTACTCAATTTCCAATACAAATGATAACTACTTATTTATCATTGTATAGCAAATTGCGTGTGAGTGTGTGTGAGTACCTTTTAACGAACACTTTACATTGAATAACTACCCGCAAAAATAAAAGCAATGTCCCAAAACGCACTTCGTTTTGCTGACCTGTATGTCAAGGTATTTGTTTATAAAAAAAACTCGCAACTACGCTCATTAACGGCTGGCTCGTCCAGTGTAGTACCACCCTCTCACAAAAGTTCGCAGTAAAGGGGCTATTTAAGCTGCGTTTTGTACGATCAGTGAGAGAGTCGAAAGCCAAACTCTTATCCTCCCTCTGTGTCACTTTCCTTCAGGTCGGCGCGTGCCAGCATCTAAGGCAACGCATCTATAGGCTCTGGTAACTATTTAACATAAGGCGGGTCCTACACATATCTGTGTTGCAGACTTTGCTATATAAAAAAATAACAGCGCCATCTAGGGAAACCCGAAAGAAGCGAAGCTTTATAGTATAAAGCGTAGGGCGCTGCAACTCTGACGTCATCGTGTCACGCTACTGACGCTTAGCATGGATAGAGTGGCTGCGCGGCGACCGCCATGCACGTCCGTATAGAAGCTTCGCGTCAATACTACGAAACTCCCAAATCATAGGCCGGTATTATCAGCTCTGTAAAAATTAATTATTTCCAAAGGTCCCTTATAGATAATATAGAATTGGAGCGCTGTTTACCGGCTATTAGACGTGAATGCTATTCAATTCCGTCGTCGTGTTCCCCGGTAACGAAGTGTGTGCGACTCGGTTCAGGTATAATGAGATGGTAGTGACTTGCTGTTAATAAGATTAGTATGAAGGTACGTACTGTATAGTGCTGGCTGAATGAGATTGTCCGTTAGTTTACTAATGTAATGTCATTATAAACTTTGTTTGGGTACTAACGCTGAGACCTTTTGCGAGTTTCCATCCTAATTCGCTCAAGACGACTCCGTTTGCGTGGAGTCGGTGGGTACCTTTTATATTTGTAGTTCATGTGTTATTTTTGTCAATTATATTCAATAAAATTAGAAATAAGATAAAATAAAATAAAAACCTACCCCTAATCAAAAAAATCCCGTCCGCGTGGGATGGTGGCAAGAATACTGGCTGCATTTCCTCGCTGTATTGACAAGCTAATTTTTGAGCGAGGAAAGAGCCAGCCCTCTTGTCACCTGTGGCGGTGACCAGTCTGGGGGTGATTTTGTTGAATAGCACTTTAGCACTTTATTTTTTGTCATATTTTAGAAACATTTTTATAATTACAGCAATGATTTATGTAATGCCTCGTATTCACAATTTAATTCCTATGACTAGGTACAAAACGTGTTAAGCTGAATTTGTGACATTTGACCAGACTAAACGAGGTTGTCTTTAAATCCTGCAGAGTTAATAGTTGGTTTACTACTACATAGATATAGCCACGGGCTAGGTCTAAAAGGTATAATAAAATGCTTCCTTTTATCTTTCCCATCTGATCTGTAAAATTTATACCGCTGAAGTATGATATAAAATATTAATTTATGCCTTTTTCGCGCCGCTTACATTGTTCATTGTATTTGAGGCTTCGAGGCGCAATGAATTCTAATACATTACGATATTGCTCCAAGTTACTGCTGGTGTAAAACCATTGTGAGCACTAAAATTGTTCCGCAAGACAACTAACTTATGCCTGCAATAAGATAATTAATAGTGGTTTATGCGTTTAGTCATAATATACAACAAACTAATGTTCCTGTTCTACAGTTGACTAGCTTTGGTTCACTCACTCTGTGAGCATTGAAATATCAAAGATAAATTATTTATAAATTATACTCTAATTCGGTCTCCGGAAATAAATAAATTACCTATTTTAAAAATTAATCCTTTAATATTTGTTTTTTTATTTTTTAGATTAATTGTTTTATTACACCATATCCATAGTACATGATTATATTATAAAATAAATATAAATTAATGTAAATACTAAATGCCGATACTAAATCTACAAGTTCGGACGTATAAAGTTATTAACTCAACTTGGTGATGGGAATAAAATATTATTGTGTAAACCTTATAACATCTTGAATTTAAATCTGTACCTATCTATAATTAATAAGAATTAATTTTGTAATTCCTTCGACGGTTATAAAGTTATCTAAAAAACCTAAAATGATTATGCTAATCAAAATATAAAAACAAGTAGGTATTTCAATAGTGCTTTTGTTTTTTGATGGTTGTTTGTCTATCTGAGTCACAGCCAGAGTGAGTGAAAACTACTTCATTGTTGATTTAACTATAGGAAATTAAACAATTATATATAAAAATGAATGTTTGTAATCGTAAACTATGCATTTGATAATCATGATCTTCAGCAAAGTGTTGTGCATGAGCCCACAAAGGTTTCTGAGTTGGTACGACCAATCTTTGCCAGCGTAGCAACGCGCGCAGGGTACAGCTAGTAATTCATAACAATCTAATCCAGGAACACTGCTACAAGTATTATTCCAATAAATTTATATTCAATTAACTTGTTTAAAGCGGTGTTAAATTTGAACACATTCGATTTCGCTCAGCGTGGGCTGTGACCGAACTGCTATAGTTATTAGATTGGAATTACTCGGAAGTAAATCTTGGGGGACTCTTATTGCGTGCTTAAGTTTTATGATGATTACTGAGTTATATTTTACAGATTCTGAGTAACAACAGTATATAGGATGGTAGAATACTGAGCGCTCTATGTACTTATATAAATAGATTTATAAATACTTAGTCAGCAATCGAGTGTTACAGGAGCGGAGGTCTTTTAGATTTCAGATGATGATGCGAAATCATTAGAATCATTTATTATTGGACTAAGTTTTTAATTATGAATTATACTTATTTACATTAGAACGCATACAAAACGAAACGTAATAACACTATGATGCAATAAATAAACAATAATATCATCAAATTCGACGCCCGCTTGGCACAGTGGTTCGAGCGTAGGCCGCTCAGCTCACCGGGTGGTTGCGGGTTCGATTCCCGCTGGGAAAAATGGCCTTTTTTGCCAGGGTGTCACTGGGATCGCCCCCAGTCCATTGAACGGTACCCCTTACTACAAGCGTTGCTTAGTTTGGGACCATGCAGTTGGTGAGTCAGTCTGGCGGTATTAAAAAAAAAACGATATTAAGAAGAAAATATTTATTTTATTATAAAATATGTAGGTAGGTATTGTAAATATAAGCGGTATTTCTATACCACTTTTCCGGAACTATCATTTACATAGATGAAAAAGAAGGTAAGAAAGAAAGGAAGGTTAAACATGTACAATATTTCTTAATACCAAACGTGAAAAGCAAACAAGATAGAGAATACTGCATTCAAGTTTACACAGGTAAAGTTCCACAAACATGCATTTGACTGTTTACATACGGTCAGTAGAAGGTGTCAACGATATATTTGTCAAGTGGTCAATCTATTGGTTTGTTTGAGATACTCAGTGGGTTTTTGCTACCGTATTACAATAGCCAGATGGACGATATAATATTTTACATAGTTTGCTATTCATTTGTTATACCAACAGTACATTATTTTTTCTGTGTGCTGACTGTGACTTCTACCTAATATTTCTGTTAGTAACGGAAGCAGTGGTTCACCCTGTAGATTGTTAATTAGAATATTTGAGTTACTTGACTAATTCGTATTATATATGTCGGAAGTTCGGATTTGACTGTGTTTTAAAATGTCTGTTATAAACGCGGAAACGCAGGTGTCGCCATTGACTTCCGGGACGCCTGGACAAAGCCTTTGTGATAAGTCTTGCTTTGAATATTGGGACAGTTGTTCTTTAAACGTGGTCATAGCAAGACGTGTATCAAGGGACTTGTCTGTGACCGCATAGCTACTTACTTACTTGGTTATTTAATTAAACGATAAAGTCTTAATAAATTGTGAACGTTTCGTGAATTGTTTGACTTCGTCACCTGGAGAACCCTGTAGCGGCCATAAAAATGGAGAGTGATGAAAATGACCACCTGATGTTGCACCCTGCCATGCCTGACGCGACATATAAATTGAATAAAAAAAAAACAAAGTATTCCTCCACTTACAAAACTATATTCCAGAAATAAACCTAAGTGAAAAATAACATTATTTCAAACAAACGCTATAAAGATAGTTCAACACCTAGGAAATTGCTTAAGCATACACTTTAAAGCATTTTAAAGCTAAACTACGGTGCTTTGCGTTAAGTTTCGAAACTTCCTTTATTAAGTTACTCGGAATGTTCGAGCTCAAAGCAGACATTTTCAACACAAAGCCGTTACGTACTGTTGTATATTATTTATTCACTACTTTCATTTCATTTATTTTTTTGCCTATACCGTTTCGCTGCAAGGCAAAGACCTCCTCTTCCTTTTTCCACTTACTGTGGTCTATGTGGTCGCGGGACCAATCCGACATGTAGGAAGCTCATCCCGCCATCTTTTTCCGGCCTGACGCATTGCCTTTTACTTGATCAGAACGAATTCCGTGCATATCTTAAATTGATTTTTGAAAATAAGTTAATGTTGTATCAGTTGCAAGTATTATTTTTAACGACTTTTATTCTTGAATATAATAAATGAACGATTACACACTTACTGACAACATACTCGTATATTATTAATTAAAATCCCAGTGTAATTTAAGCTGTACGAATCCCATTAATGAATGTCTTAAGCAAGCTGACCTGCATAACCACTCCCATTAATTTGAATCATAATAAAGATACCTTACACAGAAAAACAACTCAAAATAAAATCGTTCACCATTATAAGTCCCATGTCTTATACTTTTACTGGTATAGAATTAGCGATGTCCGTAGCACTCGTTCCGATCCGACCGAACTAAACGACTTCAAATCGTATCCGATGTGAATTAAACGTAGAAAAATGAAAATGTCAAATTATATTTTCGTTGTAGTCAGTCAGTGCATGCATTTTTAATTTCGGACAACCTGGTAAAGCTTGGAAGGTTGGTTCTTTAAATGGTTTTTAGATGTGTTTGAATATAATTTCGTTCCATTGCATTTAAAGATAGACACATCAGAGTTAAAATTGTATAATGTTGTAAGTGCGATAGTATTTACAATTGCTTATGACGAGTGTATCAAGTGAATATTAGGAGAGATGTATAAAATTCACGGTATCTTTGATTATACTTTTGAAACCAGATCGGACATTGTAAACAAAGGCCTTGGAACAGAACCGCAAGTGACACAGCCAATGCGTTGCGTAAACTGGGGCTTTGCCTACGGCGGCCCTCATTAGTTGGCCAATTACGTTCTTCAAAATGTCAGATGATTACAGAGAGTCTTCGCCGGAGGGTGGGCGGCCAACAGATGCCGTTCCTTCTTTGTTTCAACGGCCTTTCTTGAATCTGAAATGTTGACGGGTGCCTTTTTGAAACACGAGCTCCAAAACGGGACAGTTTGGGGACAGATGGTGTTCTGGTAAATAGAATATTGCTAATTTCGTTACGCCGCCATCCCCCTTTATCTGTTTTGAGGAAGTTTCAATTTTCTTTGATCTGATTATATTTTCGGAGTGAGGTCTCCATGTTCCTGTTTATTGCTTGTGCCAAAAGTAATTGCTTGCCAATGATCATTTTCTGCATCAGGATGGTAAGAAAAACGTTGTAAGTTCTGGTGTTTTTCGAATTTAAATGGCAAAATTCTCGATGGCGAAATAGCAAACTAAACACAGGAGGTAATTACGTTCACGTGCAGCAAACAATTAATTAATTTCGAAATACCAAAGTTAATCAATCCAAGAAACGCAATATTTGGATTAAAGTTGCTCAAGAACTGTAATTACAACATAACACTGGATGTAATTAAAAGCTGACCGATTAATATCGCCAGACATTAGCGAATGACAGAACGACAAGAGCAAATTGAGAAGCCAGTCGATTCAAACAGCGTTGACCTAAAAACATCTTGCCCATCGAAGTTGCTCAAACAATTTGTGAGGACCAATAATTAATTTTATCTAGAGACGAACCCGACATGCTTTTGTAGTCGGTAGCATAATCTTTTATGTTCGATACCTTTGAATGCAAAGTGATTGTTATACAGCGGTGGTACAAAGCAACCGATAATTTCGTCGTCATCAAATTGCAATGAGCGCGGTAGGAACGAAATTATGCGTAATGCCACTAATAAAAGTTAACCTATTGCGTAATAAAAAGTAAAAGTATTATAGTTCTATTATGAATGTATTTAGTAATAATACAGTCCAGGTGATTGTATGTGATATTACGTAAAATAGACATTCATCTTTTTTTATGAACTCAAACTCAAAATTGTTTTTATTCATGTAAGCCAACAAATTATTTATGTATAGTCAGAATCTACCACCGGTTCGGAATGCTGCTTCCACTGAGAAGATCCGGCAAGAAACTCAATGGTTACTGTTTTCAATTAATAAAAGATGGTGTAGGTACATTCTCAGGAACAGCAACAGAATGTGAGCAGGCAACAACATTGTTACTAAATAAATAAATAAAGGTTACGATTTAGGTATTTAAATTAGAAAGCTAGTTCAGTAAGGTGCGAGTATACAATGTATAGTCAGCTAACAAACGTACGACCCAATTGATGTTAAGCAGTTACCGTAACCTATAGATCCCGGCCCTAACCCGGCCCTGGGCCCTAACCACGCTAGCTACCCAAATCGTAACAGAAAGGCAAACGCTCGCGCTTACGTTTCAAACGCTCCGCTTTTGACGTTTTGCTGACACCATACCATATCAATGTCAGTAGAAATCGTGACGCCCGTGTCAGCAAAACGTCAAAAGCGGAGCGTTTGAAACGTAATCGCGAGCGTTTGCTTTTCTATTACGATTTGAGTAGCTAGCGTGGTTAGGGCCCTGAAGTGTAGCGGTAGACGGAGGAGAAGGGACCCTCCCTTCTCCTGGTTTGGTTTACAGCGTTGTTACCTATACAAATAAATAAAATTGGAGTGTCTGTTTGTAATATCAAAATAACATCTTTTCACTAAATGCATATGAAAGTACATACGACACCTATAACAAAAACGCGTTTTTTTTTTGTCTGTCTGTCTGTTTGTGTGTTCCGGGTAATCTCCGAAACGGCTGGACCGATTTTGACGGGACTTTCACTGGTAGATAGCTGATGTTATAAGCAGTAACTTAGGCTACTTTTATTTTCAAAATACAAAATTTAAAAAAATGGGTCCTGTCGCGCGGGCTCAGAACGCGGTAGCGGGTTTTTTTGTTAGCTTTTGGGCTCAGCTAGTTCATCATACGAAATAAAGGTACTTTACGCCGACATTCTGTGAGAGGGTGGTACTACCTTGTTCGAGTCAGCCCGTATATGAGCTGTAACCAAGCTTGTCTATTTGACACTTGGCACCATAAATTTGACAGTAAATCTAAGGATAATGATACAATACCTCTTGTTCATTTTATTAGTTTCACTGTAGCAAGACCTTAAGAGTCTAATAGGATATTTGATCCACTCTTGTACTGGACCACGTTTGAGTGGGTGTATTCCATGTACCATTTTCGTGATGTAATTTATAGTGTCGGTTTTATTGCTTTTAGTGCCATCTGTCGTGATTATACACCTTATAAAGGTAACTTCAATCTCATCTTGGTGGGAATAAAATAACGCTTTTCTGGCAACGGGATCGGCGACATAAGTTACTTCTAGCCATATACAGGGTGTTTCAAACGTACGAAATAGTGATTGAAGGTTTGGTGAGTATTGGGCATAGAATGAAGTGCGATTAAAATTTGATCGAATTTCGAAAACTTTTATTTTTATATTTATGTCCCGACAATTATTAAATATTGTTTTATGTCAAGTACTATTGTTTTTTGATGGCTGCTACGGTTTTAGGTTAACGCTTCAACACAACCGCATTGCGTTATCGACATGCAAAGGTTTTTTTAAATCGTTCGGATCAATATCGGAAACAGATTCCGAAACGACTGTATTTTTTCCAATTTTAAACATTATTTAGAAACTTATCCCACGCTTATTAATCGTAAGATATTATTTGATTACAAACATTCATATATTATTCCAAATACATTTTAAATCGGCTAAAATACACATATTACATGTTGCCAAATCCGTGACCGATATCGATTCGAAAGATTTTTTATTTTAAATATTGTTTTTTTAAAAACATTCGAGTTTGAACCCCCTGATCTACCTACCGTCATTCCAGCATCATACTTTTGTAGTTCAAATTCATAAAATGAGTAAATATTGCTATACTAAGAAGTAAGTATTATTTTATTCAAACTACGATGTCTAATCCTATTTAAGAAAGGAATATACTTGAAGTCATCCTAATTCATATTCCTTTCTCAACTGATGACAATAATTCAGTTTTTTTCCTCAACTCACCCGAAATGGCGTTCTGGTATTTTTGCAATAAATTATTTTTACATCAAATACATGAATAACAATCTAAAAATGCGTTTCTTAATCCTACATCCGAGTCTCGTTAATACATTAATTAACAAACCGCAAGCCCCTTTAATAAATCAAACAAAATTAATCACTAAAGCTTCACTTCTACCTAAACGCTCTCTTCTTGTCTTATTGTGTCATTTATACGACTGAATGAATCAGCATAATGAGTCAAGGTCTTGATATCTGCAATAAAATTCATCAAAATGTCTGGTTTTAAGTGTTATGTTCTTACATTTCCAGAAAACTTGATTCTGAAGCCAACACTCGTATGGTGGTCACACGGTATTCCGTCGTTATGACATGCGGCAATGCTAAAGACATTTTGTCAAGACATAAAAGCACTACCAAAATGTTTTTGGACCGCGCGAAGCCATGGAACAAGGAGAAAGATGTAGCGATTTTTTAGTTTCATCTTTTCCTTTTTTTTGTGTAGAGCGTAAGTACTAAATCTCTAGTCTCTATCTGTTTGATTCTAGTTGTAGACACAAAGAGGCTTTAATCGAGCAGTCGATAATAGCATAATTATAAAAAATATTGTTGATACGCGTGACTATTATAAATATCATCATCAATGTGATATCACTTTTGCAGGAAATATTCAGTCGTGAGCAGGTGTGTAATCATGATTTAGTTCAGAAGATTCGCTTCTATTTTTAGCACTACTACTTATTATATTTTTATACCGTGAAGATTTTTTTGATGCTAGTTTCATTCCATCTTAACATAAACAATATATAAAACTAGACCTTTTGTAAGATATTTTATCACTGTACAATTCAAATTTAATCCAAACGCCAAAGCTTATCCCGTACATCCAGTTGTAAGTGGCAATAAAGAAGTGGACAGTCTGGCTATTGTTAATCTCGACCATAGAACAGGTTCGAAGAGAGAAGCATAAAGTCACCAGATAAGCACACCATGTGAATGTTTTTTGATTGCGGCCGTTACCTTCCTTTATGAGGTTCTTGGTTCAGCTGTTGCCTGTTGTTCTAGAGTGATACACGGTCTCGTTTGACTGTCGTGTTTGTGTCGAGTCATAAGCTTTACACAAATATTTGGAGTGGATCTATATTCACCTTGCGGTTTTTGTCTTGGCAGTTTTTTTGTGGATTCTGGTATTGAAGCAAAATCTTTTTTCATTCGACTAAATTGAGATCAAATGTTTCAGCAGCGGTAATTACAATAGCGAAGTTGATATATTTGATATGAACAGTCATCATAAAACAAGTGCAAATCTATACAAATTTAAGACCAAGGTAGTTTAAAAATGTAATGTTATTAGAGCATCGTAGATAAAGTGCAAGCCAGGCTTTGCTTACAATTCATCAAACTCAAGCTGCCTGACAAATTCATATAACCCCGTTTAAAGTTAAGCAATCCCAACTTAGCTTAAGCAATCAATGAAAAGTTCCACGTAATGGCGTCCAAGTTGTAAACGATTTGCATACCATTTGCATTTATAAGTTCTATTAAATGCACTTTTAGTAATTACGGTCATTGATTTGAAAGTATTGTTACTGTAAATGAAGATAGAAGAATTGTTTATGACCACTGATTAAATTGATCGTTCATCTTTTGTTAATCTTTAATCAGCAACATTAGCATCTATATCTAAGTTACTGTAACTGGTAATCTCTGTACTAAAAGACATTTCTGACAAGTCATCACAATGCCTTTAGATCCAGTTGACACGGTCACCTTCGGATCAACATTTCAATATGCCTTCAACTATTTATGCAAATTCGTAGAGTAACAAAATGTCAACCGTGTAACGTAACATCTACTTGTCCCGCATGAGCGCATTATATGAAACGTGATGTCGCAATTTTGCTCCAATAAAAATATGTCTCGACAGCTTGCGCAATAGATCGGCCGAATCAGATATTGAATACAGAAATTCGATCGCAAATGATAAACTACTAATTATTGATAAAATTCTAGCGTTGATTGACAAGGATATCAATTATCTCCAGTTTGATAATAAGGCTGCTCTGATCTATGTTGGGCAAAAAAGTTTTGAAACTGTTTTTGACATTAGTTAATATGAAATTGATAGGATCAATTTGTAAGCAATAAATAGAACAAAAAAAAAACATCCACTACTTGATTTTTGAATTTATCAGATTGGTTACGATTGCAAAAGAGACAGGTTTCTTAGCAAATAATAATTCCAATTCTATTCCTCAAATTACGATTAGATTGAATTTGACACATTTTATAATATTTTTGTCAGGCGCATAGATTAGAATCAAGAGAAGGTTAGTTTATTCAAGTTTAGTTTACATTCGCAAAATATTTGCATCAAGAACATTTACTATCCTAACTAATCCAATTAATTGAGAATTAAGAATGTTAAACATAGAAAGTAAGAAAGCTTATACGTTATTTAATATAGATGGATCTTTAAGGTGAATTTCAAAAAGCTTTCATCCTTTATTACGCGCAAAGCCATCTTCAATGAATAAATAATCTCATCCGTAACGAGATTCTTAACTGAAACTCGAAATTCTGAATAACAAAAGAGCAACAACATTTATAGTATAACTTGTTGCTTCCCTTCATATTACGTTTAATGTTTTGCGTTGCCGGAGGCCCTCTAATCAGCTTCCGAATCTTTTAGGACTTAGATTGAGTTACAACTTCGTCGAAGAATCGTCCGTTTCGGATTTGAGAGGAGTGCCGGACGGGGATGGAGTACTGTTTATTTTTATGTTACAAGAAAACTCTATGTTTGCTATACTTACAAGTGCTGATTCTACCGTCGTAAAATCAAAATCAATTTGGTCCATCTAAAAATATTGCCCGCTGTCTTCCTCACAGGTTACAAATATGCCAAGGTTGGCAAAACAGTTTTTACTGTAATCAAACAGGAGATGTTACCCTTGTGTATAAAGTGGAATAGATCTTGTTTTATTACCCTTAAGGTTATGTGTGACTTTAATTTCTTACTACCTATTGCTCTTTCAAACATCTTACATTGTTAACTTTATTTATTCACTATTCCACATACCTATAAGTTAGAAAACAATCAAATATAATTTAAACGATTTCGAAGACGAACACATTTATTCAGATAATCTAAATATATATAACTCAAAGGTGACTGACTGACATAGTGATTTATCAACGCACAGCCCAAACCACTGGACGTATCGGGCTGAAATTTGGCATGCAGATAGATGTTATGACGTAGGCATCCGCTAAGAAAGGATTTTCATTAATTCTACCCCCAAGGGGATAAAATAGGGGATGAATAATCCCGAAATTTTTGTTAAGTTAAATTACACGCGGCCGAAGTCGCGGGCACAGCTAGTTTCTCATAAAATGATTACATTTAACCATATTGAGGCAATGTTGCAACGATCCGTGAACTCTATATAGAACATTGTCATCACAATTCATGGCCCAGTTATTGCGATGGGCGCACCTTGCACACGATATTGCTCTTTCATTAATTATAACTTTAATTAATCACATCAAATATTTACTGTTGGGAACGGCCATAATAAATGAGCTTTTAATTTGATCATCGCTACATTTCATAATTCGTATTTATTTTATTAAATTCCTTGCACGATTGTTGATTGAATCCATCACATTTATGTCTGTATAATTTTGATCGACGTGTAATTTAAGCTTGTTTTATATATTTTTGGTTGGTTTTTAATTTAATTACTGATGATTTATTTGCGTGTTCGTCTCAAATGTATTTTAATTAGGAAATCCAATTGCTATAAAAAATCATAATTAAAAATTTGATTCAATCGTGATTAATTATACCATGATATATCAAGTTGACAGGGCGCTATGGCGCTCATTAGAGGAGGCCTATGTCCAGCAGTGGACAAGCATAGGCTGATGATGATGATGATGATGATATCAAGTTTTATTAATTTCAATTAGCATGTAGGCACCTATGTTGAGTTTTTGTCATTATTGCCCGGCCTCGCCTCAGCCTTTGTCTGATATCCATAAACAAGTAAGTTATAGTTTGAGACTACTCGTATTGCAAAAAGATAAAACAACACGTGTTACCATCTACAGGTTGAACCAGAAAAGGGTATACTTTTTTTTCAAAACTTAACTTTGTAATTCTCAAACTATCAGCTTTGGAGGAAATTTGAAAAACAAAAAGTGTTACAGGGATACAGCTGTTAACAGATTTCATAAGTCTACAAAACCTTTAGTACTTCAACCGACCCACAAAGCCGATAGTTTTAGATTTACAAAGTAAAGACGCAAAAAAAATTGTTTACCATTTTTGTTTCACCTCGTATACATCCATCAGCCGGAAGATGTCCACTATTGGACAAATGCTTCCCCAAGCCACCCGCATCCATCACGTTTGATCTTTACAAAATGTTTGGTAAAAAAAATACTAAAGATAGTAGAATAACTAAATATCGCCAGACGAAGACACCAACTCAATGGTCCCAAACTAACCAACGCTTGTACTATGGGTACCGTACAATAAACTGGCGGTGATCCCAGTGACACCCAAACCAGGGAATATTACGAAAAAGCCATTTCAGAAATTTACCCTGACGGGAACCATCAGGTGTAGTGAGCCGAGGGGCCTGCGTCAAGCGGTCTTCAAACTACAAAAATATTTTGTTGTTTAAGAACAGATAACTTATTTACTGCCTGGAGTCCCCTAACGCACAATTTTTTTGTATTGAAGTCTGATGAATTCAAATCTGATAGAACAAAAGTTTATTTATATGATGTTAGTGATACAGTCCTGCACGATTGTTAGTATTATATACTCCTGTATAAGTCCACATTATTTGTCCATACATTATTTTGAATAGGTACCTGCCTAATAATAGAGGTACTAGCATCAAAGTAGGTATAGTCAGTCACAAATCCCAAGATCTTCAGTTATATCTATTAAGTACTTCCTCTGTCTGGCGTTCGTGTTGTCCTGCAATTTATGGATTAGTCCCTTTGTTAGCTGTCCATAATGTACCTATTGACGGCCGATGGAAGATATCTCGTGGGTGTAATGGATGGCCATAACAATTAATGCTTGAGTATGGTTTGTTAGTCTCAAAGTATTAGATCGATCAAAATAATTAATTATATATTAGTATTTTTATGAATAGCTGTTACATTTACCATTAAATATAATAATTAACGTATTCAATCTTTAAATCTTCCACTACCAAAACCGCCTCAAACTATATACCCTTAAATAAGTGTAATATAAAATTTGCCTCGGAATTACGATGATTTTGTTCGTGGATACAGTGGTATAAATTACAAAACCTATACAGACAAGTATTCATACATTGTTAGTTAAATTTAGAGTATTGGAAAATGATCTTTAAAGCCGTTAGTATGGTATTATAATGGTACAAGAACGCTTGTGCATCCCACACACCGGCGGGGACATACAAAGCATCTGATATTTTCAGAACTAAAATGTCTTCCTGCTAACGCGAGCCCTCGATTTATGGCATTGTTGGGCGAGTCTCGAATAAGAGCTTGTGCGACAGTTATCGCTTAGAATGTCTCGGACTCTATTTAACCTGTTTTGAGAAGGCAGGCACTGGAGACCGGATAATTGAAAATTAAATTAAAATTTTGTATTTCATTTTTTGTTTTAAAATTTTAGAGCAGTGATATCCGATTGGTTAAGCACGCGTCTTGCGTGCACAAGGTCCTGGGATCAAAGCCCGGCTCGCACCTCTTGGTTTTACGAAATCTATGTGCGGATCATAATTTCAATATGATTATCACTAGCTTTCTAGCTAGCTTAGCTAGCTGAAGGAAAACATCATGAGGAAACGAGCATGTCTTAGAAAATCTAACCAATTTTCGAAAGACATGTGATAGCCGCCCCCTCTTGGCCAGCGTGATGGATTATGGCTTGAATCCCCCTCGTAGTGAGGGGAGGTCCATTGCCAGGAGTGGGACGACAAAAGGGCAAGTTATTATTATATAAATTACTTCGTATTAAATATCTGAAAAAAATTGTCGTAAGGCCTTTTTGATACATAAAAATGTATAGTATGAATTATATATGTATATCCTATGTATATTTTTGATTTCCTACTTACTTATAGATTTCAGATAAAAGGGTCGCAAAGACCTACCAAAATAGATTTGTCGGAAAAAAATTAAGTGACCCGTGAACGGTTGAGTATTGTTAGCATAACCTCCTCAGATTTATGTAGTGTAAACTTTAAATACATGTATTACAATTCACAATACAGAAATGCTTTTGAATAGATCGGATTCAGGAATATTGTATTGAAATGAGTTGACCATCGCTTGCTATTAGATTGAATTGTGAAGGCTTACGTTGTAGTTCAACTAGTGTAGTTATTATAATGTTTATTCATACTGTAAAATAAACTGAGGATTTTCGTAAATCGATACCGAGATATAAAGTTTGTATGGAAAATCGCCGATTGCACTTGCAGCCGTTTGGTTAAGCAGGCGTCTTGTAGACCTGGTGGTCTTGGGTTTAAACCCCGGCTCGCACCTCTGAGTTTTTAGAAATCTATGTGGGAAATGTGGGAAATGTCCCAGAAAATCTAACCAATTTTCGAAAGACATGTGAATTACGCCAATCTGCACTGGGCCAGAGTGGTGCATTACGCCCTGAATGCCCCTTGTAGTGAGGGGAGGCCCGTGTCCTGGAGTTAGACGTCAAAAATGCAAAAAAAAATATTATATTCATTTTCGCACACGGCTGGTACAAAATAAACTCAGCCCTTTTAATCTTGCAAAATGACTTACCAAACGTTTTGTAATTCAGAATACGGCCCATGTATTGGGCATAACAGACCGGTGTTATCACAAAAGCATATATTTTACATTACTTAGTTGCAACATGTCCTCTCATCGTCGTACGATCACCGGTAATGATTACGTTAATTGGATGGTCGTTTGGTTCCGAATAGCTTCGATCAAACAAACGTGTCTTAAGAGTAGGATTAATTAAATTAATTGCCTAATTAGTGTGCAACTCCCCTGAGGGATCTTTTGTTTCCTTAATCTATAGGAACTTTGACTTTCTGCTAAGACTAAACGATCTTTTACATGGTTGAATTAGTTTAAAAGATTTACAAGGTGAAACAGAAAAGGTATACTACTTTTTATCAAACTTAACTTTGTAAATCTAAAACTATCGGCTTTGTGGGACAGTTGAAGTACTTAAGGTTTTGTAGACTTATGAAATCTGCCACCAGCTGTATCCGTGTAACACCTTTTGCTTTTCAAATTTCCCCCAAAGCTGATAGTTTTAGAATTACAAAGTTAAGCTTTGAAAAAAAAAGGAAACCCTTTCTGTTTCAACCTACAGGTTGAAACAGAAAGGGTTTGGATGGAGCTATATGCATGAAATAAGTAATAGCGGTTTGTCTTGTCGGCATCATGTTTAAAAAGTTCCAAATAATACTTAAAAAATGAATGTAATAATAAAAAAATATGAATATTCGAACACGTTTAATAAAGTCTCCTTTCACATTTCTATAAAGCAATTCAGAACCAAAATTCCTTAGACTTATATAAAAAGAAATAAAAGTTGTTAATTTAATATTATTCTCGTCTTCACAGTTATTAAGCCGCATTTTAAAAATATCCTTAGTAAGTATAGTTATAGGTATGTATCAGTTCACCTCTCTCCTACTATTTCTATACTAACCGCAAAAAATTATAAATTGAAACAACCAAAGCAAACACGGACTTATTAAAAATATTTCAACAGAGAACCATGATTTCTAACAAACTGAATCATTCTTACATCCTTCATAACTAGATCGTCAACTTTTGGCCGGGGCTTATGACTTCCTAGAATCCGACCACAAATGGCTCTGACTAATACTGAGATGTGTTACAGAGATATAACTCGGAAATACCTCGTACTGCCTGCTATAGAAACACTTATATTAATTACCCATAATGCGAACAAATTACATCCGCCTGCAGCTAAGAGTGGACTAAAACAGGATAGTCCAATAGTAGATGCAAGATTGATGGTACTATGCGAGAAACGCAACAATAATTTTAATAGTTTTTTTTTTGTTTCAGATTCTGATAAATAAACAGCTTGGTGGGCCATTTAGCTAGATTTTTTTATCAGTTGCAAATAGAAATCGAATTCAAAAAACTCTTCATAGGCAAGCGCAATTGCGACCACTGGACCAACGGGGTATATCGACAAATACTCCCCCATGCGACTAAAAGATGACTTTTTTATTTGAACGCGTCATAACTATATATATATATATTGTTATAATCTTTATAACTACACAAAAATCATACCTAAATTATTATGTCATAGAAAAATACAAGATAGCGTGTTCATAAAAAGTCTAGTTATATTTAAATAATTGAATAGAGAGTATTTGGACTATTATAGTCCTTGAATTTCAACCGAAAGTAAACAGATAAAATAAACGAAGTTAACTTTCGTTTTCCACAAGTAAGTAAGTATCTTTTTCATTACTCATACTCTGAAAGTAGGTCTGAAGTTGCCTGAGAAGCGGGTTGAAAGTAATACTTTTCAGGCCCGGGAGTTTCGCTTTCAACTGACAGCTGTCAAATTATAAAAAAAAAACTAGTTCCATTTTCACATTTCTATGGAACCATGTTCAAACGTTTTCTACAGTCACTCAATTACAGCACAATGTAAAATTGAAATAACATAAAGTTAAGTATTAATTCAAGAATATATTTTTTTAAATGACTTAATTATAATTTAGTTTCAACAATTTCTTTAAAATAACATAGATTTGGGCAAAATATTTAAAGATGAAAATGAAAAATAATGGCTAAATAATGAAGTTGGCCGGCCAACGAAAAAAAAAACAAAATAGGCGGCAATCCGATTTTTTTTTTTTCGAGTTGTAGAGTATTGTTTATACTTTATTACCTTGTATTATTTCTTTAGCCAATTCCTGTTTTTGTTTTTATTTTCCTTGTATTCGTAATGAAAAGCACAGTGTTTACCTCGGGTGAAAGATTTATTTTGTCCCTCGAACTATTAGCGCCCTCTCTACGCTCGGGCGCCAAACCCCGTCTTGGGACAAAATAAGTAACTTTCACCACTCATGTAACAATGTACTATTTATGCGATCAATACATCAAAAAGTGAGTTCCACTATCCACATTTCTATGATCTAAGTAATTTCCACAAGCGCTATGGAGACCGACTATTTTGATGTTTAATTGTTTTCATTATCTTTTCACACAGTTGGTGGGCATAGTAAAGATACATAATTACAGGCCGCGCACACGAACTACGTTATTATTTCATCAGCATACGATCCAAGAACGGTAAGTGTGAGACTATTATGTCAGATCATTTTGAAGGCCAACATTTGGTTGACTGTGAAACGTAATTACAATATCTGTGACAGGTTAACTTCGCCCAGAGGTGAAATTTAATAGTGTGTGATTAAAATTCAAATGTAAAGTCTCCTGTCTGTTGTGCGTGACAAATTGCAGTGGAATTTCAACCTTGAAGCCGGTCGTAAACTAAGTTGTTGGAAATGGTGCGGGTGGTTGTGACACTACGGGAGTAGGTACGGTGTGAATAGTGACTGTTTCTTTTTTGTTTTACACTGAAATTGTATATCGCTGGGAAAATTAAGATGTTGCGGTGTAATATGTTAATTGTCTTACCGCAATTTAAATATGCTAGATTGATTAAGTTATCTGAGGTGTATTGTGTAACAATTTGTAAAAAAAAACGTAATATTTAAATCACCGAAGATACAAGTTTCACGGAGGATTTAAATTACATTATTAACAGATGAATTGTTTGTTTGATCTATGAAGTTTTATATAACTAAACAAACAATCTTAATTAAAAATACCCATACAAATGAATTTATTTTTTTATAACAATTTAACGCATAAATTCTGGATATAAAAGTTTCAGCGTACTTTGTATTTATTAAAAAAAAGAACACATCTCGCGAACTTAATTGGGCTCAACCTGACATAACGACAAAAAAGTCTGTTGCGCAATGCAATCTTGATAGCGACAACAAATAGTCCCAGTGAGATACGACAAAAGCGAACCGGAGATTTTATCTGCCACCCTCAAGTAGCCAACCAGTAATTAGGAACAAAATCCAACATCTTTATCTTGACGATCGAATGCAAACCTTGGTTTGTTATTGGCTCATTAAAATTATATAGAACGCTGCTATCAGTATATTAGAAAGCAAGGTCGGTGTTGTTTTGTTCGTGTAAGCGGTGTATGCTGTTACTGCGCTATCATTTCAATTCACGAGAGTTACCGGAATAAGATATTTCCAACGAATTCAATCTATATTATTGATAAGCAAAGGAAAACTTTCAATCGCTTAGTACGAAAATTGCGCGGCCGGAAGACTATGAAATTGGAACACACACATTTGTAACCTCCACACCTCCACTGCCTGTTTGACTGACAAACGGTAACAGTTCTTGGAGGGCGGGACTTCCATAGTGCATTCTAAGAATCAAATAGTATAAAACCTAATGAAATTTAAAATTTAAATGAAGTATGGTCGAATTTCGACCATTACAACAGGAATAATAGTAAAAGTAATAGGTAAGTAGTTATACATAATACTCTTAAAAAAAATGGAGAAGATAAGTTGTAAGCCTACACAAAATAGGATTGTTAATATTTTTTCTTCAAGTAATCTTTAGATTTCTTAGGTATTAGAAGAGTCGTGTATCTGTGGTTTTAGGGCACAAAAGCGCTGAGCTTTAGTTAAGCTTTACTGAAAGCATTAAGAATCTCAAGTAAGAGAAGTTACAAGAACGTGATGAGTTTGAATTAAGTGAAAAGTTTCTAAGAATTGATCTAGTATACCTTTTATCTTGTTGATCCCTGACGCAACACAAACAATGCCTTTTCCTACCTTTGGCTATATCCAGAGCGAATCAAAATCGGCTTCCATTATTAAGAAGATTTTTAAAATCGATTATTTTATTTTTATTTTTTTAAACCGCAATCAGTATTAAAAAAAAAACTATATAGTCCGTTTTAAAAAACTATTTTTAACAAATTTATATGTTTTTTTCAAACTTAGTATGTATTTGTCTTTTACACTTTGTTCTTTTAAATAAAATAATCGCTTCATCTCTTCCCTCGCACCTATCCGCGGTAGCTAGGTTCATGAGATCCAGATAGTCGAGGCACAAAGAGGCCTCGGCGACAAAGCATGAGAACTGGAGCGGTTACCGGTACAAGCCAGACACTCGCATTTGTCTGCAACTCCACATACACCCTGTAAGGATGTTACTGAGATTGCTTCTCGACTGGCAGCTTGCTATGGTTCTATAGTTTCTAGGTAGTAACGGTTGGTAACTGTGTGTTCGTCTAACGTACGTTACTGTACCATGTGTTATATGTAAAACGTGGAAAAAATATTATGTACTTCCTTTTTGAGCGACTGCTACATTATATCTAAACTTGTCATCATCATCAACTTAAGAGCGATGCTCATGTCGGTGGAGTTTTTTCCATTTACTGCGATTTTCTTCCAGTTCTTTGACCATTTGATACTACACGACATTCACTTTTTCCTTCACTAGGTCGAAATGAAGGAAAAAGTGAATGTCGTGTAATATATCTAAACTTGTATCGGGGTTAAATTTTTATTTTGTTTTGAATATCTTTATCGTTTTATTGACGCTATTTTGCAAATAAACCTATTTAAATGCATGCAAGAAAGGAGTTAAAAGTAGGTTACTTCATAATTTTCCAATAACTTGAAATTAACAGCTTTGTGGTTCGTATTATTTACGATTTTTATTTGTTTTTATTTCGAAATAGTCAATTATTTTTTGTGTAGGCAGTACCACAGCAGGTTGAACTGTATAATTTCAAAACACGGGGCACAATATCTCTAATTAACATTGCATAAAACGTGTCAATAGACTGGTTCCAGTGTAGGTAGCAAAGGTTTTGTTTCGAGCGAATAAATTGACCACTTATTGCATAATGTCATTCACTTGTGCAAATAGACGGAGTGTAGACATACGAGAAAACTGGTTGGATTTCATTTGAGACGTTTATCTTTATTGCATAACATCCATTACAAAGTTGACTACGTACAACTAGTAAAAATTGTCTTTTAAATGGGCACAAGTCTAGTCTTGCTGAATGCCGATTTCCAAGTCCTGAAGGATAAAAATAATTAGTTATTTAATTTGCTATTTTCAGTCGGTGCTAATCCAATTTCTCACAGGACCTCCAATTAGTAGCTTTATGTAAATACTAGCTGAGCCCGCGACTTCGTCCGCGTGGAATTTAACTTAACCGCTCCCGTTCCCGCGTTCTGAGCCCGCGCGACAGCACCCATTTGTTTTTCTTTGTTTTCTAAAATAAAAGTAGCATAAGTTCCGTCAAAATCGGTCCAGCCGTTTCGGAGATTACCCGGAACAAACATACAGACATACAAAAAAAAATTAAATCGCGTTTTAGCTATAGGTGTCGTATGTACTGAAAAGGTGTTATTTTGATATTACAAACAGACACTCCAATTTTATTTATTTGTATAGATTAATAGGTAACATAGGTATAGAAAAAAAACATACGGGTTGAACTTAGATCCTGCTGCTTTTCGAAGGCAGTTCAATATAAATTGTTACATATTACTATGAATACTGCTTAGTCCGCGTTCAATTTCTCTCCAGGCGTTAAATTTATGAAATCTTTAACGGCAGTATCGGAATTTGCGGTTCGATTTACGCGCAGGCTGCATGACGTGAATTGTAATGAAGCGTGCGCATTAAAATGCACATTTTTCAATAATTCCATTATGAGGGCGCGAAGTGGTCGGAAACCGTTGATTTATTATGAAACCCCATTGGAATATTGTTATTCTTCGGCATAGCTGGTGAGGTATTAATTTGTGCCGTTTGTCAAAATAATGTGACGCGTTATTGAGCTTCGAATATTAAAACGAAAGTTATTGGAGGCGATAAATATGATCATAATATATTATGGATTTATTACGTAGGTACTTGGAATTTGGTTATGATAACATAGCTAGATTTTTTATGATAACTAAGAAACATCAATCCATTGAGGGGTCATTGACGACCGCTTGGCGCAGTGGTTCGAGCGTAGGCCGCTCGGCTCACTGCACATGGTGGTTGCGGGTGCGATTCCCGCCAGGGCCAATTTCGGAAATGGCCTTTTTGTAATTTGTCCAGGTCTGAGTGTCACTGGGATCGCCCTCAGTCCATTGGGGCCATACATTTGGTGTGTCCAAGGTGTTGGTATTGGTGGCCCAAGCAGTTGAAAAAAGAATTTAAAATACATTTTTCACTACTTGTATTGTATACCTACAGTACACTTAGCAAAATAATCTCAAGAGATTGAATCGTTCCAACCTCATCCGCGCCAAAACAAAACCAGCAGAAATAACAGCACACATACAGGGATACAAGAAGTATGTGGCAACGCTGCAATCTACTGCAATTAAAACTTTACCCCAGTTTGTTTACGAGTGCACCTTTCACCCAAAATTTGCCAAGTTACCCGGCTTCGTACAAGTTTGTGTGGCGTTTATCACAATGGAGCGAACAACTTCGACGCTCTGAGACATGGGAGCGCCTCGATATTGTTCGGAACTTTAAGAAATATCCTGTCACTGGTCCAGTTATCGGCGAGGTTGATTCTATTGTTTGAATTAGGAATGAGGACGATTCGAGTAAAGTTGAATACCACCACGTATAAGATAGGTACCCATCAATTTCTTGTATGACTGTTTACTTACATAGAAATTATGAAAGAAGTAACTTAATACGCTGAAATAAAATATCGTAGCCGTGATAGAAATGTTTTTAATTTACATCAACAATGGAATACATTGTTTTTAATTTACATCGAGTTTCAGACACACAGATTTATGCATTGACCGCTTGAATGTTGGCAAGACCGGCGGTGACTGACTTCCACTCTTCATTAGGTATTACCATTTCGTATCGCTTCTCATTGGCTGTCGTATAGATTTAATTTCCAGTCTACTGCCCCGACGCATCAAGCTGAAGATGAGAACGTTCTTAGAGCTAACTTAATTTTCAGACGCCAGTAAATTGCGAGCAATTTCATACTTTGCTCATAAGCCTTGTAAGCCAAATTACTAAGCCAATTAAGGGACTTTAACTCTTAAGTCTTTTCGAGGTAAAGTTAACAATGCACTTATAATAAACTACTTAGAATACACCCTCCATTTGGCCAACTTCTTCAGGACTCTTGTGGGACCCGAAGAGTGCTTCAATATTGCTTTTAAAGTTTATGAAATACTATCCCATATATCGTGAACACTTGCACCGGGTGTGTTGGGACTTTGGAAATTTATATCAGCTGTTGTAAGGATAAAGTTACGGCAAATTATGGATTCACTGTCCACAACCAGGATCCCTTGAAACCTACAGCGACAACCATTTGAGTGTTATAAACTTATAATAATTATGAGCTTTTCATCTACAACTCCTGGGATGAACAACGGTCCTTGGGAGAGGTAGAACATTGGAACACTAGAAAGCAGGGTGGATAATATCTATATATTTATATTGATTAAGACCCGAGTTCACCAATACACTAACTGTCCGTCAAACCTGTACACGATTTTTTTATGTACTGGTAACAGTCGTTTACTGCTCTAATGATCCGTGAATGTATTGGAAATTCGGCCTTAAGACTATGAAAGGAAGTTTTAGTCGACTAATAAAATTAATTGTGGTAATAAATACTGAGGTACATTATTTCTAAGTACACATTTGGTTTATTAAAAAATCTGTAGTCACCAAGCTCACAAGATTGTTTGAATGAAAGCATTGAGTATCCTGTGGATGGATGCGGTAGATGAAGTTTTAAAAAGGAATGTATTTACCGTACAATCATTGACCTTTGATGTTAATATACAAGTCTTGTTGAAGTTCAAATTCCTTGAAAACGTTAGATGTTTGATAGAGTCGAATAGGACAGAGCGTGAATATCTTGCATCTATTGAATGTTGGTTTTATCGGAACAACGGAGAAAACTGCATAAGTATAAAACCCTGGCTTTTAGAGCTCCATAATATTATTTATTATTTATTCATTATTTTAAAAGGAGAAAGGCCGCCTATCTAGGTCATATAATAAGGCACCCAAGATACGCACTTTTAAAGGTTATTTTGATGGGAAAACTGGCTGGTAGAAGAGCTGTTGGGCGCAGAAGGAAATCGTGGCTGCGAAATATCCGAGAATGGACGGGAGTCTCAAGTGCAGCGGAGCTTTTCAACCTCGCCAAAGACCGAGAGATATATGCGGAGCTGACTGCTAACCTTCACTAGTTGGAGAGGCGCTATGAGAAAAAGAATATCATTTAGAGTCTTCGACTAAAATTACAGTTATTTTTCACATTTTTATAGAATAAGTAGATGATTAATATAAATTTGTAAAAATGTGTAATATAAAGCGTAAGAATATGATCGGATTGGGTATAACGTCAATTAAATATATGAGAAATCTCTCTCATAATAACTTAACTAGGAAATCTACGATTCATGATCTGAGACACTAATAACGATACAGTTATAGCGCATCTAATTAAAATAATTGTGCTTTTAATTGCATAATCATCGTATATCATATTGCCTTGAAGAAAAAATAAATAAGGTGAAAGCTCCAATTATTGGTTTATACTGTTACACTCGCAAGACGTCAAACATTATAAATTTGTTCACAAATGCCAGCGGTGTCAAACTCGACGTGACAAATAAAATGGCGACCATGCGATTGTACTGCCTCTCACTTTTAGATATAAAGCATTGCGTATAATGGTACGTATTACAACAACATTACATGTAATTTGAGTATAGAAAGTTTAATATTCATGTTGTAGACTTCATTGTGTTATTATTTCATAATTTATGCATGATTAATTAGTCATGGCTTAATTAGTTTACAGTAAATAATTTATTACCTTTTAGATTATATACGACGAAATGCTTTTCTTTTGCGTAGCGCAGCTTCTTACAATAAAGTTTCATTACAAATGGATTTTGACTTATTCTGTACTAGCGTCGTCAATGAAAACTAGTTATAACAAAAAATATTTTTTTTCTACACTCTGACTTTGACCCTACAGTTTGCGGCACTTAGTGTTAGTTTTAGCCTTATCTAATCTTTATCTCTCTTTGTATTTTTCTTTATATTTAATATTGTTTATCTCATGTACTTACCTATTTAAGTTATACAAGTAATAGTTCAAACCTATATATGGAGGCTTGTAATAAGCAAGTTTTGTTAATTTAGTGTAAGTTTAACATAGTTTATTTTATTTGTCTGTAAGCCTTCTACAGCAGTAATAAAATAAAATAAAATAAATATAATTACAATATTCTTATAGCTCTAACCCATTAAATTAAAATGGTAAGAGTCTGCAATAGTACATTGTTACACGAGTGGTGAAAGTGACTTATTTTTCCCGAGACGGGGATTGGCGCCCGAGCGTAGCGAGGGCGCTAATAGTTCGAGGGACAAAATAAGTCTTTCACCCGAGGTAAACAGTGTGCTTTTCATTACGAATACAAGGAAAGTAAAAATAAAAACAGGAATTGGCTAAAGAAATAATACAAGGAAGTATGAACAATATTCTACAACTCGAAAAAAAAAGATCGGATTGCCGCCTATTTTGTTTTTTTTTTTCGTTGGCCGGCCAACTTCATTATTTAGCCATTATTTTTCATTTTCATCTTTAACTATTTTGCCCAAATCTATGTTATTTTAAAGAAATTGTTGAAACTAAATTATAATTAAGTCATTTAAAAATATATATTCTTTAATTAATATTTAACTTTAGGTTATTTAAATTTTATATCGTTTACATTGAGTGACTGTAGAAAAAGTTTGAACATGGTTCCATAGAAATGTGAAAACGGAACTAGTTTTTTTTATAATTTGACAGCTGTCAGTTGAAAGCGATTCTCCCGGGCCGGAAAAGTATTACTTTCAACCCGCTCCTCAGGCAACTTCAGACCTACTTTCAGAGTATGAGTAATGAAAAAAGATGTAAATGAAAAATAATGGCTAAATAATGAAGTTGGCCAGCTAACGAAAAAAAAAACAAAATAGGCGGCAATCCGATTTTTTTTTTCGAGTTGTAGAGTATTGTTTATACTTCCTTGTATTATTTCTTTAGCCAATTCCTGTTTTTATTTTTATTTTCCTTGTATTCGTAATGAAAAGCACAGTGTTTACCTCGGGTGAAAGACTTATTTTGTCCCGAGACGGGGTTTGGCGCCCGAGCGTAGCGAGGGCGCTAATAGTTCGAGGGACAAAATAAGTCACTTTCACCACTCATGTAACAATGTACTAATGTGATATAAGTTTATTGTAATAAAACATTCCAGTGAACGTTTCACCTTATATGCCAGATGCAATACTCGCTCGTACCAAACACTGATTACGTAACATAGAGTTTTCATCATAAATTGATCAGTTACTGTTAAGGTACGAGTTTATCTCTTGCAAAACTATTCGTGATTACTTTTTGTTACATCAAGATAATTTATCTATAGTTTGACATTGTTAATCTGTCGACTTTGATGGCGTTTCGATTGTGCCAAATGTAGATAAATTAATAAGTAGGTAAGTACCTAGTTCAAAAAAATGTTGTAACACAAAAATCAGTGCCGTCTAGGGACGCCCGAAAGAAGCGAAGCTTTGCAGTAGATATTAGATATATTATAAGTGGCGTGCATAGGGTTTTGAAACAGGGTAGGCAGAGTGTAACATAAAAATAACGCGTTACGCGTTACGCTTTTCACCGTTTTAGTGCCCGGGCAGCGAGCGCCCCGAACGTCCGTAAAGAAGCTTCGCTTCAAAATATTGAAGACTCTCTCAAGTAGTTTTATATACATAAAACTACTAACTGTGCCCACGGAATTCGTCCGCGTAGTATTTAACGTAACAAAAATTTCGGGATTATCGGGATAAAAAGTATCCTATATGTTAATCCCGGTTATAAACTATCTGTGTTCCAAATTTCATTCAAATCCGTTCAGTAGTTTTTGCGTGAAGGAGTAACAAACATACATACATACATACATACATCCACACTCACAATCTTTCACATTTATAATATTAGTAGGATATAACAAAATTTTAAATAAAATATTCACTAGTGACTTTTTGTTGAACTTAGGACCGTATTAATAAATCGATCTCAAGTTTAAGAGCGGCTTAGAGTACACTTTCCACATGTCAACTTGTACTGGTATGACATAAGAATGACATTTCCAGGATCAATCTCAGGCCGTAGTGTGATGTAAAGCATTTTGAATAGGTATACGTATGATTTACAGATCGCGAGGGAACAGCCCCCCTAGCCAAGTGTATTCGTCTACAAGCGTTTCTACAAAACGCTACGCTTCAATGTATGGAGATGACATTACAAATCGATAAGTAGATCACGTGACTTATGTCATTTCCATACATGAAGCGTAGCGATTTGTAGAAACGAATGTAGACGAAGACACTTGGCTAGAGGGGCAGGTGTGAAGGGTCTGGGAGGCGTTGCCGACGATTGAACCACTCACCACATTTGGTGGGCATAATTCACAAAATGCATTTACTGCGTCGTCAGACGACCGACGTCGAAACGGACGCCCTACCATGCAAATGTTACGAACTGATATATTTTTTTTTTTTTTTTTTTATTTATTTATTCTTGCAGAAGACTTACGAACTAACACAAAATTATATGACAAAAACAAAAATGGATTCACAAATTGCCAATAAAAAGTCTCCACATATAGGTATACAGTTGTAGACACACCTAATAGTCAAATATCCACATAACTAAATAACTAACTACTAAATAACTTAATTTGTGCCAGAGTAACATTACAAACCAACGAGAAAAGAGAAAATAAATAAATAATACTACAAGTAATGTGCGTAAGATCACATTACTAGTATTTCCGTTAGGCCCTTCCAGCTAAGCTAATTGCTTGTGTTAGGAGTGGGCTCACGACAATAGTTTAACGGCCAGGATGGGGATCAAACCCGGAACCTATCAACTATGAGGGCAGCCCCTCTAACCACTAGGCTATTGACGCCTCTAATGACCTGAATTTCTTTCGCTCTTAAAGAAAGCCTATACTGAGCTAAGATGGTCGCTTGACGCAGTTGTTCGAGCGTACGTAGGCCGCTAGGCTAACTGCACCGGAGGTCGCGGGTTCGATTCGCGCCGGGATAAATGTCGTATAAAATGTTTCGTAATTTTCCCCAGCCTGGAATTGCCTCAAGTTCGTTGTACGGTATTCATTATTAGTAAAAGGGTTGCTAAGGGTAGGCCTTTATACTTAGATAATGTGTTAGTCTGGCGATTTTATTTGAGTAATTAGCAGTCTGGATAATTTTTACAGGAGTTTTAAATAAAATACCCCCGTACTGTAGTCTCAAAATTGTTTTTATGAAATCAAATCGAGAATTTCACGACTTCATCGCCCATGGTACCGATGTTTGGCCAAATTTATCGGAAAAGATTTGTGGCCGACGCCGATGCTGCAATTTGACTATCGGGAAATATATTTTATGACGTCCACGGCACTTTGTTGGGCTTAATGGCGGTTTGCGAACGTTTTTTGGGAGATTTCGTTGTGTTGACTGCGTTATATTGATTTGTTAGCGAGGCGAGTCGAAAATAACCTTTATTTTTTATAATATCTGGGCTCAACAGCCCAGATATCTGAAGGCCGCTTGGCGCAGTGGTTCGATCGTAAGCAGCTTGGATCACTGGATCGTAATTTTCCCAGGTCTGGGTGTCACTGGGAGCGCCCCCAGTCTATTGTAGGGTACCCCTATGGGTACTATTACAAGCGCTTGTACTATTACAAGCGTTGCTCAGTTTGGGACCATGCAGTTGGTGTGTCAGTCTGGTGATATTCATTTTATTTATTTATTTATCTGGATATTTCTCTACAGACTCTATTTTATTTTTTATAAGTTTTTTAAATTTATTTTCGCATCGGGTACCGGATTCTCAAGGAAACGCCTCTTAACCCCATAGACTTGCTAATAAATAGATTAACTTACCATAAGGGATTTAAAGTAAAATAGACTATGCAGTGCTTAATGAAATAAATAATGCTTAAAACTATTAAGCAAACTGATCGAACACCGTTGCTGTAACACCAAAATACAGAGATCTGACTTTGTATTACTATTTTCTACGCTATTTTGAATTTTACCCAAAATAAACCTTACATCATTGTAATAAAGACCCTCTTATAGCTGTCGCAGAGTAGTACGAATATATTCAACAAGCAGATGTTGTATACAACCTGTTAATTACGAACAACTTTTGAAATAGGTACTAGTTCTACAATAATTGCTCGGCAGAGCGCGCGACAGAAGCCAGTAAAAAGTTTTACAAAAACAATGTTGCCCGTCTCAATATAGAACTTGTTGATTGCTTGAATAACGATATATAGAAGGGACAACACTTTGAAGATGAACTTTCATTATGTTTATATGCCTGCCTATATAGGAAGTTTACACCCACCTGTACATCAATTCTAGTATCTTTCAAGTAGGTATACTTAAACTGATGTATCCCATTCGTACATACAAACATACATGGAACATACACGTTCAAAGCCATAAATTAAGCGCAAAAAAGAAATGGAGCAGTAAACCTTTTTTCATTTTACTAGGTACATACAACCTAAAAAGTAATGTCGTAGGCATGACCTAAAATTTTATGGAAATAGTTAATTATATCATGGAGAATAATCACACCCAATGAACCCATCATAAGTTGAGAATGTGAGTAGGTAAAAACTACATGTCGACTCTACTATATACTTTTTACTCTTTGCAACATTACAATGGTCTCAGCAAGCCACCTCGTCCGTCAGCTGTCATCAAGGACGGCAAATATATCGAGACAATGTAGCTGGAACAATTACAGCAACTGAATTGTCTGGACATCTAGCGTTGGCAGTAAGACATAAACATTATGCCTTAGAGAATATGTTGTGGTGGACTCGTCTTACTAATTGTTAGGTACTGGGCTTAATGTTGTGCAAAATTGTCTTAATTAAGTTCTAAAGATTGTTATCATTCAAATTGCTAGTATCATACACTAGAGACAGGTTTGGATGTAATGATCCTTGTAAGTGGGTTAAGTTTATGTCATTTTCTAGCTGCAATTGTGTAGCCACTAAGTTGCCAATTATCATCATGCAGCTTGATAAACTATAGGTCAGCCTTCAACAATATTTTCAGTTTTGGAGTCCTGTAAACACCCTGCATTTAAACTTCAACACGGCAACGCTGGATTACACAGCTTGTTGGTAATCTTACCTATACGCAACTAGGAGTTATTTTAACGTTATTAACGTAATTATCTATAAGAGAGACTTGTGACAAATTTTCTAGTAAATATATTTACAAATCTCTCAACCAACGGAAATTTAAATAAACAGCGACTTCGTCTACAACTCTTCGCTTAGAATCTAAACTTCTAAAGTAACTATTTGCATTCCTTTCCACATCCAAAACAGGCTACTCGGAATTTAGCTTGCTCAAACTTAACCGGTATAAGACCTTAATGTTTAAGTGTATTTGGAATATCGAATCCTTCCTATTTATAGATTTGTAGTCCAATAAAGCGCATGCCGGTTAATCTATTAAAACCTCATTAAAAGTACTGCGCATCGATGTATACAGAAATCTGCCTCAGCAAGCACCTGCCGTTGACATAAATGGAAAGACGACGTTATGGTGACACCTATTAAAATAGTAACATTGAAGATTTTTTACTATTAGGTCTAGTTGAGTTTAACGGACGCGCAGTGCTTTTTAACGGGAACGGGACGACGGCGACAGGAAATATATCATACCATACCATAATGGAATGATTTTATATCTTGCTATTAAAACCAAGAAATATTACTACTATACGAATAACTATCGCAAAATAAACACGTTGCTATAAAGTCAACGATTTTATTACTGTTATCTCAAATATTTTTCAGTCTAAAATAAGAATAATATAAAAGCTAAGTATTCCTGAAAATTACGACAACAATTTTACACATAAGTATATCTTTGCCTATCAAAATTCAAATCGTATCGTCTCCTATAAAACGCCTTTTAGTCCCGTCAATGTCACTGGAGCATTGACGACCACTCATCCAATACCAGCATAACAAGTTGCCACATCACAACCAGGTGCCGCACTGGAAATAGATCGTAAAATGCAGGACGTAATTGCTGGTTCGAGAGCACGCTTTAATTTCCTTTGGAGTGAATTAATCTGCAGCCTGTCAGGTGTCATTAAAACTATAAAAGCTCGTGTTAGTGGGAAAGTCTTGAGTTGAAACAGTCGTTTGTATCGTGTAATTTTATTGGAGACTAGCTGAGCCCGCGACTTCGAACGCGTGGAATTTAACTTAACAAAAATTTAATTTAACAAAAAACGTTCGTTCAGAACGCAGAGTTTACGAAAAGTTAATAATTCTGATAAGAAATAATTAAGTTAATAAAGAAATATCTATGCTAAGTTTTATCAAAGTTTTCTTTATTTACCTATCGCAAAAGCCCGCTCCCGCGTTCTGAGCCCGCGCGACAGCACCCATTTGTTTAATTTTGTTATTCTAAAATAAAAGTAGCCGAAGTTACTGCTTATAACATCAGCTATCTGCCAGTGAAAGTCCCGTAAAAATCGGTCCAGCCGTTTCGGAGATTACCCGGAACAAACATACAGACAGACAGACAGACAAAATATTTTAAACTCGCGTTTTGGCTATGGGTGTCGTGTGTACTTTCATATGCATTTAGTGAAAATGTGTTATTTTGATATTACAAAAAGACACTCCAATTTTATTTATTTGTATACAGGGTGGAGACGACATAACGACGTTAAATTAAAACACCATCACTACTAGTCAATCAAAATACTTTATGATAATGAAATTGGTTGTTACATCAACATACAAAAAGCGAAATTTTCAAACAAACTAATTCCGAAAATAATCTAAACGAAACACAACACCCTTTAGTAATATTATCTACTGACCTCAACTGACCTGTAGGCACTACGGGTAAGATCGGCAACATCGCTTTTGTATACACGTGCGCGCGGTATCTTTGTAGGTTTACCTATAAGAGAGACATACATTCAGTGCACAGTGAGTGCGTGCGACGTGCGTATCGGCTCCGTAATAATTTTATTTTTAAAAATATTTTACTGAGTATTTCGACTAAGTACAGCAATAAAATGCAATATCGTGCTTTAAATAATAAGTGATAGTGTTAGCAGAAACTATAGTGAAGAAACTTCAATGAAATCACAATACTAACAAGCAGTGAAAAAAATCTTAAATAAACAATGAAATCCTTAACTAAGTGCATAAACTAATACATTACAGTGCTTTTCTTATTTGTGACCAAAAATATATCTACAACAAATTAGTTCAATCAACTACAAAGTGAGGAACTTTTTAAATAATGCAGTGAAAAAAAACGGTCAGCTGATTCATTGAGTGATTTGAATGTTCGGCCTCTGCACTCATCCGAGAATATCCGAAGTTACTCGATTACTGTTCACATTGATATAGTTCCACATTTCAACAATAACAGTACGAAGCCTGTTGACGCAGTGGTTAAGGACTGCGCGTAGAAATACAGTATAAACTTAAGTCGATAGTTCGAATCCTCTCACCATTGTTCCCTTTTTAGAATAAATAAATTACATTTATGTTTATGGAACGTAACGAAAGTATAACATTATAAAATAAAAATACAGAGATTAACGTCTCAAACCAGAAGATGGCGCTGCTAATGTAAATTTTAAACTTACGACGTTCTGTATTAAACATGAGTACCATAACTTATCGTCGACCACGCACAAGATCCGAACCAAATGATAATAATCAGTCTACCATTTCACAAACATTAAACTGTACTACAATTAGCATGCCAGAAGTGTCTGAAGATGAAGACGATAACCAAATAAAAAGCTTAAATGAGAAGATAGACTGGCTAACATCACAATTAAACGGTGCACATAGAGAAATTGAACTGTTATCGATAGAAAACAATAATTTAAAGAGTAGTTACAATGAATTGAAAAAAAGAAATGAAATCTACAAAAAACTTGCGAATAGTCCAGCCAAACATAAGGTAGCCACACCTAAGAAAAAATTAGGCAACAACACCAAAACTAAACAGACACAAACAGAAGTATCAAGCAATATCAAAAAGGACATCACTTCTACTACAAATAAAATACCACAGAATAAAAACATCGCTAATGGTAACTCGTCGTCTGCAAAAGATAAAATATGTCTATTGAGCAGTGAAACCTCTAGTAGAATCTATAATACCATTGAAGAAACTGATCTACGTAATTATGATGTTTGTCACTACCGGAAACCAAGATGTGGACTAAAACATATCTTAGATAATATTGAAGGAAAAGTCAGAAATTTTACAAATCAAGACTACTGTGTTATTTTTATTGGCGAACAGGACTTTCGATCTACACGTAATTATGTCGAACTTGTAAAACTTATTCGTGAAAACTTGATAACTTTGACTCACACCAATTTCATAATATGTTTACCCACTTTTAAATGTAATAATAACATTATGTATAACAGTAGAATTGAAACATTTAATAACTTACTTTATATGGATGTAGATACTTATAATTATGCATATATCTTAGATTCAAATCTTAATTTATCCTATGACTTTGATATGTTTAGTTACCGTTATGGGACACTGTCTAGCAACGGTTTAAGAATTGTTGTATCAGACCTAGAAAAAATTGTTCTTGAAATAGCCAAAGTAAATATTAATGATTTGGGACCTCACACTGTTCAAAAAGATCAAGCAGAAGATAGTTTTACCCAAGCCGAAGATAATAATTCTCAGTTTTTTCTATAATTACCTAACTGTCCTACATCAGAATATCGCGGGACTTGGTAGTAAACTGGACAACTTAGTAATTAATTTAGAAGAGCTATTGAATAAGGGAACCTCGGTAGATGTTATTTGTTTATCGGAACATTTTGTAAAAACAGGCTACGAAAATCTTTTATACATACCTAACTTTCGCCCTGCCGCTTTCTTTTCTAGAAACTCAAAACGAGGAGGAACATGTATTTTTGTTAAAGTAGGTTTACAATATAAGGAATTACCTGAAGTGGCAAAACAATCAGTATCTGGTATTTTCGAGTGCTGCGGTATTGAATTAATTTCGCATCACATCATTATTATATGTATTTACAGAATACCGAAATATAACTATGAAATATTCTATGAAAAACTGGATAATATATTGATAAAAAATAATCTACTAAATAACAAAAAAATTATACTATGTGGTGATTTTAATATTGATGTTCTCAAAAGGAACAAATTAACTCTGGAGCTTGAATGCTTTCTTTTGAAATACAATTTAAAACTAGCATTATGCAAGCCTACTAGACTGTGTAGCAACACTTGCATTGATAATTTTGCGCATAACTACCGCAAGAAATGCAAGACCGAAATCATTGATCTTGCCCTCTCTGACCATACATCCCAGATACTCAAAATACCTGTGAATAAGCGATGCAAGTTAAAATTTTGGAAAGTTAAAAAACTTGACATCAATAATCATAATATAATTAAGTTTAAAAGTTATCTGCGATGTCTATCATTTCAGGAAGCGTATAATGCAAATAATGCAAATGAAGCGTATGATAGCTTCCTTGATGATTTTTCGCTGTTATATAGACTATGTTTTCCTGACAAGCTCCTGACCATAAAAACTAACCATAAAACTAAATGGATTTCGCGCGGACTCAAATTATGTAGTCAGAAACAAAGGCAATTACTTTGGGCTTATAGAAATAAACCCAACTTAAATAATAAATTTGCATTTACAAATTATACTAAACGTTATAGAAATATAATTAAATTAACTCAGAAAGCACAGAATAATCATATGATAAATACCGCTACTAACAAATCTAAAGCCACCTGGCAAATAATCAATAAATATAAACTATGTTTGCCACAGGAACAAATCATGTTAATAAAAAAAGATAATTCAACGTTCACACGTTGTGAGGACATTGCAGAAGCGTTTAACAATTATTTTATTGACGAAGTTGAACACAATATCAAATCTGACAGCACACTGAACAATAACAATTTAAAATTTTCTACATCTCAGTCACTATTTATGCCACCAATTTCAGTAAATGACATAATAATAATAACTAAAAGCCTAAAAAACACTAATACTGTTGGTCACGATAACATCTCTACTAAAGTGATCAAATGTGTCATAGAAATTATAGCGCCACTGCTTGCACACATTTTCAATTTGTGTATTACTCATGGCGTCTATCCAGAAAGTCTAAAGAAAGTGCTTGTTAGACCACTTCATAAGAAAAATGACAAAACCGACTTAAAAAACTATAGACCTATTGCAAAAATATGCGTATTCTCAAAAATTTTTGAAAAATATATCTATAAGTCTGTATATGGCTTTTTTGACAAGTATAAATTATTTTGTAAAGAACAAAAAGGCTTTCGAAAGAATACTTCCATAAACATGGCGATATTTGACTTATTATCGGATATAATGACATCTGTGGATAAACGGAACCCAGTATGTGCAATATTCACTGATATGACTAAGGCCTTTGACTTTGTAGACCATAAGATTTTATTAAGTAAATTGAATAGTTATGGTATAAGAGGTAATATCCTAAACCTTTTAGCCTCATACCTCAGTGGCAGATCTCAATGTACTATTATTTCTAGAATATGTCCTAAAAGTAAAATGGAAATTATATACTCCTCTAAAACGAGACAAATAAAGTATGGTGTGCCACAAGGTAGCGTGTTAGGGCCATTACTTTTCTTGATCTATATTAATGATCTACCATCAATAATACAACACAAAATGGTTCTGTTTGCTGATGATAGCACAGCTATAGTAAAATGCTCTAGTCCTAAGGAATATCAAAATAATATCAATAGCTCTCTCCGTGACATTATAAATTGGCTCAATAGTAATAACTTAATAATTAATTTAAATAAGACAAAAGTTATGCAATTTCATCAACGATGCGAAAATTCTGACATTACTATTGCTTATGAAGGTTGTAAAATAGAGGAAGTTGACACAACAAAATTCTTGGGAATAATTATTGATAATCAACTGACTTGGAAGCCACACATAGAAGAGATATGTAAACGTTTAAGTAAAGCTGCATTTGCACTTTTTCAACTATCAAGAAAAATAAGTAAGGAGGCACTTTTAACAGCGTACCATGGTCTAGTGGCATCAGTTCTGAGATATGGTCTAATATTCTGGGGAATGTCGACCGATAGAGATCTTGTTTTCAAAATACAAAAACGATGCATTAGATCAATGTGTGGCTTGCACGTAATGGACAGTTGTATACCTCACTTTAAAATTCTTAAAATTCTGACACTACCTGGATTGTATATTATGGAAACTGCACTGTTTGTTAAATGTAATGAACATCTATTCCAGAAATTATCTGCAGTCAGAAAGGGGCCTATACGTGCCCAATATATAAATCAATTGTCCCAAACCAAATGTCGAACTGCACTTATGAAGAAAAGTTTATTTGGTGCTGCACCACAAATTTATAATAAGATTCCTGATAGAATTAAGACAATGCCATTACTAACATTTAAGAATAGTCTGAAAAAAATATTGATTGAAAAATGTTATTATAAAGTTGACGAGTTTTTAAATGATAAGTTTATATAATATAATATTAGAATTTGACATTTTATATTTTTATGATAATGTACATCCCAATGCATGATTTATTAATTAACTTTATTCATATATTTGTACGCCATATGGCAAAACATAGCGCACTTTCTAATCAACTAAGAACTGTATTCACAAACCTATGTTCACAAATAAATACATTCTATTCTATTCTATTCTACACATTGGGTTGGCACCGTCTTCCCAATAGGTAAGTAGGTAGATAATCTTTCTTAACACTAGGTACACTTTTCACGTTAATTAATCACTAAGTAGTCACATTTTAAACACAATATTTAGGTAGGTACCTAACACTAAGCCGGTATCACACTATTTCTTGTTTACGAGTACACATTTGGTAGGCACCGCACCGCCTTCCCAAATCGCGGCATTTAAAACAACACAATCGTATTATCAATAACATAAGAGTACGTACTAAAACTAGATCTACACTAAATGGACTTACGGCAAAAGAAAAGGAATGTCCAATTTTACACAAAAACAATTAACAATGGCCGCGCGCCTAACAACTCTAACACATTGAAATTATTAAAAAAACGAGCTCTCACAAGGACAGCTAGTCACGCACTGGTGATCGGGAATAAAAAACAAACTCCAGCAAAAGCCTAAAACCCCAGACGATTTCTTTCCTTTCCTTGCACACTAATTCTTCCAAATGCGGAAGTGATTATAAACTATTTTTACTTACTCTTACTTTGTTTGTGCAAAGGTGTCTGATTGGCAACGTAGCCATCTTCCTGTCTGTTTACACTATGCCGACTACAAATCGAATAGTACAGCTCATAAATATTCATTTGCTTATAATATTAAGAAGTTTAACGTTATGGTAATAAGGTCGAAATTTAATCAACAATATTGTGATATTTCTAAGTAACCGATGATTTCTGAGCCGCACTTTTTATTTGGTTTTGTTTTACACATGTAGGTAAATCTAAATGTTTTTGGTCCTTCTAGGTGAATGACCTTATAAACTAGCCCTGCGAAATCGTAATGTATTCACAGCATGTGTTAAAATTCTTAAAGTGAAAACTAATTCCTGGGGCTATACCGTTCAATGCAATTTGATGATAGTTTGTGTACGAACTACTATGGTGATACCCAATATGTGGTTAACATTAACGTTGTCATGTCGTCACCACTCTGTAGATTCTCCGATGGATTACTAAAATTGAGATCTTATTTATTCAAATCAAATAAGATTTTTGATTTGTTCATACTAAACTTTTTTATCCCCTATTTCTACTAAGTATAAAGCCACTTTAACTATGGGTACCTAATCGAATGATTTCATCTATTAAAACGTCTATGATGGTTATAATTCACCCATCAATCACCTCATTAAACACGTTTATAACTTAATAGTGTTAATACATCGCAAGTTTATTCAATAGAATAAACAAGGACATTTCCGTAGTGTGCCTGTGGCACCACAATCCGATATTTAGGTTACAGCCAAACCGAGTCTATTGTGCAAAGTGAAACGTTGTCGTTTAGCGTGTGCCACAAGTTACGAAAGAAAAGTTTATGGGTTAAGATTTGTGGGTTTCTGGGGATAAGCTCTCAAAGTTGGACAGAAAAATATACAAATTTCATTATTATTTTTCCTCTTATTTTAAAAATAATGGGATTGATTTCTTGTCTATCTTAATTTGGCTTGTATTATAATCTATATTTAACACTGAACCAAAAAATACTATAAAATCCAGCCAGTGACCAAAATTTTAATGATTTTTTTTAAATTTTTCACTCTTCTGACGGCTCCGAACGTCGGATAATGTTAAGAAGGACGGACCAAAACAGAATTGCTGTTGTTAGAATACGTAATGTGGGGCTGTCCTGAGGGGGACCGATGACATCACAGACATCTCAAGAAACCAGTAGATGCGAGCAGCGGAGGATTGCGAGTGGAAGTTATTAGGGTAAGCAATCTACTATACAACGTGCCGACCGGTGTTGACGAACTATTTGCGCAGTGGTTCGAGTTTAGGCCGCCCAGCTCACTGCACCGGGTGGTTACGGGTTCGATTCTCGTCAGGGTATATCTCCGAGATGGCTTTTTCGTAATTTGTCCCGGTCTGGGTGTTATTGGGATCACCCCAGTCCATTGTGCGGTACCCATAGTACAAGTACGGTACCTATAGTTGCTTAGTTTGGGACCATACAGTTGATGTGTTCGTCTGGCGATATTTTATTTATTTATTAAATGTCTAGCAATAAACGTTTTCCGCCTGGTGAATGGATGGATTAACTCTGTAATATTTAACGTGCAATCGCTTTCGCTCATCCCCTATTTCGATAGCTTGGAATGTTTTATTCAGAGTCGCGACTCGTTAGCGTGGCGCATTGTGGTCGCTAAACAAACCGTCAGGGCGGCCGGTCCCTCAATGCATGCCTGATTTTTCACGAATAATATAATTTCGCTATCGGTACATATCCAAACACGTGCCGTGGTATAAAAGCCAGCTGACGTTTTTCATCGCGTCTTTTTAGCAACAGTCCTTGCGCACTCCAAACTTGAGAGACAGCTACATAGAGGAAGCTACATAGGCAGCGTAATGTATACCTACGTTTGCATTGACGTGCAAGCCGAATTGCATCTTGTTACCATTTAGTAAAGGTCGATTATTATTGTCTATTCTTTTTATTATTAAGACAAAAAGTAATGTTTACGATGTCTTGCATAAAATAGACGAACAGAATGAGTGAGTGGTACCCAAGGGACTCTAAAAGATGTAGAGGCTATCAATCATGTAGATGGGAAGATGATTTGAAGCTCACTGCCGGCCCGAACTGGTGAAGAATTACGCGAATTATAATTATTTTTTGTTAATTAAGTAGTGTATCTCTCAGTTTATAAAGTAAGTATATTTTTTATTATTATTATCTTTGACAGCTCGACAATCTTACACCCATACCAATAAACATTTCAATAATTTCTTTATAATTTCTTAGCAAAGTCAAAACGATACTTTTACTGAAAAACAAATAGTCACCCGTATACCTACATAGGCGGGTAATACAATCAAACATAATAATATATATTTGTTTCCAACAAAAGTTATCAAAATTATGTTGACACCAGGTAATAAATATAATTAAAAATACTTAAACAAGTACCACAATTTAATAGTTAAGTCACTATCCTAGAATACTCCACGCATCAGAATTACACATTCATTTGTCACTCACAAAAGCAGCCAATTGCTCCACCATACAATCACGTGTTCGAAACTGTCATCAGAGCAAGACACCTGCAAATGGCTAAAAATAACGCTTCCCCTTTATAAAGTGTCTATGTTGACGTACAAATTGCTTTTCACCCTACACGAATCATTTACATTTGCTTTTTCCAATGCCTAAACAACCCTTTTATTCCAGGAACGGAAACTTTAATTGACAAGCGAATTTGTTAAATATGACAAGTACTGTCGGTGATAAAATAAAATGTTTTTGATTAAAATTTCTACTCGCCTTTCTTAAAAGCTGCAGAATATAAAGTCACAGTAGCCAAGCGAACTTAATATTTTTTAACTTAATTATTGACTGTTTCGTTATGGAGCTGCGATATAGACGGACAATAACATTAATAAATAACATAAATAATTAATTGTATGTCCCATGTGTACCGAAATTGTATCCACGGTGAAAATGCATAGGTCCATATTTCAGTGAGTGAAAACAAATAAGTATTGTATTTAAAATAAAAATAATATCATGAAACGGATGCCATCAATATAATACGCGCAACAAAATAAAACCCATCCATAGTATCAGAACATCCAATTATTTTGCAACAACAAAAATCAAAACGAGTTCTCTCGACGTCTGTACTCGCCCACAGTTGGGTGATTCGAGAAAATGTCCGACTAATTACAGGCTAGCTGCCATTATACTTGCAAGTAATTTGCTTATTCCGGCTGTGTGCCTTGGACATCTGTGCGTCAATAACAGCTATTACGGTAGCTTACAACCATTGTCGTCATAATAAATCTGCGGGACATGAAAATAAAAATTACTTTTTTGAGTGAAAGATACGTTTTATGCATGCAGTTAATGTTGATCAAAACCGGTCGTGTTTTGTTTTATATGTCTTACTAGCGGCCCGCCCCGGCTTTGCACGGGTACATTGCGGTTAAATTATTCAAGTTTTAGTAAGGATCCCTAATTTTTTTGAAAATATATTATAGCCTATGTCACCCGGGGATAGTGTAGCTTCCCAACAGTGAAATAATTTTTCAAATCGGTTCAGTAGTTTCGGAGCCTATTCATTACAATCAAGCAAACAAAGTTTTCCTCTTTATAATATTATTATTATTATATTATTAGTATGACAAAGGCGACGCGGATAGTGGGACAGAGAGAGGGGAAAGGTGTTTCGTTTCTAGCTGTCTCACTCATCGTTCAAAACGCAGCTATAAGGACCTATGCACACTACGTTTTTAAATGCGCGTCGACGGCGCGCTTTTTTCCTACAGAGCAGTTTGTTGTCGTTTGTATCGATACACACGCGCGTCGACGGCACGTTTTAAAAGCGCGGTCAGGTGAGCAAAGATCTACAGGCTGCGTCTGACTAGCGTGTGTATACAAACGCGCGTCGACGGGGCGTTTAAAAAACGTGGTGTGCATAGGCCTTTACATCTACTTTACGTCGATCTTCTATGAGAGGGTAGTACTGCTAGGGTTGAACCAGACGTTGTCTTACTAGAAAGCGAGATCAAGAATGCAAGAACAAGTTCGACACCACTAGTTGCGTCTCTGATTAAGTGCGCAGTGACAGGATGCGACACCAGTAATCATAGCAAATTTCGCACCGAAGCACCTGATGCAATCTTTGTTTTTTATTGCTTTTCCCCAAGATTATATCAATGCCGGTATAATTTTAGTATGATAATTATAGACAAGTGCTTTTGACGGTCGGTTTATTCTACAAAAACAAAATAAAAAATAATCTTCAGAACCGAAGAAAATATAATGTGTCACAACTACTTATACATTATAAGCAACAAACTAACCACAAGCCTAGTGGGATACCTAGGGCCTTAAGAACTACTTTTTAAATTCAACCTCAATGGTGGACACTTAGGGTGGAAGATTGTACAAGATTTCGCGAACACCAATCAACGGGATATAGTCCTTCTATTTAAATTTATTATCCAAATCTACAATGCCCGAATCCTCAATAGATTTCAAAGTTGGAAACGTATTGCTCATAAATAATTCAATAACTATCTGAATTCAATCATAATTACACAATACATAATTAAGCTCCATTATGAATGCTATCAAATATTGAACATTACTGCTATAAACGGTCGCAACAATGAGCCTGCCAATCGGTTACATTATATATTATAATTCCATACAATAGTGCTACAACACGGACAAACATCGCAAGGGGCTTTTAATTATGTACCTATAGTTCCTATAGATCGACCTTCTCGATATTTGAAACGGTAGCCGGCCTAGAATAAGCTAATCATACGCAAGAAATTCTTATAAAATCCGCCACATACTGACGTTTATATTGGCGAATACTTTGTCATAAGTAAAAACGCAGATTGTAAACGCAATATTTAAAAAAAATCGCTCGAAATACGAATCTTGGTGCTACATTTTCACTTGATTGTTCTATGCAAGGGATTTTAGTGATCAATAAAATACAGGTTGAGTTTTAATGATTGCAATTTAATTTTTTTTATTTTTTTTATTATCGCATTAATTCAAAAGTTATATCAAAATAAAAATTAATTTTTGAATCCAGTACCGAAGACACGCCGACAGCTCCCGAACAAACCCGAGCACGTGTGACGTTGTAGTATAGAGATAAACATGTCGCAATAGCCTTGTTATAAACTGCAAGTAAGCAATACACTTGCTTACCGGACATGAACTAAAAAATAAGTAGAATATATGTGTAAGCACTACGTGACTAGGTGCACGTACAGTTAATGTAATGATTTAGTATATAAGCAATTAATGTAAGCTATGTAAGGGTTGATTAATTAAGAATATACGAAGGAGTGCACAGCATGTAAGAGTGTTTAATATTAACCAACCAACACCACACATTTTTCCATTATTACATGGCGACCCTGGGACTTAATTCGAACCGTTGAAGACGAAAACTTGGACCAAGAGATGGAAGACCGATATATAAATTTTGATCGGGGAAGATTAAGAACCGTTAGAAGAAGACCACCACTACAAGTTATCTAATACCGAGGAGTGAAGAAATTACAACGATATGGAAGAACAACGAAGCATGGTCAATATTATGGAAATATGAAGAACAATGGATTGGTTGACACTAAAGAATAATGATGTTAACATAGATTGCACATCTCAAGAAAGAATAAATTGAATGATGATGATTTGACGTGACGCCGACGTTGCCGCTGCCGAGTTATAAAGAAGATTAAGAAGATGGAGAGCAGAGTGCAGGGAGCTGTTAAGAAGCCTTTACCAGGGATTGGGACCGTCTCCATGACAGTATTATAAAGAAGCAAAAAATGAGAAGATTTCAGCGCATTAAATATAACGAATATAAGTTTGCTTACGAGGTAAGGAAATGTTGTTGAATCGCAGATTGTGGTTAATTTTTTTAGATTATTATTGAGTTTATTGGTTATTATTGAGCTTCAGTGTTTTCTGATGTAATTGAAATGGCGGAATTTGATTTGGAAACCGCATTATCTTTGCTGCCAGTAGTAAGCAACGAAGAGGAACAGATTAGGAAGTTAGTAGATGGAATTATTTTTTATAAGGATACTATAAGAACGGAGGATCATAGATTATTGATTAATTTTGTGCTGAAGACAAGATTAGACTATAAAATACAATTTAAATTGAAGCAAGCTTATGATACGGTTGAGGAATTGATTAACGATATTAAGAAATATGTGTTACCGAAGAGATCTTATATTAGTTTGCTATCGCAGTTACAGAGGTGTAATCAGGGACATAGGTCAATAGAAGAATATGGTAGTGAGATAGAAGATTTGTTAGCTAAATTAACCATAAATCAGGCAGATGGAAATGATGCTGCATATGAGATATTGAGGCCAATCAATGAAAATATAGCAATTAAAAGGTTTGCTTATGGATTAAATAACTTCAGGTTAGGTACAATAGTAGCATCGCGGCAAGTATCTTCGATTAGGGAGGCCATTAGTTTAGCGATTGATGAAGACGAATTGTTACCAAAGCCTTCGACGTCATGTTTTAGTTTTCAAAATCGATTTTCAAGTAAATATCAACCGCGTAGAAATAATAACAATGTATTTCATAATAATTATAATTATGGCAGTAGGATATTTCCGACTCAGCAAAGTCAAGCAAATGTAGATCGTGAGCAGAATGCGCGCAGTAAGCATAACTCGCAGAATAAAAACGTGAAGCGTGTGCATAATAATAGTGATAGCCGTGTAAATGTTCTGTCGTCAACAGAAAATGTTAATAGCAAGTTTACGATGACTCAACAGGATAGAGAGATTTTAGTACCATTCGAGAATAAGGAAGAGTGCGATTCTATAGATATTTTAACGTATGATAGTAGAAATGAGGTTAGTTTTAAATGTCTTAATAGGAATATTTCATTACTGGTAGATTCTGGAGCTAAGTTATCAGTTGTTAAATATGAGTGGTTAATAAAGTTTGATGATGTTAAGATATATCCAAGTTCGATGATAATTAGAGGAGTTTGTGGTGACTTGAAGGCAATGGGATATGTGTTTTTGGAATTAGTACGTGATAATTTGCGGATAAGGCATAAGTTTTATGTGTTTCAAGGACTTCAGTGTAAGGCTGACGGTATAATGGGAGAAGATATATTTTCGAAATATAATGTTGTTATTGATTACGAGACTAGAAGAGTTAGTTTGAAGGAATCAGAGTTTAGTGAGAGAATATTTTTTGTAATGTCTAATATTGAAGGAAATTTTATTACAGTACCAAGTCGATGTGAGATAAGTAAAGATGTAAAAGTGAGCAAAAAAGGTGATTATATTGTAGTACCAGAGAAGATAAACTATGGAAAAAGTTCTAATAATTTGACGGTCGATAAATTATCTAGAACTGTTATTAAATCAGATGTATTAAAAGAGGTGAATTCGAGTAGTGTTTTAGGATTTACACGAACTCAGCGTAAGAAGAGGAATAGAAAGACGAATCAGGAGTCTTCTTATCAAGAGGAAGATTTTCAGAGTTCGAGTCTAAATAGGAATGAGTCTTGCTTTAGTCAGACTGATCAACCTAGGGTTGAAGATATCGTTAAAAAACCATTGAGTTGTAAGAAATTGATTTTTTGTAAAGAGGATAAATTTAATAAGGTTAAGCGAACCTTAAGAATGGTCATTACCCCAGAAAAGTTACCATATGTCTCAGAGAGTTTGTTGTTTTCCGAGTCTATTATTTATTTGAATCAAGATTCTTTATTAACGAAGGCACGCCAAGACGTAGCGTTAAAAGAACTTGAAGGGATGTGTATGAAATTAAATATTGTAAGACTCGTTGTAGTTCAAAATGAGATGAATAAATGCATTGTAGAAAGATTTATAAATGAGGTCTCGAGGTTAGAAAAGATGGATACGAAATTTCCAAGATTATGTATAATAAAAGGTGTAAAGAGAATAGAAGATGAGAATTTAAAAATAGATATTTTGAATGATTATCATATATTGTCCACTTGTAGACATACAGGAAAGACTAGAAGGAAGCATAATATTAAAAGGAAATATAATTGTTATGGAAAGTATAGTGATAATGCTAAGAATGTATATAAGTGTTGTAAATGCCCTACCACATGTTACGACTTTGAGATGACCACAGATTAGATTAGGAATATTCTAACGATACAATGTAAGTTGTCTTAGTTTGTAGAAATGTATCTTAAACATGTATGTGTCAAATCTTGAAGTGTGAGGCTTTACTTTCGAAGGGAGGAAGGCCTAGCGTTTCGGGGGAGGTGTAGTATAGAGATAAACATGTCGCAATAGCCTTGTTATAAACTGCAAGTAAGCAATACACTTGCTTACCGGACATGAACTAAAAAATAAGTAGAATATATGTGTAAGCACTACGTGACTAGGTGCACGTACAGTTAATGTAATGATTTAGTATATAAGCAATTAATGTAAGCTATGTAAGGGTTGATTAATTAAGAATATACGAAGGAGTGCACAGCATGTAAGAGTGTTTAATATTAACCAACCAACACCACACATTTTTCCATTATTACAACGTCATAATGTTAGTTTTCCCTCATTGCGGTTCATATAGAAATAATAAGTACAGTGTTTTGATCTATTTAATTTTGTTGTCATTGTTAAAATAAATAATAAATTTTCAATATTATTGTCTAGTCACGTGTAATAGCCCTAAACGCTGTACTGTTATTAAATAGCTATAACATTATGACGTCACAACTATAACGTGACCAAGCATGGCGCGTTTATAGTCACGTGATCTTTTTTTAAATTCTATCAGTTTTTAATTGAATATAATTAATTGAAAAAATATTTTTTCTTGTTTTTTGCTTTAAATATCAATATTATTATTAATAAAGTTTCAAAATACATAAAAAAAAACATTATTTTTTTTCAAATTCCCAATTGCATTTTCCAATAGACCAAAAGAGAAAATATATAAACACAATACTTACTCCCGATAAAAGACCATAGTTCATTTCTGGGCTTAGATTTAATACATAGTGTAAATAGTAAAAAATTGATACTCTCTTAAAGTCTTCAATTACCTTCTTTAATGACGATTCTTTTAAGGTTACCGCCATTATATCAAGCTACTGTAACTTTATGACAAGAAGTTATGTTGGACAAACAAAAACACTCGTGTGTACACCACGTTAAAGGCGATAGTAAGATAGACGATCGGACATCCCATTCACGTGCGGTATTTCAATATTATCGCGGACCTTGTCAGGTGAACAATGGACTGAAAGCTAAGAGATGAAGTGGCATCGTTAGTAGAAAAACCGCTGCGGTGCCCACGATTAAGCTTTAACACAAGCAAATAAGAACGGTTTTCCTTTGGTGTTCCAATAATTACAAAAATGTTGATAGAAAGGACAATTGTGTCAAGGATGCGAGGTGGTCACTCCATTTGACAAATGTCCAACCCTGGGCAAGTGATGTAAATAAATATTTTTGTTCTATTTGATAGCGAGTTTCATTTTAATTATTATCTTGGTTTAGTTTGCTGCGTTCTTTAATCTTCTGAAAAGTAACTATGAAATGGATATTACTTAAATCATATTTTTTTATACAAAAATGTCGTCAAACAATCGTACGACTCGCCTGACGTTAAGCAGTTACCGTAGCTAATAGATGCTTGCAATACCTCGCATGTTGCCGACCTGAAGAGGAGTGGTATAGAGGGAGGGGAAGGAGGGGGTGGGGGCCCAGTCTGGTCTCCCGGCTCAAATTCAAATTCAAATATTTTTATTTCAAATAGGCCAGATTAACTGGCACTTTTAAAAAGTCAAGAACTAGGTGCATGTTCCAAAACAAAATCCTATGGAGAAGAACATGCAAGAAACTCCATGGATACATTTTCTTTTCTCTTTTTTAAAATTATGTTTGTTTATTTACAGTAGGTATTTAGAGATGTGAGGACAATGTAGGTTAACGCATAAGGCATCACAAATAAAGAAGTAATAGGCCCAGAATATTGCCATGTCATAAACTTATATCTACTAGGAAGTTATGCTATATTAATGCATCAGTGCTTACATGGTGCTCACATTTTAACATTTTGTCATTATTGTTACAATAGGTATTATTTTGCTGTCTATCATTTGATTAAGTACCTACTTTAAATTTATACAATTCAAGTATACCACAATTGAATATGATTTGATCCTTTTCTTGTCGTACGAAACGTGGCTATAATAGCGACTTTATGCCAATTTTCTGTGAGAGGATGGTACTACCCGATTAGAGCAATTTATTTAAATTAAGCGGTAAGTAGATACTTGAAAAAAAAAAACACATATATAGTACAAAAATGAAAACGGGCATAGTTATAGGTATAATTGTGACATCAAAATCTGTCGTTACCGGACAGGTCTATTTATTATATATTCTATGACGTAATAAACCCTATTTTATAACCGACGCATATTAGGCAGCGCTCTATTATTATTTAATTAGAACACTCGGGCTTATATTTTTTAATTAAGTATTGTGGCGTTATAAAGTTTTATTGGCCACTAACCACGCTCGCCAACAATATAATATTAAACTTGTGAAATAATAACGTACCTAAGTATCCCTGGGTTATTGAATTTTTATACACTTTATTCAATTTACTGCGGCCAATTTGGAAAGTTTCACTAACTTTATGCGTTTGGGTATAAATGTTTGTGAATTTAATATGAAAATTTGGAAAAGTTGATTTATGAGCAAGTTTTAACTTTATGATGTTTTATTTTTATTTAATTAGCAGTAATAGCAAATGCAAATCCCATGGACTTTCAAAATGCACAAGCGAATAATAAGTCCAATAGAAAATCTGCCAAAACTGGCGTATTCAGCTACTTAATACGTCACTTTTGACAGTATTGCGAGTCAAGCGGGACGCCTTAAGAAAAATATCTAAAAATTACAAGTTGTAAGTGCCCCCGCAGGCACTTTGATTATACAATGTATACCTATATATTATTTTCAATGGAAACCTAAAAAGTTTACCTAAAACAAAATTCTCCAATCTCCCAATCCAGACCCCTATAATCCGATTTGTATTCACACCAAAAACTTGTTAAAAACCCTTCAACAGTGGAGGCAATGAATATATTTGGAGCAACATCAGCAATAAACACGCGGGCATTAATAAACATGATGCGCGATATTTTACGCGGGCAGATTAAACACATACATTCTATGAGGCCTCCGGGAGACGTTTAACTAACTTAGTTGGGTCAAAGATTATGGTACCTGTAAAGTTTTGCAGAATGGTTGTTTTTATATTCATAAATTTAGGTGACAAGGTAATAAGTATTCTTCGTTAGCGGAAAAGGAAATATTGTGTTTATGATCACGATGCTTGAGAACTTTAATATCGCGATTTAGGTTTAGGGAGATATTTTTATGATTATTTTGTATTTCATTATCTGGAATAACATGCGACTAGTGATAAGTGTGATGAGATGACTATGTGATAGGTGTGATACGATGAGTGTGAATGTGGATGGAACATATACCTACATTACTTAGGTACTTACATAGTTAGTATAACTTAAGGATGGATAAGGTGTGTGTCAAAAGATGAGTAGATTGTATTGTGATTGCAAATTGATAATGAAAGAGATTCAAGTGAAGGTAACTTCAACGAAACATAATAATAGTTTTTCTTTAACAGAAAACCGTTATGATGGAATAGGTACTTACGTCACATTTTCGTCCACACCAAACAAGAGCTTGACCCCAGTTCTGGAAATAAAAAACAAACAATATGCATATCTACGATAATAATCTTTGACGCATCATTGCAACATCCTGTTGTTTGAGCGTATAATGGACATGAAGTTGTCTAAAAAAACTGTACAGAATTGTCTCTGACGACGGTAACCGTGGATAGAGTCTGTTAAGTTTAGTTTATGCGTCCTCTAGTGGCACATAGTTTTTATCTCTTTGTTTAATAAACAAATAGTTAGTGCATATTTTCTTGAGTATTATTCTCTTTTAGTCCGTGGGGATGTCTGAGTAAGAAATTCGTCTGCGGCTGATAGTTTAAAATGCTCCAATAGGATTTTTTTTGGCAGACCTTTGAAATTCGGTAACCTAGACTGGGTCCGCAAGGAGCATTATTGTTCAAATTCTCTTTGTTTTGAGTATTATGACAAAAGGCTTGCGCCTTACTACATTCGAACCAACTATAAACTCTGTGGAGACAGCTCCAAAGCAAAAAACTAAGTAGCAAATACTTACTATTTCAGAGATTTGTTTTCTCTTTGCATAGAAAGTGCACATACAAGACGGAACACTACTCAGAAATCATTGCAAAACTCCGTTATTCACCACTTCACAAATGAAGTCCATAACATTATCCACGTTTCCCTTCCACGGACGGACTTTTAATGCGGAACAGCATTTCCAACGTGTTTGGTTCATACATGGCATTTCGTTGTTGTAGGACCGATACAACCAATTTCGGTGGACCTTCCTCTCTTCCTGCGTTTGCACGGAAATATACGTGAATCGCGGGAGTTCAATAGTGTTGAAAGGGTCCAGGGAAATTGGTTGCTTTATACGTGAGAGCATGCTTCATTTGTTCTTCGCTTGAGGCGCTAGCACCCGCACCATTGTTTATGAGAATAGCCAATTATGTCTTTACAACACACTTTCTTTATACTTTATGGTATTTTTTACACAGTACTGTGGTGCAGTTATTACAACGGCTTATTAAAAGTTCCGCACAATATTGTTTGTCTATGGCTTTGTTCTGAACTTTCAATCTTGTGAAAAAGCTTTCCCTAGGTATGTTTATGTTTATAGAGCCTGACTAAAATACGGTTTATGTGACTACTTACAAAATTAAATAATAAATTACAACATGGTTGGTTGTGCCATCTTTAGGTTTTTGTATTATTGTAGTATTATATTTATTGTAGTATTATAATAAGTAAGTATGCACGTTCTTGCAATAAATAAATATTTAAACATTTAACATTTTAAACTCTATTTACCTTCAATTAAAACTCATAATAATGTTGAAAATAAACGTATATAAAAACATTTTAAACCCAGCAACGATCGGTACACTCGCGTACAGCGCGAGCCGGGAGGAACGAGTATTTTTTCTAAATGGGCTGCTTGGTATAAACCTCGCGGGGACAATTTACACCGACCGGCCAACTGATGTGATTGTTAACTATTAGTACAAAGATTATAAGTTGCTGTTATGGCCGCACGATACTCGGCTGAACATCCTGGCCCATCTTTGGATTCTGTCCAATTAAATGTTATTGGGTTTGAATTCCATTCGTGTTAGAAATACATTGATAAAAAATATATATAGATGCTTAGGAATGGTTTTGAGAACTTAATGGAGAGAGGAATGTAATAATTTCATATGCTTCAAAATAACTTCCCATTAATTATTTTTATTTATTGTTTAAATATTAGAGTTCAGAGACGATCTAGTTTTAAGATACTTATAAAAAGACAGTGTATTGCCTGACACTAACAGTTCATGTTACAATAACAAGACTCTACAGATAAAACAAACAATCACTACCCCGAGGATTTTTTAAACAGTAACTTTTTTTTTTTTTTTTAGTTCCGACTTCGACGCGGTGGCATGAAACAAAATACGCGTCGAAAAGGGGCAGAATAATACAAAAACACCGTGTAATCACTGATCCGACCTAATTTTGAACGCTATACGTCATATGAATAACGACGATAGAGCGTTGGATTGGAACTTGGATTGTTAGTAGAAATCGTCAAGCTGTAAGCACGAGTATTTGATTTAAAGACCCGCCTTTTAGACAGGAATATATTTGCGTTGGTAGTTAATTAAATAAATAAATATCGATGACACCAACTGTATGGTCCCAAACCAAGCAACGCTTGTACTTTAGAGTGCCGTACAATGAACTGGGGGCGATCCCAGTGACACCCAGGCCAGGGCATATTACGCAAAGGCCATTTTCGTAATAAACCCTGGCGGGAATCGAACCCGTTACCACCCGGTGTAGTGAGCCGAGCGGCCTACGCTCGAACGACTGCCAATTAAAATACTTATAATAGATATACTATTAATAAATAGTTCAAAATATTACTTACAGTAGTTCAATTAATAGCATCATGCTGATTGAGAGCGTTAATTAAGCCTTCAATTTTAGAAACTTTTAAAATAAATTGCTTTGATATATTGTTTTGTAGCAAAACTTTTTGTTTTATTGGAAATAGTCTCGCTAAAGTATTTTACTTTACATTGGACCTAATGTAATACTATCTACATAAAAGCCCAAACCTACTCGTCAACTGGATAGTTACTTTACTTTTATACACGAAATCGGCCGTAGATAATCTTTCATCTAAGGGCCACTAAAGAGCACCATCAAGGGATATCGTAAATTACTTCACGTCATGTGAGCGAACCGTTGACAAATGACATGTGTTTGGTCCCCACATTTTATTTTTAGAACGTCCCACACACTGCTGTATGTAATCAGAAACCTTACTAGAAGGGACTTATACAAATGGACTCCATGGATACTCACCATCCATTTCATTTTTTGCGAATGTATTTTGAATTTGGAATAAAATCACTTATTTTATTCCCCCAACGGGGCTCGTTCGAGATATCAGCCAGGGTTGAGTACGAGCGAACTGCAACAAGTGGAGATGTCACATCTTGCCCATAAGCGCTTCTGCACACAGCTTTACGACTTATGCACTTGATTGTACAGTAGGGGTATGAAAACCTTAACCAGTTTTCAAATTGATTCATTTATCATATTGCGAGCACATATTACTTTTTAAAACGAAGTCAAATAACAGATAGTTGCACAGAAAATGCTGTTCTAACTGTTCGAGAACAAAGTTTAAATTTCCTCAGAACAAAGTTGTTTGATTTTTTTTAACTTGTCTAATGGTTTGACCTGCCATTAATATTTTTGATAAACGTAGTAATTATATCCTCTTTGGTTTTTATGTTTATTAAAACTATTGTTATCCCCAGTGTCTGTCAATGTCACATACTACACACGTAACATGGTGACAATCATAAGTTGATAATGTTATTAAAATGTTGACAGCACTGCTTTTTGCACTGGAATGGTGGCATTACTGTTTCTTACACTCGTGCAAGCAATAGTAGCCTCTAATATAGTTAACCTTTTAATTCCCCGACTGTACATTCATAATTAATAGCAATTTGTGGTTCAAAATATACTATTTGTAATTAGTATTAGAAATAATTGAGAAAATGTGTACACTTACAAAAATATGTATTTAATTCGTATATAATTCAGCTGATATTATTTACTCGTAAAGTATAATAATCGTAATGGCTCTAATAAAGACATAATTTTTGTTTAGTAACATAACAATTTTTTGTCAGTTCTCTTAATGAATTCCCATTAAAACTTGATCTCTCGTTTCACGCTGGATTGCTAGACAGGTAATTCAACTTGATGGGTCTGTGTATATTGGATGATATGAGGCGTAGATTTAGATGCTGCAGGCTATATCCCATGATTGCTGAACATCAGGAAACGAATGCTATTTTATGTAATTCAAAGTAATTTCTGACGTGACTGTAAAAAGTCGATAACTTTTTAATTATAACAACCATTTACATAGGTAAAATATATTTACAAAATATCTATGCTTTATTTTTTTTTATGTAACAAAGTCGGCACGGGCACCTGCTGTTAAGCAGTTACCGTAGCTTATGAATGCTAGCAATACCAATGGCATTGCTCGTAGGTTAGCGACTTGAACAGAAATAGGATAGAGGGAGGTGAGAGGTGGTTGGGCTTCCTGCTCTCTCACTCATCGTATGAAACGCAGCTACTTTACGCCGATCTTCTGTGAGAGGATGGTACTACCCCTGTCGATCCAGCCCGTATGTGAGATAATAATAATAATATAATAATAATAAACTTTATTTACACAAACATATTTAAACAAAAGCACTTACAATGTAATTTACACTAAATTCGACATACAAATATGTAGGCGCTTAAAAGTTGCAGTGTGCTGATGAACTCTGGTCCCCATGGTAAGATTTAACTTGTGTTATGGGAACCAGTGCTCTCACAATATCCATGAACCATCAATTTGGATTAGTAGCCAGTAAAGGTGGTTGGCGGGTACATACATTACAATCTTAAAAAAAAGCAGAAAAAAACAGAGAGATGTAGTTGGCTATAGCTTAACTCTACAACTGTGAACATGTCTCTACCACCGTGGACTTGCGAATGTAGACTCTCCATAGGTACCTACTTTTAGGGTTCCGTAATTGAACTAGAAACCTTTATAGTGTTAAAACGCATGTAATTTCATGTCGAAAGTGAATCGCCCAATTATAATAATACATCAATTAAAGATTCATCAAGATGACACTTCACAAGACTTAATGCATATACTTTTGCCATTTACCAGTTTATTATGTTTTTATGTACCGACAATCATGATTAAATTTGAACTTTATAGCTTACGAAATAAACATCTCGGTAATTTTTTGGATTCGCAAATTCTTTTGTAAAATTTCATCACGAAATTATCAAGACTGAATATCATAACTGAAGCTTCAAGTTATGTTTAACTAATTTAAATATTTTATGATGGTACTTACGCGATATTCGGTTTAATCGTTTCATAACAACGTATTTAAAGCATACGACGTACCGAGATGCTTGTACCCCTGGGCATGATAAGACAATATTTGGTGCTTAGAAAAAATCCATAGCGACACTTTACGACATTGTAAAAAGGTTGACAATTGAATGGGAATTTGTGAGTTTATCAGCAAATAAAGGATGAGTTTTGGTAATAAATATTTTCGCAAAATGGCGTTCTCGGAACGATGACTGAATTACACGAGCTCTCGAGTCTACTTTTATATGCACGGTAGCTGAGTTCTGACGCTTTTAGAGTTCCGTATACCTGCTTTTGATTTAGATACCGCAAAGCAGCTTCACTTGTAATATTGTCAAATTATTTATACAGCCAAGCTTTAGCGAATTGACTACAGCTTATATATGGGCCATCTTTACAGGGGTATTACTTGTACCATCTTCTCACGGACGATTGGCGTACCGTACTATTTTGTACAATAAGTGAGAGAGTCAGGATACCAACCAACATCAGTCAGGTCGTACGCTTGTACACACACTTTTTGTATAAAAAAAGTGATAGGTATGGTCATATTGTTTTCTTATTCACGCGAATACTACACATTGAAATAAAACTATTTTACGGATTTTATATACACAACACACAAAAAACATAAAAAACTATATAAACGCGATAAAATCCGTAAAATAGGTTTATTTCAATGATAGGTATGGTATTTAGGAATTTGGTAAGAAAAATAATGCAAAAATAATAATACATTGTGACAAAGCTTTAAAAGTAGGTACTTAAGTTTTTTGATTTTCTCGACACTTGCAGATTATGTTTAGTATGATACTAACCTAGATAATGTATTCTATAGTTTAATTCTTCACGAGTAGGTATAATAAAGTGATCATAACACATCATAATTATTGAACAATTTGAAAATCTGTAAGGAACCCACCCAATAGTATAGATTTTTAGAATCATTTTCCTTTTTTAAACATTCGCTTCCTCTATTCTCCGTTTCTTTAAAAGCGTACATAAATTATTAATTAGACGACGATTTCCAGAAGTCTTTTGCTCTCGGAAAGCTAAAACGTGGAATGAATGTGATTTAGGATTTCGTTTCATAAATATATAATATGTTGGAAATGATTAAATCTCACGTCGTTAAAAATATATACGCTCATTTTATATGGAAGATATACTAACGTATCTATTCAAATTTAGAGATGCCATTAAGTTTTTTTTTTTTACTAGTTGAGGCCGCGACTTCGTCCGCGTGGAATTTAACTTAATAAAAAAGCCCGCTCCCGAGTTCTGAACCCGCGGGTAAGGACCCACTTTTTAAAATTTTATTTTTCTAAAATAAAAGTAGCTTAAGTTACTGCTTATAACATCAGATATCTACCAGTGAAAGTCCCGTCAAAATCGGTCCACCCGTTTCGGAGATTACCCGGAACAAACACACAGACAGACAGACATATTTTTTTTTATCCGGTTTTTGCTATAGGTGTCGTATTTACTTTCGTATGCATTTAGTGAAAAGGTGTTATTTTGATATTACAAACAGACACTCCAATTTTATTTATTTGTATAGATATACTGACGTATCTATCCAAATTTAGAGATGTCATAAAGTTTTTTTTTATACAACAAATTTGGCAAGCGTTCGCCTCGCACGCTGTCGACTTGAAGGGTAGTGAGTAGAGAGAGGAGAAGGGGGTTAGGTTTCTGACTTTCACTCATCTGTGAGAAAGCGGGGCTACCCTAGTCGAGCCAGCCCGTAGGTAAGTACTTATAGTGATTTTTATTCTAGTTTATTACAATGCTTAAAGATCATAGTAACACAGTAATGCTCTAATAATTCAATATTGACTACGTACGTTCGCCTTTAATGCGCTCGTGAGGAAGAAATTGCAATCCCTAAATCTTCAACCTATTTAGTTTTAAATAAACAAAAGATATCGTCAACTTTTCACTTTGCATACGTTGCAAGTGGTGTAACAATAATAAAAAAGTGTTGCTAGTGTAAAAAAATATTATATCTTGGTAATAATCGAAAAAGTCCGTCTCTCCCGCCGGTCCATCTCTCCTGGAATTACCCTATAGTATGAGCAGTAGTCAATAAGTTACAACTTGGCTCTAGCTCTTTAACAACTGTATGGCAATCGCCGTTAGAACTCATTTATATTCTTAATCATACCCAATACTAATAAATATCATACTCATACAAACCTGCCAGTATTATTTCGGACTTTTGAAACATTCTGTATATTAAAGATGAGCAAGTTGTGACCGATTTTTGTATCAGCAAAATAATCGAGTACAGATCAACGGTGTGGGCGGTCAACAAAATATGGGTGACTTTTGCCTACTGGTAAATAAATAAATATAATACCGCCATATTACGCCGAGTTAAAAGCACGAATCTGTAAAAAGTCAACATTAATTATCATATCCAATCAAGCCTTTTTAAATCCAGCTGTTTTCGCCAATATTTTATTGTGAAGTAACGACTCTATTTTGTAGTAATTTTTTTATATAATTGCGTCCTTTTTCCTCGCCGCTCTATCATTACCATGCGTCATCAGTATACGGTTGCTATGGTCCAACTCATTCCATTTCAATCCAATTTTTCATTAGCTTTATGTTTCTAGATTACAGAAATCAAATACTACATTTGTCTAGATTGGCCGTAGCAAATCGAAAATCTGAATAATGTAATTTCGTTTGAATGTTTTTAATGAATTTTCGACTCGTTGGCTTGACGTGTAATAGGGTATAACTAGGTAGAGTTTTATTCATCCTTTCAATCTCCCATAAAAGCTTATTCAATAGACGATATATTGCCCGATATAATTGATAATTTTATTCGAACTATCAGAACTTACATTAATGGCTTTCAACTAGGACTGCTTAATTGTCGGTAGAAACGGCACACGAAAGTTGACCTGAGATTTATTGAAACTTTTTACATGGCAACTTTTTATAAATGTCACCCCGCATAAATAGTTACTAGAACTAGTCTTGACACTTAAATAATATTATGATCTATATCTATAAAGCGGTTCATCATCTATGTATGTGACGATAGCAGTGATTCGGATGGCTCACTAGAAATTGAATTTTTCGTTTCTGATTATGTTATGACTCATAAAATAAATTAATGTTTAAACAATTAACTTTTTATTTATATCTACAATAACATTTTACCGAGAATGTTCTGCATTCTGCGGCATTTGCTCTCAAGTTAAAATTCCAGAGTAATATGGGTTAAAAGCATTATACATAAAACTAATATTAGAATATAATAACAAGATTAGGTAAAATTTTACCTCATTTACATACGTATTTTATTTAGGAGAATCGAACCTAAACTAAATATTTATTATTTTTTTTGTAAAGTATCAAGACCATTTATTTCTCATATACCTAGTGATACCACACGCAGATTTTTTTAAATTTGCCGGGCTTTTTCAGGCTCAACTTTCGTGTGCCAGACTTTATTACTAGACTTTACACAAAAACTCTATGGGCCCCAAACTAAGCAGCTCTTGTACTATGGTTACCGTACAATCGACTGCGGGCTATTAATTCCCAGACCGATAAACCTTATACGGGCCATTGACGACATTTACCCTGACGAGAATCGAACCCGCAACCACCCGGGGCAGTTAGCAGGGCGGCCTATGGTGGAACCACTATGCCAAGACGTCAAAATTTGCACATTCTCTCTATGTTTGTTAAAATCATACATTGTGGAGAACCATGGCAACCTCACTAGTTCAGAAATCACGTAGGTATTAGGCATTAGACCAGCGTTGTGGTCACGACCTGAATTCCCATCACATTGAAGAGATTTCTATCCCGAACAGTGATGCAAGTGTATTGGTAAACTTGTACCAGTTGTCTAACTTAATCATTATTTCAAGGCTAAACGAGATCGGTTGTGTCCAGGAACAACATCAAAATTACGTATGTTTTTATTAACGAAAACAAAACCTCAGTCGATCCCACAATATGCCTGACCATTGTCCATCCAATCGAGCTGTGTAACGGGCACTATGACCCCACAGCGCCTATATTTCACGCCGACATAGCAAGGTTACGCGCTGTGACTGATGCTGACGCGCGTCGCCTTTGACTCCGAGTCGCTCAAACGTCGCTCTAGCTAGAGGCTCGGGGATAATCTATAGTGCGGATAGTGCAGTGTTAGAAAATAGTTGTCATTATTGAGTAGGTATGTGGCATACGGAAGAATATTGAATAAGGCCCGCACTTGTTATTAAACGATCTCAAATCTGAAAGCGATCTTGCAAAATGACATTCTTATGTCATATCAGTACAAAATGACATGTCAAAGGCGTAGTCAAGATCTTTTTTAATTTAGACTGTTAACTGTTTTCCACATCAATATTTTTTTGTATGACACGTCAAAATTAGTGATCATACAAACAATGAAGCCGAGCACCGTCTTTTCTACACATTTTTGACAGATAATAGCCATTTTTTACACTTTGATACGGTTGAAATAAATGTATGGAAATTATCGGTGCCGGTTGGGTATACAGTGAGTATGGCCGCTGAGGCAGCTTACAAATTTGAGTTGCATTCGAGTATTCTGCGGGTAACATGATGTAAAATTTTTAATATTTGATTTAAAGAAGATTGATTTCTAATATCCTTAATTGATGTGCTTAATCAGCGTTATTTAAAAATCATGTAAAATTATATTTAATATATATTTTTTTAATATATTAAGCATTATAAAAGCAGTGATAGCCGATTGGTTAAAGCACGCGCCTTGCGGGACCAGGTCTTGGGTTCAAATCCCGGCTCGCACCTCTGGATTTTTCGAAATCTATGTGCGTATCATAATTTCTACATGATTATCACTTGCTTACAGTGAAGGAAAACATCGTGAGGAAACCTGCATGTCTTAGAAGATCTAACCAATTTTCGAAAGACATGTGAAATCCGCCAACCCGCACTGGGCCAGCGTGGTGGATTATGGCCTGAATCCTCCTCGTGTTGAGGGGAGGCCCGTGCCCAGGAGTGGGACGTTAAAAGGGCTAAATTATTATTATTATTAATATATTATTAATAAAATCTATTACTTTTGGTTAGAAATAAAACTCAAGAGTTGTAAGCTTATACAAATATCTTTATACTTAGTCGTCCCACTATAAACAAATAAATGTTAAAAAATAAAGGCTTTCCAATAAAAATAACATCCCACTTGAAATACGTTATACGAATCCCATAAATTTCCCGAGCAAAACCTAAAATTTTAAACCTTTCACGAAACCGCAACATGCTCGAGAGACACAAAACCGTACTGTCAACCGTCAAAAGTTTGGTTGAAAAAGTATAACAGCGGATCGAAAACCGCACTATAAATCCGGCACATCACCCGTCGTGGCTGCGCCGCCGGCTATAATGATTCATTAAGTGCCTCCCCGGGATTACCTTTTTGTAATTGACCGATGATGCGAGAGCCATATCACTGCTTCTCTTTTGCTCGCAGCTCAATGTATGAGCCAGAGCGTTTGAATAAAGGTAGTTATTGACGAGCGAGTTATAAAGTTTGCGGTAAACAATACAATGGTGTTAGGGTTTTACCGCACAAAACGATCGACCAGCGATCGATGATCGATCGACTGTCGACTCACATCACTCTACCACGGATTGATGGATCCATGGACTAACAATCGATTGGGGTGTTAAGACATTTATACGCGTCTTGTTGTGTCTTGTCTTAGCGTTCCTACCACAGATATAGATTTACATAGATAACGCAAATGCATGTACGAAACCCCGACCAAGCGACAAGGTTGATCGCGGCTAGCTTACAGTCCGCGCGACTACAGATAAAATTTCCCGTCACTAATGACGTCACAGTAGGTGTTAAAACTTCGGCACGCTTGGTTTCAATACAAATCGTGATACTTGCGTTATCTATGTAAATCTATATCTGTGGTTTCTACACAGCCAGCCCGGCCCATGTGGACAGGCACCCTTCAAAACAGGTAAGTACTTAAGTAATTTTATTTATAAGATACTTGATTTGATTGAAGAGTATAAAAACTATCTGATAAACTACAACAATTCTAAGGCCCGTGTTCAAAAGATTGCTGTGAGGTCTCACAGTGCGTGAGACCTCACTTGTGTTCGTAGGGACGAAGAGTCACAAACAATTCTTGTCAAAGAAAGGGTTCTTAGACAAGAATTGTTTGTGAATTGGGCTGTTAGTTCTCTAGAATTAGCTCAACTTATTCTCAGTTAGTGTATCAAATTCGCTTTAAATGCTTCAACGGTGGTCGCAAGTTTCACAATGTGTCATACTTTAACACTACGTTGGTTAATGAACTTAGTATTTAAGTTTGGGATACATATGGGTACAAGTTTATATCGGACATAGGAATAAGTTAAGGAATTTTCGGCCGTTTGAAAAAAAAAGTGTGTAAACTTAAATTTGAGCTAGGTATTAGCAAAATGTGAAGGAATACTTACAGATTTTATTTCGACTAAATCATCATCAGAGTATTATGATAAGAATAAATATGACCCATACTGGCCTATTGAAAAGCTTAGGTACCTAGTTGTTTCAAGTTCAAACTCTATTACTTATTGGACGGCAGTTTTATGCCTTTAGTTTAGTAAAGTGATAGATTAATGCATTTAATACATTTTTGCATCAGTTGAGTAGATATTTAATGCATCGTGTCATGTGAAACTAAGCATTTTTATTCACCCATGTCTACGTTATATTTAGCATAATAAAGATCATAATAATTAAAAATTATCTATGCATGAAATATTCACACTTTGAGTAATAGGATATGCAATATTTTAATAATGCTTAAATATGGGTTCTTGGTGCATTAGTGACCATAGTACGGCGAAATTGCGTGGGCATACATCGGTGTTGTAGATACCTATAATAACCTTACCTACGTGTATATTGATATAAAATGTATAACAAAATACTAGGTGAAACAAAAAGGGTATACTATTTTTATTGCAACTTAACTTTGTAAATCTCAAACTATCGGCTTTGTGTACTAAAGGTTTTGTAGGCTTGTGAAATCGGTCAACAGCTGTATTCCTATAACACCTTTTGTTTTTCAAGTTCCCTCCAAAGCTGATGGTTTTAGAATTACAAAGTTAAGTTTTGAAAAAAAAAGTATACCCATTATGTTTCACCTTGTATAACGAACTAATGATTTTCGTAGTTTCTAGTAATATTTTAGATTGTTTCCACTTAATGTTTTGTAGTTACAGAAAAGATTTATATATACATACTTAATGCCTCGTATTCATAATTTATTTACTGTGTTTAAAATATATATAGTAATAACGTGTCTTTAATAATTAATTGTCTTAAGTTTTTCCGATTGTTATGTTATATTTATCAAAATATGAAGAACTTAGTTGTATACTTTTATTGCAATCCTACGCTTATGTCAGACAAGAATCACTTAATATTTGAGTATCGTTTCAGTATTCGGCCGTAAACTAGATTTTTCAAGTCAAATTAACAAAAATCATAATATTTATTTTGAATGAAACAAAAATATCCCAACCGCTCGACACAAAGGGAAAATCTGTTCAATTTCTAAAATTTTATTATTCCACGTGTTGAAGTAATAATTTTCGTTTAACACAATCCAAGAACCGAACAAATCCATTAAACTTACCTCTGGAACGTAAATTGAAACATCAAATACGAATAATATGAACATCGCAATGCTTTTTATTTCACAATGCGCGTATTCATACGGACATTGTTGGCTTGATATCTAAGATACTAGTATTGGGAGAATTTTTTAAAGAATCGGTAACGAGTACCTACATCGGGGATAAAATATAAATTATGTACGGTTTGACAGTAGTAGAGCCAAACTGAGGCGAATTGGTCACAGCTTATACAGATTGAAACAGAAAGGGTATACTTTTGTACAAAACTTAACTTTGTAAAAACTATCAGCTTGGGATGTAACTTGAAGAACAAATGCTATAGGGATACAGCTGTTGACAGATTTCACAAGTCTACAAAACGTAGTACTTCAACTGCCCCACGAAGCCGATAGTTTTAAATTTACAAAGTAAAGTTGCAGAAAAAATAGTATACCCTTTTTGTTGCACCTAGTATACGGGCGGGCTGCATCGACTAGGGTTGTTCCACCCACTGACAGAAGAACGGCGTCCAAAAGCTGTTAAAACTCCGTTTCGTACGATTAGTGCGAGAGCCGAATGCCGAATCCCCCTCCCTTCCAATTCCTCTGACCCACTCCCCTTTAGGTGAACAACGTGCGAAAAATAACTTTGGTATTGCAAGCATCAATGTGCTACGGTGACTGTTTAACATCAATCGGGTAGTTATAATGTAGGTATATTTACAAAACGAAGAAGTAATCAGAAAGAAGAAGAAGACATAAAGAACAATACGATGAAGAAATGATTCATAAGTTAAAATTATATTTTTATGATACTGCCAAATCAAATAACGCAATAATAATATTTTATTTTAGCATAAACGCACGAAATGATCTATTGATCAGATTAACAAGGCTCTAAACTTATAACAGCAAATAACAAGGATTTTATTGATGGTTAAATTTAATCGATCTATTCATAATATCATACCCTGGCCCTTCTTTGATTATATCAATACCAATATAAAATGGATCGTTAATGTTTATTACACTTTCAATTCAATAGATTTTTTTTTAATTCTACGTGTTTTGTGTGAACGCTGCGAGGATTAGCTGATTGATTCAACAAAGATGGTCAAACCACTGTCGGCTGCACAGTATCGTAAACAACGATGAATTTACTGATGTTAAAATACAGTGGTTATTATAACACCCTATTGTAAATTGCAATAGGGTAAAAGCCGGATAGTTGCCTCGGACGGATACATGCCCCGGTTTTTAATACACTATGTTGGGAACATAAGTTGTGATTGCGCTTTACTACAATAATAAGTGACCCCCCGCAGGCCTCAGTGCTGTCTAAGCCATCAGAATAGGTGCAAGTGTTTTGTCCATGTGAGCAAAAACCTTCCGCGGCGAAACTTTGACGGGCGTTATAATTATATTGGTAAGTAATTACTATTGAATATTTTTATTACTGATCCTGGTTTCACTCAACTTTTTGTTTCTTTGCATGCATTAGAGTTTAAATTACATTGTTTATTATGTTTTATAGCTAAATATTTTTTATTTACTTCGTAAATAAAAAGGGCAAGTATCCGCATCAAAAAGGATAGTCGCCCTACTTACTTTCGCGGATAGTTGGCCCTAGAGTGACTAAATATTTTTTAACAATCAAAGACGGATTTTATTTTTTGTTGTTTTTTCCAATTTACTGTGACTCTAACTTGTAGTAAATAAAATAAATATCTACTTAACTGTTTTATATATTTATTCCAGATTAGCTAAATGCCTCTCAAATATAAGCGAAAACCAGGCGTGGTGCCACGCAACATCAACTGGACAGCAGATAGCTCAGCACTTGTCTTGGAAGAATTGAGACAGAAAAAAATATCAATGAATTTTTTCGAACATGCATAGAACCTTAAGAAGACGCTACGAAAAAAGTAACCAGCAACTGCTAACTCAAGGAAAATATCATGTTCTTGCCTTCGAGAATGAAAAAAGACTGGTAGCTCATATATTGAAGCTCGGAGACGCCGGTTTTCCTCCTGACAGAAGTAAATTATAAAGACTGTTAAATAATTAATAAAGATTACTTTAATTGACATAAATTTCTTTCAATCCAAAATAAAAATCATACTCAGGTTACTATCCCCGCACGAGGCAAGTATCCCGCGAACCATTTTCCACGTTAGGCTACTATCCGCCATAGTAGGCAACTATCCCTTTTCTGAGAGGTGTAATAAAACAGTATTTATTCAAAACCATTGTTAATTATGTATACAAAAATAGGCTATTATGGAAGATAAAAGACCTATGTTTTGAGATATATACGGAATAATTTTCAGCAAGTTCATATTTTTTTTAAATAAAGCATTTTCGAAAAGTGTGGCAACTATCCGGCTTTTACCCTAAGGGTTAGATTGGTGATTTTGTTTTTATACAGCTGTATTATAAAAGTTGTTGACAAGAATTATAAAATTATACGACCCCGGTGTTTGGATACATACGTCCGAATTGTATCTTTGTATGGACGTTTGTTGTGGATCACTCATATAATTTTAATGCCTTATTAGCTTTGACTTTCAAAACACGTAAACAGGAGTTAAATGGTTTATTGCTCGCTTGAAATATTATATTTAAGAGAACATATCCGGGTATTGTTAAATTTTGGTCCGTTCAAATGTGTTTTATTTTTATGGTTTTCAATTGTATAACACTAAACTTACTTTTACCTGATACTTAAAGTTCATGTAGAAGACTGTGGGAATGTAAGGCGAGCGCGATTGTTTCATTAATTAATGAATGTTTTTCTTAAAATAGTTTCATAACGGTGCTGATACTGTTGGAACTCGACTAAGCTTAACTAAACCGATTTTATTGCCATATTTCCGTGTTCTTAACATCTGGCCGAGATAGAAGCATTCTTAAATGTGTGAAATTTGTTTTAATTGTGATTTGAAGATAACAGAAATAGGTATTGTTGTTCTGGCACTGTAAACAGTATTTGATTAAAGATATAGACAAACGACCTAGTACATACTGATACTGGAACTGAATTGTAACAGCTCACACAAACTACATTCAATTTAGAATCTTTTCGCTTTCTTAACGTAGGTAACCGTCACTCCTGTCATAAGCTGCAGTTGGAGCTACACTAGGAAACTAAACTAAAAACTTGACTAAACCAAAGTCAGACTAAACATAGTTTAGTCTTCTCTTAGTTTAGATTAGAGCTGATCTACCATATTTGACCAGATTTACACGAAAACAAAAAATACTAATAGGATTGTACATAAAACTAAAAGGTGGCAATGGCTATAGGAATTTGTCTATGCCCGACGTTTAATCCCTTTATTTCGCGGACAATTAAACAAAGGATTTATGGCAAATCGAATAGCGTCTCAGAGGAGACCGTTCGCGATTGTAATATGCAGTTACCTATTGATTTGCCATTATAGTTTCGTTCTGCGAAAAACATTCAGTAGGGACACGAAAATAGCGCTAATTCCGTTGGCAGAAATTCTAAAATAGACTAAGCGGAATATGTTGGCGTCCCTTATACGGTTGTAAATACAAGCGAGAGGGCAATCTATTTTTAGATGTCTCAATTTAATCATAATTTGTTATAAATGGAATCTATACTTAGTATATAAAATAATTATCAATTATTTTATAGGAAGTAGGTCTGAAAATAGGTCTGAAGTTGCCTGAGGAGCGGGTTGAAAGTAATACTTTTCCGCCCTAGAGAGAATCGCTTTCAATTGAGAGCTGTCAAATTATTAAAAAGAAACTACTTATATTTTGACATTTCTATTGAACGAGGCCGGCCAACGGAAAAAAAACAAAATAGGCGGATAACCGATCTTCATTTGTTTTTTAGAGTTGTAGAGCATTGTTCATACTTCCTTGTATTATTACTTTAACTAATTCCTGTTTTTACTTTACTTGTATTCGTAATGAAAAGCACAGTGTTTACCTCGGGTGAAAGACTTATTTTGTCCCTCGAAATATTGGCGCCCGAGCGTACCTACCCCGTCTCGGAAATAAATAAGTTACCTTCACCCCTAGGTGAATAACAATGTACTATTAATTAAGATCATTAGTTTGTGAAACAATTTAGCTGAGTATTTATAATCTATTTAAATAAACCGAAGAAAAAAAACCGTGTCATAATAATTGCCAAAAAACATCACGACCCAATATTTAAAATTCATAATTAATTTTATTGGATCGTATAAATCAAAACGTTAATTATAATGACTGGAATAGTTAATGAACTAGAACTATGCAAAACGTAACTTAATTTATAAATAAAACTTAAATAAGGCTTTTAAACAAAATAAATTAATTTCTATATAAATTAATACATTAATAATGCTTTAACAGATCAATGCATTAATGTGCATTCAATAATATAATTGTTTCAACTTATTGCTTTTGTTCTTACTTGTAATGTTAATAAGGGTCATAAAACAATAATATTAGTTGGTTGAAACAATAATTTAAATTGGTGTTTAGCATAAATTATATAGATATAGGTATTATATCTAGTTGTTTCACTTGTTTCATAAACGAACATTTATTCAACAAAATTTATACATTGACATTAACATACATTTCTGTTTTTTTAATTGTTAAAATATGACTTTACTTTTATATGTATACTAGCTGTGCCCCCCGACTTCGTCCGCGTAGTATTTAACGTAACATAAATTTCAGGATTATCGGGATAAAAAGTATCCTATATGTTAATCCCGGTTATAAACTATCTGTGTTCCAAATTTCATCCAAATCCGTTCAGTAGTTTTTGCGCGAAGGAGTAACAAACATACATACATACATCCATACATCCACACTCACAAACTTTCACATTTATAATATTAGTAGGATTACATTTTATATAAATTAGGGATAAAAAATATTAATCCAGTGTATTTTTTTTTGAAGTAAATAATAAAGGAATCCTATACTTAACCATAGTTAAAAGACAAATTAAATTAATTTATTTTACACAAGTGTAAATGATTCAATTTAGCCCAACATGTTCCAACAAAGTTCACCAAACTTCATCCTATTAATTCGATACTGGAACAAAACAAAAACTAAATAATCGAATAAGCCGGGAACGTTCCCAGGGGACGATCCAATGGTACTAAACTCCGGTATTGTTAAGACCCACTTTATACTGACTGACAGCATCAATTAGAATCTGACGGAGCGGTGTTACAAAGAAACGATACATCGAAGCTTACCAGTAATGGATCAGCATTAAGGCTGCCGCACACTCTAAATACTCAACAGAAACTCGACTCAAAGGTAAAACACCACCTTCATTCCTGTATTCTTGAAGGCATAAGCAGGACCTCTGCAGACATTTCGCTAATAGCATTTTTTATCCCATGGGTTTATTTCTAGGTTTTTTTTATTGGTAACAAATTTGGCAAGCAACCTTAGTTAGGACCCTTCTAATTTTAAGCAGTTTCCTTAGCCTATAGATGCTATTACAAGCATACCAAAAACTTTAAGGAGATTGGGACAGAGAAGGGGAAGGGCGGTTGGGCTTCCGGCATTCTCACTTATCTTAGAGCCCGTATTAATAAATCGATCTCAAGTCTGAGAACGTTCTTGAGTTCACTTTTGACATGCCATTTTCTACCGGTATGACAAAAGAATTAAATTTCCAAGAACATTTTCAGACCTGAGATACTCATAGATTTAGGCATGCGGGTCTTACTGAACTCATCTATGTTTCCTCATGATGTTTTCCTTCATGATTCGCAGCAGTGCGATCCGTGGTTGGAACGGATAGTTGGAAGTCACACGGTGTTGGTGTGTGAAGGCCTTTAAAGGGATATTTGTAATAACCAATGTACGGAGAAATTAGTTAAGCACCTGTGTAATGTGTCATGTCGTGTCGTTGTGGGTTTCGTAATTAGATGTATGTGACAAGGTTGGTTCAGTGCGGTGTGTGACATTTTGAGAAGCGTTGGTAGATTGACATAAGTAATCATCATCGTCATCAGACGCACCAAGCGGTCGTGGTACTCTTGTAACACAGATTTTGTTTATGAGAGGCGCTTGTAATTCAGTTATAATCTATGATCGGTAATCTAACAGAGGTAAAGCAAGGGTAAGGCAAGCTTGGCAAGATCAGCCAGAGATAGAAGACTATTTGGAGCTAATTTGAACTGAGCGTCCCCGTGCCTCAGAGAGTTTGTAAAATCAAATCAAATCAATTTTCTTTATTTCAGACCAAAGATCCATGATGTATGTTAGTAGAAACGCCTTAATCTATTGTTAGTGGGTAAATTAAATGTACATACTTAAAGCTAATTGGTGACATATACGTCAGAGCGTACATGTCTACTGGCCCAGTGCTTGACAAATGGACCATCAATTTTGTCCGCCAGTGTAGCTAGAATATTGTTAGGGCTGCCTCTGAAACGCCGTAACATTGATGCACACCGCTTGCGCATGATGCCATAAAAGTCATCAAGTCTCGCTTCCGCAAACATGCCCGAAGCACTGCAAAATCGAGGCAGCCCCAACAACATCCTCAACGCATTGTTATACTGAATACGCAGAGCGTTGTAAGCCAGCTGCGTATATCTAACCCACAGGCTGCACGAGTAAAATGACTGGCAATAGGCTCTAAAAAGAGTTAATTTTACCGCTCTAGAGCACCTTGCAAACCTGCGCGCCAGCATATTACACCTGACTGCCAACGCTCTGCGCTCCCTATCAATATCAAGGTCATCTGTGAGACAATCCGTGACAACATGTCCGAGGTATTTAAATTTAGTGACTACTTTCAACGGTGTTCCTCGTAGTTTTACAGGTGGTATGTTTGCCGGAGTATTATTACGGACTTTAAAAACTATCACTTCACTTTTAGTAGCATTATACCTCAAACCATGCGCCTCCGCATATCTCTCACAGGCGGCCAGTAGTCTCCTTAACCCACAGATTGATGGGCTAAGCAGCACCATGTCATCAGCGTAACTTATGTTGTTGATCATTTTTCCATCAACAGAACAACCAGCCTAGGTGCTGCTCAGCTCACCAACCAGGCGGTCCATATACAGGTTAAACAAAATGGGGGAAGTCAACCCCCCCTGCCTAAAGCCTTCACTCCTAATGAGAGTGTGGGAAGAGAGTGCACCTGTGCTTGCGCACACATTTGGGCATACTATGAATATCTCCTGCGTTTAGATTGGCCGCTTTGAACGAGGTTCGTTTGGAACCTCTATAACTTCTGTAAACAAGGATCTACAATGCTCTCAAATGAAGTCTCGGCCATAGATAAATAATAAAAAAGACTTCACGCAATCACGGTTTCGCTCATCAGGTATAACTCTTGCCCATACGGGAATAACGCCTATATTTGAACATACTTTTACTTTAGGTATCAGTTAAACAGACGTGTAACGGATTGTTGGCAGTAAAATACTGATTTAATACTTACAGCTGATTCACTATAAACAAGATATAAAGACGCGATGCTACAAAGGTTTTTATTAATGTGTTGGATGAATGGGTTCCACAATTGGCAACCTGTTGGTATTAATTGTGTTGATGTCAAACCATAATTATAGAAGTCAATAGGATATCGTACATTAATGACGCTAAAGAGATGTCTTTCAAAGATTATTACCGCTGTGCTTGCGTTTTTACCAAGCCCGTTTTTATTGGTGTCTATGTAGGTACCTGTCTTGCGTTTTATTTGCACACATGGTTTACGTGTTTATAGTTCAAACAATAATGATGCAGTTAATATATTTATATAGTAATAAAAACATAAAAGTAGTGATAGCCGATTGGTTAAGCACGCGTCTTGCGGGCACCAGGTCTTGGGTTCAAACCCCGGCTCTCACCTGTGGAATTTTCGAAATCTATGTGCGAATCATAATTTCTATATGGTTATCACTTGCTTACGGTGAAGGAAAACATCGTGAGGAAATATATTTATAATTATAGTAAAAACATATAAAGAAGTGCTTTTACAAAACTACAGGTATATTTCTGCTTGGCATCACCGGCTATAAAATTTGTAAACGCCTATAACTCTTATTGATTAACGAATTTGTTATGGTTTTCTTTCGTTGTCAATATTAAAACTCACATTAAATGGGCCTGATTCGCCACACACTGCCACTACTGTTAGTCCTGTAAAACTTGAATTGTGAAATTGTAAAAACACGAATGGAAGGGCGAGTTATTTTATTCAATTCACAAACAATCAGTCCGCCGATTTTCTGTCATGCAATCCTAATTAGGTGGCGGTCGCATACACGAAACAAAAGCGAGTAAGAACCTCGAAAATATAAATCAAAATCGTGTGTCGCGTGTTTTATGTCGTCACGCAATGGCAGTAGGAAAAAAAACAAGAAATACTTTTTATTTTCTTGCGGAGGAATTCTCGTAAAATATGTGGGCACTTTTTAGTTGCAGAGGTGAACCGCGTTAACCGCTGCCGTCCAAACATTGCACGTTAAATTTGGACGGTGCAGACGAGCATTTAATTGACAGAATACTTTCTAACAAAAGTGACGTTAACTTTCTGTAACGTCACCATTATTAAATAGACTTTCGTTTATTTGTGGTGAAAAATATAAGTGTAGGTACTGTGCTTTGTGTATATCGTACCAGTGAAGTGGACATTCCCATGGCAATATTAATGCAGTTAACATTAACAGTAATTTATCTGTGTAACGGTTTTCTGAATTATTTCTGGTTTTTCTTTAATTTGAATGCCTTACATTTTTGTATACCTATACCTATAAACTGCTCCTTCCTACTATTAAATTAAGGAATTCTGGCCTTGCAGCTTCTAAAATATTTTGTAGTGGCTATTCGCTATACGAAACGTTCCTTTTAAAATTTTAAAACGTCACTAATTAAATACTTATGACCAAAATTCACGTAGGTATCAGCTTGAGGTGTGTTAACTGATCTGATTCTATAAACTCGGGCATCGTAATTGTCCTAATAGAAAACGGTAGGTGGGGTTACTAAAACTAAACTCGAAGAGGGCTCATAGAATCCAATAGTTACGCAAAGTGGGTTGCAGTTATGGTCTAAATGTATGTTATATTTAATAAAGGTTGCGTTTAAGAATAGTTGTTATCTTTTCTGAGTCAGTTGAAGTGCGCAAGTACCTACCTATACCTAGTTACAATAGATCTTTAAAGGAATGGGGTCCCGTACATCCTAATACTTTTGCATTTTTTATATACTGAAGGTTTGTCTAAGACAAACATTCACGATTAATCAACTAATTATCAACTAAGTAGGTAGAGATAGTCGGAGTAGGTACTTTAAAAAAATCAAACTTATGTATGTATAATTAAATACTGTGTATACGAACCTAAGTATCTTTATACAAAGACCTGAATTAAATAATTATGGACTAATTCAAAACATTCAGAATACCATAAAAATAAAACTTAGCTTTATTTTATAGGGAACCACGAAAATATGTATTCAACTGAATATAATAATAATTTTATTTGAAAAGTAATATTCATTTTAAGAAAGGGAGGTGTCCGCATTCTATTAATGTACCGCTTTATTTTATTTAGAGTCTCGCAGTCCCTGTAATATAGTAGTCAAAGTTAATAGTTTGAAGTAAGAAGTTGTCAGTTGATACTTGTTCTATACCTACGCTTTTGCATAAAACGCAATTTAATGAAATAATAACCGCTCTCTGTAGAAGGTTAAATTGCAAAATTAAATAATCTCACTGTTTGGTGTAGGTTTTTGTAGTCACTTTAAATATTATATTTTTATGTTACTTATATTGAGAGCGGTGACTTGGGAGATGCTATTCTAACCAATCGGAAACCACGTATTAGAATAATGATATCAGATGTTTATTATTTTCCTTTTTTTGCAAAATTCGACGGGACTATAAATAATTACTTAATAGCTATTTATTTAATTTTAAAAATATACGTTTAATAATTTAGCCCTTTCGACGTCCCGCTCCTGGGCACGGGCATCCCCTCACTACGAGGGGGATTCAGGCCGTAATCGACCATGCTGGCCCAGTGCGGGTTGGCGGATTTCACATGTCTTTCGAAAATTGGTTAGATTTTCTAAGGCATGCAGGTTTTCTCACGCTGTTTGCCTTCACCGTATTTTTTAAATAAAAAAAAATATTTTATTTTATATTTTTGCGTACCCACGTATTAAAATTAAAATTGATCCTCATTTATTTTAATAATATAATTCAATTAAATTATTTAATATCTTACGTCTGTCCGTTTAAAAAAAGAACCCGATGCAATGATCGTCGCTCGTGTCAATTGTCGCGTTTGGAACGCCCGTGTGCACTGCTAGGGACCACAAGTGGGCCAAACTGTAGAACAGATTAAAACTTGTGATGAATCGCTATTTTCGTTTCCCCGCACTCCAAGTTCAGGATACGAGGAATTTACTTTATGTGTGAAAATGTAAATACGTTGAGAACTTCAACGCTCGCCAAGGAAATCGCGTTCGTCGAGTGTTGACAGAGACTTGTCGGCTTTTCGTAGTGGATTATTTGAAGGATTTCCTTAATGCTATGTGTTTGGTTGCGTAAAGGATTAACGAGCGATGTTTGCGTTCGCGATTAACCATGGTGCGCGATCCATGGCTGTTTTTGCAGGCTAATGAGAATTCCGTTCGGCGGTAGCGTTCGCAATGATTAATGAATGATGTCGGACAGCCAAATTGAATGAATAAATGTCAGGTCGTCGGTAAAAAGGTCAGAGGTGGAAATCTTGGGGATCATTGATACTTTAATGGAGTGGATGCCTGCAAAAAGTTTAAAACATTTAATTGTGCAAATAATGGACGGACCACACGTGAGTTAATGGAACTTCGATCTTGGTACAAGGCCGGTACGGATCGTACAAAAGGATATTTGCACTTTTTATAGTGCAGACAAAATGATAATGAAAGCGATCCTTTTGGTCGAATGAATAAATAAATGTCCCCAGATTGACAAACCAACTGTATGGTCCGACACTAAGAAATGCTTGTAATATGGGATCCGAGTGACACCGAGACCAGGGCAAATTACGAAAAGTCCATTTCCGATATTTTATTACACCCAAAACGCCAATATTGTTACAGTCAAATGGCACTAAACGAAATATCACTTTGGTTTAACCGAGATTTAAATTATTAAAAAAGTATTTGCGTTCCGTTGCCGCACGCCGCTCACGTCCCATTATTCCTCATTACAACTCATCGTGCGATACTCAAATTGACATAAATAAACAGCGAACTATTTTGCTTACAATACCACATTCTAGGGCGCACCGGCGGCGGACATTAAAATAGTACAAAGGCACAATAACATGTAATTGCAAATGATGCACTGTCTTATACGAACAGTGTGTTCGTTTCACTACCATTTAAGTCGACCCACGCTCGGTGTAAGGATGGCCGCAGTCTCGACGACTGACAGATTTTGTGGCGTTCAAAAGCCTGAAAGGTACGTATTACACAATAGTAGGTATTACACAATAGAATTAAACGCAGTTTTGTTTATTTACTTTACTAAGCTTTATACAAAAAACAAAAAACGAATACCCATTTCGTGGATAATCTTTGACATATTCAGAAAATAAATATGCCAAACTGACCTACCAACTGTATAGTCCCAAACTAAGCAATGCTTGGAGCTTACTATGGGTTCCGTACAATGGACTAGGAGCGATCCCAGTGACACCCAGACCAGGGCGAATTACGAAAAGGCCATTTCCGAAATGTACCCCGACGGGAATCGAACCCGCAACCACCCGGTGTAGTGAGCCGAGCGGCCTACGCTTGCACCACTGCGCCAAGCGGTCGTCAATAAAATCCTGGCATCTTTGTGAGGATATTAGTACCGTATCAAAATCCGTTGCGCAGTTCTAAAGATCTAAGTATACAAACGGACATACAGACAGCGAGAAGCGACTATGTTTTATACTATGTAGTGATAATATGATACGCTATAACTATTGCCCTATTAGTGCATAAGCTGCAATAGGCTGCATAATCTATCGCTTTGTGCCAGTTTAGTTGACTATCGATAATCTGTGCAACTCAGAATCTGGCTTTTTAAAAATATATATTATCTTACAGATTTCATCTAATATAATGAGATTGTCTATAATGTTTGATTGACATAGGTACTTACCTATTTTTAAGGTTCAAATATTTAAATGCGGTCTTCCACATACATAATAGGTTTTCAATCTTAAGTGTGTGGCGTTCCTAACGCACCTTCGTGTGTTACCGTAATCTTAATTCATATTTTGGTTTGCTTATAGCTTTCGAGGCGACCATTTATTGAGTAAGCATTTATATCATGTACTAAGCTTAAGTATTTTTTTAAAATATTATACCCTAATTTCATTTTTTTTTGTTTTACCCTGATTGTAATGCTGTCAGGCGGGTCGCACACTTGTTCGCCTTAAAATCGTAGATAGAGGTACATCACTAATAATAAGAATTAAGTTTTAAGTATAATATTAAGATTTCCGCAGATTCCGCGCGAGGCTTTAAAAAAACTACTCGGTCAAAACATACTGAATTAAAATTTATCATACTAATATTATAAAGAGGAAATCTTTGTTTGTTTGATTGTAATGAATAGGCTCCGTAACTACTGAACCAATTTGAAAAATTCTTTCACTGTTGGGAAGCTACACTATCCCCGGGTGACATAGGCTATTATATTTTTTAAAAAAAATTAGGGATCCTTACTAAAACTCGAATAATGTACCCGTGCGAAGCCGGGGCGGGCCGCTATAATAAATATAGCCAGACTAACACACCAACTGCATTGTCCTAAACTAAGCAATGCTTGTGTTAAGATAAAATTATCCTCAAATAATAAATAAATAAATGTGAATAATTTATGTTACTTAACGCCTAAATAACACAATAATTATCCACATTTTATTTCTCAAAATACACCTTAATTGAGAATAGTAACTATGTATTAAATGTGCTTTATTGCATTATATATTTCATTTTCGTTACACTTAAATCTAAAATAGATAAAACTTAATGTTATTCCACACAAATTAGATAAAGATTTTTATTGCTTTTTTATGTTTTGTCTATGCCATATTAATAAGATGCTAATATGTGTGTTAATAACTATAAATACTAAAACACATCGATATTTTATGTGTATTTTTTTTCCTCAAACCAGTTAAAACATTACAGTAAGAAATGTTAGTAATGGGATTCTGTAGTCATCAAAACACAACGACACTAGGAATATCTCATTCACCACAAGAATTGTTGAAATATATTTAGATTAGTCTAAGGAATATTTATTTCCTTAGTACTTTCTAATGTTAGGAAAATGTAGCATATCATTTCGCGATCGCAGAAGGTTCTTGTTTTTTTTTATTCCCTCAGATAATAATTATTTAGTGCTTATACTATGACCAAATTCAGCTAATTTAATAATCAAAAATCAATAAGAATTATTCTTACCATCATCAACATCTCAAATAACATGAGCTGTGTATTACCTTCACAAGATTAAATAACTTGACTATCACTGCTGACTCTACACAGTAAACAGTAAACGACATACCAAATTCAATTCATGCATACTATGGCATTGTAGCCGAGGAACCGTAGTTACCTGTCGCCTCAATACCTCAATGTACCAAATATATTATAGTAAGGTAGCGATTGTAATAACCGAACGCTTTCCCATGGACCGTGCCAGTTAGGGCTTGCCCACACACATTGGGTTAAATACCTTATTTATAGCTCGCTTGTGTTGACCTTTAATGGGCCAGCGGTGGAGAAACGTATAACTTAGAAATCGACAGAAAGTGAGTGGTCGTAAAAGAGGCGTTCGTTTGAGCTTAGGAAGCTGGCAGTATGGGATCTTTTGTGATATGTCACGTTTTGTGATACAAAAATATTTTTGGTAACTTTGGAACTAGCTATCGGTATATTTTTCTTGTATTATTATAATTTGTTATAGGTATTGTTTGTAAATGTAATTTATGGGTTGCATAATGATGATAAAGTGGACGTGTAATAGGTCTTTAACGCAGCATTTTGTAAGAAAAAAATATTGTGAAATGCATAAAAATATTTGTATAAAAAATTCTGATCTCACAAAATTGGTAAATTTGAACATAAATACGATTAATAGAGTTTCTATTGTTATTTACCATACGGTAGTCAAATAGGCCTTCCAAATAAAAATTATATATCCTTGGTATTTCAGTTACTCACCTCTCCCCACACGCCTCTATTTCTAAATACGGTCAGTCCCGAACAATGTATCGATATGAGGTTCGGTATGTTGTTTGTCCTGACCAGTCGTGTACCTACATAAACCAGTGCATTATTGCGCGTCTCACGGAAGTTATTCGATACTTATATCGTATAAATTCATTTTTGCTAACGGAAATTGTATGGATTAATATTTACTAAATTAAAATTGGAATGTGAAAACAATCAATAAATATACAAGTTTTTTTAAGTTTAATATTAGAACAATTTATGTAGAGCAATGAGGGGAGTATGGGGAGATCGGCACAACATCTTTACCGACCCAATTGTCAACCCCACCTGCACGCGCCGGATGGCGGCGGCGACCCACTGGTTGTCGTGGTGCTCCCTGCTAGATAACCAACGGGGCCCTGGCGACCGAGCATTGGCGGTATAACCATACACCCGGCGGGGCAACCTGTACGGAAGAGGTGTCATAAGCCTTGGGGCCCAAATACCCCCTAAAAGATCTGGTGCAGAAGGCAACGGGAAACCACTGCACTAATCTCCCACGAGAGTCATGAAAAGGTCGTATAAGAATAAACGTGTGCCTGGTGATCCGAGTAGCGACCGGCGCCCTGAGTTGTCCGGGAACCTGGGTGTGAAATTGATTACCGGCCATGAGGCGGTAGGCGACCAGGCGCCCCATGGAAATTATGCCACTGGAAGGAAGAAATTACAACTTCGCCGTGATATCCGAGTCGGAACATGGAATGTAAGAGGTCTGATTGATGAAGGAAAGCTCCATGTATTGGACCATGAACTTGTACGATGTAATACTGTGATCACGGGAATAAGTGAGACGCATTGGAAAGAAAGTGGACACAGAGACCTGGAGAAACACACTATCTTCTTCTCAGGAAATGGTTCATCCAGTTTCGCCGGAGTGGCTATTGCAATACCCACACTCTGGGCTGGGTCTGTCCTAGGTTACAATCCTGTAAACGAAAGGATTATTACAATGAAACTCGACGCTTCACCGTGCGCACTCAATATTATCCAGGTATACGCCCCCACAAGTGCCGCCAGCGAGGAAAAAATTGAGGAGTTCTATAACCAACTTGAGGCTTGTATCAACACCATACCCAGTAGAGAGGTCCTGATGATCATAGGCGACTTTAACGCAAAGGTAGGGACCACAGATCTTGATGTGGGTCTGAGAAATATCGTAGGTCATTACGGTCTTGGCTGCAGGAACAATAGAGGTGAACGCTTAATTCAGTTTGCAGCGGACAACAACTTTACTGTAATGAATACAGTCTTCAAACAACATCCTAGAAGATTATATACTTGGACCTCTCCAAACGGAGAACACCGCAATCAGATCGACTACATTCTGATCAAAACAAGATGGAGAAGCTCTATAACCAACGCACATACATTACCAGGAGCCGACGTCATGTCCGACCACCAACTACTTGTTTGTAATATGAGAATTAGATTGCGCAGACCCATAATCAAGAAACTGACCAAACGCATTGAAGTTCTCGATAAAGATTCTTTTGTACGATCGCTTCAAGATAAAGAGCAGTGCTGGCACGCAAACTGTAGCAAAGAAGGGAACGTCGACCATCTCTGGACGTCCACCGTGCAACTTATTAAAGACGCCGTGCATGAATCGCAACCTAATGCAAGACCTAAAAAGAGGCAGCACTGGATGTCAACTGATACCTGGAGCTTGATTGAGACACGTAGAGAACTAAAAGCTAACGGCGCCACGATACAAAAACTAAATGCCATGAGTTCGGTTATACAAGCCGCTTGCCGCCGAGACCGTAGTACAGCGCTACAATCGATATGTGAGGAACTTGAACGACATTCTCAAAAGTTTGAAACTAAGGACCTGCATATGAAGATCAGGCTTATAACCCGTCAGTTCAAACCTAAGACTTGGGCTATTGAGAACGCATCAGGGATCACTATCACAGAAATAAGAGAAATTGTTAGCGTTTGGAAAGACTACTGTAAGTCTCTATTTATCGATACGACAACAGACACCGCAACGACCTATGATAAAACACCAGCGCAAGAGCCAATGCCACTTAAAGATGAAGTGCGTGCAGCCATCAGACACCTCAAGAGGAATAAGGCCGTAGGTTTCGACGAAATCCCGATTGAGACAGTAAAGGCCATGGGGGAAATTGGAGTAAATATACTGCATACCATCTGTTGCCGAATATGGGTTACCGGAATGTGGCCAAGCGATTGGTCACATTCTATATTCATTCCCTTACATAAGAAAGGATCAACAAAAAAGTGCAGTAACTACAGACTAATCTCCCTCATATCTCACGCCAGTAAGGTCATGCTGCATATTCTTAACACGAGGCTTCAAGCCTATCTGACCCGAGAGATCGCCTCTGAGCAAGCTGGTTTTGTCAAGGGCCGAGGCACAAGAGAACAGCTCCTCATAATGCGGCAAATAGTGGAAAAAGCTAGAGAATTCAACATCGCCCTCTATGTATGTTTCGTTGACTTCAAGAAAGCCTTCGACACCGTCAAGTGGTGGAAACTGTGGCTGGTCCTGACCGAAATGGGTGTACCACAACACCTGGTATACCTTATTAGACGTCTGTATGAAGATGGCACAGCCGCTGTACGTGTTGACGGTAGTGAGTCCGACCGCTTTAAAACCCAAGCTGGTGTTAGACAGGGCTGTATACTATCTCCCCTACTATTCAATATATATACAGAGTACATCATGCGGATAGTTCTTGAGGATTGGGATAAGGGAATATCTGTGGGAGGTCGAAAAGTATCAAACCTAAGATACGCAGATGATACTACCCTCCTAGCGTCAAAACAACGCGAGATCGAAATTCTTCTTCGACGACTAGAAACCACGGCGTTGGATTTTGGACTTGCAATTAACCATGATAAAACCAAAATGATGATTGTAGATCGTGCCAACAATAACCACCCGGACGTTACAGCCATAGCAGGATGCGAGGTAGTCACGAGCTACGTATATCTCGGCTCCACTATCACCAACGCTGGAGGCTGCGGGGAGGAAATTCGGAGACGCTGCGCGGTGACTAGATCCTCAGTGGAAAAGCTCACAAAGATTTGGAAAGACCACAGAATAACCAGAAACACAAAAGTTCGACTGATGAGGTGCTTGGTATTTCCTATCTTTCTGTACGGAGCTGAGACGTGGACACTGAGAATGCAAGACCGTCGAAAGATTGACGCCCTGGAAATGTGGTGTTGGAGGCGCCTGCTCCGAATCCCATGGACCGCGTACCGAACTAACGTTTCAATCCTAAAAGAACTCAACATCAAAGAGAGATTATCGTCGACTGTGCAAATACGAATCCTCAAGTTCTTTGGGCACATCACCCGCAACAAAAACTCAATGGAGCGATTAGTGGTGCAAGGGAAAGTTGAAGGCAGGAGACCACGTGGGCGCTATCCAACACGGTGGACAGACCTCATAAAATCCGTGACACACTCAACCGTGAACGACTGCTCTCACTTAGCCAAACATAGACCCACATGGCGACATATCGTACGAGCAGCGGTGGCACAAGAACCGACCGAAACATGACCACGACCGCTCTGACAAGAGTGCTACGACTTAGAAGATGTAGAGCAATTACAGGTATTAAATTAAATTGTACTTAACAATCAACAAATCAGATTACGATACTTATATAATACCACTAGCTGTGCCCACGGACTTTCGAGGGAGGAGGAACAAAAATTTCGGGATTATCGGGATAAAAAGTATCCTATATGTTAATCCCGGTTATAAACTATCTGTGTTCCAAATTTCATCCAAATCCGTTCAGTAGTTTTTGCGTGAAGGAGTAACAAACATACATACATCCACACTCACAAACTTTCACATTTATAATATTAGTAGGATTTTGAATTGAACGTACTACTTAACGTTAGCCTGATGATAGTGTCGGACATAGACGTCAGTAATCAGTGTCAGTAAAGAAGCAAACCATATTCTGATTTGCCGCAGGTCTTGCCTAGTCTTGAAATTTAATTAAATTTTATGAAGTCTTACAAAACTAGACCTCTCGTTACTGAAATAGTTTCAAGTTTGTTTTATTTGAATATGGAATGTTGACATGTGATAAACAGGCTATTAAGTACACCTACTCAACGAATTATATTTATTTAACCAATCTACACTCTGAGTGCGCAAACTTATTGGAGAATTAACACCTCTTTTGATGTTAATTAAGTCAAGCCAAGCCAATGTAGAATTGGGAATTCTTACATGTGTACACAGACTTACTAAAACCTGGATTTAAACAAAGTAAATAATAAAATTTAAATACTTTTAAATGTTTTCGTAACGATGCCTACATAAAATTTCTCACTGACTCATAGACATATTTATGTCCAATTTTGTCAGAAACCATCAAAGAAATTCTGGATCAACCCACTCACTAAGTGACACCACGTCTGTGGAACAGTGCGTACGATAGTAACTTTTTACGACTGACCGAAACGAACTGTTACCTGCCATTTAAAAGTAATAAAACCGCTTTTTAAGACACTCCAAACTCTAAATATTGGGTGCGTGAAAATATGTTATTTTAATAGCCGAATTTCTCCGAGATACGTCGATCTCTCCTCGGCCCTCCGGCTAGTTCACGATAATCGGGTGTTTGATTTAAAATTTTCGTCCAAATTGCTTTATAAGCGTGTTGTTTAATCTGCGTAATTTAGAAATGAACATGGAATAGTGTGTGACCTTAACAAATTGTACGATAGTTAACATACTTTCATTCGGTTTAAGGGGCCCATAGTAGTTCAAAATAAAGTAAGCTATCGTGTGTCGTGTAAAAATATTAATAATGACAAAGAAAATAAATGACGTAGGTACCCACAGAAAAAAAATGAAGTGAGCTTCTACAAAAATATGAAGCTTTTTAGAAACAAAGCTTTTTTGCAAAAATGTAAACATATCTAACCATTAATGATTACCTTGCTTTTAGATTACAAAATTTTAAACTACACGTTGTCAAATGTCATTCGAATATTTTTTTTTTTAAATTGCAATTGTTGTTTCGAATACAAACTAATTCGCCACAGTACGCCCCTTAACGCAATTACTACTGCCGATTTCGTGGTTCATGTGATTGATTAGTGACCAGTTACAAAGCATTTTTGTATTAACGACCATTCAATAGACATCAAATGTCGATGAGTGGACATAAGAATTGATTTGAAAAGTGCAACACACTTTTAACATGACATTAATGATGGTGAAAACCTGAAATCAAAATAAAGAAATCATTTGAATACTAGTTTTGAATTCTGTATTTCTTATACCGCGCAATAAAAAGACACTTATACACATTGATGATCCTATCAAAATACATTTTATAAATACGTTTTTGCCACAGAGCACTGACAGGCGAAATCTTTAAGCTGGTTTTTTCGTTCTTAATACCTCTTATTGTGCGTTTGATGTTTGTATCAAAAGAGCAAGCGTTCATAATTTTTGTGAGTATTAAGGTTACACATTGGAAGATGAATTTGCTCAAAACTGATTTCTTTCAGAGACTGAACTATTCCAGTAACTATATACTCACCTATCGGTAACCACCGAATCCTGAAAAGCTATTCAAAAGTTTAAGGGTGCCGGTACACTTGGGTTGGCTTTGGTGTGCAGAAGTGTGTGTGTTTTTTTTTTTTTAAAGGGTGTCATTTATTTATACATATATGTATGGATTGGTTCGATTCTACAAAACTATATCCAATATGTGAGTTGCGTCAAGTACCAATTCGGAGATGACTCATTGACAAACTCATCACACAAGCATCGGAAAGCCTACAAATGTAATCTGAGATTCATCTGCCTCTTAACTTCTATGTGCTCGCAGTTGAAAGCTTAAAACATTATATTTACATTGTTTTACTCGTTAGTACATCTTTATCCTATCAAGTGTAACTGAACTTGAAACTAATCAACCTAGGCTTCTTAAATCATCCAACCGGAGACTGTAAACAGTATGACGAAACAAAAGAATTCTTTAATCAAATCGACGTTAAAGATCAAAAACTATAGATAGCAGGAAACCAACCGGCGCTCATGATACAGATCCCTTAAATAGGGTTGCCATAGATAATGATGAACAAGACTTGAAGAAGTATTCCCATTGCGATGCAAATTACTCAGAAGATGTAGATTAAATTCTACCGAAGTTATAAACTTTAATAAAGCAGGAAATACGATTTTATTAAATTTCTACATAAGATGCTGTAGAAAAAAAGCAAATTAAACTCAATAAACTCTTGAAATGGTTAGAGTTAAAGAATTTACGCATGTTAATTTAGATAATATGCAGGAGGGTTTACTTCGTTGGCAACCCTACTCGCACACAACTCACCGTGATGCGGCAACATCGATGCATTTAATTGTTGTGTGATACTACACTAATGCACCTGTCAAGGAAACAAAAGCAACTCTAGATAAGGCCAAAATTGAAGCACGATCGGTTTTTGTTGGCGGTTAGACGTCTCGAATGTAAATGTTTATACTTTCTCGTTCGTAGGCTCGATTCACATCTCGGCTGATATGAGACGCCAGTCATTTGTCATGCGGCGGACGAGGCATCTGAGGCATTCCGTTATGCAATTGGTTGCTGCTTGATTTCGATGGTATGTGGTCACATAGACTTTACTGTTTCATGTGAGTGTGAAAAAAGAAAAAAAAGGAAAGTTTCTTAATAGTTCTATGAAAAGAATATGTTGAAAATAAAAAGCATGAACTCGAATTTATTCATGAAAATCCATTTTCATAAAATTACTAACTCGTAAAACGAGATAATGTTGTATTCCAAGGAGATTCAAATCTCAGTCACAATATTTTACTGCAATATATTTATGTTCATATCAATACTTATATCTAAATCAAGATTTCATTCAGTATCTCGAACGTTATTCCACGTTCGAACAATTTGTATGAGAATACGGTAACGAAATATTAACAGCGCGTGCACATATAAAATATGGCGTTCAATGCATATCAGATATTGCAGCGTGTAATATTATTAATAGCACCATTGCAGATAGGGTTTACGCTTAAGTATTGGAAGCTGAACGTTTTACCAGGAGCTCTTAACGAAGTGGGACCTGTTCCTTACAATGCTATCTACGAAGACTGAAAACCAGTTATGATCCATTATCAGATCCTATGCCTGGGGTGGCATTAAAATGTCGGCTCGGTCCTGCTTTGTTTATTAAATTATGTCCACCGTCGCTATAAATATCGCTTGAGACGCGTTCATTTAGTGAAATACCGATCCGACCGCCGATACTGCATGAATTATACGCCGTCCTCAGGAATAACGCATTAAAGCTGCATAAACAAGGTTGAGTAAAGAAAAATGGGTAATTATCTAGATCGCAGTGAAGGCTGCGGACATAAACATTGCATTGTGGAAGTTAAATATGGCTTGCCTGGGTCAATTTTAGAGATCATTATCTACTTATTATAACGTTGTTAAATGTGCAATACTGATGATAGGTCAAGTAAACAACTTTTAAAATAGGATGCAAATCTTTAAAGATAAAATATGTGTTGCTATTCTACAATGTGTAATCTACATAAAATAAAATAAATCGTAGCGCTGCAAATTCGAAAGAAAGATTAAGTACTAACAATATTCCAAACGTTGCGCGATTATGATCAGCGAGCATTAAAAGTAATTGAATCAAAAACAAACGAAAGTTGCGGTCGAAAGAGAGAAATAAATCCGGAAAAAAGGGAAGAATCGAGATGTAATGACGTAGATAACTTCAACCAATTACCGGGAACGCAGAAGTGCTGCATTGGCGGGATAAAAACGGACTCCCAGTTTGCAAATATGCAAAGGTCCCTATTATTTAAAATACAGTGAGAAGGTCGCAAGCCTTTTTACGAGCAAACATTACTTTCATTGGTTTAGTTAAGAAAACAGATTCTTTCGAGTAACAGCCCTGTTTTTCTCCTTTTTAGAAGCCAAAAAAATTGCTTTGGACACATTTTAAGAGAGCTTCAATTTGGATAACTTGACTTCCTAAATCCTAAAATATTAATCCACTTTTAGCCTTCCTAAATATGATAGTAATAATTGATAGTATTGCAATACCTCTATTTGTATTTGGCTGTGTTTTATGCCCATCGAGGCTGATAATTATACTTACTTAAACAATAGATAAACAATGCAATATAAATCACTGAACATTTACCCAAAAACTACACCATCCTTGAGGAACTAAGAGCCCACAACAAATTCGAAGGCAGTGCAAAACGGCACGACACAAGGATTTTATCTCGTAAAGCAGCCAAACCATTATTTCCATTGCCCTTCCACGGGCTATCTCGACAATTACTCTTGGCGCTTATACGATTTGATTTAAAAGCATCCAGTTTTCTGTTTTGCTTAGTTGGATTTGTTTCTCAAAGAGAAACGGTAATTTGTTTCAATCTGTCATTGGCCTTTGTGGTAGGTTTGTGTCAAACCTTATACTTATTAAGTACTAATACCCTTTTTATATACAACATAGCGGCCCGCCCCGGCTTCGCACGGGTACATTTCGGTTACATTATTCGAGTTTTAGTAAGGATCTCTAATTTTTTTGAAAATATATTATAGCCATAGGGATAGTGTAGCTTCCCAACAGTGAAAGAATTTTTCAAATCGGTTCAGTAGTTTCGGAGCCTATTCATTACAATCAAACAAACAAAGTTTTCCTCTTTATAATATTAGTATGATTATATAGTATGATGACCAGCCTGATGTTAAGCAGTTACCGTAGCCGTTAGATGATTGCAATACCCAAGCACGTTGCCAACCTGACGGAAAGTGGGACAGAGGGAGGACAAAGGAAGGTTGGGCTTCCGGCTCCATCACTCTTACTATAATAATTACGTTCGTCGAACTTCTGTGAGAGGGTAGTACCCGAGCCAGCCCGAATATGAGCTGTAGTCAATTTGTTTACAGCTTCGCTCCACCACCGTTAATTAAACATTCAAATACAACAAAACCCGTCATTTGTTATATGCCCTACTTACGAAGCGAAATTACCAAATCACAAATCGATCAGTACCTCAACGGTCACGATCATCCTCTCAGTCACTTCGACATTCGCACGGACCGATGTAGAATCCTTTATGATCTTGACATTTGTTACAAACTGTTCCAAAGGCCGTGATTGAATTTGAATGGCACCCTTTGCCTGCGACGCCGTGTCATTAGGTAACTGTTTCGGGCCATCCGGCTGATCTTGAACTTTACTATCGTGATTGTAACGGCGAAATGGTCGTCTCTAGATTATGTAGAGTCACTTTTATGAGGAGTTATTTGGATTACTGGCCTGTGAATCGAACGACGACCAATATTAGTTCAATTGTTTATGTTCAATGTCATTATGTGTCATTTTTATGTGGCGTGTCGAAATTAAGCGGCTGTGTTAGAATTGTGTTTGAAGCATAAGCGTAAAGTGATGTAATATAATTGGGTTGGGTGACTGATGTCAAATTTAATATTTTAGTATTAACTTATATCGAACTGACAAATTTTTCATTGATATATTGTACAATGTTTTTTTCAAAAATATAAAATGTCTGCACGTATGTCAGCTATTAAACTTTATTAAAACTAATAAGTTATGACGCTAAAGGACAGTAGCTGATACTGTATTTGACACAATTAAATGTGTTTTTTTATTTTAAGTTAATTAAAATATTATTTATTGTTATTTTTAATTGAAATTAAGTTATAAGTAGTCATGCTGAGACATAATTATGCAATAAATATACTAGCTAATACCGAATTGCGAGCATAAAAAATATACCTCGCAGAAAAATGGTTAATTAAACATCAAACGATATCTATCTCTCGTGTCATTGCCAAACTCAATGAAGATAATTCTGGCTATAAAAACAGCAGTACATTTTGCTAATAAAAGCAAGTCATACGAGCAAAGAACAAATGTTTTCATTAACAAAGAGGCGACAATAAAAACAAATGGTATCGTGCCGGCAATTAATTGACACGTGTGTAGGCATACAATCGCATAATTAAGATCGGCGTGGGCGACGTGATTCGATGTGCATGCCTACGCTTCTTACTCGTACGCAAATCGATGGAATTAATTTTTGATTTGCCACAGAGTAAGAAACCTCAATTGAACAAACAGTTCAAATTGAGAGTATGCCAACAACGTGTATGGAGTTTGGAATAGATGTGACATTTGAAAATTCACCTCTTGTACGGTGAGTTATGGATGTAGATAACCGAGGGTGGGGTTGCATTAATTAAATAATTATGACATATTGTGCGACCGTTTCAATGGAAGGGTGCAGCTGATAAGGGATTGGAATGGAAACTCTCATTACTAATTCCGAACACCTGTTTTGGTGAATTACGATCTGATATCTGGAGCTTTGAATTATTAATTTTCTATCGGTGATATGGAAAATCTATTATGTACTAGCATAGTAATGCTAGTAGCCATTTCGGAGATCACCCGGAACAAACACACAGACAGACAGACAGACAGACAGGCAAACAGCCATTTAAAAAAAAAAAATGCGGTTTTGTTATAAGTACTGTATGTACTTTCATATGCATTTAGTGAATAGGTGTTATTTTGATATTATAAACAGACACTTAACAAATATACAAATATTATATCGTCGATATAATATTTGTATATTTGTTTATTATTAGTTTACTTGTACCCAAGTTGTTGTTAATCTATTCATCACACATTCAATCTATACAAATAAATAAAATTGGAGTGTCTGTTTATAATATTAAAATAACACCTATTCACTAAATGCATATGAAAGTACATACAGTACTTATAACAAAACCGCAATTTTTTAAAAAAATGGCTGTCTGCCTGTATGTCTGTCTGTCTGTCTGTGTGTTTGTTCCGGGTAATCTCCGAAACGGCAGGACCGATTTCGACGGGAGTTTCACTGGCAGATAGCTGATATTATAAGGAGTAACTTAAGCTACTATTATTTTAGAAAAACAATAAAAATATATTATCACAAATGCTGCCTGCTGCGCGGGCTCAGAACGAGCGAGCGGGCTTTTGCGATAGTAGCATAGCTAGTAAATAAATAAATAATGAATTTTGTTGGACAAGAATGATCCCGCAACGCAAGCCTGTACGGAAAGAACCCACCTACTTACATTAATTCCATATCTAAAGTTCTTGCCTCAAATTATATAATAATTTAGGTATATTGAAATAAAACTATTTTACGGATTTTATCGCGTTTATTAACTTTATGTTCCCGACGTTTCGGTTGCTTAACAGCAGCGGACCGCAAATAACAACTAAATATGAGGGTACCCAGTTACTAACTATGACATCAGGATGTCTAACACCTCAGTCCCCCCGTGACCATGGCTGCTGTAAAGCAACCGAAACGTCGGGAACATAAAGTTAATAAACGCGATAAAATCCGTAAAATAGTTTTATTTCAATGTGTAGCATTCGCGTAAATATAATATAACAATATAGGTATATTTGTAAATATAATATTTATTTGTAGTATTTATTTGTCTTCGCCACGGATGCAATATTCAATTAATTAGGATTAGGGTTTCTCGTTTATAACGGATTTGCTTCTCAAATCTCAATATTTATGTATTACTTAAGGTAGTATTTTTAGCTGAGATTAGCTACAAAAAATACATAATGTTCTGTTCTTATCTAAACGATGCCACAATTTACTAAAGCAAATTATCAAATGTAAACATAACCGGTGTAGGTATAATAAATGTGTTTTTATTAAAATAATGTATTTATCTATATAAACAAATAAAATGGAAGTGTCTGTTTGTTATATTATTAGTTTTTTAGTAAATGCATATGAAAGTAATTACAATTATAAACAAAAATACCTAAAAGAACATTTTTTATAATATTGTTTTCTTATTTTACGCGAATACTACACATTGAAATAAAACTATTTTTACAGATTATATCGCCTTTATTTACTTTTTTATGTTTGTGTGTTTTATGTTCGTCGGGAACATAAAATAGTAAATAAACGCGATATAATCCGTGAAAATAGTTTTATTTAATTTTTTTATAATTTTTGTCTGTGTGTTTCTTTCAGCTAGTCGCTGAAATGGCAGTACCAATATTAACAGGACTCTCACTAGCAGTTAGCTGATGTTATAAGAGGTAACATATTCTACTTTGAATTTATAGAAGTACCACGTGGGCGGCGCCACAGGCAACAACTAGTTTAAAATATATTTGATATATTTAAAATCCGTACCGAAGCTGGTCTTGAGTTTATCTTGGTATGAGTGAAACATAATAAATATTTTAATACAAATAAATTAATAGGTAAGTATATGTTAAAAGTCCAAAAGAGAAATTAAATTGTTGGCGATGGTATTTAAAATAAAAATCGTTAAACAAAAAAAAAAACTTTTTGTAGGTATTAATAGGTTATTTTAATATTGTTAGGTACTTTCAACGACATTTTTTAATACAAAGAATACAATTATAAATAAAACGAGCCTACTTTAATACGATTGTGACTCCGCTTTAAGGACCATTTGCGTTTTTTTTCTCAACGCCAACCATCGCCTCGAGTTCATGTTTCAAATGTCCTTATTTGCATCTTAATTGTTACTCTGCGGTACCTGAATCAATTCAACGGGTCCAAGCATTTCATTACGGCGATATTTAAATACATTATTTAATGTCTTTATTATATAAACTGGATTTTAGTTAATACGCCTTATCTTTAAAACAATAAATAAAGACTTAGACATTTTATGCCTGTTTATGGTGTAAGACATGACTGGAATATTTTAATATTAATTTTTCTAATGCAAAATGATGTGCTACCTACTAAAGATTTAAGAATTAATTATAACTATTTAAAATAAATGGGCAAACAGCAAATAGAGTAGAGGTTAAAGGAGCTGCCTTTGTAACCGACAGGTTCAATGATCATACTGGTTTCCTCCTCAGGTTTTATCCTATATATCCTTAGTTTTATAAATTTATTTTAGTTGAAGCGGTGGGGAGTTTTGTTACGACCTAATACTTTGTCATTAAATAACTTTCAAATTATTGGGCAGGATTAAAGATTTTATACACACCTCACTAAACTAACTTTTCTAATTTAAATACCTAAATCTGCGTGAGATGTTATTTACTATTTACTTATTTGGTGACAATGGTGTTGCCTGCTTACATTATATTTCGTTCCTATGATTGTACACCATCTTATATTCATTGAAAACAGTTGTGTTTCTTGCCGGATCTTCTCAGTGGAAGAAGCATTCCGAACCGGTGGAAGATTCTGACTATTCATAAATGCTTTATTGGATTATATGAATAAAACAATTTAGAGTTTTGATTTGTCGAGTTTCCAGGTATGTCACCAGGGCGGCGCCACGCATAAGTGGACTGACATTGACACTGACAGTTCTGACAGTCCGTCTCGCTCTTCGGCCTAGCGATTATTAGTATTTGTACTAACACTGACAGAAATAAAGTAACAGATAATGTCAGATGGTACAATTAAGCGACATCTGGCGAATCTTTTATTTTGCTGTCATTGAAAACCTTTTAAAGTTAACAATTTATAATTGTGGGATAATGCGCGGCGAATATTAATTGCTGAATGCAGTCGCGGCGGCGATCGCGGCCCGTTGTGGTTGCCATGATTTTTATAATGACCGCAAATGTTACCATGGTTTTTGAGCTTTTTTGTTCGATATTCAAAAAATATAACATACAGGGAATAAATAATTATATTGTAAGGACATAATTTTCTTTTAAACTGTTGAATATCTAACTGGGTAAGTAGTTCTGCTAACAAAAAATTATAGCTGCTTGCTCTGAGATTGAGTTCATGCCGTACACGAACTCTTAAAAAATTACAAGACGAAGGTCACAAAGTTGAAAAAATATTTCCCCTCAAGGCATAAAAAGTCCATTTACTTATAAAGCTTAATACCTACCTTTAGAGTTTAATGAATATTAAATGCCTGGAATTTAGTAAGTATTAAACTTTTATATTAATATGAATTTTTACTCGAATAATCCACTCATCAATTCATTCTCCCAAGTTGGGGTTACATAGCTCAGACTACTATTCTGAGAGACATGTTTTAAAATTCAATTAAGTAACCATTATAACCTACGTGACGGTTTTTTTTTTATTTTTAAACTTGATACTTAGAACTAATAGCAGTTTATTTATTCTTCACATATCGCGCGGCGTGTGCCAATACAAAAAAAAAGCTCTAAATCCTGCGTCTTTCGTTTTGTTTTTGTATCGTTTACTTTAATTCAGAGTAGGTATTTATACAATTCATTTAATTAAATCGAAGACTGACTAAGTAACTAATAAGTTTTAACCGAAAATAACTAGGCTGCCACACAGGCAAAGCGATTGCGACGCAACGGCGATTTATAAACGCATTTTCGCGTATGTGATACGGACATCACCCATATTATGTTTGTAGGGAGTTTATTTTAGGTAATGAAATCGCTGTCGCAATGTAAATTGGATTAATACATTTTCTGGAATCACTGATATTATAATTCGTTTATCATCGAGAGAGCTCTACGTTCTCAAACTATGAAAAATAAATATCGCCAGACTGACACACCAACTGTACGGTCCCAAACTAAGCAACGCTTGTAATATGTGTACCGTACAATGGACTGGGGGCGATCCCAGTAACACCCAAACCAGGGCAAATTACGAAAAGGCCATTTCCGAAATTTACCCCAGCGGGAATCGAACCCGCAACCACCATGTGCAGTGAGCCGAGCGGCCTACGCTCGAACCACTGCGCCAAGCGGTTGTCAATATGAATGCATATGAAGATACCATAGGGCACTATAACAGAATACAATAAGACATTTTGCATGTTGGATTGGTAAGTGAGAGGGCTATAAGACCAACCCCCCCCCTTCTATCACGTCCCTCTGCCCCGCTCCCCTCCAGGACAGAAACGTGCCAGCAGTGCCTTTGGTATTGCAAGCATGTATAGTATAAGGTAACTGCTTAACAGGTAGGTCGTACCCTTGCTTGCCGATACCTTGCAAAGAGGTATCTAAATATATATACCTCAAAGGTGACTGACTGACTCACATAGTGATCTATCAACGCACAGCCCAAACCACTGGACGGATCGGGCTGAAATTAGGCATGCAGGTAGATGTTATGACGCAGGCATCCGCTAAGAAAGGATTTTGATTAACTTGCCCCCCAGGGGATAAAATAGGGCATGAAAGTTTGTATGAAACTTTGTCACTTAAATTCCACGCGGACGAAGTCGCGGGCAAGCTAGTATATAATAAACATCAAAACATACACATGACGATCATAAATAACAATGAGGTTTTTCAAAAATAAAATCACACTAAATATATATCAGAAACGCCAAATGATTTACAGCCCGCAGATAGGCGGTCGTGCCTTTGTCGATAGCGTATCGGACGGAAGAGGCTAAAAAAACGATGGGTGCCTTTATTCTTTGTCGCCCCACTCATATGCAAATGCGGTCCGTCCCAAACTTGATTTAGGGGCAGCATTACGGATTTGCGAAAACGTTGAAAAGTGCATGCTTTTTTGGTGTTACTAAGTTTTGTGTTGACTTGAGTTTGGAGACGGCATTTTATATCTGAACTTTGTTCTAACTATAGTACATTAAATTATATTATCAGACATTTTTATAAATATCCAGCTATGAAAAAAGTAAGAAACGAATTCCTAATCATAATACTAAAAAGCAACAATCATAAAATTCGATTGAGATGAACTATTGACCGTCACATTCTACGTTTTCAGTGATTATTATCACATCTGATAAAACCCGAAGTTATTTTGTTACGCCTTTAATTTCTGTATCCCTGGTGCATACTACTAATTTGTATTCAGAGACAAGAGTTTGATTTCCTTCAGCTTAACACGTGACAGTTAATATACAAGGTTTATTTTAGTTAGACTTTATATACACCTGGGTGTATATCGCACAATAGATTATATATTATGTCTCCTTGTGTCTCGTTAGGCTAAAATTTCGGGCACTTGCCCCAAAAATTGTCATCGCACAATTGCTTCGTAACTCGACGTTGTATATCCGAAGAGCGGATGTAGCCTCTATATATATTTAAAGGCGATTTATGGCGTTGGATTTCACACGACAAATCAGCGCGGACACTTGGGCGAAATGACACTCGTGATTGTTCCGTCAATACGTCACTTAGGCAGTATATTCAAGTTTAAGCCCAGGCCGGTGATAAAAAATTGATCTCAAGTTCGAACCAAACACCACCACCACTGCAGTGCACGTCTGTCCACCTTGTCGGGAAAAACAGGCGTGATGGTGTTCCAGTTTAGTCCTGACGTTGTCTCCTAGTTGAGTTGATACAAACTCAATCAATCAGTATCATTAAGCCGTTCTAACTGTACTCCCAAAAGTCCTTTGACCCAATACTGTCTATCGCCCGCTCTACTACCCATCAATCTACCCACAATGAAGAAAATATCATTACTTCGGCCTATAAACTTGGTAAGGACACTATGAAATATGATCTCAAGAGACTTTCTGCCAAGCTACACGTTTTCGAAGCGAAACAAACGATTTTCAATGCCGACATCATTAATTTCTCCTAGCATCGACGCGACGTGGGAATATCAGATGATTTTGAATCGTGTGCAGTTGAGTTAAAGACTGCATGTTTTAGTATATCGGATGTTGTGTGGAACAAATGATCCTGTTCGGTTCACTTTTCATGCGTTTATTACGTCTTGGCACGGTATGAGAGCACTATTGATACGGTTTTATCATGATACTAAGTAGGGTTATGGTATATTCACAAGGGCCCTGGAATGGTAGAAGAGATCTGCTTTGGAAATAAATAGTTTTAGGTACATAATTTACGGTTGTAAATACCTTACAACTGGGCTCCGTTTAGTTATTAGTCTTGTTTCTATCGCTATACAACTCTTTTTATCTCCCGCTTTGCAAAGAGAGTTTGGATAATCTTTTTCCAAATTTATTAACATTGTTTATTCGTGCGGGTTCCGAAGACAATATTACTTTTCCCCGGGGCTTAATGAGGGTCAAATCTCGGGGTCACCGTTGGAAACCACTGCCGATCCTGGCTTCCAGTGGTGGTGAGTGCCTACTCACTGGCCTCATAGAAAAACAAAATGTACTGACATTCAATAAATATCAGTGACCTAGGTACCATATTTCACTGCTTTTACAATTTTCGAGAGTTTTCTTTGTACATTTAGCGCTTAAGTCATTTTGATAATATTTTGTTAACTTTGGTGCCTATTTTAAAAAATAAAAATGAATAGGATTTGAATTCATAACTAGTAATTGTCTATACCATTGATCATCAAAATATTAAATTATGAATGGGCGATTTTTTTTAATTACGAGCCACGGATAGGCTTCCTACAAGAAGCAGAAATAACGGTGGGATATTTTTTTCAAAATAGAAAATAAAGGCTGATTTATATTCTCTTAATAATACTTTCACGTCGTTAAAACACACTGTGCCCTCGGCCCAAAGATTCTCAAGCTTTGATTTATCGCACTTCACTTGCAACATGCATGTATGAGCGATAAAAGATGAATCGCATTGTGATTAATATTGTTCTCTGAAGCCGTTCTTATCTCAAACATTATGTTGGCAAATGGCTTCGAGTTCTGCAAGACTAATGTATTGGGTGCTTGTTGAATTTTATAATCGCATTTCTGTGGCTGTTTGTGACAATCGTTGGTAATAAATCAATGAGATATTTAAGTATATATTTCTTTATTCCAATGCACTTGAGCCCGCCGGTCCCGTTATCTTATTAATTCGAGAAAACAAACAAACGTAATTTGAGTTGAGGATTCAATTGTTTTTTATGCTACTATGAGTACTATGTGACAGCTAAAAGGAGTACTAGTGATGTGACCCATTAGTACTCCCTTTGACCTCTCTAATTCAGCTATATGATTTTGCTAGGAATGAGTTCACGGCAATAATTTAATGATGAGGATGGGAACCAAAACCGAAATCTCGTACAAGTGCTCCTCCCATTACTATTGGCGTTTTAAAATCGGAATGGTAGTTTTTTTAACCAGACATCGTTTTTAACCAGTAATTTTGCTGAGTGTTTAACGATTATAAGCACCTTATAATTTTATTCAAAAATATAGTCTCTACAAAATTTCTAATAAACGTTCCAACAAGCTTCAATGATGGAAATGTCTTGAAAATTAAGCCATTTAGTTTGTTACAGACAATTAATATTCCGCTAAATTTGCCCCAAAAACCAAATATGGAGCTAACAAGCTTCACTTGCTCCACAGTCGTTACGTCAATTGTCAAGGAGAGCACACATTTATTAGCATAAGGCGACCGCAAGTTTACCGCTGACAGTAATAACAAATTAGGGTGCGTGCTCCAAACGTGGTCCTCCTAAACCGCTATTGTGCTCGCGCCGGCCCAACCGGTGCTAATTGTGTTTCTGTTCGGTATTTTACGGCCGAATGCCGTTTTGTAATATTTGCTAATTCTTAAAAAAGCCGGTTTTTGGGATATTGCGTTTGAATTTTTTATAATTTGAAATAAGGAGCTTTGAGTTTGGATGTTGTATAATATGCAACATCTTTCAAGCAGTTCAACATAATGATATTCAGAAAGTGATTTTAATAAAATAATACTACTACTTACGTTACATAATCAAATTGTATTCAAATATTACGAGAAAAATATATTTTTTACGAAAACACATCTCACAAAAATATAACCAAATCCAAGCTTAGGGCACTCACAATCGAGCTCTCAATATTAGCAATCCTCGCTAAACCGCTCTTGTCATGTCGCCCATATGCCCAAGCGTTAACAATGGAATTAGTCGTCATTCAAAGTACCGAGGCAAATTCACAACATATCTGGATAACGTGTAGCAAGTGCACTCGTCTGGCGGGGGTGACACTTTGAGCCCTCGCGATACTGACATTATGTGACAACATGAAGCTAGGGGCACGCTCGCACAATGGCCGATCATCGGCGCCTTTACCCTATTCATGTTCGCATAGACTTTTATTGTGGCTTTGAATATGAAATTGATTTGTAATTTTGGCCACATACGGTGACCAATTTATCGAATAATGGGCGATTAAAAATTAAATAAAAGTGGTTTTGTTATAATTTTTGACTGAAAGAAAAACTGTGGGTAAGAAAATATAACGAAATATTAATTTCTATAAAATTAATTTAGGTATAATTACAATTTTAAGGGGTCAGCAAAAAACACTGAGCCTTATAATTACCTATTATTTGACTTAAGTTATAAGGGACCAAGTGGAATAAAAATTGTCGTTCAAATAAAAAAGTTCCGCACTCCATGAAAAAAAGGAAATCTAAATTGTTGATTCTTTTATTTCATTCGAGCGTTCGAAGTGAAGAAAATAAATTCAGCCACAAGGTTCGGCTTGAAATATTCAATGAAGAGATTTTATGAAGTAAAAAACCCATTTGCATCTCAAAGCGATGCGAGTTAATGGGACGGTTTCCAATGCGGCGCACGTCAGGACCCATTCATCTTAACCCTTACACAACACTCCTGAGTTAGAACGATGTACGTCGTTAATTGGCGATATTTATTATATCGATATCTCGCGTTAATAGGTCAAGCGAAAGCGATTTATAATCGATACCGTATAATGTGCTATCCAAGTTTGTTATCTAGTATCGAGAGTAAGTCTGAACTCTACCTGTAGAATTTCTTCAAGATATCTTTATTAGGGTCCTTACTTAATAGATGTTAAAATCAACTAGTTATCATATCGTTCTAGGAAAGTTTATTAGCTAAGTGAGTACGTTTGTACACGAGCCCAATTAATGATTTAGTTAAATAGTACCTAAATAGTATTTAGTCAAGCCACAGATTAAAAATAAATGTCTTTTAAACAGATTGAATGTCACAGATGACTTGCAATAGGCACCAAAGGCCTTCTTCGCACTTTACTGACCTGAATAGAAGTGGGACAGAGATAGGGGAAAGAAGAGTTAGCTACTAGTTTCTGCCCGCGACTCCGTCCGCGTAGACTTAAGTAAAGTATTCTATGTGTTAAATCCAGGTTATAAACTATCTGTGTTCCAAATTTCATCCATATTCGTTCAGTAGTTTTTGCGTGAAGGAGTAACAAACATACATCCACACTCACAAACATTCGCATTTATAATATTAGTAGGATCTACGACCGCTTGGCGCAGTGGTCGAGCGTAGTAGGCCGCTCGGCTCACTGCACATGGTGGTCGCGGGTTCGATTCCCGCCCGGAGAAAATTTCGGAAATGGCCTTTCGTAATTTGCCCGGGTCTGAGTGTCACTGGGATCGCCCCCGGTCCGTTGTACGGTACCCATAGAACAAGCGTTGCTTAGTTCGGGATCATACAGTTGGTGTGTCAGTTTGGCGATATTATATTATATTATCTATACGTCGATCATCTGTGAGAGGGTGGTACTAACCCAGCCAATCCGGCCCTTAAGTATATGAGCTACTTATCAGTACTTATCATTACAATATTAACTCTTGCAAACTCTACATTGCCTCGAGGCTTTGTGTTCAAGCTCCGTGCGAAGCGACACATGTTAACGAGAAAATTAACAACATCCATTGACGAACACCCGAATTGGAGCAAATTAAGAGGCATTTGACAACCTTTTGAAATTTGGATGTCTTTTAATTACCGTCATTAAAACCTTTATGTACTGTCTCAATAGCGTTATAGATGAATAATCTTGGATATTAAGTTATCACAAATTATTATTATTTATCAGCTGTGATAGCCGATTGGTTGAAGCACGCGTCTTGCGGGCACCAGGTCTTGGGTTCAAACCCCGGCTCGCACCTCTGGGTTTTTCCAAATCTATGTGCGAATCATAATTTCTATATGATTATCACTTGCTTACGGTGAAGGAAAACATCGTGAGGAAACCTGCATAGTCTTAGAAGATCTAACAAATTTTCGTAAGACATGTGAAATCCGCCAACCCGCACTGGGCCAGCGAAGTCGATTACGGCCTGAATCCCCCTCATAGTGAGAGGAGGCCTGTACCCAGCAGTGGGACATCAAAATGGCTAAATTGTTTATTTATTAAGTTACAAGTGATTTTTTATGTTGTTTTTGTGCGGAGGCTGGCTGGCTAACAATTAAGCACTTTTTCTACATCGGTAAGCTTTTTACTGTGGTTATGTAAAGTTACTACTTAAAAAAATCTCCCGTTTGGGTATAAAGAAGATAGATACATAAGCTACATATAGCTACCTGCTATCTTCTTATCAATGTTTGCGACAAGAAACGGGTAATCATTGTCAGATGTAATGTTATGAAAAACAAACGAGTTTCCCAAAAACGGAACTTGTGTCTTATCTCTTGGATGGTACCAAGATTCTGTCTCCAGGAGTCCGGTAAATCAAGTTATGGGGACATGCCAAAGCTGTCAGGTCTTTTTCCACGTAATAATCCTACTTAATAATATAATATTATAAATGCGAAAGTTTGTGAGTGTGGATGTATGTTTGTTACTCTTTCACGCAAAAACTACTGAACGGATTTGGATGAAATTTGGAACACATATTGTTTATAACCTGGATTAACACATAGAATACTTTACTAAAGTCTACGCGGACGAAGTCGCGGGCGGAAACTAGTTATGTATAAAAACTGAACATATAAAACGGTAATTGTTCAAATAAAATACCTCCTTTAAAGTGACAAGTTTGTGGGTTAATAAAAAAAAACGTCGACCACTTTAACATATAAATAAAGCGACCTTCAAACACAAATTAAAAGAAAATAGTATTTTTTACCAAGTCAGCAAATAGGCATAGAACCCGCCTGATGCTAAGCAGTTACCGTAGCCTACAGATGTTCGCAATACCAACGGCATTGCTCGCAGTTTACAAACCTGGAGAGGAGTAGGACAGAGAGATAGAAACACAGGGAGGTTTGTTTTCTGACTCTCTCAACTATCATACGAAACGCTACTATAACAGCTACTTTATGCTGATCTTCTGTGAGAGTGTTGTACTACCTCTGGTACTGGTGATATAATCTGTAAGTAAATTATCTTTCGAACTTCATAAATTAAAACGAATCTTCACACACAATTCGACTGAATTATGCATGTGCCAAGTTTCGTCGAATGAATAAAGAATCACCATAAAACTCTGTAATTACGTAACATCGCCTGCCGATAGCATCGGGGGTTATATCGATACTCGATCGATACATCGACCGTGCGATCGCGATCCGATTCGAACGAGCGCGACCAATTTTATTCACGAAACATTTAGCTTTAGATAAAATCTTACGGCGCGCCCCGTAATAGCCTTAGCTGATTTTAAAACAATAAAATGCAAAGCCGCTCGAATGGGTGCGATTGTTAGTGTGAAGATAAGGAGGATAGATATTGAATACTATGGGATATTGTTTTAGAACGCGGTTTATTTTAAAATTATACAGTGCGCGTATCTCGTTACGGATACGGTCAGATTTGAGATTCCAGATACAACCTTCAACCGATGCCATTTCACGCGGTTCCCATGCATTTTACTATAACTACAGTTATTTGTATCTACCAATAAAACGGTAACCTTTCGTAATGAAATATTATTGCCTTTTCCGCAATCAGAAAAATATTCCAAATGTTCGCAGAACTGATCAGCGTTTATCTACGTTAAGTTAAAAATCTTAATCGCCCGTCAAAAGTCTGAGGCGAGTTTCGATTATTAAAAAAATCGGTTATCGATAAAATCGAGTTAATGAAGAACGGTACACGGTATCTCGATCGGCCGGCACTAACTCTAAAATTGATTTCATTCCGTCGGCGCGGATCGATCAAAACGGCTGATATAATTTGCGGAAGTATTGCGCTATTGAAAAGTATATCTTGAGAATTTCGTAATAAATTATGTAATGGATATTTTTTTATAGGATGAACTGATACAAGAGTATGTAATTCAGTTTACCTTATACTTTTGTAAAGATAAAAAAAGATTTATGCTAGTTTTCAATAAAAAAAAATCATTCAATTCTTTACCACAGATTAAATACGAAGTACTTTACTCAACAAAAAAAATATTTAAAGTGAGTGGCTCTAGCCATCCAGCGAGGGAATGCGGCTAGCATCCTGGGTACGCTTCCGCATGGGCCAAATTTTGTACATTTTTAAATAATTAGGTAGTTTGTTTTTATTTAATCTGTATATATATTATTATAATTCTTAGATAAATAATTTAAATAAATAGCGACTCTTGCTACCACACAATAAAGAGCAATTCAACTCGCACAACGTTGCAGGTAAAAAATTAAATTCACCTTACTTACATAACTCATTTTTCTCACCTGCAGCAACACACTGAGTGTGTCCGCCAAGGCGAAGCTGCTGATATACCTACCTACTTGTAGCTTCTTCGTACCAAAGGTTCGTAGTGTACAATATCTGATTACCAAACCGACCGTACTCAAGGTGTAAAGTGGCTTTGTCGTTTAGAAAATGAAAGTTTTCTGTACAATGTAAAGGGTTGTGTAACATATTAATATTTAAATGTACCTAATACGAGACATAAACGTGTACCGGCGGCACTACGCACTCAATATTGATTTTCAAATCGTACCTACATTCAATTTGGCCATGTCCCTCGACAGTTGGTATGTCAATAATAATTCGGAGTAACTGTATACTGTTGAATAAAATGATTAACCTACGAGGGCACGGTTGACCGGAGTTTTGTTACCGATGTAGGAATACAGGGTGTTCTCATATCACACTATGGATATATATGTCAAAAATATATAAAGCTTAAAATATTACCGACTAGCTACTGCCGGCGACTTCATCCGCGTAGGATTGAGTAAAGTATCCTATGAGTTAATGCAGGTTATAAACTATCTGTGCGCCAAATTTCATCCTAATCCGTTTAGCTGTTTTTGGGTGATTGAGTAACAAACATCCAAACATAACATTTTTAATATTAGTGGGATTGGGCAGGTCGTATTCAATTGAAGTTTATACTCGTATTATGGATAAATCATTAACTAATATATAATAATAATATATAATTGACGTGTCGTTTATATACCTGGGTGCATAGCAAACAATATAAAAGTATCTGATAGGTGATAATCGATTCTCGAGGCAACAATACAAGCTGAAAAAGAAATAAAAAATAGTATTGGGTATTTTAACTAACATGAGAGGAATAAAATTCTCAAAATGATAAAAATTATTTAAATTGGTCAATGATAATTAACAAAAATACATCAATCAATATTATTAACGAAAATAAAATTGATTACCTACGTCTTTTTGTGCGCTAATGAATCGCTGACATTATCCTCGAATCGTTAATTGGATGGCCTTTACCCGACATTTGATTCAAATGGAAAATATCAAGAAACAATGAAACAGCCTGTATTGTTTGGAAATGTCAATATTGAACGTGGCGCGCGAACATTTCGGGAATATGACATAAATTATATCAGCCCGCGTTGGATGAATCAAATGGAATAAATACCCGCCATATGTATGGTGGCTCATGTTACGTAGGCAGCGTAAAGTCTAACCCTGGTCGGTCCAAATACTCAGTGTCAGCGATTTGCGATTTTCATTCTCATTGCCGTGTATTACAACAGTATATTGTACGTGTGTGCTTGTGGAAAATATCATTTTTTTGCTATATCGTTTATTTTCTTATGGTGGAGAAACTCAGCCAAAGATTACTATAGTAGTCTTCATCTCTTCAGTAAGTAAGTATCTATTTAGGTGAAGTGATGCGTTTAGTGCCTCAAATCTAACAGTGCAGTAACTATAATTATTGTTTTGCTTTAGGCGCCACAATATTCGTTACTTCTCTCGAAGTGATTTGGCACTTTTTGGAACTCTCAAAACTTTGGTTATTTTTTTCAATTGTGTAAAGATAGCAGCAACGCAATCATCATATATTGTTTTCTTATATTTACGCGAATACTACACATTGAAATAAAACTACACACTTTCTGCGTGGATCGGACCGCAAACACCATCTAAATTTTGAGGGTACCCAGTTTTTAACTATGACATCAGAACGTCTGACACCTCAGTCCCCCCGTGACCACGGTTGCTGTAAAGCAACCGAAACGTCGGGAACATAAAAAAGTAAATAAACGCGATATAATCCGTAAAAATAGTTTTATTGCAATGATCATAGTTAGTGGCACATCGCTTTTGCTTACAACTCGGCCCTATCTTAGTACTTTAACTGTCATCTATAGGTACTGCGACCCCTACTATTGTCACTGAATCAGTGTGACAGCCCATTGTGGCAGTAATTACGACGTATTGTTGCTTTATGTTCGCGCACTGTTCACTTGACGATCGTTCGTGTTATGGGGTGAACACTTGTTTTTTAACCTGTTTTTATTATTATTACACCCCCTGTTACTGATACTGTTACTGATACCTATTTTATATTACTACTTATGTATAAAAAGGTGATAAAATATTAATTCAGTCACAGGCATAAGACTACAAATGAAAGTAAGTAGATAATATTGTAGGTATAAGTATCTATACAGATCTTTAAATTCGAAATAATATAATATATTTTTGAAGGATTATCTAGAGCTTTGTCTCATGACTTTGATAATATTTATTTAACTCCTAACCAGTCTGGACAATCATAATAATTACTAAACTTAGACTTATTCCTTTAATAATTCATAAAGTTCTTTGGCATAGCTTTTTAGTGTAATAACTTAATTGAAATAAAAAATATATATAGGTAAGGTACTATTATATTTTCATCATCATTCGTGTTTCATAATCATTTCCTATATCAACTGCAGATTCCATGCTTACAACCTGCTGTAGGTGTACAATTACAGGTAGAGCCGCATCGAAAGAGACTTTTACACACGAGAACAAACAGATACTCAAAACAAATCTATCAGTTAATTGTATACTATATCCAATCACCGTTGAAAATCCATTGCTCGAGTGAATCAAGGTTATTTTTTGTAACATAGGCTTAATCAAGAGCGTCTCGGTCAATTATATAGATTTTTTATCAGAGAAGCTCCGATTCCGGTTCCCAATCAGATGTATTGATTTAGAAGTCTTGATAAATACATTGTAATTGTTTTATAGATGGCTAATTAAGATAACGAAGGTACGTATAATGATGTTATTCGGTGTTTAAGCAAATCGTGTGGAACGACAAAAAATGGATAATAACAGAGTAAAAGCCATATATTCTAATGGTAAACGGTAATTTAAATGGTCATAATATGGCCTGGTTAATGAAATACCATGTCTGATGTGGTCATTATACATCAACCCTAATAATAAAAACACCTAGGTAGGTACTTATGTGAGTTACTTTAATTTTTTTAGTTCTTAAATAATTTCTTTCTTTTCGAGTCTGTCTCTGGCTTATAATGATTATATATTATCTGAGCTTAACAAATAATAAATTAAATTTGAGGATTAAATGGCTACCGAACCTACCGATACTACCTACCACAGTTTAGAGTTAATAAATTAATAACAATTCAGTAATTGGTAAGTACTAGATACAGTAGACTAAATACTAGTTCCTTCCAAATGTACACTCACCGCCATAAATTACCGTGCAAACCGCTTCACTCAGCAAACATCAATCCCATCGCAAATAAAGTGCAAATCGTGACACAATTACTCTGATCCGCGCGCATTTGTCAACGGAACTGCCGATGCCGCTGCTATCGAACGCGATCGCGGTATTTGCTCTGCGGATATGCAATATTATGCATTTAGTTATTATTATTTTGGGGTAAATGAGTTCTGGATATCGCGTCTAAGCTAAAGTAGCGTGGGATAAACAACCATTTGCATTTGAAGGCGTGCAATGAAACTATGACGAGACAAATAAAAATTTAATTTTATAGTTTAGTCGTTATTGTTAACTACATTTTTATGAAATACTGTACTATTTCATGGATACATATAATATCTTTGAATAATAAACATTTAAAGGGACCTTTCGTACAATTACTTAAGTAGATTACCTTATGTACACACCATTTTTTGTGAGTGTAATTTATACCAGTCAGCTTCTGCTTCAAAACATTGCCATACGTCGAAAACATCACAACAAAATGTGAGCAAACAGTGATAAATAACGTGCAAATCGCGACGCGATTATACTGATCAGTGAGCATTTGTCACACCGTTATCGACTGCTGTGCGGATAATGTTGCACAATGCTCGCATTTAAAAGCATATCCGGGTATAGAAAGAGCCTTTCATATCGATAACGCCCTTTTTTGCATTGTTTTATAATACTTATTATAATCCTAATAATAAATAATAATAATAATAAATCCATTTATTTCAGGTAAATACCCATATTAAATTAACATTACAAAACACAATAACAAATAAATAAAATAAAAATATCAATAAAATCGAAATCAAATTAAATTACAATAGCATTAAATAAAAAAATAATTCCATTTACATTAGGTCACATTAAGTTGCGCCATACTCAATCAACAATCGACAATTTGTGTTACGATCTATAATATAATTATTAGGTATATTGCATTATATTATACTAGTGCACCAAGGTACTAAAATAAATAATCTTAGTTATCAGCAGAGAAATCAGAACAGACGGGCAGGAACGGGCAGGAACACAACCAACAAGATAGACGTATACGAAGTTATGTTTTTTGACTAATATACCACAGGATAATTAAATAAAATGGATACTTATTTTCATTATTTGCAGAATGTATCCGCTAATAAGTGCGTATCCAATTTATAAATACACAAATTTGTGTCAAGTCTCATACAATATATGTCAAGTGTATTGTTATTCGTGGAAGTGTAGCTACCGTATTTAATATAGGAAATGTAATTGTTAGTAGATAATTAAGTAATAGGTATGTTTTGTTAATATTTGTTTATTTTTGGTATACTTAATACTTTATTTAATTGTAACTACTGTTTTTAATATTTTTTAGTTGTAAAAACCATAAAAATGCTTCGCCTAAATGGCAGCAGCGCCTTTTGACAAAACTTGACGGAGGCACAATCTAGCGTGAAATAATTCTTCCACTGAATCGAACAGCGATGAATAACTCACATAGAAAATTAAATTGCACAACAAAATATTAAAACAATAACAAAAACAAAGAACGCAGCTACATTGTTATGCATAAATCCCGCTGTGAGTTTCGTCAGCTGGGTTCGTTCGCCGCTCACAGCCATTTAACAAACTGTAAGTGCGTTGGGGTATTAATTTGCAATACAAATGAGGATTGTGCATATAGATAAAGCAATGTTATACGTGCAACTTGTAACTGTGTCCCTCTAAAATAACAAAATGCCGCATCTTCTGCCTTCCCAAAGTTATTATATGCAAATAGGTACTCAGTACGATAATAATTCTACAAATTTCCACGCGGTAAGTGTTCTGAAAAGGCCTTTAAGTATAGATAAATAGTTGTATGAGTATTTATGACCGACTATTAAAAAAATAACATATTTAATGAAATTTGCATCAACAGATATCGCTGATATATTATATCGGATATCGCTATATCTTCCGAACTGGAGAAGGGGAAACGGAAGCAAGGTGGTCAACTTCTCAGATATAAAGATGTTCTGAAGCGTCACATGAAAAGGTGTCAAATGAATCCGGCGCAATGGGAGAAATTGGCAGCGCAACGGCCAGAGTGGAGAACCCTGGTTAAGACCAAGGTTCAAGAATTTGAGGAGGATCGGCTTATTGAGCTTGACACTAAAAGAGATGAGCTGAAAGCGCGACCACCAGCGGCTATAACTTATAATTACATAAACGGTGTGCTCACGTGTCCCTCGTGCGGGCGGATATTCAACAAGAAGATCGGTTACGTCAGCCACACGAGAGCTCACCTTCGTCAGGATAGGAGTTAAAGCGGTCGCCATAACCGGAATCGGTTGGATTGGCATCATCATATCTTATATCAGATATCGCTCACAAAATTGTTTTTTGGTTAAAATAAGATCTCACACAAAACAAAACTTAAATATCTCATAATGGTGCAGTAGTAAAAAGTTGTATGATCTTACCCGACCAAAGTCACTTGTACTACGCATTTATGGAGTTTCTTAATATAATTTCAAGTTCCTACTATTATGATTAAATTTAGCATAGAAATGTTTCGTTCTATATCATAAAACGAATCTATGCAGTAGCCAATCATAATCTTTTCCACATTCCCTTATTATTATTATTAACGAGTAATATACCATAATGTGCCTACTTACATAATGTAAAAGGTATAAAATTAGACAGTTTAATTTACTTTCACCACGGATCATATCCATTCAATTGATCCGAATCATCCTTTACGCCCACACATTCACATACAAATAAAGTAATATCAAAGTGATGTTGCCGCTTTGATCGGGACCTCAACCAGTTACTCGACACGATTCATGTGACACGTAGGTAATTTTATTAGAATTCCTGGTGAATACCTCACTCGATGTCTATTGGCCCGAATATTAAATTCCTAAGTTTGAGATACACTTGACATATATTTTACGAGACTTGACACAAATTTAAGGAGCGGAATGAAAGGGAATTAATAAGTTGGAAAATAATTTATTAATAGAATGGGTATTTTCTTCGATATTACATGTCTAGTCATAATGGCATCGAATATAGATTGATACATCTATTTTAACGATACTTGAAGTTGACATTTAATTCAATTTTGATATCTTTTTTCGATTTCACTCCGCACTTTTTTATTTATGACGTAGCAACTAGATGACTTAATAACTACTTAAGAATCTTGAGAAAAATATGACGTCGGTCACTGATATTTTTTTTCATGGGACTGGTCCCGCCACTCACTCCCACCACTGTAACTCCTGTACACCAGGATCGACAAAGGTGACCAATAATGACGTCGAGGATTGACCCCCGACGAGTTCAGGGGAAAAGTTAAATTGTCTTGTAACCCACACGAATTTAATTAATAAAATAATAATAATTAATATCGCCAGAGAAATACACCAACTGTATGGTCCCAAACTAAGCAACGCTTGTACTATGGGTACCGTACAATGGACTGGTGGCGATCCCAGTGACACCCAGACCTGGGCAAATTACGAAACAGCCAATTCCGAAATAAATAATAGGAGTTGGAAGAAAAAAAAAATACTCACTGATATTATCACCGATGTCGGGGCAAAATCGTTATCGGCCAGTGTGAAAACCCCCTTTCAGTTCAAATTATGGGTTTCACAGCAGATCAGAGACCCCATAAGGGTCCTTTGTGTACCACCAACAAATAGTTTGTGGGACTGCAATATCCTTATCACAAAAACTTTTCTGGATATCAGGAAATTGATTCCGTTTGCTGACATGTTCCCCCAAAACCCTTGCGGCGCGGGCATCGGATGAGGGCCGTGTTTCTATTATCAGTTTCTCTTTTGCAAAGTTGGTCGTAACCCTTTCTATCGGTAATATTGGGGTAAAATATTATTATATGATTAAAATCTGGCTTTCTTTAAAAAGTTTTTGGGGCGAGATCGATTTGGAGATAAAGATAACGACGGCAGAAATGAATATCAGAGAGTCTGTGACATAGAACTCGCTTCCCACTTATCTCGGTTACAAACTGAATAGAATCCATTTTATGGTAACAGGTATTGTGTAAGTAGGTAGGTTCATAGTAGGTGCAAAACGACTTTGTATTATTTTAAGCGAATAAATCTGTATTAACATAATTATTTAACATTAGTTGATTATTATTTAATATTAGTTATTTAGTGATAATGGTGTTGCCTGCTCATATTATTATTTTATGCTGTTCCTGAGAATGTACACCATCTGTAATTCATTGAAAAGAGTAACCATTGAGTTTCTTGCCGGATCTTCTCAGTGGAAGCAGCATTCCGAAACGGTGGTAGATTCTGACTATTCATAAATGCTTTGTTGGCTTACTTTAATAAAAACAATTGTTTTTGATACAACTTTCATTTTGATTTAAAAATTCACAGCGATTAGTTACTGAACCTCATACCGATGTAGAGCGAAGCGGTAGTCGAATGACTACAGCTGAAATGCGGGCCACCGGGTTGGTACCACCCTCTCACAGAAGATCAGCGCCCAGTGGCTATAATAGCAGCGTTTCGTACGATAAGAGAGCCGGAAGCTCAACACTTCCGCTCCCTCTGTCCCAACTCCTACTCTATTTCAGGTCGGCAACGCGCGGGCAATGTCATTGTGTGGTATGTAGTAGAGTAAGTTAGTAATAAACGTAACGTTGGACTGAGAATACGTGTTTAATTATACAACAAGAAACACCTACGCTACACAATAATATCGCATGGCGACGATATAGGCTGCGATAACTAAATAAATATCGCCAGACTGACGCACCAACTGTATGGTCCCAAACTAAGCAACGCTTCTACTATGGGCACTGTACAATGGACTAGGGCGATCCCAGTGACACCCAGACATGGGCAAATTACCAAAAGGCCATTTCCGAAATTTTCCCCGAAATTGAACTCGCAACCACCATGTGCAGTGAGCCGAGCGGCCTACGCTCGAACCACTGCGCCAAGCGGTCGTCAAACTGCTTAAGATCAAACAAATAATAAACCTGTTTCATGTCTATTTGGCCATTGAATTCAATTTCTCCGTGTATAAAATAGTAAAATTACACCTGTAAAACTATTTTTAACCCCAAAGATTAATAGTTCTCTCACAGTATGTGTACTAAACTTGAATTCAGTGGAGCCGGTCATTAATCTCTCTAGTTCCGATGTGCTAATCTATGATAGGTAATTGACTAATGGGTTTGCGTTAACTGCGTTGTACATGGGCACTGTGTTAGCCGTTATTCTATTCAAACAATATCTTTACCGGAACATTATAATTGGTTACGAATATCAAATATCCTGTCTGTGTATTTACTATAACAGAAACGAACTATAGTTGGTAGCTTATTATGTTGTAGAGAAACTGAAAAGGTAGCTACTGAAGTATTTTATGTTTCAGTACCTACATAGCTGGCAGCTATACAAAAAGTAGATAGGTTTAATTTTTCTCTCAATAATTTATCTGTGGCAACAACATAAAATAAATCAATATAATTTTATTATTATTTAGGTAGGTACTTGTTTCCTATGCAGTTTGTATTCTAGTACAGAAACCAATGTACCTATACTTGACATAGTATTATCCAGTATGTACATACAGAACCCAATAAATAACGCATAATTACATCAAAACATTCGTATCGGGGCAGCCAGCATGGTTGATTTCCCACGGCGAGAGCCCACTGCTGCGCCCAACAATGAAATATGCACGCATGACACACGCCGTGAAACAAAGTTAGCCGCTGCGGATTCTGCATCGAACCCTCGTTGCTTTGATCCGGAGCTATTCCAATTTTATTCAACGATTCGGCATTAAAATTGATAAGCATGTGTCAATTCTACACGCGGGCTAAAAAAAATATCCATTTAAAAAATAAAAGACGCGTCATATAGTTATTCTGGAAAATTTTGCTTGCGATTGTCTGCCCAGGGAGGTTGAAATTATTCTCATAAAAAAACTTGCATTAAAATTATGTGAGCACCCACTCACTTTTATTAATATTACATACAGGGAGTTCTGAGTTCAATTCAGAGATAAGGTAGGTAGTTAAAATAAATACGTACCTACTTAGGTTATACCTATATAATGCGTGAGGATGATGATGATGATAGTGCCCTCAGCAATACTCACTGTCAGGTAGATATAAGTCTCACTTCATTAGAACAAATCATTTCTATTTGTGCTTATCTCATAATTCAAACGTACCCTCTTTGTTAAAGTCTATATTATAATACTGATACTAAAACTCTTCAAAGAATATTTGAAGGTCAACATTATAATATCCATTCATTTGTCATTAGCCGTCAGCTAGCATCATATAACCTAATCGTTCTAGGCCGGCAGTTATTGGAATTGCGCATTCAGCTTTACATTGCCGATAAAGTTCAAATATATTTTTTTGATATCACCCCGGGGCCGCTTTGACACGCCGCGCTGGAGCGTTTGCGATAAATTCGTATCAAAATCCAATATCGTCTTTATAAGTTCTAGAAAATTCATTGGAGAGATCTTGCCGATTGAAAATGCTCTTATGCTAATACAAATTTGACGTTGCCTGGAAGCCAGATAAGAATTACGTAAATCCAGATCATTGAACCTGATTCTTTCTCATTGATGTCTGTGATATGCCAGTAAAAGTAACACAGGTCTTAAGAATATCGATTCAAATTGAAATGTTACCTAATGAAAGCGTTAACTTTTTTTAATGTAATTGATTTAAATTTCTTACAAGCAAATTCAAAGCGGGTAACTCTAATCTGGCCCGAAAAGTTCTGCATGTAAGACAAAGTTTTAATATATTATGATTTGGTCTTTTTTTTCTTTAGAGAGGTCCCGCTACACATTCCCACCACTTTAACTCCTGTAAACCAGGATCGAGAAAGGTGACCAATAATGACGTCGAGGTTCGACCTTCGACGAGTCCTGGGGAAAAGTTAATTTGGTCAGTCCAATCATTAATAGATTTCGAACTCTTGCGCACGTTAGCTAATACAGGTACATGAAACCATAAAAAAACTGAACGTAACACAAACCACACATTCTTTCCTTTGATCAAGCAACGCGTAAAATAAATCATTTTGTGAGTGAGCAAACGTCGCTCCGTCTCCACTACTATAAACAAAGTGAGCCGACGGAGGTGCGGTAATGAAATGCAAATATGTCTACAGCATACACTGCGAAAACACTCCCGAGTGCCGAGTGTAAATATCTGGTGACTTGATAAACTAAGATGGCGGGGACGCGAACTATAATGACAAAAGTAATTTTGGTGAATTGTAACAAAGTATTTTGACGAACAAAGCTTTGCTCCATTGCAATGCATGCATTGAAATTCCATCGTCCTCATTCTGTTATGAATAATTTCATCATAATTCAGATTCGATTGCATTGTAGTGGATCCCCAAACAATATTTAATGTAAAGATGTCATTGTTGTCTGATGCAATTCGGACTGCATCATTATTTGTTTCAATACATGATTCTAAGAAATATAATGGTGATAGATAATCTGATAATTCACCCTGTGCCCTTTGATGGCCGTTAGGGCAAAAATATTCTAGGATAGCAGCCCCCATCCGACACGTGGCATCACACGCATCTCAAAAATACGATCGATACCAGTGGCAAAGGAATCAAAAATGTAAATATTATTACGGTAGGCCCATGTCCAGCAGTGGATATTTCTGGTTGATAGATGAATGGATAGATGAATACAATAATACGAGTATATATGAGACGTTTATATTACAATTAGAAATTACAATTTGAAGCGTCAACAGCCTAGTGGTTAGAAGGGCCGTCCCGGTAGCTGTGAGGTTCCGGATTCGATCCCCATCCTAGCCGGGAAACTATTTACATGAGCCCACTCCTAACACAAGCATTAGCTTAGCCGGAGGGGCTAACGGAAATTCTAATACTGTGGTAAATTCACATTGTTAGTAAACTGCTTGCTAGTAAAGAAAAAAAATTGCGAGTAAATTCTTCACACTAGCTATCATGTTTCCTCGCGAAAACTATTAAAGGATTATAAAGACATGCAAATACATGAAACAAAATATTCCTCAGTACAGTTAACTTCCTTCCTCTAACGAGTGAATTCAAAGCGTTTGTGTGGTCTGTTCCTGGCTCTATTACTCACTTCGAAGACAGATACCTTCTGTCCGCATAAATTACCGTTCATTATGTAACAGAGTGTTTTATGCAGGATGTCGTGATGGAGGCACACTCTTTACGCTTGCCAGGTTATTTTTTACGCTGCAATACCTATCTAATGTTGCTGCACGCGCGAAAGCCTCGTTTGCATTTAACGTTTGCGGTATTCCGCTTTGTTTGAATTCCTTTTGAGGTTTTGTTGAATTGCTCCAATATTTTTATGCTTCCCTTTCCTGGGAAATTTCTTTTGTTCTACTTTTTGTACCTTCGTTTTATAGTTAGTACGTATGTTCTTGTTCATTAAAAGCTACTTGCAATGTTGATTTTCATAACTTACAGAGTTTATCAATTTGCCAAAATTATTGTGCGTATGGTATTGAATTACGTACCCGGATTGCCTATTTAAGAAAGACATGAATAACTGACCTCAAGATTTATATTCAGCAAATTTTCTGATTGAAATTTAATACCCTCGTTTAGACTTCCGAACATCGCACGAGTATTCCGACTAAAGTATCACAGATGTAAGATTGTTAACTCTACTAAGAAACCCCTCGGTTTCCTTCAAGCTCGTTATTTCCGAGCGCTCGGGAACAAGCCGCGAGAGCATTTTAACGTCACACAAACAGCGCCCGCGCACCTTGACTGGCCACTTTACGCGGGCATTCATTTTTACTGCGGTGTTTTGCGGGCAAGAGCGTGCGTCGGTGTCGGTGCGTTCTTGTTCACATGTATTTTTAAAGGTTTTCTGTTTAAACTTATGGCCATGTATGCTTTAATTCTCACAAAACATGGTCAGAAATTAGTCCAAAGTACCGTTAATACATTATTTGTTCGTAACGAAACTGCATGGTCGATGCGTAATCAATTGGATTGCCACATTCATTCATACGATGAAGATGACAACATCATGTTTTTAATAGCAATATGAAAAAAAAAAAAACTTTCTCGCGGTAACCGTGTAAGTGACCGCTATCGTGTTGTAGATTTATGATATTATTATTTTGAATATTTATGTTTTTATTGTTTATCTGTAATACCTTTTGAATAGAAGGAAAAAAATAAATCTTAGTCGAGTCACAAAAGTCATCCCCAATCGGCGACTAACAACCAGAATTATTATTATTAAAATTCTTCTGCTAGTGGACTCATCAAAAGTTTAACAGCCAGGAGGTTTCGTCATATGGCTACTAGTAAATGATTAAAACAAACTACCCATCCACGTAACACCTCACCTAACTCACTCACATAGGTGCGACATAAACAAAGGTAGGTAAGCTCTGAGCAATATTAATTTGCAACTTGTTGATGATCAGACGCTCCGTTTATCGTCCGTCACGGCGCCCCCCACACATTAATCACGTGACCTCACCTCTCCCCTCTACCACAGAATAGTAAGAATGAAGAACAGTCACACCTGTTGGGAAAATTTTATTGCTGCGAACCACTATAAGATAAAGTCTTTTTTTTGTTATAATGAATTGTGCATGGTGCCTTATGCTAAAGATGATGTGATTACCTACCTACGCCAAAAAATAATACTAATCTGATTGTATAGATATTTTTCATTTAAAGTATTAACTAAGTGACTCCATATATGAATCATTAAATCTGCATATTTCCGCTAGAGGCGCTGCTGTGAAAAATATGGAAAGAAAATATTCAATAATTCGATTAGTAAGTATTTGATGCCATCAAAAACTTGTAATAAGCCATCTCGTTGCCTCACGATGTTTGTTAATCCTCCTGTTCTAATAAGTAATCTACAACCTCTTCTGCATCCTCATGATTTTGGGTCAAAGATGTGCGCAGGAGTGCTCGTATTTATTACAGTAGATCAATGACCCCAACGGTCAAAACAACTACAATACTATTTTCTTATTAAGGTGAAGGCGCCTGTCTTGCCCGCGAAATTCAAAATTTTCGAGTATTTTTATAGTTTATCCAAAATCTGAAAACATTTAAGACAAAATTTTGTGATTTGCGACAAACACTGTATGCAGTGCGTTTATTAATACATTTATTTTACTCTAAATATTATCACGGTGGATATGATACTAGTTAATCACTAAATATACAAAAATTGCCAGATTATCTGGATAGCTGTCGTTCTTGAAATGTTTTAGAGTAAGTTGGATATATTAATAAATGCACTGCACACGGTCTTTATCGCGAATTACAAAATGTGCCTTTGATTATTGTCAGGTTTTAAAAATTTCTAAAAACACTCAAAAAATTTGAACTTCGCGGGCTAGATGGGCGCTTAGCCTTAAACTATAAATAATCTTTGGCCTATAGCGATACCGCTACCCTAAGGTGAGATGATACAGCTTATTAAGGGGAGCCTAAAACTTTGGGGTCGACTTCGCCTCACGGGGAGACGAGGGAATATGTTTACTCGGACCAGCCCCCGTACGTACTACCTGCCCGTAATTTTATACCTGTCTCTAGCAAATATTCAAAGTTAGAAAAGGACAAAACACACCTTGGGATTATGGACATATGTTTTGCTATTTCGAAGGGGATCACCATGAAACAGCCGGAGGCTCATGGGAAATATATGTTGGCTCCGTAAGTAAGGGCGAATTGTCAATCAGTACTAAAATTCGAAAGGGCTGTATCGGGCGTTTTCAATTTGTTTAATGTTGAGAGTAGGTAAGTACCTGGGGCCCCTGTAATCCGGGATTCAGCTTAGAAATTACCAGTCACATGATCAGAATTAATAGTAGGGGCTGCGGTTTGGGTGTTTCGAAAGTAATTAATGTTTACTGTTTGTAATTATCAGTACATTTCGAGGGGGACAACGCCTGGGTGTATTTTTGTAATGATCGACATTATTCTGCACTTAACACACTGACCGGATGATATAACAACATTTTGTTTTATGGGCTGTATCGAAACTGTGAACAGGACAGGAATATTAAATTTGTATTCAGTATCTCCTGTAATAAATGCAATAATAATTACTGGAAAGATCGTGAAATAGTAACAATTCGAAATGATATGCAAGTTTATAAATAGATCTATCTACTGTAGTGATACTTAATGTCGAGATTTAGTATTGGAATCATTGAAAATCGGATCGTTTTCTACCAGACAACATATTTAATATGAACAAAGTTACCACTACTATGATCAGAAAACATTTTCCACCTCATAGAAACTTAGTCTAATGACCGAACCGGCGCACGCAAAATACAACTATCTTCGAATATCCACCTTTATTCTCCCAAGACGATACGCACCGCAGCTTCCTAAGACACGGACCATTAGACCCGAACCCAGACGTATTAATACCGGATCATTATTATTAATATATCAGCGATGAGAGATAATTTTGCCACCACAGAGCGGGTGCTAATAAATCTGCTATGTTCCGGGATGCTGGCTTGCATTACGTCTTGATATCTTACGACATTGTCTCTGATTTTGTTTGGCTTTTAGTTTTATTAATAAAAGATTTATTAAGTTGTTTCTAGATAAGAGGATAGGATCAGATGATAAATGAGATTCAAAGATTCCTATGCGAATTTGGATTTATTTTATACGAGTAAAAATAGACAAAGATATTGATATATATTTAAAATTAAGTTATGCATAACAATTATTACGATTTATAACTTCTTTGAATTAAAATGTCCTAGGATATTGAGTATCTATTCTGTTTATAAATAAGTGTAGTGATCAGAAATGCAAATATTTTGATTTACCCTATCCACTTTGCATTGGAAATTAGCGTGCAAATAAACTCAAAGTAAACAAAACCGTCTAAGTATCCAATTATGAATAATTGTGAGTCATTAGGGGAGTATTCCTTTATATTGCGTAACTCGTTTATGGAAAAAACTGTATGAATGGCTTGTTAGCGTTTTCCAGTTGGTCTCAAGAGTACAGGCGTGAGGCAGAACCGTTAAGGGTGTGTGCATATTGCGTAAGCGAAACGGAACACTTGAGCGGTATTAGAATAAATTTTTGAGTTTTTTTTAGTACCTACATATGTAGAGATTATAATTTTTCGGGTTTACGTAAAGGTTGACTTGACATCGATAATTTCCATTCTGTATCCGGACGCCAAATGCGACTATCATCTGTCAAAAATGTATAGAAAAGACGGTATCGTCTTCATCTTGTGAATTATCATTAAGCACTCCGAATTATTTATAAAAATCTTGCCATACGAAAGATTCGCGCACTACGACCAATAGGCATTGTAAGTTAATATTATTCCCAGCTTTTCATATTCACCCTATTACTAATTAACGAAAATATAAGCCTATTTACGACACAATATTGTGCCCAATTAAATAGTCAGTTTATAATTTTAAATAAATCCCTATAAAAGCGCTTTCTCTTATTACAATGTACACACGCTAAAAAAAGGTCATAATTTTCGATCGTTGAAGCCAAAGGGGGACCAACACAGCATTAGGGTGTGACTTTTGCAATTGGTTTCTAGCAATAAGACATATTTTCCGTAATGTCAAATAGGTGGGGGCTTGTAACGACGTGCCAATTCATCCGTTCGTACGAGTTTTGTGACGTTAGTTACGCTTTTTGTTTGTGACTTTGTAGGTGGTTGAGTGGATTCTAACGATGTCTTTTATATGAATACAAATTTATAGCAAATTATAATCAATTTCAATCACATAAAGCACTTGAAAAATGCTTTGAATAGGTAACAATTGTAAATGTATTAAACTTCTATTTGAGGATTCGTTTAAATCTAAGTAAGAGTTCTTGAAATTATTGCAACGAAGTGCATTCACTGAAGATGTAGGTTTTAAAATATTAAAAAAAAATGTAAAACATGTACTTATAAACTTCGATAGGCATCATCATCATCAGCATCAGCCTATACTTGTCCACTGCTGGACATAGGCCTCCCCTAATGAGCGCCATAGCGCCCTGTCTTCAGCTTGCCGGATCCAGCATCTGCCTGCAGTCTTTCGCAGATCGTCATCCTACCTGGTCGGAGGGCGTCCTACACTACGCTTGCCGAGTCGAGGTCTCCACTCCAGAACACGTTTACCCCAGCGGTTGTCGGTTCTTCGCGAGATATGGCCAGCCCACTGCCACTTCAGCTTGCTAATTCTTTGGTTCTCTGTCGATAGGCATGCTATGTGAAAAATATTCATAAAATACAGAAAGAACAAAGGTCTTAAATTATAAGAGAAAATTAAAAATGCCTCATTTTACCAACGCTTTTTCAAAGGTTCTTCTTTCTTGCACTTAAAGGTTATCTTTCCAATTAATAAACTACCTTCAATCAAGTTCGTTGCAAAATATAAAAAATTTCATTTCACATTAAAATCGGCCTTTGCCACGATTTTTCATAGAAAAGTCTATGCATTTTATCGTTGTTTATAGAAAGCGGAACAAAGGTACAATGCCGAGTCCAGAAAAGTATATGCTACATGTTAAAGTGTGGTTTCTTCCACGTTTTTACCTTGTGTAATGCTATTGAACGCAATTGGCCTTTACAACTGTACAAGACAACAATGTGAACAACAAGAGAACTGTGGGTGGTAACTGTCCTATTAATTAAGTATTGCTTATATTTAATTTCATTATAATATGTAAGCTGTCTGTGATCCCGAAAACAAAGTACACTAAACTAAATTCTTACCTTAATAGGTACCTAGGTACTTGGTTCTGTTTAATGTGACCTTCTTAAGGAGATATGAATGATGATGGAATTTAAATGATTAATAAAGTGAAAATCCCGTCAAAAGTGGTCCAGTTTCGGAGATACTCTTGAATTTAAAGTGTTTTTATTTTTTTACGTGGAATCCTAATTGTTTTTTTTTATTCAAGTAGCCTAAGTTACTCCTTATAACATCAGCTATCTGCCATTGAATGTCCTGTCTAAATCGGTCCAGCCATTTCGGAGATTACCCGGAACAAACATACAGGCAGACAGACATAACAAAATTAACAATCGCGTTTTTGTTATAAGCACCGTATATACTTTCATATGCATTTAGTGAAAAGGTGTTATTTTGTTATTATAAATAGACACTCCAATTTTATTGATTTGTATAGATTGACCGTCACTATATTGTGCATCGTTAATATAGTTCATTAATTGAAAGCGTAATGAAATAAATATGGTAAAATAGCACATAATATTTGATGTTTATTATAAAAAATTGTTTAAACAAGCAACTGTGTCGTCCCAAGTATTTGTACCAGCAGTTTGTTTATAATGAACTTGACTGATTGAATGTTATGGATGTAGTAACGACACCGCTACAAAATGAGCTTCCATCTATTAACATTTTCCGATAGTTAACACGGAGTTTTTGCTTTGGTGAGGGTCCGGTTGGTCTGGCGACGATTTTGTGTTGATTATCAAACTTTGGTGATTTGTACGGAGTAACTGTAACGGGATATTTCAATTTTCACGACTGCGCATAGCTGTTGGCGCGTTAAAAAGTGTGTTGAGTTCCGCTGCAGTGATTTGGGTGATATTTTTATGGGCCATGTCAAAATTTACGTTATCGTTGACGCATCGGCGATATTTGTTGGAACATGTATCAAAGTATTCCATAAATGAATCTATTTCTTTCTATGATATACTTAGTTCAGCAACAAGCGTAGGACCCGATGTTAAGCAGTTACCGTAGCCTAGGGATGCTTGCAATTCCAATGGTATTTCTCGCCCGTGGCGGACCTGAAGGGCAATGGGGTAGATGGCGGGGAAGGGAGGAGGCGAGGTTGGGCTACCTGGGGGCTCTTGCTCTTTGTACAAAACCGGCTATAACGGCTACTTAAGGTGAAGGTGCCTGTCTAGCCCGCGAAATTCAAAATTTTCGAGTATTTTTATAGTTTATCCAAAATCTGAAAACATTTAAGACAACATTTTGTGATTTGCGACAGACACGGTATGCAGTGCGTTTATTAATACATTTATTTTACTATAAATATTATCACGGGGGATATGATACTAGTTAATCACTAAATATACAAACATTGCCAGATTATCTGGATAGCTGTCGTTCGTGAAATGTTTAGAGTAAGTTGGATATATTAATAAATGCACTGCACACTGTCTTTGTCGCGAATTACAAAATGTGCCTTTTATTATTGTCAGATTTTGAAAAATTTCAAAAAAACTTCAAAAAAATTGAACTTCGCGGGCTAGATGGGCGCTTTAGCCTTAACGTTGATCTTCTGTGAGAGGGTGGTATTACCTCGCCGAACCAGCCTGTTTTTGTGAATTGGCCACAGCTTGTCTCTGCCACCGTAAAAAATATTTCAGTTTTCACGTTAGGCAGGTTTACTATACGCATATTTTTAGGGTTCACAAAACTATTTCTGTGTTGTATATTGAATGACTTAAATATCTACTGCCTTTTTGACCTTTGGGAAAAATGTATTTTACTTCTAATATTTTTATTAAATATCCAATAAATAATTAGTCTTATGATGATGTGGTCATATAAATAACGTTTTGTCACAAAGATAAGTGGGTAGTGAGGTACCTACTTTACATAATTATATCTAAGTAATTTAATTGAATACAACATTTTGGAACTATAATAACACATAAATTATTTATAAAATAAATATTAATAGATTTTTTATTTATTTTATTAACCCGAAAATACTATAACTATAAATTAAAACACTATTCGAATTACAAATTCTTCTGTCAGTATGTACATACACCTGTTACGTGTTTTAAATAAAATTTAATAACTGTCTCCATGCATAAATAGGACCACATGGTGGTGTTAACCGACAAATTTAAATATACCGGTGGCAGAAATTGGAACTAATATTAGTGTTATGAAAATGTCATTGTCTAGGAAAGTTTGTAGGGACATTGTTGTCACCTAATTACGAAATATTTATTTATTTATGTTGCAGCATTAGAGGTGGGATTTAAATGTCTATAAGTGACATAATTTATACATATTTTACCTCTATTACCTATAGGTAGACTTGTAGACAGATATCAAAAAAGGGCAATTTTGTATTGACAGTAGCGACACAGTCAGCTGTATAGATAAGTTTGTGATGGTGTATATATAAATTGGCTGTGCGTCGTAATGGCGACAACACACTAAAACAAACGAACGCCGCAGGTGTCGCAGACGTGACGTAAGATCGGTCACACTCGGCGAAGCTGAGTGAATCGACTACTTTATTGGGGTTCAGTGTGACTAATTTACTAAATTATTAACGGAGACTTGGTATACTCGGTGAAACAGAAAGAGTATACAAATTTTTTTGCAACTTAACTTTGTAAATCTAAAACTGTCGGCTTTTTGGAACAGCTGAAGTACTAAAGGTTTTGTAAACTTGTAAAATGTGTCAACAGCTGTATTCCTATAACACCTTTTGTTTTTAAAATTTCCTCCACAGCCGATAGTTTTAGAATTACAAAGTTAAGTTTTGAAAAAAAGTATACCCTTTATGTTTCACCTTGTATAAGATCTTATTTTAATACCTAATGTACTATATTTTGCAAGGCACCTTACGAAATGCTTAAGATGAGGTACCACAAAAATAATCTGATGGGTTTCTTTCCAACCTCTGCTGTTGGAAAGAAACCCATCAGTTGTTGCTTTGATTAAATCACTCGCTACCAACTAGCTGTACCTACATTTTTTGTAGTAGGTACATCACTTTTAGTATACTCGTAGTCCGTTTGGCTGATTTCATCTGTCTTTCGAAAATTGGTTACATTTGTCAGACATGCTGATTAAGCAAGTGATAATTGTGATTTAAATTCTGATAATTATAATGTATTAACAAAAATATATACAGAACCCATAACCGTAGTATACGCTCTTACTTCTTTATTTTCTTTTTTTTTCTGCCGTATCGTGGCACTTCCACGCGCTGCCACCTGCCGCGCCGCCATTAAGACCGGAACTGAATCCACGACTATCACAGTATAAATATAATTTTATTTTGATTGCTCTCTCGCTAACGTTCGGTATATGGTTGTAAAATCAATTATTTATACAGTTATGTCATACCTACATACATCTTTAAACAGAAAAGTATGTTTTGCGGTCCGTTTTCGTGTGACATTGGTGGTATTATTTCTATAATTATTATTATTAGGCATAGTATTATCTTCTGCATCCCAATTATTATTAGCTGAAACTAATATGCCTGAGGTCTTATTTCAATAACGCACGATACATTCTAAATATTAATTTTACCTACTACTAAACAAAACATATTAGGAGCTGCCTAATTTTTGTGCCATACAAACAATTACAGATAGGTAACGGTAAGTCTCAAACAGCTGATTGTGGCTTAAACAATTTGAGTAGTACTTCAAATTTGACCAGCCTGCTGTTGAATAAAATAATTAGGTTGGTACCTATTAAATATACCGCATCCACAAACTGCACTCAGATACCTACATAAAATTAATTTCATAACACGATTCGCAACCGTTCTGCAACCGCATAAAATTAAGACAGTTAGATACACCCAACCCTGCCAGTGACGGGGGGGTTTTATCCTCGCGAGGCGGTTTACGCGGTCTTTTACACCTAGACGCAGCCGACCTGTAATTATGCGGCCTGTAAGTTCTTTCACCGCCGCCTTATCTCGACAATTTATCTCGTATATCTTCGGTAGTAGTGTTTGTATGCTAATGGCTCTAGTACAGTCGTTGTCGGTTTTTTTGTTATAATTAAGGGAAATAAGTGGATAAATGCTCTGATGACAGTCGGCCATAATCAGTAATTTTAATGTTTCTATTAGTTATTTAGTTGGGATAGGTAACTTTTTTGCGGTCACTAATTTCTTGATTATGACTAAAACTTACTTATACTTAGTATTTTTATTAATCTGCGTAATTAGTTTTTCAACAAGTTTTGGGGAACGACAACGTTGGCAAAGTTTAGGTAATTTAATAATCTAGTAATCTGGCGTAAGTCTCAAGAATTAAATTTCATTTATTCCACGCTGAATGAGTTTTCTTCAGAAAAATAGGTTCAAAGAAAAACATGACCAAACAAAACGCTTAGTAGGTAAAATATTTATCATTTAAATGTTTTATTAATGTTTTTTTTCGAGACGACTGTACCAGTGAATGCTTTCTAAACGGGCCTATTTTGATCGCGCACATAAATGGACAATAGGTATAATGGAGCATTATGGCATTGAGCACAAACACCTATAGGTACACTTATTATAACTAAATGTGTTCCCATTTGTTGTATAATTAGGTTTCTTTTTATCACAGGTTTTTATGTTGATAATATGTAACCAAATACTTATATTTACTTAAAACTAAGCAATTACCTAATCCTTGAGGAATTTACTTTTTTTAACCATGTATTCTTCAAAGATAATTCTTGTTTTAGAAAAGACGCACGCAATAATTTTTCTGAAATATGTCCGTAATTAAAGTTATATCTCTAGATACTTATTTAAAAAATAGATGTCCCAATGCTGAGATCTCTACCTATCTAAGGTACCTACTAGGTACCTACTCATATTATAAAGGGGCAAACGGTTTGTTCGTAAGCCATGTTCTAGGAGGTCACTGGAACAGCTGATCCGTTTCTAAATATTATATCCACGGATGACTTTCCGCGATGAGAGACCGCAGGGCGATGCTAGTGAATAATATTATCATACATTTCACCACAATAACTTTCGCCCGTGCGAAAAGCACATGCCCACGGTACTTAACAAGCCTTAATCCACTCACGACACACTCACCACAATATATTATTTCGTGAGATTGCTAGCAAGTGATGTATAATTTGACAAATAGAGAATGAGATGCATTAGCGCGCATTTCCTACGTAATGGGGTACTATAGAGACTTGGCGTGTAATTTAGCGGTAGGTGGTTATCTACGGTGGCAAAGACAGGTTGAATCTGGCTCGCGGAACAATAAGGGCCCTCGCTCATACAAGAATGTTGTAACGCAGTGACAGCGTTCTGACAAAAGGGTGGTGTGATTTTTAGTAGAGTTGAGGCACATGCGGATATACTCTAGCTCATGTTAGAAAAGCATATTGCCATAATATATTAACACAAAGAAAAACTAAACGCGGCGCGCCCCTTGGACGCCTCGCGTCTCGACGCCGCCTGGACTTTAGCGCGTGTGAGCGAGGTTCTTTATGATTTTGATGATAAAGTTGCGATGATTCTCATTATTCGACTTTCTATGCATTGAGTAGAAACTATATATATCGCATATCGAGGTAAATGTTATTCTTACAATAAGTGTTAATACATATCGATCGAACTATTAGGTATATTATCTGCTTAGGCGCTCGTTAGGTTATTACAACGACATGGAAACAATTTAAGGACTTTTTTGCGTAACCATCGGGGATGTAAATTTAAATCATTTTTTAAAACTGTCCGCATGTTAGCCAATGTAACTAAGTTCTTAGCTAAATCTCTTGGTAACCTAAGTTTTACAAACTTTGAGAATTGAAGGCGTAAAACAATAAGTCAATGTCGATTTCTACATAATTGTATTAAGTGAGATTAATGTAGAATTTCAACGAATCGAATAATCTCCATAATCTGACAGACATCTTTCACACAACATTCTATGATTCCCACATACCATTGTGCCACATTCGTGTCATAACCCATTCACCCATCGCACCGAGCCGACAATGTAACAAACAATGATCATTTTCCCCCAACTTTGTACATTTATTCACTCCTCATATATATCAAACGTCGTAAACGCTTTGTTCCCTAATAAAACGCAATTTGTGAGCCGAGATGCTGAACTTAAAACTACAAGATCAGTTTATAGTGCGTCGTAAACATCACTAAGTCCGTTTTACGGCGAACTTTGATGTGACTTTATCCGTTTTCCTATTAGATATGGATTATTGTAAAACTATATAACATCCTTGGTATAAAGTTGTAATGATTGATTGTAAAGAATTAATAGTTATCGGATAACTAGGGATGTTATGTTGTGTTTTATGGGACGAGGGAGGGCTGTTAATACACTATAAATCTGTTGTTAATATTAAAGTTCGTTTCGCGAACACATTTTGTTTAGAAATAGGTGTGCATGTAACTTTGTTAGTGGAGTTTAATGCGGTTTTTGAGGAGGTAATATTATTTTTATTGCATAATTATACCAATACCTAAATTATGTCTCATCATTAGATATTTTATGAAATGAGAGTTATTAGCCCTTTTTAACGTTTCACATCAGCGCTCGCGCATCCACTCAATACTTAGGGAATTCAGGCACTAATCCACCATACGCTGAACCACTGCGGGTTGGCGATTAATTAGGTATTAGATTTTCCAACACATGTAGGATTTTTTCACCGTAAGCAAGTAATAATCATTTTTTTTTAAATTTATATTCGAAATTTATATCGAAAATGTAGATGTTTAAAATTTAAAAACAGAACTAGTTACTACCCTATAACGTCCTAAGTTAGTAATTTCAACGAAATATAATATAATTGCAGTCATTTTATATTTTTGAAACCTTTTGGTTTAAGCAGTGATAGCCGATTGGTTAAAGCACGCGCCTTGCACCAGGTCTTGGGTTCAAATCCCGGCTCGCACCTCTGGATTTTTCGAAATCTATGTGCGTATCATAATTTCTATATGATTATCACTTGCTTACGGTGAAGGAAAACATCGTGAGGAAACCTGCATGTCTTAGAAGATCTAACCAATTTTCGAAAGACATGTGAAATCCGCCAACCCGCACTGGGCCAGCGTGGTGGATTATGGCCTGAATCCCCCTCGTGTTGAGGGGAGGCCCGTGCCCAGGAGTGGGACGTTAAAAGGGCTAAATTATTATTATTATTATTTGGTTTAAATAATGTTCTGTAGGTAATTCGATTTTAATATTAATTACTTACCTATTCTAACAAAAAGGTAACCATTTAATTGATTATAAATATGGTATTATATTAATAATGAAATAGCGAACACGTTGACGTAAGTATAAATAATTAAGTGGATCAAAATCTGTTTGGAATAAACTTGCGAAAAATAAATCGAATCGCACAAGCTGTCAATTAATGTCGGGTCGCGTTTATAGGGTTACTGCTTTTAACAAGTTTGCTGTTTTTCGAGCATGGCCGCTTTAATTCAATAATGTTCCCAAGATTTAATATTGCATGAATGAAAGTGTAACTGGAGAACTAATCGATAAATTTATGCAGTTTTGCGCTTACACGATGGTACGTTCAACAATATTTTCTCTTCCCAAAGTAACGAACAAATATAAGAAATGTTATTAATAAAAAATGTCAATCCTAGCTTTTTGTAAAAACATAAATTCGCTCTTGATGTTCTTTGGAAACCTCCCAAAATTAATTGCTAAAATATTCCTTAAAATATTTTATGAACGGGTAAATAAGCTTCAATAACTAGGTACTTATTTAAAGACATACGCTTTGATAAAAGATTCCTTCCTTTATCAAAGGACATACCTAAGTGTCTTAATCTGCTTCCGCATCGTTGACGTCACTAGCCTTTTTACTCGTGTGAATCTATTTATGGAATGTTTAGCTTGGCTCTTGGGAAAGTCGTCTGTCTTAAACAAAACCTCTTCATCAATGGGAAAAAATAACTTTTTAAATATCCAAACGTATGTTTAGGTGGCGAATTTCAGATAACGTCAACCCAGTCCAAGTTACATCTGGTGAGTTGAAATTCTACTCAATGAAAGGAAAAAACACCCTAATACCCGAAGACCGCTTGGCGCAGTGGTTCGAGTGTAGGCCGCCCGGCTCCTGCACATGGTGGTTGCGGATTCGATTCCCACCGGGGCAATTTTCCCAGGTTTGGGTGTCACTGGGGTCGCCCCCAGTCTATTGTACGGTACCCATAGTATAAGCTTAGTTTAGGACCATACAGTAAGTGTGTCAGTCTGGCGATATTTATTCTCCTTTACACAATATTTACCCATTTTATCTCTATTATCGCATAATTCCCGACAATATTGGATGCAGATCCCGCGATCTCGATCTGCGATCCCGTTAACTTGAGCGACGCGGCGGCGCGGCACCCAATTAAACAGGCGATAACTTAACACGCCCTGGACACATGAATCACGCCCGATGGCGGCTCCGGCCTGGGACGTATAAATGGAATATAAATAAGAGCGGATAATGCAGATATTTTCATAGCTGAATGGATTATTTATCGACGATATTACGTGGTATTACGCAGGCGATTGCTGCCGTCCACTGACGATAACTTTCAGATGTCTTTCAACTTCTGAAAACTTTCATATATGTTTAATCTAATGTATGAAAACACTAGCTGAGCCCGCGACTTCGTCCGCGTGGAATTTAACTTAAAAATAACGCCCGCTCCCGCGTTCTGAGCCCGCGCGGTAGAACCCATTTTTTTAATATAATTTTTCTATAATAAAAGTAACTGCTTATAACATCAGCTATCTCCCAGTGAAAGTCCCGTCAAAAACGGTCCAGCCGTTTCGGAGATACTCTTTGATTTCATGTGTTTTTATCTTTTTTTTACGCGGATCCCTAATTGTTTTTCTAAAATAAAAGTAACTGCTTATAACATCAGCTATCTGCCAGTGAAAGCCCCGTCAAAATCGGTCCAGCCATTTCGGAGATTACCCGGAACAAACACACAGACAGACAAAAAAAAACAATTGCGTTTTTGCTATAGGTGTTGTATGTACTTTCATATGCATTTAGTGAAAAGGTATTATTTTGATATTACAAACAGACACTCCAATTTTATTTATTTGTATAGATATATTGATAACTCTTTGTTCCATATCAATAGTTACATTTGGGCTTATGAGGTTTTCATTTGCTGGATGACGAATAAGGACTACCCATAATTGTGATAATGCAAAATGGATCTAGCTACAAAAATAATCATGTGCTAACCAACACTGGGGTATTATTAACTTGTTTGTAGATATGTATAATAAATGAAACCGAATTCAACTTGTTTGAGTCAGTTTACGGTTTTCCTTCAACGTTAAAGTACACGTTAAGTGACGTAGAGTCGGTTTAAAAGACACATGAATCGAGAAAAAAATGCCCTTGTCACTTCAGTGTTAATTGGGAGTAAAATTTATGCATCCTTGCTTGCGCCTTTGTTCCACGGACGAGTTCATTGTACATGAAAAGTTTAAAATAAATTGCGTTTAAAACATGTCTGCGAAGACATGATGCGAACTTGCGATAGAGTGAATAATTAAGTCAAACTAATTATTATTAATTATTTTTTGATCCTTTTAGCGCGACCTTGTCCGCCGTTTACGCTGGTGATAAATTTGCTCACACCAATGATGTTGCCTCTATTTTGTGTCCCCAGAAAACAGAGACAACAATATTAATTGCATACCTACACCTAAAATTCTGGTTATGACTTCCGTCTTTTTGAATTCAGAGAGTCACTCCGGCGGTCTGAGTCCTGCCTTAGCTAAGTGTGCTCGTACACTCGCCTAAGTGTATAATAAAAACGTCTATAGGTACTAGTTGTATTATTAAAATGCTTCCTGTCCATTTGTTTTGGATATAAATAAATATCGCCAGACTGACACAAAATAAATTATGTGACAGGAAATTGCGTAATGGCCATTTCTGAAATTATCCCCAGTGGGAATCGAACCCGCAACCACCATGTGCAGTGAGCCGAGCGGTCTACGCTCGAACCACTGTGCCAAACGGTCGTTAAACAGTTATATTACAACAGTTACCAGTTATTTTATCAGTATGCTATAGTCCTTATTATAATGGTCAACTTATATGACGAGCGCTTGGTCAGCTCATTGCACTGAGTTGTAGCAGTTTCGAATCCCGTCAGAGTAAATTTCGGAAATTGCATTTTCGAAAGTATTTGGACTATGCAGTCGGTTTGTTAGTCTTATTAAGCGATATTTACTATCTAATCACTTATATTCTCGTTACGAAAACGAGCTGAAATATCCTCTTAATAATAAAACTAGGTATGAAACAGTAAATAACAGTCTGAACGAGTAGTATTAGTCAGTATTTATTCAATATTCTGTCGACTAAAGTGCTCAGACGCAGCTTTTGTAGCCAATAACGTTCCAATTCCACTAAAACGTCACTATATCTTAGCATAATTTTCCAATAAGCTATTTGAAGTACGAAAAGAGGAACATTATGTCATGAAACGGGCCCGATTATAGTTGACGTTTATATATGCAATATTTAATAGTGAGTGTAGTTTTGTGTTCAGCCAATGCTTTGATAATTGGCGACACGAATGTTCGGGAGAAAATAGCATTCTTAAGAGGAGAATAAATTGTCATTTTGACTGTCAGTTACGAAGTCAGTTATGTGGTTTAAATGATAAGTCAGTCATTTAAACTACATAACTGATGTAAAAGTTTAGACTGGTTTTTCGGAATAACGAAAAACGGCTACACTAGAACTGGGCCCTAACCACGCTAGCTACTCAAATCGTAATAGAAAGGCAAAAGCTAGCGATTACGTTTCAAACGCTTGACCAATATTTGGTACCACGCTAGCGTCTCATTTGCGAGTGGCTTATGTCATCGAACGCTTTGCAGTTTTTTTTATTTGGACCTGCGTTGGTAACTACGTTTGGCTTTGTGCCAATGTTCATAAAAAATATCTGTGAGTGGGGGCAATTGGACGAATAGTAGTGAAACATGATTATTCGAGTTCCCCCAATAAGTCTGGTAATATTTGGCCTAGACAAAGACCTTCATATAAAACTTAAAAATTATATTTACTCGACATTGGCTAAATGCGTAAAGCAAATCATCGCAAATAAACTTTACTTTAAAAAAAACGAAGTCAGTCGCAACCTCAAGGTCAAACGCTAAGAATCGCGAGCGTGGTACCAAATCAATGTCAGTATAAATCGTGAAGCTTGTGTCAGCAAAACGTCAAAAGCGGAGCGTTTGAAACGTAATCGCTAGCTTTTGCCTTTCTATTACGATTTGAGTAGCTAGCGTGGTTAGGGCCCAGACTGATTGATGAGATTGTCTATGTTAATACGTACTTAAGGTTAATTACAAGCCCATAGTGCAAGCTTTGCTTAGTTTGGGATTATTAATGATTATTTATATTATTATTATTAATTATTATAATTATTATATATTATTAATTAAAAAGATGATAATTTACTTAAATAAATAAATAAATATCACCAGACAAACACACCAACTGTATGGTCCCAAACTAAGCATTGCTTGTACTATGGGCACCGTACAATGGACTGGGGGCGATCCCAGTGACACTCAGACCAGGCCAAATTACGAAAAGGCCATTTGCGAAATTTACCCCAGTGGGAATCGAAACCCGCAACCATCATGTGCAGTGAGCCGAGCGGCCTACGCGCGAACCACTGCGCCAAGCGGTCGTCAAATTAAATGTAGCTATAATTAATGATTGACCAATTAGTGTTATAATAAGTGCATTATCGATAAATAACCTTATCGGAGATCAAAACGAAAACAAATTAGTACGATTTTGACAGTTTGACAAGGGTGACAAGATTTAATCAGCGCATACGCATGCGGTATCATTTCGTGTGAAAGATTTTTTACAATAGCTCTTAATATTAAATGTTCTAAGATTGAACAAACTTGGATTGTAATAAATAAATACAATGATGCCTGTATTTTTGGATAATCGTGTTTCAAATATAACCGGCGAAACGACAAGATGCGTACTACTACGGTACCTTCTGTTGGTGTCAACTGTAGCTTTTCAGGAACTTGGTTGTCTATCAAAGAGAACCCTCGGAGAAAGCAATCTTGACTAGACTAATGTCTGGTCTAAATCCTCCTTATCTAATAATGTAAGCATAACTCATGGTTTTAAAGTTCTTCCTTACAATACTTATCCAGTCTGCACCAATCTGAGAACGAAATGGATTGTCAAAATTATTTTAATTACGGACTGGTTTGGTCGCGGTCTCTGATTTGGAAATGTCAACGACCAGATCAGGTCACTCGTCAATCTGATTTAGAATACATCTGGAGGCCAATTTTGACCGCAAACTTGATACTCAAGTGTCACTGAAGCGACGGTGTAACGCCTTTCATAACTGGAGAATGTGTAAATAAATACTTATTTGAAATTAGATATTTGACAGTTAGATGTATGACCGTGGAACGGAATGTGTCTTAAATTTGAATGAGAGCTCAAATGGAAAACGTAAGAATAAAATTGAAATATATATTTTCAATTTTACTCGGGAACTATTTTGTTCGGTTATAAAATTTATGGATATAATAATGATGTTCAATGGACGGATAAAATCTGTTTTAGAATTCATCATGTCTAAGTAAGTGGGATTTTACATAGGTATTACACCTTCGATACTAATATGAAATGTTGGATTATCGAAATTATGTTAGATTTTGGATCGTAATTCAAATATTTAAGTACAATTCATTCTATGGAAAAATTATATGTCATGAAGTATGGGTATACGCCCGATACCAATATCTCTATTTAGCTTAATCGGATTACTACAAGTAAATTTGACGGGATTCATTCCATCTGTATGTAGGGCTGTCACGTCTCAGGATTAATTATAGTTTTGTGCGAAATATCATAGCATATTGGTATAACTAACTAAATAATAAAGACGAAACATTTCACAGACCTCCCGGCAGTATCGACTGAAACGTTCAATTCGGTTACGGATAAAACTACTATTAAAATGTTATTAAATTTCAAAAGGCGATATTGTCTATGTGATGATTTAATAATGTACCGTTTTTTTCTCTATTTTATCTACCTATTTTAATTACTATCATTAATATTCCAACTTCAATATAATAATAATGAATAAATAATAATAAATATCGCCAGACTGACACACCAACTGCATGGTCCCAAACTAAGCACAGCTTGTACTATGGGTACCGTACAATGGACTGGGGGCGATCGCAGTGACCCAGACGCGTGCAAATTACGAAAAGGCCATTTCCGAAATTTGCCCTGGCGGGAATCGAACCCGCAATCACCACGTGCAGTGCCGAGCGGCCTATGCTCGAACCACTGCGCCAAGCGGTCGTCATAGTATTCACTGTTTTAACCGATTCTCACAATTTCAATTTTTTAATTATCGATTGGTCTAAAATTTGGTTGCGAATCTGTCAGCCCTATTCGGTTGCGTAAGACATCAAACCGTCCGTGACGTGGACATCATAGCTCGACGGATTTGTAGTTGAATAACATTTGTAAGCGGCTTTCCACGTGGACTTGAAACGCTTGGAATATTTATATTAATGCTAGGTTATTTTTTATATCTTCATTAATTTAATGCATACTGATTTTGTGGGAGAGGAAACATGAAGACGCTTTGGAGCTCATCGACTCAAAGTGCCGGACGGAAATGGGAAAAATGTGTTTGTCACTTAAGTTTATCGGCAACGCGTTGCTCTTCGATCTTTACTTAGTTTTACATTCAATTTTTATTTTCACTCAAATTCAATCCACATTGAAACAATCTTAAAGTTTACTTTGATTGTGATCAAAATAAAAATAAAAAGCCCAAAACCCGGCTGCTAATCATGTGATAACAAGCAGATAATTGTTTCTGTTTCATCTAGAGATTTGGAAAGTAATTGCCTTGTTTGAAGTAATAGTACATTGTTACATGAGTGGTGAAAGTTACTTATTTTGTCCCGAGACGGGGTTTGGCGCCCGAGCGTAGCGAGGGCGCTAATAGTTCGAGGGACAAAATAAGTCTTTCACCCGAGGTAAACACTGTGCTTTTCATTACGAATACAAGGAAAATAAAAATAAAAACAGGAATTGGCTAAAGAAATAATACAAGGAAGTATAAACAATACTCTACAACTCGAAAAAAAAAATCGGATTGCCGCCTATTTTGTTTTTTTTTTCGTTGGCCGGCCAACTTGATTATTTAGCCATTATTTTTCATTTTCATCTTTAAATATTTTGCCCAAATCTATGTTATTTTAAAGAAATTGTTGAAACTAAATTATAATTAAGTCATTTAAAAAAAATATTCTTGACTTAATACTTAACTTTATGTTATTTCAATTTTACATCGTGCTGTAATTGAGTGACTGTAGAAAAAGTTTGAACATGGTTCCATAGAAATGTGAAAATGGAACTAGTTTTTTTTTTTATAATTTGACAGCTGTCAGTTGAAAGCGAAACTCCCGGGCCTGAAAAGTATTACTTTCAACCCGCTTCTCAGGCAACTTCAGACCTACTTTCAGAGTATGAGTAATGAAAAAGTTTTTACACACAAATTTTCTGGTACGAAATTGTCTACTAAATAACTCGAGTCAGTGTTCTGGAAAATTTATAGACCTTCTCTTTGAGTTAGCAATTTAGAAGTAGACGGTATGGATAAAATGTGGGAAATCTTATTAACAGGAAAAACATAGGCAGGTGAAATCTTAATTCAAAATTGGAACTGTGAACTCCTAGTTCTTATTTAGGGGAAAAAATTTGAGTATATTTTCGAATTAAGAACAAAGTTGAGTTATGAGGAGTAATATAAACCAATTTTTTTAATAATGAATATTTTATTTATTTTCTAAAAAGTTGCAAATATTATTAAAATTTGCAATAAAGAATTCTATTCAACATTTAGGAATTTTTACCGACCCAGTTATTTTTTAATTGTAAGTAATAAATGTAAAAAAAATATTACCTACATTATAATATTAATCTCAAAGAACAGTTGACGTGTTATATAATTGATAGTGATCGTCGAAGTGGCGTGTTCCAACGCGCCCGTTAATTTACCTAACACGCCCCACAAAAAGCATCAGAACCACTATGAAATTGAATACGAACAACTGCTACCCATTTGGAGCTTCGAGCAAGTTTAAGGTGTGATTCTATTGTGAAAGGGGCTGAAATTAAAAACTTTGTCTTTGAATAAAATATATTATAAAGGGCAAATAAGGGTAATTTTATAATTATAATATATAATTAATTATAATATTCTTACTTCTCTGTTCCGCTCTGCTATGGTTTTTGTAATAATATTGGTAAAGGTATACAAACAATTATTATAGTTAGTTAGTCGTCACGTATTTGATTTTTTAAGGAAACTAAGAAGTTTTTTTTATTTTTCAACCAATTGCTGTTTGATCCAAGTTTGTTCATACGGCCTAAATAATTATACACTACGTTCTACGTGTCAAAACCACAGCTTAAGTCTAAACACAAACGGGTAACCCGAATCACACGGCTGTCTACTCCTATTAACCGTACTAATACATTTATCTGTCAGCCGAACATTTGACAAGATTTCACAGTCTACTGCATAACTTTTAATTAAAATGATTATCCCAAAAACTCTGTGAATTTATAATTTAAAAGTAGAAAACTAATTTCGTAAACGTAGACTGTGTTAGATCTAGTTTATTTAGTTTAAGTCGGATAAATACATTTTCATTGGGGCCTGTTTTACAATCGTCAAAAATGTTTATTCTCCAAATTAATTTGATAGAATAGGGGCGAAGCGAATTTTTTTTAAAGTCTGACAAATTTTACATTTTGGAATATGTAACAACTGTAAAAATTGAATTGTCAGGATTGTGAAATAAGTTTTTTGTATTATAAATTGACGTGGTATGAAATAAAAAAGTTATTAAGGCTAAAGCACCCATCTAGCCCGCGAAGTTCAAATTTTTTGTGGTTTTTTAGAAAATTTCCAAAATCTGACAATAATAAAAGGCACATTTTGTAATTCGCGACAAAGACCGTGTGCAGTGCATTTATTAATATATCCAACTTACTCTAAAACATTTCAAGAACGACAGCTATCCAGATAATCTGGCAATTTTTGTATATTTAGTGATTAACTAGTATCATATCCACCGTGATAATATTTAGAGTGAAATAAATGTATTAATAAACGCACTGCATACTGTGTTTGTCGCAAATCACAAAATGTTGTCTTAAATGTTTTCAGATTTTGGATAAACTATAAAAATACTCAAAAATTTTGAATTTTGGACAGGCGCCTTCACCTTAAAAAAAGGAGACAAGGCATATTGATTTCTTATATTTACGCGAATATTACACATTGAAATAAAACTATTTTTACGGATTATATCGCGTTTATTTTTACTTTTTATGTTCCCGACGTTTCGGTTGCTTTTGCCTGGCTGCCGAGATCCGTCACGTCAAGCAAGTATTGCATGACAACAAGCTTCGGATCCCGCGCCGCCATCACAGTGACCGAGTGAAACCAGCCACAGTCGAGCGTCTACCTGCTATACTACCATACATAAGAGGTGTCACAGACAAAATTGGCTACATCTTGAAACGGGCTTCAATCAAAACTTACTTCAAGCCACCTAAGAAGATTAGTCAGTTCTTACCACCTGTCAAGTGTCACATTCCTCTACAAGATGCAGGGGTATACAAACTCGATTGTGAATGTGGGCTCTCCTACATAGGGCAAACTAAAAGATCAGTAAAAACCCGCGTAAAAGAACACATAGCTGACGTGAAACACCGGCGCTCCACGAAGTCTGCAATCTGTGAACATGTACAGGACCGCACCCGCCATTATATCAGATTTGATAAACCACAGATCCTCGCAAAAGAACACCGATTCCGACCAAGGATGATACGTGAGGCCATTGAAATTAAAAAACATCCTAATTTCAATAGGGAAGATGGCTGGGTGCTACCACCAACTTGGGATCCAGTAATTAATATAATTAAATCCAAAACCAAGCGTACCATTGCAAGACCTCGAGACACAGTGAGCACTTTCTGCGTGGATCGGACCGCAAATACCAACTAAATTTTGAGGGTACCCAGTTTTTAACTATGACATCAGGACGTCTAACACCTCAGTCCCCCCGTGACCACGGTTGCTGTAAAGCAACCGAAACGTCGGGAACATAAAAAGTAAAAATAAACGCGATATAATCCGTAAAAATAGTTTTATTTCAAGGAGACAAGGCAGTGAGCCTAAAGTGTGGGTGCGCCATTGAGCTCGCAAAGGTCGAAAAACAACACCACTTATTGGATTCCCTATGGTGGTTGCCGACGTAGAGCCCCACCAAGGAAGAAATAGCGAGATGATTTGAACACTCTTGTGGGAGCATTGTGGCCAGAAATAGCCTTGAACCGAGAAGTGTGGAGAAATATTGGGAGACTTAGCCTAAGAGTGCGACACTAAACGGCGATAAAGAGATCATTTTAGTCAAATCAGGAAAAAACAATTGCAAAACTTATACTTGTAAAATATACAGAAATATATATCTAAGTCCATTTGTTGACTTGCAAAAGACGTACGATGCGTTATCGTGTGTATAAAAGGACTTTCAATTTGTTAAGGAGCCCATAACGACGTAATACGGAGTACGCATTTGCCCGGAAAGCTTTTGTCTGCCCTCCCCTTACAATGAACTTACATGGACACACGGCTTTATTGTCTGTCTCACATAATTTATGTAGAATATTTCGCGAGTTACATTGTTTTGTGTAGCACAATCCTATATTATGCTATTTCTTATTCTTCATTAAGGTAGTTTGCTGATGATTTGTTTCCGCCTGTCCTATCTAGAACAGCCAGATGGCAATATAATAGTTTTATTCATAATTTAACCACTTCGGACGATACCTTGGCGTAGTGGCGTAGGCATACTGCACCGAGTGTTTGCGGGTTCGATTCCCGTGAGGTTAAATTTCAGAATGAATGTTTGGTAGTACCTATAGCAAATTACCTCAGATAATGGTGTGTTATAGAGAAGAGATGTCCGTAAATTTACAAATAGAACAGTTGGTAAAAATAGGTTATTCCATATCTTATTTATAATAATTAAAATAGTACATTGTTACACGAGTGGTGAAAGTGACTTATTCAGTCCCGAGACGGGGTTTGGCGCCCGAGCGTAGCGAGGGCGCTAATAGTTCGAGGGACAAAATAAGTCTTTCACCCGAGGTAAACACTGTGCTTTTCATTACGAATACAAGGAAAGTAAAAATAAAAACAGGAATTGGTTAAAGTAATAATACAAGGAAGTATGAACAATACTCTACAACTCGAAAAAAAAATAAAGATCGGATTGCCGCCTATTTTGTTTTTTTGTCTTTGGCCGGCCAACTTCATTATTTAGCCATTATTTTTCATTTTCATCTTAAATATTTTGCCCAAATCTATGTTATTTTAAAGAAATTGTTGAAACTAAATTATAATTAAATCATTTAAAAATATATATTCTTTAATTAATACTTAACTTTATGTTATTTCAATTTTACATCGCGCTGTAATTGAGTGTCTGTAGAAAAAGTTTGAAAATGGTTCCATAGAAATGTGAAAATGGATTTAGTTTTTTTTTTATAATTTGATAGCTGTCAGTTGAATGCGATTCTCCCGGGCCGGAAAAGTATTACTTTCAACCCGCTCCTCAGGCAACTTCAGACCTACTTTCAGAGTATGAGTAATGAAAAATATATTTAATTTTATTGTATGTCAATAAATCATTTCGTGTAGTTTTAATTCATTTGAGAAATACTTAGTACTTACTAAATTGGGAATTTAAAGAGTCAGCAAGGAACAATATGCTTAATTAGTTTCCACAGTCATAAGACTTTGGAACATAAATGTTCAACAAAATATTCTCACCCAACTGAAAAAATAAATTTAAATTAAATCGAGTTTAATTAAGGCACGGTCCCGTTTGCACGACTGACATTGAGATCCGGATCGTTGCCGCAAATCCGACGCTCACGATCCGTATTATCGTCGCAGACGCATCAATGCATTCATTCAGACGGTGTTTAATGTTCAACCGGTAATTCTACACCGGTACACCGCTAATACGAGACGGAAAGATTGTTTTAAGCTCAGGTTTCATTGGTGCGATTCGGTTGAGATTTCGTTTCTTTAACAATATTTTGGTGCTTTGTTCAAAATAGTGGAAGGTTAAACTTATAAGAAAAGAATTGTTAATGATTGTTAAGAAAATAGTTGTAAATGTTTGCCTCAAAATATTTTATAATATTTCGTTAATAAGCCCGCTGATGGGATATCAAAACTACATTTTCTAGGGTTCCGTACCTCAAAAAGAAAACCAGAACCATTCTATGATCGCTCTTAATTATTATAAATATGTGAATGCCTACGCATATTAGAAGATATCTATCTACCCATGTATCCATTCGTCGCAGCCTTTTTTAGGGTTACGTAGTAAAAATATTTTTTAAATCCTCACTTCCCTATAAGCGGAAGAGAAAATATCAGTTAGTAAAAGTATGTAGATCATAAGACCATATTACATTTATGATAGCAGTACCCAGTCTAGCCACTCAACTAGCGTACACATGAGAGTACACACCAAATCGCTGATAGAAAGATTCGTGACTGTAGAATCACAAACGGTAGCCGAAGTCGGAAATCAAATCCAATTTACTTCATTTGCTCGCCAGTAAAGTTCATATCCAACTCTTGAATTGAACGGATTACGTCGTGAAATGAAGTTCCCAAGTATGCCCAGGGCTGTCAGATAAAAAAGTACAATTAAAAAGTTTGGAAATAAACTAGTTTGCAGCCAGATTTTTTATTTGCGAACTAAAATTAATAATATATACCTACTTACATTCTATAAATAAAAATATATGCTGTATTTAGAGATTCTTGGAAATGCTTTAGACGCCTGCTTTTGGTTTATTAATCACTGCTTTAATATGAAAAAACTCGTTCAACCAATAAATTCTTAAGGAGACTGCAGTGTGTTTAACCTGCTTTTCTTTTATTGAAAAGTCCATGGCGCATTTAGCTGGGTACCAACCCTAAAAGTGCCGGACCATTCCATACACAATCTGATGATAGATTTGTTCACGTCTTGCTGGTTTAACTTTAACCAGGAGTATTGATGCTACGTTAATGTTTAAATGGAGTGTTTCCAAACATTGTTATTGATTGACTAGCGAATTTTATAACGAAGTTGTTGAATCGTTGTAGCTATTTTCACAACATCTCCTCGAGTAATAGGCCTGGGAAGAGATTGCGAGGCAATTTAGTGTTACGGTTATCATAAGATGTATTAAATTAAATTGTTCATTTTATTAGAAAGTAATTTTAAAACAGTCGATAAATATGCAGAGGCGGAGAATTGACCTTGACATGACAGCAGAAATAACAATTTAAACCACGTGCCATAAAAATCTGTGAGAATGTTTACGATCACGAAATCCAATTTTAGTGTCCAAACTAATCTATTTTCCAATCTGAAATAACTGCATAGACAATTAGAGTCTATTAACTGCAACAATAAAAAGTACACGTTCTAAAAACTATAGCAAAAATACTCAATATTAATTACTATTTATTTGTTGAAATTAATTAACTAAAAGATAACGAAAAATAAATTGACATCCACCCACCGAGTGTAATTCAGAAATTGCATTTTTCATCATTATTATGTAAGTAGATAAATTTGAACAAATTGAATTTATATGCCGAAATAGTTTATGCAGGCTCCTGTGATTTATGTGTTATAATTTATACGAATACAATTAGGTATTCTCTTTATAAAAATCCGTGAACACCGAACATCTATTAGCATTTTAGATACGGCGAAGTAAATAAAGAGTGATATACCCTGTTAATTGCTTCAAAAAAGGTCGAAAACAAATTATAATATGTTACGGTAGACCTGTTAATAAAAGTTCGTTAACCACCTTAAATTATTGTGTAGGTACTGGAAATAAAAAAATACACACATTCCATATTTAAGTTTTTTTTGTTGATTTCCAGTTATTGCAAACGGATCACTGACTAATTATTCGACTGTTTCTCATTTTGGAGTTCGTTAAATATCAATTTCAATCAATATATTTAATTGCATAAAATTAAGAAAGACACGGCGAAGACGCCAACATTTTACAGAAATGATCAGAATGTCTCTCTGTTGGAGAATTCTCGAAGGGAACTCCGACGCTTGCTGAAGCAGATGAATTGTAAACAGAAGTTTGATTTACAAAGATTGAAACAGTACCGTCGTACAGAAAAGTTCTATTGGAATTGAAAGCATCACGTCACTTATCGTTCCCGCAGGAAGACGGGGAGTGGGAAATGTTTTCAGTCTGAGATTGAGAATTCTATTTTATACGACTGAGTTTAGACTTGTTATGTGTTTGTGTCAATGCCTTCTCTATTCACGAATATGTCTATGGAGTTAAAACATTTTATGAGATAAAACAATTTCTGATATAGACCCATCGCCACGGAGACTACAATATTTTTAGTGATGCTGTAGCCTTTAGCAACCCCAAATGATTATTTTCAATCAACGGTTTTTTTACAAGATGATCTTCTGCATTTCTTTATCCAGAAGATAAAAATAAAGACACAAGACAAGACTGAAAAATTAAACAAAAATATCTTATATATTTTTGTTTCATTTTTCAGGTAGATAAGTATTTTTTTCAGTCTCGAATGGGACATCAGGCTCGATGGTTGAACCAACTTTCACCGTCTCCGGTGAGTTTTTATTAAGAAAATAATAAGAACATTTTAAATTCCAAACTGATATTTTGCACGAAGTTTCTTGCCTCGAGAGAATTTCCCGTAAATATGAGGGTTTTTAAAACAGTGTACTTACAACGTTTTTAGACAATGGCATTAAAGATTCTCGATCTTTAGAGAATACTATATACCATATATTTTTTCCTTCCTAACTATTAAATAAGGTAAGTCTATAACATGCTCCAAGAACAATATAATTAGGCTCAGAATATCCCAATAAAAGAATCACAGAAATATAACAATTTCAACGTTAAATTCTTTATGAAATTCCACGAAGTATTATGGAAATTGTTTTGGGATAGCGCAATATGCAGACGTGTATATCTCACTGTGGAATTTAAAATATTGTACTCTGACCTGGATAGACATTTTTATTTTTTTAAACAGATTGGACGAAGCAGTAGCTTAGGTAGTAATTTAGTTAAATTATATTACAGGTTCAGTACCTTAGTAATGGCCAAAATTAGAGACATTGGTAACACAAAGTAAAAACTCAGGATCAATTTGCAATATAGAACGGTGAAATGAGATTTTGATTTCTAATCTATTATTACCATTATGGTGCATTATCTTATATATAAAATTTTCGTGTCACAGTGTTAGTTACCATACTCCTCCAAAATGGCTCGACCGATTTACATGAAATTTTGTGTGCATATCGGGTAGGTCTGAGAATCGGCTACTATCTATTTTTCATACCCCTAAATGTAAAGGGTGGTCCACATTCCACGCGGACGGAGTCGCGGGGCACAGCTAGTATTTTATAATATACCTAAGCGATTACAACATTGAAGCTAAAAACAGCAATAACAAATAATACAATTTTGTACAAGTAGGTAATCATGTGAATTTGCCAGTGGTCAGTGGTTCACGGTTCGTTGGATGTGGTTAGTTGGAACCCTAATGAAGTTATAATGCTAGTGTTATTATGTTGGCTATGTATGTTTGCAGAAATTGGATTGCAACTTTCTCTTGCAGTTAAAATAATGGAAACGTATTTAAGTAAACCAAGCAAACGTAAAATTAATTTTAAATCAGCTTACACAAACATACCCGATCATTTGCTCGATTCACATAAACGTTTATAAAGGGATGGGCAACATCAGTTTAAGTAAATTATTGTCAACATATAGACAAATTGTGAGCACGTACCAAGATATCATGTGGGGCAGTTCAAAGGAACCCATCAAAGGTATTATTAAATAAGCCGACAGATTCGTTTCTAAATTTGTTGACGCTCGAGTCACGTTTCAAGGATTTCGGGAACTGCTTTAAAAACACTATTAGGTCGATCGTTAAATTTTGAATGAGTGACATCTTTAACGAAACCAAGTTTCATGTGTGTTTATTCTCCCAACCAATCAGAATAACCAATCTTAAGCCATCGGAATAGGGTTTAGAAGAAAACAGCGTCAAGATTTTTACAACATATGTAAGTTGGCATCAGTAAGTTGTCGACTACCCTGTCGCGCTATACTTTTTGGGTCATCACTCGTATTTGATGCGTTTTAAGAAATGTGAAGGATTAAATTTAGTTTTAATAGGAATTCAGACCCTTTTGAAGACGCATGAACTAAGTTCAGGAACGGCTAAGTCCGATTTATAAGGACTTTTATTAGATGACGATGTCACTTAAGTAATCGCTTGGAGTAAAGCAATTTGAATTCCTGCAATATCCCTTAGCTTTGATGTTTCTAACATATTCTTTTTCTTAGCCTTAATCGTTTTCTTTACACTATCAAATTGATGTCAAAAAAATCATAACATTTCATTATCATTAGTGTTTATTTTAGTACCGTTTCCCATTACCGTCGCAATAACAAAACTTATTGCTTGTTCGTTCATTATTCCAATTTATAAAATCCTCAAAATTGACAGATACAATAGTATTGAGTCTCCAGGTTTTTGTTTGTTTTGGAATGTGTTTTAGTTTTATCTATTTTGTTTCCCAACGGTTTATTTATTGATATAGCGTGTAAGAGATTAAGCTATAAAGTCGGTATCGTATGGTTCGACGCGAAGCTGAGCGCGGCGGGATGCGGTCGGCGAGCATAACATTTTACAACTATTAGAGAAGGCATGTAGGTTTATAGCTGCAGTACAAACGGGCACGCACCTCTATACCAGTTGAATTCGAATTTAGAATGTTCATTTACAGCTCAATAGTCAGACAATAGAAATCAAATGAAATTGTTTTAAAGCTTGATTGTTTTATTTTGATTGGTCCGGAATTTATTGATGGATAAATTCAAATTATTTCTGAGTGTCCTACTATAACTAAGCACCGATCATTATAAAATATAATTAACCTTATAGTCAATAGAATATAGAATTTTTGTAATACTGTTAAAAAGTTTTAATTATTACCTCTACTAAGTGAAACAGAAAGGGTATACATTTTTTGCAACTTAACTTTGTAAATCTAAAACTATCGGCTTTGTGGGACAGTTGAAGTACTAAAGGTTTTGTAGACTTATAAAATCTGTCAACAGCTGTATCCCTGTAGTACCTTTTGTTTTTAAAGTTTCCTCCAAAGCTGATATTTTAGAATTACAAAGTTGAGTTTTGAAAAAAAAAGTATACCCTTTCTGTTTCAACCTGTATATTCAACTTTTACAAATTGGTGCCATATTTTTATAATGAACTGACTAAAAATTAATTTTGAATGTTAATGTTACTCCAAAAACGGTACCTATACAATATTAATATGTTTTTATCCGTGTGATAAAAACTTTTTAATATTATCAACAAGCACTGAATTTATAAATTATTTTCGTGATAAAACCTAAGTTGGAATATCCAGTTGTACTTTGGGGATTAGATGGGTATAAGCAGTAAAGTTATACGACATGACTATCCGGCACATCGTCGGTATCGAGACCCCGTGCGGCAAGTTAACGACTTCATCTTTTGGAATAATGCCTACTTAAGCACACATTTGGAGGCGCTGCATACTTAACGATATTCAATTTATGACGCTAAGGAATCGGCGGGCGACTAAAAATTATAAAGATTCCACAATTTATTGCCGTCCGCCAACCGGAGAAGTAATCCGCTTAACGTCGAACAACTTATTAAGTGAGGGACTAAATACTGATATATTTTTGTCGTTTACTCCGTTCCTACGGATGGAGCAGCAAGGACAAGGTGTGCTTGTGTCAATAAATTTATATGTATTTCTCAAAGAGGCTTAACTTATGAAATCGAGGCGTTTATTTTCTTTTCAGGTAGTTACTACGTATTAAATAACGATTTCCATAGCGAATCGTAAAAGGTACATACTATATTGAGGATTAATTTTATTGTCATCACTTGGAATTATCCCAGCCTTCGTTATTAAAAATTATTTCTTTATATCCATTAAATCCTACTAATATTATAAATGCGAAAGTTTGTGAGTGTGGATGTATGTATGTATGTATGTATGTATGTTTGTTACTCCTTCACGCAAAAACTACTGAACGGATTTGGATGAAATTTGGAACACAGATAGTTTATAACCTGGATTAACATATAGGATACTTTTTATCCCAATAGTATGTTCCCGTGGGACAATTATCGATCCTACTGAATGGATTTGGATGAAATTTGGAAACCACATAGTTCAAAACCTGTATTAAAACATGGGATACTTTTTATCCCGAATACTTTTTATCCCGTATGCTCCCGTGGGACAATTACCGATCCTACTGAACGGATTTGGATGAAATTTGGAACACAGATAGTTCAAAACCTGGATTAAAACATGGGATACTTTTTATCCCGAATACTTTTTATCCCGTATGCTCCCGTGGGACAATTATTGATCCTACTGAACGGATTTTGATGAAATTTGGAACACAGATAGTTTATAACCTGGATTAACACATAGGACACTTTTTATCCCGATAGTATGTTCCCGTGGGACAATTATCGATCCTACTGAACGGATTTGGATGAAATTTGGAAACCAGATAGTTCAAAACCTGTATTAAAACATAGGATACTTTTTATCCCTTTAGTATGTTCCCGTGGGACAATTATCGATCCTACTGAACGGATTTGGATGAAATTTGGAAACCAGATAATTCAAAACCTGTATTAAAACATGGGATACTTTATATCCCGAATACTTTATTCCCGATAGTATGTTCCCGTGGGACAATTATCGATCCTACTGAACGGATTTGGATGAAATTTGGATACCAGATAGTTCAAAACCTGTATTAAAACATGGGATACTTTTTAACCCGAATACTTTTTATCCCGTATGCTCCCGTGGGACAATTATTGATCCTACTGAACGGATTTGGATGAAATTTGGAACACAGATAGTTTATAACCTGGATTAACATATAGGATACTTTTTATCCCGAATACTTTTTATCCTGTATGTTCCCGTGGGACAATTATCGATCCTGCTGAATGGATTTGGATGAAATTTGGAAACCACATAGTTCAAAACCTGTATTAAAACATGGGATACTTTTTATCCCGAATACTTTTTATCCCGTATGCTCCCGTGGGACAATTATCGATCCTACTAAACGGATTTAGATGAAATTTGGAACACAGATAGTTCAAAACCTGGATTAAAACATGGGATACTTTTTATCTCGAATACTTTTTATCCCGTATGCTCCCGTGGGACAATTATTGATCCTACTGAACGGATTTGGATGAAATTTGGAACACAGATAGTTTATAACCTGGATTAACACATAGGACACTTTTTATCCCGATAGTATGTTCCCGTGGGACAATTATCGATCCTACTAAACGGATTTGGATGAAATTTGGAAACCAGATAATTCAAAACCTATATTAAACATGGGATACTTTTTATCCCGAATACTTTATTCCCGATAGTATGTTCCCGTGGGACAATTATCGATCCTACTGAACGGATTTGGATGAAATTTGGAAACCAGATAGTTCAAAACCTGTATTAAAACATGGGATACTTTTTAACCCGAATACTTTTTATCCCGTATGCTCCCGTGGGACAATTATTGATCCTACTGAACGGATTTGGATGAAATTTGGAACACAGATAGTTTATAACCTGGATTAACATATAGGATACTTTTTATCCCGAATACTTTTTATCCTGTATGTTCCCGTGGGACAATTATCGATCCTGCTGAACGGATTATGATGAAATTTGGAACACAGATAGTTCAAAACCTGGATTAAAACATGGGATACTTTTTATCCCGAATACTTTTTATCCCGTATGCTCCCGTGGGACAATTATCGATCCTACTAAACGGATTTAGATGAAATTTGGAACACAGATAGTTCAAAACCTGGATTAAAACATGGGATACTTTTTATCTCGAATACTTTTTATCCCGTATGCTCCCGTGGGACAATTATTGATCCTACTGAACGGATTTGGATGAAATTTGGAACACAGATAGTTTATAACCTGGATTAACACATAGGACACTTTTTATCCCGATAGTATGTTCCCGTGGGACAATTATCGATCCTACTAAACGGATTTGGATGAAATTTGGAAACCAGATAATTCAAAACCTATATTAAAACATGGGATACTTTTTATCCCGAATACTTTATTCCCGATAGTATGTTCCCGTGGGACAATTATCGATCCTACTGAACGGATTTGGATGAAATTTGGAAACCAGATAGTTCAAAACCTGTATTAAAACATGGGATACTTTTTAACCCGAATACTTTTTATCCCGTATGCTCCCGTGGGACAATTATTGATCCTACTGAACGGATTTGGATGAAATTTGGAACACAGATAGTTTATAACCTGGATTAACATATAGGATACTTTTTATCCCGAATACTTTTTATCCTGTATGTTCCCGTGGGACAATTATCGATCCTGCTGAACGGATTATGATGAAATTTGGAACACAGATAGTTCAAAACCTGGATTAAAACATGGGATACTTTTTATCCCGATAGTATGTTCCCGTGGGACAATTATCGATCCTACTGAACGGATTTGGATGAAATTTGGAAACCAGATAGTTCAAAACCTGTATTAAAACAAAGGATACTTTTTATCCCGATAGTATGTTCCCGTGGGACAATTATCGATCCTACTGAACGGATTTGGATGAAATTTGGAAACCAGATAATTCAAAACCTGTATTAAAACATGGGATACTTTATATCCCGAATACTTTATTCCCGATAGTATGTTCCCGTGGGACAATTATCGATCCTACTGAACGGATTTGGATGAAATTTGGATACCAGATAGTTCAAAACCTGTATTAAAACATGGGATACTTTTTAACCCGAATACTTTTTATCCCGTATGCTCCCGTGGGACAATTATTGATCCTACTGAACGGATTTGGATGAAATTTGGAACACACATAGTTTATAACCTGGATTAACATATAGGATACTTTTTATCCCGAATACTTTTTATCCTGTATGTTCCCGTGGGACAATTATCGATCCTGCTGAACGGATTAGGATGAAATTTGGAACACAGATAGTTCAAAACCTGGATTAAAACATGGGATACTTTTTATCCCGATAGTATGTTCCCGTGGGACAATTACCGATCCTACTGAATGGATTTGGATGAAATTTGGAAACCACATAGTTCAAAACCTGTATTAAAACATGGGATACTTTTTATCCCGAATACTTTTTATCCCGTATGCTCCCGTGGGACAATTATCGATCCTACTGAACGGATTTGGATGAAATTTGGAACACAGATAGTTCAAAACCTGGATTAAAACATGGTATTATTTTTATCCCGATAGTATGTTCCCGTGGGACAATTATCAATCCTACTGAACGGATTTGGATGAAATTTGGAACACAGATAGTTCAAAACCTGGATTAAAAACATGGGATATTTTATATGCCGATAGTATGTTCCCGTAGGACAATTATCGATACTGAACGGGTTTGTATCAAATTGGGAACACAGATAATTCTTAACCTATAGAATACTTTTTATCCCGATAGTATGTTCCTGTGTTTTTTATGTGCAAGCCATTATCGCCAAAATAGTGAACCTTAAATACAATACAAATTGATAATTTATTTTGAACTAACTGGTGGCCGAGTCTTATTCCCTACTACGACGTACATTTAGTACTAACAAATTAATTCTTAAATCAAAATAAATACTTTTATCACTTCTGGTATTTAAAGTACTGGCCGGACCGATTTTGACGGGACTTTCACTGGCAGCTAGCTTATGTTAAAAGAAGTAACGTGAGCTTCTTTTATTAAAAAAATACTTTCCGTAAACTGCGAACTAGACAAATATTTTGTGTTAAATAACATTTTTTTTAAGTTAAATTCAACGCGGATGAAGTCGCGGGCACAGCTAGTTGGTATATAAGTAAATATTGAACCCATATGAATAAAGTCTGTTCTTGAGTGGAGACCTCGACTCGGCAAGCGTAGTGTAGGACGCCCTCCGACCAGGTGGGATGACGATCTGCGAAAGACTGCAGGCAGATGCTGGATGCGGCAAGCTGAAGACAGGGCGCTATGGCGCTCATTAGGGGAGGCCTATGTCCAGCAGTGGACAAGCATAGGCTGATGATGATGATGATGATGATGATGATGAATAAAGTCTTTGAAAGTGTTATCTATGGATGTTGTGAAAGATGTCTCTCCTGAAGTATTTCTATTGAACTACAACATGAGGTTATTACGATATTATTTACTATTACTTATTTAGTGACAAAAGTGTTGCCTGCTCATATTCTGTTGTTGTTCCTGAGAATGTACACCAACTTTTGTTCATTGAAAAAAGTAATCATTAAGTTTCTTGCCGGATCTTCTCAGTGGAATCGGCATTCCAAACCGGTGGTAGATTCTGACTATTCTTAAATGCTTTGTTGGCTTACATTAATAAAAACAATTTTGAGTTTGGGTTTGAGTTTGGTTCTTCAAAAGCTAAGTCTACAGGTCCCTTAAACGTCCACATGCCGTCTGGTTTCTTTAAGTTGGAATGTCCTGCGTGACGGTTACCACATACCGAAGGATGGAGTTTGTCAGAGTGTATACATCTATATATTATATAACATATAAAGGTGAATCTCTATTTCCTTGGTCATCGCATCACGCGTGAACGGATGGAACGATTTCGCTAATTCTTTTTTGTTGTGTGTATTATTGCCAGGAGAAGGTTCTTAAGACTGAAAAAAATAAGCAAGTTGATCGTAACAATTCGATTTAAATATTCAAAGTTAAGACAGGACAACGTCTGTGGGGTCAGCTAGCAGACGATAAAAAAGAGGACACTGATTACCAGTGCATATCTCATGTACAGGTAACCCAGCGATTACAGCTTTACAATTAAATGTTTTTCATTAACGCAATAGACCCGAGGATACCTATAAAACAGAAATAAATAATTACATTGCTCTCACGAAAGTAATAAATTGCAGTTTTATGCATTCGTACAATTGAGTAAAAATATCGTTTATCGATAGTGGTATTTAAAAGTGTTTGTACCAATTATTTAAATGAAATGGAACAATGATGGAAGACGAAGATGGTTTCAATGTCGAAACGATAACAGCCGAAGCGATTACTATCGACGCTAGAGTTTATCTTCAGAAGACAAAATGACAAATTATAAATATAATTTAGGAAGTAACCTTTAAATATCGGGCCGAAAAATCTGACTGCTCATCGTTAAGAGATTAATATCTCCGTTCGATGATCGAATAAACAAATGATACAAGCGACGAAGGTCAACGACCGGAGCTGTCGGCTGGCGGTTCTTGTACTATCTAAAATCCAACAATAGAAAACCTATCCGTTGAATAATAACTCATTGTCTTACTTTTTGTTAAACTAATCACTTTATTGTTCCACTCTTATAATCAATTATTCGATTAAGTTTCATATAAATGACGGCACCGGTCCTATCGTATATCCGATGTAATTCATTAGCTTCATATGATAGAGGTATGTAAATCTATAATGGTATCATCGGCTCGGGTTTTGTTTTTTAAATTATTGTGTAGTGTTGTTACTCAAATAGTTGCATCATTAACAATTTATTATTCCCATTGGCACATATCGATGTTGTCCGTTTATTCAAATCGCTAACTTAACGGTTCGCCTCGATGCGAACAAAGTGATCGATTGCTGCGTCCGATTCTTTTAATTGACTCGAATGTTTCCAGTTGTTTGTTGGGCACGTTTTAGGAAACCGTCAAACTCAATTTTCGGTTCGGACTACCCACGTTGTTAAAGCGTTTACAATCTTTACGCTCATTAACCGCCAATCCTGAGACGATTAAGTCGTAACATGTTTTATAAAACTTTGTTGTGTGCACCAATTAAAATTTATTTTCTATAAAGACTCTCACGCCTAATATGAAGATACGCATCTTTACGATACAAGGAGAATTGTGTGCGTGTGCTTCATAATTACTTTTAATGTTATTTGTAAGTACGAAAGATTTTCAACTTGATATCGGGCGTTGCATAAATATCCCCATTACTTTTGTTGATGTTTATGATTGATGATCGCTGAATCTGTTTATAAACAGAATAAATAACGCTGAAAACGTTAACGCCTACAGCGGCACAAAGAAAGGACGTGGGTGTTTTAGAATCAATACTTTGTTGAAAACGTCCAGCAGGCAATTTACTTTTTGTTAGATCTATGCGGCGTTTTTTCCACCAGACACTTTTTCTTTCACACGTTTTGGTAAGCACTTTACTCACTTGTTACTTACTGTTCAAGAAATAAGAGTTACATTTATTTCTGATACCTCTTGAGTACTGGTAAAGGTAAGTTGGTAAAGATACAGGGTTCAAAAAAGTGTCAAATTGATCGGACAGTACAGTCACGTCCGGATCCACCGCGCAGGGATCGGAAGTCTGTTCCGTATAACTAAACCAATCAGGTACCATTGTCTCAGATAACGCCGTGTATCGGCTTGTCGACATGCTTGTTACACTGTGTCCGTAGTATCAATTCGTTTTGGTGGAATTTTAGTCTTTAAATATATTTTACAATAGTTAACTAATCCTCCTTCACGCCCTTTTAAATATTGAATACAAAATTGAATTGTTCGTGATGAATCTGGTAATTGGAATTTACAGTTTTGATTCCTATAAGGAACATTATTCATTGCTTTAAATTTTCATTTAAATGGATCTTCAAGTGTGGACGGAGACAACACCTCGCTCTTGCGCACAAATTTTGTGATCCGATAATGACCTTAAACCGGTTAGGTCCAATCGTCATTGGACCTATCTATCTAAGCCTCAAAAATTGCATATTCTTTATTATACCTAGGTAGCTTGTTATTAAAGTCAGATTCCTGTAAAGTTTTGTTAAAATAAATCGATAAAAAATCCTTTAGATTTATGGATCTCAATCTTTACCTGTTCATAAATACAAACCTTTATTTACTTTTCAATATTTCTCCAAATAACAATGATAATTAGCATCACAAAATCATAATACAGTTAAGTATCTTACGATACCAAACTGCAATTACTGGCTTTGTCTTGAAACCATAGCAACTTTTGTAGCGTAAACCCCTTCCATTGTTCCCCGTAGGACCCTCTCCCGACCTTTGTCAGTCTTAACACTAATAACATTGAGGTCAAATGCAATATATTTAATGTTCAGTTCATTTTGAATGTGGTAGTACATTATTGGTTTTAAGAAGGGATTCCAATTTACAATGTAATGTCTACTTATGTTATTCTACCCATTATCTACACTATTGTTTTAGTTATTATAATGTCAATGTTATCTACAATTAAGGCTAGGTTAGGTTAAGCTTGGCATAGCCGCACACCTTCTCCGGGGCGTGTGAGGGTATCCATGAAGATTTCTCAACGTAAAAAAGAAGAAAACAGATTAGGTTAAGCTTATGAATTTAGCAGTTTCACGACGATGACTTTCAGCATACAATTTGTATCGCTAAAGATTATAAATATTGCATTTTTTGCACATTGTTGCTACATTTGAGTTGTGCGCTGCATATTTTAGTATTTACATCTATACTTTCAAGAGTAACTTACGCAACTTTTATAAGAATATCTATCTATCTATGTACCTACACCTGGCCGATAATTTTAGCACTTTCAACCTACTTAATTGTTTACTGATCGACTGGCACTAAAACTATCAACTGTACATCCTGTGTATCGTAAACGAACATAAACTAACCCACGCGATGCCTAGTACCAACTACAATCGATATTACGGCTTTTAACATAATTTTATGCCCCGTTTCACGAGTTACAGCCAACATTTGGAGTTATATCAATACATTTAATGACTGTCGCAAACATAGTGGAAAATATGACGTCATTAAAGCGCCTAACGTCTGTAATGTTGGTTTTATGGCATGGGGAGGAACGTTTTCAGCTGAAAGTGTATTTTGGATGGTGATTTTTATCTGTGTTGTTGCCTTGGGGTGTTTAGGGGTTTGGGCTTTCTTGTATGACTAGCTGTTGTTTAATTTTTAAAGTGCGTTTCGGGTTAAAGTTTGATGTTGACATCGGCTTTATTATACTTACTAGCTGTGCCCCCCGACTTCGTCCGCGTAGTATTTAACGTAACAAAAATTTCGGGATTTTCGGGATAAAAAGTATCCTATATGTTAATCCCGGTAATAAACTATCTGTGTTCCAAATTTCATCCAAATCCGTTCAGTAGTTTTTGCGTGAAGGAGTAACAAACATACATACATACATACCCACACTCACAAACTTTCACATTTATAATATTAGTAGGATTATATCGGCTTTATTATACTTAATCGGTTTAGAGGAAATTAATGTTTAACCCCTAGAGTTACACGAGCACCTACGTAGGTGTATAAGATTTGAATACTCCAAGTGTCGCGTTCGTCTACGGGTGGGTATAAGACCTTTGCAGCCATTGGTGGTTTATTTCCTAACGATAATAGGGTTTCATAGATTGATTATGTAAAAGCCTGTTTAAATCTGTTTTAAGTATCGATTCTTGTAAACAACGATACTGATCTGAATGAAAAAATAAATAAAACAAAACAAAATTCCAAAATATTGCGATATTTGGGACAGAGGGCACTAGGAGGCGGGGATTATTGGAAGGGCTAATAGCAAAAGTAAAAAAATATCAACATTTGTGTGAAAAGCTACATTTGGAAAAAATATTACAAAATACGCGATAGTTTCGAAATTTTATCGTCTGCATTGCATTTAATATTTCTATAAAAAAAACATTTCTTGCTAAATGCAGAAACAGGTGATGATATGAGAAGAAAGCAAGAATCAAACGTTCATTGAGTACAAGAAAAACTTGAGACTCAGTAGTAAATGTAACAAGTACACATATCATGTAGGTACATAGTTACTTTGGCTATAAAACAGCAGAGCTAATTTATGTATAGGCATAGGAATACATAGCCCGTACATAATATCGTTTTATCCTTTGAATTATCTATATAAATGCCGTGAAAATTTTCAAAACGACATTCTAACCCCCTGAGTCCTTGGCGCTCGGGCTTTGGCGAAAATATCTATAAACAACTGCCGGTAAATTGGTAGATTTTCCTTGCGGAGTTTACCTAAGTGCCGGCCGGTACGATCTAAGCATAGCCATGCATTGGCCACGCGGGCCTTTTATATCAAGCGATCTTATTAACTTATTTAAATATGCTATTCTATGGATTGACTGTCTGCGAATGTTTTGGGGCAGAGTCCAGCTTTAGACCAAACCATTCGAATTAAATTTGTGGCTTAATTTTTCTACTTTCTAGTTTTAATAGTAATAATAAAAAAACGGTGGTAACTGGTACCGGTGTACCGGTAGGCGTCAAACGAGTAGTTTCACACATCGCCGCCTATTTGTCGGATCGCCAGGTGACGTGTGAAGTGTTGTGACATGTCGTGTATATTGCCCCGTCGACTGTTACAAATTTACACCGTTATTTTTCTAAATAAATCAGAGGAATTTGTATTTTTATTACAACTACGTGATGGACGGTGTTTATGTTCCACCCAATTAGACCCGAGTGTGTTATTAGGAAACGACTTGATGACTGTAAATACAACTCTGGTAGATTCTTATTTTGAAATTTTGTCAGATTAGAAGCGGTTGTGACGCCAAAATAGATTCTGGTTTTACAATTAATATTTTTTAATCGTACTAAAAAAAGTTTTGAAATTTGTGCGAAAAAAAATATTTTTGTAATACCAAAAATGATAACCTTTTATTAATTATTTCATTATTGTTAAAGGTTTCATTATAATCGGGTAAGTTTGATAGGAACAGCAACTATTGTTTTTGCTACCAAAATCAGATGAGTTCAAAACATAGTTCCGTAACGTTTTTATTTATGTAATAAATATTTCTTGGTATGTAAGTACCTACGAAAGTATCTACACTATGTGAAGGTAAACGAACAGAATCTGAGCGTGTAAATAGCAGCCAAGCACTCGTGTTGAGTGTGGCTACATGTTGGCCAATATCGGTAGCGGGCCGCGCGGCGCCTCCGGTCTAAATTTGTACCATTCCGAAATACGCTTACCCCGGCACATTATCCCGTTTTATGACCTATAAAAGTCAGGCGAAACGTACTACATTTGTGGCACAGCCCTTATTTTCAGAACCTAATACACCGTTTTCTTTATTGGCACTCTGTCCTTATATTTTATGACGTATGCATAGATTTTTTTGGCGATTCGCGTTTTACCACTGGGCAATAAAAGCTATATTTGTATGGTTTTTATTATGGGCGCGTGACGATATTGCTAATACGGAAGTTTTTGACATAATTCATAAAAAAAATATTACCAAAAAGCGTGCGTTGAGGTTACATGGGATTAAAACTTACTTACTTATTTGTTTGTTTCACATGATGGTATTGTAATGTTCTAAATAAGCACTTACCTTTTTGTTTTGCTTGTTTTCAGGGTGAAATTCTTCCAACGATCTCCAATACTCTTGTACAAGAGCGCGGGGTATGAAGGATTCATACCTACTGAAACCTCCCCGATAGCCGCCTTCAGCACCACGGAGTAGCTCCGGGATCTCCTGACGGAACGCACCGAGAACAATTAGTCATATTTTGTGTTGCCAAGATAACTATAACAAAAAAGTTACCTACGTAACCAAATAAATATTATTTACTTCTAATATATAGGTTTTATTAATTATTATCGTCTACAAACTTATCTCTCAAATAATGTTGGCAAGTTGCGAGATGATTTTTTATCGTGAAGAGCGCTATTGAGGTACGTATGTGTGTGGCGTATGTATATTTTACACAATTAGTATCATTTTCTTAATGATAATAAAGACAAGTGAAATCCATTTCCCCATAGAGTAGACTACCAAGCGAATTTTTCTCCAATGTCAAATTTAATATTAAATGGGTCCCTAACTACGTTATTGATTCTCATCTATATATACATAATTCAAAGGTCACTGACATAGTGATCTATCAACGCACAGCCCAAACCACTGGACGGATAGGGCTGAAATTTGGCATGCAGGTAGATGTTATGACGTAGGCATCCGCTAAGAAAGGATTTTGATTAATTCTACCCCCAAGGGGATAAAATAGGGGATGATAGTTTGTATGAAACTTTGTCACTTAAATTCCACGCAAACGAAGTCGCGGGCACAGCTAGTTTATAACATAAAAATCAACAAAATCAGCTAGCGATTTTTCCGCGGAAATTTTTCGCAGTTCTTCCATACGTAGGGTTGTCACTATTAACCGCTACCGCACGCAAAGGCGAATGACATTATCATCTCTGAGCAAGTATTTGCACATCTCTACACGATTTCTCGGGAGAGGCGACCGGATTTCAGTGTAACATGAAACAGGATTATTCACTTGTAATAAATCACTCCCAAGCAGCCCCGCCATATGTTTACGTTCCTGTGCACTTTGTCATGTAATTAACAGTTTTTGCGATGAATACCTTGTTCAATAATCCCCGTAAACCTAATAAAGGTAACTTTTTATGCCGCGTAAAAAAACTTGAAATAGGTAACCTTGGTTTATAAAACATGCTTTAAATAAATAAATAAAATAACTATCGCCGGACAGACATACCAACTGTACGGTCCCAAACTAAGCAAAGTTTGTACTATGGTTACCGTACAATGGACTGGGGGCGATCCCAGTGACGGTCAGACCTGGGCAAATTACAAATGCCATTTCTGAAATATGCCCCGGCGGGAATCGAACCCGCAACCACCATCTGCAGTGAGCCAAACGGCCTAAGCTCGAACCACTGCGCCAAGCGGTCGTCGGTGCTTTGGTTGTAGTCTTATCATCAAAGTTTGTTGGCACAATATTACTGTATGTAGGAAACTTATAGTTTGAGGGCCACTTAAGATGTGTATCATCCCTATCAATTTAATCTATGCATCTGCCAAATCAAATAAAACCATTCCCCACTTTTTCGCATTTCCTTATTTATTACCAAAGACTTTATAGCATAAATCACAAATAAAAAAATCAACATCAATCTCAACCCTTCAATGGTCGCGGCCGACCGTGGGAATGCAAAAAGCGTAAGACGCCCTAAACGATCTCGAGAGCCCACCCGTTCATTCACGAATTTCCTGCACGCAACGAAACCGCAAAAGCGCACTACCTGCCAACACATGGGTACGCGAGTGTACTCTCTTTGTGACATTTCTGCAATGGGGTACGAGGGACCGAATGCGGAACTTGAGGGTTTTCCGAGACCGCGCTCTCGTATTTCAAAATAGAATCTATTCATTGCATTTCTGTTTATTGAAATGAAACCGAGACGTAGGTACGTGTTTGGAATAAAAAATAATTTGACGAAAATTTAATTATTTTGAATTATTATAATATTCTAATGTTATTAGTATTATACAGCTACCTTATGCATGACTAAAATAAAATAAAATAGTAATACAACAATTTAATCGAGTATAAAATAAACTACATACGATTTTTCATAAAATTCAAATTACATTTTTTTTACCTTGCACTCAAAATATGACAGATATTAATTACTATTATGTTTAAATTTATTAAATTTCAAAATCATTAAGTATTGTAATTCATTTTACAAGACTTCATTCTTTTTTTTAAGTATTTTCAAATATTCACGAACAAAAAATCTGAATATAAAACCTCTAATGAAAACGTTCACAGCGCTTGTCAGCCGTTATACAAACTGAATATTTTATGAAGTAAGATTTTTTTAGTACGTGTGCTTTACAGTGTAAGTAGTACAACCTACTACTCAATTTTAATAAACAAAAGTGAAAGCTATTTTATCATCACATTTGTATTATTGTTCTCTTAACTTGGCTTTTGTCTATTGTTTTCTTATATTTACGCGAATACTACACATTGAAAGAAAATTATTTTTACGGATTATATCGCGTTTATTTACTTTTTACTTTTGTTTTATTTACTTTTTGGTTGCTGTAAAGCAACCGAAACGTCGGGAACATAAAAAAGTAAATAAACGCGATATAATCCGTAAAAATAGTTTTATTTCAATTGGCTTTTGTCTTTTTACCCAAAAGAATACCGCAAAGCCAAAAGGAAGGGTTATGTTTTTAGCAGTATGTATGTAAGTAAGTATAATTTTTAAGTTTCACCGTAGCGCCTAAACTACCGATTCGATTTTGATGAATGATGTGTCAATCGATTCTTTATTGATGTCCGAGTAACATAGGTTACATTTTATATAGAAAGAAAAATATGACGAGTGTTATAATCAAAAATAGTGGGGTTTAATGTTGGGGTACAATTTTATACAATGTTTCAGCGTTTATGAGTGCAACTAGCGCCATCTATTGGTAATCCTGAACATCATTCGTGCGTGACAGAAGTTCCGCAGGCGGGTTACAGTTAGACCAGCTGTGACCAGCTGTGATTCCCGATGAAGTGGACAGACGTGCACAGGAGTCTCCAGGCAAAAACGCTCATGCTAGAAGCCACTCTATAAAGGGGGCTGGCATTTTTTGAATCTGGGAACGATTTTTTTTGTTTTGCGTTAAAAAAATAATTCAAACAACTTTAAAAATTAAATGATCTGAGCGCATTCTGATTGGAATTTGCAACGTTCAGTGCCTCGATCCCCTTTTCGCTTGTACTAACCGAAAATAAACCGAGTTAAAGCCGGTTTTCTTCAATTGCGATTAAATGTCACCTCTTCCCGCGAGCTCCGCCCCCTTAAGGCTGTTACCAGGGGCTCGCACCCCGTGGTTGGGAAAATTAAAAAAAAGTGTTAACCAATGCTCTTTTCCATTTTAGTACCGATATTAAACTGTGAGAATTTTTGGTTTACTTTTATTTATTGTATGATGGTAAGCGCCTTTATTACATAGCTATCTATGGCCTTATATATTGTCAAAAATACTGTATAAAAATTGTATATATTGACGAAACTGGTTAAAATACATTTTTCATACCTTCCATTACATTACTAATATTTCAGACAATAAAACTGTGTTATTTATATATTATTACTAGCTGTGTCCACGGACTTCGTCGGCGTAGTATTTAACGTCTGAATCAAACAAAAAACAAAAAATCTGAATATAAAACCTCTAATGAAAACGTTCACAGCGCTTGTCAGCCGTTATACAAACTGAATATTTTATGAAGTAAGATTTTTTTAGTACGTGTGCTTTACAGTGTAAGTAGTACAACCTACTACTCAATTTTAATAAACAAAAGTGAAAGCTATTTTATCATCACATTTGTATTATTGTTCTCTTAACTTGGCTTTTGTCTATTGTTTTCTTATATTTACGCGAATACTACACATTGAAAGAAAATTATTTTTACGGATTATATCGCGTTTATTTACTTTTTACTTTTGTTTTATTTACTTTTTGGTTGCTGTAAAGCAACCGAAACGTCGGGAACATAAAAAAGTAAATAAACGCGATATAATCCGTAAAAATAGTTTTATTTCAATTGGCTTTTGTCTTTTTACCCAAAAGAATACCGCAAAGCCAAAAGGAAGGGTTATGTTTTTAGCAGTATGTATGTAAGTAAGTATAATTTTTAAGTTTCACCGTAGCGCCTAAACTACCGATTCGATTTTGATGAATGATGTGTCAATCGATTCTTTATTGATGTCCGAGTAACATAGGTTACATTTTATATAGAAAGAAAAATATGACGAGTGTTATAATCAAAAATAGTGGGGTTTAATGTTGGGGTACAATTTTATACAATGTTTCAGCGTTTATGAGTGCAACTAGCGCCATCTATTGGTAATCCTGAACATCATTCGTGCGTGACAGAAGTTCCGCAGGCGGGTTACAGTTAGACCAGCTGTGACCAGCTGTGATTCCCGATGAAGTGGACAGACGTGCACAGGAGTCTCCAGGCAAAAACGCTCATGCTAGAAGCCACTCTATAAAGGGGGCTGGCATTTTTTGAATCTGGGAACGATTTTTTTTGTTTTGCGTTAAAAAAATAATTCAAACAACTTTAAAAATTAAATGATCTGAGCGCATTCTGATTGGAATTTGCAACGTTCAGTGCCTCGATCCCCTTTTCGCTTGTACTAACCGAAAATAAACCGAGTTAAAGCCGGTTTTCTTCAATTGCGATTAAATGTCACCTCTTCCCGCGAGCTCCGCCCCCTTAAGGCTGTTACCAGGGGCTCGCACCCCGTGGTTGGGAAAATTAAAAAAAAGTGTTAACCAATGCTCTTTTCCATTTTAGTACCGATATTAAACTGTGAGAATTTTTGGTTTACTTTTATTTATTGTATGATGGTAAGCGCCTTTATTACATAGCTATCTATGGCCTTATATATTGTCAAAAATACTGTATAAAAATTGTATATATTGACGAAACTGGTTAAAATACATTTTTCATACCTTCCATTACATTACTAATATTTCAGACAATAAAACTGTGTTATTTATATATTATTACTAGCTGTGTCCACGGACTTCGTCGGCGTAGTATTTAACGTAACAAAAATTTCGGGATTATCGGGATAAAAAGTATCCTATATGTTAATCCCGGTTATAAACTATATGTGTTCCAAATTTAATCGAAATCCGTTCAGTAGTTTTTGCGTGAAGGAGTAACAAACATACATACATACATCCACACTCACAAACTTTCACATTTATGATATTAGTAGGATGTTTCTAAATTTAACTGTAGTTCTTCATGGATATTTTGTATGCTACATACTTTTTTTGTGCTATTTACATTATATAATTTACACTCTCACAAAATACTTCAGTTCTTTGGACTGCCTCAAAAATTACATTATAAAGTTAACATTGTAAAAATAACGAATATCAATTTGGTGATTGTTGTTTTTCCATTTAAATGCAAAACGCTTTTTCATTAACACGTAGAGCTTAAAACCGCCCCTAAACGAATTAAGAAAAGCCACCCCCGGGGACGTATGAAATTAACGACACAGATTTACCATCTTAGAATATTACGCGTTTAGGTACTTTTTGTGAGTTTCATAATTTTCAGTAAAGTATTTTATTATAATTGAAAAATTGTCCACAAACGAAAATTCAAAATAAATAATGCGTACTTTAAACTTACTTTTTATAAATTTTGTTTAACGACATTTTAATTAATCATTTGAATAATCTGATTACATAACCTATTTGAAAGTTCATATACTTAAATAAACTCTGCTAATTAATATGGCCATGTGCATAACATAATAAATGGACTCCCATACTAAATTATGATCAGTCTAAGGCTCGCATTATTAAATAGATCTCAAGTCTGAGAGCGATGTTAGAGACGTCATTCTTATGTCATTCCGGTACAAAAAGACATGTCAAAAGCTTACCCAAAACCGCCGTCAATCTTGTGATCTGTTTATTACTACGGGCCTAAGTATTATAGCATTATTTTCGAATTAAATTTGACGGTTAAGTATTCAAAGTGCCAACCGCTGCGGCCAGAGGCAACAATTACTCTCGCACCGCCTGTCAAATGCACCGACGACGTCGTTGGTCTACGAAGTAATTATGAAACAGAATCGAACGAAAAAACCAACGGGCTGGAATTGTCGCCAAATTCGATTTGAATTTGGAACTTACTTGCCTAATCTGTTCGAATATTTTGTGCCAACACCAACGTAGGTTGACTTTTTTTCCAAAGTAGATTTACATTTAGAACGCAGAATGATATTTAGAAAATAGTTTAAAAATGTAGGAACTTACCTATTTTTTTTTAAACTATGGCGTTAATGATCACGCATTTGACTTACACCTTACAATGCCAACCTACGTGGAACTTTGTCAATTCTGATAAACGCACCATTTTTAATTTTCTCTGAATTCCATATTCAACGAATGCCTGTTTTGGACTAATGTGCTCTTGTTGCCTCTCAGCAGCTTCTATAAATTTAATCGCACCACTGAGTTCCTTTGTTTGTTTTTATTTGATACAAAATGGCTGCATTAATATAATTTAAATTTCAAATCCGCCCGTGTGGTCTGAGTAGGATTCGGTGTAGTTAATTTGCGGAGTGAGAGAGAAAAATCGGGCGCTGCCGGCTTTAACAAGGTTTAATTTGTTCCCATTAATAAAGATGATGAGGACGTATCGTCCTCAGAGGCTACTAAATTTGGTCCCCCGCATACTGATATTACCAAGTTTGTCTGCTACAGAAATTGGAATAACAAACCTTTTTTCATTTGGTTTTCTTTTTTGAGGACTATGCTTATGTATACAAATAAATCTGAAGGTAGTTATCAACGCTGACTTTATTAATTATATTGTTTGTTAAGAACCCATTTCCTATCTGCATAAGACTGAGCGTCTGACGCACGCGATTCACGGATTCCATATACCGCTTCTACATCGCGCTGCGATTATCCGGTGCGTGAGACGCAATCTGTCTAAAATAATGTGGATCAAATAAACCAATATCCTAAGTGATAACCTAACCCTACCAATATTAAAGCGGTGTGTCATGAGTTGGTTTGAGAGAAATTGGAAAATGTGAAAAAATACACATCCGTTAACCGTTATGTGACTCTAAACAGCATATTTGTTATAGGATAAGAATCTAGCCATATTTATTTTGCTCTATTTATTAGTTATTCAGTGCCGCTGCCGCTGACTAAATACTACTGGGCCTACTTATCTACGAAGGCTATAATAAAGTAAGCACCATCGCTCCATTCCTCTGGAAATTGATAGACGTGAAGTTATCATTTGACAGTGTGCGTGCCGTATTATTTTGTCACGCAATACTTTGGCTGGTGCCGTGCCCACGGTGGCAAAGAATAGAAAAATAGATTTTAAAAGATTTTTGTTTGTACCTATTGATTGAACCCTTGTTCAGTAAACACAAATAAATACCTCTCAACCATGAGCGATAGATGGTGCTCAATATGTAAGTTATACATTATGATACAATAAGGATACATTTATGTAGATAAGACTGTCAGATAATATTTTTATAAGCAGCGTGTTACTTGAAATTCCGAGATTAATAGTAGGATTTCATGACTTGTTTCTAAGAAGATACAGTAATATAGTTTTGTCAAAACAATTGAATTATTTGTAAATTTATTTATACACATGTACCCAATACAGCTGCTTGTTTAATATTGCAAGATTTCAAAGCTGGTTATATTAAGCGGATTTATAACCAACTAGCGACCCGCCCCGGCTTAGCACGGCTCTAAAATTATCAGTATTTCTCTACTATATTATGCATGTATTATACATATAAACCATCCTCTTGAATCACTCTATCTATTAAAAAAACCGCATCAAAATCTGTTGCGTAGTTTTAAAGATCTAAGCATACATAGGGGCATACAGACAGCGGGAAGCGACTTTGTTTTATACTATGTAGTGATTCTCAGGCGTAGCTAAGTAATATCACCAGGGAGTCATCTTCCTCGCGTATCTAATATATTATTACATAAACATCGTACATGTAACATGCCAATCCCCTTGAGAAATTTCGCGGATATCCTTATTTTTTATACAGTCTGTAAAACAACAAGCTATACTAATCTGGATATTCATATCTTTAAGACGGGTAATGAAGATTTTTGATAAAAATTTCAATTCTATTTATTTATTTATTTATTCACAAACTCCTTAAACTATCATTACAGGTGGGTACCTAATGCAAATATAAGGGTCATAAAATAATCATATAAACACTAATTCAATTTCAATAAAACATACATCACACAAAATATACAATCTACAATAACACAAAACTATGATATATTAAATTTTACTGAACTTGTTACTTTGACTTATACTTAGTCTAGCCCTTGTCAAACATTAGCTCATACGGAATCAACCGGGTTAGAAATGTAATTCTCTTTCATAAACACATTCAAATAAAATTGTACCTTCTGTGTCTAATATAAGACTACTCTTTGCCGCAACACCGTAGCGTTACTCCCTATTCGTCAACGTGTCGTATGTTATAAAACTCGTTGCGGCCGTCAACAGAGCAAGGACCCTACTTTAATATTCATTTTTTTACTCACACCCCTTTTTAGTATAAAAAGCTTAAGATGTTATCTTATTCTAGTAAGAGCATTTTCAAAACTGGTATTTACGACCTTGTTATCGTGTGGAGCTATTTTTTAATCTTGGTGTATGAAATAAAGAGATGTGCGTGATGATATTCGAAATACTCGTTTGGTATATCAGGTTTATGTTTGCTTAGAATTCGGCCTTGGCAATGAAAGTTACGGTTATGGTTAGAAATGCTAGTACGCGCGGAGACATGACTTTTATCAAGGATTATGTGAATTGTGTCGCACAAAGTTGCTATCTCTTTCTGAACGAAAAGGAGAGAATGAGACAAACTCGATTGATCACATGTTTTCTCTTGTTAGATTTATTATTGTAAAATAAGGTTTACAGGTTTCTATAAAAACATGAATGAACATTATACTTGTTAAGAATTATTTTTAATTAGAGCATTATTTCAGCAAATCATGATGTACTTGAGTTTCTTATATGACTAAAATATTGGCTACATAATAGGTATGAGTACGATTGGCAGTTCTGTTTTTCAGCGTCCTGATCGCCGATCTTTACTACCTAGTATAATATTTGGAACTGTTACACTAAACGGGTTAACTAGGTGATAAGACAAACCAAATTGTTTTTGTAACAAAAACTATGAACAATTATAATAATTGTATCTGTAAGTTAGTACGAAAATTACTTAATGACGTCATTACTCTCAAACAAAGCAAAAGCAAAATCCCAATAACGGCATAGTGGGCGCCGCCAATTACTATATTTTACTTAATTAAGAATTCAAACTGTCACCACAGCGAGTCACGCTAGATGGCGTGCCTGTGCCTCTCCAATTAGGTCGGGTTTCTTATAAAAATATAGAAAGGTCATCCGGTGCGATCGTACATAAATTTATATTCAAAATATGGTATCAAATATCGTTATCACAATATATTGATATGTAAGACCGTTTTTTTTTTATAATTTTGTAAAGCGAACGTGTTACTTAATTATAGTTTAAAAAAATGGAATTTAGTCGCAGATATCAATTATTATTTTTATACCGAATATTAAAATGATAGTAAAATATTTTTTTAATAAGAAAATAACAAAAAAAATGTCTCTGTATAAAAACTCAAAAGCAATAAAACGGTTGCATGGTTCAAGCCTGCTGCGTGAGCTCAAGAAATAAAAATATTAATATCGCCTTACATATCAACTCCGCAAATAAATATCGTCGTAAAATATGATTGCAGAGCATCGCGTGTTGCACTAAGTATCGCATTAATAATCACCGAGTATCTATAATACAGTCCAAGCTAAATGCCATACCATGAAACAGTAACGGGATACACAAATATCTAAACATAAACGTTACGCGACAGAGTACCTCGTATTATTTTTTCACCCTCGCACTCACCGAGAGATTTCGAGTCGTTTCATTTTAACGCATTCTAAAAAGACCTCTATATAGGCGCAAATAAAAACACGAATAACCCTTTAGTACGGCGCTCCCGTTGTTTCTATTATCATTGCTTGCTTTTTCGAGGGGCTCCCAGTTTTTTATTCGCGTTCGAAAAAAAATAAGCAAGCTCCGGATATGGCGTGCGTTCCCCATCTGTTTTATTAAAACTGCGATATTGATCTCAATCGCCGTTCCGATGTTCGGGCTGGAGCGTTTTAATTGAATGATTCGATTCGAATCAATGCAACCGCGATTGTTTAATATGTTTGACTTTGTTCGATTTATGGTCATCGTAACTTACACATGAAGTAACGCCTACTATATCGACGTGGTGATTGCGGTCGCTTATCGATACATCGGAATCGTACATCACTACATTTCGCCTTTTAAAACGGAATTGTATATATTTTTTTAAACATATATACTGCGTTTATTCACCGTTATCGAAAACGTATAGGTTGGTAGTGAAAATGAAATATGAATTTTGAAAATTTATAGTGGAAACAAAAATAACTCAATTAATTCACAAGCGTCAATAGCCTAGTGGCTAGAGGGGCCGTCCTCGTAGCCAAGAGGTTCCGGGTTCGATCCCCATCCTGGCCATTAAACTATTAACGTGAGCCCACTCCTAGCACAAGCATTAGCTTAGTTAGAGGGGCTAAAGGGAATACGAGTAATGTGATAAACACACATTGCTAGTAATCTTTATAAAAAAAAAAATAGAATTCCTCTATTCGACGTAATCCGATTCAAACAAACGCTATGGAAACTTTTCAGCAACAAAGCTTTTAATCGAACTATTTTTAGTAAATCAATACATTTTGTTACGTACAAACGGACTAATGGGTGAACATAAGGGATTTTATTCTTCGCAAAGCAAAGGAAACAGCCCCCCCCCCCCCTTCCTTCCTGTCCGTCCATCCCACTACCCTTCAGGACATCAATGTGCGAGCAATGCCGTAATAATAAAACAATAACAGACGTCTCCGTTCATTGCTCTCTGCTGAGTCGAGGAAAACCTTAAATATTAATATACCCCAATGTGCCTTTCAAAAACCAAGACTTTAATATCATTCGACGAACGAAAGATAAAAAGTCTTACTGACATTTTTTACTAGCAAAAAACATGTCTCCGCGATAGCATGTGTTTAATCAACAAAAAGCTGCGGCGAACAAAAATAAAGCTTATTTACAGCGTATTCAATCAATTACGATGGACATCATCGGTCGCGACAGTCGCCTACCAAAATATATGGGTACTTGGCGAGCAGAGATGAGTTCGGAATCGGCAAAAAATTCCGCCGTCGCCGACGAGGTCCGGTAAAAACACCGACAACCCGATGGCCGCGCGCAGCAAAAACCGTAGAAACCCATCGATGGGAATGCGATGGAAAAAAATCGGTGCCCTTAATTGGATACGGTATTTCGCAACGTTACCAATTACCGGTAATTTTATACTATTGGCATTTTGTACGGACTATAAATAGGCGCCTCAAATTGTTGGCCAATTATCATTTGAAATGGTCTGGTATCTTTGTGGGCTTTGATAATGACGCAAATGTCAAAAAAATCAGAACCCACTTAAATAAAATTGAAAATTATATTATTTTGATTTGAATTAAGTTCACATTATTATTACAAATAATTCGAAATAATAAGATCTAAAAAACTGCTGTTAAAATTATGAAAGTACACCTGCGGAATAAATTTTCAAATCAAACAAATAGTATGAATCGGAATATTAGTTTAATCCCCTTCGTACATCACGTTCCTCACTAATGAAATCGTGTCTATACAGAAAACAAACCGGAGATCATATCAAAAAGCGCTCACAGAGCGCTGACGCGCTCACAGAGCGCTGACGGTCTTTAACTCTAATTGTAAGTTATTTGACCAAGAGACTTGTCTTAGAGTTAGTATTTTCTATGTAGGGATTAACTTATGGTTATTGGGATTGTTATTCAGGCAGTCGTAATTATATTGGCCCATAGCAGAGGTAGATTATATTGCTATAATTTAAGTATTATGGGATCGAAAGCAATTACACGTTACGTTGATATTGATAAGTAATACTTATGTGTGATCATGGTTGCACCGTGTCGGTGGACAGGTAGCGAAAAAAATGATTATAACATTTTAAATATCCAACATTAAAAATTTGGAATGCGGGCTTTTGATAGCAATACTGATTTCCATAAATTAGTTAAAAATAATTTTACTGTGTAATCCTTTTGTCATCGAGAACCCATACTGTCTCTGTCATTATAATTGATGAATTCTTCGGTGTAAGAGGGGCAGAATTAAAATCCTCAGTTTAATTTTGGGATTAGACCCACCACACACCACTCACCACGATTTCTCCTGTAAACCAAGATTTTACAGCCGAAGAGTCCCGGGGAGAACCACGAAACCAAATAGTTACACCACCTAAATTCCATAAGTCCCTCATTGTATTCTTCATCATTAATTCAAGACAAGAACACTCACAAATGACACCTGACCGCAAACAAAACAGCACTGCCCTGAGCTAACTGGGTCATGTTTGTTTTTGTATAAGTGCAGCACAAAAATAGCTAAGTCTTTGTGCAAAAGCATCGCTAACTGGGTCAGAGTGCACAAAACGAAGCTGTCCGTTATTAGAAACAAAGCAAGACTTGTTGAGGGTTACTGCGGTATTGTATTATTTACCTCAGCGAAATTTGGTGCCGACATTCTTGGAAAAGTGCGAGAACAACACACTGAGAAAAAAAATAACAATAGCAAATGATTTGTGTAGTTTCTCGTATCCCTTGTTAAGTTTACTAAATATTATGTTATTACAGCAAATAATTTATGAAAACGATGCATTACATAATTATTTGCTGTAAATACAATGTATTTGGAAAAAAATACTTAAAAGCATACTAGGAGCCACATAAATAATTTGTAGTCGTCGTCTTTATTCTCAGTGCATTTTTCCTCACCAAATGTGGGTTCTTTCTTCTTATATACCCATGCAAGCAGTGATAGCCGATTGGTTAAAGCACGCGTGTTGCGGGCCCCAGGTCTTGGGTTCAAACCCCGGCTCGCACTTCTGGATTTTTCGAAATCTATGTGCGATACATAATTTATATATGATTATCACTTGCTTACGGTGAAGGAAAACATCGTGAGGAAACCTGCATGTCTTAGAAGATCTAACCAACTTTCGAAAGACATGTAAAATCCGCCAACCCCGCACTGGGCCAGCGTGGTGGATTATGGCCTGAATCCCCCTCGTGTTGAGGGGAGGCCTGTGCCCAGGAGTGGGACGTCAAAAGTGCTAAAAAAAATATTATGATCTTAACACTCAAAATTCGACACAGGTGTATCCAAAGACGTGACACACTGTCTGGATATTACTAAATCATTAAAAACTATTATATTCCGTTTCCCTGCAGAATTTCCCGTAAAATACATACAAGTGACAGTAAGCGTACCTTCAAAAACAAAAGTCCAAAAGATAGTCATGGAAGATCTTGTACAGCTAAGTGAATTTTGTCAATAAAGGTCACGTTTTGCTCATCCCAAAGTAAAGACAACCGGATATTTTGAGTCCCCGTTATCTGTTTTTGAAGGTTCACGCTTGACTGGCCCTTTGGCGATGGTGAAACTTTTTGTTTGACTCGCTATTTTTCTTAGTCTGTTGACGGAAATCTAAACAAAGGGACGGGAAATAAAAGAAAGCCAAATTGAATGTCTGGTCCTGTTACAAACTTGGGTAATTTTCCGTTTTATTCGTTAACTACGTATTGTTACTTGTTCGACCTTCTGTAATTTTGGACGTGTTTAGATTTTAATTAATTAGTACTTCATGGACGGTTGATCTGGAAATATTAATTCATCACTTTTGTTCGTTGCATCGAGGAAGATACCAGATGTAGAGCTGACGAATAAAATATATTCTTAAATGTGTTTCTAAAATTCCAAATTGGTTGCAAATGCAGCGCATTGCGTAAGATTCTTTGGACGAAGCAGAATGCACCAATGAAAGTGGAAAGTTACAGGAAATAGCGGTGAATGGTTAATGTGGGATACCACTTAATGGCAAAGAGTATAAAAAGCAACGTCGTTTAATAAACAAATTAAATTCATAAATGGATAGGTAGGTAAGTATTTTAGTGTACAAGTAAGCAAATTCTGAGCCTTATGTAATATAGTACATTGTTACATGAGTGGTGAAAGTTACTTATTTTGTCCCGAGACGGGGTTTGGCGCCCGAGCGTAGCGAGGGCGCTAATAGTTCGAGGGACAAAATAAATCTTTCACCCGAGGTAAACACTGTGCTTTTCATTACGAATACAAGGAAAATAAAAATAAAAACGGAATTGGCTAAAGAAATAATACAAGGAAGTATAAACAATACTCTACAACTCGAAAAAAAAAAATCGGATTGCCGCCTATTTTGTTTTTTTTTCTTTGGCCGGCCAACTTCATTATTTAGCCATTATTTTTCATTTTCATCTTTAAATATTTTGCCCAAATCTATGTTATTTTAAAGAAATTGTTGAAACTAAATTATATTTAAGTCATTTAAAAAAATATATTCTTGAATTAATACTTAACTTTATGTTATTTCAATTTTACATCGTGCTGTAATTGAGTGACTGTAGAAAAAAATTGAACATGGTTCCATAGAAATGTGAAAATGGAACTAGTTTTTTTTTTATAATTTGACAGCTGTCAGTTGAAAGCGAAACTCCCGGGCCTGAAAAGTATTACTTTCAACCCGCTTCTCAGGCAACTTCAGACCTACTTTCAGAGTATGAGTAATGAAAAATAACTTAAGTTTGATAATCGAAAAAAACACTACAATTTCTTGAATTTCATAATATTTGTAGAGAGGTAGATTCTATTATCAATTGGAACTCTGCATCAACGCCTTTTACGAACTTTGTCATTAATTTACCATGAGTTCTAAAGTTCAATACCTAATGTTGCACAGTCCTTTCTAAACCTACTCTTTGCCTTACACACGGCCGGCGCGTGCGATTAATCGAGCGTCTTGCCAATGACGCTGTACGCATTGATATTGAGCATTTCGACGGACGATTTACCACTACGGGCTATTTGGCTCCCACCGGGGATCACCCTTGATGTATGGGTACCCCCGTGTGGCGAGCGTTGGGAAAACTCCCCGGATTGAGGGCAATGTTGTTTTCAATTGAGTAAAATTATAAACTGTTGTATTAAAAAAAAATGTTTTAAAGCCGTGAAAAAATATAGGTACCTACTTAATAAGCATTTTATTTTTCCATGTTTGTTTGTTGTATTGTTCTAATTGGGTCACGTTAATTTTCTATTTAGGTACGTGCTAAAACATTTTACAGTTTTTAGCATTGGGAATGAAATACTCGTATAATTTGTTTTGTATAATTTTCGATACATGGCTACTTGCAGTAGGTTAGAGCTGGCAACACTGCAGCGGATTTATACCGACTTTTGTTTTACTACCACATCGAGTGTGCCGCGGTCGATATGAGCTTCATGGTAGGTTTCCGATGCGATGTACGAGCTATAGAACACAACATAAATATTGTTTGCACTACGCACCAGTTGACAGTAAAAACATTGGGAATGAGGAGAGATGTGTTGACAAAATATGGGTATTAATTCGGTTGACAGTTTTCTTTCAACTAATACTCACCTCTTCGTAATCAGAAGTGTTCTGAAATGTTGTTCACAATCTTATATTTCATATAAAAACACACAATAAGAAATAAGTGATACTTTTATCGCCAATTATTTACATTGCTAATTTATTTTTTTTAATTTTATTTATACTTAGTGGTCAATAGTTTATAAAATTTACAATGAATCGGTCACAGATTTATGACTTCATATCATAAAATATAATATAAATTATTTTAAAAATGATAGAAACTGATCTGAATTATTACACCGAGACAATTATAACCACTCACTCAATAAAGAGGTGCCAAACTGTTAAATTCTAAAATGTATGGTCCAAAATGGAAGTGTTGGTTGTTAAACATATTTGCTTTGTTTCGCGCCGGTAGGAGGGCGCGCGATGGCGATAACTCGAAATTAATATTCTGTCAGCGAATGCGATTTTCGGCTCCGTGTTTTATGATATCGATATTTGATCGCAACACTCGACGGATGATTTGGAGTGTTCCGCAAACAATTTATCTGCAAGTTTCTGTTTTCGGGGTGTGTTTGTTTTGGAGTCGAGATCTCGCTTCAGATTGTTCGGGGATAAAAGTTTTACACTGTAATATATTATTTTTTGTTTGCTCAATCGTCATAAATTGGGAATTCACTGCGGATAATATATTGCCTAACGAATTTAAATAAAACATTACATATTTGTATTTTTATTTTTGGAATGTTGTTTTATTAGTATATTGCTTCCAATTTTTAAAAAAAGGAGTTATCACAACTCTGTGTCCCAGCCCAGAATACCTGTGTTACAATTAAGCTACTTTTTTCTGCTATTTAGTCCCTACTGTTGTGAACTTAGTTAGGGACCTTCTAGACGGTAATATTGTATGGGATCGATAACCGGGCTACTCAGGCTGGTTACGAGGCCGTTGTGTCTGTAATTAAATTACTAACGTCGTTTAATCACGTAATTACTGTTTTATTATACGTTCCTTGGGGCTTTTTTTATTGGGTAACTAAAGTAATAAGGTAAACTAACTTTTCTAAGAAACACAATTTGTCTACAGGATCACCACTCACCTTTGAATTAATATTCACATCAGAACAGTCTCTTCGAAAACAGAGATCCCGATAGCGATAAGGGATGATTTAATTATATGATATTTGGGTAAGATAATGGCATATTTCTATAAAAAAAATATTTCTACGATATTTTTAACCACAGAGGCATCAATGCAAGGATGTCAATGATTTTATGCATAGCGTCCTGAATGACCTGATTCCAATGTGGTTTTGGATTGTCGAAGAAAAGAAAATTTGTAGGAGATGTATCCACCACTCACCTGCACTTAAGGATCCGCTGCTTTGGGGTACCCCAGTTGAGATGGTGACGTAGATCACTGATTGCTGCCAGGGAACTTTAGTCTCGTGCCGGGCACATGATTTCTTCAGTTTTATTGGGGTTTAATACACGGGTTTTGATTTTATTCACGGAGCGCGCGTGAATCACAGTGCGACGGTTAGTTACGTGAACTCGGTAATAAAAACCATTGTAGAGGGCAGCACTTGTCGCTGCGTGTGGTGCGTTTAGATATTGTGGACAGATACATTCCTTTTAAGAATTATAAAACATAACTGGCAATAGGCTTGTGCTAACATAATTGTAATAAAGCGATAAATATACGGAACATGGATCATAACCAGTATTCATATTACAATATCTATCAGTCTGTAATTGGGCTTTGCATTGCTTGTCGGGAATAGGTTCAGCCGCGTTTAAATTTACGAATTTTAACTAGGAATATGAAGATGATCTATGTATCATAGCGCGCAATGAGGTTTTTAGGTCAAGTGATTCAAATTACAGTTTAGTTTATTGTACTTACGAGTACTTATAGTATCCTTACTCTTTAATTTCTTTACCTTAAGTGAAACGAAAATCGCGCTACAATCAAAATTAAAATTCATTTCGGAAACCGCCCGTCGGCTTCAACCTTAAATGCTAAGATGAAAGATAAGCACCCGACTTTTAAAAGCTAGCTTCTAAGAAAACAGTGTGGTGTGAACCTGAGATAGGCGTGAGAAAATGCGCGCATTTTTTTCAAAACGAACTCTTGTAATTCAATACCTGTATGCAATTGCTAATTAATTCCGATCCGATCGGAATAATTTAGTAATTTTAATATTCATTTTGAGCGTTAAGTATGCGTTTTAGAGTCCCGTTTCAGTTGTTTATTTAGTGCAGTTGGGAAACACCTGGCATCTGAATATATTATTTTGACAGAATTCACGGATGTTCTTCTCACATTTACGACGTAAATATGTATGTCACGCAGAGACTTGTCACCAAATGTCGCGGGATAAGAGCGAGGCCCTGATATTAACAAGATTTACTCAGATAGGTTTGCTGGGCTAAATTAAGGCAGGCATAAAAAAGGGAAGGAATTTGTTGGAGTCAAGTCAAAGACAAGCGTGTAGGTAAGTACGTTACCGGCACGATGACGTAGGCGTATTGCTCTGGTGGGAGGCTGGGTCTGCAGGTTAACTGGCGCGCACACCACACTCGAACACTTCTATCGGTTCATAAGGTACTCACTAATACAAATACACAGTTCAATAAGGTGATTTCCTAGTAGAAACATATTTTTCAGCACAGGAGCACACGCGAGAACGTTTATGCCACACGAGACGGTACGTCAATCAAGTGTAAAGGGGTGAAAGGGACAACACTACTAAATATGAGGTCGATGCGGGTAGACAGATAACAGTTGACAGGAGAGATTTTAACTTCTACCCACATCTTCTATACATCTATACAAATAAATAAAATTGGAGTGTCTGTTTGTAATATCAAAATAACACATTTTCACTAAATGCATATGAAAGTACATACGACACTTATAACAAAAACGCGATTTAAAATTTTTTTGTCTGTCTGTGTGTTTGTTCCGGGTAATCTCCGAAACGGCTGGACTGATATTGACGGGACTTTCACTGGCAGATAGCTGATGTTTTAAGGAGTAACTTAGGCTACTTTAATTTTAGAAAAACAATTAGGGTTCCGCGTAAAATAATAAAAACACATGAAATTAAAAAGTATCTCCGAAACTGCTAGACCGATTTTGACGGGACTTTCACTGGTAGATAGCTGTTGTTATAAGCTGTAACTTTTACTTTAGAAAAACAAAAGTTTAAAAATGGTTCCTGTCGGGCTGAGAACGCGGGAGCGGGCTTTTTGTTAAGTTAAATTCCACGCGGACGAAGTCGCGGGCTCAGCTAGTAAAAAAATAAAGCAAACAATTTACCTACCTCCTATTTTTTGGTGTATTATTTCGAACAGGTGGAGTACAAATGGATAGAACACAAAAAGTTGGAATTTTCCGAACCATTAAACCCAATTGGAATATAATTTCGTTAGAATAAAACATGTTGACAAAATTAGCATTTGAACCCTTTTGTTGAAGTGCTTAGCATTTTGAGAAAGTCATATTGTAACTACCTATAGGTATTTGACTATAATTTTATAACAATTTTGTATGAAACCTTAACGATATCATATCACTATCCTACTAATATTATAAATGTGAAAGTTTGTGAGTGTGGATGTATGTATGTATGTTTGTTACTCCTTCACGAAAAAACTACTGAACAGATTTGGATGAAATTTGGAACACAGATAGTTTATAACCGGGATTAACATATAGGATACTTTTTATCCCGATAATCCCGAAATTTTAGTTACGTTAAATACTACGCGGACGAAGTCGGGGGGCACAGCTAGTTTGACTATAATTTTATAGCAAGTTTGTATGAAACCTTAACGATATCATATCACTATAGAATATAATTTTATTTGTACGATGAAATGAAATATAGGTAATTAACTAGAATTCTCACTCTTGTTTAATCACTCGGGCCCGATATTAACATATTGTAACACAGTTATTAAAACAAATATATCTTACTAGCTGAGCCCGCGACTTCGTCCGCGTGGAATTTAACGAAACCGCTCCCGCTCCCGCGTTCTTTTTATAAAATAAAAGAATCCTCCTCTTTATAACATCAGCTATCTGCCAGTGAAAGTCCCGTCAAAATCGGTCCAGCCGTTTCGGAGATTAGCCGGAACAAACATACAGACAGACAGACAAAAAAAAATTAATTCACTTTTTTGCTATGTGTGTCGTATATACTTTCAAATGCATTTAGTGAAAAGGTGTTATTTTGATATTATAAACAGACACTCCAATTTTATTTATTTGTATAGATGTAGGTATGCATGATACCTAATGTGAACTTTGGATGTCAAGGTTTCTCAACAACACTTTACCTGGTCTCAGTCATACACGGTTTAATTTTGAACGTGAAATTCTTCAAATTCCAAAGTAAAAGTGTTTTGTGGATGGGGTAACATATTACGTTTTCGTATGTCATTGGGGTATAATAAGTAGATTCTAGATACCAAGTGGTTATTCGGCATTATAAGAGAAAAAAAAACCTACTAATGTTTTTTATACTTGGATTGTTACTGCTTCACACAATTTGAAAAAAAATCCCGTTCACTTATTTTTTTTTATTGTTAAAAAGTTTAAAAATAAATAAGCAATTTATTGTAATGTGGATTTCAAACAATCTAACTTTAGCAGTTAAATAATTATGCATGTAATGGGTAAGTGATTCTTAACGACATGTCGTCATTACGAAGACGTGAATGACGTCAAACTTCTCCTGATGTGCGCAATTTCTTGGTACTTTTACTTGTGTTTTGTTTGTTATGAAAATTCAAATTTATCGCCGATTTTCTTCAGACGCGCTTGATTATACATGGACCCTACATAATAAGCAGTTCTATGTAAATGAAAATCTAAAATACTATTTTATGAAATAGCATAATCTTAATTTAATAGGCAAAAGGGTTCGCAATATATTTGGCATTATCAGCGAGAGCCAAAAGCTTGGGAAAGTTATTATATACATAGACCTTCCGCTATCGCGATGATGTGAAGTTAATATTCTATTGTTTCCCGTGCGCAAGGTCGCGTGTAAATCATTTGAAATGTTTTTTCAGACACTGCAATAACTACTTATATTTGTATTTTGGGAAATCAAATTAATTTCTAGCCCCCGCCGAAACAACAGGGGTGTTATAAGTTTAACATGTGTATCTGTATCTGTATGTCTGTCTGTAGCATCGTAGCACCCAAGCGGATGAACCGATTTTATTTTTGTGTTTTTTGATAGAAAGGTATTCTGAACGAGAGTGTTCCTAGCTATGTTTCATGAACATCGGTTCAGCTGTTTGAGCAGCTCTTTTATAGTTTAAAAAGTCGTCGTATCGGGTTTTTTTTTAAATGTTCAGTTTAATCTTTATTATTGCATTTACGGAAATAGTTGCTTATAGCTTAATATTTTAACCATCGATACCTAATTTCTGTTACCTAGTAATTGGCTTTAGACACTAAATTATTATAATTTTAAAACAATGTATTCATTACAAACGCTTTAAGTTAATGTTATTTAACTAATACTAGTTCCTTAAGTAAGTATTTACTCTGTAAATAATTTCAGGCACGGCATGAGTTTATACCAACTATAGTTGGTATATATACATCAGTATATATACTAAAGTAGGTAATAATAATAAATTATAATAATAAAACACTGTCGATCTGATGTATACGATTTCCCAAATAATGCTAATTCTCTTAATGACACCACGACCCAAAAAGAGATTTATGTCTCACTTTATAAATTACAAAATCGTTCTTTCCGATCGTGTTATATCAAAACAAAAGGATCTGTAGCCGACCTTTTCTGGGTGTGGAAGCTCCTTCGTCCCGTTTTATTAACGTTACCAGATCTAATTTGTTATTAAATGAGGCATTATGCCCTTATTTGTGAACGGGGGTGCCGTTCGGAATCCAATGAATTTTAACTTCTGTCATTGGAACATTTAAATATTTAAACGGGGACTGTAATGCTTCCGTTGTCTTCGACCTTTTTTTGTTTGTTTTAGAACGAATTTTGAAGTGAACTTTTTTAAGGGCGACCGTTTCGTAATCAGCCTGTGTAAAAAATATGAACAGGATATCGATAAAAACGTGTGTAAAAAATATTTTACCGTTTGAATCATTAGCATGTCTAATGTAGGTAAGTACTTCAATTGCGTGAAGGGGTGTTACCTATATCTATTAAAATGGCCGTTTCTAGAAATTGGGTTAGACATTTATTTACTTAACCAAAAATGTACATTCAGAAATAATCGGATCACAGATATGTGTATATGAAACTAATATAATAACCTATCATTGCACTTCATATGTTTTCCATAACCATTAATGTTTCTAACCTATAATATGCGATGTAACCATGTTCTTTACTCTACACTCAGTGTAATCGCCACATAAACGTTATCGCATCCGTATCGTACGGAGATTAAGACTGTGGTACCACACGAATGCATCGTCATGCCCCTGCGTGTGTAGTGGAATCCATTAGATGTAACGGGGATAGAAATGATGCTATATATAAAAAATCCGCATCTTGAATCATATGCCACCAACCACAGCTAGAAACATTCTCACTGATAAGTAGCTATTAAACAATCAAAAACTATCTAACGCTTTGATGTTTTAAACCTTTTAATTAGTATTAAAAGGTTTAAAACATCAAACGTTTATTAGGGTAGTCCCTAATAAACGTTTTCTGTGATTCTAATCACTTGCATAAATAAACTCACAATCTCAATCAAATCACACTTAGATTTAAATTTGTGAATAGGTATGTATGTACACAATAAAAAATATCGCCGATATCATCTCACTTGTACCACAATTGTAAGATACTTTGAGCCTCAGGGAATGGACAAAATAAAAAATGAACAGTCTCCTTGTTGGCTTATCGGAATAGATTACTTTTTCGAAATGTCCTCCGGGGGAGGAGGCTCGACCACGGGGGATGTTTTCCTTATAAATCGTTAAACTTTGAGACAGATTTATTAAGTCAGTTTCGTAAACAAATTAGTGTTGAATATGATGTTATGTGAAAATTTTAGAACCGCTTGGCGTAGTGGTTCGAGCGTAAGCCGCTCCGCTCACTGCACCGGGCAGTTGTGGGTTAGATTCCCATCGGGGTAAATTTCGGGAATGGACTTTTCGTAATTTCCATGATCTGGATGACACTATGGTCGCCACCGGTCCATTGTACAGTACCCACATTGTATACAAGCATGCTTAGTTTCGACCATACAGTTACCGGTAGACTAACAATATAAAGAAATTATTTCTTTCGATCAAATTCGTGCAGGTCCCAATTCTATTTATCTTTTCCCTAGGACTCGTCGAGAGTCAAACCCCAGCTTCATCATTAGACGCCATTGTCGATTCTGGTTTACGGGAATAACAGTGGCGGGAGTGTGTGACGGGACTAGTCCCAGAAAAATAGCAAAAAAAAAACTTTTACATCATATTTTTTCTGTTTGAGCACGTCCACGTAAGGTCGTGTGTGGGCGCTGCACCACAATAACCGGCCACATTACAAATATCTTACCGTTGCCTACCGCACGCCGTGAGACGCACATTTTGAAGTACGGACTTAAAATTCTGAGATTATTTTTAATACCAATCGTGTCCGACCATTGTTTTCTTTGGGACATATTTATTTTTTGGTTCCAACCCACTTCGGACATTGTTACCGTGCTTTACATATTGTTCCGACCCACTATTTTAAACAGTTCGAATTTCATTAGTGCTAGTTTGGAATGTTTGGTTATGCGTAATTGATGGTTTACTTTGTATTATTCCTGAGATGAAAAAAACGTTCGTAAATTGTTACATTGTTGTCAACATTCACATTAACCAAATGCCATTACTGTACACTGTGCCTAGTGATAACAGTATTATTAAAGTAGCCAGAGATAATAGGTATTTCTAGAATCAATATGTGATAGAGGAGCTATAAAATTCAGCAACTTGTATTCCACTTCGATTTGATTATTTTTATAGATACTTCCAAATTTTAAATCATAGACAAACATAATTAAGGCATAATCTAAAACTAATAAGTGTTATTAGACATTCTATGATTAATACAGCTTTATTATGATGTCAAAAATATGTTTCCAATATATTAAAAGTGTTTTTTTTAGGAATAGATTATTTAATAGAGTGTCATTTTGTGGAACATACAGGTCAGATTTGTTGCATTTTACAAGCAACACTTAGAATTACCAGTAACTCTCTATGGAAAGCAGTATCATGATGGTATTAAACATCCCTGAATTGAACATTCGATGTAACTAAAGTAAGATAAAACATATTGATAGGTACCTAACCTAGCCGGTGTTATACCATCCGTATTACTCCCACCCAAAAACTAATGATCTTTATTTTAATCGAAGATTAGCAAAAAAACACAATAGGACTGGTTTCTTGTATAGCGAAAATGTTTTCGTCAAGCCACATGTTGATAGAAATATGATAGCTTCATTTGTTACCGCGCTCCTTTATACAGTTTTATCTCATTATGTTTCGCTACGGGGTGTCGGTTCCAGTTTGTCTATTATACCTAACAATGGCCCGACTAAATTGTTTTAATGGACTCTGAAATTTTTGAGAGTCACTATTGTATTGTTGCATTCGAGAGCTATCATCCCCATATTCATACCACCTGGTTTCATTAGATGTTATCGGGTTTTAATTAGTAACGTATGTGGAGATGTAACAATAAGGCTTCGGTAAAAAAAAATGGACAGAAGGATAAGTTATAGTCTTGGTTTCCAATCTTCTCTACATCTATTCTTCACTTTAAAATGTATATTTATTTGAAAAAAAAACCAAATACAGTAATTGTAAGTAGGTAAACAAATCTTGAATCTAAATAGAATCATAGAATCTGGGATGTTTTGCCGTCGCCGCGGAGCCGAACATCTGAATCACTTAAGGGGCGCAACCAGCGGTGTCATTTGTGATTTAAATGATGTTTGTGATGGTGCACCACTGCACTGCGTCACAGGCTTACCGACATGACGCGGGTAGTCAAAATACCTAGTTGTTATAGCGATAAGAAAGTCCATACTTTTTAATCTAGCTAGAGCGAAACTAGGAGTCAGTATTTTAGATATATTTATTAGGGTAAATGTATTAGTTATACGTATCCATACTATTATTAAAATAAATAATATTCATCATCATCATCATCATCTGCCTTACCTTTTCCCATTATCTGGGGTCGGCGCAGTATGTCTTTAAAATAAATAATATTAATAAACCTTAATTAAATTAATAAAATATAAATATTTGAATGTCGTGCTTCCTAAATTCGCCGATCACGATTTACGTTGGTTAATATTTGTATCCAGCAATATATTTTTTTGTATACATATACACTTATTTAATTTAAAAATGCAACATAAATGTAAGTCGTCCAAAACTTTATCACTACTCAAACGGACAGACATCCACAAACTCTCCAATAATCCCCATACGAGCACCGTCGTCTATTCTCTACACTCTACAGGAACATTGCAAGCTTTGAGATTTTACAAAGACTTACAGCAGGCTTAATGTGCCCTTTACGAGGAGCCAGTGGACGGCGAAATTACCTCTGAACAGGTAAGCGGCTTTCTTTGATAGATCCGTTAGACAGTGTGGAAGAGATATTGGTTGAACATTGGAAATGAAAAGGTTGATATGTGTCGCGAGGAAAATCACATTATTCCTACTATTAAGGAAGACGTGTTTTGGACAAAATCTTGAAGACACTTGCTTGTAAATTAGTAAATTATTCTCACTATTTAACAATTCTAATTGGAGAGCGTCTTAACGTTGCCGCGCCACAAAAAAAATGACTTATAACGACGTCTCCAGCAGCTAAATGGGACTTCAACATATTTGGGTAAAATCTCATGTATTCGATCTGGGATTGTTATACTATGTTATGGTACAATATGTTTATTTAGAAAAGTGCAATATTGAAAAAATATTTTTTTCAAAAGTTTGACAACCGCTAGGAAGAAGCTTCTAAACGGACGTTCGGGGCGCTCGCCGCGCGGCCACTCTATCCGTCTCTATAAGCGTCAGTAGCGTTACACGATATATATAGGTATACACAGTGACAGCTGCGGCGTCCTACGCTTTATACTATAAAGCTTCGCTTATTTCGGGCGTCCCTGTTTTTTCCAATACCTACCTAAGTTGGTTGGTTTATGGTTTTATTATGACCTTTTAATATAAAAATACACACATACTTCCTACATCCTCCTCTGTCCCACTCCCTTTTCATGTCGGCATCGTGCAAGCAATGCCCTTGGTACTGCAACCATCTATAGGCTATGGTAACAGCTTAACATCAGGCGGGTCGTACACGTGTTTGCCGACTATGTTATATTATAAAAAACAGTCCGTCTAGGGACTGCCGAAAGAAGCGAAGCGTAATGGTATAAAGCGTAGAAACTAAGCGTCAAAAACAGCTGCGCCGCGCCTCTGTATACCTATATAGGTATATGTCGTGTAACGCTACTGACGCTTAGCACGGATAGAGTGGCCGCGCAGCGAGCGCCCCGAACGTCCGTATAGAAGCTTCGCTTCAAAACATACTTTCAGCGGAAAAGGGAAAGTTTAATAGGATGCAAGATCACGACATACTTATATATATGAAAATATTCATTCGAAACGATGTAGCTCATTAATTCATAGACCTATAATACGACTAGAGGTGTAGACTAAGAAGGTTTTATATTGCCACCTACATTTTTGACCTGCGATTATCGCCCATGTCATCGCGCATAATCATTACTATCAATAAAATGCGAACATAACAATAAATAACATACTTCTATGTTTATAGCGGTGTCCGCCCACCACACATTCTCCTCACCACACCAGGCTCCATTGCTTCCCCGCTGTTCTTACAACTTCATCTAGCCGTTGGTAATCTATTCTACGGATGATGCCCTTCGTAATAAATAATAGTGTTGTAACAAATAAATTTGACAAGTTAGTGATAAATAAATATGTGTATAAATTAATTGATAAAAGCTCCTTCTGGAATATATTTTTGGAACTAATACCTCATGCACTAGTACTCAGAGACATAAAAGTAATTGGATTTCGTAAAGAGTTCAAGTATGGATAACTAGATGGCAGTATATTAACGTAGAATTTGAGATTATGTTTACTCATTAAATCGTTAAATAAAAACATATTAAGAACTACAGTATATTATATTTAATATAACTTATCATACATCAAAAAATATAAAAGACATATATATAAATAATAGATGCACATCTTCGCTAGACTGTGGTTTCTTAACGTAATTTTGATAGTTAGACTGTGGCAACTAATTAGCGTTCTTTCTTTTGGATTGTGTGACGTGGAGGACGGACGTACACAATTTTTTCTAATTAAATATCTTATTAATAATTATAAGGCGTAACAAAATGAAATTATTACGACCTCCCGACCCATCTAAAATGTGAGTACTGAAATATAAATTAAAATAATCAAATTGTAGTATTGTCAAATAAAACATCCACGCGGTCTCTAATGAAAATTTATTTCTTTGTTAACAGGGGTCGTTCGTTATACTTATAGTTATATCTAAATTAAACATAAAAAACTTAATCATAATATAAAGTGATGTAAAATCCCGAGTTCATCAGGCATACCATGTGACGCATATCAGACAGGTACTTAACCAAACAGGACATACCTCAGCGTTCATATTGCCAATATGCGCAGCTGGCGCTGATGCGTACGAAGTGACCCTGAAGGTTTGTGAAGATTGTACCTAAGAGTAATCATGATGATGTGGCCGCATTAACGGAAGGAAACATAATAAATACTTGGACTCGGGAACCCTGATGTTTCTTTTGTAGTACTTCAAGTACATACCCTGAACACATGTAAACTGCTGACTGAGCTGCTGGTGTGTAACTGTGTAAAGGTAGGAAAACACATTACAGTGTGAACGATGGTACGACACTAAATTATAATGGTCCCCTGTTTAGGTATAGGAAGCGAATAGAAAACAACTATCTACTCGTACTTCTGTTACACAAGGTATCTGTTTTTTCTTAACGCTTCTCTGTGACTCTTATAACAATGGAATAAATATACAATAAATATCGCCAGACGGACACACCAACTGTATGGTCCCAAACTAAGCAACGCTTGTACCTACTATGGATACTAGGGGCGATCCGAGTGACACCCTGACCAGCGCAAATTACGAAAAGGCCATTTCCGAAATATTCCCCGGCGGCAATAGAACCCGCAACCACCATGTGCAGTGAGCCGAGCGGCCTACGCACGAACCACTACGCCAAGTTGTCCTCAAATGTCCTCAATGGGTCAACATGGGCTGATTTACAATAATTCACGCGTCTTCTTGAAATGAACTGACTCTAAATTTAAAACAAGGGTTTGTCATTTTCCTTTCCAGTCTTTTTCTATTTTGATCACCATTCATTATACCATGATTTGGCTGGTAATGAATTTGCATGGAACAGTAAGTAGGTAATGTATTTGACTAGTGTTTTTATTAAATAAATATAGTTAACTAAATAATTATAGTCACGATATGATTACTAATTAAAAGAATTGTCGAAATAACCTCAAAATCCAAACCCAAAATTTCGAACACAGTACTACTCAAGAATGACGTAATCTATATATACTCGTATATAACTCAAAGGACTGACTGACTGACATAGTGATCTAATCTCAAATTTAAATCAAATCTAAATCTCAACGCACAGCCCAAACCACTGGACGGATCGGGCTGAAATTTAGCATGTAGATAGATGTTATGACGTAGACATCCGCTAAGGAAGGATTTTGATGAGTTCTACCCCCAAGGGGATAAAAAGGAGATGAATAATCCCGAAATTTTTGTTAAGTTAAATTACACGCTGACGAAGTCGCGGGCACAGCTAGTAACTTATATAGCTGTGTATCCTAAAGTCAATGCCCCGTTTTCTTCGCTGTATGTTATCTTTAATCAAAATCTCAACACTACTCGTATGATATATTGGAATCTATGTAAACATTACATTCAATACTGTAAACGTGCATTTAAATCCGTGTAAACATATAATTTGTCAATATTAGACCAACAAGTAGTATTTCATCCTCACACAAAAGAGTTAATTTTATTTATTTATTGATATAACGGTTCATAAATGTGTACTCATTAATTTTCAACGATGTTTGCTTATGTTAAACTAGCGATGGTGCGCGATTTCGCTCGACAAAAATGTTAATTGAAGATGATAAAATATAAAGTTTTTTTGTGTGCCGGGGTAAAGACGCCATTTCATGTCTTCCATTGAGCCGTAAATAGTTACCTACTTTAAATTACACGTAATACCTAAAACAAACTGCATTGCAGCGTTAAGCTCGACAATTACGAGTCTTATTTTAGTGAAAATAAGATTGACATTTCAAATATTACGATTGCATGATATCAAAGTGCCGCGTTGCGAGTGCCAGAGCTGCGTAGGGCATTATTTTTATACATACCTATAAACAATATTTGGCTGTGGCCTGGTCAGGGCGCTCCGCTGCAGCTTAGTGCGGTCAAACCTTAACCCTTTAAGCCTTTCAGGCCTTTGATAGCTCGTATAACTGACAGTCATTGAGGCTGAAAGGTTCCAGAATGGCGGCCATAAGCTGTAGTGAGGCCTGCCTCTCAGAAGGTGGACTGACACCACACGCGTGCTGGAAGATGGTGAACGCTAGCAGCGATGGACCAGAGCGTGGAACAGAGGACTATAATTATGTTCAGCATTGGAATTCCTCTACCAGATGGACGAATGGAACCTTTCATTAATTATAGCTGCTATAGTGATTATGATTGAAAAAATGTATTTATACTCTGACGACCGCTCGGCTCACTGGACATGGTGGTGGCGGGTTCGATTCCCGCCGGGGCAAATTTAGGAAATTGCCCATTCGTAATTTTTCCTGGTATGGGGACACTGGGATCGCCCCCAATCCATTGTACGGTACCCATAGTACAAGCGTTGCTTAGTTTGGGACCATACAGTCGGTGTGTCAGTTTGGCGATATCTATTATTATTAATTTATTACTCTGTATTTATAGGTTTATAGCTGTGCCCGCGTGTAATTTAACTTAACAAAAATTTCGGGATTATTCATCCCCTATTTTATCCCCTTGGGGGTAGAATTAATCAAAATCCTTTCTTAGCGGATGCCTACGTCATAACATCTACCTGCATGCCAAATTAGAGCCCGATTCGTCCAGTGGTTTGGGCTGTGCGTTGATAGATCACTATGTCAGTCAGTCACCTTTGAGTTATATATATATAGATTTCTATTGAAGAAGTATTTTGTAATGACGCACAAGCTTATTTTATTTAAATATAGGTATAATTGCCCAAAGATCAAATAGAAAGGTCGAATTCAGACGGTATCTAGAGGATTATAAATTTTAGATAGGAATATTTACGAACCGACATGTCAACGCCTTCGCTGTGAAGCTACTAATTAAAGTGTGCTCAATTATTAATTATGGACACGATACTTTGTACTATTGAATAGCGTTTGAATATTATATAGCGTAAAGACAGGCCTACACACGTTCCGTATTGATTTATTCGTGAGTCGGTATCCAAATATTTGATGGTAGATTATCTAAGTACTTGGAATATCAACGCTGAAGGACAATAATAAAATATTACTTTAGTACCTATGTATTCTACTAGCTGTGCCCCCCGACTTCGTCCGCGTAGTATTTAACGTAACAAAAATTTCGGGATTATCGGGATAAAACTATCTGTGTTCCAAATTTCATCGAAATCCGTTCAGTAGTTTTTGCGTGAAGGAGTAACAAACATACATACATACATCCACACTCACAAACTTTCACATTTATAATATTAGTAGGATTTGCATAAAAAATGTGTCGTTCACTGATGATTCGGCAACCGGCCGATATATTTCCGATTTTGTTTTAGAAACAGAAACGATTTTAGATCGCCATCTATTTTCCTAGAAATTTAACATTACAAACATATCAATTTTTAACTGCCTTCGAAAAAATGGGTGTTATAAGGTTAACATGTGTGTATGGCTGTGGCATCGACCGTCCAAGGGGATGAAGCGATATAAATTTTGTTTTTTTTGACATAAAGGTTTCTGATCGATATTGTTCTTAGCTATGTTTCATGAAAATCGGTTCAGCCGTTTGAAAATCATCAGCTCTTATGTAGTTAAAAAGTCGTCGCATCGGTGGTTTTTTAAACTTTCAATGTAGAGTTTTTTTTTCTTTCCATGGAAAATGAAGAACGCTTCTTTATGTTATGTTTGAATATCAATTAGTTATTAGTTCTCTTACTCCCCTATCCAAACACCATCTGGTAAATATGCCTGCTTCGATCACAAATCTATCTTCGCGCTCGTTGATAGATGCCGTAAGCGACATTACTTCAGTTGTCAACTACAAATCTTGGAGGATGGGAGGGTCCCGAATGCCATGTGTCGAATCCTCACATGCTATGAAATCACTCGTACCTACTACTATTTGTTTTCTTCTAATCAGGGTGTTATGTTATAAGAAAGTGGCGTTTAGCAAGACTAAAAAATTACAATTTATCTGTTCTGTGTACAATAATTGATGAATTGTGTTTGAATTAAAATATTGTTAATATTTTAATTACTTACTAGAATAAAATAGAATCACTCTTTATTGCACCTACACCAGAGTTTGAATTTGACATTAAGTAACATGATAAAACACACGCTTTATAATTAAAATCATAAACAGACATGGACTGTATAGACTTATTGTTTAAGGGTTTAATGACTTCTGTTGTCATTTCGGACGGTTTTTAACTGTGCAATCTTATTATAACATGCATTAATTTAATAACATAGCAGTGATAGCCGATTGGTTAAGCACGCGTCTTGCGGGCTACCAGGTCTCGGGTTCAAACCCCGGCTCGAAACTCTGGATTTTTCTAAAATCTATGTGCGAATCATAATTTCTATATGATTATCACTTGCTTACGGTGAAGGAAAACATCGTGATGAAACCTGCATGTCTTAGAAGATTTAACCAATTTTCGAAAGACATGTGAAATCCGCCAAACCGCACTGGGCCAGCGTGGTGGATTATGGCCTGAATCCCCCTCGTGTTGAGGGGAGGCCCGTGCCCAGGAGTGGGACGTCAAAAAGGGCTAAAATTATTTAATTATTAATAAGTTTGAACAAGCAAGTATAACAACTTCCGCTAATACTAAAAGCTCAGGCCATTATCCGTGACATTGTCCACCTATAAATAGGTCCAATCGATGAGACAGTACTACCCAATCCACTGAGAACAAAAGCACTCAGTATATACGAGGATCTAGTCTAGACATCTTGTTTGTTGTATCATTTGAAGATCGTTAGTTGCCACTTCATCCCTTTTATGCACTCCTAGTACTAAGTATCCAATTCATCATGAAGTTTTAACGTAATTATTATTGAAAATAGTTAAACATACCAAAAATAAGGTAGGTATGTGTTCGTATAAATAATAATTATAATATAATTTTAGCCCTTTTGACGTCCCACTCCTGGGCACGGACCTCTCCTCAACACGAGGGGGATTCAGGCCATAATCCACCACGCTGGCCCAGTGCGGGTTGGCGGATTTCACATGTCTTTCGAAAATTGTTTCAATCTTCTAAGACATGCAAGTTTCATCACGATGTTTTCCTTCACCGTAAGCAAGTGATAATCATATAGAAATTATGATTCGCACATAGATTTAGAAAATCCAGAGGCTCGAGCCGGGGTTTGAACCCGAGACCTGGTAGCCCGCAAGACGCGTGCTAAACCAATCGGCTATCACTGCTATCGTATCGTATAAATACCATGTTATTAATAATAATTATGTTACATGAAGCAGATCTTACAAATAAAGAGTGTCTCTGAGCACAGGGACACGTATTTCCCTTTGTATTTATTTAGTGTTATAAGTCAACATTCATAAAATAAAGTATAGAAAGAAAGAAAGTATAAAAAACATAAAAGTATAAAAAAGTATAAAGAAGTAAAAAAAATATAAGGTCTTATTTTAATAATGCACGATATTTTTCATAGCGTCTTAGTGAATGCTACATAATATCATGTACTGCCACAAACAAACATATCTTATAGTAGATATCGTTTCGGTTGGTTGATACAGCTGGTTACTGGCTGGTAATAAGCGATTTAATGAAAGTCAGCTGTTACACAGAAAATATTGTGCATTGTTAAAATCAGACCTTATATTGTTTTAAATTAGAAAACAAAATCGTCTTAACCTTTGACATCACACCATCGCACTAATAGAAACATTTAAACATAATATTAATTTCCAGACGCATTTAAAAATAAACACTTTCATTTTTTACACGTGCATTTTCATTTTGTGACTCACACAAAAATAGGGTTGTCAAACCCCCGTCATGTCATAAGTTTTTCTAACTTCTGTCACCCTTCAAATGTCACTTTGATCTCTGATGCTGTCATATTTCACATGGGAATGTTATGAATGATAAAGCGAAGGCAATTTTAATTAAGTTGCTTCAATACATCTAATTTGCTCAAGTGATTAAATGAGCGATGGTATTTATTTATATGATTTGGTAAGATATTTAATGAATGAGACAATTACGATCTTGAGATTTTAACAATGCCATTGCTCAGTTTAAACATGAATCTATGTTGATATTTGCAAGGCTTTAAATTTTGCGTCCTTTAGCCAACCTATTCTCGTCCTACAAAGCTATGAACATAATCTAAGAACACCTGAACATGGGAACATTAAGGGCCATTATAGCGAAACTAGATCACATAATACTCTATCGAACGGTACTTTACGCTAGACGTTGTTCTACAGATAGCAATCAGCTGGAATGACTCTATTCACAGACAATGTGACGCGACGCGATGGCCCTACTTGACGAGACAAGAATTCTTTGTAAAAATTGTTAACAAGAATTCTTGGTAGAAATGATTAGCAAGAATTATTGATAAAATTGTTTACATCACTAATTAAATAGTCGCAAGAATAATATATCGTGTACATTTGCTCTTGCCTGTTCTTGCGCAATCTCGGAGAGAGCTTTAAATTTGTCTGAGCTTTAGTTAAAAACGTTGTTCTTTAAATAATTGTGAAGGAAAAGCGACGTTCAACGAATTAACGACCAAATTAAGTCCAGATTAGTGAGTGCAGTTTTCGAAGTCGAATTAAGGGATTTGGAAACAGTTAAAGCTTCTGCGAATAAACATTTAAATTATTGATAATGCCTATTATTTATATGCCTTTATTTAGTTAGCCATTGTATAAATCTCACCAAATAATCGCCTACTTAATTTGGTATAGATAATTGAGGATTGATTGAAGGAAATTCAAATATTACTTAAAGGACAAATGGCGATGTCTCAAATAGTTAAGTACCTGTGGGATCGTATTCAGACGATAATATCAAAATGTAACATTATTTTGTAATATTTTTATTTCAATTGGGTTTTAAAGAGCTTTATTGTTCTTTATTTGTACTTCACTTAAAAATAAAACAAATAATCATAAGTTTTCAGGTAAACTATAAGCTTTAACGAGGACGCTTTCGTCTAATACAATGTTGTAGTCGTCGGACCTAAATCTCTCAAAGTCACACTTAGCACGGGTAAACTTCACAATTTCACGACTTTAGCCAAGTTTTGAGTGCGCTAAATAAATTTCTAGTGACTGGGGGTCGGCAACTGTCAAACTATTCAAGAAATAAATTCGCGCACAATTCTTATTTGCGCGGTGCTTTTTGTTTTTGCGATAAATTGCGGTAACACCAAAGAGAAATCTAGATTCTGTTTTATAATTAATAACTATAATTTTAGGGACCATCTTGATATTATAGAATTTTATCGCTTTCACTCCCTGTCCGATTTAATTTGATTTAGATGTTATTGCAGCAATGGATAGCCATGCGGGTACAACCCTCGCTTGGCAAAAAATATGTATATGTTCAAACCCCGGTACATATCGCTAGTATCTTTTGATATTCCTTAATACATATGTACATCTTTCTTTTGTTTCTTTGAGAAATTAGCAAACTTGTAGGTATTGGGTAAACGTGGTAGAACTTTTACCGATAGTAAGCAGCTTCGTGGTAAAAAAGCGTGATGATGGTGTATACCTACACTCCCATTCGAATTGTGGCAATTGTATTCATTGTTTACAGTTTTCACTGTCCATAAAACACAATATCAATGAGTGTAAAGCACACGATGTACGCATAAAAGGCGGAACGAATGCGTGTTTTGATTGATTCAGGTGCACTTACATAAGTATGTGGGAGGAATAATTTGTTACCTCTGTGCTCCTGGGCGCAGGGAATAGCGGTGGGATTAACGGGGATATGACCGGTGTTGAACTGATGCGGTTAAATATTTCTGCGACGATCAAGACTTGTTTCTATTACTAAATCTTTATCCTGTAATCATATGGCTTATATGTGTATTGGTTATGGTCTAATTTAGGTATTACAAAATCGATTTCAATTTTGAGAATGAACTTGAAAATGTTATTCTGATTTTAGTCAAGTAGGTAACTCCAAGAAACGATTTCTAGAGTAGTAACAAATTGTATCATCGTACGTAATATTAGATCAAAATATATTTTTATGTAATTTTCCAGTATTGTCCGAATATGTATTAGCGCCGGTTTCCAGTGTACCCAGGTTTGGCTGATTGTCAATCACACGGAGTAACTGATGACTTCTTTACTAACACTTTAGTAGTTCAAACACTATAGATAACCTAAAGATCACCGACCATTTCCCAAAGGTATTTAGATTTCTGACCGCTCGTAATGACTTTCAGAAAACATCAAAATCCATTAGTTCCATTTTTGTCAATCAGATTTTTATCTCGCAAAAGATGAAAAGGTTTACAATGTTGTAATTTTAAATAACGCTCCGAAGATCACACTATGTTAGCATCTCCACATTCAACTAACCGATCAAGATTACCATCCATACAGTACATTCCCGATTCAGTATTATGCCATGTCATCTCCCGGCCTACGCCTAGACGGGTTTACATTATTCAAATGCATTCATTTCTCCACAAACACTTTTTGAAACATTCAATTTATACATCCATCGCCTTATTCCTGTTGTAATAAAGATGGGATTTATTCGACTATACAATTCGGTTAAAGCAAAATGTTTAGGCTAGTTTTGACCTGTGTTGGTAACAAAGCGAAGCAATGTTGAAACACAGAACATTAGCAAGTAATGCAACACTTATGCTAATGTCCATAAGATTCTTCACGCCACTAGTGTGTGGGGTTTGATATAGTAGCATTGAACCTACCTATCTACCTACCTGTTTAGCTTATACGATTAGGGCTTATTCAGTATGTGGTTATTAAAAAAAAGATTACTAGCAGTGTGTGTTTATCACATTACTAGTATTCCCTTTAGCCCCTCCAACTAAGCGAATGCGTGTGCTAGGAGTGGGCTCACGTCAATAGTTTAAAGGCCAGGATGGGGATCGAACCCGGAACCTCTGAACTACGAGGACGACCCCTCTAACCGCTAGGCTATTTGAAGTGACGTTTTCTCTGATGCGTGTGAGGTCACCGGTAGATCCATGCAACACAAAATATTCCGTCTCGTGGATTCAATAATCAGAATAGGGCTCAATTCTCACTGGGAAGGCAGCGGCCAGCAGTGGCGGTAAGCACTGTCAATGTAGAATAATTTAAAACTTTATCTACATCTTTAAAAGACGAATATCGCTTGCTCGCCGCGTCGCTGCCATCCCGATGTGAATTGAGCCTAATTGCGAAGAAATTGCTGGCTTTGATATATTCTGTATTTGTACTTTACTAGCAACCCTGTTGTATGTCATAATCTTGAGCATTTAAGTCTAATGAAAAGCCTCGGAGCCGCGGAAAAGGAAACACAAGTGCTGGAAGATGGTCTGCAGAATAAGGATTAATTAAGCATAAATTTCAATCAGGCAATATACCAGTTGATAACCGTAGTAAGAAACACCCGGGAATACTTAATTTAATTTATATTTTTTTTCTCTCTCGGGTTAGGTACGGAAAAAAAAAGATTAAATTCTGATATCTGACGACCGCTTGGCGCAGTGGTTCGAGCGTAGGCCGCCCGGCTCACTGCACATAGTGGTTGCGGGTTCGATTCCCGCAGGAGCAAATTTCGGAAATGGCCTTTTCGTAATTATTCGCCCAGGTCTGGGTGTCACTGGGATCGCCCCCAATCCATTGTACAGTACCTATAGTACAAGCATTGCTTAGTATGGGACCATACAGTAAGTGTGTCAGTATGGCGATATTTATATTTATTTATCTCCCTTATCAGTGGGAAGCCAGCGCTTTTTCCGATAGTTTAGATCAATCTCAATGCCAAACTCATCGTCAACCACTGCGCTTACTTATCCGTTATCAATTTATTTAAATGACGTTTGTTAATACAATCGACATCAACGCTGACCGCATCATTTAAAATACCTCAATTATACGAAATCGGTATCAAATTAATGAAGTTAAACCGTTTGGATAAAATACCTACACATACATAAACTAGATAAGTGGGGCTTAAAGAGAATATTTAGCTTCCAGTTTAAGCGAGATAGCCAGCAACAAAATCCTTTCCGGTTTCTAATAATATCTATTGGTGGTTTAAAAGCTTTAGACTTAATTACACGATTGCTCGTGGACTATATTCTTAGCGGAATCGTTTTCATGTACATTAGGTTTGATTACGAGTAATGAGGTGGAGATAAGGATAAAAATAGATTTCGATATGGTTATTTGGTGAGTGTCTCTTGAGAGATAGAATCTTATTAGTTGTTAGATAGAGTTCCAATTAGGTTACCAACCTACCTACGTCTGTACCTACTAAACATGTCTTCCTATTAGATTTTTAGAATTGGTATGAAAAAAAAAATTTCTCAGATTTGTTGACAGGCATCCTTTACCTCAACTATCTTCTACTCTAGATCTAATATGTAAAACCATTATCGTCCCTGAAAATGAATACAGTTACCAGTTCCAATACTGGCGTGGTCTTAATCTGGGCAATCTGAATGCATATTAGTATAAACTGGAATACCTATACAAATAAATATGTGTTACTTGAAATTCCAAGTAGAAAATTGGATGAATTCACAGTTAGAACGGGTAATAGTAGTGTTAAACGGCTTACAAGAAAGGAAAAAATGAAACAATGATTACATCACTAACATCGATATTTGTTTTAGTATACCAAGCAATACAAGTGAATACTTGTAATGAATACTTGTAAAAGAAAAACTTAAAAGTAACAAAACCGACTGTAAATTTGATCGTCCAAAGTGTGCCAAGATTATAAAAAAGATATCTTAAGTGAAACTCTTGTCGGTCAAAGAAACCGCAAACACAGTAAACAATAGCGATCGGGGCCTCTAAAAAAATATTAAATTCATATTGGAAACACGCGATCCGATAAACGGATGACAGAGGCCGACCACAGAATACTAATCGAGAGATTTGCCGGCGACCGCAAACCAAACCGGTGGACTGATCATGCACACAGGAACCAGAGGAAATAAGGCTTAGTTGCAAAGTGAAGTTATGACAATAATAGAGTCAAAATCTCGTTTGGAGAGTACAAAAAAGAAATACAATGTTAAAGACTATATTCCACATTCGACCCACAAAATCATCGCAGGTTTTTTGTCTACCATTTATAAATTTAAGTATTAATTAGACTGTATTACCTATACATATAAACATTCTGGAAAAACCACTAAATGATGATAGTAAAACCCGCATTATGCGTTACGTAGTTTTGAAAGTAGATAAACAGACAGATCGACGCAGTTAGTTACTTTGCTTTATATGTAGAGACTAACAATCAATAAGATCATGCTCCCAAAATGTTAGGCAGAGTTGCACTGTTGTTAATCCTTCGTTTACTGATTGGTGCATTTATCTGAGACTGTCAGTATTTTTAATATCGTTTTTTAATTGACGACTCATTTTACTTCCATAGTTATCAGTATTCTACAACATTTTCAGTATCTTATTTTCAGCTTCTGAATCAACAAAACACGAATGTTTCGCTTCAGATAAACCTGTACCTTCAACACTCCTTTGATTTCGTGTCACGTAACTTCTCTTACAATTGCAAGTATTTCACCCCGATCTCGAGTTTCGTGAGTTTGCTGTATAGTGTTCTTTTTACGAACCGTACTTTACGTATGTGTGCTGAACAAACGATTTTGTACATTTACTTAATCTTATAAATTATTAGTATTTCCTATTTTTTTTTTGTTTTGCAAACGGCTACACAATTTTCAAAACAGACCCTGCAAGACTTAACAATTAGTCTTGTTCTCGCGCAAATCTTGCAGGTCTATTTTGATCTTGCTTTAATAAGGTATCTATTCTTCTTTTTTCATTTGGCAGATATCGATTTTAGGTAACACTTGAAATATTACAGTAAAATTATCCCATAGAAAAATCGTCATGAAAAATGTTTAAACTTTGATCAGGCCACAAAAAATCGTACGCAATAACTATATTATTTCCGTACACAAACCACACAAAAACTCATATAATTGTTCTGCTCCCACTGAAATACTGTAACAAAGACTTTTCAATTTCACAATTCATATTATTTTTTCATGCGTGTAAAATACCATGAAAACCGTTCGACTTTTTAGTTCTCTTTGCGGTTGTGAGTTGTTATGTTGTTTTGTACTTTATTCGTCATATTTAGTTATGATGTTAGTGAAATAAATATCGTTTTCTTATATTTACGCGAACACTACACATTGAAAGAAAACTATGTTAAGGATTATATCGCGTTTATTTACGTCACACACATAACATCGGGAACATAAAAAAGTAAATAAACGCGATATAATCCGTAAAATAGTTTTATTTCAATGAAATAAATATCTTTATAAATATCGCCAGACTGACACATGGCACTATAGTATGGGTACAAGCTTGTACCTTACAATGGACTGGGGCGATCCCAGTGACACCCAAACCAGGGCAAATTACGAAAAGGCCATTTCCGAAATTTGCCCTGGCGGGATTCGAACCCGCAACCACCATGTGTAGTGAGTCGAGCGGCCTACGCTCAAACCACTGCGCCAAGCGATCGTTAAAATATATATGAACAGTAATATTCAGAGAATAATTAAATAGTAAATTTGTTGAGATCCTTTTATCGAACGTTTATAGGATACTTTAAAACAACAAATAGTATATCTATACCTATAGTTTCCTAATGGTATTGGATACAAATGGCCCAAAAGCATTTTAAATACACAGACATAAACAATGCCCACACATAAAAATTGAAATAGTGGGCCCACAATCCACACAATCGGAACCATTATACAGAATACGGGAGACGATCAGATAAGTGTTTCACAATGGAGCCACGGCATAAAGACATCATATCATTCCACGACAATAAATTCCTAAAAGGGCGGTTTATGGTACAAAAGAACTGAGGTTTTGAGACAAAATTTTAGTTTTTTCGGGTGAATTTTGAGATACACATCCCCCTGTACAATGGTATGGGAACATAAGGAGTGATCAAAACACAGAAGTTTTATGTTACATAATTTATAGGTAGTTTTGTGCTGTGCAATATTTAAGGTTATTGAATCCAATATTTTCTTCAATGTTAAATAGTTTATTATGACAGGAAAAAAAATAATACTTATTTGAAAAACGTTATATCGATTGGTGGTGAGAAACGAAAACGAGATCCTGTTGCAGACCAAATTTTGCGCTATTGGTTCTTTAAAATTGTTGTCTGAATATGTTTTTGATAAAGTAAAAATTAAAAATTTAAGAACCAAGAATTTATTCAAAACGAATACTAAATTTATTTATGATACGGCTATTTTTTAAAAATAAACACTCCTAGAATGCTCAGCAAACTATTTCGAATTTCTAGAATCACAATATTGTCTCAATAACTGAGGTGATTAATTTCCATTTTGATTTGAATACTAGCCCATCTTTTTTCAAACAGAAGTCTGATAACCATATTTTATCGATCCCAAATGGCCATCCATATCGATGACAACACAAAAACGCGAATTCCCTACCACAGATACAGTCGTAGATACTAAAATATTGTGACGGCGACCCGCTGTGATGTATTTGCCAAAATGTGGGTGCCTTATCAAGATGTGGCATCGACAATCGGTGCAGATGTTGTTGTAGAGTCCATAAAATGCACATTGCCTTTACGTTCGTTGATTGAGTAAATGTCTTCTCAAATTGAACAATGTACAGTTGTTAATCTTTTTTTTTTGAATGGGCTAAACTATTATTGTTGTATTGTGTTTGAGCTATTAAAAAGTCGGGTCGCGGTTCGATTTTGCTACGTAATAAAGTATTAAAATGGGTTTCAATTTAAAAAGATAATCTTGATTTATGGTACTTTCCAGTTATATGACGTCACTAGCAAAACGAAACATAAATGTCTACTTGCAAATTATCAAAAATTACACAAACATTATTTAATTGTAATAAATATAAATAACTTTTAGTTACTTAGTTACTTCTATCAAATTATTTACTATCCAACACGATTTCTCATATTAAAAATGTAAATTGCCTACTGGGGTTTTTTACTTAAACACGAATGCTATTTTACTAAAACTTATCTTCAAATTATATCAGTTGCATGCGCTTCATAATTTAAGGGTACACATATTACTTAAACAAGATTAAAAAGTGTAGATTCAGCGAAAGAACGTGTAAGAATTTCTGCCTAGAGCCTCCGTGGTGTCAAGATAAAAAACATTATTTATTACAGCTGCCCCGTCTCACGCGATCTGGACAAATTAAACGCGTAACCTGATCAGACGACAACTCGGGAATAACTTTCGGTGGGGCACATGCATTATGTTCTAAGAAATGCATTAATATTTGTGATATCATTCTCGATGCAACGCGATACGATCGAGATAATAAAAAACCTTAAAATTAATTAAAATTTTAATCCGACTCCAATCAAAATTAAACAAAACGATATCCAACTTCAATTGCTTAACGGAATTTAAACATAACATTTTGATTGACTTGTTAAATTATTTAATTTCCGCCAACAATCTGTCAGTCATCAATCATAATACAAATTAACAGAAAATTCACTTTATACGTGGATAACCGGTTGTTTATAATGTTTACCTAATTTGTCATCCCAAACGTTAACCAATTAGGATTGAAATTAATCGTCTTTGGCTTAACAACTTTTGTGTTCTCGTATAGTTTCAATATTCAGTTGCGTGGCCGGCGCGGCACTCAGAGTGCCCACAATGGTTTTTGAGTCTCCACTTATATCACTTGAGTGTCAAGCAAAAACTGAATGCACGGCTCAAGCATACTTCAGTGTCGGGAAAAAACGCCAGGTGCCTACCGAAAGCGCTCATTGTTCCAGTGAACGAGAAAGATTAATAAATCTTTAGAGAGTTGAGTATCTGCGGCCGATCTCGCGGGATGCAAGCTTCGGGGCCAGGACGCGTTATTGCAAGCCTATTCAGATGCCACAGTTGAGGCCAAACAGCCCCTTTGTCATGACAAAGGTGTCGCGCAAAGAAAAAGGGTCCCTATCGACGATCTGCCTTATCAGATCCAGTTCCCTTCCGAGAGGTCTCAATAGGATAGGCTGAGTTTTGAATGCGGCGGATCTAATTCCCTCGGTCACAATAACGTACCTACACGAATTCCAATTTAGTTGGGACCGAATGTTCGAGGAATAAAAAGAGTACGAAGGATGTTATCAAACACCGATTTGATAGTACGCGCGCATTGTGATGAAATAGACTTTCGTGATACAATGCTCACTGTTATTTATTTTTAAAATGCCATAATAAAATAGAATTACTTAAGTTTTTTTTCATGCACGTAACGCTATACCTGCCGTGGGTATATTTATTAAGGTTTCATTTGCATAATTTGAAACTTTTGACACCTATTAAAATTCGGCTTTTTATCAAAAAGGCCGTGTTGCTATACACGTCAAAAATAATTGGTATCAACAATTTAGAGATCAATCAAATTAACCTCAACAAAATAAAAGCTTACTTATTTTTTCGCTTCCAAATATGACTGTCATTCACAACATAGCGCAAAAAGTAACAATACCTAACTAACGCGTACCTCATTACATAGAATTTCCTATTGATCATCCACGCATTTAAAATCGTTGGATTATCCGTAAATGAAATGACAGCTGATGTGATGGATGGTTGTCCTCCAACCCCACATGTACATTAAGCCCGAGTCGGTATACGGCTTTCTAAAAATCGTCAGTAAACACAATACCAACAATTGGTCCGATCAAACGGAATATTAAGTTCGCTTGTCATTTTAACTATCATCTCTGTAGCTCACCACTAAGTACGTGGTCATCACCAAAGGAATTTCCTCCTTAAGTATTAAGTTTTAGAGTTGAATGTCCACAGCCCTCATCTCTATCTAGGAAGCGATACCAAGAAAAGAGGTTATAGTCAGTCTCGTTTTATGGGTTATGATTTATGACCAATGACTCCCAACGGGTCTCAGTCTCGTGATAATCTTATTCAAACGCGCCTCTTGTGGGGTTCACAATGCTACCTAAATTAGCTATAGCCGTATCATAAGCTATTTTGATGCTTATAAGAGGTGCGTTCGGTTTACTAAACCGTGTGTGGTATGCATACAAACAAGGTATGGTCTGTTGTCATTTTGTTTATACTTGTTAACTTTTTTTGAATCACGACGTCGGTTTCCACACAATAAACAATGACATCGGTTCGCGCTTCGTTCGGATTAATGATTATTTAACGAAGTATACGTTGAGTATATTAAAATCTGTTCTATATCAACATACCTACTATACCTGCCTTAAATTATGTTTTGGGCGAAATTTTGTTTATAAACTTTAAACTAAAAATATTGTTTTTCATTACTCATACTCTGAAAGTAGGTCTGAAGTTGCCTGAGAAGCGGGTTGAAAGTAATACTTTTCCGGCCCGGGAGTTTCGCTTTCAACTGACAGCTGTAAAATTATAAAAAAAAAAACTAGTTCCATTTTCACATTTCTATGGAACCATGTTCAAACTTTTTCTACAGTCACTCAATTACAGCACGATGTAAAATTGAAATAACATAAAGTTAAGTATTAATTCAAGAATATATTTTTTTAAATGACTTAATTATAATTTAGTTTCAACAATTTCTTTAAAATAACATAGATTTGGGCAAAATATTATTAAAGATGAAAATGAAAAATAATGGCTAAATAATGAAGTTGGCCGGCCAACGAAAAAAAAAACAAAATAGGCGGCAATCCGATATTATTTTTTTCGAGTTGTAGAGTATTGTTTATACTTCCTTGTATTATTTATTTAGCCAATTCCTGTTTTTATTTTTATTATCCTTGTATTCGTAATGAAAAGCACAGTGTTTACCTCGGGTGAAAGACTTATTTTGTCCCTCGAACTATTAGCGCCCTCGCTACGCTCGGGCACCAAGCCCCGTCTCGGGACAAAATAAGTAACTTTCACCACTCATGTAACAATGTACTATTACTTTGTAATTTCATTTCACATAAGTACCTACATAGCTTGTGAAAAATGAAAAAAATAATTGTAAGTCATCTTATACCTACATTTTATGCACCACTTCGTGGAATTCATGAGTATGGTAAAATGTCTTGTATAGTTTTTAATGTTAGGTATAAAATAATGTGAGTTAATTATTACTTCAGTGGAGAGTGGGTCAGATAATATCCATATTTTTTACTTTTAATAGACAGTGTAGCTACAAGACTTTTCATAGGCTTCATTAATATTTTAGTGTGAACAATATCAACATGATAATTCCGGTACACAGTGTACAAAAATACTTACACCAATACAAACGGCTATCACTAAAAAAGTTCACATAAAACGCATGACGTTTTCTAATACTTTTTTATCCCAACCCCGATCCGTCACACGACACTACTCGATCTCCCGAGGCCAGGAATAAAATGGTAAAAAATGCCCATTATTCAACCCTACCATTGTGAAGGTACCTCGCAAGTACAGATTAGTTTCAAGGAAGGGATACAATCTTAACGATGCGGTCCACCTCGTAGGATCATTCTTCATAGAGATATATTTATTGATAAGAATATTGGAGTCATCTATGTAGGAACCTACCTAGTCTGTAATCTCTTAAATAATAATAAATATTGTCAGACTGACACACCAACTGTATGGTCCCAAACTAAGCAACGCTTGTACTATGGGTACACCCAGACCTCGGCAAATTACGAAAAGGACATTTCCGAAATTTGTCCCGGCGGGAATCGAACCCGCAACCACCATGCGTACGTCAACCATTTAACATCACCATGTGAAAAATTTGAAGATTCGGTAAGCAAAGATTCTGAAACGACATGATTTGAAATGATCGCTTAGAGACATGATAGATATATGTACTTACTCTTTACAACACAAAAATCTTACATTATTATGTTATAAATTTATAAAAGGAATACACATTATAAATTAGTGCATGAGGCGGCTTTGTCGTGAGCTGCAATTTATTCCAAGCTACCTTTGCATGGAGGCATTTGGACAATACAAGTAAGTGACACTGAAACTACAGACAGTTACTATAATATATATATATAGAAGAAAAAAGAAGTTATCAACATGCAACTTCGCACAGACCCTCAATATAAATATGATTACCACAATCCACAGTTATCTTTACGACACCAAAGCACTCAAGCCCAAAGATAAATAAATTAATATCCACATGATACTGTGTTTTATTCGAACATAAAACACACACATTTCTTATAAAACCCTTAAAATCACCGTTTTAATTAACACTATCAGCGGATGTCCTAATACACCGTAAAAAATTGTTTTATAGTTTTTTGTTTACTTTTAGGGATATGCTTAATTAGGTGGACGATTAAAATGAAGTCAAAACATTGTCTCCGTCCGAGCCAACGGTGCGGATCGTTTAGTTCAGCTTTGAAATGGTAGAAAATTTATGTTTTAATTAATTTTATGTTGATTTAAGTTTTCAATGCAGACATAATTGAAAAGAAAAATAATTTTCTATAAGTAAGTAGTTACTTACATATTGCTAATTTCCTATAAACAGAGGATAAGTAAAAGAAGACAACAGAAATCTGAATTTATGCAACTAATTAGAGCAATTAAAAACATCAAATATTATAAGTAATAAATGGAGACGGGATCTGCCACCTTTAAGAGTAAGTATACCTACGCTTCGAGTTCTTAGTAAACTGAGTGTTCCCGGAATTAATTTAGAAATTGTTCGGAGCAAAATTTAATTTAGCTCACTTCAAACGCAGGAGCCACCGCCTACAAACACATCCGGACTTCTAGCAAGCAATGTGCCAAGAATAAATTGATTTGAATGGGTCGGTCCGAGTATAATTGAGTAGTTTCGGTCACTGGTGGGATCAACCACCAAATGGAACCACTTGGACATTTGAAATCACATTTCACTTCCGCTCAGAAGACCAGGATGATTAAACTTTGTAATAGAAGATGTCAAAGATAAACAAACATGTTCTTGCCAAGTTATAGATATTTTAGTAGTTATACTTTTAAATCTGTATAAACAAAGTTAAAACGAAATCTATAATCCAATGGTAGTGATATCGGCAGTGTAATTGGATCCAAAAAGTGACACGGACACAGCAACATTTTAAAGTTTCTAAGCTCAAGGGAATTAGAATAGGTGAAAGTGGTTAAAAATTTTGGTTCATACAAGAACAGACTTTTATACGCAATTTACCAATAAAATGAGTGACAATTACATCGAACGCAGTGACAGACAAACATACCGTGGTATCGTACAACAGTGTAAATGAAAACAGACCAGCCAGTTTGTCGAAGCAAATTGAGCGCGTAGGAGCGGACGCGGCGGCGGTGTGTACTTGAGTTGAGCATAACTCCACTTATCTAGAGGCTACCGGTTTCTATACACACTTATTATATACCCGATTACGGTATAGGTAATAGAGACACCGGAGATTTCTTCAGTTTAAAAATAGAAACCGATGGAATGGAGATTTCATAAATAAAATTTATTTAATAAAAAAAAACACCGGAATTATTTTATAACGCAAAACCAATAAGAACATTTAAATTTTGACACATTAAAATATTTTATCTTTTTCAAAACTAACGTCATTGTCCATTAAATTTCGAATACAAAACTTGATAGTAAAATATAATTGAGAAATTAATAATTTTATGATTTTCCACACATGTTATTGAGAGCCGTCTCCAATTAAATTTCACTTCCAATTAGACAGTTTTCTTGCAAGATTAATTCTACCATTTATAACTTGTGAAGCGGACTGTACTCGGCCGCGCACATCATTCCATCTCAAGTTTCCACTACGTCGACGGAGAGATGAGCATCGAGATGTTGAGTTTTTATTTATTGACATTTTCTAATGTACCACGGCGGCCATTCATCATTCCGGACTTCGATTCTAAAGCTTCTGATAACACACCTCATTGTTTGCTGTACGAATAATGGATTATTGATAAAACACGTGGGTGTCCCTAATCTCCACTCCGAGGGAAATCTACTTAGACGTCGATTCGACCAAAATATATTAAGGTAATGCCCTCAGTAATGAATGATCGTGGCCAGATATTAAGTAGACGCGATTTATCGCCGTTCCGTCTTAATGTAGAAATTTCTGATAGCGCGCCTGCTCAGTTAAATGGTGTAACAGTAATCTAACGCATACTAACATGTATGAACGCATTAGTCAATGTAACGATAGGAGTTTCTCTTAGATTAGCCTACCGGGCCCGATCTTTAGTTTTGGAGAAGAAATTATAAAGGTCAAAGTTTATAATTTGTCTTTTAAAATATACATCTGATACCGCAATGAATAATCATCATATTATCTTTTATTCAACGACAACGCAATCAGTTTTCGTAAATGGCATCTAGATATCTTGGAGGTGTTTAACCCTGCCAATGATCCCCACCTCTGAGCGCCCGCTGCCCAAAGTGTTGCAATATTTCGGAAGTATATTTTTTTTTCTTGCTGATCAGTAACTTTTTTACTAGAATCGATACTAAAACAGATAGACTTTGACATACTCGATCTATGGAACCCTATTATCGTTACTAAACGTTGCAGATAAACAACAAATTGCCTCTCGCGTCTTATACGCACCCGTAGGGAAACACGACACTTGGAGAATTCAAAACTTATATACCTACGTAGGTGCTCGCGACAGTCTAGGGGTTAAATAATTCTTCATACACGAAACAGGGATAGCCTCAGCCTACACTCAGCCTCATCTGTATGTATGGAAACACGACGTGACCTGGAGAATGTTAAACGACCAAATACTAAGGCATTGCGGAAATAAATAAGGAGATAGATCCAAACAAAAACTGAAATAGTTAAGTTTCGACTTCAAATAGAAGGGAATAAAGAATTTAAATTGTATACTATACAATTTGCGAATTTATTTTATCGTAATTTCGATACATCCAAAGTATTTCTGTCTTGCTCATAAGTTTGAGGAGATTGAGCAAAGCTGGCAGAATTACACACTATCACAGAAGATCGTAAAGTAACTATTATAGTTGCGTTTCGAACGATGAGTGAACGATGAGTGAATGATGAGTGAACTGGAAGCCCAACCTCTCAGGTCCGCAGCGTGTAAGCAATGCAAGGGGGATTGGCATCTATAGGTAACTGCTTGGAATCCGGCAGGTCGTAAATTTATTTTCTGACTTTGTTATATAAAAAAACTAGCGACGCGCCCCGGTTTCGCACGGCTTTCTCTACTATATGCAAATTACATAAGAATGTATCATACATATAAACCTTCCTCTCGAATAACTCTATCTATAAAAACCGCATTAAAATCCGTTGCGTAGTTTTAAATATCTAAACATACATAGGGACATACAGACAGCGGGAAGCGACTTTGTTTTATACTATGTATTGATATCACATAAACAAACAAAAATATCGCCAGACTAGCACACCAACTCTTTCCCATACTAGACAACACTTGTACTATAGGTACCGTATAATGAACTGGGGACGATCCCAGTGTCATCCAGACTAAATTACGAAAAGGCCATTTTCTCAATTTGCTTCGAGTTGAATCGAACCCGCAACCACCTGATGCAGGTGGTCGAGCGGCCTACGCTTGGACCAAAGCACTAAGTCATTTTAGAATTTAGTCAGTAAATAATTTTACTAAACCCAATCAAAGATGATAAAGGAAAACCAAACAAACTCAACGAAAGCCAATATTGCAGAGTATCTGGGGATAAAGTTTTAAGCGAACTCAGCTCAACTCCTCGTCGATTTCCCTGGAGCAATTATCGAAACAATAAACCTAAAATTGGTGCAGCCTGAAACAGGCCTCGGTCACCGATCCCGACTTTCTACCAAATTACGCGACGGCGACCCACTTTGCAGAATGGAGATTCATTAAGAGCTATTCAAGCTATCACAATGTGACTATTAGAGCTCTATTCAATATTTAATTAATCACGAGGAAAAGGAAGCCCTACACCGCGAAGTGAAAAATGAACCAAGTGACTCTTGGGAGCAACTAATAAATTAATAAATAAATATCGCCAGACTGACACACCAACTGTATGGTTCTAAACTAAGCAGACACCCAGACAAGGGCAAATTATGAAAACGCCATTTCCAAAATTTTGCCCGGCAGGAATCGAACCCGCAACCACCATGTACAATGAGCCGAGCGGCCTACGCTCGAACCACAGCGGCAAGCGATCGTCAACTATGTTGAAATAGTGTTTTCGCCGCACAAACACTTTGATGTTTCCCTTTTATTGCCAGAATTGCGGAGTATTTATAGCTTATTTCTATATATACTCCGCTTATCTATATATATATAACTCAAAGGTGACTGACTGACTGACATATCAACGCACAGCCCAAACCACTGGACGGATCGGGCTGAAATTTGGCATGCAGGTAGATGTTATGACGTAGGCATCCGCTAAGAAAGTATTTTGATTAATTCTACCCCCAAGTTTGTATGAAACTTTGTCAATTTTAAACCGATCGGGCTGAGACTTTGCAAGCGTAAAGCTACTATGACGTAGAGATCCCCTAAGAAAGGATCAAAATTCCACGCGGACGAAGTCGCGGGCTCAGCGAGTTTCTATATATATTCAAGCTCACGTACGGGTTGGCTTGACGAGTGTAGTACCACCCTCTCACAAAAGATTGTCATAAAGTACCTATAATAGCTGCTTTTCGTACGACGAGTGAGAGTCGGAAGCCCAACCCAACTCTTACCTCCCTCCGTCCCAGTCGCCTTCAGGTCGGCTACATGCGAGCAATGCCTTTAGTATTGCGAGCATCTATAGGCTACGGTAACTGCTTAACTGCTTAACATTAGGTGGGTCGTACGCTTGTTAACCGACTTTGTCATATAAACAAAAAACGTAGCAAAGCTTGCTACGTAAATAAAGGAACCGAATGTCAAAGCGGCTGTTAGAAATAATGAACGTGTGACCGAACGCTTTGCATATAATGAAAGGAAGAAGGCAGAATCGAATGGGTATTAAATCATAATATTCTGAATACTTACATCCACCTGAATAACACTAAATATCCTTTGATTTATGGTGTAGATGAAATAATACATGGAACAAAGGGACCGGCTCTATTGTTATTAAAGCGACTTGGTAGCTCTCTAGAGGGAAATTAAATGGGTACTAGGTACCTATATAGGCACTTTAATAAAGATTATTATTAGGTACTAGCTGAGCCCGCGACTTCGTCCGCGTGGAAAAAAGCCCGCTTCCGCGTTCTAAGCCCGCGCGACAGAACACATTTTTTTAAAATTTTGTTTTTCTAAAATGAAAGTAACCTAAGTTGCTGCTTATAACAACAGCTATCTACCAGTGAAAGTCCCATGAAAATTGGTCCAGCCGTTTCGGAGATACTATTTGATTTCATGTGTTTTTATTTTTTACGCGGAACCCTAATTGTTTTTCTAAAATTAAAGTAGCCTAAGTTACTCCTTTAAACATTAGCTATCTGTCAGTGAAAGTCCCGTCAAAATCGTTCCTGCCGTTTCGGAGATTACCCGGAACAAACGCACAGACAGACAGACAAAAAATGTTTAATTCGCGTTTTGTTATACGTGTCGTATGTACTTTCATATGCATTTAGTGAAAAGGTGTTCTTTTGATATTACAAACAGACACTCCAATTTTATTTATTTGTATAGATTCGTTTGTGAATATTTTGCGTACTAGTTAAGGACATGACGCAACAGGGTAAAAAAATGCAAATAAGGGCAGAACTAACAAATAAGTATCCAAAAACAACCCTACTGTCGTAAAGGCAAAGTCTAAATAAAGTTTTCAATTCCATTGTACCTACGAGGTAACAATTTCAATCCAAAATTGGTCGCTCCAGATGTTCATGAGCAAATAACTTACGTCGACTAAAATGAACCCTAAATCTTCGCCGGCTGGATGGTTCCGCGCCAAGAATTGAATTTGCCTCCCGTTCTCACACACAAATTAAGATACCTATGGTGTGTTTTAAATTTACTTTCTTCGCCTAAATTTAGAACGTTGGATAAATTAAGTTAAGTATAAATTTCTTCAAGATTTTTTATTTTAAAATCGAAAATCCATTCCATCCTTTGTATCAGTAATGTCATCCATTACTTTTACACTTCACTTTTCCATTACTTTTCCTTTTTACTTTTTTCGAAATAAAATGTAAATTTATAGCCTAGCTCCTTGAATAACTTCAATACCTATAAAATTAATAATATTTTTTATCCTGTACAAAATACCGACCAATTTTCAATCTCACATATTTCAGTGTAGCAACACCCTGACTCACATAGTCGCCCGTGAGCTCTGGCGTCCCGCTTGAATTAAGTACTCTTGCCTATTCACTAGAGAGGATGTTAATTAAGCCCCTGAAAGCATTAGTAAAAAGCTTCAGCCTTTGAATGAGCTCCGTTGCAATATGAAGTTGAGCCGTGTGTTTAATGTTGATGAAGCATTTTATCATTGAAATTTCAGTCTTGTGTAGAAATATCTAGGCTTCATTGTAGTAAATAACATTTTCGTTATATTTACCTAAGCTATTGAAATTAGCACTTAATATTTAGATTGTGTCTTGAAGTGTCTAGACGTAGCTATACTGTAATATATTTTTATGTATGATAGCTGTGCCCGCGACTCCGTCCGCGTGGAAAGCGCTTTTCTGTTGAAATTTTTCCTGAATTTTCTTTGCTATAAACCTCACGGAGCCCGAGACCTTTCCAACGAATGCAAAACCGTGGAAATCGGTTCGTGCGTTCTGGAGTTATAGCGTCAGGAAGGAAAACCCGACTTATTTTTATATAGTAGATAAATAACATTTTCGTTATATTTACCTAAGCTATTGAAATTAGCACTTAATATTTAGATTGTGTCTTGAAGTGTCTAGACGTAGCTATACTGTAATATATTTTTATGTTTGATAGCTGTGCCCGCGACTCCGTCCGCGTGGAATGCGCTTTTCTGTTGAAATTTTTCCTGAATTTTCTTTGCTATAAACCTCACGGAGCCCGAGACCTTTCCAACGAATGCAAAACCGTGGAAATCGGTTCGTGCGTTCTGGAGTTATAGCGTCAGGAAGGAAAACCCGACTTATTTTTATATAGTAGATTGTATATACTTACGTAAGTGCATTCCTGTGGTGTAAACTGGTATGTACCTACAACACCTCAGTTGTTCTAGATTGTGACAAAATGGCAATATGTGTTTTCAATTTAAGAGAAATAATCTATTTGACGACTATAATCTGTTTGATTATTAAATTTCGATCAAATTTACCAAGTAATAATTTAGTAAATAAATTCATTGTTATCTCAAATCAATTTAGAAGGCGAAATTTCAAGTATCATAACGATGATCGGAGAGTTCTATAAGACAAATGAACGGGCTTTGTTTAACTTTAAAACTAAAAGGAAAGTTGTTGCCGCGATTCAATCGAAACTCCTCAATTATGATCCAAAAATAACATTTCATTTCGGATACAGATAAATTGGGCTCACTTGTCTTGAACGTAAGTCGTTCATTAGCGTTTAAATAAATTCATTAATAAGCCACACCAGAGACAAGCAGTCAACGCACAGATCTATAAATCAAATAGTGAGGGAGTGTCAGAGACAAAAGGACGATAGCGTGACGCTCGTAGTAATACACACGGACAAGCAGCTTTACGAACTAAAATTGTTTTATCTTTATAAAATAAAATTCGGTGTGCGCGTGTTTGTAATACATCTCGTAAATGGCTTGACTGCTTTGGATGTGTTTTATTTGTATTTATGTTGTCACCTGAATGCTTCTTATTTATACGCGGACGCGGTAGGTGGCGCTGTTGTCAACATCCAGAAATTAAAATCGTCACAAGCGAAGCTGCAAGCAAAAGCTTGCAACAGTAATTTAAATACATCTGACGCAACTAAAATGATAAAATTTTTAAAGCATGAGAAGAGTAACAAAATATTTAGTACCCATAGTAAAGAGTAGATGTTACTAACACTCACAGCATTCGTTTATAAAACCTTACACTTGTACCACTGTCACTCTTGTAAGTCAGAATTGTGCCTCCATTAAGCATAAGCATAGTGACAGCACTATTATAATGTCTAAAAACAGTCACACCCTTATCTAGTTTAGTATATATTATATAAGAAGCTTATCAATCCAATAGGAGTGTTTAAGAAAATAAATTTACTAATTTGACATTTGTTACGCAATAACTCTCTTCTGACAACATTTTCCTGTTCCGAATAAGCTTGACAAGAAAATTTGTCCATAGCATTTCGTGTCAAAAATTTGTTGAAACAAATTTCAAACTCAGCCAAGGGTTTGTCGGCCATCGCGGCCGTGTGACTCGCGTTACTCCATTTCCAAAGACGGTTCCCACAAAGATCTTTCTACACATTCGATGTGGCACGCACATTAATCTAGGTAACGGACGGTTATAACAACGTGAACCACCGCCCTCACATGTTCCGCGTCTATTGTTGCATCTTGTACATAATGTAACAGACAACTTAACTCACTGTGATCGCTTATTTATGAGTGGAGAAAGTTACATAAGTAGTTGTTTTTATTTTTCAAATCTTGTGTGCCATTGGACATTATATGCGTTACTTGTTGTAGGCAGTTAGAGAAGTAGTGAAACATTACTTTACAATTTCGCAAAAAGTCCGGATATTTGTTAGTAGATAAAAGTAAAGTATACACTACTTTACTGATAGAGTTTAGGGCATAGTAAGTTAGGCGTAGCCATAGGTATAAATGTGTTGGATAGGTTCGTAAAATAAACTTTAAAATGTACTTGACACTAACAAACAACACGCTGTGTGATGCAATAGGGAAACCAACATTTGGAGATTGAAGTGACGTCATTAGTTTATTTCGATGTACACCTGTTCTGTAAATAAAACTTTTAGGAGTTCCAAGACATGGAACAATTCGACAGTCTCAATGATCTTCTCCTAAAGTGTATCAAGAAAACATAAAAACATCATAAAGTAAATATTGTCACGTAACGCAACCGACAAGTCTCAGCGGAATGTTCTGTAAATAGCCCCATAATATTTTCACATCGTTTTTCCATGACAAAATCGTATCATCTCTTTCGACGCTGAGACTTCCTTTGACGATGACACACACAGCCACAAAAGCGAAGAAAATCATCTTTAACCCTAAACTGATTCCGTGGCAAAGGTCGTTAAGGAAGGCAATGTACCGAGGCGTCTTCCGACCGATTTATCTGTGTTAGCGCGCCTGCCGCGCCATCTATCGTACGTTAAAAATGACAGCTTCATGTTTTTCTTCATACGACACATTGAATATTACGCTCGTTTACATATTTTTCAATTTAACTCGATCGAAAGGCAGTAAGGTGGTTATAAATAAAGATTTATGGCACATGAGATGAGGATTTAGGTGTGAAATTAAAGTTCGCAGTACGGCGCAGAAAAGCAATTTAAGCTTCAATAGAATATATAGGTAGATATTGCACATAATAGCAGCAGTAAATGGTTATACGCTTCCATCAAAGCCCACACAAATAGGTATTAGCCTTGCAGAATAGCTTTATGGAATGAGAAAAATAATATTTCATTTTATTACAAATGGTAGCCATTAACAGAAAAATATCTTATAAATAGCTTTGTAATATGAAATGCTTACTGAATAAGTACAATTTAAGTTGCCATTAATACATTATCGTACAAAGAATTACAATAAGTTTAATATTAAAGAATGTTTAAATTAATAAACATATTTTTTGGCTCTTGAGACACGTTGTGTTTTTAACAAACGCATTATTGGAGCATATAAGTAGTTTCTTTAAGGTCGGGTATTATTAAATGGATTTTTATCGCTCTCATTTTTAGTCGAATGTGTATTTTTATCACCCACAGATTAGAAAGCATCTTTCGTAATTTCCTAAAACCTCCTACCGCAAGAGTCCAAAGAACTGATCAGAAACATTTTGGTTCAAAGAAACGAAATCTCGTCTGACTTGTAAAGGATTACTGGGAAGAGATAAGTGTCCTCAAAAGGTTAGTAATTTGTAAAGAAAGTAGGTAGTGAATGCTGGCCGAGGGCAATGTAAGGGTTGGGTTATTCAATGGAAATACGATATTTGGGTCACTTTTCTCTCTCTTACATAGAAATATATAATCCGTCATGAATATTATTTAGGTACTCCATATAAGTATAGTTATAACTTAGGTATCTATTTTTTACATTTGTTGGTAGTTATTTAATATGTCGACCATAACTATATGGGCTGGGTAACAATCTCCTCTATTCAATTATAATACCAACAATTATCGTCTAAAGTAATCAACGTTTGCTTATCATCGATTCAGCAGCGCCAAACCTAACAATAAAAAGTGTACCGTTACAGGTTTTACTCAATGCAATCGAACTCTTAAATGACCGACGAACATCAAGTCAGGATATCGAAACGACTAATAAAAAGACGGAACTAATTTAGCATTCAGCAAATCCAATACCGAGTATCCAGCGTGACAAAAATAAATATTTTAAACCAACAGTCATTGCTGTCTTCGAAGACTACGATCTTTTTTTGCCCCCTCTTACTGTTACAGCAGATATTGTAGCCATCAACAGATCTGATACAAAGAAGCCCACAGAACCATATCTAACTTAATCTCGTCACGATCCTAACAAGGCATCCCTTAGTATCCTATGAAACACTTTTAAAGCCAATGACTGAACGTTTCTCATCGATATTAGCTATGATATCTTTATGTAGCTCTTTTCACCTTGCGATAAATCTGACCCAAACCGAACTATCGACTTTTGTTAGCGGAACGTGATGTAGAAAGTGAGTTTGACGATTGAAAATTCTATCTACATGAGGATCTTTGAATTCTGTGCGCACAAAGAAAGCAATTTCTTTTCTCAAAAATTAATCAATGATGTTTGTTTTATCGTATTACACAGGATTGGCTGAAGAGGTTATTGCTTTGGTAGGATTTTATTTAATCACTTGACTTTAGTCCTGAGGAATTCTGTTTTGATATAATAACATTTTAATCAACAGCTCAAGTATCCAGATTATTTATGTATGGAGTAAGTCATAGTAAGAATGTAATACATTGCGTTTTTACTTCTTGGACGATTTATGTGGACGGTGTTCACCAAGACGTTATTGGTGGCAGCCAGAGGTCTTCTTGCGCCTCTGTGATTTATAATGTGAACTCAAAAGAGGTTCCGCCATCCCGTTTAATATCTTTGATTTACGATAGAACTACGCGCATAAGTGCCAGTTTCTCGATGATATGTGGCGCGCCTGTTATGATTCACTCCTTTTTTTGTTACGAGAATAATGACATAGTGTAGTCGTTTTAATAACTGACCACGGAGCCTGAACGGTCAGTGCCCAAGGCGCGAATTTCACAACGATTTTAGAATGCATTTTTATTTAGCGACCCATTCGTAGAGGTTAATGTTACTGACGATGAAAAAGAGGTAATTACGTGTTAACTTTGAAGTCTGTTTTAAATATTATGTGAACTCATGTTCGGTCCGCTGATTTTTGCATATTCATTCACCGTGGAATTTTAGGTCTTAATTTTTTTGTAAAGTATATTTTGTATAAAAGATTACCAATGCATATATTTTTTTTATTTGGGTCCCAGCTAATTATCTTCTCATAAATGCAGTTTTCACTGTTTAGGCAATTACATATGTTCTAAGGCCACATGACGAAAATTGTGTCAAATATTTTAAGTACCTAACAGAACTAAGACGTACTCAGAAAATATTAAAGTTACGTATATTCTGTCTTTGCTATGCATCTATACATAGCTACCGAAGTTTTAAAACTTCCTTTATAATATTCATGTTTCAGAAGTTTATTGAATGTACACGTAATTCTTCATAGTTCGTATCGTGACTTGTCGACTTGAACCTGTGTTTCAAGCGGATAACGCAATAACTCATTTCGTACGGTGTTAGTCTGTAGAAACTCACTAAGTTATTTCAAAGACAAATAGTTTTGATGTCACGACGAGAGGGGACCATCGATTGAAGAGCTTGCCATGTGCGCGCATGTTTGTAATCTCCTCAAAAGACAAACATAAGAAAAACATGGTTATTATTCTACCACGCTTAACTGACTGACTTAAAATTTGTTACCAAGCGGATTGAAACCTTAATCGTTAGCAATAAGACATGTAGATTGGTCTACGACTTTGATTAGTAGCTCTATCTATTAATCAATGATGTTTGTTTTATCGTATTACACAGGATTGGCTGAAGAGGTTATTGCTTTGGTAGGATTTTATTTAATCACTTGACTTTAGTCCTGAGGAATTCTGTTTTGATATAATAACATTTTAATCAACAGCTCAAGTATCCAGATTATTTATGTATGGAGTAAGTCATAGTAAGAATGTAATACATTGCGTTTTTACTTCTTGGACGATTTATGTGGACGGTGTTCACCAAGACGTTATTGGTGGCAGCCAGAGGTCTTCTTGCGCCTCTGTGATTTATAATGTGAACTCAAAAGAGGTTCCGCCATCCCGTTTAATATCTTTGATTTACGATAGAACTACGCGCATAAGTGCCAGTTTCTCGATGATATGTGGCGCGCCTGTTATGATTCACTCCTTTTTTGTTACGAGAATAATGACATAGTGTAGTCGTTTTAATAACTGACCACGGAGCCTGAACGGTCAGTGGCCAAGGCGCGAATTTCACAACGATTTTAGAATGCATTTTTATTTAGCGACCCATTCGTAGAGGTTAATGTTACTGACGGTTAAAAAGAGGTAATTACGTGTTAACTTTGAAGTCTGTTTTAAATATTATGTGAACTCATGTTCGGTCCGCTGATTTTTGCATATTCATTCACCGTGGAATTTTAGGTCTTAATTTTTTTGTAAAGTATATTTTGTATAAAAGATTACCAATGCATATATTTTTTTATTTGGGTCCCAGCTAATTATCTTCTCATAAATGCAGTTTTCACTGTTTAGACAATTACATATGTTCTAAGGCCACATGACGAAAATTGTGTCAAATATTTTAAGTACCTAACGGAACTAAGACGTACTCAGAAAATATTAAAGTGACGTATATTCTGTCTTTGCTATGCATCTATACATAGCTACCGAAGTTTTAAAACTTCCTTTATGATATTCATGTTTCAGAAGTTTATTGAATGTACACGTAATTCTTCATAGTTCGTATCGTCACTTATCGACTTGAACCTGTGTTTCAAGGGGATAACGCAATAACTCATTTCGTACGGTGTTAGTCTGTAGAAACTCACCAAGTTATTTCAAAGACAAATAGTTTTGATGTCACGACGAGAGGGGACCATCGATTGAAGAGCTTGCCATGTGCGCGCATGTTTGTAATCTCCTCAAAAGACAAACATAAGAAAAACATGGTTATTATTCTACCACGCTTAACTGACTGACTTAAAATTTGTTACCAAGCGGATTGAAACCTTAATCGTTAGCAATAAGACATGTAGATAGAAATACTGAGTGGACCAAGTTATCACCGTCCTGGACCAAAGGGCTCTCTAATACATGACAGTTAAAATTTAAAGCGCGACGCTATATTTTTCCTGTCTCGAATTGCAAATAGAATACAAAGAACAAAACTGCTTGCAGGAATAAGATATTATTTAAGCACAAAAATCAGACGACATTTAAGATTTTCGCGCTGTATTTATTTACCGACAAAAAAATTCCTCGTGGATGATTCTAAGAAACCGTCTATCGATTTCCAACAATAGCCAATTTGTAACGGGTTGAATAAGTTGTTTATATAAGTGTCTACGATGCGCAAAATCTTCCGCCAGATTGAATTTAGTTCAAAAATCCGATGTCACAAAAGCTAGTGTTTATTCAGAAGTGGCGAGGTTCAGTTAAAAATACAAGACTTGTGAGAAAGGTATAGATGCAGTCGTTTTGAAACGGGCATAGCCTTTATATCATTGCAATACAGTTTAAAATTAAATAATGTCTACTATAATTAATTGCAACATTAAAATTGTATGGGGACACATAATCCTTTTTGTCATTTCGTAAAGTCTGTCAAACTTGTCAATTGTCTACGACTCCTTTTGGAATAAAGGCACCGTAAATGACAATCTTTTGTGCTACGCTTTGTTGAAGATAAACATCATAAATTTTTCGACTGTCATACTTTTGTTCGCAGTGATGCCACACAAATAGAATCGTGTATTGTGTAAGACAATATAGGTGATTATAATGAGAAAATATTTTGCGTGAACGTTTATTAAATAGACAAACGGATTTGCACTTATGCATGAGATAATCTATTCAATTACACTCACTTAACTGTCAATTTATTCACACTACATTACATATTGCCACACTGATAAAAAATACGACGTCATGTTATGTAAAAACAGCAAAATAATTTTATAATGCCTCAATTTACAAATTATTTGCTGTAATTACTGTTTAGTAAAATACTACATAAATATTTTGTTCTCAATGTAAATATAGTTTTAGAGTAATCTAGTATTAAGAGTAGAGTATAGTAGACTAGATATTAAGTTTTTAATTCATTTACTTAATATAGTTGGACTCAAATTTTAATATTCTCAGAAGGCAAAAAAGTTTTAAATTGCAACATAGTTAAACGACCTCGGACTATCAAACTTTTTTATTATTATTCGCGCTATACAAAATAGTTACTAGTGGGTAAAAAATACGAGATCAATTTCTTGCTATCCCAAAGATTATGGGGAACACGGTAACACAATGGAAATAAATAAATCATAGTGGAAGCATTTCAAGTTTTCCTTCAGCCACAAAACTTTTTTCAGGAACGTATAGCAAACAATCAAAGGTTAAGTAAACCTTTTTACTGGCACATTCCGCTTTATACGCTTATGGGACCAATATTAAAGTGGAACATGGCTCATAATCAATAGAGCCTTTGAGATATTTTGAGTGGGAACGAAGAAAAAGTAAGAGTGGAGAGATTTTTTATTCTATGAAACACATGGAGCTTGTATGATTTAGTCGTGTGATGTCAGTATCATTGAAGACGTCTTTAGATAACGAAGTACTTACCTTTAATTTAATTTTAAGTCTAAACGAGGTGCTTCAAATTCCGAAATAAGCCTAGGGGGTTTTTATGAGTATCTGCCATATAAATCTATATATATATAACTCAAAGGTGACTGACTGACATAGTGATCTATCAACGCACAGCCCAAACCACTGGACGGATCGGGCTGAAATTTGGCATGCAGGTAGATGTTATGACGTAGGCACCCGCTAAGAAGGGATTTTGATTAAGTCTACCCCCAAGGGGATAAAATAGGGGATGAAAGTTTGTATGAAACTTTGTCAATGAAATTCTACGCGGACGAAGTCGCGGGCACAGCTAGTTGTAATATAAATATAGTCTCTTTATGCTATTAAAAAAGGTTTTTTTTTCAGGAGCATAAAAATCTCCAAATATTTTTTGCATTTAACAAAAATGAAAAGTGTTTAAACGTTATATTTTTCAAATTTATAATATTGGCTGATATTCTGTAATAGATTCAATTACTTTGATCGTTCTTAAATCATCGATATCGCATATCGATAACCGAGATCTTACTGATGCCAACATAAATAAGCACCTGAGAAAAAATATATAAATTCACGTTCTCTTCGATTCTAGCCTGGGGCACTCTGGACGGTAGGAATGAGTAATGACCGTAATCCGCTTGTGGTGAGCCTTAAGCGAAGGGTTAAAGCTCCTGCAAGCTATAACTTTTATATTTATTGGGCCCTACTTGCGTCGACCCAGTAAATCCGCAAACTGGATGGAAAAGGGAAAAACGTGTCATTCGATTCGAATAATGGGTATATTTATCTCTCATATCAATTTGGCTTTTCAATTAAATTTCATCCTGTATATTAAATAGTTTAAAACACTCCATACAATCAGTCGAGGAGGTAGTACTTTGGTGAATACAATACCTTTATATCATTACTAGCTGTGCCCGCGACTTCGTCCGCGTGGATTTTTATTGACAAAGTTTCATACAAACTTTCATCCCCTATTTTATTCCCTTTGGGGTAGAATTAATCAAAATCCTTCCTTAGCGGATGCCTACGTCATAACATCTACCTGCATGCCAAATTTCAGCCCGATCCGTCCAGTGGTTTGGGCTGTGCGTTGATAGATCAGTCAGTCACCTTTGAGTTATATATATTTAGATTCTATAAAAAAACACTACATCAAACGTGGGGTGAACTTAAATTCAATTCTTAAACTACAGTAAACACGCTACTCAACTTTATAAATTGAGGCTAGTTGAAAGAGAGGGGCTTAAACTTAACGAAATTAGGATACCTAGTTTGAAAACCACGCGAGCGAAACTTCGCTTATAAATTATTCGGAACAAACCTATATCCGTTCCTAAGAAACTATGAACATTAGTTATGGATAGTTTATAAACAAGTACTTACACAGCTTTGTTTTGAAAGTAATTATATTAATCGTGGGAATAAAATTAGTTTAGCTTATCTTCAGAAGGGTTTTATAACTTTTATATTTAATACCTTATTGTTACTAAAACAGCAGATTATTTGACTTTGAAACAATGATAAATATTTGAAGATTTTGGGATTTTATATGCCACGTTTATCTTCAATAAGAACTCGGTGAACGGTGAAGATAAGGATCATACGCCTTGCAAGCGACTTACTTAACACTTATTGAACACTCAAAGTGGTCACCAAAACCTCAAATTATTCCAAAATTCCCAATTCCAAACGAGCTAATTTAAAATCTGAATACCTTTCACATATATTTAAAATTAAGCCGACGATAACCAAAAGTTATAGGGTGTGTCAAAAGTCCGAAATAATAATTAAGGTACAATACTATAACTGATATGTCGATGCCTATTGAAGACGGACTATACCTAACTATCGTACTTTCGTGTTGCGACCTTAGAACACATACAATGGTCTGATCAGTGTAAATGTGAACTGTATTTACGAGCAGCAAACACCAATATTCCAAAAAAGATTTTGTTTAATATTTGAGACATGTTTTTTTTCGAAAATTTCCAAAAAAAATACCTAACTTCAATAAACGGACGTTTGGGGCGCTCGCCGCGCGGGCACTCTATCCGTGCTAAACGTCAGTAGCGTTACACGATGACGTCAGTAGCGTTACACGATATATATACAGAGTGGCAACTGTGGCGCCCTACGCTTTATACTATCAAGCTTCACTTTTCGATTTTCAATCATATTTTTTTACCATTTAATTGTATACCCGATACTCATACAAACCCCAAAGTATTATCACGATCTTTTGAAACACCTTGTGTCTACACTTAAGCAAGAAACGACTAAAACAAGAAACAACTTACGTTTCGGTCACCAAAACCGTACGCACGCCGTCGATTTGTTAGTAGAGGCAGTGATTAATACAACGGCTTTCGTTATTCCAATCGAGTTAATTTTACCGAGGCCATGGACGATAAATAAGGGAGTGTGCGCGACATTTGTCATCTTGAAAGATCGCTATCTGATTAAGTAGTTCCCGTTCGAGAGGGATCCGGATTGTAGCGAACTTTCCTTTTGTGTCTTTTTATCGAATAACTTCAAACTTATTGCGGTAAATATTATGTTTTCAAATTAAACAGTCATTTTTGATATACCTACAAGGTGAAACAAAATGGGTATACTTTTTTTTTCAAAACTTAACTTTGTAATTCTAAAACTATCAGCTTTGGAGGAAACTTGAAAAACAAAAGGTGTTATAGGAATACAGCTGTTGACAGACATCACAAGTCTACAAAACCTCTAGTACTTCAACTGTCCCACAAAGCCGATAGTTTAAGATTTACAAAGTAAAGTTGCAAAAAAAATAGTATACCCTTTTTGTTTCACCTAGTATATAACGGAAATTTCACGGTGGTAAAGCTAAGCTAAAGCTAAAAAAAAATATGACATGTAAAAAGACAAGCCCGCTGAGTTTCTTCCCGGATCTTCTCAGTCGAAGTCGCGTTCCGATCCGGTTGTAGATATAAGAAAAAAAATATGTAAAATTGACAATTTGTAAGTGCCCCCGTAGGCCTAAACAAAATAAACGCTTTGAATTGAAGCTGTAGGCACTTGACTACAGCTCATATACGTTCTGGCTCCAACAAGCTAGTACCACCCTCTCACAGATGATCGTCATAAAATTGCTATAGGTAATAGAAAGAAAGAAAGAAAACCTTTATTGTGGCTAGCAGCACACAGGATAATAATTACAAAAAAAAATTAAAAATGAATAGCTGCGTTTTATAAGATGAGCGAGAGAGCCAGAAGCCCACTCCCTTCCTGGTCGGCGACGAGCAAGCAACGCCTTTGGTTGCTACGGTAACCGCTTAACATCAGGCGTGTCGTACGCATGGTTGCCGACTTTGTCCTACTAATATTATAAATGCGAAAGTTTGTGAGTGTGGATGTATGTATGTATGTATGTTTGTTACTCCTTCACGCAAAAACTACTGAACGGATTTGGATGAAATTTGGAACACAGATAGATTATAACCGGGATTAACATATAGGATACTTTTTAACCCAATAATCCAATACTACGCGGATGAAGTCGCGGGGCACAGCTAGTTATAAATAAAGAGAAGTCTGGTCTAGGTGTTACTAGGATCGCTCCCGGTCTATAGCACGGTACCCGTTGTAAAAGCGATGTTTACTTTGCGGCCATACAGTTAATAAGGTGGTCTGGCGATAAGTATTTGTTTTCTACTATAAACTAGCTGACCCGACGGACATTGTCCTGTCTTAACTTTGAATATTGAATTTGAATTGTTCCGCTCAACTTTCTTAATTTTTTCTTTCATAAAAACCTTCTCCTGACAATAATAAACACAACAAAAAAAAGAATAAGCGAAATCGTTCCATCCGTTCACGCGTGATGCGATGACCAAGGAAATACAGATTCATGTATATATTATATAGATTATATATAAGTGCCTATAAATACACGATTACCAAATTGCCTTGTAAATATAGCCTTAAAGATCCTGTAATTATATGAAATAGGTTGAACTCACTATCTGAACTAAGGATGGTGTTTAATGAAATAAGTGATATTTCAGTTCTGTTAGTAGACAAACCCGCGTCACAGCTTGGTCATAACCATATCGATTAAATAAAATATTCACATGTTGTTTTTGGTGAACGAACAATGTAGGCACGGTATCAGGCTTTTCATTACGTTGTTTTGTTCTAAAGCCTACGATATCGTAGAAAATCTTCGTGTCTTGCGATAACATCAAGTTTTATAAACCTCTTCAAATAAGATCAAAAAATCCTGTTTACATGAAAATTCTTGTTTACATAATAATAAATATTATAATAAGCACTTTTGATGTCGCACTCCTAGTCACACTGGGCCTTCCCTCACTACGAGGGGGATTCAGGCCGTAATCCACCACGCTGGTCTGGTTGGCGGGTTGGCGGATTTCACATGTCTTTTGGAAATTGGTTAGATTTTCTAAGACATGCAGGTTTCCTCACGAGGTTTTCCTTCACCGTAAGCAAGTAAATTATAATCATATAGAAATTATGATTCTCACATGGATTTCAAATGACCCAGAGGTGCGAGCCGGGGTTTGAACCCAGGACCTGGTGCCTGCATGACGGCAATCACTGCTCCTCGTTTACATATGACGTTAAAATATAAGCGCAATAGTTTAAAGAGTGTTGGGCAAATTGAAGTAAATCAATTGGTATCAATTCGGTATCACCTAATATATTGAGCCGTTCCCTAAACACAGAATCACAGACCGTTGTCTTATGAACGTCTTAGCTGATAAAAGGCGGTAGATCCCATCGTTCTATTTAAACAATGCGGAGAGGACCGATCGAAGCGCGACCTAAATCACGCTTCCACCGATGACAACTATAAATTCCCATTCTAATTATTTTAAAACGATATGCTGACAAATAAAATACCATCGCCCCGAGCATTTGGGAATTGAGTCGTTTTAACATTATTAAACCACGAAATTAGTTCATCGGAGACAACGGTTTAATTTAGAACCATGGTTACCGAAGCCCGTTTTTTGAATTTGTAATGAGTTCAAAGGCGAGTATAATTACGAGCATTGTTAAATGAGGAAAGCGCGGAAAAAAATTATTTCCGCATTATGATTTTAATACAAAAAATACGAAAGATGAAAAAAGTGGAAGCAAAATTTATCCGCGTTACGACTCAAAACGTTTAATTTGTACACCATTGTAACCGAGAAAGGAGACCGGGAAAATTAATTACAGTTTGCTTATTTTTTAATTAAAATTAGATTTTATGAAACGACCGTCTACGTAATCCGTAATATTTCATAAAAGATGGAAATTCTAGTGGCGCCATATTGTGAGAAAGGGCATCCATTTCGGCGATATTTTGCATCTCCTAGTGGATTTATTTCACGGATAATTTGACCCACTTTCTTGGATTACTCGTGCCCTTATTTAATTTCGTGACGTTACAACCATAATTTTATTCAGAATATATTCTACTTTATTGTTTATGGAACTGTTAATAAATAACCTCTACCCAATTTCGTTCCATGGGCCCCTCTTCGAGAGGAATCTTATTTAAATCGAACCTAATCAAAACGAATATCTCAATCGAATGAATCGAGTTTTTTTCCCTTCAAGCAATTTGTAAACATTGAACTGATCTTTGAGGCCGCCGGAGTTCAAATTCAAAACACGCCAACGCAACGGGTACCCAATCACTTAGTGGTTCATATCGACTCTCTCGTAGAGCCTAAATTAACATATTTTCCCTTATCGTCGAATATGGAGGTCCGGCCCGCGCTTATCAAGGATGCTTTAACCGAAAATATAGAATAAGGGTGAGTATCTCACGATTCCCTGTTTCGTACAAATGCGTCTACGCCCACGAGAGAAAAGATTACGGCATGTTTGAGTATAAATCTTGCGGGACAGTTACGTACATTTTGTGGCAAGCAACAAATAAATGTCGTCCTCGCTCCCCTAATCTTATATAGCCAAACATACCCCGAAGAAACATTGCCCATCTTGTAGATAATCATTTCTAAATCTTTGATTGTACACACATTAAAAACACCACGTAAATTCTAATAATTTACATAGGTAGGTATTGACTCAAAGATTAGGTATGCTTTTGTAAAAACTTTCATAACAATAAAAACCTTTGAATGTTCAAACGCCCTTTCAAAGATTCCAGTTTTAACTATCCTTTTATTGTCGCACAAGTCTACGACCTTTTCACGGCTTTTTGATTTATGTGTCTGTCGTTCGATGAAGATTACTTATCTTTACACACGAATAAAGCATATTTATCAAGGATATGGACATTCTGAATGGAAACAAAATATCAATATTTGTATCTATGACGTATGTTAATGTTATTGTAATGTATCAAAAATAACAGTTCAGAACATTTTAGTCAGAACAACAATGATCATAGAAAATTGTTGTGATATCGTCCAGTGTCTAAAATTGAAAAAAGCACATAGCTGGAATTAGTAAAGTAGCACAATGAAAAATAATTCCGATAAACGAAAATGAAAAATAGTTACTAAAATTAGTTATAAACTAAAACTATAAGAAATATGCAATACTTTATAATAAAGTTGAATACATTATTTAAAATGCCACTTAGCTATGAGTTATAACTTTACAATCGAAATTATTGCATCACTGTTCACCCGCAGACATGAAAATGGAATTATCATTGAATAGTTGCTATAACAATAATTTGGATGTGGCCAACGCAATTATAGTTCCGTTTTACACACCCCAAAATCTCATTGGCGATGATTGCATCAATTGTCTGATATGCGGGTGGCGACGGCTTGTTGATCCCGATATAACTTGTGATGGAATTATGGAAATATCGTGAGGGTGACGTGGTAATTCTCACACCATCTGTGATCACAATCCACAGACACCAATAATTGTATACAGTAAAACGTTTTATTATGTACTACATGTCTACGTCTCTCCTAAGATGTAAGATTGGTGGTCTTATCGCTGAGTCAGTGTTCCTTTAGAGAAAATTAAAAAAACTCGTTTGCCACCATGATATTATAAATGGTAGGAATTACGTAAGTAGCCGTAAGGCCAAGACAGACATACCAAAACTATATTTCTTGACTAGCTGTGCCCACGGACTTCGTCCGTGTAGTATTTAACGTAACAAAAATTTCGGGAATATCGGGATAAAAAGTCTCCTATATGTTAATCCCGGTCATAAACTACCTGTGTTCCAAATTTCATCCAAATCCGTTCAGTAGTTTTTGCGTGAAGGATTAACAAACATACATACATACATCCACACTCACAAACTTTCACATTTATAATATTAGTAGGATACCTATTGTTAGATATTTCTCCTACCCACATAACCTCGCCGAGTAAAAAAGTATAAAAGAGCGCGTGGAATGGCCACTCTGGCCAACAAAATATAGTCAATTTAAAAAAAAAAAAAAGTAAAGATCATCGTTAGAATGAATTATGAAATTACGCGAGTAGTAGTTTCTAAGACTATATTATATTATGTTAACAAAGTTGGCCCACAAAAGTACGATCCGCGTAGCCTATAGACACTTGCAAAACCAAAAGCATTGCTCGCCGACCGGGTAGTGAGACAAAAGGATCGGAATGTAGGTGGTTAGTTATCCAGCTCTCCCACCCATCATACGAAACGCAACTATAAAAATTACTTAACGCTGATTAACTGTGAGAGATTCGAGAAAAGGTAATGTTGTTACATGTTATTTTTATATCTTCAAGTTTTTAAAGCAGTAACAATTCACAATCCAATCAAATATCCTTACACATTTCAGGTCTTCTTAGTCGGGCACTCTTGTCAGAGTGGTTGTGGTTGCGCTGACGAGGTATGTGGTGGAAGGTTTGGTGAGGCCTTAGCATTTCCGAGGGTGGCTCTCCAGGCGATGTGCTTCCATTTCTGACGGTTAGAGGCGTCGCGAGTACACTGGACCATGGTGGACTCGGTACTCGGGCCTTTGTCATGACATCTATCCAGCGGGTTGGTACTCGACCGCGTGCTCTCTTGCCTTCCACCTGGCCCTGAACTACCAGTCTCTCCATCGAGTTCTCATTTCTAGAGATGTGACCAAAGAACTTTAGTATTCGTAGCTGTACAGTAGATGATAGTCTGACTTTAATACAAAGCCCTTTGAGGATGGATACATTGGTGCGAAATGCCGTCCACGAGACCTTTAGGAGGCGTCTCCAGCACCACATCTCTAATGCGTCGATTTTGAGGCGATCCTGCAGTCTCAGAGACCAAGTTTCGGCCCCATAGAGAAATATTGGAAACACAAGGCATTTCAGGTCTACATCATAACAATAAGTTGTATACGATCGGTATAACAAAATTCCAATATTTTATTAAACAAACTACCACCATGAAATCCAGTTTGGGTTTTGCTGACTCAAAATTTACATACGTTTTGTTTACAATAATGATATGTGACAACGACATGCGAACCCAACATAAAATTTGCAAGATGAAGCCCAACGTTGTGTGCCTACATAAGGAGTGCGATAATCTTATACTCGTATTATGTTTTATAAACCTTCGCGACTAAAATTTTGTGTAATACAAAAAGCCTAGAAAAACATAGGCGATGTTGGCTTTGTATATTAGAAATCGCAGCTTGTTTGTACCATAAAACAAGCGTTGTTGAGCTTGGGACTGATATTTAAACTGTTTTTAATGAAGTAAAAAGTACTAGCTGTAGCCTGCGCGCGTTGCTACGCTGTCAAAGATTGGTCCTACCAACTCATTGTTTACGACTCTATAAAGGACATACATACAAACATTCATTTATATATATATATATAGAAGATGCTGCTACTAAAACAAAACACACCTAGAGCCGAAATAAGCTATGACAAAAAATAAAGCATAATACGAAAATAATTGAAATATTTCCATGCGCTAATGGATTAATGCTAAAAATGTCTCACCGGCTTATCAAATGATGGGGGTCGTGTTTTCGAAATGAAATGTCCCTTTCTTAATGCACGTTTTTAGGGATACCGCCGTACTCCTCTGTCTTACACTGAGAGAAAAAGATAGAAAATAATTTTAAGAAAAAAGTAATGCAGGGTTGGCGACGGCGGGTTTCGTGTCACCTCGCAGGTAGATCAATAAAATAGCCGTTTCATTAACTTCATGTCAGACAGCACTTATAAAGACATTAAATACCCGAATTTCGGCGTCCATTTTGTCTCTAGCTTTTTTCAATCTATGCATTTTGTTTTTTTAACGTGTCCATTTTGTTTTTGGTTATCTTTAACACATCTTGTGAATCACACTAAATAAGAGTGGTTCCTAATCCTATGCTATGGTTACGAAATTTCATAAATAAAAAATAGAAACTGTTCAATTCTCTGGGAATTGCTTATTATTAGTTAATATTAATACTTGGCTAATATTAATAAATCAAAACTCAAGTGAATCTGAGTATGTCGCTTTGCTTGCGTTTTCAAGCGAGTTTTGCCTGAAAATACTCAAGAAAATATTTGTGATCAAAATCACGAGATTATTAGCCTGATTTATTAGACTAAAAAAAACCAACGCTATCATGGGTGCATCGTCAATCCAGTACCCCACAAGCCTGAGGCATAATAAATGACGCAACTAATGGCTCCACTCAATGATAACCGAGACCGAGCGTATAGGCAATTCAAAACGTTATCAGAGAATTACTGAGCTTAGATTAGATTCAATGTAGTGCTCCGAATACATTCTCTAATGAGGAGGTACAAAGCTCCGCTAAATAATGGACCCGTGTCGTGAGGCAATAAATATGATCAAACAAAACGTGCAACAGAGGAAGCAGTACATTGCATGGATAAACGGGTCGGTGCGCGCTCATAAACTAAGGAAGGTAGTAGTCGTTACCGAGGCACGAAATTGACTCGAGTGATCGCGTGTTCGGGCCATGTTACCTTGGTAATTGGCATGTCAGTAGATATGGGTCAAGGACCAGTCACCCTTAAGACTCTGCACTCTGAGACAAAAGTTTCCGAAACACATAGGTAAGCTTAAAAAAGTTTGACTATGAAATTTATGATTGATCTATCGCAAACCATAATTATTTTCGATAGACCATAATCGCAATGCGTTGCATACGGTCCCGACTAATTACAATGTCCTTGTATCTACACCCGCCCCGCAACTTTTTTGGAATTATTTTGTTAGAAGTTATTTCCAGTGTGGAGACTCAAGGCTGGTTGGTCCGTGATCAGGGCTTACAAAAGGCCTCAAGTGCCTCAAGTGCTGCTGTAGCGGACCCAAGAGGCCACTAAAACAGCTAACGTCAGCGTTTTCTGTTTTAATTATTTTAAGTGCTCCCCAAACAGGCAAACACGCTTTGACCAACTGAGGATTAGTAGAATAAATAATTGTAATCAAACACCTATAACAACATTATCAAAATATCAATGATTTATAATTATCATGCAGTATTTTATGAGTGTTGTACGCAAATTTGTTTTGAAAACTCCATAAAGCCGTTCGCACACCGTAGCAATTCAACACAACCAAAATACAATACAAACTTCACGAGAAGTTATCCCACTTACCACTAAATCTATTTAGCAACTCTACCTTAGCCTCATGATACAAGCACACGCCAAGTTTGAGGACCACCGAAAAATTCTGTGTGACTTTACTATGAATAAACATTTTTATATCTTTATATTTTAACTCAAAGTAGAGCATTGAAATGAGGGTAACGCGTGGTTCAAGCATTGTATAATTTAAGTTTTTTGAAAATTGTACTTTGAGCGGTATGGTAATACGCACTATAATAGATCACATTTAATTGCTTTACTTTGACAGGACATGATGTTGAGTTGTCTACGTGTGAGACGGCCTTATTTTGGCAATTATATATTTAATTTGAAAAATATTGTATTTTAGTAATTAACATAGATAAAACATAACCACCTGATCAAGATAAATCCCACGAATTCTGCGACATATACATAAACTTGAAATTATCTTATATCTTTCTTGTTATTGTTAATTTAGAAATCTGCGTTCCAATTAACTTGTTGGTATAATTTGGACTATTTATATTCAACAAACGGTCGGTTATTTAATAAGGAATAACAAGCCGTTAATTAGTTTATAGGTAGTAATTTAATTTCCCAAAGACGCGGGAATTATTGCAAATAGATCCATATGTCATAAGAGTCTCGGCACGTGCCTTCGTAAAATGGACGAACTAGGTATAGATATATATATATATACCTAGGTATATATATATTTATGTATACCTTTTCAACGAAGCCCTGTTTCTTTATATATTATCACTAGCTGAGCCCGCGACTTCGTCCGCGTGGAATTTAACTTTACAAAAAAGCTCGCTCCCGCGTTTGAGACCGCGCGACAGGACCCATTTTATAATTTTGTTATTCTAAAATAAAATTAGCCTAAGTTACTCCTTAAAACATCAGCTATCTGCCAGTGAAAGTCCCGTCAAAATCGGTCCAGCCGTTTCGGAGATTACCCGGAACAAACACACAGACAGACAGACAGACAAAAAAATATTAAATCGCGTTTTTGTTATGGGTGTCGTATGTACTTTCATATGCAATTAGTGAAAAGGTGATATTTTGATATTACAAACAGACACTCCAATTTTATTTATTTGTATAGATTATTACAAAATTCATGCCAAGCAAGTAGGTACCTTATCTACCTATATTATGAAGACTGCATATCTCTATCGTTTACCGGTGGTAGAGCCTCGCTAAAGCCAGTTACGGCTAACATTAGGGGCTATCTCGACTAGGGTAGTACCACCCTCTCACAGAAGAACGGCGCAAAGTATCTATTATAACTGCGTTTCGTACGATAAGCGAGAGAGCCGGAAATTGCAACCCGGCCATTTTCCTCTGTACCACAATTCTTCAGATCGGTAACTGCTTAACATCAGGCGAGTCGTAGTTTGCCGATAGTTTCGCTGGCCAGAATGTCAGGAATGTAAGTTTTGTTTCTTATCTCTCATATATAAAGAACAAGAACAGAGTGATTGTTTTCTTTCAGATTGTGTACGGCTACAGGAATCGAAACCTCGGTGTTACCTACTTTTGTTTTCATGCGGCAGCAAAAACTTTTTTCACGTTCTGTAACTGTTTAAATAATTACTCTCACGCAACATGAAAGTGTTTTACGAAAGCTATACTGTTTTCTAGATCTTAAATGCTATTATTCGTGATTCGTAGACCAGATTAGTATAACCACATTATACAAAGCTAAATTACAATCTGATATAGCGCAAAGTAAAATGCTCCGTAATCCTGAAACGTACAGAAGTCGTTCGTCATTGATATTAATGGCATTGCTGGCTTAAATAAATAAAATATATGCTTCGACTTACGATTATGTACTTGAAAAGAAATTGTAGCGATGGTAGGTTATCTTGGTTATGATAGCTTTTTTTACAAGAATTGCTGTCTAGCCAAAAACCTAGCTACCTTATACTCATACAAAAACATTATACGCTTTAGTTACTTTTTTATGGTTAGTTTAACGGCCCTAGGTACAATCCCGCTTTAGTCACCAATCCGCAATGTTGCCAACAGATCCGCCAAAAAAAGTATCCGAAACAAATTTATGTCTCCACGGGGACGGACAGTGGTGTCCATTACGCGATATCCTTGTTGATTTATTAGCGTGGATATCTCGACGTGAATAAGTATACAGTGTGTTTCAATAGTCCGAAATAACACTAGACGGTTTGGATGAGTATCGAGCAATGATTAAATGGCATACAATATGTTTTCCGCAAATTTACAATACTGTGTTTTTTTTTACTGACGCTTTTTTGAATATTGGCTACTACTAGAAAAAACACTACTGTCTTCAAGGCTATTAGATGTGTTCTACAAGAAAATAAAAGGAATTTAAGACAATACGATAGTTACGTATAGTCTGTCTTCTATATGCGTGTACACATAAGTTTGCACTTGAATTATTATTTCGGACTTCTGAAAAACCCTACAAAATGTTGTGAGGTCCGGTAATGAAATGTGGGAGTCGTACTCTGTTGGTCACATAATATTTTTGTTTATCGAACGACGCGTGGAGTATTGATTACGGATTTATCTTGAGGTATCTATAATTTAGGATCGCTGACTTGTAACCACAATGTAATAAGGTCTACGTTAGCTTGATTTGGTACTTATATCGTTTACAACTACCTACATAACATTAATAATGTGGCTAATAAGGCGTGAAGCAATCTTAAGCATTTCATTGTTGTAAACCGATGGTAAAATTTTATATATTGACGTGTTTAAAGGTTTTTATTTTAAACATTTCATTGTTAATTTTACTATACTAATTACTAGGTATGTGTCTTCCTAGATTTAGAATGAAAAAGAGTTATATAACCTCCAAAGCCTGAAGTATTTCATAATCAAAAACGTTAAAAAACAAATGTTCTAATTGACTTTGACTGTCTTTTGTTTTAATTTATTTATTGAGTATAAAATGTTCAACAATTTACATTAATCTATTGATTAGTAGACTCTCGCTTTCATAAATTGTTATGTGTTATTCCAAATTTTGAATTAGTTACTCATATTATTTATTATAGTTACTAGATTACTCTACAAACTGTATACCCCCAACATCGTTATCCAAAATTCGACGCAAAGTGAGCGAACGGAGCAACATGTGTTAGTAATATAAACCCTAATTTGTATAATTTGCTTAGCACTCAATTCCGAAATAATAATAAGCTTCGCTTGAGATATTGTAAGCTCCGCCGCGCCATATGTTTTGCGCCTGTGTCACCTACTAATTCGACTTTGATAAATAGGTCGCGATATTATAGGCTACCTTATACCCCTGGTGATTGTACCATTTGTTTTGATCTCGCTCGTAACTCGCCCTTGAAGTCGAACGGCGAAATCATATTATTTTTATTTCAAACAAACGTATTCTATAAAGCATTGTTGCGTCGAGTCAATGGTCATTTAATTACGTGTAACGAGTATAGCATTTAAATAATTGTAATAGTTATTTATTTACAGTCGCCTTACATCAAAATCATCAGTGATCAGCTATCACTCGCTAAAATGACTATAAAGAAAAATCGGCGGCTAGAAGCACAACTCGAATTTTGTAATTAGATAATTAAGTGAGATTTTTAAGATACACGGAATCGTACAACTATGGTAGGGGCTAACAATCTTATAATGTGGTTATTCACGCCTGTAGCATATGTTTAATGTTAGAGTGAATTTCAATTGATTGACACGACGTCTGGTTCCCGGCCTTAAGTACCGACATGTGTTTGTATATTGCTCTGAGTAATACATTACGGCTAATAAAATTTAATAAGCACTTACACGGATTAGTAAATAGAGACATTGTTCACTGATGTATTGGCTAATTGGAAATTTTGATACACACACGTTGAAATTTAGTAAACTAAGAATTGAACACAAAAGACGTAAATATTTTTAGTTCCTAACAAGCGTTAAGTCAAAAACATAGCCTGTCAAAGTCAAAGCGATTATTTCGTTTAGGCCTACGGGGGCACTTACAAATTGACTTACAAATTTTCTAATAATTACAAATAGTAGGTATTCGTGTAAATATGTCTAGTAGACAACATAATCGTCCCTAATAAAGCCAAAATTTTATATCCATGTTACTTTTGTAACTGTTTGCCCTAAAACTCTACCATGAGATTATACTTTCGATAGAGTTGCTATATATACTATTATTATGACAAATTCCTCGTGTCTTGGGTACCAGATACACTGTATATTTTATCTTACACTAGCGACCCGCCCCGGCCTCGCACGGTTATTTTTAATCAGTGTTTCTCTACTATATTATGCATGAATTGTAAAAATGTACAGTATATAAACATGTATATAAACCTTCCTCTAGAATCACTCTATCTATTAAAACCGCATCAAAACCCGTTGCGTAGTTTTAAAGATCTAAGCATACATAGGGACAGACAAACAGCGGGAAGCGACTTTGTTGTTTGTTTGTTTGTGTGTAATATGTAGTGATCTATTTTACGTAGACGCTATCAATTAGCAACTATAAACTGCATTGTAGAGCTATTAGGTATAGCAATGTTGTAAAATAACCGTATTGCATATTTTATTTGCTGGTAGAGCATTTAAAACACTAGGCGATCGAGTAACTTGTTCACCAACAAATCCGACGCTCGATATCACAAACGCATCAACATCGTACGCATCAAAAACGTCAAACAAAACCACTGATTCGAACTAATCTAATCACACAGCCGGCTTCCGTGGTACATTCTCACAGCACCACCGTACATTAAGCAGCTAAAGGCCAACAATGGGTTGTATAAGTTCATACTATACTGTGGGTGGTCGCCCGTTGCACCTCGCACAACGGATCACTCATAATGATAACTAACCTCTTTATCCATCACGTAATTCCAGTGAACAGTGTGCTAATTTTAATATAATACACCTCTGTTCCGTCTATCAATAAATAAAATGAATATAAACCGACCATTGTTGGTTATAAAAATATTTTATTTATGGAACACAGTAGCTTATCCTTTGACATATTCGCAATGCTGTGCTTTGAAATAAATAATGCACTTTTTTGTTGACATCTCCATCATCCGGTATGGTCTAGTGGCTAGGATACCTGGCTCTCACCCAGGAGGCTCGGGTTCGATTCCCGGTACCGGAAGCAACTTTTTTCGTATGCATTAATTTCATGCTTTACTTTGAATGATGAATCTTCCAGGCTTTGTATAGTTGTTTAATTTAGCCAACTACACGTCCCACATTTTTGGCTTGTTCCAAGAATATGAACCAATAATGTAATAATGTAACGCAACACTTACCCAAAATTTAACGGTTGCTATTAGATATTCGTTCAGAAATTATCGGATTTATGAATATTGATAATTTCTTTATCTAGATGTGCCGTGTTCTGTACCTCGTTTAGATTGTAAGCTGCGATAAAAGTAGATACGCATTATATTCGCGTGAAGAAAGATCACTACTGGCGTCATACTATCGCTCATCTTTCTAAGCGGTAAGCAAGAAAAATAGGAACAAAACCCGAGAGCTGATTACAGAGATAAAAAGTGAGAATTTGAAAAAGTTTTTGCGCCATCTTCCTTGGGAATAATTTCTCTTTGTTTACCTCTATTGTTGTACATTGCGTATTTACTGGCAAGGCGGAGATTAAAATGAATGGACTTTCTTTATCCGGTATCCCATCTAATCTGCGGTTTAACGACATGCTAAAATAATATCGTAACAGGAAGTATTATGCCCTTATCCTTTGTCCAGACTTTCATTAACACGATCCACAAAGTCCGTGCCTAAGTAACACTTGTGAGTGACTTATCTTTATTTTGGAGTATCTTTCACACTTTGGCGCTACATTAATTCCGGCTACAAAATATTCTAAAAACGTCTGCACTCCCATAAATTGTGTTAGACACATGAATGCATTATGCTAATGTATCCTATGATTTCCTGTTAATGTTAAGCTGAAATCGTGTTGAATTCTTTCGTTCGGAACAATCGTTCTGATTGTTACCTTTTTATAGAAATCGTTCTCGGAAACCAGATTCCGAAAAGTGAAAAATTTGCATGAGAAATTTAGTACCCTGCGATCAGTCACGGAATTTCTCACTCCTATCTCGAAAATATAATTTATATAGACCTTTTTGTAAGGGGACATAATTTAGTAGGGATTCTAAGAATGTCCATTCATTGAGATGATATAACGATATTAAAAATTCAAATGCCGCGACCATAAGGATTCCCAAATCCTTGATTAGTCATTAATAGGTTCTCGATTGTTAATCTTTATCCAAACGAAATATATTTCCAATCGTTTATTATTCCTCTTATTTATTGCATCGGTTCCCCAAACTTATCGGAATGTTTCATCATTTATTATTCATCATTAGATTCATTTGTTTTATGATTACCGACTTTTTATGTTGAGTCATTTGAGTGATGTCGCTACGTGTTATTTTAATGACGCTGCTACTACCGTTTGAATATTTATCTTTAGTAAGTTGTTTAAACATTGAATAAATCTCACACTGGTCGTAACTACCCATATTTATAATACTTTGAGGAAACTTTCTTACTGGGACCATGAAATTATAATAAGTATTTATCTTTTTACAGTGCTCCAAGTGAATACTGCATCAGTTAAATGTACCTACTCTATGAATAAATAATGATTACAGCTAGATATTGAAAATATCGAGCATTTAAACCTGATTTCTCGCGAGCTAGCGCGTCAGTATGTAAATCTTTATCATTAACTGCACGCATTTCCTCTCTCAGACCTGTTTTGTTATTGCCGACATCTTTCGCCGCATCTAATGTTTGCATTACACCGGCTGGATATTCAACTATTTATACACCAATCAAAATTATCAAGTAAGCAAGCTTTCATGTAATGTTTATTTATCAATTTAGTGATTGGCCTGCCATGTTATGCCATTACCGAGACGTCATGCAAATTTACTAGAGTGTCTGTAGCTGTATTTTGTTAAATGAATGAATCTAGTTCCCATTTGAAATTTAACATACATGTATACAGGGTTTCTCAAAATACAAAAATAATTATTTCATTACTCATACTCGGAAAGTAGGTCTGAAGTTGCCTGAGGAGCGGGTTGAAAGTAATACTTTTCCGCCCTAGGGAGAATCGCTTTCAACTGACAGCTATCAAATTATTTAAAAAAACTAGTTCCATTTTCACATTTCTATGGAACCATGTTCAAACTTTTTCTACAGTCACTCAATTACAGCGCGATGTAAAATTGAAATAACATAAAGTTAAGTATTAATTAAAGAATATATATTTTAAAATGACTTAATTATAATTTATATTCAACAATTTCTTTAAAATAACATAGATTTGGGCAAAATATTTAAAGATGAAAATGAATAATAATGGCTAAATAATGAAGTTGGCCGGCCAACGAAACAAAAAACAAAATAGGCGGCAATCCGATCTTCATTTTTTGTATTTTCGAGTTGTAGAGTATAGTTCATACATCCTTGTATTATTTCTTTAGCTAATACATGTTTTTAATTTTTACTTTCCTTGTATTCGTAATGAAAAGCAGTGTTTACCTCGGGTGAAAGACACACGGTTACATTCACCCCTTGTGTAACAATGTATCTATTTATGTAATGTGTCTATTTATGTTTAATACGGTAGCTGATATGTAGATACCTAGGTAGATACAGACAATTGGTAGTTACGAATAATTGTCTGTCTTCACCTTGGTGTCTATGATAACTATCATGTTTGATGAGTTAGGTGCCTTTGAATATGTGTCGCAACTGATGTCGCATTGTCGCGACGCAACACCACAACATGTTGCGGCTTTAGAACACATTTAATGGACAAGAAAACAGTGTTATCACATTTTGCGTTCGAAGTTCAATGAGAAAATTACAGGCAAGTACTATTTAATTCAATACCTGATACTTATCCAAACCTCAGGTTATTTCGTAATTTTGGGACATCCTGTATATTTATTAATTCTCATGTTTCATTGAACTGTGCAAAAATGATGCCATTACACCTATAACTATACTACACCTTCTAGAACAGAGGTGGCTTATAATGCTCCTGTTATTTGAAAATACCGATCGGCTGTGAACTACACTACATCAGAAACATAGAGAATGTTATATTATTGTTCCTATTGTATTAAGCGAAAAATATTTTCACGCCCTTAAATCTTATTCTTCGACTATTTGACTAATGTGCGACGAAAATCACGGTTCGATGTCTTGTCGCGCACGCCACGCGACCTATTCATCACTCCAATACTTATTTTTTTGGAAACAACAAAAGCGCAGACGCTAAACACCTCCATTATTACATTCGAAATAGACAAAGCAACTTCGTTCGAGACAAAAGGGACAAATAAAAGGTTGTCGCCATTCATTTATATGATTCTGACATTTGTAACGGTGCATCCTTTGTTGTACGGACTGAACAACTTAACCCCGTGGAGGCGAAAAATCAGCACCCAGCGTGCGTGCGTCGGTGAACGAAATCATACAAAGGAGTAGTTTATTCATTTACGTGTTTCGCTTTCGGTATAATTTCTATGAGATCGAGGTCCAATTAGTAACGCTGCAGTGTCACCTGAGCCGAAAGACGGGACCTCACATCGAACAAAGATTTTTATTTTGGTCCCGAAAACGACCATTCACTACTTACAATAAAATATTGTGCATTCACATCGGACCCCACGGGTCTACGTGGGACCCACCGATGTCTGTTTTTTATGTTCATACCTCAGATTATAATTGTGAGATATGATGCTCCTGTAATTATTTACGGCCTTAATATCTCGAGGACATAATGCATGACCATGTAATGCCTATAAACTATGCCTACAGACAACACCACCTACACGCGAGAATAGAATCGAATCGTTGTTGCCGCTATGAAATGTTTGTAAACATTAAACGAGACATTGACCAGTTTGAGAGTAATACAAATATCTCGACGTATAGTTAATTGAGGAAGTGTACAAAATGTAGAGGTCATTACGAAGAACATTTTCAATTAAATTGTCACTTACATTGCATATCTTGAAACGTAACAAGGTCTTACATTTTACGAGGTGCTAGGCGCCGTTGCATACGACCTCCGGCTTCGAGCGGTCGTAACCGTCTACAATCGGCCGGAACGAGCTCTTCGCACGAACAGCACAAACTAAATCTAACACACTTACCATTCACTGGCAACACCCAATAATAAAGGGGGAAATCATTGAAAAATATTGGACCATGTTCAACGGCAGCTCGTAAAGTAAGCCGAGAATAATCTAGAGCGCCGCGCGTAATGGATCCTACAGTTTACGACGTGCTAAATTCTCCACGGTATGGATGAAGTAATGTTCATACTTCATAACACTGAACTGTGTCAAGAATGAATTTCAAAGTTCTTGACACGTTGCCCCGCCCGCCCTAGATTTAGGCACCTGACATTTAGAAGTTTTAGCACTACGGTAACTGGATAAAGAAAAACTCCCAAAATATTTTCATGTATTTAGGAAGTAATATTACGTTATACGTATAGTTCTATAGCTGAATTCAATTTTAAATTCACCCCTTTGGAAGCAAGAAAGGAAAAAACCCTTGTGATTCGTTGTTGCTTGATTTTAACATCCCGCTGGGTGTCGTTGTCGATAGGCGTCGTCTGTACAAGACACACACAGCGCTGCCACAAAGCGAAGGAAACGCTTAACGCACACATTCTGAAGATCAAAGAACGCGCAATCTGTGTGAAAAAAAAAATAACATTTTGGTCCCAAAAGGGCGGACCCGTTTACGCGACCCAATTCACGCGAGCGATTCGGACGACGAAGAAATTGAATTGGAGCCAAACCGAACAACAAATTCAAACGCGTATCGAATTGTTTTACGTTTGACGAATTCGCATTTGGAAAATTTTAAATTGGCAACAATAGGCCATAATGATGCAGGACCGTTTCTTTGTCCGTATCAGAATGTTGTAGGGCACAAAGAATTCGCGGTATGGACTTTACCTGGCGGATTTTGCTTTTTAAATTTCGACCCAGTATCGATCGTGTTGCGATAGTCGGAATAAAGTGGACTGAATTCGTTTTTTATGAGACCGTGTCGCCGAATTCCCTCCACGCTCTCGACGGTAACAATGTTAACATTCTTAAATTAATTCGGATACATTCATGAACATTGTTTGCATTACATTTAATTAACATTAACCTTTTGATAAAACAGATTATGCACGTTGTGGTTTGTAAGTGTATACGACTCTATACGACTACATTAATCATTACTTAAGGTTCTATTGTCAAACACTATTTGATACTGGCACGCAGAATGCACTATGGAAGTCCCGCCCTCCGAAGTAAAGAGAAAAAAACTGTTACCGTTTGTCAGTCAGACAGTCAGTTACCAAGAGGAAGTTACAAATGTGTGTGTTTTAAACGCATGGTAGTGTGTGTAATGTCTTATTTAGTGATGTAATATATGTTTATGAAAATATTGGCATTCTGCACTCCTTCTCTATATAAACTATAAGTGTGCCAAACTTCATACTTCTCCGTCCGCGCAATTCTCGTAAAAAGCGTTACAAAGTTTTGCTTCACGTATTAGTATATAGAGAAAATTGCATCCAATATCGCTGCACATATTCTTAAGGCGTTATCACGCGTCTATCTACCATTTGTTAGTGTCTCGTTCAGAAAATCACATCTGCTAAACTTTATTGGCTTACCTTTCGACAAAAGCCAAGTTGATGGAGGCGCGTATCAAATCGGCCGATTCAACGCGCTCCTTAGCGCAGCTGGTTCGGGCGAAGCGAATTTGTACCATTTATTGTTCAAATCTTATGCGTTATTTATGGAAATTCGAAGTCATTTTGCTACGCTACCCGTAGGCTTTATCGAAAGTGTGTCACCTTGCCTAGAATTAGTTACGCGTTCCCAGCTGATGCGTGCTTTTTGGTTGTAATCACAAATTGTAGGTTTGTCGTCTATCATTTACTGCACGTATTGTAGTCAAGATTGATCGATACGTATATTTGTTTTGAAACCTGATCAATTCTTCATAGTATTTCACTCAAATTGGATTCACACATTATGCTTTTAATAAGTACTACTCTTATATTTACTTTTTTTCCAAATAAAAGGTTTTGCTTATATGAAACAAGTATCTACAATGCAGCATAATAATTAACTAGGTATGTGAACTTAAATATAAATTACGCCTCACACTAAAAGGTTACATAGATGAGGTAATTTCTTCTTACATGCGCTCGCATTATCCTCCAGTGAAAGCCGTGGAAATGTTCTGCCAAGTTCTCATCTGCCACCTTATTACGTCGGGCATCCGACACCGACGCTTCGCCCGTTACATCGGCCGCGCACATCGCAGACCAGAGTTTTTTGCCCCACGGTAGCTGCACCGATTTGATTGCTCCACTTTTTGCTCTCCTTTTCAAATAAACCGAAGTAATTGTTTGTTTTAAGTCCCGTAGATTGCGTCCGCAGTACGGATTTGTTACAGGCATCGTTAGAAAATGAAGTCTTCAAAACGGTCGAATGACTCCGACTTTCCGACGTAATCTCCTATTAAAACGATTTCTCGTGCAATACGGTTTGTTCTTACCGGAGCAGTGTTTTGATTTCAAATGTGAAATTAATTCTAAATTACTCAGCGACGTTTGCTTTTTGCTCCGGAGCAGGTAACAGGAAACGGGTTGTCTGACGTTAATCCCACAGGTGGGTGTCTGTGTGCGTGCCGTGTTGTGTAATCAGAGCTGTGAGTGCGTGCTTGTACTGTGGACGTCGTCTGCTTTTTATGCAGTTGAGAATCGAACGCCGGGAGCTATTAAGTATCGTTCGACTAATCACATTATCGCTCATCTCTTTTACACTGCTCATTAAAGTTGAGAGGGAAGATCCGCAATCTCTGAGTTGGTATGGACTGCGATATCATGATATGTACCCACTCGTTCATCAGATCGCAGCAATGTTCAGAATGAATCTTTATGATTTAGTTCCCCGGAGGCTGGCTGCTTGAAGTTTCTCAGGCTACCAGTAACAGGTTTGCTTCCGACATGACTATATAGGGTGTTCACATTTGCACCTCATATTTTCTAGCGAACAAGACATGACAGGGTTTCAAAGAAACCATTCTGATTTATGTCGTTAGAAACAACGATCCACAATCAATAAACGTGATCGAAAATTCTACCGAATAAATGGTCAACAAAATGTTTTATGACTCGCTTTTTTATGAATAATAAATATGTCGGATAAAATACCTATATTAGCCTTTATTAATTATTTCGTCCATTTAGCAGACGAGTCCTGAATAATCCTCAAAACGCGCAGGTGATTAAGGTCCGTTGGTATCTGTTTCCACATCAATGACGTGGCTAATCCTGTGTGAAGGCGGTTGGCTGTGACTGAAAGCTGTCAAGGGAAGATTATGGAAGTTCAGGGGACTGTAATCCTTGTCTACTCCACTGTCTCTCAGATAGTATTAATGAGAACATTATCTGAAGGAACGTGGTCGAAAATTATATTTTTTAGCCCAGCTGAGCTAAATGCTTGTAGAGTGGGCACATGTCACGTGGCAGGTTCGGAACCCGGAACCTCTCGGTTACAATGGCCACTAACCCCTAGGAAATCGAATCTATCGTATCTAAGAATCTACTCTATTGTATTGTCAATCTGATAGTGTTGATACAATATTTGGTAATCTCGTTTTTATGATTGCAATTAACTTTTAGGAATACCAAAATAAAGAAGAGAACAAAGAACATATACATACAGCAAAATACAAGGAATGCATTGTTTTTTTAATTACACACGATTTTCGTTTTGGAGAAATCTATTATCTAAATAAAATTAGACGATTATAAAACCCTTATAAAAGAAAGATTCCAAGCCGCTCGAGTGTTTACTCTATAATTAAAATAATGGCCCTAATTTGGGTAATTTCTAATAGATTCCTTTTACCTGCTTTGACTGATTTGCTAATGGACCTGATTCTCGTAAGTTTTTAAAAACAAAAAACAAACGCGGTTGTTATCCCAGCTTTGTTGTTTTAACGATTAATAGTACATTGTTACATGAGTGGTGAAAGTTACTTATTTTGTCCCGAGACGGGGTTTGGCGCCCGAGCGTAGCGAGGGCGCTAATAGTTCGAGGGACAAAATAAGTCTTTCACCCGAGGTAAACACTGTGCTTTTCATTACGAATACAAGGAAAATAAAAATAAAAACAGGAATTGGCTTAAGAAATAATACAAGGAAGTATAAACAATACTCTAAAACTCGAAAAAAAAAAATCGGATTGCCGCCTATTTTGTTTTTTTTTTTCTTTGGCCGGCCAACTTCATTATTTAGCCATTATTTTTCATTTTCATCTTTAAATATTTTGCCCAAATCTATGTTATTTTAAAGAAATTGTTGAAAATAAATTATAATTAATCATTTAAAAAAAATATTCTTGAATTAATACTTAACTTTATGTTATTTCAATTTTACATCGTGCTGTAATTGAGTGACTGTAGAAAAAGTTTGAACATGGTTCCATAGAAATGTGAAAATGGAACTAGTTTTTTTTTTATAATTTGACAGCTGTCAGTTGAAAGCGAAACTCCCGGGCCTGAAAAGTATTAGTTTCAACCCGCTTCTCAGGCAACTTCAGACCTACTTTCAGAGTATGAGTAATGAAAAAACAGTTTAGTGTTTGCCTGCGAGAAATATGCTGATAAGGGTTGTTGAGAGACGGCTCAGTTCAAATTAATTTGTATTTTCTTCTTATCGGCCCATAAAGTCACACAAAAAACAGAAAAGACCTTCTTCATAAACACCAGTCGGTGTCGTTATGACCTACTAAAATATTTTTCGCTGTTTTAATAAACAAAAGCAGTGAATCCAGTTATGTATAAAATAGAACTGAATTGTCATACAAATAGGTTAGTAGTTTTTTTTTATTATTTAATGAAACGTAGTGATGTAGGGCTATCATGAATTAAAATAAAATTAATTTACCACATTGTTATGGTAACTTTCATGTTTAGAACGTACAAGGCACAATACCAATGTTTATAGTGAGTAAGCTTCAAGAAAAAAACATGTAAGGATTACGCAATGAATTATTATGATCGTAAATTTATTTTAATATCAACCCCTTCGGTCTGTGAATCCGCAAACTGGATCGTAACAAAGGTGGGATTTGGTCGACAAAACGGTTTATGATTTTTATCGTGATACATAAAAAATATCGTACGTATTATGATGGCACACAAATAATAATATAATACATACAACGGATAAAGTTGATTTTTATCACCATACGTATGGTAACATGAGTATAGTATGGAACACCGAAATTAAGTTGGCTGAACCATATTTTAATATGAATGAAATGATTACTAATCAATAGCTACCTACAACTCATGCTAATTTTAGGAGACCTGTTGACACAATGGCTCTTTGATTTTTATTTAAATAAAATAATTTTAAATTCTATTCACCTCTCTACTATCAAGTAACAATTCCAAAAACCCCACTCAATCGTCCCGACCACAAAAAGGTGGATACCCTGACATTAATCCGACGAATGCCGAACAAATTCTCGTCATGTTCGTCCAAAAACTTACGGTAACGACATAATGACAGCGGCCGCGTCGTCTATAAACCGCGTCTCTATCCCCCGATAGTCCTGGATTAATGTCGATTTAATTAAACCTGTATAATTTTGACCCGGGAACGTGGAAGAGGATTTGATCGGAGAAGGCAATTTTTAAAAACTAAATGTTATTTTCTTAAAGTACAGAACTATTTTGAAAAAAAATCCTAGCTTTAGTATTTTTTGTGTTTATTCTAATAGGTACAATTTTTTATGTAGTTTATTAGACTTTATTAGACATTTTTTTTTTCGATACCTATATTTTGATCGAATCGAATGGTTTTTTTTTAAAGATTACAAGCAATGTGAGTTGATCACATTACTAGTATTCCCTTTAACACTTCCAGTAAGCTAATGCTTGTGTCAGGAGTAGGCCCACGTCAATAGTTTAATGGCCAGAATGGGGATCGAACCTGGAACCTCTCGGCTTACGAGGGCAGTCCCTTTAACCACGTGGCTATTGACGCTTTAAGGTAAAGTGATAAAAAAAATACAAATATAATGTGCTTACTTCTTATAAATTTAATACCTACATCAATAATTACACCGAAGGTTTGTACTACAAGTTACAACACATCCAAACATAACATTTTCGAACATCGGCCCAGAGCCGAAGGTTGCGTGGGCAACCCTCAAAGAAAAAGGTCCGTTGTAGGCGGGCCGACTTTATCAAATTACAACCTGTGCCGTTTTGTGTGCCGACAAAGGCACCGATATTCCTTAGCCCACCTTTTGAGCAATAACTGTGATGCGAGTCAAAGCTTTTAACTTTAAATTGACGCGTGACTTACTTAAACCTTGTATGTAACTATGTACCTACAAATAATATTTAAAACTGTTGATTGTATGAAGACACTTAATGCCTTAATAAGTTTTAGGTGTACCAAGTACCAACAAGTCTTGTAAAATGTTTGATATTCGTTTGTTATTTTTCGTTGCGACTTGGTCACAGAATTATAATTATAATTATGTGCGTCGAAGCGCTCATATTATTCAGGGTGTTCATTAAGTTATTTTTCCATCCACAACCTAATAAAATTTACACTGAACTTTGACTGTAGTCTGTGGCGTGATTGTGTATATTTTTGGCAGCTCAAAAATCAGGGATGACATCACGAATCGGTGTATATGTTTAGACAGTGCCAACCAGGGGCAAAGAGAATACAATACTACGTACCAGGGGTAAAGATAAGCATAAAATAACTAGTCAAACATAATTTAACTTTAGCAACCACAAATTACCGCCAATTTATGTTATTAGACCTCATTTCCTGCGCAGAAAACTTTTTCAAGCCAATTTGATTTCGGCAAACATTTTTTGCTACTAAAGCCCAATTATAATGGGCACAATATCACGAGAATCCCTCAAAATTTAAAATAAACAACTCAAAAACTATTAATATAACACACAAAAACCTTTCACACCCAATTCTGGGTGTTATTAAAGTATAAAGAATCTCCAAATTCCTTATTAAAACAGAAAACGCCTACAAAAGTCCTTTATACCTGTAATATTTACAAGTATTATTGATTTATACCCCAAAATTAGAGCTAACCTTATGACTTATTAATAAGATTTAAAATCCCTTGTCGGATGATTTTGTTACTGCATAGATAAATTGGTACCTATATTTTGTTGACCTAACGCTTCATCTTTACCCTGTGAAGAATTATGATTAGGCTTCATGTACACAAAATGAGATTGCAAAGCGAATCATTTAAGATTTTTTTACTTAAGGCTAAAGCTCCCATCTAGCCCGCGAAGTTCAAATTTTCTGAGGTTTTTTAGATATTTTTCAAAACAGACAATAATAAAAGGCACATTTTACAAATACATATACGCGGCAAAGACCGTGTGCAGTGCATTTATTAATATATCCAACTTACTCTAAAACATTTCAAGAACGACAGCTATCCAGATAATCTGGCAATTTTTTATATTTAGTGATTAACTAGTATCATATCCACCGTGATAATATTTAGAGTAAAATAAATGTATTAATAAACGCACTGCATACTGAGTTTGTCGCAAATCATAAAATGTTGTCTTAAATGTTTTCAGATTTTGGATAAACTATAAAAATACTCGAAAATTTTGAATTTCGCGGACTAGACACGCGCCTTCACCTTAATAACATTTTTTTAAGATATAATTTGTGGCTTATTATGTTGAAAATATCCCCAAATGAAAGTGAGTCGCTTCTAAGGTAATAATGATTCCAATGACTTAATTATATTTACAATAATGTCCGTGAAAGAATTTAATTACATGCAGTCAAACGTTTAACGCAGTACATTATAGCGGTTTCGTAATGATTGAAAAGCAATCACAGCCGTAAAATGTAAACAAAAACAATTAAGACTGAGTTATACAGTTATGGTCATTAGATACCTATAAATAAAATGAGAAAGTCATTAGTCTAACAAATAATGCCATAATGTTGCCTTGAACTTAACGTCAACAAAAATAATGGTGCTATCACAAAAAAATAAATAAACACCTGACAAACACTGTTTATTTCATTTGCTAGTATCATTTAACTCATATTTATCACTCGTTTAACTATATTGCAATAACACGATAAGTATTTTCTTTTTCAGTTAATTATTTAATTAAGCAATTGAAATAAAACAATAACTAAGCAATTGTTTAAAAAATACTGCAGGTGGGCAATCCACTTTACTTTGATATCTTAATTACAAAAAAAAGTTAGTATCGACAAATGTATTTCAATACAATATGAATTGAAACTTTGTATGTTGGCTGATCCTCTAGCTGTTCGTTCGTGTCTTTTATCGCCTCGCATCTCGCCAATGTATAATTCCGTCCTTATCTAGCTAGGTTTTACAGTTGTATGCCCATCAAACATTCCGAAACAACTCCGTTAATGCACAAAACACACATTGTATGCATTTGTGATGATGCACATAACATATGAATGCACGCGTGCACACACTCACCCGGTTTCACGAAGGTCAATCAAAATCTCTGATTAATCAAAAAAACAATTAAAATGACCATGAATACTCTTTAATCGATTAGAGAGAATTATGCAACAATAAACTAATTAACCTTATTTTTGAAAATTGATTGGTTAGTTATAAGCATAAATTATTCAAGTGCATAACGTTCTTATATTAGCTTCTTGTACATTTTGTTAAACTTATTAACCGATTTAACAGTTGGTTAAGTTGATCACCGTTCCGGAAACTGTACGTAAATCGCTCCACCAGACGTGTCTATGCCCACTGGGTTGTTTAGTACTACTTTGATGTGTCCATTTTATTATTATTGAGGACTTTCTACAAATCTTTATTGGGCATCTATTGGGTTGTAAATGTTTATCGAGCGTGATCTGGTTTTAAAGTCTCTTAACTTGAATTGTAAAATTTACGGTTCTACATTTTTAAGCAATTTAATTCATCTTTTCAAGATTAACGATTTAACAAATTATTTATTGTGCGACTAAGTGCCTAGTTCACTAACGCACTAACGGACTGTTAATATCCTTGGTTAACTGGGCCCTAAATATTATATCGAGAAGAACCTAAGTGTAAATTTAAATGTTTTAATATAATGTTACAATTTAGTCTTCTCTAGCTAATAACTCGGTAGCATTGATTAGTGGCTAATAAACCAAAATTAATTCCCAACTCGTAAATAATGTTTGGGTTTATCACCCAAGTGGGCGCACGCAATGTTCGCGTCGATAACAACTTGCATTATGAAACACTTGCACCTGTATCGAACACGCGATACCCTAGCTAATAGTTCGCCTTGATGTAATTCGAAAATATACGATTTCGAAGCACACGATCATTTATTCTAAATACAGTGGCATAGGTGTTTAAATTGTGGGACTGGTTGATTACCAGAGGCTTATTACGTCATAGTAAAGTAACTTTTTACATGCGTCGTCTGTTTATGTCTATTGTATTTCTACAATTTGTCAAAAACCAAAGCGAGTCGTGATCTAGTTTAGCAACCCATAAACTTCACACATTAATTTTATTATCACCTCATTCCAAAGTCACACGTTATCGCTATATTAACATAAATATGACCTAAAACAGACAGCGTGAAACAAAAAAATTAAATGCTAACCAAACAACAGCGGAACGGCCGCGGACATGTTTTTATTAGAACAATTTCATTCAACTCTGTTGAACATCATAAAAGGAAGTTTACTCAAAGCATTCTAAATTTTTTTCGACAAAAAAACATCGAGTTTCATTATGTTTTATCTGACAGCCCACATGATACGGTTCAGTATTAATTAAACACACCGCGCTGGACTCCATGAATTATCATGAGGTTAATAGTCACCAATGAGCTTGGAGTAATTATGTAGATGAAGCTCTTGTGCGCGCGCGCAAGTGGTGGGGGAGGCGCGCGGTCTGCCCGCGCGGCCAGATGTCAAAGATTAACTTTGTGTAGAGCCGATAAGATATAAATAAAATAGAGTCTTAAAAGTTATTTTAATACTATGTATCTTAGCTAGTATATAAGTATATTAAAGTTTTTTGAATGTACTAAGAAAAAAGAAAAATCTAAGGAATTCAATTCAACTAAATACTTCTAATATAATCATTACCAATTCTTTTCATAACTTAAAGGTAAACTGCACCTTGATATTGCAAAATTAAATACCATAATAATTAATGAATGTACTCGTATACATAAGAAATAGTGGGGATTTCGTAAAATTTATTACTATAATCAAGCAAGACTTTAAAGGCAAAGAACATTTAACTAGGTAAGTATATATAGTATCGATCTATTATCTACCACATTTTCTATAATGGCTGTGTTAAACCGTTGGATAAAAAAATTCTTGTAAAATGTCTAAAAATAGTTTTCTACGTCTCTCCTAATCTTTGTCGAGCGCCCGCGCAGGAGGGCGGGCCCAATGCGATGCTTCTCGCGCATCGCTCGCGTGCCGCCGCGCCGCCGCCGCGCCGCGCGCGCCACCCAAGCACCGCTACCGAACGCCCTGAGATACCCCACTGACGAACACTCACAACACATCGAGTGCTTACGTCACTTATCCTTACATTGAAGCTATATTCGTCTTTGTCTTTTGTACGATAAACTCGATTGATTACCGTTGTAACGCGAGAGATTTGGGAACGAGTTTTGTTTATTGCCAACCAATGCATACTTTGTAGAGCTTTTAATAACATTACTAACTCTCAAAGTGGAGCTTAAATACTTAAGTAGGTGTCCATTTTAGCCATTTGCTAGTTATAAAAAAATGCTTGAATGAGATCACAGTGTTTTCTTGAATAAAATATGCATTCTGATGTCCAGATAATAATTATTTAAAATAGGAGCTTTTACCCGCACCTTGATGAGCATATTTTCTAGATAACAAAAACAACGCCACCTACCAGGTCTAACTGTAGCTTATAACCATCTATGTGACCACATAAATACGAATAATAATATCAAAATCAGTCAAGCCGTTTAGGATGACAAGAATTACGAACTAATGCACACCGGAATTTTATATATAAAGATTATGATTTACACTTGAGTTATACAAACAAGGAAGGATTATTAAGCCAAAAAAATATGCAGTAAAATATTTCCTATTGCTTTTCTCGAAAGTTATGCAATTGCAGCAGCGTTCTATCTTCAAGTCAACTCACCAGAATTTTTCCTAACATCAGATAAACCCCATGTCCATACAAGACCACCTAGACTGACGCAGGTGCCTCGATGAAGGCATTACGCTGAATCGGCCATTATGATTAAACTGAATTGGCCCTAGTCTATGTTTGCAATCTACTTGAGTAGTTACAGCCCCCAGGGTTATTGATTAGCAGTTACTGTACTTAAATGATCACTTACTGTGATAGCCCAAGTTATAATTATAATGTGAACGTGCTTTGAAGTTGGAGCGATAAAAGAGAGGGGCTTTGATCGACTCTTTGATTGAGGCTTAGTGCGAAATTGACTAGAGAAGTATTGCAATATAGTAGTTTTAGAAACTAATTGCAACAAATAACTAAGTCATTTTTTATTGCATTAATTTGGTATTTATATTTTACTGAAATGGTTACGCAAAATGGGCGATCATTGCTCATGGTCAATAAATAATCTTTGGTCAATAATACACCCGGATATACCATGTGTCACAAGTTAATGACCAATTTTTGTGACATTTTTTCTTAGAAAATTTGTGCAAAATTAAAACATATTTTTCTTTTTCTAAATTACTTCCTGTTTATGTTCGAAATAACGGTAAAGTCTCGAGTTCAGCTTTATTCATTCTATAATTGAAATTCAAAGTTAAAAGTTTTTTACTCTGTGATATTCGCACACCAATTACATAGGAATACCATTAAATGTTTTACATTTTAACGTCGCGATAACTTTCTATAAGCGTACTCACACGATTTAAAACAACCTTTTGATATAAATGTATACCTAATTATACGTTTTAGTAAGTTATGTAAGTTTGTTTAATTTGAATTTATTGAATAATTTATTAAAGGTATGTACATATTATATAATTAAATTAGGAAATGATCTATTGTAAACATAAATATTAATAATAAATGATCCGGATACATGTGTATTATAAAAATAATATACCGCATATTTTTTATTTCATGTAATAATAAAACAATTTAATTATATTTTTTGATGCACATGCCAAGTCCAATAAATTCGAGAACCGTCAAAAGGTGTTTCTTAGACCCGTATAAATAAATCTATCTCAAGTCTTAGAGCGATCTTGAGTAGGTACTTATTTGACATGTCATTTTGTACTGGGATGACATAATTCAAATTCAAATTCAAATTGAAAGTGTTTATTTTGTTTAGGCCTACGGGGGCATTTACAAATTGTCAATTTCACTTTTTTTTTTCTTATATGTACAACCGGATCGAAACGCGACCTCGACTGAGAAGATCCGGCAAGAAACTCAGCGGGCTTGTCTTTTTACGTCTTTTTGTTTTTTAATCGCCAGTTGCTTATATTCAATAATTACAAAGGGTAGTAGATAATATTAATATAAATATTATAATATAATGACATTTCCAAGGTCGCTCTCCCACTTGTGATGGATTTATTAATACTAGTCTTCGATTTGGAGCACTTTTGGCATTATTATTATTCTTCCTAACCATTTGATAAGAACTCAAAACAAATGAAGAATTCATTTATCGAAGCGGGTGGTCAATCTTGGTGGCTGCTCGACAGTCAAAACAAAACATGTGTTCGATACAATCACATACCATCCACATTTGGCAACAAACCGGTGTCACCTTACTATTTCCATTAAACCATTCGCGGTGTAAGCGATCAGACCTCACAGGATCAGTGGTCTACCACTATGTCATACCACGTGATACACTTTACATTGTAAACTGGAACTCTATTATCTTACCTAGCGTCCGTAGAGACGACTTCTCTATAGAACATGTAGAGCGATTTAGTACCTACCCCCATCTACCTATTAATATATATTCTAGTAATTGATAAATCGCTGTGGCAAATGAGTTTCGAATACGAAATTTTAAAATCGAAGCGGAGATAATTTATATAAGAGGATAATTATATAAGTTCCCTTAATCCGTCTTAGTACGCGTCCCATGCAATTACTTTGAATAAAAACAATAGACATACGATTACATACAATAAAATAAATTTGCATCAATCGTAACCGTTACAACCTACATCAATTGTATTGTAAAGCAGTTTCATTTTCGCATTCCGTTTTGGGTATTGTATGAATATAACATGTCACTTCGAGGTGTGAATGGAATGCCAAGTTAAAATACAATTATACGTTTGTTTCATACGATGATGTACAAATCATAAATCATTGCACTGTCTTATTACGTCGACGACGATATATATATTCTCTTCTATCCTAGTACCTATATCTAATATAAATGATTACATTACTAACTTTTTTTAAATTAAAGCTGTTTTAAAATTATTTTTGTATGTTTTGAGCGTCGCGGAAGAACTACTGAATCGATTTAATAAAGGTTTTAACATTGTTATATCCTAGACAAGTAAAAGGTTAAATTCAAAAGATGCAAAAAGGTGCAAATCATCACCGCTTCTAGTAATTCATAGGACTCTAGAATTCAACTTAATTCCAAATACTCATAGCATCATCTTCAACGTATACCACTAACAATGTTCTAAACTAATAGAATACCAGTTTCCCATATAAACGGGATCCCAGCGGATATAGCGTCCGTTACATAGAACAGTCTCGTATGTGAAGCGTTTGTGCAAATTGCATAGGTCCACAGTACGTCATAACGGGTACCGTCCACAATGGCTGCGACACTCCGGAAGGCCGCATTTGTGAAGATTGTTATAAGTGGTATAAACTCGAGTGAGCGTGGCGATCGGCATGTATAAATATGTGTCACCTTATATGGCCGTGTTGGGTGTATGTTAACATCGGTAGTTTATGGATGGGTGTTGAATGGATGATTGGTTCAAGTCATTTGGAGATCAACGGACTGGCAACTTTCTTGAACAAAACATTAAGAACAAACATCGTACCTTGCGATGGTGATTTTTTTAAGATTACTGTCAATTTGAGATTACCACTTTACTAGTATTCTCGTTAGCACCTCCAGCTCAGCAAATGCTTGTGTTAGAAGTAGGCTCATGTCAATGGTTTAATGATCAGGTTCAACCCGGAACCTCTCAGCAACAAAAATTGCCCCTCTAACCACTACGCTATTGACGCTTTTACGCTACCTTAAAGATCTTTTTATGTGGTGATTGAAATGGTAATGGCTAGGACACATAGCGCGCAGAACTAATAGCTTTTGAGACGCAAAGGTTCTGAAAAAATGGAAGCGAGTCAGAGTATCGTGATGTATGAAAGTCATTGGACGAGTCCAACGTTTTGTGGCTTCTCAATACTCGAATAGGGTATTAATGGCCAAGCATTACTTTAAACCAGTGGTACTCGATGTACATCAATTAGTCAGTGGACTTTCTATTCAATCAAGAAATTGTTCGACGCGCCGATCCATTACGACCAAGTAAGGATCCAGCATTTACTTAGTACTGGCGTTAAAAGGAGTTATTTCTGTTTATGCAAATCCCATGCCTTATAAATATTTGTAGGAACTAGTCTGATACAACATTAATAATAATTGATATCATACTTATATTATAAAGAGGAAAACTTTGTTTGTTTGATTGTAATGAATAGACTCCGAAACTACTGAACCAAAATTTAAAAATTATTTCACTGTTGGGAAGCTACACTATCCCCGGGTGACATAGGCTATAATATATTTTCAAAAAAATTAGGGATCCTTACTAAAACTCGAATAATGTAACCGCAATGTACCCGTGCGAAGCCGGGGCGGGCCGCTAGTGTATTATATAGGTGTGATGGATCATTATCCACATCTATTGAACGCAATCCAAATTCGAGCCGTAAATACTGTCAAACAAAAAAACGACAGATATAACGACATCTCAAACAGCTAGTGTTACTTTAAAATTGGACATACTTTTGCAAAATAGAACCAACCCACACACACTACTGCAAACTAAAACCAACCTAGAACCACTACCACAAGGTTGGTTTCGGTCTACGGCAGTGCATGTGGGTTGATTCCTTTCTGCAAAACGTTATCCAATTTGTGTACTGTTTCATTTATGACGACTTTACATTTTGACTTCGGTGGCTCATCGGTGATAGACCTAAGCTGTAGTCAACTGACTTCAGTATATACTAGGTGAAACAAAAAGGGTATACTATTTTTTTTGCAACTTAACTTTGTAAATCTAAAACTATCGGCTTTGTGGGAGAGTTGAAGTACTAAAGGTTTTGTAGACTTGTGAAATCTGTCAACAGCGGTATTCCTATAACACCTTTTGTTTTTCAAATTTCCTCCAAAGCTGATAGTTTTAGAATTATAAAGTTAAGTTTTGAAAAAGAAAGTATACCCTTTATGTTTCACCTTGTATACGGCTTGCCTCGCCCCAGATAGTACCAGCCTCTCACAGAAAATCAGCGTAAAGTAGCTGTTATAGCTGTGTTTCGTACGAAGAGTGCGAGATCTGGAAGCCCACCTCCCATATCCTCTCTCTTACCCACTTTCCTTCCCGTCGGCAACGTGCGGGCGTGCCATTGGCATTGCAAGTATCTATAGGCTACGGTCACAAGCTGAACACATCAGCCCCTCTGTCCAAGTGTATTCGTCTACAGTCGTTTCTACATACATAAGTCACGTGATCTACTTATCGACTTGTAATGTCATTTCCATACATTGAAGCGTAGCGTTTTGTAGAAACGCTTGTAGACGAAGACACTTGGCTAGGGGGGCAGGCGGCTCGTAAGCTTGTTTGCTGACTTTGTTACATTTAAAAACTATATAATTGCCATACTTATAAGGTAATATTTTTCAATCAGGATTCCTAAAGTCATTACTGCAGCCTATAAACTAACTGCAGGTCGTAAGCAATCGTTTCGCAGATGCGTTTGCGTGCTGTAACACGTGTTCAACAGTAAAATGAACCATTAATACTTTGACGTTCTGTATGAAGTCTGCGTGTGGTCTTCGTGAAAGGCAATTTGATGATCGCTACTTTATGATAGGTATTGGTTGACGGTAAGGGAGAAGGTAAGCGCAAATAGGAGAGCCAAGAATTGGCTTCAGGAGCCAAATAGAAGAGAAAGTCATGACGTATATCATTTTGAAAAAGCTAGGAGGCTTTGATGGCGGTTCCATTGACTGCACTGAAAAAAACACATATCGAAGAAGTTAAATATATAACTACAGGATTTTTTATTTAGGAAAAGATATGACAAATAAATTAACATGATGAATTTACATGAAGGAAGGCGTTAGCAAAATAATAAAAACGAATTGTTTAATTTTGGTTTTACAAAGTGGACGGTCATGTTTTTGTATTGTATTGTTATTAATTGTTTGTTATTGCAATATGCTACTTGACACTAGCGAAATACTTATTAACTTGGGTGTGCCAAATTTTTAAAGAATGAAGAAGAAGAAGAATTATTTAATTATTTTATTGACACGATCGTCGAAGATTTCGAAGCGAATTTCGGTAATACGTGTCGGTAATTAATTAAGCCAACATATCACGGATAATTTGGGATGTAGTAACTGATCTGCACAGCGACCGCCGCTGTAATCCACTTAGTGTTGATTAACATTATCAGATGGAGGTACCTAAGTACTAATATAATATTCAGAGTAAATATGTACCTACAGACATTGGTAATTATGTACTTAACTACCCGTAATCCTGAGATGAAATTAACAAGACAAAGATAATGAGACCTTCTTATTATTCAGGTTCCAATATGGAAAACATCATAATATCCATTACAAAATTGAATAAGACAAGCCCGCTGAGTTTCTTGCCGGATCTTCTCAGTCGAGGTCACGTTTCGATCCGGTTGTAGATATAAGAAAAGTAAACGCTTTGAATGTGATAGTTAGTGAGTCAGTCTGGCGATATTCATTTATTTACCATTTAAAATTACTAAACATTTGAGTAACTAAAGACAAAATTTACAGAAATTAAAGTGATAAAAATAGAGATCATAAAGGCATTAAGAATTTGTATAGTATTTATGATTTATGTTAAAATCAGTATAATACTAAAATATTTTTTTTATTGTTCAATATATCAGTCGCTCAGTTATCATCTTATCTTATGTAGTTTTTATGATCTAACCTGCTACATTAAACTTTATATCTGTACAGTCCAATTAAAAGTACTAACACGGCATGCAAATGTAAATTGCGCCTACCAATAATAATTAATCGGATGCATTTGTAATGTTACGAGCCGTGTGCGAGCGTACATCTGAGCGGCATCCCGGCTAGCAATGGACAATGGCCCTTTCAGAGGAACAGAACACCGGCAGCGGTATTGTAGATCAAGGGAGTGAGTGCCTATATGAAACAGGAAACTTGAATAATCTATACAAATAAATAAAATTGGAGTGTCTGTTTCTAATATCAAAATAACATCTTCTCACTAAATGCATATGAAAGTACACACGAAACCTATAGCAAAAACGCGAATAAAAAAAAATGGTCTTGCTGTCTGTCTGTCTATATGTTTTTGCCGGGTAATCTCCGAAACGGCTGGATCGATTTTGACGGGACGTTCACTATCAGATAGCTGATGCTATAAGGAGTAATTTACGCCACTTTTATTTTAGAAAAACATAAAAAAATGGGTCTTGTCGCGCGGGCTCAGAACGCGGAAGCGAGCTTTTTTGTTAAGTTAAATTCCACGCGGACGGAGTCGCGGGCTCAGCTAGTAAATAAATAAAAACAACCGAACACACAAACTGTATGTATGTGTCTCAAACTAAGCAATGCTTGTACTACAGGTACCTTACATTGCACTGGGGGTGATCCCGGTGACACCTAGGCCAGGGCAAATTGCGGAAAGGCCATTTCCGAAATTTACACTGACGTGAATCGAACCCACCAGGTGCAGTGAGCCGATCGGCCTACCCTCGAACCACTGCACGAAGCGGTCGTAATTTCGATATAAAACATGATTATGATTGGCCATTTTAGATATAAACTCTGGCCAATCACATACAATAACTAGAAATATCTAAAGACTGATTTACCGCAGGTAACATATAGGTAAATGCTCTGAATTTAAAGTTTAACATATTCCGTTTCATTACAAAACAGTTAGACACATTATGAACACAGTTATTACCCGTAACAAAAGATCTCTCAACTCCTATACAACAAACAACACAGCTCATAACCACGTTTGTTTGTAAATAACAACGCGTGTTCATAAGCACATTGTTTTAATGTTCCTATCCTCGTTCAGTGAATCCACTTGTGCTGTCTGTGACGTCATGCAATAAGAGGTGCACTAAGAAATGGACAATGATGATTGTTCAGGAGATACTGATGTTAGTAATCGTGTTATGCTTAAGGAATTATGGAATGCATTTTATAAGACTGTGAGCTTATTGTATTGACGACCGCTTGGCGCAGTGGTTCGAGCGTACGCGCCGCTCGGCTCACTGCACATGGTGGTTGCGGGTTCGATTCCCGCCGGGAATATTTAGGAAATGGCCTTTTCGTAATTAACCCTGGTCTGGGTGTCACTGGGATCGCCCCCAGTCCATTGTCCGGTACCGAAAAAGGGGTTGTTTAGTTTGGGACGATACAGTAATTGGTGTGTCAGTCTAGCGATATTTATTAATTAATTTATTTATAGGCGTTGATAGTCTAATGCAAGCCTTTACCGTTCTTATTTATTCCCAGGATCTGTTAAGGCTCAAACCTCTGCGTCTTAGGTGTATAGCACTGTCAGTGCTGTTGGCCAACTCTGTAAAGGCTTACTCGGTTTACCGATGGAATTTCAATCGACTTTCAATACGTCAAAACTGACGAATCGCGTAACTCGCGAATACGTCAGTTTTGACCGATTTTCTATAGAAAAACTGACTGTTTTGTCGTATTGCGAGTCGATCGAGATGCCAGTGGTTAACAGAGTTACGCCCGAGGATTACAGGAGTAACAGTAGTGGGAATGTGTTACAGGCATAGATATAGATTAACATAGATAACGCAAGTATGACGATTTGTATTGAAACCAAGCGAGCCGAATTTTCAACACCTACTGTGACGTCATTAGTCACGGGAAATCCAAACCGATTCAAAGACACCGATGCCGCCGATGCCCCTCCGCCCGCTACGATTCTCTCGAATGATTATCTCGCTCATACTCATATTTTTTTATATCTGTAGTCGCGCGGACTGTAAGTTAGCGGCGACCAACCTTGACGCTTAGTCGGGGTTTCGGACACGCAAAGTACATGCATTTGCTTTATCTATGTAAATCTATATCTGTGGTTACAGGTCTGATCCCACTTTAAGAAAATAATAAATGCTTTTGACCCATAGATTGGGTTAATGTTAATTGTTTACCGGTTAAATGGATAATATAGATACACACAGGATAATACATTGGGTACTTTCTAAAGTAGACTTAGACAGCATAAAGCGCATATATATTTGATTACGGTAAATGTGCATTCTGTATCCACGTAAAGTCGCTTTGAAGCAATGTAGTTAAATATTTATCGCTAACTAATAATAAAATGAGATGCGTTGAAAATTGCTTATTTTCATAGCAAAAGTAGACTGCAACCTGGTTTTACTATTCTGCGTTTAAACCCGTTCAATAATTATTATAATGTTGGCTCCGATCTGAAATAATCTTGAAGCTATTAGTGAGGCTCGGTAAGCACATTGATGGCATCTTTATAAACATAAAGTGAGCTTCCAGTTTCCTGTGGAGACCAATAAAATTATTCAACACCGCTTAGCGCAATACATTGCACAGAAAGGGCCTATAAGCCCCTAAGGGGAAAACTGAATATTGCCAATTCATCGCTGTCTATGTGTATGTTTCTTATCTATATCTATATAAATAAATAAAATTGGAGTGTCTGTTTGTAATATCAAAATAACACCTTTTCACTAACTGCATATCAAATTACATACGACACCTATAGCAAAAAGGCGATTTAAAAAAATTTTGTCTGTCTGTCTGTCTGTGTGTTTGTTCCGGGTAATCTCCGAAACGGCTGGACCGATTTTGACGGGACTTTCACTGGCAGATAGCTGATGTTATAGGGAGTAACTTAGGTTACTTTTATTTTAGAAAAACAAAATTAAAAAATGGGTCCTATTGCGCGGGCTCAGAACACGGGCTTTTTTGTTAAGTTAAATTCCACGCGGACGAAGTTGCGGGCTCAGCTAGTCCATAATATAAGCGTTACTCAATTTTGAACCATAGTCACAAATTGCCGCATTATCGGGCAATTCTGTATTAAGAGTAATGAATACGACAGACAAAAGTAATCGGGGATATTCCTCAGCTGTTTATTCTATAAACCTTGTAAAGCGGTCTCTAGGCAAAATAATGACCAAATTTGGAGTCTAAGGAATTTTAGGCAATCAAAATATTTTATTTCTAGAAAAAGCAGTTTAAAAATACGTACCTATATAATCTGTACCAAAAATGGAAGACAGACATAGATAACAAAAACTGTGAACCTTTTGTGTTGCACAAAACTTTTTGACGTTGACCGCCGCGTAAGGTACACAAACAACTTACCCACGACCTATTTAACATAACGTCCTATCAACTACCAGAAATAATTTCGCATCACCGTCGGAATTTCCCTTTGCCGTAATTCCTAACATTATAAAACTACAAGTAGACGCCGAGACCTTGGCTGTAATAAGCCGGTGCATGACATGCGCGTCTAGCTTGCAGTGTGGCAGAACGCGGTAATTCCTTGTCATTATAGTATTATTTATAACCGGAGCAGCGCAAGCGCACCGTGGAAAGGCAAAGCATGCGATACATGTGCATAGATGAATAGTGTAGATGCGACGGTTTTATTTGAAAGGTCAGATGGAAGATATTTGCTAGTGAGTTTCGCTGTTACTGACGCTGACTATAATTTAGTAACTGTAAAACTTAGGTGTTGGATCGTTTTCTTAATGGATGTTTATTTAATTAAAGCATAATAAAAACTAACAAATATACACACAATGTACAGATATAAAAAAAAGCTTAGGTCTATTAATTTACAATTTCATAAAAAATATACTTGTGCCAGACCGCCGTCGCTTAGCAAAGTGCCCAGAAGACTGGCAGCATTGCCACGTGCAATGCTAATTCACGGTGCGAGATATGTGCCAGCCCTCTGGTCACCAGTTGCTTCGACCAGCCGCTTTCCCAAATCGCTAAAAATGCAATGGGCGCCTGGGCCCCGCGGTCCCAGGGTCTCCACTCCAAACGGCTCAAACATTTAACCTGGATCAAGGTTGGTAGGTTTTCTTAATTACATGTAAATACAATTAAATGTTATTATATTGTTATACTCATAAACTGCACATAATTAAGATCGACCTAATCTAGCTATTTTAGCTGCATTTCATACGATGAGATAGAGAGCCCAAAGCCTAACTCTCCCTCCATTCCCCTTCTTGTGTTCACGTCGGCATCGTGCGATCAATGCATTTGGTATTGTAAGCATCTATAGGCTACGGTAACTATTTAATATCAGGCCGATTATACGCTCGTTTACTGTTAGGTACATGAATATAAAGGTTCAAAGCAATATAGCTAGTTAATGTAAGTATAGGTATAAAACCTGCATTTTAAAAAGTGTCCAACTGAAAAGGCTTTTAATTTTATTGCTCTATGCCGCCGTCCGTAACGCCGGCGGCGGGCCAACCTGTTCCTTGGAGAGAGCAGTCATACGTCATTGGACGGACTCAAAATTATTCCTGCATTATATAATAAATCATAGTAAACCGGTAATTAAGTCAGTCATAACCAGAACCTCCCAATAAAAAGAGTTGTATAATTTTTTCACATTAAATACCCATTTCGGTCTTACCGCTCGGCCTAAACGATGGTCGATAAATATTTTTTTTTCTAGTTTGTTTCCTGTACGCGTTTCAAATGATCGGTGGGAATTCAAATGTTATAAAAATATAGTTACATATTGTTAATCGTAAATGTATAAATAAGTATTGATTCATTAAATGAAACGAATTCGACGTTTGAGCAGACGTGTGATGTCCGTCAACCCGCACTAGGCCAGCGTGTTGAACGACCCCAAACTCTACTCGCATTAGAAGAAGCGAATGCGTTACAATAAAACAAATGTATATATTTATCTCGCAGTCTACATGTGTAAATGATTAAAGTTACGACAGCAAAAGGATTTTGGTAGTTCCTAGTATTATTTTTGGTGTTTTTACTTAACTTATTGTAATTACAGCAAAGATTTATGTTATTCCTTGTATTCATAAATAATTTGCTGTAATCTGTCAACAATCTAGTAAGTACTTTTTACAGTGTAATTGGCTAGTAGGCTTGGACCATATTATACTCGGACAAAAATATTATCATCGTTAAAAAGTGTTATAATTGTCTCTTGTTATTCAACGAGTAGATAAAATCACTTAAGTCACCCATCAAATTGTCTATAAATCACTTCAAAAAGCACAACTCCGCAAGCTTATAGCATCGTCAGCAAAAACCGAAATAGCCGTTAATAAATCATAATCTAATCGGCTGCAATACAGAAGCCATCATTTCTACTAGAAGCTTGGAACTGGACGCCCACTAACCCATCAGTGTAACTTATTACACAGTTTATTGATCGTTCCCCGAGTCGCAGGCAATTTGCCTTAATAACTTTAAAAACTCATTAGGTTTGTTTTAAGAAATCCGTTGGAACATTGCTCGGTCATTTTAACGCTAGCACCACCGAAAAGGTGTTAAGTCGCATGACAGATGGATGATCGTAAGTCAAATGCAGACAGTTCCCGAAATTGGATATTTGGCTGTATTAACGTTGAGTTTTTAAGGACCTGGTACGAGAGACTTAATAAATTGCTGTGTGATGAGTCATAAATACATTTTACTATCGTTCAGATGGTTATTAAGATCTATTAACAATAATAAATTAGTAAACTAAAATAGTAATTTTGCACCTTAAAAATATAGAGGTTATAATTAAAAGTCTGGGATTAAAAATATGACAATGGTTAAAACCATTCTGGCGAGATGGAAAAAATTAAATTTGACGCGACCATAAATACGGCTGCCTAACTTATATATCGTGACCATGATATACCAATACATTCAGTTTAGTGAAGATTAGGTGGTGTACCTACAAACGGAAATTCAAAAGTTTTATTTATTTTATTAATAGTTCCGCCATTTTGCTTGATTGTCCTTTCGAAATGAAGCAGATTTATCTCTCGTCTGGCGATATTATTATTATGTTTCAAATCTATATCTACAGTAGGTACCTAGTCAAACCATGTCTATGAAGATTTTCATTTTGAAAATATTTTGGTTGCAGATTTTATTTTCAGTAAACAAGTAAGTAAGTTTTCTATTTATCAAGTAGTTACCCTACTGTTTCTATCGAACACAGTTAAATAAAGTCATTCCACGGAGCCCTATCTCATCTGTGCATTACTGTTATAGAAAGTGTGACATAAAATTTTATTAGCACTCGTGCATCATGCGATAACGTTTCGATGACCATTGCGCAAGTTGTAATTGGTTTTGGGCACTAAACATGGAATGATAAGCCAATTCGGATATTGAGTCAGATTGCATGACACTTTTAACTCTCCCAGTAATTTTTAAAGTTATGATAAGACTCGATAAATAATGCTATAGCATTATAAACCCTCGGTGGATGAGTATGTTCAGCATCAGTTCTTATCAATTAGGTAGGTTCAAACAGCAAAGTGAACAACTTAAACTCAACGATAAAGAGTGTTTTAGAAGTCCGAAATAATAATTGGGGGTAAAACGGTTATAGAATTAAATGGTATAAAGATTTCATCAAAATTTTAACACTATTCTTTTCCCAAAAAAAACCATTCTCATCTCAAGTGAGTCTTGAGTATTATTGGCTGCTACTCGTAAATTGAGTTCACACTGTTTACTAAGCCATTGGACACATACAAACTGCAACAGAATCTATTATATGGCGGCAACACGAAAGCAGTAACAAAGATATTCAAAGGCCGGTAGCTCAGAAATTTATGATAGTTACGTAATAGTCTGTTCACTAGGCATCTACATTTAGCTACTGTATATACACCTGAATTATTATTTAGGGCTTTTTAAAACACCCTATATTTTTTAGCAAGACCTTTTAATGACCAACCTGTTCAATGTTTTATCCCAATCAATCTCCATAGCAATGAAAGTTACATCAGTTCCCGAGCGCCTATTTAATCCGACCCGATACAATTTTCACTGAACAAAAAATAATCGTAAAGCTTAAAAAGCGGAATGGTACCGTTCGGAAGTAGGCGCAAGTTGCCAAGGTTGGGTTCAGGCTCCTGAATAAATTAGTTTTCGGTACGGGCGGAGCCAATAAAAGTTTTAAACAAAAGAATCATAAAACGAACAGGCGAACTTCGGTAGCGAGCAACAGAAGTACTTCAATGATTTACGACAAAACTGGGACACAATTGGCTCAAAGTTTTCAAATAAACTAGCAATGAATAGACATAAACATGTGTTCGATGGTGGATCGCTTCCGAAGACTCTGCGTTAGTTCTAGTCACAGACGGAAGTCAATGTTGCCTGCCAAAATTGCTATCCTTTTGTGTAACAATAGGTACCTAGTATTCAAAAAGTAAGCTCAAACAACATATTTATAGTAAAAGAAAATTAATTGTAAATTAGTAAGAAGTCAACACCGATATTGGGCGTTGACTGTAAACATAATATTTTTTCAAAAATTACAACATAATAATTTTCTAAGGATAACGAACCAAGAAGTACTAGAAAAAGTAGATGAAAGGAGTATCCTGTTGACTTGCATTGAAAATAGAAGAGGAAAGATGATCGGGCATTTGATACGACATGACGCTTTCATAAAACGATCATAGAAGGGAAGATAGAAGGCAAGAGGGGAAGAGGAAAACCTAGGAGAAGCTATTTCGACCAAGTGAAGGGAAAAGTGAATGGTTTGTCGTATCTAATGGTCAAGGAACTGGGAGAAAATCACAGTGAATGGAAAAATCTCCACCGAAAAGAGCATCGCTCTTAAGTTGATGATGAATAATTTTCTGACAAATAACTAACTTTTTTTATTCTCTTATGGCGTAATAACTAGTAGACACGTTTATGTACACAGAATAATACGTAAACAATCTGCTTCTACAAACACAATGGCATCACCTCACTAAAAAAATCTTGTCAACCCACTCACACATTCACAACATAACACTTTCCAAAATTTTATTACGCTCCGAGCGACGCAGCTCCGCGCAGCAGTCCTAGCGAACAATGGGCAAATTAAATTTTATTTGATGTCTACCGACAGCTACCGAATAGTTTGGAGGGGAGCAGGCAATAGGCATCTGTTTCGCATAAACAGGACGTCACGGCGTACGCTACCGAGCAATAAAACGTGGTGTGCCTGTGGCCTTAGAATTGGCAGAATTATAAAAGAATGCAATAAAAGTCTTGTAGATGGTCGGCCGCTTTACAGAGAGACAAAGATATAGGAAGAGGCTATAAGAAAGAAGAAGACAGTTTACAGGTTGCTAGGGTGCGGGGAATTAATAGTTTAAGCAGAAAGCTTATTTGAGAATGCAGCTATCACATCATTAGTGTACGTAACTCAAGTAGGTAAGACTTAATTCTGCTAAGCAGAGTAGAGGTCGACATTTTAATACCGGTCCTTATTTGAGTAGAATTAATTTATCAACAGGAAATAATCTTGTTATCTCGATATGTACTTAGGTAATAGCTCTACTTCATTGATGACTGCCATACAAAAAAGCTCTGTCGTTCAAAATCGCTTATTCTTCCCCCGCTATATTAAGAGTCACACTTGATTCATAAGCATGAGCTACGGTTCTGGTCTGTCGGTTCCGCATGTGTAATGCCGACAGTTTGGTACAAAAAAGATTAAACACAACCCCTTCGCCCTTTTTTCCGTTAACCGCGGCGCTATCTTTCAAGTCTGGAAGCTTTCTTGTTAAATCATTTTATGGCACATTTATTTAAAAATACACAAAAATGACAATATTCTCAAATCATTCGATGACTTACTCAAATTTTAAAAAACAACTCACAACCTTATTACCATTTCCTGGTTGAAACATTGATAAGGAAGAATACAAATGGATAATTTATATTCCGCGGTGACTCTATGTCCAGTCTTAACCATTCGAAAAAAACGGAAGACACTATTAAAAACAATTTATACAATTTATGATCCTGACGAAGTCTATGCTCACGATATTGTATTGTAATAAGACTTTTGTCAGGATCGCCAAAACAAAAGCCGAAACGGCCTCCGAAAAATATCTTGACGCTTTTGTCACTGAGTTCGTCATTATAAAACAGAAGCTAACATTACCATTGTCTTCCTGTCACAACTCACTCAATGAGAAAAAAATGTTATGTCCAACAATGTCGCAATAAACTTAGAAACGCATTTAACAACATCCCTAATATTTGTGCGCCGGTAGCTCGCCGACTTTTGTCTCAGGACGGGCTCGCGTTTATGGCCCATTTCGCCTTATTCTTTCACGGCGCAAGCTATTTTATTTTTTTGTCGTATCTCTTAAATAAGACATAATGTTCTTAGAAACGGGACATTAGAATGGACCCGGCGAGGCTTTCTCTTTTTGTGAGGGACACGTACGGACGATTTTATGGTCAATTGTTTTACTAGACGTTGACGTGGCAAAAAATATAGGCTGTGACGTCTTTTGTGATAATTTAGTATCAGAAAACTTATGTAACATGATGACTTTTGTAGAAAATTTATGAATTTTATACAAACCTATGAGCTTGTTTACTAGAGCGAATATAGTGAGGAAAGCAATATATTATGAACGTGCTCTAAGAGCCAAAAGATCTTCAGTGACGTAACAATACAATATTTCATAACAAGTGTTCCGTACAAAGTAAGTTTGTACGCCAGGCGAGCTGAGCAGAAGAAGTGTGTGTTCGAATTGGAAATGAAACGTGTTTCACGGTCGGATGGACCTTTTGTGTCGATAATGTGACGAGCGGTAATCACTTTATTCGAACTACAAAAGGTGTATTGAAATTGCGGTTCACATACGGATATTGAGCGGTTTTGTTATTTCATTGTTTATCGGTTCCTATAACAAAGCACTTTCAGCAAGAATGAACTTCGAAATGTTTGTTACAATCTATTGATAATTAGGCTAAATAATAACATACTAATAACTTTGAATTCATCGGAACTTGACTAGTTTTTATAAGAATTTAGTTTTCGCAGGACTATCTTGTAATCATATTTTCAATTATCTTTTGTGGATAAATGACATAATTTTGCTAATTGAATATAGATCTAAACTTGTCAATAAATATTTTAATTTATTGTAATAAATTATTTCAAAAGAGTTTGCGGAATAATGAAATGATTTTACAATATTAAATCATGCTACTTAATATTATAAATGCGAAAGTTTGTGAGTGTGGATGTATGTTTATTACTCTTTCGCGCAAAAACTACTGAACGGATTTGGATGAAATTTTGAACACGGATTGACACATAGAATACTTTACTTAAGTCTACGCGGACGAAGTCGCGGGCAGCAACTAGTTATCTCATAAAACAAGTTAGCATGATGTAATTTATACTATAATTGTATTGTCATTAGAAAAACACGTTCACTTTGAATATTAATCCAACATTAACATGTATATTTCGAAAGTTACAGAACGAAATAGGAGTCTTAATTGTAATATAAAGACCGCAATCATTGTGGGTTCATCATCATTTGCATATTAAGTGTTAACACTAAGTAATTATTTTTCAATTTGTCTGGTGAGTCTTTGATTTGAAACTTTGGACATATTAGCTAGGTTAGGCAATGATATTTCTTTAGCATTAGTGGCATTGATATATTCAAAAAGTGGGAGATTCTTGACTTAGTAAACTGGGTCTGGGATTTACTAAAATGGAGATATTTTTATGCTAAAATTCTTCTCGTAGTTAATAATTCGAGACCAAGCATGCAGGCAAGTATGGAGAGTTCAAAGATTAGAATTGATACAAAAAATTTAACCAGTGCCACTTTTCTGGAACTTGACTAGTATGACTACGAAGATAACAGGTGTAGTATAATATATTCAGCTTTAGTAGCGGAATTAAAGTGAAATAATGTTTCATTTCCCGTCTCATCCGGTATTCAAATGAATAGTGCGTGACAAGACTTTAGTCACCGCGAATAAAACGCATACAAATCATGGGAATTGCTCTAATGAGCTACTATTTAATTGAATAGAGGAAGCAGCAACGTTGCTTGGGCACAAATTTGTATAATCCGGAGATTCCAAAAAGGATTCAAAGTGTTTTATAAGGGAGTTGGATTTTTATCGAAAAAATTGTAGCCACTATCAAAGGAGGTCAGTATACGGTAGTTAAGCCAAGCTATAGCCAATTGACTACAGCTCATATACGAGCTGGCTACCACTCTCCCACAGAAGATGTGTAAGAGCAGAAAGCCTAAGACACAAGCGTGATCTTCCTGTACTGTTATGAAAGCCTGGTACCCAGTTACGAAGTTCTTGTACTTAGTTGAAATTATTTGTAATGTCATTAGACTAGCAAATCGAAATAACAGAGAAAGTAACATCAAAATGAATGGTCCTACTGGAGCGTAACAGATTAAAAACGTTTATAAAGTATGGTATAAAATTTCCGAAACCGCAAAGTGAAAGTTTGGTCTAAAAAAATACTAGAATGGGATTTTTACGAGAGCCGCAAATGACGTGTGAATGGCTTCTAACCGAGGAACAAAGCGGGCTTGATGGACATGTCAGCGGCGCGACGATTGAGATATTGTCTATTTGTACATGTTTTACTTGCAGTGTTGATTGATCACAATAAAAAAAATACAAAATATTTATGATATCGTTCGATGAATGGGCTGTGCTAGCGATTTTTTTTTTTTTTTTGATCTGGATTATATGTTGTTGGCCAGAGTGGCCATAACAACTTCACCCGGACATAGGGCGAGCGCAAGTGCGCTCCAGCCAGAGGGGCAGGGGGGCAGCTAGCTTAAGGGCGCCACAAGGGACACGACCTCGGCTTGGGCCGCTGCCAGGAGAGGTGGCGAGGGTAAATCTACCACCGGATCGGAACACGACCTCGACTGAGAAGATCCGGCAAGAAACTCAGCGGGCTTGTCGGGTGCCTAGGTGCGTCTAGGTAAGTACACGCACCTTCTAGCGGAAGCGGGGGTTCGTCGACATCGCCGGCGAGGTCGGTGTCTGGTTGGGAGTGTGCGTGTGTCGTTCTCCTCGACATCTGAGTCTAGGAGAGCGGTGAGTGCTGAATCACTGGATAAATCTGATGGTACTGTAAGGTCCATGTCGGTGCACTGGCCACTAGCGATAGGCGTACCTGGCCGACGAGAAAATAATAAATTTAAGAAAACATTATTGTTTTGAAATTGAAAGAACGGCGGTGCGCTGGCAGTGACAACCGGGTTGCTGTTGTGATAGGACATGTATTTAAATATAAATAAATAAATAACATGGCTGCCAAAGTCCTACTAAATCTCTCGACTAGGAACGCCTATCGCTAGTGGCCAGTGCGCCGACATGGACCTTACAGTACTAAGGTCTAAGAGCCGAATTGAAAAATCGAGCTCAAATCTAATAGCGATAATGGGTACGCTTTGGACGTGTCATCAAGTACTGGTATGATATAAGTATGACATTTACAAGATCTCTCTCAGATTGATATATATACTATTACTAAAACGGCTCTACAATATGAGTAGATAACTAATTAAAAAGCTGCAGCCTGTCTTCAATTTGTAACACTAGTAGAGTATCTCTGTACCCTCTGAGTACCCTGGCACAATCTTCTAACGTAATCGTATCGTCATCAAGTAAGAATGCTGTTACTGTAAGTATTAATGTGTGATGTGGGTGGGGTGGAACACGTAACGACACGTAAATACATTGTTTTTAAGTCACAAATACTAATTCGATTCAAAAGATAGGTTAAACCTATGTTGCTTAGCGACAAACGGTAACTGCTGTTGGGCTGGTAAAGCATTACAGGAAACTAAATTCCTATTCAAGGAATACCTACAAGTTTAAAAAAAGGTAGTAAAATGAAATGAGTGGCATCTTGGAATCTTCACAGGGCATACAAACATTTATTTATAAAAAGATTGAAATAAACGAGTCTTGATAAACACGTTTAACCGTAATGGAAACGATCTGAAGTTAACTCGTAAAGCTCGCAACAAGTGCAGGGTAAGTGAGCGAGCAGTTGGGACAGCTGGGGCTCGATGGTGGCGGAAGAACTTTGACTTTGCGTTAATAAACCGGTGTTGTGATCACTGAAGGGCTTAGTAAAATGGTCCATTGATACAGAAAGATCTATACTTAAATGTCAATGTATAAAGGCGTCAATAGTCTAGTGGTAATAGGGGCTGCTTCCGTAACTGAGAGGTTCCGGGTTCTGGGGATCGAACCCTCATCCCGGCTATTTAACTACTGTCGCGAGCCCACTCCTAACACAAAGTATTAACTTACCTGGCTGTGCTAAGGGGAATACTAGCATTGTAACAAACTTTCATTTCTAACAAAAAAAATTGGTACAATCATACCTAAAGTACATGTAGATCGGTTCGATACTATAAGCACTGGTTTAAATAACTCTATGTTAAATCTGAGAGCGATCTTGAGTACGTTTTTCACCATGACATTTTGAATTGTTATGACATTAGAATGACATTTCCAAGACCGTTCTCAGATTTGAGATCAAATTAATACTGAACTGGACATTTTGTGATACCTTTACAACCTACTGAGTTACTGATTACAGATATCCGATATCATTCACATGTACAAGTTGATGATGTCACCATGACCAATGTCAAGGAATATCAAAGGTCTTGAAGTTCCAATTTTTAACAAAAAATAATAATTACGTATTTAATTTCACAATCACACAGAATTTCGAAGAAATAAATTGCATAAATTTTCTTAGCATCATGTTTCAAAATTCATGCTCCCGTAATATAAAATTTAAACCTTATTATTACAGTGGATCATCTGAATTATTTGTAAGTAGTAGAATTTTTAAGAGGCTGTAGAATTATTGTGAAATGATTTACTTTGTTTTTTTTATATTACATTTCATGTTTGTCTTTTGTTTTTAATTTAAATTACTAGCAACTTGAAGTTTTCAAATGACTGTAGCAGAACGTCGGGGCTAGCTTTGACTTTTAATATCGCTATTCCTATAACTGAAAGTTGTTAATTGAAGCGCGACGTTCATGCGCTGTTTCAGCCTTAAATCCAGTTCAAAGCTGCTAAAATCCGCTATCCTAATGTCCTTCGCGATGGTATGTGACAATACCCTGTTGCGACCTTTGTGCTTGCGGTATAGTGATAATTTTAGATTATAGTTTTAGCTTCAATCACCTATTCATTATAGATAGATATATTTACTCTATGGTCTCATAGCTATATTTTTATGAACTACGAGAATTTTATTATGTTCTTATACTTGTTTGACGTCTTTAAAATTACCTATCATAGCCGAAATACAATAAAATGAAGTCATTATAAATTCAGGCTAATTTTAATTCATTTCCCTTGAGTCTTGTGTTACTGGAACAAACTTAGATCATAGATAAATTACATAACATTAGGACATATTTCACTAACGAACTGACTTCAAAGCGTACTCGATATATCCAAGGAAGGAGTCAAAACCTTTCTACGTCTATAACAGGAATTACATTCGCTAAAACATCATTTTAAATCAGCCAAAGATTAGCACCGTTAAAACAATCGAACGCCATAGCAATGACCTTTATAATATTTTATAAACAAATCACACACCATGAGCTAATATAGCATTAAACATTCAAGTCCAGAAATAAGTTTGTGCTATGCCGCCGTCTTAAGGTTAGTCTGGTCACGATCTACGACGGATGTCGCGTCCGGTGACATGAGGTTATAGAAAAAATTAATGCCGCTTGTGATAGATGATTCCATACGAAAGGATTAAGCTCTAAAAATGATTTATGACAGTTTTTAAAGGGTAATAAAATAAGGGATGGCGTTATGTAGCACGTTCACGAGGATAATGAAAGGTGATGTTGAGAAAGACGTTGATGCTTATCAGCCTTTTAAATTGCCGCTGACATAAATATAATTATGGTTAAGACAATAACATTCGAAAACACAATTTAAAAAAGGTGAATTCAATTAAAATTAATTCAAAATTCAATTCTATTTAGCATTAATTACTTAGGTAAGTGTCTGTTACATAAATGCAAGATTTAAATTTAGAAGTCGAAGACGAAATAATTGTTTTAATTGAAACAATTTAAAATATTAATATACAAAACGAACAAAAGCATTAATATCAGGCGTCTCTTAATCCGAACAACATTCCAAGTAATTCCCTACATCAGCACAATTAGTGATAATTGGCGTCATGAGCTCAGCACGGCGTCGTTATTAGTGCTTTAAACAACGCTCAAATCTTCAAGCTTCAGTTGTTTCTGGCCTTGGAAACGTGAACCACAACGTAGATTACATACGATATTTGAATTAATGGCTTTATTAGTTACGACACTTATTAGTTTTCATTTCAACTTGAAATGTTGTAAATGTTTGCTTTATTTTTATATAATCCGCTATTATGTACAAACTTTTTGTGATGCTGTTGGTTTTATTTTCTTTTCAAATAAATAAATTTCAAAATAGTTTCTATATCGTTATAAATAAATGTAGGTAACTTAAGGTAAAAAAACAGTTACCTACCTTACATTGATTACTATAAAATATTAATTAAATTTACCTACTATGGTAATTCTAAGTCATTTACCAGTCCTTTGTCGCCGTTTGCCATCACAATGCGTTCCCAAAAGCACTCTTGTGTTACACGAGACAATTATTCATTCGTAATGGATACGTATCTTGTACATGTTACCCTGGAAGGCCCAGGAAGCACCGCTGGCCACAGGCCAAAGTGAATTTCCGATTATGGTAAATAATGGAGTTGTATATTCCAGTAATGTTAAAATATGTCGCTTCACTATACTCTGTTCGGATGTTATTTTCGTATGTTTTGTGTTTCTGCCAAGAACCGTTGTTGGGAGAGCAATTTGAATCAATTCAGATGGCCGTTTGTGTCTATTGTAGTTTTGTTTTGCCCAAAATTTGTATTTATTGGTTAAAGTAAAAAGTTTTTATTTTATCGTTCACTTAGGTATTTGAGTCAACATATTAGAAGGTAGTTGCGATGTGTGTATCAATGATGATTTACGTACTTATTTTTATCGCTCCTAAAATAATTCCTCTTTTAATAAAGTCTACAAGCAAGCGTACGAGCCGGTAGACGTTAAGCGGTTACCGTAGCCTAGGCTTGCAATACCATCCCAAAAGCATTGCTCGCGCGGGTAGAGTAATCGGTACGAGTATTGTAAGTGTGAAAGTTAATTATATTCATAAATCAATATTTTATACCCAACTGATTGTGGCATTAATTATTAAGTTGGCAACCACTTCAAATTATATAAATGACGTTATCATATACATATACTTTGGAGTAGACACTTGATTTATGTAGACATCTCAAAAAATGAAGTTATCTATACGAACGGATTAATATTAAAAATGACCTCTTCAGGTGCTATTGTTGCTATTTTCATCTAGTGTTTCGTTGTTTAATCAAAAATGTTAATAACGCATTAAGTAGTATTAACAGATTGTCTATAACTTACAGGATAGAAACCATTTCCCTTGTCCAATGTTTACGATGATGTGCGTCGTGCATAAGAATCGAGACGGAATTGATATGCAATGTAGTACTTTAGATTCATAAAATGAATTATTATTATTGTTTCATACGCTATTATTTATATATTTATTATTTTCATGGTCTAATTATAATATACCTACATAAAATAGCCCTTAATTAATAGAGATACTTATCACATAATAATGAATGGTCCTAATTATAACTGCTGATGTGACATAGGTATATAAATCTAGTTTTATTTTCATATTTCATGTAAATACGTCATTTAATCGAGTTTAATAAATATATGATGGTGGTATACTTACTTCTTGTTAATGTCGAGTGTCCTTTAAGTCCTCATATCAACACTCATTTAATAGTGTGTATTCTTGTCAAAGTTCTTTCATTGGATTAAGTAATTAGAATTATTATACATACTTACTTGTGGACATAGAACTCATCATCAATTTATTTAACTAAACTACTGCAGAAGGCAATATAATGTTTTATAACTGTACACATTGCAAATATGTAAATTTTATTACCCTATTTCATTTGCAAAGTCATGATTGAAATGTGTGTGTGTGTGTATACATTTTGGTTACAGAACCCAGCATTGTGTACCTACTTAGCTTTAGAATTATATTTTAATTGATATGAATAAGTAACTACTGTAACCAATTATTACGTTAGTAAAAAAATATTCAAAATAATACATTGCAATTTTAAAAAGGGCTTTCGAGAATTATTCTGCAATTAAAAAAAAACGTATTATGTTTAAAGGGATTTCCAAATAAAAATATAAAATTATAAATCTTCATCACTTTTATTATTATTTGTATAAATAACGCCATATTACTGACAATTAATATAGTATGATCACTTGTTTTCGCTATTTACAATCATATACTACAGCAGTCTTTAAAATTTATTTATCTATACACGTGATAACGAACAGGCAATAATAGTTCACTTACATAAATTTGGTATAGCACTTACATACTAATAAATTACAATATTTACAGCGCGCTAGTAACATCTATATTATTTACAAGTTGTGACTGGAAAGTTGGCTAGGGGCCCGTCTAGACTAGGTAAGCTTGCACGGCGGTACCTGTGTCGACTACGGGCGGTGGAGGTGGCCACTGCCGCATGTCCCGTCGCCTCCCGGGGGCCATGCCGTGCTCCAACGAGGAGTAATCAGAGTCTATAGATGAATAGATATGATCTGAGATCGGCCTTCCATCAGGCCCGTACGCCACCGCTTGCGTTTGTCTCACAGCAGACGGTGACTGTCTTACTTCACTGCTGTACTCGGGCGGAGCGCTCGCACCCTGACTACCCAACACAGGCGACTTATCAGGAAAAGGCATCGGACGATTCCCACCGTTCGGCACCGACGAATCTAGTGTATATGTGTTGATACTCTTTCTATAATTATGACTTCGCGCCTTGTGATTCGGCTGCGAGTCCGGCATCATATACCGCAAGCGCTCCCAAAACCTTTTCTCGCCCCATCTCAAACGCGACCCCGTTTTCAGATAGGGGCGCAAATCAGGGTCGCATATCGCGTCCGCCACGACTGAATACTCTTCTATTAAAACTAGTTTATAAATACATCCTTTGAGAGCGTCGTGCAGCCCTTGTCGGAATTCGTATCGGGACCATTCCGTTTGCATGAAATTTCTCGTTAGTACGATGATTATTCGTTTCGATGCTTCCGCGGTCTCGACGACCGGCGGCGCGCATTGCATGTACTGAGCGCCGTGGTGTGGAATGTCTCTATAATGAAGGCAGAGATGGTACGACGGATTCCCATTTTCTAGTTCATTCGCCAACGATTGAACGACAGATTCTTCGTCTTTTGGGCTGTAGCAAACGTAGGCGTCGTACAATTTCTGGCTTTCCTCAAATGTGCCCGAGAATGAGAACACTCTTATGCCACAATTGGTGTACATCCACACTCTGAGTGAATCTCTAAAAAGAAATAGCACGACGAGAGCCAGTAAAATTAACATAAAGCCGGTGAGAGTCGAGACCATCATGGGAACATAGTTCGACACAAGCATGTTTCCGATGACTGAATTATCAGCATAATAATCGCTGCAGGCTGTACCGTTTAAATTGAGCTCCTTTTTCTGTGGCGGCTTCGCGTCGCCATTCCAGCACCATACGTCGGTTATGTCAATGATTTTTTGTGCATTCTCGGCCAAATATGCAGTTAATTCTTGCAGGTAGCGACATTTGCACGACCACAGGTTGTTGCCGAGTGACAACGCTCTCAAATTTGGGTTATTGTTGAAGCTCCACACTCCAAAATCGACTAATCTGTTGCCATCTAAGCGTAAAACTTCCAATGATTTCAATGTAAGGAATGATATGTTAGCGATATGACTGATGAGATTGTTTTGTAAAAATAGCTCCTTCAAGTTACTTAGTTGATGGAATTCGTAGCCTTTCAATTCCTTGAGCTTATTGTTGCCCAAATGGAGTATTTGGAGCGAATTTAATCCGGCAAAAGTTCTGTTCTGTATGTTATCAACATTGCTGTTGTTCACGTAGAGGGATCTCATTTTCTGTCTCCCAATGAAAACATGATTTTGTAGTTCTTTTATGTTATTGCCATCCAAATATACTTCTGTAGCGTCCATCGGTATTTTGTTGGGTATTTCAACAGACGATTGTCCGGAACAATCCACCACGTTTGTGTTCCACACTGGGTCGTGGTAGCAAGTACAGTTATGAGGGCAGGTCATTTCACAGTCGCAAGCGTCGTAGTCGCAGCAATGGCAGATTGCAAAACAATGAGTCTCATATTTACAAAGAAAGTCTGAAGTCTTTAAGGTAGTTAAGGGCACATGACCACTTCGAGTGTTCGTCATTTTACACAAAACGTTTTCCAAATCCATCACACGCGGGTATTGTCTCATAGCGGTCATGTTGTTAATGAACTGTAGCCACTCCATAGTACAGTCACATAGAAACGGATTGCCGCCGATGTAGAACTCCGGTAAACTTTTATTTGCCGGCACATTAGACAAACGTAAACTATTTATATCTAAATGCACAATTTCATTAGCGTACATGTCCACACGCGTGAGATTCTTCTTATCGAAAAACGTATTCACATGGATACTGTTTAAATAGTTATTATTAATAAACAATAGTTCTACACTATGAGGAATCGCCATTGGCGATATTTCCGCTATACGGTTATGGCTAACGTCCAAAGTCTTTATACGGATTTCATCTTGCAACTTGTAATAATTGCCTAAATGTTCAATGAAATTGCCGTGAATGTCCAACCACTTTAGATTACTGGGCACAAACGCGTAATCGAACCACACTAGATGATTTTCGGATAAGTTGAGCCACAACAGGCTCGCGAGGGTCGAAAACACACCGTTGATGTCCGTCAAGAAATTCCCGTCGAGTCGAATGGCCTCCACTTGTATATTTCTGCTAAAAGTCCCTCTCTCAATGGACTGGATCTTGTTCTTAGCGATGTTGAGCACTTGTAAGCTCGGTAAGTCCCAAAACATTCCGACGGAGAGATTTCCAATTTGGTTGTCGATCAGTCTTAGTCCTGTTAATTGGTTGAGGTTTTTGAAAGAGCCATTTCTAAAGTCTGATATTTGATTTTCTCCCAGATCGAGCGTTTTGAGAAAAGTGAGTTCCCACAACGCCTCAGGAACTTCCAGCAGTTGATTAGAACTTAAATCCAATTCTTTTAAGTCGGAGCAATTCTTGAAAGCTTTTCGGTCGATATTTACAAGCAAATTGTTATTAAGAGTCAACTTGCTCAAAACAAACAAGCCATTTAATAAATTTTCATCTATTGTATGCAGTCGGTTCTCCGCTAGGTTTAACGTATGCAGATTATACAGCGGCAGAAAAGCATTTTCTTCGATGTAACCGATTGAGTTATTCTTCAGATTCAGTATTTGCAATACGAACAAGTCTTTGAACGTCTTTCCGTCGATTCTAGTCAAGGCATTGTTTGATAAATTCAGTACTATCAAACGGATCAATCCCAAAAACGTTCCATCATCTATGTGGCTGCTTGTTAGTTGATTGCTTGATATATCTAAAACAATCAACTGTTCTAAATGATGAAAGCTGCCTCGAGCTAATTCAAAAAGGGTATTATCATTCAAATATATTTCTCTTAGTTCTCTAGCGTTCGCAAAAATCCCCTCGGGCAGTGTATGCAGTTGGTTGTGTGATATGTTTAAAACTCTCATTGATACAAGTCCATTGAATGATTCGCTTGATATGTCAGATATATTGTTATGCTGCAAATATAAATGTTGCAAACTTCTTAGTTTTAACAGCTCAGACTCCTCTGGTAGAGATTTGATTTCATTATGGCTCAAATCCAATTTGTGCAGCCCTGCTCCGCATCCTTGCCCAAATCCAAATTGTCCAACAGTTCTTATTCTATTCCGTGTCAAGTTTAAATTATTCAAGTTTTCCAGAGAGCAGAACACGCCGGAAGGAACAAATTTGATGTTATTTTGAGCGAGATCCAACGACTGAAGCTCCGACAATCCACTGAAAGCGTTCAGCGACAATTCTAAATTCTTGGTCGGACTCCATTCGAAGTTTTTCGAACGCAGCTTTAGCTTCTTCAGTTTTCTTAGATCTTGGAACGTGTTGTCTGGCACTTGAAGAAACTTGCAATTGGTTATGGTTAGTTCGGTGAGACTCGGTACCGGACTAAAGTAGTGAGCCCTCAAGTTGCTTTCAAAAAGCAGCAGATGATTGCATTCGACAGCGAGTCGGTTGGTGTCTGAAGAGACGGAGGCTATGCTGCCGCCGTCTCCATCCAGCGTCCTTATCCTGCAGAGGACATTGCTATCCGTCCCTCTGGCGGAGGTCCGAACGCATTTGTCCGAGCCGTAGGCCAGCACCGTCGAGCCGACGTGCAGCAGCGCACAAACAACAGCCGCAACAGTGTACATTATCACAGATTTTTCATTTCACTACGTAACGTCTCATAAACACACCCCGTGGGTCGATACCACCATTTCCGAAACAAAGTACGCGGTACACTCGAGCGCTGAAGAAAAACTTCCTAGCATTTCACTGCACTGTAGTCCGTAGTGTACGTTGTGGTAAAAATCCTTGCTGAACGTAATCGGTTGTGGTTTTCACTCATGAATAGTTGTTTGACGTTTGAGATCTGTTTGTGTATTAAATATTTATTGCGGGAAGCGTGTACCGGCGCGTGATGTAGCACGACCTCTCCGCGGCGCGGTTGCGTTGTGACTGGCAAGCGTAGCGCTTGACTCGAGCAAGTAGCAGTGGGGCGCGCAACTTGCCCCCCTCGCCGCACACGCCCCGCGTAAGCTCTTTATTGCTTGGCGAGGACATGTAGCGACATCTAGTAGCGAATAGCGTGCAAAATTAAATATTCGGAGCTTTTTATGTTGTAGTAATAGTAATTAGTAGTAGTATTTTTTTAAAATTATTTAATTAACTGTTCCAGATTCATGTTGTATTACATTATGTGGCACATTAACACAGTAAAACAGAAGATAGGTTTAGGTGGAGCTAGCTTTTCAGGCTACCTATTAATAACCTATAAATATTTATTAAAAAATAAAGCTACGTTGTGATTACTTCCTAATATTGAAATATAGAAAAAAACATAATGAAAACATCCAATCCTGTAAAATCTGCAAGCATTCAACAAGCTTTTGAAACATTACTACTACTCAATCACAGATGTCGCTACTCCCTTCGCAAACAGAACCAAACCAATATCATTTCAGAATCCAATCTATCTACATTTTAATAGAGTCTACCATTTTCGTACACCGTTGCATTCGCGTAAATTTCCTCTACAAGCCCATAAAACCCATTAGGGGAGCACTTACCAATTTTTTGCCGAAACGGCTGACTCCGAAATATGAAAATTCGGTAATGTTTTATTGTGTCCTAATGTTTTTATTACCGGTAACCGTGTTCGCGGAGATTGTGCAGCAAGGGAAAAATGGAAAAGTCTTGTAACTCGAATTCTCACTTAAATCCCTTGTCTACAGTATATAACCAACCGAATTGAATTTAAAAACAAACTCAAATGCTCTGTAAATAACTTTAAAGCGTATAAAATTTAATTTTCGTTCAACTAAATGTTTCATGAAGAGATTTTAGATAAAATGTCTTAGATATCCATATTAGCCTTGAAAGATAAAACACGCGTTGAATTATATTATGACTTTCATTCAATATTTGGTATAATAGGTAATATTGTCTAAAAATAAAAATAACGCAATGGTTTCTTTAATTAATGCGATAATACATATCATTTTAACTAACAATATTTTAATGCCAAATCTTGACTCATATATTATTAAGTAAGTAATCGCATTTTAAGATTTTGAAAAAGAAAGTCACAGGTATAAAAAAACCTATATACAGGTTGAAACAGAAAGGGTATACTTTTTTTTTCAAAACTTATTTTGTAATTCTAAAACTATGAGCTTTGGAGGAAACTTGAAAAACAAAAGGTGTTATAGGAATACAGCTGTTGACATATATCACAAGTCTACAAAACCTTTAGTACTTCAACTGTCTCTGTACCGATAGTTTGAGATTTACAAAGTTAAGTTGCAAAAAAAATAGTATACCCTTTTTAGTTTCACCTAGTATAATGGCACAAATCAATTAATTTAGTTTTTTTTCGTAAGCCTTTATATAGTCAGTAGGTAAACAGTTTATTGTTATTTTATATATTATTGTAGGTATATAGTATTAAATACTTTAATTATCCATCCATAAACCATAATCTGGATTAAGAAATAGGTTTCTTAGCGTCTAAGTAGAAACGAAATCTGAGGGGCTAGGTAGTTTTAACCCTTAAAGGTAAGGTTTACATATTACACTTTCAATATTTTATCATCACTGATAACACTATCGTCCATTAGGGGTGCCATCCGGTATTACGCCTTCAGGTAAGCCGCTTATCACAGCACGCATTAACACTTCTTGAAACACACTATTGTTTTGAGAAAATATTTACAATTCACGTTGACTCATCCACTCCCCTGGGAACATTTTAATCCTTTACAAGTATAATAATTTTATGGTCATTACGTGTATGTGAATAGAGGTTATTTTGCAATATTAAGGATGAGATAGTGTGAAATAATAGTTTTTGGAAACGATAAGAGATAGGCAGAACCAGACTAATGTTTTGATATATTCAAAGGGTTGGTGGTCTATTTGATTGTTCTAGAAAATGGTGATGTAGAGTTTAGATTTTTTACCAAGATACATTATCTTGTTTTGTTAATGCAAAGATTTTGGTAACTCAAACCATATTATGAGGTCACAAAAATATTTTACTATTGTAAATTGGCTTAATAATGTAGAATAGGTACGATGTAGAGTTACTATGGATTGTTTTTATGAAAAGCTTAAAATTTTAGGTTACAGACCTACCTACATTAATTTTAATCATCAACTTAGGTACCTACTACGTGCCGATATTAAAAAGTTTTCCATTGTTGAACTCGGTTGTACACATATTGGCTCTCCACCGCCTTTGCGATGCCCCTTAAAGCGAAACTTCCACGGGAAGTGTAAGAACATCATAATGTGAAATAAACATTCTCGAGTCTATTGTGCCCTAGTACTTCGTAGCTCGGGGTTCGTGTGTAATGTGTCGACATCATTATACGGACCGCAATGAGAACACAGTGTAGATAAGATCCGTATTCCAATGCATTCGAGGGTTGAGTGGGGTTGACTTCGCACCGTATTCTAATTTTTTTTTTTTTTTTAAAAGATTACTAGCAATGTGTGTTCATCACATTACTAGTATTCCCTTTAGCCCCTCCAACTAAGCCGATGCTTGTGCTAGAAGTGGGCTCACGTCAATAGTTTAATGGCCAGGATAAGGATGGAACCCGGAACCTCTCAGCTACGAGGACGGCCCCTCTAACCACTAGGCTATTGTCGCTTCTTATTGAAGTTAGTGTTTGTATTTCTGGGATATTTTGCGGGTTATTTCATTTGATTCCAAGTCTTATTTGTTAATGCGATACTTATATTAATACTAGCTGAGCCCGCGACTTCGTCCGCGTGGAATTTAACTTAACAAAAAAGCCCGCTCCCGCGTTCTGAGCCCGCGCGACAGGACCCATTTTTTTAAAATTTGTTTTTTTAAATAAAATTAGCATAAGTTACTGCTTATAGCAACAGCTATCTGCCAGTGAAAGTCCCGGCAAAATCGGTCCAGCCGTTTCGGAGATTACCCGGAACAAACACACAGACATGTCTGACAGACAGACGGACAGACAAAAAATGTTCATATGCATTTAGTGAAAAGGTGTTATTTTGATATTACAAACAGACACCAATTTTATTTATTTGTATTGATTACATTCATCGAATTAAAACAATAAAAGAGAAGTTTTAACAAACGGTTTTAAGACGGTAGAGCCAAGCTCTAGCTAACTGACTACAGCAAGTTTAAACAATAATGGAGAGTAATTAAAACAAACGGCTTGACGATTTTAGAGCTCATATGAGCTGGTTCGACCGGAGCAGTACCACCCGCTCACAAAATATCAGCGTGAAGTAGTATTATAGCTGCGTTTCATACGATGAGTGAGAGAGCCGGAAGAACAAGCACATACCCTTCTCCTCTCTCTATCCCACTCCTTTATAGGTTGGTAACGTGCGCGCAATGCCATTGGTATTGCAAACATCTATAAGCTACAGCAACATTTTAATATTAAGGCTAAAGCGCCCACCTAGCCCGCGAAGTTTAAATTTTTTGAGGTTTTCCAGAAATTTTTCAAAATCTGACAATAATAAAAGGCACATTTTGTAATTCGCGACAAAGACCGTGTGCAGTGCATTTATTAATATATCCAACTTACTCTAAAACATTTCAAGAACGACAGCTATCCAGATAATCTGGCAATTTTTGTATATTTAGTGATTTACTAGTATCATATCCACCGTGATAATACTCGTATTTAGAGTAAAATTAATGTATTAATAAACGCACTGCATACTGTGCTTGTCGCAAATCACAAAATGTTGTCTTAAATGTTTTCAGATTTTGGATAAACTATAAAAATACTCAAAAAATTTGAATTTCTCGGGCTAGACAGGAGCCTTCACCTTAAGCGGGTCGTACGCTGGATTGCAGACTTTATTACATACACAATAGAGTCAAATTTAGCATGGAACACAATTATTATGAAAGCACTTAACAGAATCCTATTATGTTCTAAATTTTATTAAATGTTTATTTCTTATATTTACGCGAATACTACACATTGAAATAAAACTATTTTTTGGATCGGACCGCAAACAACAACTTAATATGAGGGTACCCAGTTACTAACTATGACATCAGGACGTCTAACACCTCAGTCCCCCCGTGACCATGGCTGCTGTAAAGCAGCCGAAACGTCGGGAACATAAAAAGTAAAAATTAATGCGATATAATCCGTAAAAATAGATTTATTTCAATTTATTAAATGTTATTATTATTTATTCATTTAAATTGTATCTTTATTTTATTTTACTATCACCTACTAAAATGTCCTAGAAATTTACCCCTGTGGTTGTCAGTATACCCTAATAGTTCCAAGGAAACACGTTACCCAACTCACATAATTCCAAGTATTCCGACACGCCCTACACCCCGACAAAAAAGGAAACAGGAATTTCATTATTGGGAAAACATTGGTTGCTCACAATGCGTTGATGCCTGTACACAAATTTGACTTTTATACGTTACGTCGATGGTTAGTTGCGAGGTATTTGATATTAGTCTATAAAACACGGGGCGGGTTATTTTTTTATTAGATTAGCTTGTCCTACTAATATATCCTACTAATATTATAAATGCGAAAGTTTGTGAGTGTGGATGTATGAATGTATGTATGTATGTATGTATGTTTGTTACTCCTTCACGCAAAAACTACAGAACGGATTTGGATGAAATTTGGAACACAGATAGATTATAACCGGGATTAACATATAGGATACTTTTTAACCCAATAATCCAATACTACGCGGATGAAGTCGCGGGGCACAGCTAGTAATATTATAAATGCGAAAGTTTGTGAGTATGGATGTATGTTTGTTACTCTTTCACGCAAAAACTGCTGAACGCATTTGGATGACATTTGGAACACATATAGTATAAAACCTGGATTAACACATAGAATACTTTACTTAAGTCTACGCGGACGAAGTCGCGGGCAGAAACTAGTTATTCATAAGTTCAAGCGTAGGCCGCTCGGCTCACTGCACATGGTGGTTGCAGGTTCGATTCCTGCTGTGGTACATTTCGTAAACGGCCTTTTCGTAATTTGCCTTGGTCTGGGTGTCACTAGGTGCCGCCACCAGTCCATTTACGCCACCCACAGTACAAGCGTTCCTTAGTTTGGGACCATACAGGAGGTGTGTCAGTCTGGGCATATTTATTTATTTACCTAACATTTTGTTAAATCACATACTTATTCGGCAAACTAGCGTGTGATCCGTCTGATGTATAAAAGTTACCGTAGGCTGTAGATGAGTACCAAAGGCATTGTTCGCTCATTGCCGACCTGAAAGAAAGTGGGATAGAGATAGGCTCCTTCCTCTATAGGCTAGCTCTAACTATTGGATTGGATTTCCGGCTCTCTCACTCTACCCCGGTCGAACCAGCCCTATATGAGCTGTAATCTGATTCTGCTGATTCTTGATACCACCAAAAGGCAACACACTGGAGCTATTATTTATTTATGTTAATATCTACTACCCTTTGTTATTATGAATATAAGCAACTGGCGATTAAAAAAAAAAAGACATGTAAAAAGACAAGCCCGCTGAGTTTCATGCCGGATCTTCTCAGTCGAGGTCGCGTTCCGATCCGGTTGTAGATATAAGAAAAAAAAAATGTAAAATTGACAATTTGTAAGTGCCCCCGTAGGCCTAAACAAAATAAACGATTTGATTTGTATTGAATCAATTATCTTGTGTGCCGACTCTGTTGTAAATAAACTAATATATCGACAGCGTTTATTCAAATTAGTACACACTTCCCCTTTAAAAACACATTAATTAATCAAGATTAATAGCTTACAGTTTAGTAGACAACCCTAGGCTAAATTAAGCTGGTGACAAACGAAATACTTTTGTGACGGACGGAACATGTAGCAGGAAAACAAAGGAATTTGATTTGGAACCCTTCAAGGGCCGCGGGGAGCGTAGGTATTAAATTTGCATTAGACGGAATTGAAATACGCCCTTCGGTGGCTCGTTCGAGGGAAGACTAATAATGTCGTCAATTCACATCGGAACATCTTGAAAGTCACGGCGTGACTATTTGTTTAATTGAATCATTTTTTTGCCCTCCCCTTTGAGATGTGGAGGAGAATTTGTCAATATGCCGTCGTTGATCTAAATGCCTTTTGTAGAGCAGTCATTTGAAGAATGGGGTAGATAGAGTCATTATAATGTGTATCTAATAAATTACCGTTTTAATAATAATTGTTGATTAATAACTTCTTCTGCAGTAATATCCTGGTCAATTATACTGCAATTTGTCTCTCTTACGCAATTTTTTACTAAGCCCATTATAATATCCCAATTAAGAAAACAAGCTTTCTAACAACCACAGTTACTGCAGTATATTTGGGCGTCTGGTTGCGTAAGGGCGTGGTCAAACTGTCACGGACATCGACGTCACGTCCGCGGGGCGCGTGCTCGCATCACGTCTGCCGTGTCACGCAATATGTAACTGGCCTAATCTGTGTACCGTACGGAAACCAGGTCGCTATTGTACTGTGTTCATAACAGATGTTGTTTGTACGAGTATCATTGTTTGTTTCGTATATTCGACGTAATAGAGACACAAGAGCTTACAAATATGAACCGATATATTGCAAGTCAATACAGGTTTATCCCTTACAATGTCGCTCTACAATTTTCATATTATTTGTCTCTGCTTTGCGTGATTTCCGATCGAGACGCATGCATAGAGAGGGTAAAAATACGCGTATTTTATGAAATGTAGAGTTGTACATAGACAGATAAGTATACAGTATAACCAGTTCATTGCAACTCACCAAGCAAAATAAACCAACCCGCCTTCGTTGATATCCCGCTAATGAGCTCTTATTTTTATCCTCACCAAAAAACGCTGTTGACAGACACTGAATGACATTCGCTGCTGTAGGTAAGGTGAGGGGCGGGCGTTAATGGTGCATTCTCAGCATCATTCTCGAGATGAGTGCGGCAGATCGCTATATCGTAGGTTTCCTGTGGTATGATTTATGACTTCCTCTTTCGCCACTGCGGGGTGCACAAATTAATAACGCGTGGTTATGATTTTGTGATTCATATCGTACATATAGGTAGGCAAAACTCGCAGAATCGATAGTCGCTGGGACTGAAAGATTCTACAAATGGCAAAAATGTGCTGTGAATCTTTTCCTCTTTAAAGATATCTAACAATACGGCCACCGCCATGTTTATGTTTATTAATGTTAGTTTTATTTAGTTAGTCGTATCGCAAACCGCTTACCTACCGGTGCGGCGCCTAAAAGTGGCCTAAAAGTGATCGATGGTAACGAAGCATAGCTATCAAAATCCACTAGATATATTCATATTTAATATAAACTCGCTTAAAGCTCCTACAGGGCATCGAGCTTGTAATTTATTTACTGTGTGAACGTTTCAACTGTTTTTACGATCGATGAATTAGGGCCGCCCAATTAGGAAGAGTCCAGACGGAATTTTATAATTATGAACACTTTAAAGGACTCTTCCGCTGGTAGTTTGTTTACAACCATATAACTTTATTAGCTTTTGGGTTCTGTGTTGTAATTATGACTAAAGATACGTATAGATTGTTTTAAAAACCGAAAAAGGCAAAAAGCTTACCTATGTCTGGTGCCCCGACGATGTCCTATTTAAATGAAATTTATATTTATCTTAGAATATTTATTTTCTTTTACCTTTTTTGAAGATTATATAATGAGACGAGGCTAAGCAGCCATAGTGCAGATTTACATAAAAACGTGACAGATGTCACAATTACAAACAAACAACAAATTTAAACTATGGCCTCATCGGAATATAGCAGAATAATATAATCTATAATTAAAAGTTTTAGAGCAACTAATCATTTTTAATACCCCACATATTTTTTCTGAATCTTTAAAATATATTTGTAATTTAGCTAACTATCGATCGCATATCTATCTAATTATATAAAGGTAGCTATCCTTAGAAGAAAACTAATATTTAAGAATAAACAACGATTGTATAAGTACTTAAGATTATGCAATACAAAACAATCTGGTTCTATTATAAAGGTCGTTACCTATTACAATTATACACTAACTAAATTACCGTAAAAGTAAATTTGAATGATACCGATTATGTATAAGCTCTTTAACATTGATGTAATAGTACAGATGCACACACCATAAAATATCATAAACATTGGGGAACCCACGTGGTTTTTTTTTTTTAAACAGTTTTCTATTTGCTTGTCATGCTCGCTTCTGAGTGACTTTGATCAGTAATTCTACTAAAATTATGAAGTGGTATTAATTGATTTTGAAAAATATAGCTATAACGAATCATTTAGGCGTTTATATAGCGTTTGCAGAAAATACGAATTAATTTATTGAAACTAATAACAACAGTTTTTAAATAAATAAATTGATTTTAATAGCTGTGATTTTAAATGTAATCGGCCAAGTGCATGTCGGGGTTCCGTAGCCATTTAAAGTAAGAAATCTTATTTTTTGGCTAGTAGCTGCCTAAACTGAATGATCATGGAACACCAAAACGTCATAAGTAGGTACTCTTATAGACTTGCTTGAATTGTCATTTTGTTCTAGAATTTCTAGGTGGTCATAAAAAAATTAGAGAATCTTGTAGAAACACCATTACGCCTGTATATCCCGAAGGGGTAGGCAGAGGTACATTTTGTCTTATTTCAAATTAACTTCAGTGATTATAAAAAAAAAACATTATAGGTGTTCTATAAATAAACTCGATTAGTATTATTCGATATACACCCGGATGTATAAATGCATCAATATAAAAGTACTTCACCTGCATTGCATACAAACTTAGAGAATTTCTGTTCTAGGCAAGGGAAAACTGAAATTTACAACTCTGAAGGTCGATAAAGTCGATCGTATGAATCCCCAGAGCGGCTCCGCTCTCGATCTGTGGACCACTTACTGGAATGAATGCCGCATTGGACCAAATGGTGATATTAGAATGAATCGATTACAGACCTAGCCTTTTGTGCCGTACAAATTCATTGAATTTTATTGGAATTGCGCAGTGTACCTAGGTAGGTTTCTATGGGCCGAAATACAAATGGATGTGGGATGTGGATATTGGCTAAATTCCATCACAATCCACGTTGCTATCATGTTAGTAATCCAATCTTATTCAGTTTGTTATAATCATATTTCTATGCGAAAGAGGTTACACCTTTACAATATGGTAATACAGTTGATGGTAGCCTATAGATAATTAATTAAATAAGGATTACTGTATACGTCGACGACATCATTTCCCAAAGACTATGCAAGAAAAGATTATTTCATCTGAACCTACAATAATTCATTGATCATCCTAGTCATTAAATATTTAACGTGAGCACAGATATTTTGCTTAGTTGGCAGAGCTAACAGGACTACAATTAATGTGATAATCTCACATCGCCAGTGGTCTTATAAAATAAAATAAAAACCAAGTTATTTGCCTATATGTAAGTGTCGGATGTAATAAAAATAAAGTCGAGTAGTATTAAAGCTTAGGGCCCATGTAATGAAGCGGTGGTTTTACTTGTAACACAAAGATAACGGTCTCATTTAGACAATAGGATAGGCGCTCGGAGTCTTGGACCGCCGCGATAGATGGTCCAATTTGCTGAGCCGTAATCGAGCGTTGAATGGGCCACGCGGCATGAAATTAGATCATCTTGGTGTCTTTGTATGTGATGTTTAGGTGCGCATAGGTGGCCAGGTGGTACCTGTGGTAATATTTTGTTTATAACCATTGAATTATGTTCTGGGGGGTTAGTATGGCTTAGAGAGTTTAGAGCATATGCAAATACCGATTGATTAAACACATGTCTCCTGACATTTACCAAGACTTGCACTTGAAAGTTCGATAAAAAAAAGTATATTTGTTGGTACTATTTTGAACGTAGATCAAAAAGGGTATGAGAATCTGTCTTGCATTAAATAGTATGATTAATGGTGTGATATGGTTCCCTGTATTTTATTTAATATTTTAAAAGTGCGGTGATGTATTTTTTAATAAAAAAGTAACACTATCACTCCCCAAATAAAACGGTTAGAATATGGTCATAAAAAGTCTAATATTTGGAATTGACAAATGTCCAATTCGACGACGACACGTTTCAATAATTCTATAAAATATAAAAAGGTTAGCTGTAATAAAACTTTCTTATTCTTTTACTCACGTCCTTCAGACGAGACACCCAAAGGACACGCTGGTCAAGGTCATATAAAATTTAAATCAAGAAGGTAAACTACATTAAAAATTTAACTTGATATTTCATTCGATATCTAGGTACCCAACGAATACCAGACTTATTAATGAGCTCAATTCATACAATAGAGAAATAAAATTTCTAAAAGGTCCTAATGAATTCATTTTAAAATAAAATTATTGAGTTTCGTTACCAATTTAAATTTTTTGAGACCTTTGATAAATTTATAAAATTTAGACCTAACCGCTTATCTGAATACCTACAGTCTATTCTAAATTTATTTCATGTTTTATTTCCTTTAGGCTTTTCAAACTAAAAACACTTAAGTACATGTTTTGTAAATAAGTAGTACTTAATATAAAACAAATTAACAAAACAGTTACTGAAGGTGCTACTCACTACGTAGCCAGTAATTTCGTTAGCCATCTTGTTATACCGAAAATAAAAATACCGCAGCGATAATGAATTAAAATACAAAGAGCCAAACAAAACGTACAACACTGGCAACCACATCGCTAATGATATTAAAAAGAATAATTTTAAAATGCTCACATAACGTCGTGGGGTCGATGCGTCCCCTCGCGTGATAGCCTCGCGTGTCTCCCGCCGGCTTCAAATTAAAACCGAGCCGATAAGACACCGTGCGCCTCACGACTGTCGCACGGCGCGTCTCTTTTAATTACGCACCCCACACGAAACTTATCTACCCCTTTAGAATTTACATTTAAAACACTATTACTCGGACAATTTGTTTCGAAAGCATTTTTAAAAAAATGAGACCTCCAATTAAGTGTTGGCGGTGGATTTAAATATATATTCAGTGAGAGTTAGGTAAATAAAATATAAGCATGATGAGTTAGTTCAGGTATGATTGAACATACCTTCATATAGACTACTAGTTATAGCTGTTTTGGAAAGTCATCCTACTGAGAGAGCCAAAAGAATAACCCTCCTCCCTCCCTCCATTAGTCACACTCCCCATCAGGTCGAAAAAGTGCGAGCAATGCCTTTGGTATCGCAATCTATAGACCACGGTAACTACTTTACATCAGGCGGCCTTCTTCTTTTTAATTACTATGTGTTTTCTTTATTTTATTTTGCTTTAAGTGATAAATAACTATCAATATCTTTACTCTACATAATGCATGCGACTTGCATATTAATCAAATTAAGAAATAGCTAGAATAATAAAATAATAGTAATTTAGCCCTTTTGACGTCCTACTCCTGGGCACGGGCCTCCCCTCAACACGAGGGGGATTCAGGCCATAATCCACCACTGGATGGCTGGCCCAGTGCGGGTTGGCAGATTATAATAGCTTGTATGTTATGATGTAAGTCACCTGCTTTTTAGGAAATCGCTTAATAATAGTCTATAATAATTGGAACAAGTAAAATGGTGCATCAGACCGCTGATTCAAATCTCCAACAAAAACCATAAATAATAAAGAAATAATTGTTTCAAAGGCAGCGGCGATCTTCTCGGAGGCCAGATCATTACCTACTGTTGAATATTTACTGAGCAAACGACATTCGACAGTATAAAATGAATGGTATCGATTAGCGGGCGTCGTTGAGATCGCGTGCGAGTGATGCGGACGGCGACACCTTCGGGGAGTTGTCTGTGTCAATTTTAATTGGCCCAGTTTTGCTCTTATTGCGATCTGTAGCGTGATTGGCCTGCCTTATTTATGTGAGGTCACCGCATATAATACAGTTTTAGTTACTTTGTACACTAGAATGCAGTTTGATTCACTAGTCTGCGCGAAAAAAGGCAATGAGACTCTGAACGTCAATCAATGTTGCAATTCTGTAATCGACTGTAAAACGACTAAAATTAAATTGACAATTTCAAACATTGCTCAAATGATAGCTCGACGAATTGCTCGTTTTGACAGTTGCATTACTTGACTATAGAATATGACAGAATATGATTTATTTATTAAAAAAGTCGTTTGGACTTAGCTAAGAACTTATAAAGAAATTATTTAAGAACAAGTAACAACATATTTATAGATACGGATGTAAGCGTCGTGGACGTGGCAAAATACGCCGTGTAGCTTGTGCATTAGACTTCTATTTTCACTGACACTGCTTTTGACCTTCCCCTATGGATCTGTCCGAAAATGATTATCAATATTCCATCATAGGACAGGCACTACAAAAGAAGCCATGTAACGATTGAGTAAGCATGGTTTATCAATCACCGGCCGAAGAACACACAGGGAACCCTTTTTTTATTTTTTTGGTGCCCCAACAAAGCGAAGTTAGGAAATGTGATTTCACGTCACAGTTTTTTGGTACAAATTTTCTGTCGCGTGACGGATTGTAAATAATTAGCTCATTGAGTCGCGCCTACCGGGCGACGACTCCATTGTTTGTTTAGACGAAGAAGTTTGTGAAAAAATAATGTCTTCCTTGCAGTGTGATGCAACAGTTGGCTTGGAGAAAAAAAGTATCTCTTAGTCTTGTTCGGGATATTTTGAATTCCATAAGTCACAGCTCATATTTAAAGTTAAATTCAGTTAAGCGTATACTTAGCGGTCATTAACACGATGAAGTCAGCTTCGTTTTGTCTATACCTTTTTAACAGATAATCACTGTATTTCACATCCGGATACAGTAAAATGTATGAAAATTATCGGTTCCGGGTCAATGACCGCTTCGATACCACCCAACATTATATTTAAATTTATTTCTAACCAAAACTAATTAGGCAGTACATGCATAAACAATATACAAAAGCCGCAAAAGATGCGTTTGGAAGACTATACATTTTGTGATAGTTTTGCCAACGATTACACCATTTCTTTTATTGGAATACTACATCCCTAATCTAATTTGTTACGTTGTGAGAATCTCTACTTAACAGCAATTAATTTAACAACGGATTCAATAAATCTGTTATTATTCAAACTTCAAGAATATTCTGTCCTGTTTGCTAATAACCATTAGTCGACTTCAAAGTTAATCTAACTAACGTTATTGCCAAGAATTTAGCATCGAACAATTTATGGGTTCTTCGGGACTTGGCTGTTTCTAATTCCATCATTAATTGGAAGTACCAGTGATAGGTGAGCAGAGTTTAGTAATATTTTGATCCCTCTATTAGTCGGTACATTAATTTGGAATAACTTAGTTTCGCTAATAGGTAAGGGGGAATTATATTACTTTGGCAAGTTTAGTGTTGTGTTGTGTTATGTCACATTAGTTTTCGAATAAGGCTTGATAATGTAGTGTTGTTTCGAAGTTGATACCATCATTGCGATAATGGCATAAACTTTAGTTGAGACTTACCATTAGATCTAATTACTTTTTATTTGTATACCTTATACTTGGCGATGAAAAAAATGCTTAAAAAGACTCTTGATGCAAGCTGCTGAGTCTCTTGCCAGATTCTTACATTCCAGATCGTGCTCCCATGCAATAGTAGTGTAAAAAATATATTCCTAACTGCCTTCGAACAGTCCTAAACCAAATAACTAAAGTTTCGAATATATTTTAAGAAACATAAATTTGAGTACTGAAACCATTGCTCAGTTGCAGCCTAAATATCCTGAGGATGCCTTGTTTACAGGCAAAACAAGTGTCGAATTATAGTTTTAGTTTGATTTGTTCTGCGGAAAATTGCATATCATTAGGGTCCCTGACTCACATGACTGATAGACTCTTGAATAATGGAGTTCAGCATTGTTGACTCCTTGTAATATAACAGGAGGTTGACAAGGCGAGGGTGAGTAGTGGGTCCATCTCGCAAATTAATATATGGGACTAGTCCCGCCACACACTCCCACCACTGTCTCCTGTAAGCTGGGTTCGACAATGGTTGCCAATGATAACGTCGAGATTTGACTCGACGAATCCTGGGGATACGCTAAATTGCCTTGGTCAAATTAGGAGGTAGGAAAGGATAGGCTACTGTACTCTAAGTGCCAAATGAAGATTCATGAAACAAAATAGTATATTACTGAGCTGAAACCGTCGAAAAAATCAATCAAACCTTCACCAACAACAGATTGTTACCAACGGGAGTATGTTTGTCACAGCCTTTTGTTTATTATACAGTCGCGAACGTCTAGGGCGGGGTTATTAGTTTACAAGTGTATCAAACGCCCCCTTGTATTGACTCAATACTCGCGAGAGAACGATATTACTTCCCAACTCTTTCGGAAGTTTGCTTAGGTATACAGGTTGTTTTAAATGTCGGAAATAATAATTGTGAAACATTATACCTTCCCGATCCTTGGTGAAAAGAGACTAAATGTTACTAATTTTCTGAGTAACGGCCCTTTGAATATATCTGTTAAAACTATCAGTTTACAGTGTCAACTGTATTTATGATAAGCAGTCACCAATAATCGTGAAAAATTTAGTACAAAATTGCGTAGTCCATGTGTTTTTTAAAGCGGAAATAGATGTTTGAAATGAGCGTTCGAATTCCTATTAAATTTGTATATCTTTTATTTAATTCTATACCCGATATTTATAAAATAGCAGTGATAGCCGATTGGTTAAGCACGCGTCTTGCGGGCTACCAGGTCTCGGGTTCAAACCCCGGCTCGAACCTCTGGATTTTTCTAAATCTATGTGCGAATCATAATTTCTATATGATTATCACTTGCTTACGGTGAAGGAAAACATCGTGATGAAACCTGCATGTCTTAGAAGATTTAACCAATTTTCGAAAGACATGTGAAATCCGCCAACCCTCCGGGCCAGCGTGGTGGATTATGGCCTGAATCCCCCTCGTGTTGAGGGGAGGCCCGTGCCCAGGAGTGGGACCTCAAAAAGGGCTAAAATTATTATTATTAATCAATTAATTACTACCCGATATTTATCCAAATGCGTAGAGGACGCATCAATTCAGAGTTTTGAAACAGCCTGTATTGTTTGCTTACATATGACGTCCTATTGGAGTCGGGATAACTTCCATCTAGTATTAATTCGCTTTGTCATTTATTTATCGTTCATCGATTGATGCTGGCAGTTTAATTTGGTATTTGTTTAGGATCTTTGCATCAGGAATTGTTTGAACCCAAACGGTTTTAGGTCTTGAATCAATTTAGATAAGACGGTATTTTGCTTAGTCTGTTTAGGGTCCGAAATTTATTTAATATGCGACTTGGGGTTATATTTACACGAAGGGTGGTTGTTGTCTGACGTCATATACAATGCGATATTAATAACTGTACTGTTAAAAATACCAGAATTATTGGCTTTAATTTCAGTTGCCCAAAGAGAGGTCAAAATATCTCCATTTCGTTGTGAATTTCAACCATTTTCACGGTATTTTACCGAAAACAAAGAATTCAAGTTACTCAATGAAATGCATTTCGATATTCTGCAGCGTAAATAAAATTTAAAAAACACGGTTTTTCCATTCCACAATAAAACATTTCTTTCGCAATGATTGTGTTTTCATCGGCGGCATGTGCTGAGGAATTTTGTTTTATTTAAGTGAAATAAAATGCCGCGTAGATATTTCAAGAGCGCATTGACTTTTATGTTTTCAGCTATCTGGTATTTTTGATGTGCATTGTTGGAGACACGCGATGTTCTCTCTTTGACTTTGATATTCGTGTTTTATTAATTGAGCGAGCTGTTGTAAAGCTAATGCAATTCATAATAATATTGTCTGATATTCGCTGTAATTTTCCTTGTTTGGATACGTTTTTACCCGACTGCGCGGCGCAAAGTAGAGTAACTTGTTTATTTTATTTAACAACTAGTTGCTGCCCGCGACTTCGTCCGCGTAGACTTAAGTAAAGTATTATTTGTGTTAATCCAGGTTATAAACTATCTGTGTTGCTAATTTCATCCAAATCCGTTCAGTAGTTTTTGCATGAAAGAGTAACAAACATACATCCACACTCACAAACTTTCGCATATATAATATTAGAAGGAAGTCTGCAAATAAGCGTACGACACGTCTCATGTTAAGCAGTTACCGTAGCCTAGAAACAACCATCATAATAATATTACCTTGGTAAACGCGTCATGAGAATTGACATCGTAAATCCAGTTTATTGCCGCCCAAGAATGAGCTCTACATAAACCACGGAGATATTGAAGCAAAACGTACAACGGCTACAAACAGAGCCACCTTTATTGCGTGCGACGATAACAGTAATTCACATTACTGGGATATTATGTGACGTCACTACCGACCAATAGCGACGGTTGATTACGACCGCCGGCTAAAGGCGACAGCACATGCTACATATTGGCTGAGATACTATTTATTTCTAGTAGATAATACAGTGAATATACCCCGTAATAAGGTTGTACAAATACACACACACGCTTAGGTACAAATTATTTCGATTTTCGTCCGAAAAACTAATTTAGTTTTTATGGTATTCAAACTCCAGTTGATGTGTAGTGATGGTTCTCCACAAGTTTAGTATTTACAACTAATCTAAAAAAGTCTAAAAAAAGATAACAAACAGGTATACAAAAGTGCCCCTACATAATTTTCAATGCCGACAATGTCCAATAGGCTAGCCTCATTTCCCCTTATAAAAATATTACTGGGAATATAATACATTTCACTTAGCTACTCTATGAAGCGGGCCCACCCGCTTCGACTAATGGGATGAGTTCATTTCCTGTCAACTTGAGCTAAGCTGGGTGAAGCTGAGAAAATGAAGCGATCCTATTGGTCAAAATTGGCGGGCCGGCTTCACAGAACAGCAGAGAGAACGGTCACCGTATGGTCTACTAAGCTTATCCGAATTCCAGAAATCCAATTGATCTAAAATTATATACACAAATTTAAGAAAACTCTGCTTGCCAAGTTTACTCAGCCAATCCATTATCTACTATTTAATAAATACTTAGGGAAATTGTTTTAGGTCATGTTTAATTCCTTCTATTTCCAGAAAATATATAAATATCGCCAGACTGACACACCGACTGGATGGTCTCAAACTAAGCAACGCTTGTACTATGGGTGCCGTACAATGGACTGGGGGTGATCCCAGTGACACTCAGACTAGAGAAAATAACGAAAAGGCCATTTCCGAAATTTGGCAGGCGAGATTCGAACCTGCAACCACAATGTGCAATGAGCCGAACGGCCTACGCTCGGACCACTGCACCAAGCGGTCGACAAATGCAATCCAATATGCTAGTATCTTTTCAAAGATTATGTGCTACATCCTTTACAGTGACATCCACTAATCTCAGTCATATTGGCTTGTTAGTACACCACGCCGACAGCTGTTTATCGAAGTTTATGGAAACCTTTCACAGCGGCTAAGTGGAATTGTTTATGGTATCGAGTGTTCATCCTTTGCCATCTATTATGTGGTCCCTTGAGGATCCATAACTGACTTTCGTTTTCATTTGTTACCTTTGATGTCATTATATTTGGTATTTTATTTTCTTAGGTATCAATATTGGGAAAGGTATTTTTATATATGTAACTAGCGGCCCGCCCCGGCTTCGCACGGGTACACTGCGGGTACATTATTCGAGTTTTAGTAAGGATCCCTAATTTTTTTGAAAATATATTATAGCCTATGTCACCCGGGGATAGTGTAGCTTCCCAACAGTAAAATAATTTTTCAAATCGGTTCAGTAGTTTCGGAGCCTATTCATTACAATCAAACAAACAAAGTTTTCCACTTTATAACATTAGTATGATAATTTGGGGCTATCGTCAACTTAATGGGTAGGTTTGAGCCTATTTCAGTCTAAAAAAGATTTACTTGTTAAGACAGAATTCTAAGCACCCGTTGTTGCGTCTATTATTTAATTACATCACAATATAATTAATTATAAATTGTCTTCAATTTTACTTAGTTTTCAAAAGAAAATCTCTCTCCAAAGGTATCTGTTCCGATCAACACTCTCTAGATCTATGGTTGCTTAAGCTAGCCGCTTTATTAATCAAACAATAATTATTTTTTATTACACCTATTTATGTAAGCCTAGTGCACTAACCAACCCTACATAAACACACATGTTATAAAAACCGCCCACAGGACCGCGCGCAGCCAGCACTATTAACACAATATCATAAAACTAAATTTACATGAACCTATGCCCTTGCCGAAAACCCTTATAATTAAATCCTTTTTACTGCCATAATAAAATCTTAGAGGGGAACTAACATTTCCGTTATCACGTGTCGCAGGTCGGTTCATAATTAATTAAGGGATCTAGAACAGGTGTAATCTGTGTAAGCAGATGCGGTACCAACCCTTTGAATAATATGAGTCATATTTCGAGAAAGGGTTGTTTAGAGATGGGAGCGCAAAACGAAATATGTTAGGATATAAAATTCTTAATGGTGGACTTAAGTTACATTTAAATTTATTAAAGTAAGTAATAAAATCTTAATAAATATTCGATTATTTTGAAGTGTTATAATAGAGGTTTTTTTAAGTGTTGTCTTGACTACAGTCACAAACAACTAGTCACCTCAATAAATGAATTGGTATAGACTATAGATCAATTGATGTGACAATAGAGCTTAAAAATGTATGATTTTTTAATTGTATAACCTTGGTTTGTGCTTAAATTCGTATTTATAAATTTATTTCAAGTCTGCGAGCGATCTCGAGTACGTTTTTGATGTGTTATTTTGTCCTGGAATGACACAACATTTCCAAGATCCTTTCAGACTTGAGATCGGTTTATTATTAGGCCCGTGTCTACAAGAAATTTGTCTGATGCCCTTCACTACATAAGTAGTGAACGGATTCGGCTACGAAGCAAAACCAGTAAAAAGTTTCAGTAAATACTTAAAAGATTATTTGTAAATATGTCGATAGACATATTTTTTAGGACATCAGGTCCTACCGTTAAGCAGTATTATTATTATTTATCAGTAAACACTTCACTTTGCCTAGGAATAGAACTAAACTCTTTTCTTAGAACTTTCTAAGTAATATCTTGTATGTACATACAAGTAAGTACTTTAGAAAAATACATACATGTTGTAACTTGAATAAAGGCGACCACGGAACCTTCCCGTATAAGTATCGTCCCACTTTTGTCCAATTTATTCAAGCCATTAAGAGACCACCAAGTCTCCCGTAACAGTTTAAAAAAGCGTGAAAAGGGTTACAAGGTCGGCTACGGTTGACCATCCGGTACTGCAGGTGTCTTCATCATTTTTGTAGTTTAAAAAAATGAATAAGCATGTCATGGTTTTTGTACCTATGTTCTTGGGCAGTTTATGAATTTGCACGTGTTTTAAAATGTTATTTTTATGACTTCAAAGCGACTCCATGAATTTTAATGAAACTTGGCATAATCTATCTATAGAATATTATTAAGGAGATATTAAATGAGTACTTTTTAATTCGAAAAATTAAATAGTTCCATGAGTTAGTATAATAATTAAAATACACGAGTATATCATCGCAAATATATTTAGTATCTACTGAATTATACAACTTAAGAATGTAAGATTATGGCTAGAATCTCCCCCCCATTATGGGCAGGCCCGTGACCACGAGAGGCTAATTATGACTATTATGATTACACTATTTAGTCTAGAAATATGTAAACCGTATTTATCCTTAATATTCGGATTTAGTAATCAATTTTAGCATGTCTTTTTAATGTAATGCGTATTTCAAAATTATTAAAAGACTTTCTAATAATAATTTAACATAACTATTAACATTTTATTAACTAATACCATTTGGGAAACTAGTCATTCTATTTTAAAAAAAAAATGAAATATTAAAATGTCATGCCTAGATTGCTTACTAAATCCGCACCTAAGGAAAATACACTATACGAACAACAATTTTAAACATGTAACATTGACCCGACAATACCCTTCTAATTTTGCACAGTAACTTGAAGGTACTGTAACAGCCAACCTCGTGTAAGCAAACGCAACTTTAATTAAACAGTAAATTCGTGCCGTTAAACATGACCCCACGCCGTTATTCCCATATCTAGAGGGCCTATTAATGTTACCGCTGCTGCCAATATGTGTTGACAAGTGTCACGTAAAACGCCTGGGGGTAATGTGAGACAGGGTAACGAAGAAATGGCGTAATTAGGTACGAAATTTGTTGTTTGCGGACACAAAATTGGCGTAGGCACTTTCATAACTGTAATAGAAGTAATTATGAGAATGGACGAATCGAGCGATGACTATAATAAACAAAATTGGCTCATAATTAAATAAATAAATAAATATCGCCAGACTTACACACCAACTGCATGGTCCCAAACTAAGTAAAGCTTGTACTATGGGTACCATACAATGGACTGGGGGCGATCCCAGTGACACCCAGAGCTGAGCAAATTATGAAAAGGCTATTTCCGAAAATTGCCTCGGCGGGAATCGGACCCGCAACCACCTGGTGCAGCGAGCCGAGCGGCCTACACTCAAACCACTGCGCCAAGCGGTCGTCATTAGGACGTATATTTATGTCTATCAGTATTGTTTATTGCCAATATAAAAAAACTAGGAACTAAAATTGACATTTTCTGTAGTAAGTAGTTATTTTTTGTGAAAGTGTACCCACTGCTGAGTACATAAGTCTCTATTTCTCACGCCAACTCTTCTATCTCGTACAAATCTCATCCATAATCATATCATATCATATCTCTCATATAATTTATTTTATGTTGTCAAGCAGAGTCAAGCAGCAATCACTGGCAGTAAGCAGCAAAAAATTATTTAATTAAATGCAACTAAAGAACTTTTTTTGTGATTTTAATATTAAATATAAAAATTTATCAAAACATAACTTTCCCAAAGTTTTTAACATCACAAGCTTTTTAATTGGACAGTTTAATTAAAACGCCCTCAAAGAAACTAATTGAAGTGGAGGTGCTGGTTCATCGTTGCAATGAAAGCAATTGCTTACAGCAGCGAACACTGTGATAGCTGGCAACCACAAGACACGCGCTGTATAGAGCCGTTCTTTGACACTTGAAGTGTTCGTGAAATTCACCTGCAGGATAGTGTTTGTGAAATTATATCGATAAAAATAAAATATAAAAAAATAATGTAACTACTTATTAATGTTTGCAATTTATGCAGCAGCAATAAATAACCGACGGTCATAACAGAGCATTTTCGCTCATAAAGAATTTGCATAGTAGTTATATTTTGCCCTAGTCGATAACGTGGTTACTAAAAATAAAATGTGATTTATTGTCAGCTATGCAGTGACAAATCGTATAAACGCATGACGTATGCATGTTTATACAGCATCGCGGCATTTTTTTGAGAGGTTTATTTAAAAAAAAAAAACATTCGTTGAACAAAATATTGTCAACAATATTCTCCATTAAAAACAAACTATCACACATCCCTACGCGAGCTTATTGACGCGTTGTTGAACCGTTGCCAGGCAAAACGTAATTACTTCGCGAACAGTTTGTCAGCCAATTAAACACCTTTGCTTTATTAAGAAGCCACAGAGAGAGCACCGGTAAATAGCGAATCAGGAGGCTTTCATGCAATTCCGAATACTTCGCGACGACGTTTGAGGTTCTTCGTGAATTCAAAATTTGGAGGAAGTCGTTTAAAATAGACGGTGCAGCCAAGGCAACAACTTTCAGTATTTATTCTCATTGCGGTCGTATTTTTTAACCTTTTTCTGTGTTCGTAAAGGAGATGCAATCTTACGGAGCTACTAGAATTTTTCTTTTAATATTTTCCTAATTAAGTTAAAAGTAAAGTAAGACCAGTCCAAGTATATTTTGCCTCTAATCGAAAGAGCTCTTCAGCAAAATTAAAAACTAATTTTAATCATGAAATAAATGTGATTAGTTTATTTAACTTCAATATGAAGACATTAACTTTAATTCTTATGTCTATATTTCTGTATTTATTTATTAAACCATAAACTCAAGCGATAAATCACAATTATGAACAAAGCAAAAACATAAAACCGCCGTATCCCCATAAATACACAATTGTTTATGTTGAAAACAATAAAAATAATACCATAACTAGACTTAAGCTAATGAGAACGAACGACTAAAGGAAACATCACACATGAGTTTATATTCTGTTTAATAGCGATACGGTGCATAACAAAAGGCATAAAGCACGTCCCACACGGAATTTTTGAGCCGTTCACAGATATGAAGACATTGCCTATCCCATTCAAAGTGCCTTGAAATAAAGGACTGTACACGAAATGAAAAGGATTATTGTTTTAGTTTTATCTTTATCCAACGATATGAGCCTCGGTGTGGGATGCCGCGGAACAAAAAAATCTGTAGAGTCATTAATGTTTCAGTAATTATTTAAAATTCGCTGAACGCAAAGTAAATTCATTTTGAGTTTTATGTTTAATGGATAAAGTGACATTTATAATCTTTTCATACATGCACCATGCTTATATACAATACGTTTTCAAGGAGCTCTGAATAATTAAATATGTATGGATTTACACTACATTATATAATAGTCACAGTCACATCTGCCATACAAATCATATTCTTTGACACGAATTTTCTTCCTAGGATTTTCATATATTCCATTGGGCCGGTGATTAATAAAAACAAATAAATAAATAGTCTACTATTAAAATGAAATCTGTATATTGTTAGTAATCTTATTTTTTTAAACATAAAACATTCACAAAAAATCTAGTTCCGCCATCTCAACAGATTCTCCTATTCTATCACCACTTCAGAGCCGCAAGACGGCGACATTTCGTGGTCTCAGTCATTAATTATACGCAGCTCTTTGTCCCACAGGCTCTCGAGTCCATTGTGACAATATTTGGGTCGCGCCTTTCAAACTGGCTCGCCGACAATGACGATGAACATAGATGGATCATCGCCGCGACGGGGAAGGTTGCTGGTGTACATTGGATTTTGAGTTGTAGACTTACAGTGGAATTTGATTATCCTTTTAGTACTGCCTATTCCAGGCTATCGAAGTCTGATTCATCTAACTCGTTTTTTCATAAAGGTGTTATTATTGATGTTGACCTTACTTTTTTTAATTGCCTAGGAAATCACAATGGCACACGGTCCAACTGTCGCTCAGGGCCCTAACCACGCTAGCTACTCAAATCGTAATAGAAAAGCAAACGCTCGCGATTACGTTTCAAACGCTCCGCTTTTGACGTTTTGCTGACACGAGCTTCACGATTTTTACTGACATTGATATGGTATGATGTCATCGTAATCGCGAGCGTTTGCTTTTCTATTACGATTTGAGTAGCTAGCGCGGTTAGGGCCCAGGACATCTGAAACTTAAGAAGAGCAGATGCTGTGCCGGCCTTTAAAGGACTTGAAAACTTGCCTGGTGAACAACCCCATGTTGTATTAGGAAAGGAAAGCCTTCAGAAAGGAGATCACTCCATGACTCGTAGGTGGTTGAAAGGAGGGCTTTTACCTAGTATTTCAATGTGTGCAAAATTTTACTTCAAAAACATAGTGTTGAAGCTTGTGTAACTTTTTATATGCCACTTGCAATATAGTACTTATTATGTTTTTATGTTACACGGTAATTATTTTATATAAACCTAAATTGAAAATTTAAAAAACCCCCCATGCGCCTACTTTTTACTACAAAAGAGCTGACAATTTTCAAACTGCTGATCCGATTTTCATGAAACATAGGTAAGAACACTCTCGATGAGAATACGTTTACGAAAACAAATATTAAAATCGTTTCATCCGCTGGGGCGCTACGATGCCACAGACAGACACACGGATACACGTGTTAAACTTATAACATCCCTCTTTTTTGGTCGTTAGTAAGATATTGTTTTATACAATCAAGCGTTAGTCAAACCTAGACGAGTTTGTTGAAAACTTGTCCTTCACAACTAAAATAAATAGTAGTACTTAATGTAATTATACCAGGAAAAAAAATAATGAAAGAACTTCCCGTCTTTCTTGAGTTGAAAATTGTGATCAGATTACGCTGCAGGCAATCATAACTCCTACAATAAATGTAGGCGGGCGGAGTAAACAATCTTCCATATAAGTTTCTTGTTTTCTTATTTGTAGTAAGTTTTCCGTATCTGGCGCCATTTCTTTTGCGGGGAACGTTGTGTACGGTACATTATTTATCATTTCGTAAAGTCAATAAGGTGTATAAGTACAGGTCGGACCTCAATCAACAAAAATGTACGCAGTTTAAATTGCCGTCCTTACAATGTATCTGTAGGTATCATTGACCTAAGGCCTTGGTTGTGCTTACAATTTTTCCAATGATTCTGTTAGGAAAAGGCAAAGTGCATGGGTTGGAGTGTAGCCTTAGGGGCGCTATGACTTAGGTTTAGGTTAGGTTAGAACAGTGACCAAAACGCGCGAGCCGAGCGAGCGAAGCGAGCGTGCCGCGGCAGCGGCCGGCGAAGCGCCAGAATCCGAATGTGTCATTAGGTTATGTTAGTTCCCAGTTAGGGGGGCTATGGAGCCAGGACTTAGATGAAGTCTCGAGATTTTTTTTTTCGTTTTGATCACTGTTCTAACCTAAACCTAAACCTAACCTAACCTAAGTCATAGCGCCCCTAAGGCTCCACAATGACCAAGTGCATGTGATTTCGATGTGTACATGCCACACATGTCAAGTGCATGTACCAATCAAAGACCATTTAGAAATTTTCACTTCACTACCAATTACTGATTCGCTGTACGAGTGTGACTCAAGTTAAAGCCAGATTCAAATGCCCAACACTTTCAAAAAAAAAACAAAACACCATCTATCTCCTGTCAAATGCAATCAATCATTAATTCCAAATTCAATTTATCAATCAATCGATTGAAAATGTAATGAAAACGTCATTGTGTGTATCGATTCCATTAAACCGAGTCAAACAGCAGCGTCCGGCACCGGCGTGCGTAAACTAATCAACGGAACGTGTCATTCGACGTCATCAGTGTCAGTTGGAAATTCGTATTTGTGCTTGTTATCAACTTCATTAGAATTACCGTAACTGGTTATATTATTATTTGGCACTATCGAAACAAGTTGACGGATTGGGCATGGCTGTTTCAATTTGTTGGTAGGACAAAATTGAGACAACATGTTTCGCCAGTGCAAACTCAGGTTCATACTAATTGGCATCCAAAAATGCGGTCGTCTGAATACCTGTCATCAACTGACATCAGAAATACTGACAGGTGAGACCATAATTTCAACAAAGTACTTATAAAGAGGAACAGACTACCAAAACAATAAAATATAAATTTCTAAAGAGTGTGAACGTAGGTTAAAAAAAGTGTGAACACTATTATGTCAAACGGGTCAACATCGACGCTGTCTACGGTTTCATTGGCGATGCGGGACTGTTTCGTCCAATTCATAGTTCAAATGACTTGTGTCCTCCTAATTGTCAGTCCTATATATAACCAGAATACCGAGCTATATAATATGTACATCTCTAATACATTAGTCACAAGAACTATGTATCGTAAACATACCGGCGCCTCGACACAAATTCCATGTGATTGATTATACTTAAATACTACTTACTTACCTGGTTTGAGTATCGTGTAGATCTTTAGGTGATAGCGTCACCTACGTTCAGTCTATTCTTGAGGGAAGAGGCCACTAAGACGTCTTCAAATTCGTTAAAACACAAGGGGAAAGATACGGAGGTTCGAGGTTTACAGTATCCTAGTCCAGTGACCCCAACGTCCACCATCCACTACGTAGCAAATCCAGTACTACCACCACGTTTGACTTGTCATAAAACACCATAACTAAGTCTTATTCGAGCCGATAATATAACGCGCATAAAACCCACGAAACGCTATTTACTTACACCAATAAGCCGGGCGCAGTAGCCAAAATTATTCGGCAAATCGGCAGGCCGTAAAGAAATTATAAAAGTAGGGTAGATTTGAGTGTAATCTACCTGCAACATTAAATTGTGAGCCGTATGATCCCGTACAATTGCAGATGCCTGAAATAAAGACAGTGATATCTACGCTGATGTTTTGGATAATATAATGAAGCCACCTAACAATATGGTATAATACCTACATGTAAATAGGTCGCAATTGATTAACTTACTGTTCAGCAGACATTGTACTCACTAATGACCTGGGCAATCGCAACTCCAATTAATTGTCATACGTGCTTTGAGTAATAATACGACCAATCTAGGTGGACACTTCGGGCACCATCCAGCCCGCCTCTTGTCTCGACTGTGACTATGAAATGTGGGAAGCAGGGGAGATCCTACGTTACAGTGGTCAGTTGTTAATAATACCCGCTTATGATTGCTCGCAATTGTGCATAGGAATGAAGATAGTTTGTACTTCGTACAACAGTTAAATTGGTATTGCTGCAACTGGAACAATGCGGGGTATAAACGAGGAATCTTTTGAATGCAAACATTCCATTGTTAATATGTACCTACTGTAAGGTTGTTACAGTACAAATTAACAATGTATTTAATAAATAAATAAATATCGCCAGACTGACACTCCCAACTGTATGGTCCCAAACTAAACAAGGCTTGTACTATGGGTACCGTACAATGGATTGGAGGTCATCCAAGTGACACCTTGACCTATAGGCGAATTACGAAAAGGCCATTTCCGAAATTTACCCTGACAGGAATCGAACTTGCAACCACTCGGTATACAGTGAGGCGAGCGGTCTACGTTCGAAGAACTGTCAAAATGACTAAGAATGTTGAGGTAAGATTGAAAATCCTACTAATATTATAAACGTGAAAGTTTGTGAGTGTGGATGTATGTATGTATGTATGTATGTTTGTTACTCCTTCACGTTGTTGTTGTTTGCTGCTCCAACCGCCGTAAGTGCGTTGGTGGACTCGGCACTAAGTGATGCATCGACTACAGTCTATTTCACGTACGAAAGCCTTTAGACGCGGCGCTGTAGTCGCGTGTTGGCCATGTGTACAATTTAGTTCCGCGTTTTTCCGCGAGACTTCCTATGTGAAATAGACTGTAGGTATCCATTGAGCTATAAGCACATGAGTAGATAAACGGAACAGAGACAAAGCTTCGAACAACCGCGCGAATCGATTGCCCTACTACAAGCACGCGGGGCATGTGGGTGTGACCACTGGCCGCTCGTCGCGTACGCAGCGAGACTGGAAAAAACCGGTTGACGCTTGCGCAGCCAGTTGACAATCTCAGGATGTGCGACGCACGTTGTTTTTTTAGTTGCAAGTTTGAATATTTTAATATCGTTAATAATGGTTGTTTATTGTACTGTGTGTATGAATAATACTATAAGCTATAAAAATCTGGGTCAACTACGGAATATAGCACCGTAAAGTGAAATTTTATTTGTATATCATTAAAAACGTTCATTACACGGTTCGACTATAAACAAGTTCGTTTACTGGCGGGCCCGCCCCAATTTATAATAACAATAGTCGTTCAGTTTATGTGCAGCCGGATAATAAATCATGAATATTGTGATACTGAGGTTATGAAGTACACTACCTAACGGTTTTGCTTCTGGGATTTTTGACAATATCGCATCCGCATCATACATTTATTAAATTAATATTTGAGAATGTTACCTACTTGAATTATAGAACAACGTGTAGCAATGCAATCTCAAATTGAAAATCAGGTTTTTGGAATTTAATTCCAAAAATGTAAGCATTTTAAAACATAATGAGGTGCTATTGTCATTATTGTATTAGGTATATATAGAAAATTCCGATGTGCGTGTGTTGGCTATTCTTGTCCAATTTTGTAGATTTTGTTAGTTTTTTGGGGTCACCCGGATGTTTCTAGCGATAATAGGCCCTGGTAGATGCCGCTGTCTGTTGTTATCATCCTGGAAATATTTCCAGGATGATAATATATCCGGGTATATAGGCTAGCGAGTCTACGGGCAAAGGCTTATTATTTATACAAAATAGCTGTCGGAAACCCTTCAGTCGATACATTTAGTCCATAAATAATTTGGTAGGTGTAGCTGTAATTCCCTCGTCAAAAGTGTTATGATGATGTACCATAAGACAACATTAAATTAAAAAAGAAATAGTGCGGTCGGGGGACCACTATCACGAACTAAGTTCTCTGTTAAGTGTTTTGCATGCACAAAATGTTTAGTTTTTCGATGGCGCACTAACTAGTCGCCTGAATAACTCACTCATGCCATCTAGTTCATTTCTAAAAAACTTTTTCACAGCGGACGTTACGAAGTTACGTATAACGGTTTTAAAGCGTGACGATTTTGATCATTTAACTTCTACCGCAAGCCGCGTAAAGGAACTTCGTTTCGATAAACAAAGACTGTTTCAAAATATAGTCCACGTCATTATTTTTTACTACGTAATAAGTTTACAGAACGTATTGCTTAGAGTCGACTGTAGACGATAAAATTTATAGTGATTACTATTACCTGAATGTAGTGGCCCATATTACGGAATTAATATGGTTCATAATGTCACGCGAACTTTACTTTTTATTGTAAAGTAAACATTACATTTTGGTTTAATGAGAGCGGTAAACACAGTTGAAGCAGGTCGGCAATGGGGTATGGGGACCTGCTTCTATTATGTATATGTCATTAACCCCCTTATTAATAGGTAAACGTGGTATAGAGGGCGAATAGTTAAATTCCGAATAATCTCTTTCTGGCATCGGTAATTTGAAAGACATTTGAAAGAAGAAGACATAGCATAGTGTAAACCACACAACCGCTAAACCACGTTTATTAATAAGGGGGTAAAAGTTTACTGGAGACCTATTTAGCAATTTCTCGGAAGTCTTCTGATCCAAGTTATTCCTAGGGCGGAAATCAAAGAGTACTTAATTGGTCTGTGCCTATCACACGTCGGTGTGCAAATAAACTAACTAAACCATTTTCTTTTAAATACAACAAAGTCACTGAAAGCAAACATCGTGAGGAAACCTGCATGTCTTAGAAAATCTAACCAATTTCCAAAAGACATGTGATTTCCGCCAACCTGCCCTGAGCCAGCGTCGTAGATTACGGCCTGAATCCCTCTCGTAAAAGGAGGCCCATGCCCAGGAGTGGGATGTCAAAAGGGCTAAATTATTATCGTTTAATAGCTGTGCTAACTTCGTCAGCGTGGTCTTCCATATTTTTTTCACATTTTAAACCTTCTCCGACTACCAAAATTCACCAAATCGGTCCAGCCGTTCTCGAGTTTTAGTGAGACTAACGAACAGCAATGAATTTTTATATATACAAGGTGAAACAAAATGGGTATACTTTTAAAAAAAAAAATAACTTTTTTATTCTAAAACCATCAGCTTTGGAGGGAACTTGAAAAACAAAAGGTGTTATAGGAATACAGCTGTTGACCGATTTCACAAGTCTACAAAACCTTTAGTACTTCAACTGTCCCACAAAGCCGATAGTTTGAGATTTACAAAGTTAAGTTGCAAAAAAATAGTATACCCTTTTTGTTTCACCTAGTATAGATAACAAAGTCAGCATTCACCATAGCCTACAGATGCTTTCAATACCAATGGTCAATACAAATGGTATTGACCATTGGTGTTGCAATACCAACCAACCAATAGTCTTGCGCATTGCCGACCTAAAGAGGCGTTGGAATTAGGATAAGACTTTAGGCTCTGTCACGCATCGTACCAAACGCAACTATTATACCTAGTTTACGCCGATCTTCTGTGAGAGGGTGGTACTGTCCCGGTAGCAGCCCGTATTTGAGCTGTAGTCAGTTGGCCACGGCTTGGCTCCACCACAGTAAACCGTACCGCCGTACTACTTCATTTCCGACCGGTCTGAGAGTGTATGTGTGATGTCTTTCTAGTTAAAAGGCCTCCTCCTATTATTTCTTTCGATTAAATGAGGGTTCCAAGACAATTTAACTTTTCCCCGGGACTCGTAGAGGGTCTAGTCTGGTGGGAGTATGTTGCGGGACTAGTCCCTAAAGGTGAAGGCGCCTGTCTAGCCCGCAAAATTCAAAATTTTCGAGTATTTTTATAGTTTATCCAAAATCTGAAAATATTTAAGACAACATTTTGTGATTTGCGACAAACACAGTATGCAGTGCGTTTATTAATACATTTATTTTACTCTAAATATTATCATGGTGGATATGATGCTAGTAAATCACTAAATATACAAAAATTGACAGATTATCTGGATAGCTGACGTTCTTGAAATGTTTTATAATAAGTTGGATATATTAATAAATATACTGCACACGGTCTTTGTCGCGAATTACAAAATGTGCCCTATATTACTGTCTGATTTTAAAAAAATTCTAAAAAACCTCAAAAAACTATTTTTCGGATTTTATCGCGTTTATTTAATTTATGTTCCCGACGTTTCGGCTGCTTTACAGCAGCCATGGTCACGGGGGGACTGAGGTGTTAGACGTCCTGATGTCATAGTTAGTAACTGGGTACCCTCATATTAAGTTGTTGTTTGCGGTCCGATCCACGCAGAAAGTGCTCACAGTGTCTCGAGGTCTTGCAATGGTACACTTGGTTATGGATTTAATTATATTAATTACTGGATCCCAAGTTGGTGGTAGCACCCAGCCATCTTCCCTATTGAAATTAGGATGTTTTTTAATTTCAATGGCCTCACGTATCATCCTTGGTCGGAATCGGTGTTCTTTTGCGAGGATCTGTGGTTTATCAAATCTGATATAGTGGCGGGTGCGGTCCTGTACATGTTCACAGATTGCAGACTTCGTGGAGCGCCGGTGTTTCACGTCAGCTATATGTTCTTTTACGCGGGTTTTTACTGATCTTTTAGTTTGCCCTATGTAGGAGAGCCCACATTCACAGTCGAGTTTGTATACCCCTGCATCTTGTAGAGGAATGTGACACTTGACAGGTGGTAAGAACTGACTTACCAAAGAAGATTAGCTGACGTGAAACACCGGCGCTCCACGAAGTCTGCAATCTGTGAACATGTACAGGACCGCACCCGCCACTATATCAGATTTGATAAACCACAGATCCTCGCAAAAGAACACCGATTCCGACCAAGGATGATACGTGAGGCCATTGAAATTAAAAAACATCCTAATTTCAATAGGGAAGATGGCTGGGTGCTACCACCAACTTGGGATCCAGTAATTAATATAATTAAATCCATAACCAAGTGTACCATTGCAAGACCTCGAGACACTGTGAGCACTTTCTGCGTGGATCGGACCGCAAACAACAACTTAATATGAGGGTACCCAGTTACTAACTATGACATCAGGACGTCTAACACCTCAGTCCCCCCGTGACCATGGCTGCTGTAAAGCAGCCGAAACGTCGGGAACATAAATTAAATAAACGCGATAAAATCCGAAAAATAGTTTTATTTCAACCTCAAAAAAATTGAACTTCGAGGGCTAGATGGGCGCTTAAGCCTTAAAAAACAAAACGTTAAAAGGCATTAAATCATGGATGTTGTCTATGTTTGATGAAGCTTGCGTAATAACCGTAAAACCCTTAAACAGTATCAAATTTACGGGCTCCTAAAACAAATTTCTTAATGTATTTACTGCTGTTTATCCACGCTCTTATTCTTCGCAATATTTAAAGGCCATTAAGTCGACCATCGTCCGTCGACCCGCAACAGATCACTCATAATTAAGATCAGTTATCCATACCGGAGCATTTCTTAAGACATTTAGTTACAGTTTTCATGCTAATTTTAGAGGCCACGATATTGCCTTTGTGTTGATATTTTTATATAAAAACATTGTATGTACCGTTATGATTGTATTTTAAAGTATGCTAGAAAAAGTATTTCAAAAGGCCGGAATAATACATGGGACTTTGATGAATATCGGGTGTAGTATGTAGTAGTAGTAGTAGTAATAGTAGTAATTATTACTAATAGTAGTATAATAATTTGGTCTAAATTCGAACACATTTTTTTTCACATATTTTTATACATTGCCATAATACCTTAATTAAGTTGGTACTATGCAAAATGAATACAACCATTTTTTGAATATTGCGCCTAGTTGTACTGCATTGGATGTTTTGCCGGAACGCGAAACACAAAAGTTGTGATAAATATTCCATGGCCCGTAAGTAATATAACTGAAAAAATATGATAGTTACTGTCTAGGCTAGGTATCTACATAATTTTCTGATATGTTCCTAAACACCTTGTATAATTGCGGGCGAAATTGGTTATATTTTTTTTAGAAGGTAAAATAATATTACCTACTGCTAACCATATCAGTTCATTGGGTTGCTCGAACCATTTATCATTCTTAATTTATCTCATCCATCCAGGAGCCAGAAGACTCCTCCTCCACTGCTGGACATAGGCCTCCCTTACTGACTTCCATATCTACATCAAGGTCTACGGTCACTCGCATCCGCGGACTTACTGATTCGCGTGAAATTCGATCATTATAATACATTCTACCCTTCTGCTACTCTAGTCTTCTATATATTTATAATTTCTTGGTTGGAAGGCGCATCAGTTTAATATTCCTGCTTATACGATACGTTTAGATAGAGTCCCCCGTCCATATTAAATAATATGAACACATTGTAACGATCGGCGTATCATACAACTGAGCTAATGACGCAATTCCTACATAGATTAAAATCAAACCGTACCCGTCTTATCAAGTTTCTCCGCCCAAATCTCAAGGCGTCCGAGGGCGTCCTAAAACTGAACAGCCGATTGAGCAAAGGACAAACAATGTTCACAATAACTGAGCATAACAATTCGTGCGAAATTGTTTTCGGCAGATTAAAGGACGCTCTATAGGGTGATTCGGAAGTCCGAAATAATAATTTAGAATAATAATAAAATAATTACGTGAAGACGTATAGTGCAGTCAGAATAGACGTTACTATACTTTTTTTGAGTATCGGGCCTTTGATTATTTGTTACAAGTTTCGTGTTGCGGCCTTAGCACACATTTGATGGCCAAACTGCCCAAGCCGTCAATTTAATCAACGCCTTAATTGCTCAGCAACCAGATATTTAATACTAAGTTACATGCATTTATTAAAAAATGTATAAGCTTCTTGAGCGAGCAGTAGTATTTAAGTCTTCTCCTGTAATTTAGCTTGTTGTGCGTCTTGGCTAAGCTGTAAGCACAACAAGCATCTGATGATAAATAAATAAATAAATCAATTAAACAGTGAAAAATGGACTTACGAGTAGGATGCTACTACACCAATAATCAAGAAATAGTTTGTAAATAAAGAACTTGAAATACGACATGTTTTAAATAGGCGAGCAGAAAAAAAGTATTCGAAATCCATAAAATTTATATCGTTTAATTTTATACCCCATACTCATTCAAACCCAAGTATTACTTCGGACTTTTGAAACAGCCTGTATAATACCAGCCACAATAGGCCCGGAGCAAGACTGTTTGTATAATACTCTGTCAACCGCACAAACATTCGCACAATAACGATTCAACGTCTCCTTTTAACCAAAAATTGTATTTACCGAAGCACAATGACCGCCTAAACAACACGTGCAATGAGGAAGATGTCATAACTAAATAAACAAACCGTTTGTTTGAATAATGTTCTCGGGAATGTTCGATAATCTTTTTTAACAGAAATTTATCTAGTTCTCTGTGTGAGAAGAAATAATACGGAACTCACGGCCGGTCTTCATGAACCACTAACGTAAAAGGAACAAGTAAAATAAAAGTAATAGCTGGAACCAGATAAAATTGTGAAGAAACTAATTAAACCGTTACTTTTACTTTTAGACATTTCTATGGCTATTGCTTGTAATGTAGAAACTTGCTGTTAGCAATGATAATCTCTTAACCGAAAGTAGTTCCTTTTTATTGCTGGGTAGTAAGTTTCAATGACAACCCAAAAGTACAGGCAGAAGGAAATATTTTTCACCCGAAGAATAAGGTCTTCACGACAAACTAGATACTTAAAAAGCAAACTCACAACGACTTTGACAAAAAGCTGGGACATGATTTGCATAGATTTATCCAAACCATTGAACACAAAGCAGTCTTACATAGAAAGGGATGCGAGCACTTTATTAATCCGACTCACAATAGACAATTAAGGTCATCTTTAAAGTACTCTAACCCCCCATTGTATCAAAGCATTTAGATAATCAAGCGTCGTCAAGGAAGGACAACAAAGAGTGGTATGCGTCGTGACGTCGACCCAGAAGAATTTTATAACGCTCACTGAGTTTTGGGTCATTATCGTGATTTTGATCAGTGATGCATCAAAGGGCAGCCACACACGACGCTGGCGGGCTAGTTGGCAATTAATCTGGTCATATTACTGGTGATACAATTATCTTTGTTGTGTTCACGCACTGTTCCGAGAAATTGTATTGTTGCTTTTTCCTTTAAGACTGTGGTTGGACTGTGTGTCTTTTATATTCATTTTCCAAAAGGCAATGCGCCTTAGGTATGAACCCCTTGCTTATATTTGTATATTTATTTAGCACTCTAAATTGAAATTGGAATGGATTATACGTTTAACTAAAGCCTACTTATTGCAATTACAAGTCCAAATTTTTATTGGGGTCTCACGCATTTTGACCCCACGCATCGCGTCTGGTTTATAAAATAGACCCAATTTGTCTGGTCCTCAGTCTATAAAAAATAAATTTAAATATGTAAAATATTCTGACCACCGTCCATCATACTTTATCTCTTTATTTATTGCTTCGAATTACCTCCCGAGCGCACTTAGTTACCAAATAGTATGTAACTCACCACGCTATACCTACTTAACCTGAGATGACACCGGTGCCAGATAAAATCGGCACAAAAATGTCACAGGCAATTGAAAACAGCCGCCCGTGCTTGCGAAAATATAATAACGAGTCAAAACACGTGCTCTCTCAAAGCACCAAGATCGTAGATAACCCGATAACTTACTCGAAAAAAAAACAGTTTTTCTACCTCAGATGTGTTTATCGGCTTTCGATCTGGAATCTGTAAGGCACACATTGTAGGTCCTTGCGGCTCTTATCGGCCGGATTAATCGTACTATGAAATGCTTTGGGTCCCGAGACCGCAGCGGTTTACAACTGCGCCCTTATGTAAACTTCCTACAGATGTTTGTGGAGTGAATTTTGTCCTTTGTTAAGATTTTTAAGGAATCGCTGACAAATTGTTTCAAGTTGGTTTGGTTGAGTACCCACAACAAAAGTATTTCTAAAATTTGTTGAGTCCTATTTGAAATAATTATGCAGCCGGGTTTTATATTCCTTGAACCAATTATACATGAAATAACTTGCAAAATGAACTCAGTGCACAGAAACCACTATTACTCGAACCATAGAAGAAGAAACAAAATAAGAGTAGCTGATAACATTTTGACCACTGTGGAATCGAGATACACGCATTACCTTTGCATTAGAGTCAATAAGATGCATAAACTATATTTTATCTTGACCAACATACCTATCAGTATTATTTTAAACCTGCAAAACTTTTTTGGTGTCCTACAAAGTGACATTTCAGACGTACACAGAAACATTAAAAGATCCCGGAATAAAACATATTATTTTTAGTACAATCTAATTTTATGTTCAAAGCATTACGTTTCACCTATCTCGATTAAACCGGATCAAAAGCTGCAAACCCGTACAATGTTGTGCAGAGTAGGCGTGTTTTATTTATAGTCTGTTGTGATCATTGTACAATTGTACAAAAAAAGCCCTCCGCGGCCCGTGACGGGGAACGATGGTGGTTATTGTGTATTTTTTGCTACATTTTGGGGACGCCGGCGATGTGTGCAGTAAAATTGATTGCGGTAGGTTTGAAATATGTTTTTTTGCATTGGAGAAATTATTTAGTTACCTAAGTACTTAGTTGGGCCGAAATGAGGCCTGTTAACATATGTAATTGCTATGTCTACTATCTTATTATTTATAGTTATTTCACGCCTAGCCTATTTTACGTCAGCGCTACTGACTGACGAACATTGAAGGCCCTTTCTCCACCCTGTCTAAAGCAGCGTTTGCGAACCTGGGATCCACAGACACCTGGCGGTTAGCGAAGCTTTCTCAAAAGATGTGAGGTAAATAATAAAATGATTTATTATTATTTCAATAATAAAAAGGAGATGATATCTTTTTATTGTTTTTTTTTGGATTTTATTAAAGGCTTCTCCAGCGATCATAGTCGAATCTCTTAAGAGTGCCACGTTGTAAAAGTTTGGCAAAAATTGTCTTAAGCTGTGTAAAATTAAATACTTAAGTTATATTTTTAATTAAGACATTACATTGCCGAAAAGTGCAACAGGTTTTTTAGTAGTATTGAGTTCGCAGAATCTTAGTATTATTGTAGTTTAAACTAGGTTGAACCCCAAAAAGAAATATTCTGGTTTACACCAAAAACGGTTACCAATTTTCTGCAATACCTATACCGCTGCTGGATCGTCAATAATCTCCACGGTCTATGGTATTAATAGAGTGGGCCCTGCAACGGTAATAATGGCTATTTGCCATGCCATTGTCGCCGTGGACTTTCAATAGAAGGCGGAGGTGGGCACGTCATTATTCTGTCAGTCCAGCGTTCGGGGTGGCTAGTGATTTGATAGTGATCGATAACTTTGTATCGATATACATATATTTTATATTGTTTAGAGAAAAATAATAATCACTCATTATTTACAAAAGTCAATAACAAGTTATTTCAAATTGTATGGTTACCAGCAAACTTTTATGTGATAACTGAATGTTGTATTGCAGAATGTGACAAACCTAACAGATACTTCTGCAAACTAAACCCAACCTACAATTACTCGCGCTAGGGTTGTTTTTGGTCTGCAGCAGTACGTATGGTTTGGTTCCATTCTGCAAAACTGTATACAATTATAACTACGTGTCATTGATTACAGAAAAATACTCAAAATATTTATATAGGCTTATTATTTTTTTCTAAATTACTGTATGTATTTGGTCTTTAGTAAAACCACTGTTTTCTTATTTTTAACCGAATCCCTGCCAGTATATTTACACCACGTTATAACATCGTCTTATGCACTTACCCCTACTTGAATTGGCACCGACTTCAAATAAAAGAAATAATAAGATCCCTATTTATCTCCAGCTTTTTAGTGCACCCAAGTTTTTGTAAACCGGTTCAATTATTTTTATATTTTTTTTTCACGTGTCACAATAATGATTTTGGTCGATATGACATAAAGGTACAACACTGAAATACAACATTGTAGTTCCCACATTTTTTGCGCAAGCCCGCAAGGGATAGCGAACAATGTCGCGGTCGTGTGTATGCGCAGGCCACACATCACAGCAACGAGCGTTTTTGCTATTTAATGGGATTCCATAGTTTATTGTAAAAAGCAGTGGAAAAAATGTTTAGAGTTCAATTTTATGGAACAAAGTTGAATTGAACATCGACAACGTAACATTTTACATGCGTCAATAACTATAAATTTATATTTTGTGTTTACCGCTTTTATTAACGTATGTCACTCAACGGAATAACATAGTAGAGCATGGATATAATTTAAGGAGTCCAAGGTCTTCGCTCTTAAAAAAGGAACAGATATTGATAGAACGGTACGAATATGCAGTTGTTCCTCATGTCCAACATAAAAATTCCCCCCCATTAGTAGATCATAGAAAAAAAATATAAATATCGCCAGACTGACACACCAACTGTATGGTCCCAAACTAAGCAACGCTTGTACTATGACTACCATACAATGGACTGGGTGCGATCCCAATGACACCCGACTAGGGCAAATTACGAAAAGCCGATTTCCGAAATTTGCCCCGTCGGGATTCGAACCCGAAACCACCATGTGTAGTAAGCCGAGCGGCCTACGCTCGAACCACTGCGCCAAGCGCTCTTCCAAAATATAAATTGCTTGATCCTTATTCATTCTTGGGATATAATTACGCAAATTTTACATTTTAAGCGGTTTACCTATACCTAAAATGTAACTTGCTAAACTATTTTTAATTTATTTATTGATAGGAAGACCAACAGCTACAAATAACAATTATAGACACAAATAAAAAGTCATAAAGCCAATTATAGGTCTTCACGCATAGCAGTTGAAGAAGTAGCAGAGGTGTAAACAAAAATTTAAATCTAAGTAATTATAACAAACTAAGCTCTGCAGGATGAAGCAGAAAAAATTAAATAAAAATAACATTAGTTGTAAGGTTACTATTCATGTCCTACAGGAAGAAGAGAAAAATTGTTGGCTTAGGCACTGCTTAACCGAGTTAACACTACAAGTGAAGAGATCCAGATCGCATTGCTTGCATATCTCATTAACATACTTGCTTGCTCGTACAATGTAAGTGTTTGCCTATAGTTTGTAGATGCGTAAGGAATACGAATAGGTGGATTGAATCTAGGAGATTTAAGGGGTACATTAAAAGCGAATTTACTAAGTAGCTCAGGGGAATCAATTTTATTACTAAGTATTTTTAGGAAGAATAGGAAGTCAGCGATGTCGCTTCGATTTTTCAGGGGTAGCAGATGGAACTTCTTGCAGAGATCATAGTAATTGAGTGAGTGATATGCCATTTGCCATTTAATATCAAAATAATATCCTCAATGTTTATTTATTTACTCTAGAAACCACATCTACAGATGACATTAGCGCCAACATTGTACGAAGGTATTTTTACGAAATAACAGGTTCCATAAAGTCCCCTTCACGGTACCGGATTCGGAAACCCTTTGTAGGCTTTCACGCTTAAAGCTTTCATTCCGTTTAGATAGATGGCGCTCAAATTATATTTCAACAAAGTTGTGTGCGTCATATAAATAATCAATATTTCTTGCAAGATAACTTTTAACAATAGACGTTATTTTTAGTTTTTATGATATTTTGCTGTGATACGACTGTATACAAGAAATCACAGAATGCTAAATATAACTCTTCCTATTTTCATACGTTGTTTTTTACATGTAAGTATTTACAGAAGCATTATTTTAATATTGCTGCAAGTCCATTTTCCGCGTGGGTTTTAGATGGTATTAGTACAAAAAATATTTAATAAATAAAATTTATGAACAAGTATTAATTATCAAGAATATTTGAACTGAGCTAATAAAGCCGATGATTCTTATAAGACTTCTTATGTCGTGACATGAAAACTAAGTTATTAATTATCTTGTTAGTTACATGAATTTTCCACTTTACATATTAGATGGTATGAATAATTTTGTTACGTGACATAGCTAGATACATAGGTTCACTGCAAACATAGTTAAACGCAACATGAAACAACATTAAATCTTTCCTAGGAGATAATAGTAAAGTCCACAGCAAATGGAGCGTATAAAATATTCAACACAGAAAACTTGGGAGTCGAAACTAAAATGATTAATTTATATTTATTTAATAATCTTCTTTATTATCGTAGTTTCAGTCAGATCTAATTTCAAAAATTTAGTATATTTAATTTCTAATGCGGTTTGCTTTGATTTGATTGGCTGATTACCAATCTTTTCACGAGCAACTAATTGCAGCAGATAATAGGAACTCTCGATCACTGTTTACGTTTTGAACAACTTGGTTTAGCTCCACTTCGTTTATTAAAATTTGATTGCTTCAAATCTAGCGATGCAATTTTCAACCATTTCTACTAAAACGGTTATCAAATGAACTTTGCACATGGATTCCAATACACGTTAACATTTACCTATTAGAAAAACATGAGAAATTACCCTTTACAATATTTCAGCCATATTCAATCTTCGATATGTTATCGACAAACAAGCATAAGAGCTTCCTGATTTGAAACAATTATGTTAAGCACATTTAAATACTAAACATATTTTTTTTGTACATGCTACTCCATTAAGCTTTGTTCCAAGCATCTTTGCAGACGGCTTACCACGGAATTCTGCAGTGCGATACCGGTATTTATTTATTTATTTATTTATTAAGGTCTACCAACGACTGTTACAGTAAAACTTACAAGCTAAGTGCACATAAAATATCTTGCCAACTGCACAGCCAATTAAAGGTAAACACCGCTTGCAATTTTTTAAATAGCTAACAACTATAACTAACAACTAAATAGTTTGGGTACATTCCGTTACAATACAATAATAACACTGAAGAAATGAAAAATCAAAACAATGAATGTAAATTGGTAAGTATATAAAATTAAAATTAATCTTTTGATACAGTGAGATGCGTAATAGTAATACTATATAATAGCAATAGCGATGAGTCTTATAAGTAAAGGGATAACTAATAATACGAGTAGTGCCTTACAATAGAACAGTGCAGTAAAAAGTAATAATACTAAGGATTAGTCTGGAACATTCTCGATCAAGTGCCTGCGGAAACCGCTGATATTTGTCGCTAAGACGTCCATTGAAACAGTGTACTTATTTAATAGTCTAGACAATCTCGGGATAGGTGAGTTGCTGCCCAGGAGAGTTGTTCGAAATGGGGGGACTAGTAATGTCTCGGGGTATCGGGGACTCCTTCTAGGGACCCTAAAGTTCAAAGCCGTTAGTAACCTTGGGCAGTCAATGTAGTTGTGTAAAATTTTGTATAGAAAACTTAAATCAATAATTGTTCTACGCTTCTCTAGAGATGACATTTTAAAGTGATCCAACCTTTGTAAGTAGGGCAACTTCTTGTGCAATTTGGAAGAATTTACTAGGTGCCAAAGGAAACGCTTTTGGATTCGTTCAATTCTCAAAATGTGTGTTGCATAATGTGGACGCCAAACAGTGGAAGCATATTCAAGTATGCTGCGGACCATAGTGTTGTATAACAATATTTTGGTTTGCGGATTCGTAAAGATCTTAGCGTTTCTGATAATAAAACCTAACATTTTGGATGCTCTTTTGATAACGTTGTCCAAGTGGGGTATGAAGGTAAGTTTTTTATCTATAAGCACTCCAAGATCCCTAATACAGTCTACTTCACTGATTGATTGCCCTCCTATGTGGTATTTAGAGTTGATGAAATTATGTTTCCGTGTAAATTTAATGTGATAACACTTCCCAATATTTAGGGTCATACCATTATTACAACACCACTGATGTAGATGATTTAGGTATTATTTGATGGCTCGTTGGCTACGTCAGCTAAGCAATCTGGCTCGATGATGACATAGATATAAGCTCATTTTGCACTAAAAGTTGTTTACTGAATGTTATTCTATTTTTTATAATAACCTTGTTACTCGATTTAATATTTCATTTACAGATATACTTAACTGAAGTTCACGGTCTCGAGACATCCATAAAAAGTGTAGATTAACATCTTCATTGAAATCTTCAATTATGTATGTTCAATTAACGCTCTTTCTAACTTTATATCATTAATTTAATTAAAAACCTCTACATAAAGAGAAAAGTTTCACTTTTAAAGAGAAACCTTAATGTGTTTCGTTTAATAGATTCAGCCCAAAATCTGATAAAACTCGATCCGAAAACTTCGCTTTTATCTCGGCCACAGAGCGTGGGGTTTGAAATACCCAAAATTTGTAGGTGTGCAAATACAAAGTTTTCCTGATAGGTTCCCGTTTTATATTCAATCTTTCAAGTCAGTGTTCGGTGGCGATAAGAGACGTTGTGTCTTTGCAATTTAAATTTATAAAAAATATTTTTAAATTCATGAAATTTATAAATTATAAATGTATGCACTTTTATCTTGTCTTAAGTATATTATGAATATTTTCAAATATTTTTTATCTTTGGTTGACGGCATTAAAATTAAGGCATAACGGCATCGTTATTAATATAAAAATGAAGAGACTGAAGACAGAAGACTTCAATATAACTAATTAAACAGGAATATATAACATATCAAGAGACTCGTCTTATTCAATAATATACTTTTATATTTGAAAATAGTATTCAGTTTACAACTTTAAATAATGTAAATAAGGTATACAATAGCTTAAACATTTGTGTAATGAATGACATTAATAGGTACTATTTTTAGAAAACTATTAAGTAATGTTTTGCACACATTTTCCCATGAAGCTGTTCATTACAGGCAAACGATCTCTTCTAGTTTGTCGGCATACACTTGAGCTGAAAATAAAAATAAAAATATGAGAAGCTTTGAAACGAATATCTCAGAATACCTCCAAATTATAAAATCGCCAAAAATTTGTTTACTTATTTTTGTTCACTCTCATACTCGTAACTAACATAATGCGAACACATCCTCAACTATAATAATATCAGATAATTAAATATATGTTTTTCAACATACTCAATAGGAAGCTACACATAACGTCCTACGATAATTAAAAAAATACGTGTAAACTACTCCGAATACTCGCACTGGCACTCGGCACAGAAATGATAAATGTTGTTCTACAGCTCTACTCCAAATGATTTTAGCGTGATGAATCCTAACCATAGGCTATCAAATAGTGAAAACCTCTTTGAAATCGATTCAACAGTTTTCCCAAAATGTTTGAAAGAATAAACACATTCAAACAAGCAAGCATTCTAAGAACTCTTGATTTGGAATGAGATACCTTGAAATATACCTATTACTTACATATATTTTTTTCATATATATGTTATGTGTACTTACCCACAAAGCTCAGCTAGTTTTATAACAGTAGAGATAATTAGTTTCTTACGTTTATACGTTTACGTTTATACATTGCCAAGTGTTAGATTCTTGTAATCGTTAGCGATATTGCCTTCCACACGTAAGTAAAAATCGAATTTTGTTATGTTTGTGTGCAATAGACCCTCTTCATCCGTGCTTTTAGCGTAAATTCCAGACAATATCAGATGAAGGCTGTTTTAAAAAGAATATTCTCCTATTTATTTTAATTATCAAACGTTATTTTCTCTATAGATAATACGACTGCTTATTTAAAAATAAAAAATTAGTAAAATATTGTACCGTCATAATAATTTAATAAATCTGATTTGATAAAGATATAAATCAGATAGGTACTATTTTTTCTATTTTTTAAATTATTATTATTTTCAGGTTATTTCTTATAGAAAATTAATTATACGCGGCTTATTGCACAATTCATAATAAAGGACATAAGAATGTACACTCAAGTCTCGTGTTCGTACCTCATTAGGGATATCCTTTCTCTTAGTACCTACCATACATTGCACAACAAAGCCCCTAGGGTGACAGGGTGGTAAATAGTATCCCGATAGAGCTATCCTTTATATCCGACTATACCTCGGCTCTACCACCTTCAAACGAACTCTACTAACGTATTCTCTGTAATATGGTGAAGAAGTTCTTACCATATGTTACTGTGCTCTCACCCTTTCCTTCTACACGTACATCGGCGAGTTCCCCATCAACTGAATACTCACATTCAATAGTGAGGCATGGACAGAAAATTAAATACAAGAACGCTAGCTCGCTTAGAGTAACTATGCAAATGGAAACCATATTTCAACGAAACATTGAAATCAGTCACGTGTGCCTCACGATGTTTTCCTTTACCGTAAGCCCGTGAAAATCATATTCGCACACTAGCTGAGCCCGCGACTTCGTCCGCGTGGAATTTAACTTAACCGCTGCCGCTCCCGCGTTTTGAACCCGCGCGACAGGACCCATTTGTTTATTTAGTTTTTCTAAAATAAAAGTAGCCTAAGTTACTGCTTATGTAAATCAAAATAACTTACTTCACATCTTCAACATTGCATTTCAACAAACCAATCAGTTTAGATTCGTCTAGTCCATACTTTAAATTTGGAAGCTGTAGATTGATCAGATCTTTGATCAAGGGATCTGATGGTTCCACGCCAACTCTGCCGGCTACTATTTTAGTGAACACTAGCGACCCGCCCCGGCTTCGCACGGTTATTTTTATGAGTGTTTCTCTATTATATTATGCAAGTTTTATACATAAAAAAATCCTCTATCTATTAAAAAAACCGCATTAAAATCCGTTGCGTAGTTTTAAAGATCTAAGCATACATAGGGACATACAGACAGCGGGAAGCGACTTTGTTTTACACTATGTATTGATAACATCGGTTGATTTCGTTAGGCTTCTCATCGTTGTAATCACACGGAACTTCAATACTTTGCCTGTAAATCACGCTTTATAAAATTAGGAATTCAAATTTTCCTAATATCATGATACCTTCAATAATTGATTGGGCTGATCAAATTGCAAAGTGTGGACAGATTGCCTCAAGAGAAATTCAAGTAAAACTCTTAGAGTCCTCACGTTTACCTACATATATTCTTATATACCTGTCTTCTTCATTGAAAATGTATAATCAATACAGGGTTAAATTTAATGAAATGGGCAAAATGAAAGATTTAATCATTCTAAGATTAAGTTGTTTAAATTAATACCAATTGTATCACTTAAAACCATATACCACGTTGTTTTTATTGTAATTATACTAAGTATTTTACACATGCTTTATCTAATTTCCTAATGTATCAATAAATACAATGAAATAAGTAATGGTAGATGTGGAATATTTTATTTTATTTGATTGTTTATGTTATATCATAGAACCTATTTATTACCTAGGTATGTGTTCTAAATATTTTTGGTATATGAAGGATCATCGAACACATAGGTTTTACTTTTTATATATATTTTTTTTAGAAACTAGGTTTCTAAAAAAAATATTTGAATATGGTGAAATTTAATATATTTATGATCTAATTAGATTAGATCATTAATATATTATTTTTATGTATTTTTATATCAATTCTCTAATATGAAAAAACATATTTTTTGGAGAAGTTAAATCAAGTAGGTGAATAGACCCGTAATTGGAGACGTTGTCAAACTTCTGTGTAATTTGTACTTTATGCCCGAATACGTAGAAATAATCTAAATATATATACCTCAAAGGTGACTGACTGACTGACTGACATAGTGATCTATCAGCGCACAGCCCAAACCACTGGACGGATCGGGCTGAAATTTGGCATGCAGGCAGATTTTATGACGTAGGCATCCGCTAAGAAAGGATTTTGATTAATTCTACCTCCAAGGGGATAAAATAGGGGATCAATAAACCCGAAATTTTTGTTAAGTTAAATTACACGCGGACGAAGTCGCGGGCGGGCACAGCTAGTAAAAAGATAAGAATATATAGGTAATTAATGGATAAAACCAAATGCAATTAAATGGGGAGGGTATTGAACTTACTTTGAATACTTGCAGCGCAGGGAAGCACCAGACTGATATGACGAACAAACATTTTCAGTACCTATTATGTTTTTCGAATGAATAAATAAGTATATTTAGTGTTAGCCTATTTATGGTTGCAAAATATGTAAGTTTATCTCACTGCTTCCGCGTCCTGTGTTCCGTATATAATACTTACCTATTTATCTTTATCTGAAATAGCGCAATCTCGTACGTCTAGAAAAATTAATTTGGTTTAATAATATTGGAAGTATTTTAGGTAATTTAATGTAATTTTTTTATGTATAAATAAAAACTTTGGTAATTAATTCACAAAACAAAATTGATATTAGAAATTATATCGGTATATTGCGAATAGTTAGGGGATAGTTTAATGACAAAAACAGCAGTTTTGCTATGACGGACCTTGATATTTTAATATTTCTACATTGTTTTATTTTATATATTTTTTAAAAGAAAACTAATTAAAAACAATTAAAAAATACTTAATCTTAATCCTAATACCAACCTCATGCATGTTCCTATTTTTATTTTTTTAATACCTCGTCGCATTTTATACGGATACTGACGCTATATGGCGAAATTAGATGTTTTAAGACTGCTTGCATAAATTTAAATATTTTATTCGTTGTAGACACTAATGGAATATGTCTAGGTGCACTTATCGCTTGTAAGGTAATAAATAGTACTAGTTTAAGTTCAAGGCCTTAGGTTCTTTTATAATTGATCTACTTATATGCAACAGTGTATTTTTGTATTTTCCGCCCACATGGTACTATAACAACCGGGTTTATATTAATAACTCATGTTGCTTGGTAATATTAATTTTATTATATTATTTGTTTAAATATATTTGTTTACATAATTATTTTTATATTACAATACACTTCCTATCTTAACGGTCCCCCGGTTGTCACTGCCAGCGCACCGCAGAGCTTTCAATTTCAAAACTAATCTTTTTCTTAAATTTAAATATTTTCTTGTCGGCCAGGAACGCTTATTGCCAGTGGCCAGTGCGCCGACATGGACCTCCTTACAGTACTTACTTCAATAAAATAATATGAATATCGCCAGGATGAAACACACCAACTGTAAGGTCCCAAACTAACCGGTGGTTGTACAATGGGTGCCGTAGCCGTACAATGGACTATCCCAGTGGTACCCAGATATGGGAAAATTTCGAAAAACCATTTCTGAAATTTGCCCTCACGGCATTATCATTCTATTTGATTTACTTGTATAATAACTCTAAATTGAAAATTTCAAAACCCCCGATGCGATGACCTGTTCATCAAATGTATAATTTACCTAGTTCTTCCAAATAATGATGTTAGCGCGATTTGCGTAGCTCCCGTAGCTCAGTATCCATAGCTCATCTCGGAAAATCATCTGGTACAACTAGTTTCGATGCCAGATTATGAAAGCGCCATTAAATCATTTGTTTTGGCTTCCTCATTTATATTCTAAGATGTACAATAATCAACAGAAAATCTGTGTAAAAGTATGAGACATTATTTTGTTATGACAGTATAATAATTGACATTAGAATAGACAACGAATCTAAATATTGATGCCACGGAGGTTTAATTCGTAGTAAAATATTATCAATTATGATTCAATTTCATGTAATAACTCTGGTTGAGGTGGACGGGAGCAGCCCAGGGAAAGAATTTTCAATAACGCTAAAATTATTTTAAATTTGATTTGTTTTTTATATTTTTTCTCAATGGCGGAGCAGCGCCCTCTAGAATTATTATAACGTAATATTCCATGACCATTAACAAAACAAACAAAATTTACGCATGCGCGTATCCATCATTTGACACGTGACTGATGGAACGTCTTTAGTTCATACACAAATCTCTTATAAAAATTGATAAAATATACATTTTTTCCAGAATCAGGGAAACTTTTCATATTTATAATATTGTAAAAAGCCAGTTCAGACTATTACGATCATTTAAAAATATAATAAATCTAAATCCAATAATCTCAAATTTCGATCGGATTCGAGCCGTGGAAGTTGGTTTTGGCCGTGAATGTGGCTTTTTAACCTACAAAATAGCTGATGATCTTCAAACGGCTGAACCGATTTTCATGAAACATAGCTAAGAACACTCTCGATCAGAATACCTATCTAACAAAAGAAACACAATTGAAATCGGTTCATCGGCTTGGGCGCTACGTTGCCACAGACAGACACACAGATACACAGATACACAGATACACAGATACACATGTTAAACTTATAACACCCCTCGTTTTTCGTCGGGGGTTAAAAAAGATGAGTTTTAAAAAGTCACATAATCCCGGTCATGAAGCATTGTATAGGTTACCTTTATAGTCTCAAAACAATGTACTTAGATAATATCAATAAATAAATAAATAATTTAGCCTTTTAACATGCCACTCCTGGGCACGGGTCTCCCCTCACTATGAGGGGGATTCAGGCCGTAATTCACCACACTGGACCAGTGCGGGTTGGCGATTTCACGTCTATCAAAAATGGTTTACATTTTCTAAGACATGCAGGTTTTCTCAAGATGTATTTATTCCTTTACCGTAAGCGAGTGATAATCATATAGAAATGGTGATTCGCTCGGGTTCCATAGCCAATAACGAAATGATATTTTATGCTAACTATGTTTTGTCGATTATATATTTTTTTATTAAATCTTTAAAAGTTACAGACCAGAAATGGATACAACACCATGGAGACCACTTTGGAATGAGATTAGCATATGGAATCTGAAAATACACACCGCACGTGTACAGATACAGAGTGTGTAGTGTGCAGTATACAGATACTGCGTGTAATGTCGTCTTTTATAATAGATAAAATTAGTTTCGGTTTGCACCCGTGATAATCGCTAAGCAGTGCCAACAGCCAGACAAGCGCTGGTGGTTGTCAACCTGTTATACTCGTATGCTAAATCGGTATGACTTGCGACAAGTACAGTCTGTTATTTTAATTTATGTTATATCTTCTTTATCTTTTTTTGTATGTACCTACTTGTTGCAATAAAGCTATTCTTTTTTTTTTTTTTTTTTTGTAATATTGTAAAGTAGAGGAGACTTCAACGCCAAAATTGGAGCAGAATCACAACAAATCAGCAACTGTGTAGGAAACTTTGGGCTAGGAACTCGCAACAACAGAGGAGAACGTCTTATACAGTTTGCAACCGAAAACAGCCTGGTGGTAACAAATACCTTGTTTCAACATCACCCACGAAGGTTGTACACTTGGACATCACCAGACGGTAACCACCGAAACCAGATCGACTACATCCTGGTCCGGTCACGGTGGAGAACATCCATCCAAAATGCCCACACCTTACCAGGAGCGGATTGTGGATCAGATCACCAACTCCTCATCTCAAAGCTGAAACTGAAGCTGAGAGCGGCTAAAGCCGTGGAAATGCGAACGAATTTCAAAATAAGAGATAAAGAAAAATTTTTGGCATCAGTGGAACAGAACTGGACAAAATGGACCAACGCAAATCATGTAGTGGAGTCATCAGAAGAGCTTTGGTGTCGAGCAAAACAGCTTATCCAAATGGCCGCCATAGAGTCAAAACCGCCAACCGAAACTATCAAACGTCAGCATTGGATGACTGATACTACTCTGGCTCTGGTGGAAGAGAGACGTAATTTAAAAGCAAAGGGTGCGAACGTACGAGTTATAAATAAGCTGTCGGCCCAAATTCAAGCCAATAGCCGACGAGACCATAATAACTACCTTCGCAAAATATGTGAACAGATTGAATCGCATGCTGATAAATACGAATCCAGAGATCTTTACCATAAGATTCGATTGATAACAAAAACACTGTCATCTAGAAGCTGGGCCATCGAAAACGGAAATGGTCAGGTTGTAACTGAACTGGACCAAATTTCTGAAGTCTGGAAAAATTACTGTCAGTCCTTGTACTACGATCTTCAGTCACAAAACTTTCCATCCACATCACCAACATATGAGGAGCTTGAGCCAGACATCCTTTTATCTGAAGTCATTGCCGCCATGAAACATCTAAAGAATGGTAAAGCTACAGGTAGAGATGCGATTCCAATCGAAACAATCAGAGCTCTAGGGGGGAACGGTGCTCTCATATTTCACACCATCTGTAACAAGATCTGGCAGTATGGAGTTTGGCCGACTGACTGGACTCACACCGTCTTTACCCCACTTCATAAAAAGGGTTCAACAAAGAAATGTAACAATTACCGCCTTATTGCGCTTATATCACACGCGAGCAAAGTTATGTTACATATTCTTAATGAGCGTCTCAAGGCCTATTTGACTAAGGAAATATCACCGGAACAAGCTGGTTTTGTGAAAGGGAAAGGAACTCGCGAGCAAATCCTAATCGTTCGTCAGATCATCGAGAAAGCCCGAGAATTCAACAAGCCGACTTATATTTGCTTTGTTGACTTCTCCAAAGCGTTCGATTCAGTGAAGTGGCCGATCATGTGGAAGACGCTGCTGGATATGGGTACGCCGCGACATCTTGTACACCTCCTTAGACATCTATATGAAGAGGGGTCAGCCTCAGTGCGGACAGATGATATATTATCAGAGAATTTTCATCCCAGCGCTGGCGTCCGCCAAGGATGTATACTTTCACCACTCCTGTTTAACACATACACCGAGTTAATAATGCGCATCACTTTGGAGGGCTGGACAGATGGTGTTACGGTGGGCGGATACAAAATTGCAAACCTACGGTATGCAGATGATACCACCTTATTTGCGACAAGTGCTCACCACATAGAAGAGCTACTAATTAAGATGGAGCGTGTTAGCCTTGAGTTTGGGTTGAAGATAAATCGCAGCAAGACCAAAATGATGATTGTTGACCGAGCTAACAACAACTCGCCCGAACTTATTCAGATTGCAAACTGCGATGTGGTCCAATCCTACATATACCTTGGCACTTTAATATCAAACAACGGCGGCTGTATTGATGAGGTTAAGCGACGTATGGCCATTACGAGAACTGCAATGGACAAGCTGAAGAGAATTTGGAAAAACAGGAACATAACCAAAGCCACTAAAATCCGACTTGTGCGTACGCTGGTTTTTCCCATATTTCTGTACGGGGCAGAGACGTGGACTTTGCGAGAAATAGAGAAAAAGAGGATAGACGCTCTTGAGATGTGGTGCTGGAGAAGATTACTTGGGGTGTCGTGGACCGAGTTTCGCACCAATATATCCATACTCGAAGAACTCGGTATCAAGCAGCGTTTATCCACTTTAGTACAGGCTCGCATTCTAAAGTTCTTTGGACACGTCTCAAGGCAAAAAAACGACTCCATAGAACGGTTAGTTGTGCAGGGCCGAGTGGAAGGTACCAGACCACGTGGAAGGGCACCCATGCGATGGACCGATCAGATTAAATCTGCCATTGGCGGTCCCTTGCACGAGTGCACCAGGATGACGTCCAATAGGGAGAAATGGCGAGACATCGTGAGGCGAACAACATCTGCCCCGGAAAACCAATACATGACGACCACGACCGCTCTGTCAAGAGCGTAACGACTAAGAAGAGATTGTAAAGTAATCTGCATTGTCTGTCTTTCGATAGGCACGTGAAGCTTGCCAACGCGCACTAGGTGAACCTGGTGGATTAAGACTCGAGTCTCCTTCCTATCAATCGGGACGGATGATACCTGGTATAATAGCAATAAGACCGCGACAGCATCAGTGGAACGTAACACCTCTGCCTTCCCTTTCGGACATTACAGGCGTAATGGTATATTATGCTCGTTAATTGGTAGGTAGGTAATATACTAAAAACATTACCACGATTCGAAAATGTAAGGTTAATTCAAAAGAGCTACTAACTGGTCGTAAAATATCAATGCATGCAATTAAAATTTTGGTCAAGTGTGATTCGGGTGGCGCTTTAGGGTTCTACGCTGAATATTATCCGGAGAGATTCAAATCAGAAAATACACTGTAAAAGTTATCTCAGCAATTGTCGGAGTAAACCACGGAACGTTGAGTCAGTTTGCCAAAGCACTGTTCACGAGCGCCTAACGTGGAAGCTTACAATGCCCATCTCGCACCAAATCAATACTAAAGATAGTTTTAATTAATACTGTCTTATTTTATTTTCGGTTTCAAAGTACCTGAGTATAATTTGCAATGTTGCTTGACTAATAACAAAAATGGTGCTTATTTAAATTATAATTTAATTGTTGAGACGTTTGGAAATTTTAATCTGATAATTTATAAACATGGTAGGTAGAGTTATGGATCCCTAAAAGCGAACAGCAAATATAATGAATATACATTAAACACAATGGAAATACAAATGTACAAGTGATTAAATAATGACGTCAGTAATATAAATTGTATATTAACTTTTAGTCGCAAAAAATTGCAAACCGAAATGAAATGAAGACTTAATCTAAGAATAGAAAAAACTGCACATAATTATTTCGATAAAATTTTATTCCTTAATAGGTACCTAGTTTCTATACCAGTTTCGTGTAAACTCTTATCGTATCCACCTTGTATACAGGGTGACTTGACTAATTTCTTGCATGATATGACAGAGGGGACAAAATGCAACACCTAAATATTTAAGACTAAAGCGCCCATCTAGCCCGCGAAGTTCAAATTTTTTGAGGTTTTCTAGATTTTTTTCAAAATCTGACAATAATAAAAGGCACATTTTGTAATTCGCGACAAAGACCGTGTGCAGTGCATTTATTAATATATCCAACTTACTCTAAAAAGATAATCTGATAATCTGGCCATTGTTGTATATTTAGTGATTAACTATGTAGTATCCTATCCACCGTGATAATATTTAGAGTAAAATAAATGTATTAATAAACGCACTGCATACTGTGTTTGTCGCAAATCACAAAATGTTGTCTTAAATGTTTTCAGATTTTGAATAAACTATAAAAATAATCGAAAATTTTGAATTTCGCGGGCTAGACAGGCGCCTTCACCTTAAAGTCGAAAATTTAAGTACAATGTTTTCCATGCAATTGGATGTGTTATAAGGGTACAGTACGAAAGTTCTGACAAATATTTAAAATCCTCGCCATTGTTACTCCTGTAAGCCGGGATCGAAATCGTGACCAATGATGACGCCGAGGTTTGACCATCGACGACTCCCGGGAAAAAATTATATTGCGTTGGATACCCGCACGAGTTTAATCGAAATAAAGAATAGAGGGAGTTATTTCGGACTTTTGAGCCATACTGTATTATTTTGTTGTATCTTAATTTATTACCTGGTTGTTATTTATTACCAATATCCGTGTAGAAAACAACAAGCTACTTTAAGTATAGTGTTCAATAAATTTTACAAACGTGTGTGTGTATAGATTAGATAGGCGTCGTATGTACAATACGTAGAGGTACATTATAAAAGGAGCTCTTTAACAAAAATGTAGTAATATATAGGTAATTATATGTATTCTGCAGGAGGCTGAAGCGGTTCAAAATGTTTGTGCTAAATATTCTTTTTGTGCTTATCTGCATTACGGGCATTCAAGGTAAGTGGATTAGGTACTCTCTAAAACAATAATTAAGTATAAAATAATTATTTAGCCCTTTGTAATGTACCATTCATGGACACGAGTCTCCCCTCGATACCAGGGGGATTACGGCCATAAAACACCAAGCTAACCCAGAGCGAGCTGGCAATTTCAGGTGTCTTTCGAAAATTAGTCAGATTTCCTAAGACATGCTGGTTTCCTCACGATGTTTTCCTTCACCGTAAGCAAGTGCTAATCATTCGAAAATATGTTTCGCACATAGATTTTACAAAACCCAGAGGTGCCGGGGTTTGAACCCGGGACCTGGTGCCTGGTGCAAGACTCGTACGTAATCAATCAAAGTAGTAGTAAAAAGTAGTAAAAAATCAATCAAAGCAAAGTCTTAGAAAATCCAACCAATTTTCGAAAGACGTATGATATCCTCCAACCCGCACTGGGCTAGCATAATGGATTACGTCCTGAATCCCATTCGTAGTGAGGGGAGTCAGGAGCGCAGGAGTGGGACGTCAAAACGGCTAAATTATTTTTATATTATTTAATCCACATTCAGGATTTAATAAAGCGTCATGCAAAATATTATTGAAATACGCCGTTAGGTATTCATGAAATGGAAATAGAACAGATATAGTTTAGTTAGTATTTGGTGTTACTTGAGAGTATGAGAATATGTTACCAATAAGTAGGTAGGAGTAGGTATTATTCTGATTTTAAACTAATCTGAGCAGCCAACTATTTTATTAGATTTAAGTGTTCAATTAAGTAGGTAAGGTTAAGTTTTTCTGGTTTGAGCGACTACAATTTTATTTTGGCAAAATCACTTTAGTCTTCGCATTCAGCGATGATAACTATTCGGAATAATTATATTGATTTTACTTACTCTGAAATACGAGATATATAATTCATTGTGGGTTTGGGTTTTAAGTAAGTTATTGAATATTCTTTATTATAATGTATGTTAGGTAGGTAACGAAAGAAATAAGTTTTTACAGGGTAAGAAATAATAAACAAACATTCCTTAAAATTACAGCCTTAGTGCTGCTAACTGTAATTGGCCCATACAATGTAAATATTTTTAATCTCATTTAAGATAATATAGCATGTCAAAGTTGACAAATACTACCCTTATGAAACTTATATTGACGGTTCAATTTTGTTATGAATGCTTTAAATCTGTTATAATAATATATGTTTCCTTAGGGGCTTCCTTCACACTTACATAGTGTGAGGTGAGGCGGCGTCTAGGCGCGGGCGCCTAAACAGCGCGCAGCATCAGAGTTTTTTTCTCAAATACATTATGGTAGTACGCTCATCACCTCGACGCGCGACGCCCCGCCGCTATTTTATAATTTTGTTACTTGCGTTGCTGCTAGAATGAGAGAAAGCATAGCCGTTCGCTTCCCTACTCTCAAAAACGCCACGCCCTTGATTACGCTGCCACGACGCCCTGTCGCGACTCTTGTGTGAGCGAGGCCCCTTAGGGCACTGCTGCAAAGGCGATATAACTAGTTATTGGAACGTCGGTCGTTCCATGGTTGTCAAAAAATACTAATTTCTAACCCTATTTTCAGGTTCTCAGAGATGCATGTGTGATTTAGATGACGTAAATTGTACGACAACAAGCTCAGCGAAGTACTACTATTACGAAATGAGAGGCAAGGAGGGAGTGTGGGAGTCATCGGATCCCCTCAAACTTAAGCTCATTGAAGGCGGCTCATCGACTCTATCATACAAGTTCTTTAACGTTGTATTGACTGGCCTCTTGCAGTGTGCTCTTACGTATTTAAAGTAAGAATTATTTATGACTAATGCATTTATTATATAAAACGCTTGAAGAGACCAAAATAAAAAGCCCAAGTAAAATATTGCTAAAAGTTTAATTGACTCTCCTGTGCAGTGCTGTTTTTCATCCCTTAACTTAACATTTGTTTTTTCCTTACAGAATGGATACGAAAACTGAGACAATGCATTATGAGATTGAGTGTCCCAGACTGACCGAGGCAGCGCATTACCAAATTAAAGGATGTATAGGGGACGAATACGTAGAAGGCGAGGGAAGAAGTAAAGTTACTCGCGGTAAATACACAACTTCTTACTACAGCATTGCTTTCCTTAATTGTAATATTTTTAATCCTCCATGGTGTTTCAAAAGTCCGAAATTAAAAATGGTTACATGAGTCTTGGGATGTGGAATTTAATTATATATATTTTTTATTGAAATTCGTATATGATACAATAAGGTACAATATTCTTTTGTTCGCCAAGTCTAAAAATTTGCATATTTCTAGTACAACTTATGCAACATTTTACGAACTTTTTCTTAAACATTGGTGACTGTGTTATTCTTTAATGCAGTTCAACGGTTTTCTACGCCTTTGGATGTGTTCTGAGGTCACAACAAGAAAGTTGTGATAAATATTCAAAAGTCCGTAAATCAGAAAATAAGATAGTTACGTAGTCTATCTTGACTAGGCATGTACCTATATATCAGCTACCACTTATGTACCAACCCCAAGTATTATATATTAATAATAATATCGCCAGACTGACACACCAACTGTATGGTTCTAAACTAAGCAACGCTTGTACTATGGGTACATACAAGTTACTGGGATCCCAGTAACTTCTAGATCTGGGCAAATTACGATAAGGCCATTTCCGAAATTTGCCCGGCGGGAACAAACCTGAGACCACCACGTGCAGAGAGCCAAACGGCCTACGCTCGAACCACTGCGCCAAGCGGTCGTCATTTCGGACTTTTGAAACTACAGTACAGTAGGACTATAGTTTATTATTGTTAGTTTTATTCAAATCTATAAAAACAATTTTTACTATCTCCTAAATATTCAAATCACAAACACAAGTACCTACTTGTACCTACCTTATATTCGATGGCCTGAATTTTGCATTTCAGACCAATACAATTGGATAATTGATGTTAAATACGAGAGTTACAACGACAAAAACGGAAATGAGTACATACACATCACGAGCTACAAACCAACATTTGAGAGCAATGGCAAAGTGAATTACGAATATGAGGAACTATTCAACGGTGACAAGGAAAAATGTACGTGGTTTTATTTTCAACTAGCTGTGCCCACCGACTTCATCCGCGTAGTATTTAACGTAACAAAAATTTCGGGATTATCGGTATAAAAAATATCCTATATGTTAATCCCGGTTATAAACTATCTGTGTTCCAAATTTCATCCAAATCCGTTCAGTAGTTTTTGCGTGAAAGAGTAACATACATACATCCACACTCACAACCTTTCGCATATATAATACTAGCTGTGCCCACGGACTTCGTCCGCGTAGTATTTAACGTAACAAAAATTTCGGGATTATCGGTATAGAAAATATCCTATAAGTTAATCCCGGTTATATACTATCTGTGTTCCAAATTTCATCCAAATCCGTTCAGTAGTTTTTGCGTGTAGGAGTAACAAACATACATACATACATACATACATCCACACTCACAAACTTTCACATTTATAATATTAGTAGGATTAGTAGGACTACTGCAGGCTACTGCACGAATGGTGGACAGATTTAACGGTGGTAAAGCCAAGCAGTGGAGAATTGACTACAGCTCTTATACCACCCTCTCACAGAAGGGTAGTACCACCCTCTCACAGAAGATCGGCATAAAATAACTATTATAGTTGCGATTCGTACGAAAAGTAAGAGAGCCGGAAGCCAAATCACTTCCTCTACCCCTCCCGCTGTCCCACTCCGCGTCCGGTGTGCAACGAGCGAGCAATACCTATGTGATTTCAAGTGCTGTAGGCTACGACAACTGCTTAACACCAGACGGGTCAACCGCTTGTTTGCCGACTTTGTTATACTAGGTGAAACAAAAAGGGTATACTATTTTTTTGCAACTTAACTTTGTAAATCTCAAACTATCGGCTTTGTGGGACAGTTGAAGTACTATAAGTTTTGTAGACTTGTGAAATCGTTCAACAGCTGTAAACACCTTTTGTTTTTCAAGTTCCCTCCAAAGCTGATGGTTTTAGAAATACAAAGTTAAGTTTTGAAAAAAAAAGTATACCCATTATGTTTCACCTTGTATATTAAAAAGGCACTGAAATAATTTATGTTAAGACTTTGTCCTTTTGCCACGCTTTTCGCATTCAGGCAATGTCACTGAAAATATTTTTTTCAAGTTTTGTTTACACATCAAGCTCATGTTTGGCAAGACATTATAATCACTATTGGAGGAACTTTAAAATAGTATTTCACCAGTTTTGTTTAAAATGCCCAGTCTGACGCATATTTGTGAATATTAAAATGGTTAATACTCCACCAGTGATGACACGAGACCGTCAGAAAATTTTATGTACATATTTTACCTACTAGGTACTTCTCAACGTTTTTTTTTCATGAACAGCTGACGCAGTGAACGCCTACATGAATGAAAACTCGAAAACGATGGAAGAGTTAATTGGTAACACAGTTATGTCAAGATTCGTCGATAAATATATCAAGAACATGAACGACGAAATTAAGGCCGTTCCTTTGAAAGACATGGTGTATTATGAAGTGTAAATAAAATATTTTCTTTCGTTTTTAATACCTACCTAACTATTTAATAAAACAAGGTATAATTTTTAATTTGGTTTCATTATTTTTAAAATCCAGACGTGTGGAAATAGTTACGTAATGACAATGATAATAGTAGTAATGATAATAGTTATAATAATTTATACATTTTAATTTATATTTAACTTTAATAAAGCTCAAATACACAATTCTCGCCTGAGAGCAACTGGTATATTGTACGGAGGTACCTAGTATTTATATATACATAACTAGCTGTGCCCGCGACTTCGTCTGCGTGTAATTTAACATAACAAAAATTTCGGGATTATTCATCCCCTATTTTATCCCCTTGGGGGTAGAATTAATCAAAATCCTCTCTTAGCGGATGCCTACGTAATAACATCTACCTGCATGCCAAATTTCAGCCCGATCTGTCCAGTGGTTTGGGCTGTGCGTTGATAGATCACTATGTCCATGTTGACCCACTTCCCGCTTTCCGATTGACCTTAAATTTTGCACACTTATTCAAATTTAGTATCCTTGCAATAATCTGGTACTATTGAGTTGATGTGATGATGGAGTCAGGAGGTGGATAGTGGAACTCATCAACGAACAGCGAAGACACGAAATTTTGTTAATGGATCTAACTATAATATTGCCTGTCCTAAACTCCATCATCACATGGCTGCTGCACCCAGGGTTGACTTGCGGCGAGGGAACTCCGCAACAGTGAATAGTACAGACATGTTTTTTATGCCTTTAATTGTGATAGCCCGTTTTAAACTTCGTCATAACGTGGCTGCTTGATCATAAAAACTTGTCTTTAAAAACTTATAAAATTAAAACTTGTTTACATAAAAAATAAAAAATTCATGACATGACTACTATGTCCAGGTTTGGGTCCGGGTTAGGAAACTCGTGAATGCTGAATAGCCCTGGCATGAAATTATTGGCACTATGGTAGCGGTAATCCGTATCGATAGTGGACATAGCTTCTCTTCTATATTAGGTCCTTTTTAAAATTAAAACTTGTTTAGCACTAAAAAGGGTAAAAAAATATAAAAGAAAAAAAATCCGTCCTCAAAACCACAAATAGGTAGGTACTCAAAAGCGAAAAATAAATTAATGTAATTATCGTATCCACCTTGTATACAGGATGACTCGTAACTCGCCATGTTCCTTGCATGGTTTGATGGACGAGCCAAAATCCAAAGCATAAATCTTTAAAGTCGTAAATTTAAGTACAATATTTTCTCGGCAATTGTATGTGTCATAAGGGTATACTACGAAAGTTATGACAAATACTAAAAATCCTCATCATAACTTTCTGCCTACCTAAGATCCCACGTGTATTCACTGAGTATTTCCATCATTAGTTAGGTACCGTATATTTTACACCTACTTCAATTATTATTTCGGACTAGTCTCGCCACACACCCTCACCACTGTTACTCCTGTAAGACAGGATCGAAAACGGTGACCAATGATGCCGCCGAGCCTTGACCACCGACGAAATCGGGAAAAAAATTAATTTCCTTGGAACCCGCACGAATTTAATCGCAATAAATAACAGAGGGTGTTATTTCAGACTTTTGGGCCATACTGTATATTTTATTACCTATATCTTAATTTATTACCGGGTTTAGCCAGTTCGATAATACCAATATCCTATTACGGAACACCAAGCGACTTTACATTTAGTGTTCAATCAATTTCGCGAACGCCTATCTATGCAAACACACACGTGTATGTGTGTGTACATAGATAGGCGTCGTATGTACATATACATTGAGGTAGATATAAAAAGGCCTTTAGCGAAAATGTTGTAGTCTGAAGCGGTTCAAAATGTTTGTGCTAAATATTCTATTTGTGCTAGTTATCTGCACTACGGGAATTCAAGGTATAGTATAATAATTTAGCCCTTTGTATTGTCCCATTCCTGGGCACGGGACTGCCCTCGATACCAGGGGGACTACGGCTATAATCCACCACCCTGGGCCAGTGCGAGTTGGCGGATTTCACGTGCCTTTCGAAAATTAGTTAGATTTCCTATGACATGCAGGTTTCTTCACGATGTGTTCCTTCACCGTAAGCAAGTGTTAATCATAAGAATATTTTATCGTCCATTTATGTTTAAAATAATGTTATTTAATATTTAAGTATATTACATATTGTGCTGCCATTTTTTTAATCATATGAAGCAGACTGATTTAAAATCCAAAATTATAAGTAACTAGATTTTTTTTGAATATCATGTATTGCACCATCCCCACCTTCTTTCCTTTGTATTTTGTACACTCGGAATTAGGTGCCTCGAACTTTTTTATTTTTTTACATAATTTACATTTTGATTAAACTTTATTGTCAAATTGTGACTATATTTCAATAATAAGATAAATAATGCTTCTGATAAAAATAGCCAATCCTGAAGAAAGGTATAATAAATACTTAATTTTTAATGTTCTTTCTAGTTATGGTGAAAATACCGCGGAATTAGGTGCCTTTACCTTATAACTTTCTGTAGGATTGGCTATTTTTATCACAAGTATTATTTATCTTATTATTGAAATATACTCACAATTTGACAATAAAAGTTTAATAAAAATGTTAAATTTTGTAAAAATATAAAACAGTCCGAGGCACCTAATTCCGAGTTAAATATCCTTATTCCGATGCATTTGTTTCCTAATTCCGAGTGTACAAAATACAAAGGAAAGAAGGTGGGGAGAATGATACATTATGTTAAAAAAAAACAAGTTATTTATAATCTTTTGAATTTAAATCAGTTTCTGTATCATATGATTAATAAAATGGCATCACAATATGTAATTTACTTAGATACTAATGGATGAATTAACACTCTGTATGTAACGTGAGCCAATAAAGACGAAGCCAGAAAAGTACTAACGAAAGATGAGGATATTAAAAGTAGATGGAAGATGTATTTTGAAAGATTATTGAATGAAGAGAATGACTGGGATGGCGTATTGAATGTGGCAAAACTTAGGATTGATAAGTGAAGTGTGTGTAGAAGAAGTTAAAAATGCGGTAAGAGGGATGAAAAATGGACAATCGGTGGGTCCAGATGGTATACCTGCGGAAGTATGGAAAATTTCAATGTGGACGGATACAAGTGGTTAGCTTTATTCTTCAATAAACTCATAGACGAGGAAACTATCCCCTTGGAATGTAGTAGCAGTCATCTGGTGTCTATTTTTAAGGGGAAAGGAGACGTCCAAGATTGCAATGGGTATAGAGGAATAAAGCTAATAGCACATACGATGAAGATATGGGAGAAGGTAATAGAGAAGAGGCTGCGAATGGAAACTGAGGTCACACATAACCAGTTCGGTTTTATGCCCGGAAAAGGCGTGCTCATAAGAACTTGCACATGGTATTTGTTGACCTCGAAAAGGCATACGATAGGGTACCTAGGGAGGTTATGTGGTGGGCGTTGAAAGAAAGAGGTTTGCCTGCGAAGTATGTTAATTTGATTCGTGCCATGTACAGAAACCCGGTTACCAGAGTGAGATCCGCAGCTGGAGTAACGGGCGGATTCGGAGTAGCAGTCGGTTTGCATCAGGGATCGGCCTTAAGCCCATACCTCTTCCTGTTAGTTATGGTAGCTTTGACATCGGCCCTACAGGAAGAGGCGACCTAGTGTATGCTCTTTGCCGACGACATCGAGCTCATAGAGCAGGATGGAACTGTATTACAGAGCAAACTGCAGGATTGGCGGCACGCACTGGAGACTGTTGGCTTGAAAATCAGCAGAACCAAGACTGAATACATGTTCTGTGATTTCGGCGGTGTCTCTAGTGCAGTGACCATTAAAATTGATAATGTTGTAATACCAGTGTGTTCTGATTTTAAATATCTCGGTTCGTTACTCCAGCATGACGGTAAAGTTGACCGTGACATAAAACGGCAAGTCAATGCAGGATGGCAGAAGTGGAGACAAGTTACCAGCACTACATGCGACCCAAGGATGCCAATTAAAATTAAGGGAAAAATCTACAAATCGATTATAAGACCGGTAATCATGTACGGCTCGGAATGCTGGGCGGCTAAAGTGCGGGAAGAGAAACGTCTCCACTCTGCTGAGAAGCGAATGTTGAGATGGATGTGTGGAGTGACGCGAATGGATAAGGTGAAGAATGTGTATATTAGAGGTAGTGTCAGGGTAGCACCAATAACAGATAAAGTGAGAGGTAGAAGGCTGGAATGGTTGGACACGTGATGAGAAGGGATGAGAAGCATGTGACTAAACGAGTGATGAATATGAATGTGGATGGATACAGTGCGAGAGGAAGTCCCAAGAAAGGATTGTAATAAGAATGATATGAACGAGGTTGGAGTGGATAAGACATACTGCGCCGACCCCAGATAATGGGAAAAGGTAAGGCAGATGATGATGATGTAACGTCAGCCAATACCACGGAATGAGGAACTCATATAGCCTAATTCCGCCTTATATACATCGGAATTGCGTTTTAGTATATATTTCCAAATTCCAAGTTTCCTAGTTCCGAGTAATAAAAAGTTAAAGTTTTTAAATCTCATACACACAAAATAAATTTCAAAAAATATAAGTAACACTACATATCTAGTAAATCTATACAGTGAGTAACACACTCGGGCTTATAATCAGAACACATTAATAACTTAATTTTCTGTACTTAGCTTTTCCATACAACGAATTAATAAAGTACCTAAACAAACAATCTTTGACATGCTATAATTAGTAAATGCGGCGCCATAGTGTACCTCGGAAATAGATTTTTATATTTATGAGTTATTTAAGTAATCAGAACGAATATATTAAGTGCGTATCCATAAAATTGCCTTCAAAATTTTAAAAAAGATAAGCGCTATGAAATCGCTTTTCCGTGGTATACCTAGATCGGTATTTTAAAAACTTATTTTCTCTTCAATTTGTGGAGTAAATACTCAAATTTTAAGCATTTTCAATAAATAATATATTCCTTCTAATATTTCAACTTAAAAAAAAACTCACACAGTATAAAACTATAATCTAAAACACTATTTGGAAAATCGTATTATTCGCGTGAAAAGGTCCGAAATGTATGAAGTGCGCGCTCGAGTCAGCTGCTAGCGTCAAATATACCGTTTATTTAAAAACGTACCCACATTAAAGCACTCCTTTGCTCATATTAACATGACCAGATAAATTATTAATTGAAAAATGACTCTTGCAGAAAAACATTACTTGTTAATTCCTTGAAAACCGCGTTATATAGGTGCCTTTACCTTAGTTGGTGTGTTCGTCTGGCGATATTTATTTATTTATTATTTTCAGGTTCTCAGAGATGCATGTGTGATTTAGATGACGTAAATTGTACGACACTAAGCTCAGCAAAGTACTACTATGAAGAAATGACAGGCAAGGAGGGATTGTGGGAGTCATCGGATCCCCTCAAACTGAAGCTCATTGAAGGCGGCTCATCGACTCTATCATACAAGTTCTTCAACGTTGTATTGACAGGCCTCTTGCAGTGTACTCTTACGTATTTAAAGTAAGAATTATTTATGACTCATGCATTTAGTATATAAAACGCATATAGAGACCAAAATAAAATACCCAAGTAAACTTTGCTGTAAGTTTCATTAGTTCTCCTGTTCAGGGCTGTTTCCATCCTGTTTTATTTTCCATCCCTTAACTTTACATTTGTTTTTTCTTTGTTACAGAATGGATACGAAAACTGAGATAATGGATTATGAGATTGACTGTCCCAGACTGACCGAGGCAGCGCAATACCAAATTGAAGGATGTATAGGGGACGAATACGTAGAAGGAGAGGGAAGAAGTAAAGTTATTCGCGGTAAATACACAGCATGTTACTACAGAATTGCCTTTTTTGATTTTAATACTTTTTAATCCTACAGGATGTTTCACAGTCCGAAATTACACATGGAGGGTAACATGAGTCTTGGGGTGTGGAATTTAATTAAATATTTTTTTTTATGAAATTCGTATTTATACTCTAAGGTACAATATTTTTTTGTTCGCCATGTTTAAAATTGGACATATTTCTAGTACAACATAATATTCCAGATTTTACGAACTTTTTTCAAGCTTTAGTGATTGCTATTCTTGAATGCAGTTGTCTAGGCCATTGAGTGTGTTCTGAGGTCGCAACACGAAAGTTGTGATGAATATTCAAAACTCCGTGATTCACAAAGTAAGAAAGTTACGTTGTCTATCTTGACTACGCATGTACCTACATATCAGCTACCCTGTATGTAGCCCAATTGTTATTTAATAATTTGTCCTGTCTTACACATTGAATTCGAATTGATCCGCTCAACTTTCATATTTTTTTCTTTCATAAAAACCTTCTCCTGACAACAATTCACATAGCAAAACAAGAATTAGCGCAATCGTTCCATCCGTTCACGCGTGATGCGATGACCAATCAAATAGATATTAATTTTTATATATAAAGATAATAATGATAATATCGCCAAACTGACACACCAACTGTATGGTTCTAAACTAAGCAACGCTTGTACTATGGGTACCGCTTGGTAACGCTTGTACCTTTCAATAGACTGGGGGCGATCCCAGTGACATCCATACCTGGGTAAATTACGATAAGGCCATTTTCGAAATTTGCCCTAGCGGGATCGAACCCGCATCCACCATGTGCAGTAAGCCGAGCGACTTACGCTTGAAACACTGCGCCAAACGGTCATTCATAATTTCTGACTTTTGAAACTTTAGTACATTAGGACTATAGTATATTGTTGTGAGTTTTATTTAAATCTACGAAAACAACTTTTACTATCTCTTATATATTAAAATCGACAACACAATTAGTTCCATAGAATATCTTTAGAATATAATATATTTTTCTTCTTATATTATCAGATGATGAACCGACCCGCTGACATCCTATATATTTGATGGCCTGACTTTTGCATTTCAGATCAATACAATTGGATTATACATCTCAAATACGAGACTTACAACTCAGAAGACGGATATGACCACATACGCATCACGAGCTATAAACCAACATTTAAGAGCAATGGCAAGGTGACTTACGAATATGGGGAACTATTCAACGGTGACAAGGAAAAATGTAAGTGACTTTATTTTCAAACTCAAACTCAAAATTGTTTTTATTCATGTAAGCCAACAAAGCATTTATGAATAGTCAGAATCTACCACCGGTTCGGAATGCTGCTTCCACTGAGAAGATCCGGCAAGAAACTCAATGGTTACTCTTTTCAATGAATTACAGATGGTGTACATTCTCAGGAACAGCATAAAATAATAATATGAGCAGGCAACACCATTATCACTAAATAACTAATAGTAAATAATAATCAAATCTCCCTCAGATTTCTTCTTCTTCTTAGTCGGGCACTCTTGTCAGAGTGGTCGGGGTTGCGCTGACGAGGTATATGGTGGAAGGTTTGCCTTAGCATTTCCGAGGGTGGATCTCCAGGCGATGTGCTTCCATTTCTGACGATTAGAGGCGTCGCGAGTACACTGGACCATGGTGGACTCGGTAGCCTTTGTCATTACATCTATCCAGCGGGTTGGTACTCGACCGCATGCTCTCTTGCCTTCCACCTGGCCCTGAACTACCAGTCTCTCCATCGAGTTCTCATTTCTAGAGATGTGACCAAAGAACTTTAGTATTCGTAGCTGCACAGTAGATGATAGTCTGACTTTAATACAAAGCTCTTTGAGGATGGATACATTGGTGCGAAATGCCGTCCACGGGATCTTTAGGAGGCGTCTCCAGCACCACATCTCTAATGCGTCGATTTTGCGGCGATCCTGCAGTCTCAGGGACCAAGTTTCGGCCCCATAGAGAAATATTGGAAACACAAGGCATTTCATCAATCTGACTTTGGTCTTCTTGGTAATTCTCCTGTCCTTCCAAATCTTTCCCAGCCGTTCTACTGCAGATCTGGTGATGGCGCACCGTCGTCTGATCTCGTCGCCACATCCTCCAGTGCTTGATATAGTAGAGCCGAGGTAAATGTAGTTCTGTACCACTTCGCAGTTAGCTATTTTGTGTACGTTGGTTCCACTTTGTTCAGCTCGGTCTACTATCATCATTTTCGTCTTGTCTCGGTTGATAGCAAGTCCGAATTGGAGGCTGGTACTTTCTAGACGGGTCAGAAGATGTTCCATGTCTTCTCTTGTCTGTGCGAGAAGGGTAGTGTCGTCAGCGTATCTGAGGTTATTTATCACGCGTCCCCCAACTGATATTCCTCTATCACAGTCTTCTAAGACAATACGCTAAATGTATTCTGTGTAGGTGTTGAAGAGTAATGGCGATAAAATGCATCCTTGTCGTACACCAGCCTCAGTCTTAAAATTGCTTGAGAGGGTATCGTCCACTCGTACCGCTGCAGTACCGTCTTCATAAAGCCTCTTCAACAAGGCAATTATATGGGGCGGAACACCCATTTCCGCAAGTATCGTCCAGAGGTGTGTCCATATGACTGTGTCAAATGCCTTGCGAAAGTCCACAAAGCAGATGTAAAGGGTTGTATTGAATTCTCTGACCTTCTCAATAATCTGGCGCAATATAAGAATTTGTTCGCGAGTGCCTCTTCCTTTAACAAATCCGGCTTGCTCGGGCGCAATTTGCCTTGAGAGGTAGGCCAATAGCCTTGTATTGACTATATGGAGCATCACCTTACTTGCATGCGATATCAAGGATATGAGTCGGTAGTTGTTGCATTTTTTGGTGGACCCTTTTTTGTGCAGTGGAATAAAAATGGATTTCGACCAGTCATCAGGCCATATTCCAGTCTCCCATATTTTACAGCAGATGTCATGTAAGACATCGATCCCAGATTCTCCCATCGCTTTGAGGACTTCAATAGGGATCCCATCACAACCTATGGCTTTATTGCATTTGAGGTGTTTGATTGCTGCTCGTATTTCATCCCGCATGATGTTGGGTTCACGGTCACGTATGTTGTGGGGAGAATATGTGAAGCTTGGTGCCACATTGCTGGAAAAAAGTGATAGGCAATATTCCTTCCACACATTCACTATATCTTTTATTTCCGTAACCGTTGTCCCAGTGGAGTCCTCAATAGCCCACGTCTTAGGTTTAAATTGGCGTAAAGATTTAGGTATGTAGATAAAATGAGAAAGCTAGTTTAGTGTGGTGGTCATACCTTTTTTTTTTTTGCGTAATAGGCAAGTATTTGTCCACAATCTCACCTGATGGTAAGTGACGATGTGGTCTACGGTGGTGCATACTTGCCTAGAAGGTACCTGTTCACTCCCGACTTGAAAACATCCAGGTTATAGTCAACCAGGAACAAAGACGCCGGCAAGGTGTTCCATTCCTTGGCAGTTCGCACAATAAAAGTGGAAGCGAAACGCTTGGTACGAACTGAAGGAATGTCCACGGTGTATGGATGCATTGTGTGCGTGCGTCTTGTCGTCCGATGGTAGAGTGGAGATGGGGGAATTAACTCGTGTAATTCCATCGCACACTCCCCGAAATGTATTCTGTAGAAAACTGATAGGCTGGCAACCCTGCGTCGGTGTCCCAGGCTCTGCAACTTAGCCAGCACTAGGGATTCGCTGCCAATGAGCCTTCTAGCCCGCTTATCTATTGAGTCCAGAGCCTTCAGCTGATACTTAGCTGAACCATCCCAAAGATGGCTGCAGTACTCCATACACGATCGGACTTGAGCTTGGTATAGGTTAGAAGCTGCCCCGGTGTGAAGTACCGCCTGACTTTACTCAGGATGCCTAGCTTCATTGCAGCAAGTTTGGCTTTGGACTCAATAAAGGGACCGAAATTGAGCTTAGAACTGAGTGTAACACCCAGCAGCTCAAGATGGTCCCTCACGGGCACAGATACATTCCGGAAAGTCGGAGTCAGTTGGAATGGACTCCGTTTTGCAGAGAACAGACACGCTTGGGTCTTGGAAGCATTGAACTTGACCAGGTTGGCATCGCCCCAATCGGAGACTGCCTGCAAGGTCAAATTCAACCTTTCGACCATAGCCTCTCTTTTGGACTGAATCAGCGTTGCCCCGGCTCGTGCGTCGGAGAAGTATCTCTCTGATACTGTGCTATCATCTGCATACCCAAAGATACCGACCTACTCAACTTCAACTACTGCAGGCTACTACACAAATGTCATGGAAGTGGGTATTTTTAACACTGGTAGAGGCAAGCGGTAGAGTATCGACTACAGCTCTATACGGGCTCAGACCGGGGTAGTACCACCTTCTCACAGAAGATCAGCGTAAAATAACTATTATAGCTCCGTCTCCTACGGTGAGTAAGAATCCCGCTGTCCCACTCCGCGTCTGGTGGGCATCGAGCGAGCAATACCTATGTGATTTCAAGTCTTGTTTGCCGACTTTGTTATATATTAAAAAAGGATCTCAAAAATAGTATTCCATCACCTTGTTTAAAATGCCTAGTCTGACGCAAATGTAAGAATTTAAAAATAGTTACTAATACTATACTAGTATACTATACTATAGTTACTAATACTCCACCAATGATGACATGAGAGTGTCAGAATTGTATGTAAGTACATATTTTACCTACTAAGTACTTCTCAACTTTATTTTTTCAGCTGACGCAGTGAACGCCTACATGAATAGAAACTCGAAAACGATGGAGGAATTAATAGGCAACACAGTTATGTCAAGATTCGTTGATAAATATTTGAAGAACATGAACGACGAATTAAAGGTCGTTCCTTTGAAAGACCTGATGTTTTACGAAGTGTAAATAAAATGTTTTCATTGTTTTTAATACCTAGTTAATACCAATTTTTTAATACCAATAAAACACGGAACTCCTTTTAATTTTGTTTCATTATTTTTTAAAGCCAGACCTGTGGACATCCTATGACATTTACCAATACAATTAAATTTGTATGGCTAAAGCGCCCATCTAGACCGCGAAGTTCAAATTTTTTGAGGTTTTTTAGATTTTTTTCAAAATCTGGCCATAATTAAAGACACATGTTTTAATTCGCGACATAGACCGTGTGCACTGCATTTATTAATATATCCAACTTATTCTAAAACATTTCAAGAACGACAGCTATCCAGATAATCTGGATTTTTTTGTATATTTAGTGATTAACTAGTATCATATCCACCGTGATAATATTTAGAGTAAAATAAATGTATTAATAATGCACTGCATACTGTGTTTGTCGCAAATCACAAAATGTTGTCTTAAATGTTTTCAGATTTTGGATAAACTATAAAAATACTAGAAAATTTTGAATTTCGCGGGCTAGACAGGCGCCTTCGCCTTAAGTTTAATAAAGTAAAGATAACAATGATAGCCGATTGGTAAAGGTCTTGCAGGCACCAGGTTCTGGTTTCAAACCCTGGCTCTTAACTCAGGGTTTTTTGTTTTTTTTTTATGGGACTAGTCCCGCCACACACTCCCACCACTGTAACTCCTGTAAACCAGGATCGACAATGGTGACCAATAATGATGTCAAGTTTTGACCCTCGACGAGTCCCAGGGAAAAGTTAAATTGTCTTGGAACCCGCACGAATTTAATCGAAAGAAATAATAGGAGGAGTTGTAAGAAAATATTTCCACTTTCCTCCGGTGCAAAGCGGGAGACAAAAAATTGCTGGTATGGGCTGATTGCCATAGAAACAAGACTGTTACAGCTGATTGAAAGGCGTCGGACATTGGCAGAAAGAAGAAGGAACCAATGTGAAGTAGAATAATTTGCTCCTAAAGTTGCCATGCCCAGTCAGAAATTGAGCCACACAGTGGTCCACCTCCAACCACGCTCTCTCCAGGCGTTCACGAACGCATGGAAAGAATTGGTGGAGGTGGCGGCCCTTAGTTGTTGTATCCCATCTGGATTGCCATTCGGTCAGAAGATCTTCATAAACGACAAATATCGGACTAAAATCTAGCGATTTTAGAGCGGTCTCGCGATTTAAGGAACTCGGTGTTCATACTCTCTCGAGTAGAATAGTACATTGCCGCGCGTCTTTGGACCTCCAGGTCTACTGGGAGCACACCAGCGAGAACTGGCAGGGCCTCGGTACTAACCGTGCGATATGCTTTACAAAGAAATATTAACGCCAAACGTTGGCTTTGTAGTAATTTACGCCGTGCCGCCCCTATCGTGGCCCTGTCGGCCCACACCGGTGCGCCGTAGCACATGCAGCCTAAGTACGTAGCCTCGTATATAATCTTTAGCGTGTTAAAGGAAAGTCCCCAAGTTGCCGTAGATATTCTCGGCAACGCATAAAAATACGTTTTGCTTTATCACCAACAGTTTTAATCTGCTCTATAAATGGGAAATTCCTTTCTAATACTAATCCGAGGTAGCAAACCGATTGTTTTCTCTTTATTGTTGCGTTGTTAAACTTAATCCGTGGCGGCGCTTTTAAATTTCCTTTTAGGAGGAGTTGGTAGGTTTTTTGGGGGGCGAAACACATTTGCACATAAAGCCTCATCAAAAGAAACTCCCACGACACGTGATTTTTTAAGTTTATTGAGTTTTCTACGAGCTCTGCGGAAACATTTGCGAAGTTCGACCAATTTGTTCCCCCACCAGTCACACCTTCTAAGATTATTAACAGATCCTCGACCGATTGCCACATCGGCACAGTACGTTAGAGAGTGTGACATAAGTTCAGCACTTTCTTCACAGGAAAGTCCATCACGAGTGAAGTCTCTGACACACGACCCAAAAAGGGAGCTGAAAACGTTCCAGTTTGCACCTTTACATTTATATCTAAAATTACAACTGTTAACGGAAGGACCTTGTGTTGACCTCTGGGAAAACTCGTACACGATCAGGCGGTGGTCACTACACGACGCGTCGGGGAGGACGCGCCACCTATCCAAGTGGACGTCGGCACTAGAAAGTGTGACGTCAATAGAAGACTCGCCCACTGGGCTGCAAAAAGTCGGTGGTACATCGGGTGTGTTGTGTATTGACAAGTTCATTTCTGCGATGAAATCCTCAACCGCGTACCGGCGTTCGGCGTCGGTGTACCTAACTTTGCCATACCAAAGAGAAGATGAAGCGTTTACGTCAGCTCCAATAATAATTTTACGACCTGCGAGACAGCGCAGGACAAGGCAAAGGTGATATAGGTGAGGAGTGACAGGGTCTGAGTATTAAAAATAACAGCTCACGACGTACAGCCTACAGGAAGGGGATGAAATCTCCACGACTTTTTTGAAATCTATGTGCGAATCATAATTTCTATATGATTATCACTTGCTTACGGTGAAGGAAAACATGATGAGGAAACCGGCATGTCTTAGGAAATCTAACCATTTTTGTAAGTGGATCATAGTGAGGGGAGGCTCATGCCAAGGAGTAGGACATCAAATGGGCTAAATTATTTGTTTATTTTTATATTAGAGCTTTAAAATGCTGAAATATACTATTCTCGCCTGAGAGTAGCTAAGATACCTATAGGGAGAAGCTGAGATATATTTAGGGACCTGGTTAATATTTTGATATTATATCTATTATTAGCACGATGTGGATAGGTCCATATCGTTTAGTTGTCGAATTTTCTGGCCGCGCTTCTTTAAGCGGGAATAGCCGGACCCCACTGCATTCGCTGAGACAACTGTGTTATTTACGAATACAAGTTTGCCTTTCTTCAGTACTAAATCGCAATAACTCCCAAAGTAGTATAGGAGGGATAGAATAATAGTATATTTTCTAAAAGTTCTCTGCAACAATTGTCGCAGTCAAAACCACGGAACGTCGAGTCAGTTCGGTAAAACACTATTGACGGGTGCGAAACGTGAAAAGTTACAATAATAAATTCGCACCAATACAATAATAAAAGCTACTTAGCATAATTTGCAATGTTCCCTTAATAATAACAAAAATGTTCTTATTTAAATTATAACTTAATTGTTGAATTAAGATGTTACGAAAATTTAATCTGTTAAATTTTCGTAGGTTTATGGAACTTTAAAAGTAAACAGCAAATATAATGAATATACTTGAAACACAATGCAATGGCAATGTACAAACTGATTAAATAATGAGGTAAGTAATATAAAATTGTTTATTAACTTTTAGTCACAATTGTGTAACTATTTGCTATCCGAAATGAAAGGAGGACTTTATATAATAACTGAAAAAGATACCTATTCATTATTTCGTCATTATTATGCACGTCATTATTTCGGTCAAATTTTATTTATTAAAAAGTACCTAGTTTCTATACCAGTTTCTTGTAAACTCTTGTCATATCCACCTTGTATACAGGATGACTTATATTCGACATATTCCTTGCAGGGTAAATGAAACTTTAAACTCGTAAATGCAGGGAGCACTAGTAAAACTGTGTACCTAAGATCCTAACTGTCTTCACCGAGTATTTTCATCATGAACTACCTTATTTATTACTTTAGTCAATATTTCGAACTTTGAAACACTCTGAATGTTTTATTATATTTGAATCCGCCGGATACTCGTATTATCAATTCATATACGAAACACCAAGTATTTAGTGTTCAATAAATTTCACAAACATCTATATACACACACATACATGTACATTGAGGTGCATATAAATAGGCGTTCAGCGTAAAATGTCATATTAATATAATTTTTTTACAGCTGTCTGAACTGATCGAAAATGTTTATGCTAAACATTCTGTTCGTGCTTATGTGCACTACCGGCATTCATGGTAAGTGAATTATTTTCTAAAACAATAATATATTTTGTAAGTATATTTTATCCAAATTAATTGCACAAAAAATAGATTTTATTAGTGTTCACGTCAAGCTAAGTATCATCGAAATTAACTACACGCAGTAATAGCAAGGAAGTCGTTAGTAATATCTGATGTTTAGCCGACTACGGCCAAGACAAAAGGAAAAGCTATGTTTTTAGCAGTGTTTGTAAGTAAGTAGGTAATTAACTGTGTAACATCACGTGGGTCATAAGATTGTTAAGAAAAAAGGAAAGAATATACGAACAGAATCAACATAACGGATGTTATTTCCAAAAAAGTGGTGTCACTGAATTGTTTTGTTGGCTATCGTATTGAGTGATATGTCGAATGAAAGACGAGAAAATTCAGAGTTTAAATACTATACATGTGTGGTGACCTCACATTCATGTCGCCGACAGAAACAGACAGATGGCGCTAAATGCAGCGCCTCAATACAATGTACGGATTATTCATAGAAAAACTGAATCACGATATTAAGAATCGCAAGCATCGTGACTAATATACAAGACCCCGAGAATAACCAGCGGGGCATAGTGGCCGCCCCGCCAGGCATAACACCCGCCTGGCTGGAAGATCTTCCCTTTTCCGCTAAACTGGTGACCCCGACAACGAATCTACCCTCTGAAGAAGACAACTCAAGCACGGACATCACATCAACGCCCTACATTCGATGGTCAGCACCTGCAGTCACGCACACACTAACAACCCAGTGCCACCCAGGACTACTACAGCCAACTCACCGCGCTGTCTGTTCTGCAACGCACACAGTAAGCCAGCAAATGTCACCTAGGACTACACCACTGCCGACTGACCGTGCCAGGTTGGTTCTAGGACACACGCTCATCAGTCTCGACTCACCGTAGACCATACGAGCTTTCTGGCATTCTTGCAAGGGCACTCGCACTCCTTGTCTCGACTCATCGTAGACTACGAGCATATTCGAGCATTCCACCTTGCAAGCAAACGCACCTCGAGCAGACGCAGCAATTTACAACGACTATCGACCTCCGGTCTTGGAGGGGAGTCCTGTGGCGACCTCACATTCATGTCGCCGACAGAAACGGACAGATGGCGCTACATGCAGCGCCTCAATACAATGTACGGATTCTTCATAGAAAAACTGAATCACGATATTAAGAATCGCAAGCATCGTGACTATATATACAAGACCCCGAGAATAACCAGCGGGGCATAGCGGCCGCCCCGCCAGGCATAACACCCGCCTGGCTGGAAGATCTTCCCTTTTCCGCTAAACATGCATTATAATAAATATACATACAGTCCAATATGGTATGTAAATAAGATAAAATATTTTCATTTTAATTATAGTATTTTAAACTGCCTTAGGTAGAAGTACCTACCTAATGATTTAGTTATTAAGGTGAAGGCGCCTGCCTAGCCCGCAATATTCAAAATTCTCGAGTATTTTTATAGTTTATCCAAAATCTGAAAACATTTAAGCATTTGCGACAAACACAGTATGCAGTGCGTTTATTAATACATTTATTTTACCCTAAACTAGCTGAGCCCGCGACTTCGTACGCGTGGAATTTAACTTAACAAAAAAGCCCGCTCGCGCGTTCTGAGCCCGCGCGACAGGACCCATTTTTTAAATTTTGTTTTTCTAAAAAAAAGTAGCATAAGTCTGCTTATAACAACAGCTATCTACCAGTGAAAGTCCCGTCAAAATCGGTCCAGCCGTTTCGGAGATACTCTTTGATTTCATGTGTTTTTATTTTTTTACGCGGACCCTAATTGTTTTTCTAAAATTAAAGTAGCCTAAGTTACTCCTTAAAACATCAGCTATCTACCAGTGAAAGTCCCGTCAAAATCGGTCAGACAGACAGACAGACAGACAGACAGACAAACAGACGGACGGACGGACGGACGGATGGTGGCGTCGAGGCTAAGAGCGCACGACAATAATATATTTTTGAAGAAAACCTAGAAGTGACGCACTGCTTTGGCACCCGCGCTACCTATAGTCACCGGACCGAGTGAGCGAAGTCCCTAAGAAGCCATCTTAGTACCTATTTTAAACTGTGTTAATAAACATCTACAAATCAGGAATAGAGGGTGCGACGACTACGACGCCGGCGCCATCTGTATATCTCGAATCTGTGACTACTACGTTACACGCGGAACGCGTCTCTGTATATTTTATCTACTAAAATTGGATTAAACCATTAAACCTGACCAGACAAGTTATCATTTCATCGCAACATCTCCATTGAAGATATCACCGTCAACATTTTTTGGAGACCACGACGTTATATCGAGAAAACAATTAACCAAGTTTGGCGGCTTGCTGACGGACGCGGGCGCGGCGCACTAATGGCGGCGGGCGCTTGCGCTTATGGACTGCACTGACTACACTGAACAACTGCCGAAGATTTCAAAGTGGCAGAAAGGTTTAGTGTTGTGTTCGAAGGATTGCCCACAGGGACGTATGACCAGTTTTTTCGACATTCGCTAATTTTACTTTCGCCATCTTGATCTTGATGTTGTGTTCATGATTGCCTCTTTATTAGACAAATCATTAAATTTCTACTTAGTATTCGTGCCCGAACCGCAAAATTTTGGTTTTCGCTAGCTTAATTAATATTTTTTCCTACAATACCTACATTTGGAGTCAGATTTACAAAAATAATTACTTAAGTAAGTACCTACTATTTGAGAACTGATAACCTAGGTACCTAACTACAAACTCACTGCTTTAGCGAGCATGTTGCACTGTTAATAACTGCTTATTCTTATGCTAGGTTCGCCGCAACTAACCTGCTTCTTGGTTCCCGTCCTGTGGAACTGACTACCTAAACGAAAATTGTAGACTTGGGACTCGCCCAGCGAGTTCATTGACCTTCGTTGCGGGCGAACAGCTGTCTGGTAACCGCTGACATCTTGCCGTAGTGATACGGCCCTACGAGGTTGGTTACATTGTTGGGTTTAATACTTATTATTGCATTACTTCTGTCTGTTTGGTCTGTTCAGTTTATTTACTGTGCGTTTCTTTCTTGTAATTGTTAATTTAAACACTAAGTAACCATGGCTGCTGAAATGAAAACGCTAATCTTACAACGAGGCTCGATTAAGGCCAGAGTAACCACCTTTTCTAAATACCTTGATACAATTAGGCAAATTGAAACAAAAAACTTCACCAAAGGAATATTTTCAGAACTGCAATTAAAATTATCTCGGTTTCAAGAATTATTTAAAGAATTCGACCTATTAAAATACAAAATTGAAATTTTATCTCCGGAACAAATTGAAGAACATGAAGAAATTGAAAACAATTTTTGTACTAATATTGTATTAGCCCAGAGTTTACTTGATAATTTCACTACTTCAAATCTACCTAAAGATTCAGATTCTAGTTCTTGTAGTAGTGTCCATAATGATATTAATAGTAATAATTACAACGTAAAGCTTCCTACTATTCAGTTACCAACTTTTGATGGAAACTACCTCAAATGGATGGAATTTAAAGATACTTTTGATTCTCTAATAAATAGCAATACATCTATTCCGGACATAAACAAGTTCCACTATTTGCGGTCATCGTTAGTGGCCGGAGCAACTAATGTCATAAAGTCTATTGACTTCACTGCTAATAATTATAAATTGGCATGGAACTTACTTATTGAACGCTATGATAATAAAAGAATATTAGTAAATAACCACTTAAAGGCTCTTTTTAACTTTGAGGCTTTAACTAAAGAAAACTTTAAGTCTCTTCGCTACATGATTGATTACTTCACAAAAAACTTACGCGTTTTGGATGCTCTGCAAGAGCCTACTACTCACTGGGATACTTTGATTGTGTTTATCATGGCATCGAAACTAGATGGCGCCACTAGTCGGAAATGGGAAGAGCACAGGTCTAAGTTTACTTCTTCTCCTACTGTTGTTGAATTCTATGATTTCATTCGTAAGCGTGCTGATGTTTTGGAAACTTTGCAGTACAGTATGCAGGATGTTACAAAAAAAGACAGTAAAAATATTAAATCATTTACTTCATCGCTTGATAGTAATGGTTGCGTTATTTGTTCTCAAGATCATTTAGTTTATAAATGTGATAAATTTAAGGCCATGTCTTTGGATTCTCGGTTTGCAGAGGTGTCTAAGCACAAACTTTGTATAAATTGTCTTCGTCCCGGACATTACTCTTCTAGTTGCAGACATACTCCGTGCAAGATCTGTAACAAAAAACATAATTTACTACTTCATAAGCAAACTAATAATAAAAATCCTACACACTCACCTACGGGTTCTTCTTCATATGTAGCATCTTCTGAATCCTCTTCTTCTCGAATGGAAGTTTCTCCTCAGGTAGCTGCTGTTACTGTGCTACCACCTGCTGATACTGCTACTGGACTCACTCATCAGCGTTTTCCTGTGTCTCTTTCTTCTGTGAGTTCCGGACAGGTTCTCCTGTGTACTGCTGAAGTTGATCTGATTGACATTAAAACAAATAAATCTTACCTTGTTCGAGCTCTTCTTGACAGTGGATCCCAATCTTCTTTTATATCTGAAAAAATACAAAGAAAATTTAAGCTTTCCTCTTCTGATGCAAACATTTGTATCACTGGAATAAATAATAAATTAACTAATACTACTAAAACTTGTGATGTAAAACTAAAATCTCGGATAAACTCTTTTGAATTTGATGTGTCTTGCCTTGTTATCCCTGAAATTACTGGTCGACTACCTCTAGTTGAAATAAATCCTTCTCGACTTGATCTTCCTGATTCTATTGAGCTAGCGGACCCTAACTTCTATCGTCCTTCTGACATTGATATTCTGCTAGGGGCAGATGTCTACTGGGAAATTGTTGAGTCTAAACTACTAAAATTGGGTAAGAATAAACCCACTCTACAGAAATCCAGACTAGGATGGCTCGTGTCAGGTCCAACTGGACTTCGGCATTCTACTACTACTACTCATTCTAACTTTTGCAAAGAAATTAGTGACTCTGTAGCTAAATTCTGGGAACTGGAAGATATTCCTACTCTCCCAACTGAACTTTTACTATCTAACGATGAACAATATTGTGAAGATCATTTTGTTAAAAATACTGTACGCCTACCTGACGGTAGATTCTCTGTTAAATTACCCTTTCGGGTGAACCCTGAAGATGTGTTAGGTGATTCCTATCACATAGCTAAAAAACGTTTCGAAAACATAGAGAATAGGTTAACTAAATGTAATATGAAGGCTGATTATGCTAACTTTATTAAAGAATATGAGCGTTTAGGCCATCTTAGCGAAGTAGTTCGCCCACCCTTTGGGTACTATATTCCTCATCACGCTGTTGTGCGCGAAACTAGCGAAACTACTCGCTTAAGAGTGGTCTTTGATGCCTCTTGTAAAACTACTACTAATAAGTCACTGAACGATATTCAACTTGTAGGACCAGTGGTCCAAGATGATTTATTGTCAATCCTACTAAGGTTCCGTCAGTACGCGTACGTTGTGACAGGTGACGTGGAAAAAATGTACCGTCAAGTGATGGTAGATCAATCTCAACGTCATCTGCAACTAATACTCTGGCGGGACGATAAAAACCAACCGCTTAAAGTATTACAACTCAACACTGTCACATATGGGACTTCTTCGGCCCCATACTTAAGTACTAGATGTCTTGTACAACTTGCGTCTGAGTGTAAGGATGAAGCTGTAGCCAATACTATAAGGCACGACTTTTATGTCGACGACTTAAATACCGGTTCTAATTCAAAGTCTGACTTAAAAACTACTATAAAAGATGTTGTTCAAAAACTTGCTGAAGGGTGTTTTCCTTTGCGAAAATTCCGAACTAATGCTCCTGATATATTTGATGACATTCCTACTATCAATCAGTCTCAAGACTTTTGTAAGCAATCCTCTGTCCTAGGTTTGAAATGGAATCCTAATTTAGACACTCTTAATTTTTCCGTCGATGTAGAAAAAATATCTAAAGTAACGAAACGATCAATTCTGTCGAATTCTTGCAAAATATTTGATCCACTAGGTCTTTTATCAGCTTCTACAATATTTCACAAAATTATTTTACAAAAACTATGGTTACTTAAGATTGACTGGGATGACAATATCCCAGAGAATTTAAAAAATTCTTGGACGGACTTCTACAATGAGACAAAACACTTTGAAAATGTGAAGATACCTAGGTATGCTTTATGTGATTCTCCTACAGTTATAGAGGCTCATTGCTTCACAGACGCATCCCAAGACGCCTATGGTGCTTGCATATACTTGAAATCAAAAAATAATGTTGGCGAGGAATGCATTAACCTACTCTGTGCTAAAACAAAGGTCAGTCCAGTAAAGACTGAAACTATACCTCGCTTAGAGCTGCTAGGTGCGTTACTTGGCGCTAAACTACATTCTAAAATTCTTAAGTCCCTAAGAATTACTATTTCACGTTCAGTTTTCTGGACAGACTCAACTATAGTACTAGGGTGGATACATACTCAACCTAGAACACTAAAAACTTTCGTTTGTAATCGTATTGAACAAATTAGGAAATTAACTGATAGAAATGCATGGCGTCACGTACCTACCGAACTAAATCCTGCTGATCTAGCCTCTAGGGGGGTTCCTCCACAGCTTCTTTCTGATAACAAGTTTTGGTGGCACGGTCCACATTTCTTGTCTGCTTCTGAAGATGAGTGGCCGCAATCTAAATATACTTCCTCGAATCTACCTGAAACAAAAATAAGCTTAAATACTAAAATCCTAACTAATGACACTATACTATTTGAAAAATACTCAAAACTATACAAAATACAAAGAATATTTGCTTACACACTAAGATTTATTAATAATCTAAAAAATAATAAGACTAAAATACATGGTGAACTTACCTGCGTTGAATTAAATAACTCACTCACCATGTTGGCGAAATTGTCGCAAAGAGAATCTTTTTCTAAGGAAATTCACTCACTTGAAACTTTTAAAACTTTAAATCGCAAGTCTTCTGTCGTTTCTTTAAACCCGTTCTTAGATGAAGACGGTGTACTGCGTGTCGGTGGCAGAATCGACAACGCAACTTATTGTCCTTATGGGAAAAGACATCCTATTTTGTTGGATCCTAAACATACTTTCACTAAACTTTTATTTCAACGAGAACACCTTCGTCTTCTACACTGTGGTCCGCAACAACTTTTGAATTCTATTCGTGAACATTTCTGGCCCACTAGTGGTAAAGTACTAGCCACTGCTACTGTTAGAAAATGTATTCGCTGCCAAAGATTTAATGCTAAACCTTTACATCCAATAATGGGAAACTTACCTCAGTCTCGTATAACTCCTGCTCTACCATTTCAGACTTGTGGCACCGATTTCGCTGGTCCTTTCCTCATTCTTAACCGTAAGGGTCGTGGCGGAAAGACTTCTAAGTGTTATTTATGCATCTTCGTTTGTTTTATTACAAAGGCTGTCCACTTAGAAGTGGTCAGTGACCTAAGCAGTGAAGCCTTTATTCTTTGCCTACGCCGATTTATCGCAAGACGCGGTAAACCTCAAACTATTTATTGTGATAACGGGCGAAATTTTGTCGGCGCATGTAAGGAACTGAACAGACTTTTAAAACAATGTAACAAATCAGTCAGCGAATTTGCGTGCAACGAAGGTATTACTTTTAAATTTTCTCCCGTGTATGCACCGCATTTCGGCGGTATCTGGGAAGCAGGGGTAAAAACGGCAAAATTTCACTTAAAGCGAATCGCGGGTAATTCTAGCTTAACTTTTGAAGAGTTGTACACACTATTTTCTCAAATTGAGGCCATAATGAACTCACGTCCACTAACTCCGATGTCAGCGGATCCATCGGATTTAACGCCTCTTACGCCTGGTCACTTCCTTGTGGGTCGTCCTTTGACCTCCCTACCTTCACCTGTCACCGAGCGAGTCAGCATTACTCGATATCAGCTGATAGAACGCTTGAGGCAACATTTCTGGTCGCGTTGGACTAAAGACTACCTGTCAACTCTACAGCATCGTGTCAAGTGGCAAACTTCGCAGCGAGCTCTCCACTGCGGCGACTTCGTTCTCGTTATGGACGAAAATCTACCACCTATGCAATGGTTGCTAGGCCGCGTACACTGCCTGTATCCAGGGAAGGACGGAGTCTGCAGAGTTGCTGACATACGAACTAAGAGCGGCATCATCAAGAGAGCCGTTACTCGCCTTTGTGCCTTAGAAGGCATAGAAGATTCCCATGAGCTTCTTGGGAAAACAAGTTCCCAAGGGGGGGGAGAATGTTAATAAACATCTACAAATCAGGAATAGAGGGTGCGACGACTACGACGCCGGCGCCATCTGTATATCTCGAATCTGTGACTACTACGTTACACGCGGAACGCGTCTCTGTATATTTTATCTACTAAAATTGGATTAAACCATTAAACCTGACCAGACAAGTTATCATTTCATCGCAACATCTCCATTGAAGATATCACCGTCAACAAACTGTTTCCAATTTTGGGCTTGTCAAAGTCAAACGCATTAAGGCTAAATCGCCCATCTAGCCCGCGAAGTTCAAATTTTTTGAGGTTTTTTAGATCATTTGCAAAATCTGACAATAATAAAAGGCACATTTTGTAATTCGCTACAAAGACCATGTGCAGTGCATTTATTAATATATCCAACTTACTCTAAAACATTTCAAGAACGACAGCTATCCAGATAAACTGGCAATTTGTATATTTAGTGATTTACTACTATCATATATCCACCGTGATAATATCTATACAAATAAATAAAATTGGAGTATCTGTTTCTAATATCAAAATAACACCTTTTCACTAAATACATATGAAAGTATACGACACCTATAGTAAAAACGCGAATTAAAAAATGTTTGTCTGTCCGTCTGTTTGTTTGTTCCGGGTAATCTCCGAAACGGCTGGACCGATTTCGACGGGACTTTCAATGGCAGATAGCTGATGTTATAAGGAGTAACTAAGGCTACGCTTATTTTAGAAAAAAAAAAAATAATGTGTCCTGTCGCGCGGGCTCAAAACGCGGGAGCTGGAGTTTGCGTTAGGTAGTATATAAAGAAAAATGAGATTAAACTAAGCATAGAAGAACGGTGAAGGAAAACATCGTGATGAAACCTGCATGTCTTGGAAGATTTAACTAATTTTCGAAAGATATGTGAAATCCGCCAACCCGCACTGGGCCAGCGTGGTGGATTATGGTCTGAATCCCCCTCGTGTTGAGGGGAGGCCCATGCCCAGGAGTGGGACGTCAAAAAGGGCTAAAATTATTATTAGTTTTTTATTATTATAGAAGAATTATTAACTTTTCGTAAACTCTGCGAACAAATCTATAATCTGCAAACTGAACGAACGTTTTTTGTTAAGTTAAATTTCACGCGGACGAAGTCGCGGCCTCAGCTAGTATCATATAAGGAATAAAATCTTAGAAAACAGAATAAACTGCATTTATGAGCAGCCACCGATCACATGCAGCAGCCATCACATGATTTAAAAAAAAAAAAAAACATAAATTAGTATTTTCGTTTTTTTCTTTATTACAGAATGGATCCCAAAGCTCAGACAATGGATTATGAGATTGCCTGTCCCAGACTGACCTAGGCGGACAGTACCAAATTAAAGGATATGTAGGGGATTTGTACTTAGAAGGAGAGGGAAATAGTAAAGTTACTCGCCGTAAATACACAAATTCTTACAACTGCATCACCTTCTATCATTTTAATATTTTTATTCCTACCTGTTCTAAACATCAGAAATTTTACATTGTCAGTGAGTATCGGGTATAGAACTAAATGTTATAAAAAATATTGAAATTAAAATAAGCCACCATTTTTTGCTCGCCGATATTAAAACTGGTCATATCTCTAGTAATCATTTAGAAAATGCATCCTGCATATTATCGTGTATAGCCGATGACCTTAATTTTGTATTTCAGACCTAATCAATTTGATGATCCATACTAAATACGAGAGTTACATAGGCGAAAATGGGTATGAGCACATACACATCACGAACTATAAAACATTATATAAGAGCACTGGCAAGGTGACTTACGAATATGAGCAACTATTCAATGGTGATAAGAAAAGATGTAAGTAATCTTATTTTCTATTACACAAGGCTGCTTTTCAAATGATAAGTTGGATGGTTTAACGGTGGTAGCTAATTGACTATAGCTCATATACCCTCTGACAGAAGATCGGCATTGCCCAGTTTTGGGTGTCACTGGGATCGACCCCAGTCCATTGTACGGTACCCATAATACAAGCGCTGCTTAGTTTGGGACCATACAGGGCCCTTATTACGTTAGCTACTTAAAACGTAATAGAAAAGCAATCGCTCGCGTTCGAGCGTTTGAAAGCTAATTAATTGCTTTCAAACGCGAATTAGCTTTTTGTCAGTGTGACGATATTTATTTATTTATTTGTTTCAAATGCCCCACTGAAGCATATATATAAAGATAATAATGGTTTATATTCCACCAGTGATGACATGAGTCTGTCAGAAAATTATATGTTATGGCACGGTCGCTGATCACGAAGAAATTCGTACAATGACCTGTTATTACCTGTCTCTGTCACTTCCGCGTAAATCTAATACGTCTCGCTCACACTGTGTGAGCGAGACGTATTAGATTTACGCGGAAGTGACAGAGACAGGTAATAACAGGTCATTGTATGAATTTCTTCGTGATCAGCAACCGTGCCATAGTAACTAACTTGGTACATTTTTTCCCTTACTAGCTGACGCAGCACACGCCTACATGAATAGAAACACGAGAATGATGGAGCAAACAGTTGGTGACACAGTTATGCCAAGATTCATGGACAAATATATAAAGAATATCAACGATGAATTGAAGGTCGTTCCTTTGAAAGACATTATGTATTATGAAGTGTAAAAATTAAATGTTTTCATTCGTTTTGAATATTCATTCAATAAAACATTGTACTATTTTCAGTTTTGTTAAGTTATTTCTCATTCTAGACATATATACCTCTGTGATAATTCCTAGGATCTAGCCGTTAGGACTACTTCTTAAGTAGGTACCTACCTTCCCCTACTTAAATTGGCACCGATTCCAAATGAAATAAATTACAAGGTCCCTAGTTATTTATAGCTTTTAAGTGCACCCTGTATTTTGAAATCGGATAACTTTTTTTTAAATATGTGTTTTTTACCATCCAATATTCGAAATCCAATAGGTCCACACGATGCTCGAGTAAATTCCCATTTAGCATCATAGGCTCCCCTACTATTAAAACAGCTTTGCAACCCTCGATATTGTTTCCTATTACGTACGTTTCATCTTTCAAAAACAATTCCTGACAATTAGTTATTTTTCTCTTTTCCTGACAGTGTGCGAAAAATATCCCGTTGTCTGGTAACCCTATATGCAGGTGGAATAAAACAAAATTGTAGATTGCACATGTAAAATTTAATTTAAGGAGCTCGATTCTTGTGTGGAAAGCATAAGACGTATTGTTATTTAATTTTCGATTACATAGAATAATTCTTGCATAGATTTGTGTTGCAAGAAATTGTTCATATTTGGCACGAAAGTGGTGGCCATCATTTGCATCATCACTCCTTGACAAACTTCTTTATCCATGGTTTCAGAGTTCTTATTTATGTATTCAACTTTATCTTCAGCTGAAAATATATTTGAATGTGAGAATTGGGGGTTAGGTTAAACGAGAGACGTATTGCAGTATTCGATCCACGATTCAAATATCTAAGAATTAAATTACCTTAACCTTTAGACTAATTATCCAATAACGAACTTATTATGATTAAAAATAATAATAAATAATAATAGCCCTTTTTGACGTCCCACTCCTGGGCACGGGCCTCCCCTCAACACGAGGGGGATTCAGGCCATAATCCACCACGCTGGCCCAGTGCGGGTTGGCGGACTTCACATGTCTTTCGAAAATTGGTTAAATCTTCTAAGACATGCAGGTTTCCTCCCGATGTTTTCCTTCACCGTAAGCAAGTGATAATCATATAGAAATTATGATTCGCACATAGATTTCGGAAAATCCAGAGGTTCGAGCCAGGGTTTGAACCCGAGACCTGGTAGCCCGCAAGACGCGTGCTTAACCAATCGGCTATCACTGCTTTTAATCGGCTATCACTGCTTTTTATTATGATTAGGGTATTTTTTTATGACCACCCTATAATCCTAACCCACACAGGTCGGGTTGATTTAGGCTATTTCATTAACCACGTGGTGGTTATAAAAAAACCAAACACCTATGGTTTAGCTATGCAGACAGAACAACCCTTAGTTAGAAATCCATTAGGTTTTACATATATAAAATAGTATTATCTTGAGGTCAATCGTCCATGAAGTATGCAAGCAAACCCTTAGATCGGTAGCTCACTAAAGCATTTGATCTCTCGGATGCAATGCTTGTAACTTCAAAATTACTTGATCAAATTGGATTAAACAAATATGCATGTATACATGCAACTTTCTCGTCATTAAGATCTCATTGTTGCAGATTTTCAAGTGATTTCACTACCCATCGATATTTCCCATTGGTAAATAATTTAATACCGAAGGCATTTATGAAGAGTGATTATCGCGGATCAAACTCAAGTTCGTCGCTCTCAGATATAAAAATTTAATAGTAAGACATAGCTCCTGTCATTTGAAAAAATCGTAGGTGTATACTTACACATGCCAGTCATTTTGAAGGTCTGGTCACCATTGCTCTCAAATGAACCGTCGCTTAATGTAAACTGCAACGTATATAGGCCATCATCGCCTGTGGTAATTGTGTAATCGCCGACACAATTTATACTGTAGTCAGCTGAAATAAAACGAAGCAGGTTATTAAAATTGGTGTTTAGTGGTTTCACCCGCGCCCTCTTCGGTGCACAGACTCCCACATACCCCTCCTTCCGGTGGTGAAGGGGGACCCACAAAGGGTTTTCCGACAAAAAAGCATACCTATTAATTTTCAGGTAATCAGATAATTAATGCGGGTTCCAGGAACATTTGACGACCATTTGGGGCAGTGGTTTGAGCGTAGCCCGCTTGGTTCACTGCACCGGGTAGTTGCTGGTTCGATCCCGCCAGGGTATATTTCGTAATTTGCCCAAGTTTGGCTGTCACTGGGATCGCCCCAGTCCATTGTACGGTACCCATAGTACAAGCGTTGCTTAGTTTCAGTCTGTGTCAGTCTGGCCATATTTATTATTATTGTTTATTATTTGGCCTTTTCCCGGGACTCGTCGCAGGTCAAACTTAATATTAATTATTATTGATGGTTACGTTGTATTATGCATATAATAAAAATATACATTATTGAAATTACCTATATTTAGCGCCTACCTATTCGGTAAGGTGGCTACTTATTTTTAAATTACCAGCATCACGGAAAAACTACTGAGCCGATTTCAACGGAGTTGGAATTCATTATGCTTTAAAATGGTAATTAATAGGGTATCTAATATACAGGGTGTAAGGGCCGTCGTAACAAAAACTAATACGATTGATTCAACTTATGATTCTGAACCCCCCCAAAGGTGGAATTTTCCGAATTTTCATGAATTGTGCTGAAATTTTTCAACGTGTTTAAATTTGAGTTTAGTATAGAGTGTGCGCACGAGCGCATTGAGTTATAATTTACATTGCAGATTCCGTCTGATTTACTTATTTATGTTAAAGCACTTGAGACAAATTTTAATGAATGTATGCTAAGGTTGACCGTCTTCGACCAATAAGATCGCGTTAGTTTAATAAGCTGAGGATAATGAAGCGATCCTATTGGTCGAAGCGAGCGGCCCAGCCACCCCAGCCATAACCCACCCGGTACAAGTCAACGGCCAATCCAACAAAAAGAAGGTTAAGTAAAATACTCTCAGTTTTCTCATGTTCTCATGTTTCACGGCTTATGTAGTTGACCGGTTGGAAAACACGAATTGGAAAGTTATTCCAGTGTACACTTACTTAGGTATATAATATGTAGCTAGCATAATGTAATTATAAAAATGAATCTCTATATCCTTGGTCATCGCATAACGCGTGACCGGATGGATCGATTTGGCAATTTTTTTTATTGTGTTTATTATTGTCAGGACAAGGTTCTTATGAATGAAAAAAGTAAGAAAGTTGAGGGGAACAATTCGAATTGAATATTCAAAGTTAAGACAGGAACTCGTCTGTCGGGTCAGCTAGTTTATAATAACAAGCGATCCATGAAGCCTTAAAACTAAGCGGTAACTATGATGCAAATCGGGATTTTCTTACCTAGTACCTATAAAAATAAAGATACTATAAAATTACCTAAACTGTAATTGATTGACTCAGGCGTTACATTGCGGAAATCCATTGTAAAACAATTTAGGAGAAGGACCCACCACTCACCCTTGGCTTGTTAACCTCCAAAATTATAAATCAAATAGTTTGATCGATAATGGAAGAGGTCAACAAAACCTAACTCCGTCGGTCGAGTATGTCAGTCAAGAGTGTCAGGGAGCCTAATAATTTGCAATTTTCCGCGGAGCAAAGCGAATTAAGAGTAAAATTCGACACGTGTTTCGCCTCTGAACGAGACATCCTCAGGAAAGTTGGGCTTCTTTCGCTTTGTTCCGCGGAAAATTGCAAATTATTAAGGTCCCTGACACTTTTGACTGACACACTCGACCGACGGAGTTAGGTTTTGTTGACCTCTTCCATTATCGATCAAACTATTTGATTTATAATTTTGGAGGTTAACAAGCCAAGGGTGAGTGGTGGGTCCTTCTCCTAAATTGTTTTACCTAAACTGTAACTTAAGGGTCGACAATTTCTTGTTATTAACTAATAAATGAAAGAAATTAATTTAAAAACGTCATGAATGAAGACAAGGAATTGTGTACTTACTGCGAACATGTTCTCCCGTGCCTTCATCGTCGAACAACATATCAATAAAATTTCCTGATAACTTGTAATCGAAGTTAGCGATAAGTTCCGGACACTCAATGCGCCAGTCAAGCTTTGAAGTTTCAGAATTTAAACTGTAACAATGAAAAAAAATATGTAAAATACTGTTTGGCAAATTTGCCAAACCTTTGATTACCGCTTGACGCTTGATTTGATGACCGCTTGGCGCAGTGGTTCGAGCGTAGACCGCTTGGCTCACTGCATCGGGTGGTCGCGGGTTCGATTCCCGTCAGGGTAAATTTCGGAAATGGCCTTTCATAATTTTCCCTGGTCTGGGTGTCACTGGGATCGCCCCCAGTCCATTGTATGGTACCCATAGTACAAGCGTTGCTTAGTTTGGGACCATACAGTTGGTGTGTTCGTCTGGCGATATTTATTTATTTATTACAGAAGATCTGCGTAAAGTAGCAATTGTAGCTGCGTTTCGTACGATCACGATGAGGAAGCGAGCCCCCCTCCCTCTCCCCTGTCTAACTCCCCTTCAGGGGACCAAGTCTGCTACTTCAGTTGCTGTTCCTTAAGTTTCCAGCCAGCCTTTAACCAGTCGCAAAATACTAGGTGAAACAAAAAGGGTATACTATTTATTTTGCAACTTAACTTTGTAAATCTCAAACTATCGGCTCTGTGGGAAAGTTGAAGTACTAAAGGTTTTGTAGACTTGTGAAATCGGTCCACAGCTGTATTCCTATAACACCTTTTGTTTCTCAAGTTCCCTCCAAAGCTGATGGTTTTAGAATTACAAAGTTAAGTTTTGAAAAAAAAAGTATACCCATTATGTTTCACCTTGTATAACAAAATGTTATACGACTCATTTACCGATCAAGTCAACGAAATTAGCAGACAGCCCCCAGGTCGGCAATGAGCGAGCAATGCCATTGGCAAAGCATCTATTGGTTACTGTAACAGCTTAACATCAAGCGGTCGTACGCTAATTTGCCGCCACCTCCGAGCACCTTTTGCCCCAAGTGTCGCAATATTTCGGAAGTATGACATTTTTTTGTTTTTTTTTCTTGCTTAACAATAAAGTATTTTAGAAGAATCGATAATAAAACAGATTTTTACATAATCGATCTTCGACACCCTATTATCGTTGATGTGTTACGCGATTTTAATATCGCGTCTTATACCCACTGACCCGCAGGGGAACGCTACACTTGGAACATTCAAATCTTATATACGGACTTAGGTGCTCGGACAATCTAGGGGTTAAATATAAATTAAAAAAAGCGGCGAAGTGCATGTCGGGCAATGCATAGTTGAGAGTTCCGTAGCCATTTCAGTAGCAATCATTTATCGTAGGTATCTATAATCAAAGCAGTCAAATATAAGAATCTAAGTTGTTTTGGCGTTGATTTATGACCCTCAGTATTGAGTTTGTTCAGAAACGATGATCAACTTGGCTTGAACTTGGTAGTTTGTAGCTCGTGATTTGGTGAACCCATTACTCCTGTTATAATTTTCATTGTAATTTCGTATCATAGTAACCTGAATATAACTCGATTTTCTGCACAGTGCTTCAAGTTTTTAAAGAAAGATCTACGTATAAATAAATCCACTAAATAAATCAAAATGTCTGAAACAATGCTTAATTCCAGATCTACAAATAATGTCATAATTGGATAACGTTTTGCAGAATGGAATCAACCCACATGCACTGCTGTAGACCAAAACCAACCTTGTGTTAGTGGTTCTTGGTTGGTTTTAGTTTGCAGTAGTGTGTGTGAATTGGTTCCATTTTGCAGAAGTACGTCCAATTACAAAAGAATAGCCATCCAGTAAAGCTGAATATTTTTTTGGAAATTTAAAGCATTTATATGGTTTTAATTTTTTTCAGTTTAGACAAATTCGGGACTCCGATACAAACTGTTTTCCCTTATTTTAGGGATAGATTTTACAAAACAATGAAAATTTGTTTTGTTATTTGTAATGGGTAGTCTTAATACCTACAAATGTTAATTTTTTCACCCCATACAATATAATTTTTTTATAATTTATACATTTTTGGGGCGGAATTTTCTAAAAGCCTTCCTTAGTGGACATTAACGGTATGATTGGTACTCTAAAAATGTCATGTTTCTAACACCAGCTGTTTGGGCTGTGCGTTGACTGCTTGCTTTTGATGATCGAGTTTGCGACAAGTTTCAGAACCTGTGACATAAATGGCTGTATCTTTTGATTGCGTTGACCTAAGTCAAGCTACTAAATGCTTTGTTTGTTACACATCTAAGGAACCAATGCATTTGATGTTTCAGATTAATTCCAATATTTTGGATAGGTATTTTAAAATTATTTTGAGGTTTCTTTTACGGTTAAATCTTGAGCTCCAAAGTGGTAATTTATACGTGAGTTGGAAGATTAATCCTCTAACTCCTGAACCACAACATAGATTGTTTATTGAAGAAAATAAATTATCCTCAACTAAATAATACATAATAGCTTAATATAAAAAAAGACTGGACTGGCTTTAAAACCCACACACCGCTGAATGATAACGCGGTCTCATTACGACTGAGCTGTTGAAACAGTTATAAGTATGGTGAAATTATCAAGCATTTGATATTCGCATAGTTTTGAGACACGCCGCATAAAATGTGTCACATCAATAAAATTAACCATCACGGTTATTATTAGGGTACCGAAATATTGAAGGACGACGAGATGTCTACGGAACCCTATAGTATGCATGCTCCGACACGCACTTGGCCGGTTTTTTCTTTTGAGGTTCGAATCCCTAGAAACCACTGGCTTTAGAATTCCATCCTGCATTTCGATATGGGGCGTTTATTTTTATCTTACTTTGTCTACTTAATTTGTCTAACTTTTAGGATGTTCCTATTCATAATTATTCTTACCTTAAATACGAAGAACGACAATCAGCCAGGCCTGTTAAATCAATATTTGAAAAGGCGTACGTCAAAGTGCCAGTGTTACCCTCAATGAACTTGGCGGATAGGGGATCTGAAGAATTCCATTTGCCCACCTCGCCTTGTATAGCCTGCTCGAAGTACTGATTTGAAGACTTTACCATACATTCTGAATCGCTGAAATCACATAGAACTTTTTCGTCACCTGAAAGGATTGGATTTTTAAATTAAATTAACAATTAATCACTCACAATTGTGTTGCTAAAATCCAAATCTAATTAATCCTAAGGAGGAACTTAATTATTACAAAGCTGACCGCACTGTATTTTCCACGATCTTCAGTAGTTTTCAAAAAAGTTGAGGGCTGCTTACAAAGAAATAAGCTTATTGAATGAGTTTCAATATCAAAGATTTTTAATTCAATAGGAATTTATGGATGACTGAAAATATTTGGAAAAAAAGTGGTGAGCAGTCGTTGTTGCATTTAAGCACCTCTAACCCACCCTGCAAGGAATACATTTAATTACCAGTAAACCTATATCTCAGATTTGAGGTAACAAAGTGAAGCCAGAGGAACCTGACTGCGCAGACGGTTACCCATTCGATGGTATCGTCGGTAACCAATGGTAAGAAATCGTAAAGCGAGCCACATCTGTCACGACATCATCTTAGTCACCATATGTATAAGGTACTTTGAAGCAAGAAGAAATGAGAGTGCTACCCAATGAGAGCGGCTTGAGAACAATGGAGACGAATCTTAAAAACTGAACTTTGCGTAATGAAGAATAATAATGGCCATTGGTTTTCAACTCATTTAAATGATCAGAATTAGTTATCATTAGCTAGCTTTATTTCGGAACTTTTATGAAGGACCAAATTAAGGTGCTTTCTACTCAATGAGAGTGGCTTGAGATCAATGGAGACGAAGTAAAATGTATGAAGTTTAATCACGACTACGATAACCACGTACTTAAGAAGACTAAGCATTACTATACAACTGCTTATCCACGTTCATTTACAAAGGGGCTCAAACCCTCTAAGTCTTATTGCGACTGGAATAATCCCTGCTATAATTCTTATAATTTATCTACTACCTACAGGTTTAAAATATATAGGAATATACAAAAAAATATACACTCATATTTTGGGTGAGAAAGGAACCAGTCAGTTATTGGCCAGCCAACGTTTTTGTTTCCTTCAGGATCAATCAGGTTGGAAGCTGATTTGGAAATTGATAAAATGTTCAGTACAAAAAACCACTGATCTACCAATTCTATGGTACGAGAGTTCCAACGAACATAAAATTTATGAATAGTTTTTGGGAATACATCACGAAAATTTAAAATGGCGTAAAGGAATTATAAATTTAAGGAGTATAATACATTAAAGAGTATTTATCTTACCTTGCGCAGTCGCAGCGCTCACAAGAAGGAGAATGATATTGACTGAAAACATTATGAATGCTTTGCAACGTTGTAGCAACGAATTTAACATCAACTTCGCTGCATCTATTTTTATATGCACCATTTATTTATTCACCTGTTTTGATGTGAAATTTGTTACCCCGTCTAGAATATACCTATCTACTTATAAACATAGGTAATAGGGTTTTGAAGTTCATAGTCTTCTTTTGTTTTGGTTCTTTTTAAAATTTTACATGTCGTGACAGTTTTAACGGTAGTAAAGTAAACACTTTTAAGACGCAGTTGAAGAAATCTTCGTTCGCGTTTGGGACACAAGAACCTGTAGCGTTTGATCTCAATATCATTTATTTGTTGTACACATGAAGTTTATTAATAGTACCTACGTTTTATCACGATCCTGAAATATTGTATTTTTACACTGAGATCGCTATATTGGATCCAAACTGGAGGGAAAGAACCAGTCTGTACGCAGATAAGCAAAGTAGGTAGGTACTTACGGCGCCCGCGGAAAAAAATATTTTTCATTACTCATACTCTGAAAGTAGGTCTGAAGTTGCCTGAGGAGCGGGTTGAAAGTAATACTTTTCCGGCCCGGGAGAATCGCTTTCAACTGACAGCTGTCAAATTATAAATAAAAACTAGTTCCATTTTCACATTTCTATGGAACCATGTTCAAACTTTTTCTACAGTCACTCAATTACAGCACGATGTAAAATTGAAATAACATAAAGTTAAGTATTAATTAAAGAATATATATTTTTAAATGACCTAATTATAATTTAGTTTCAACAATTTCTTTAAAATAACATAGATTTGGGCAAAATATTTAAAGATGAAAATGAAAAATAATGGCTAAATAAAGAAGTTGGCCGGCCAACGAAAAAAAAACAAAATAGGCGGCAATCCGATTTTTTTTTTTGAGTTGTAGAGTATTGTTTATACTTCCTTGTATTATTTATTTAGCCAATTCCTGTTTTTATTTTTATTTTCCTTGTATTCGAAATGAAAAGCACAGTGTTTACCTCGGGTGAAAGACTTATTTTGTCCCTCGAACTATTAGCGCCCTCGCTACGCTCGGGCGCCAAACCCCGTCTCGGGACAAAATAAGTAACTTTCACCACTCATGTAACAATGTACTATTTCTTGCATCCTATAATTGACACTCTTCTTTTCCACTCTCTTCGCGTTTTTCCAACTCCCATTACGAGTATTCCAACACCCATTAAATTTAACTTCACGTGAAACTTGTATCAATATTATTATCTATCCATCCTACGTATTCTACGCAGGGTGTCAGTAGTTGAAATAAAACTATTTTTACGGATTATATCGCGTTTATTTTTATTTTTTATGTTCCCGATATTTCGGTTGCTTTACAGCAACCGTGGTCACGGGGGGACTGAGGTGTTAGACGTCCTGATGTCATAGTTAGTAACTGGGTACCCTCAAAATTTAGTTGGTATTTGCGGTCCGATCCACGCATAAAGTGCTCACTGTGTCTCGAGGTCTTGCAATGGTACGCTTGGTTTTGGATTTAATTATATTAATTACTGCATCCCAAGTTGGTGGTAGCACCCAGCCATCTTCCCTATTGAAATAAGGATGTTTTTTAATTTCAATGGCCTCACGTCATCCTTGGTCGGAATCGGTGTTCTTTTGCGAGGATCTGTGGTTTATCAAATCCGATATAATGGCGGGTGCGGTCCTGTACATGTTCACAGATTGCAGACTTCGTGGAGCGCCGGTGTTTCACGTCAGCTATGTGTTCTTTTACGCGGGTTTTTACTGATCTTTTAGTTTGCTATGTAGGAGAGCCCACATTCACAATCGAGTTTGTATACCCCTGCATCTTGTAGAGGAATGTGACACTTGACAGGTGGTAAGAACTGACTAATCTTCTTAGGTGGCTTGAAGTAAGTTTTGATTGAAGCCCGTTTCAAGATGTAGCCAATCTTGTCTGTGACACCTCTTATGTATGGTAGTACAGCAGGTAGACGCTCGACTGTGGCTGGTTTCACTCGGTCACTGTGATGGCGGCGCGGGATCCGAAGCTTGTTGTCATGCAATACTTGCTTGACGTGACGGATCTCGGCAGCCAGGTGTTCCTCATCACAGATCCCTTGTGCTCTCTGAAACAAAGATTTACCCACGGTAGCTAACTGTGTTGGATGGTGGTGAGATTCACCGTTTAAGTACCTATCGGTATGGGTCTTTTTCCTATACACGGTGTGGCCTAAGGTGTTATCAGGATTACGGATCACTAAATCATCTAAGAATGCTAGAGAGTTGTTGGCCTCTAACTCCATTGTAAATTTGATTTTAGAGTGTATGGAGTTAAGATGGTCTAGAAATGCTGTTATTTTGTCAGATGGTAATATTGTGAAAGTATCGTCTACGTACCGCTTGTAGAATCTTGGGGTCACAGGTGAAGTGCGAAGGGCTGTCTCCTCAAAATATAATCCGATCGCGATATAATCCGTAACAATAGTTTTATTTCAATGTGTAGTATTCGCGTAAATATAAGAAATCAATGTGTCAGTAGTTGTCAGTTTTCACGAAATCTTCTAAATATATATAACTAAAAGGTGACTGACTGACTGACTGACTGACATAGTGATCTATCAACGCACAGCCCAAACCACTGGACGGATCGGGCTGAAATTTGGCATGCAGGTAGATGTTATGACGTAGGCAGCCGCTAAGAAAGGATTTTGATTAATTCTACCCACAAGGGGATAAAGAGGGGATGGAAGTTTGTATGAAACTTTGTCAATTAAACTCCACGCGGACGAAGTCGCGGGCACAGCTAGTGTTAACATATAACCGACAGTATTTCAGTATAAATCATTATTATTATTTACCATATGAATTGAACAGACACATTAAAACTATAATAGTTACATATTTACATCAACAAAAAACAATTCATTACAAATAAATCGACCACATTTTCGTTGGCAAAGAAGATTTAGCAAGCGCGATTTCGCATCTGTAGATCATATCGAAGATTCTTCTGGTAACGGAACCTTCGGTACTAGTGTATGCACCTATTCATTATCATTTGATATTATGATACTCAATTCATTTACACGTAAACCAACAGACATTGTGTAGTTTATTATGTTGACGTATTTGACATATATAATGATGATCAACGTTAGAATAGACAGCTAATCTAAATTTTATACCCTAATGTCAAAGACGAATCTAACGGCACCTGATAAAATCCATCAGAGAGCTTTGGTGGTCGAACCAAACTGTAGCCAACTGAATAGGTACAGATCATAATTTGACGACCGCTTGGCGCAGTGGTCGAGCGTAGTAGGCCGCTCGGCTCACTGCACATGGTGGTTGCGGGTTCGATTCCCGCCCAGGGCAAATTTCGGAGCTGGTCTTTTCGTAATTTTCCCGGGTCTGGGTGTCACTGGGATCGCCCCAGTCCATTGTACGGTACCCATAGAACAAGCGTTGCTCAGTTTGGGATCATACAGTTGGAGTGTCAGTTTGGCGATATTATAAAAAAAAAAATTGCCTGGCTCGACCGGGGGTAGTACCACCCTCTGACAGGAAATAAGCTTAAAGTTGTTGTTACAGCTGCGTTTCGTTCGTTGAGTGCGAGAGCCAGAGAACCAACCCTCTGTTCCACTCCTTTTCAGGTCTTCAACGTGCGCGTATTCAAAGGCTACGTTAACTGCCTAACACATCATCTGCCTTACCTTTTCCCATTATGTGGGGTCGGCGCAGTATGTCTTTTCCTTTCATACATCGCGCTTTCCCGTCATACTCACATCCACTCCAACCTCGTTCATATCATTCTTAATACAATCCATCCATCTTTACTTGGGCCTTCCTCTCGCACTGTATCCATCCACATTCATATTCATCACTCGTTTAGTCACATGCTTCTCATCCCTTCTCATCACGTGTCCAAACCATTCCAGCCTCCTACCTCTCACTTTATCTGTTATTGGCGCTACCCTGACACTACCTCTTATATACACATTCTTCACCTTATCCATTCGCGTCACTCCACACATCCATCTCAACATTCGCATCTCAGCAGACGTTAACTGCCTAAGATCAGGCATAAAAAGGAGCATGCCAAAAAAATATACACTTGTAAAACATAACCCTCATTCCGGGGAAATATTTCCGGGAAAATTTCTGACCTAGAGCCCGTATTCGTAAATCTCTCTCAATTCTGAGAGCGATTTTGAGAATGCCATTCTTATGTCATTCAAGTACAAAATGTAGTTTCAAAAACGTACTCAAGACCGTTCTCAGACTTGAGATAGATTTACTAATACAGGTCTATGATTCCCAAAACCAGTTAGTGAAGACACCTATTATAAGTTTTTAATAGATCATTATAAAATCACTATAAAGATTAACGTGGTCTATGGTGACAAAGGATCATGGAAACAAAGATAAGTATTCAATTAATAAGAGCTATTTTTTAGGTGTGTAAGTAAATGAAGGCAGGTAATAAATTAAAAATGGAATAGCCAAAAAGCATGAAATTGATGTAAATTAAATGAACCAACTGGTCACATAATGACATCATGTAATAAAGAAACCGGCTGGGTGCGAGCCGAGCTCAACCAATAGGGTTCCATACTTTTTAAGAGCTCCGCCACAATGATCCTATAGGTAGAAATCTAAGGACGTCTATAGGTACCTACTAACAAAAGCCGCGCGCCCGGCGGCGACGGCACAGCCCGGCGCAGAAGCACGGGTTTTCTACCCCTGACGGAAAAAGAGGAGTGTTATAAGTTTAACATGTGTAATCTTAAGCAAATTAACCAATTGATTTCGTTTTCTTTGTTAGAAAGATGTTCGCATCGAAAGTTTTCTTAGTTTTGTTTCATAAAATCGGTTCAGCCGTTTAAAAATTAGCAGCTCTTTTCTAGTTTAAGAAGTGGTCGCATCGGGGGTTTTCACATTTTAAATTTAGAATTATTCAAAATAAATCCGCCGGGTTTTTAAATGAGGCTGGTGGCTCATCCCTTTATTATGTACATACCGTAATACCAAGTGTAGGTAGATTATAGAAAAAAATACTTACATATTGGACTATTTAGTAAGATCTACATAACCCCAAATAAATAGCCAAAATACATAGCACCATGCATTGTCGACTGAACGTAATTACATTGTACCAACTGGTCCAATAATGAGGTAATGCAGACGAAAGTGGAGCTATTATTCTCAAAATTAATTTTATTCGCAATTGGGCGATTATTTGTCTTTTTCGTCAAGAACAGGAACAAGCAATTTAATGTGCTATCTACCTACATATATGTTACTATTAAAATGGGTTATTTTTATCAGTCTAATTACTAATTCGATGAACGTTAAATGTTATGACGGCGACATAACTACTTGAGCTAAAAAACACATTAACATACAAAAATATACCTATCTGAAAATCGAATTTGATAACGTATGAAATTTCATCGTTCTGGGCCCTAACCACGCTAGCTACTCAAATCGTAATAGAAAAGCAAACGCTCGCGATTACGTTTCAAACGCTCCGCTTTTGACGTTTTGCTGACACCATACCATATCAATGTTAGTAGAAATCGTGAAGCTCGTGTCAGCAAAACGTCAAAAGCGAAGCGTTTGAAACGTAATCGCAGCTCATACTTGGCTCATATTCTGTCATCGCCAGTAGAAGCCAAATAACTGAGTTGTAACAAATATGACCTATTTGAATAATTATACTGAAAATTAGGATCTATTTCGGAATAGGTATTACCTAAATAATAATAGATTTTCAATCTCCTTGTACAAGCGATGTGCGTTAATGTTCGACTACATACGTCTCAAATACATCAGGAACCTCCAGGAAGTTGCGCCGATAGACATTGTCATATTATATACATTTATTAATCGACTATGATTTCCAAAGTTGAAGACCGTTATGACGGTGACCGTTTGGTCTAGAGCAATAAGATTATACATCATCTTCTTGGTCTAGAGGTTGAAGTGTAGGCCGTCGGGCAGTAGGGCGTTCGGTTCAAATCGAGGCTAATTCCGGATATTGGATTTTTCGTAATTTGCCCTGGTCTGTCTGGATAGGTCAGGTCACTGGGATTGTCCCAGTTGTAGTCAAGTAATTTTACGCCGTACGGTACCCTTAGTACAAGCGTTGCTTAGTTTGGGACCACACAGTCGGTGAGGCAGCATATTATTGCCCGCTACTTTGTCCCCGCATTGTTAAAGAACACTATAACTCTAAATTGAAAATTAAAAAAACTCTCGATGCAAAGACATTTTGATAAAATGTGTACTGGACTAGCTGTGCCCGTGTCTTCGTCCGCGTGGAATTTCTAAATTAAAGGTTAAAGTTTATAATATATACAATTATTTGAATTTACTTTATACAAATTGACAAGCAGTGATAGCCGATTGGTTAAAGCACGCGTCTTGCGGGCCAGGTCTTGGGTTCAAACCCCGGCTCGCACCTCTGGATTTTTCGATATCTATGTGCGAATCATAATTTCTTATGATTATCACTTGCTTACTGTGAAAGAAAACATCGTGAGGAAACCTGCATGTCTTAGAAGATCTAAACAATGTTCGAAAGACATGTGAAATCCGCCAACCCGCACTGGGCCAGCGTGGTGGATTATGGCCTGAATCCCCCTCATGTTGAGGGGAGGCGCGTGCCCAGGAGTGGGACGTCAAAAGCGCTAAATTATTTATTTATTTTATACAAATTGAAGTCAGGATTCCATGGGTTTTTATGTTTTTAAGTGAATAGGTACCTAATTTATTTTTAATTTTCTTTTTCTAAAATTAATGTATCCTAATTTATATATCCTTCTGTATCAAATTAGGTTTCGGAGATTGCCCGGAACAAACATACAGACAGACAGACAAAATGTTTTTAAATCGCGTTTTTGTTATAAGTACCGTATGTACGTGAGCACCCAGAATATTTCTAGAAACTAATTAAAGGTTCTATAAGGTACAATCATTTTATTAAACCTTTTCAAAGTACCTACTCTCGATCAGCGTTTATACAAAGTTTCATGCGTCTGAACCAATTCTGAAAACATTTTTTCCAGTCACCTTCAGACACCTCTTTTACAGCTCGCTCGAATGCCGCTAGTGCATATTCTGGCGATGAAAACTGTATTCCTTTCAGTTGTTTTTTTTTTATTATTTCGGGGAATAAAAAGAAGTAACACGGTGCCAAATCGGGACTGCAAGGCGGTTAACCTAACGGTTTAACTGGTGTGCTATCCAGGAAGTCCCTCGTTTTGAGCGCCGGGTGCGTTGTCATGATAGAGCAGTAGCCCACTGCCTCAACACTTCTGGCAAGCATTTTGTGGTTTACCACTCGGCTTTGATGATACTTTGATTCCGTAAAGGAATTGACACCAGATACCCAGGAAATTTGAAATTGGAACGTTCGAATTTTTACTTATAGATAATTGTACGTTTATGATATACTAGCTGTGCCCCCCGACTTCGTCCGCGTAGTATTTAACGTAACAAAAATTTCGGAATTATCGGGATAAAAAGTATCCTATATGTTAATCCCGGTTATAAACTATCTGTGTTCCAAATTTCATCCAAATCCCTTCAGTAGTTTTTGCGTGAAGGAGTAACAAACATACATACATACATCCACACTCACAAACTTTCACATTTATAATATTAGTAGGATTTATATCTGGTGTTTCATACAAAAAAGGTGAGATTCTAGAAACATTCTGAGTGGCCTGGTACTTTAATGCCTTTAGTGAAAAGGTGTTTTTTTGATATACAGACACTCCAATTTTATTTATTTGTATAGATTATACCTATGACTACTAGACGCTGCGATCGACAGTCTTATATCCATTATGCCAATGAGCCCAAACACGACATCTCTGCTGTAAGTTGGTGATGAGTATGGTATCCTGCAGATTCCAGCTGATGCTGCAGCATCAGGTAAAAGTTACCATGTCCTTGCAATATCATGGAAAAAAAGAGTCCCTAATTTTGAATTGATCATACCCGTGGAAGTTGCTCATACCCCTTCATAAACTACCAATAATGCCGATAACCCTGAAAAGGACGAAGAAAATCCGATATTTTTCTTGAAACATAGCTAAGAACACTCTCGATCAAGATACCTGCCTGAACAATAAAATAAAAAAACTAGGGACGCCCGAAAGAAGCGAAGCTTTGCAGTAGATATTAGATATATTATAAGTGGCGTGCATAGGGTTTTCAAACAGGGTAGGCAGAGTGTAACATAAAAATAACGCGTTACGCGTTACGCGTTACGCTTTTCACCGTTTTAGTGCCCGGGCAGCGAGCGCCCCGAACGTCCGTAAAGAAGCTTCGCTTCAATACAAATTTCATCCGTTCATCCGCTTGAGCGCTACGATGCCACATACAGACCCAAAGATACACAAGTTAAACTATATCACCACTATCTTTTCTTCTGGGGTTTAAAAGATTCCGTGAAATCCTAAAATTAGTCGTGAATTATTTTTAAATACTTGATCATTTTAATTGGGACGTGCTTATGTTGGGAAATAGGGACCTGTTGCAGATGATAATATCCGTGCCACAGGTTACTTTTAAACCCCGAAAAAAGACACGGCTGAAGGATTTTTTCCATTGAAGTCTTATTGAAGTGTCATGAATTGCAAAATATAATGTCCACAGACCCAGAACATTCTATACAGTGAAATCAATTTAAAAACCAAAACAGCTAAGTACATAAAAGGTGCATATAAAAAGGCGTTCCGCGTAGATGAATTCGTATTCGTTCTTACAACCGCAACGTTGCAAAACATTCGAAATGTTTGCACTTAAGGTCGCTCTTCTGCTCGTCTGCGCTGCGGCTGTTCAAGGTGAGATAAATACTCTTTAAATCCAATAATTATCTTCTTCCATTGTTATATTTTCGCTATTTTTAATAAAGTTGATTGGTCACGTACTAACACAGGTGCTTAAAAAGTCTGAAATAAAAATTGAGGTACCTACATATACGATAGCTGAGATGCCTTTGAAGCAGATCAATACGTACTTGAATTTTCTGGCTAACGGCTTTTGAATCATTGGCAAAACTTTTGATTTGCGACCTTAGAACATAATACCCAATGGTCTAGATTTTTTTTTAAATTCATTAACTAGAATTCAGTGGTTTTCTAGATATTATAAAATTTTGTGATTCAATTGAATACCAAAAGCATTTTAAATTTACGTATTCATAAGCTTATTATGAGATATTTTGGTCATTTTATCGTTAATACAGAGTATAATCAATATTTTTATGACAATATATTGATTACATTGAGTTATGTGATTTTTTTTTCTCTTTTCAATATGCCTTTTTTCTTTACAAGAAAATTGCATATAGGTATGTATGGAAATATATCTCGACAACGACTATACTTCGCAGAACATACAGGGCGGTCAGATTATATACATTTTAGCTCCTTATTGGGTTTAATTAGATTTTGAGCTACATCATTACCGTAAAGTCTTACGTTGTAGTAGGTATTGATTAAATTTTAAATATATCTCTTTTCAGGTATTGAACAAGCTTCATGCGATTACAGCAATTCAGAATATATGACTAAGAAGTCAAATGAGCACTTCTCGAAGGCTATGGCAGGCCAGGAGGGAAAATGGGATTCTTCCGAACCCATGTACGTGGAGAAGATTGAGGATGATTCGGATTCTTTGGCATACACGTTGACTGATGTAACTTTATCAGGCATCAGTGGAGGTTCAACCACGAGTTTAAGGTAAAAAAAAACAGAATAAGAACGAAAGAAGAAAATAAACGTTCAGTATTGAAATGCATGATGAAAGTCTTAATTAAACCTGCTTGCAATACCGTTGCCAGCTTGTTGCCGACCTGAAGAGGATCGGGATAAGTTATTACGGGAGTTATTCACTCATCGTACGAAACACAGCCATTAGCTATTGGCTCTACCGCCGTTGTTAGCAGAAAAAAATATTTTGCCAAACAGACTGTAAGAACATGTTTTTTAATTGTTACAGTTTAGATGAGCAAACTTCACAGTTTACCTGGACCATTGCAGTTCCCGAACTTGTCACGAAATATAAATTCGTTTTTAAAGGAGCTTTTATGGGTATTGATCTTGATGGGGAAGGCGAGGGAACAGATGTTCGCAGTAAGTACCTAATTTCTGGTCTTCTTAGTCTTGTTTTTTATCATGTTTGGGCTCATTGGAATGGACTTAAACTCTTTATGAATAGTTTATAGATAGGTGGTGTTTATGAAAGAAATATGACGAAGGAGCAGAAATTATAAATGGGAATAAATTGGTGAGGGATTCGAAGCTATTTTCACTCGTTCATTTGATATGAAATTTTAGGATACGATGTAGTAATATTTGTTGGTAGAGGTGGAAGGGAGAAACGGCTGAACAAATTTGTTCTAGTTTATCAACTCGGTAGACTCTGGTCACCTGGTCATCGAGAATAGTTTCTGGTGCAACGGGTGCTGACTCCGGAGTAGTGGGTTCACTAATTCCTATGGCGTTCCTTGGATCCTCATTACCTAAAATAACACCTTTTTGTGCATGTTGGTAGTTCGAAGAAACAGTTTTGTTTTTGCAGAGAAACTATACATCTATTTCAGATTGTATGTGTTGTTCTGCTACTTGTCATCCATGAAGACTCGCAGTCAACCCCGATGCAAAATTGGTCGATAATTATATTAGCTCCAAAAATATTAGCTCTTCGCTATTCCCAAAGCATATTAAACCTTGTTCAACACTTGTTGGTGACTTGTTACATTCGGACGACCAACATAAATATCAAACTCACCTTGATTGTCTGATAAAATCAGAGATACGTTTCCTCAACGTCTTTTATGTTCTTATATTGTCTTAATCTTCCACTCGTAACATTTGATTTACAATTGTGCTGTCCTTTTCGGCATGATGGTCGAAAAGTGACAGCGCATACGAAAGTTCCGGAAACGTTTATCTCAATTTAAAAATGAGCGATAGTTGCCGAGCCGGTAGAGGGACTATCTGGTAATCAAATGATATATAAATAATGCAGCGTTGATATATAATCACGGTATAATTGCTGGTTAGACCCACGGTGAGTCCCGATGAAAAGTTAAATTGTACGCACCAATTACCAGATTACCCAATACTAACACCTTTTATTTGCCTTGTCTCTGACACCGTCTCTTTTTATCTCCCTGTAATTTCTTATTATGTCCTGTTTCTACCTATTCGCGGGCGCGGCATCAGCACGTCACTGGGACTCCCTCTGAAAACTAGCGTGGAGGCATGCCTTGCATTGTCCCATCAATTATGCTCAGAGGGGACCCTGTTGGTTGCGCAACACTTTTATTTTTGTTCATTTTCTTTGTGTGTCATGTGTGCTGTCTCATAATAAACATATGTTAATTTCATTTTAAATGAATTTCTTCCAACTCCTATTATTTCTTTCAATTAAATTCGTGTGGGTTCCAAGACAATTTAACAATTTCCCGGAGACTCGTCGAGGGTCAAACCTCAACGTCAATATTGGTCACCATTATTGGTTTACATTAGGTAAAGTGGTGGGAGTACGAGTATGTGGCGGGACCAGTCCCATAAAAAAGTACTTAATAATTCATGTGTTTTTTTTTTCAGCCAACTACAACATCATAATGAATGGCACCTTCAGTTCCTACACAGACGATGAAAACAAAAATCACGTGTCCATGGAAGACGTCTTGGTTGACTTTGAGCTCCTGGGTACAGTGACCTACACTTTGAATGGCTTGTGTAAGTACCTCCAATTGTTTTAAGTTACAAAAGTTTCCTTACACTATTCGATTGCTGTAGCTGAGAAAGACGCATTGTAATTTGATCCTTTTGCGCGAAGAGTGTTAGTCTTCGTGCAAACAATACTTAAATAATCAATTAATATAATCAATTAAATAATAGGTAGGTATATAATTTTAAAATTCATAATAGTTCATACGGTTTGGTAGAAAGAAACTTAAATGGCTTACTGAGCCACCGATCTTATGATTTAAACACATTATAAGAGATTGGCTTAACGATAATAATACCTTAATTTTTACGACTGACTTGACTCAAATTTCTTTAAGTATTTCTAGTCTTTTTAGCTAGGCAGACATACATAACAACTTGATGGTTTAGGTTAGGTTTTTTTGCCAACCAGGATATAAAGGAATATTACATAAATCACACGTAGGCCTGTGCTAAATCTATCTCAAGTCTGAGAATGGTCTTCAGTAATCTTTTGACATATCATTTTGTATAGCTTTGAAATAAGAATGAAATTTCCAAGATCGCTCTCAGACATGAGATCGAATTATTTATACGGGACTTCTTAGTACCTAAAATAAATGTCTGTGGATATCTGGTGTGTAACTTGCCTTTACACGTAACTTATAAAAATTTACATACAATTAACACTGATAAATCATAGAGGAAACCTTAACAAATACCTAGTCTTGCCATAAATACTGAAACAAAAAAACAATTAAAAAACTGAGAATGTTCCACGGCTTATGTCGTTGATCGTATAAACACGAATCGGAAATTTATTCCAGTGTACACTTAATTATATGTAGCTAATAAATATATTTCGGTTCTCTTTATCACCCCACTCCATTTTAATATCGCAAAATATTGTACAATGTATTGGCGCCAAAATGAGAAAACTCAAGGAACAATCATACAAAAATGACAGATTCCAAATTCAAATGTAATATTTTATTTATTTTTAATTGTAACAGTATTTATGGCCAGACTAATATTACTGTAAAAAGTCCCATTACGCGGGGCACAACTGCGCTTGTGAGAGTCTGTAAGCTCTCATGTCCAGAGGTGAACGACCTTTTGTATGATCAATTTTTCCGTTGTGCTTTAAACCTGGCTTAGGTTAGGAAAATAGGTTATCATAATTAGTTCGTCATTGGAAAATTGGGTTAAAAACTAAGCTAATATATGAAAATAATTCTTAGATATTTAAAACGAGGAACGAATATAGAATACTCTCCTTCAAAATATCTCTAATTTAAATAAGGTATCACAACAATCACAACATACCTATATAATGTATTTTATTATTTTCAGCTGACGAAACAAACAAGGCGATAAATGATGTGTCGACAAGCGTAGAGATCGTAATTGATCGTCCGATGTTGAAGGACATGATGAAAAACACTTTCCTCAAGAATATCAACGCCTTCTTGAAAATATACTCCATGGAGGAATTATTCTGTAATTAGTCGTAAAATAAAAAAAAAACAAAATGTTTTCTTATAGTTTCGACGCAAGAATCCTTCAATAAAATTTCACATTTGCAATCTACAACATTGTTTTACTTAAAACTAACTTTTACCCCATGGCTCCGCCCACGTGGCAGGTTACCAGACGACATGAAGTCTCTGCACAGTACTTCAAGTTTTTAGAGCAAGATACCTAAAGCCGCTTTATAACTCAACATTTCTTAAAAATGATTAACCTGCAAGTTATACCATATTTACAACAGTAAGTATAGCCAGACAGGCTAAATATTTTATTATTGATTTATAGCCTTTTTTCTGATTTACATTTAAATAAATTCCTGACCCCTGCGAATTTTATAAAATGCTGCAAATTAATATTGTTTTATTTGTAACTAGCTGAGCCCGCGACTTCGTTCGCGTGGAATTTAACTTATCAAAAAAGCCCGCTCCCGCGTTCTAAGCCCGCGACACAGGACCCTTTTTTGTTTTTCTAAAATAAAAGTATCCTATTTACTGCCTATAACATCAGCTATCTACCAGTGAAAGTCCAGTTAAAATCGGTCCAGCCGTTTCGGAGATACTCTTTGATTTCATGTGTTTTAATTTTTTTACGTGGAACCCTAATTGTTTTTCTAAAATTAAAGTAGCCTAAGTTACTCCTTATAACATCAGCTATCTGCCAGTGAAAGTCCCATTAAAATCGGTCCAACCGTTTCGGAGATTACCCGGAACAAACACACAGACAGACAGACAGACAGACAAAACAATTTTTAATCGCGTTTTTGCTATTAGGTGTCGTATGTACTTTCATATGCATTTAGTGAAAATGTGTTATTTTGATAATCCAAACAGACACTCCAATTTTATTTACATGTATATGTATGTATGTATGTAAGTATGTATGTATGTATGTATGTAGTATGTATGTATGTAGTATGTATGTATGTATGTATTTAGTATAATAATAATAAGCTTGATTTATTTCTCACCACAATAACTATTACAGAAATTCATTTACATAGGTAATAAAGTCATAAAGTCATAGATAATATTGTGGGAGTCTGGTGCACCTAAGCTAGACTCAGCGTCTGTATTTCAGGACACCAGGTCTCCACCCTTTGGATAGGTACATTTTATTTATTACGTAGTTAATCGTATACATGTAGGAGGAAAAAGTGAATATGAAACCTTAGAATAATTAAGTAAGTAGAAGTTAGTACGTAATCCTATTTGTGGGTGTGCATGGATGTGTAAACGAATGTGTTGGTATGTGGTGCGTATGTGTTGTGTGTGTAGGGGGAATGCGTGGGGGGAGGGTTACGGGGGAGTCTGTTGCGAGTGTATATACGGGATAAAGTACTAGCAGTAGTATTTCTAGAAGGTGCTTGGCTGATGGTTATCTAACGTATAGTACAGAGAGCATAGTGTGTATGTATGTATGTATGTATGTATGTATATATGTATGTATGTATGTATGTATGTAGTATGTATGTATGTATAGATGTATAGATGAGTGGTAAATGTTCATGTCCCTGTGGCCCGTATTAATAAATCGATCTCAAGTTTGATATTTAATGATCAAACGAACTTACCTTACGTGAAGTTCGATCATAATTATACTCGAGCCTCGTCCTCAAGATTAGTAGTATTAGTATTATATAACACAATTGTAGTAACGCCTAGTGACTACCATATCCAGCACTTAGTTTAGATATTAAGATTTTTTTTTTTTTTTGTTCTACCCACATCTTGTGGTTCTACCTTGCTCTCTGTACTTCAATACGTGCACTGTCGCTCGCGCTTCATTTGGTTTAGAGTATCCTTATGATTTAAGTCTCTATTTATAATAAATTTCCCTGGGAATATAATTCCTATAGGTATTGGATATTACCGGAACTACCTGGGTTGTCCAGGGTGGGTGGGTTTTATCTACTAATCTTTTCGGACGAGGCTCTTCGTATAATTATGATCGAACTTCACGTAAGGTAAGTTCGTTTGATCATTAATTATACTCGAGCCTCGTCCTCAAGATTAGTAGTATTAGTATTATATAACACAATTGTAGATGTTGAGAGTCAGTGCAGGTAATATCCAAGATAAAATGTGTTATTAAGTATTATGACACGATTTATTTGCATGTCTCGTTCCATTTTACAATGGCATTGGAATGATAAAGCAAAGATATCACTAGATATAGGAGTATTTAATCATACATTATCAAGAGAACATAAAGTTCTCGCCAACTCCATGTTATACTCGTATTTGGAATTGATAAAGCTGGTATATTATTTATTTTTGAAGCTGGTTGTATTCATCGAGGCTAACCCTCAGATTGTGTGCCATGGAAGTTGCGGCATGGCGAGTACAGTGGAAGGAAAAGACATGAGTCAATTACACTAACTTTCATAACCATTTTAAACCGTCTACTAAATATTCGTAAGGGCACACAATTATAACTTATAAGGTTTGCGATTGCTAGCAAAAACCATGGCCCTGTTTCCTAAAGTATTTAGTTTTATCAAAAAATGTAATATGTGTCCTGTATTTGTCAGGTTTCTCATTAAATAATGGTACCTAAATAAAGAGTCGGTTGTTAGCAGCTTAACTTAGACGTTTTAATAAGCTCCGTTATTTTAATAATAAAATATGTGTTGTACATTAATTTTAGACAGGTATTGTTTGTCTTCTATGTGCCGTTACATAGTTTTCCGTTTGGGAAAGGAGTTGCTATTTAATTTTTAGACTGGTTGCATTCCAGGCAACTTTATACCGTATCGTATAGGTGGTGGCTTTAGTTTATAACCACCGATACAGAACCCTGCTATACGATCCTCATCTGATATCCGTCCAGAAATTAGGGCCAGAGCAGCTATGTGGCTATTAATTGTGCCAATAGGCCGTTATTGTTGTAAATCTATGTGAGAAATTCTAAAATGGTTGGGATGAATAGACCGAAGCTGTAATTGTTTTGGTTCCAAATAACATACCACTGTTTGAGACACACGTTTCGCTGAATGGTATTGTCCAATAGTGATGACAGCATGATGTCCGCGGTGGAAGGTGAAACTCAGCGTTTCAGGAGCGCCACGGCCGTCAGGACTATACTTTGTCGACCAGGGTAATGAGAGCTTGGATGTTGGGATTGCTGAAAAAAGCTATTACAACATTGTTATGGTCAGTTTTTACTAAGTCAAAAAACAGATAAATTTGTAAATACCAATAATTGGGGTACCGTGGCTGACGGTGGCTGTGTAGGCCAGTCGGGCACTACAATAATGCCTTTTACATTATCTAATATTATTTTCCTTAAGGCTTTAGGTATCATTGTTACAGGCGAAAAAAACATAAGACTAATTGCTTGAACCATTCTAAGGGAGAGGCATCGACGGCGTATGCGTCGGCCTCGGAATCTCTGTGCCATGAGGCATATCTCCGACATTTTGTAATGGTACGAGTGGCAAACATTCGACATCAGGAACAATAAGACTTTTTAACGTTAGGTAACAGTTTTTTGTATGTTCCCACTCGGTATCTGGTAGTGGCCGTCTGGATTCCTTGAATGCAATTATTAAATCTGACGATTATATATAGGCCACTATAATAAACTATAGCATCTCACACCATTGCCATATATATTTTGCATCTTGGAGTGTGATATGGGGATGATTATTCCTCCCGCGCGATTTACATAGCTTGAGGCAGTGGAGAAAAAAACTGCTGTGAGCTCTAGGTAACTTTTGTACAGTAGAATCTCTTCATACCTGCGCTCCATACCGTTGTTGAGGCGTCAGAAAATATTTTAACGCATAATTACCGTCCCTCATTCTGCGTACGGAACGCATAATTACATTTGACCAACAGTCCAAATCAGGAGTTGTTGAAGAATGTAAAGTTTTATAAGTATTTTCATAGTTACCATTACACCATAAGGTAAGGAACGTGCATCGTTCTAGTTCTTTACTGTGCAGCTAACCATTTTCTATGGTCCGACAGTAGTGATGAAAAATTTTTCAGATAGCCAGCGTGTAAAACAGAAGTTTTCATATGTAGCACCTTCCACGGACATAGGCAGACTGTTAAATAACAATTGCCACTAAATCGGATTCAGCACTGTCCAGATCCTCATGACAAATCATCGATAAGTGACCTCATAGGATAGATCCTAGGATGATTCTTCATAGGATGTGACACTCTAATGTCACAGTGAAAATGCACTGTGAATAAACACATTGACTGAAAAAACACAGGTGAAACAACAGTGATAGAAAGGTTAGTTTACGTAATGACAATGATCTTGCAAGCATTAATCCTGACCCAACAGGTAGACACTAATAATCTGAGAAAACATTCTCATTTTATGGCGTTTAAGTTTTTTAATATTCAATCTCTGATATTACCATAAAATAATGTATAGAAGATACGTGACGAAATACGGAGTAATTTAATGACAGGTTAAAAATTTTGTGAAATTATAATGACGTGTGCAAATACCTATTGGCAATTTGTACTTTAAATTCGTGCATTTGTTTATCTATTTTAGGTAAATGCCGTTTGGCTTTGGTACAAAAAATACGTGTGACACAAAAATTATCATGACACGGTTCGCAAGCAGAAATTGCTGCGATGGATAGTAGTTCAACTTGAACTTTTTTAGTCTGTAAACATGTTCGGTGTTGGCAAACATGATTGATAAATCGAAGACCGAATTTTATTTGATAACTAATTATCAAAGTTCTAAATAATGGTCGTGAGATATTTTAATTAATGATCATTGCTTAAAAAACTAAGCTAGTCTACCCGCATAGCGTAGGTACCGAGTCTATCGGCGATAGTGCGGTCTGAATGTTGCCTTTAATTGCGCAACGATGTGCCTCGCAGTGACGCGGTCCGCGCAGCAGGTTGCTGGTGGCGGGGCGGGCCTGCCTTCTAGTTTAAATTCTTGGACGTACTTAACGTAAGTACCTACTGGGAACGGCGGTGGCGAGTGGATTCACCGAGTTCTTTATGTGATTGTTCACTTTTAGTCTGCGCCCTTTGGTAGCAGTTAGGCTGATTTAAGCGTTTCCGCTAAGCCCTCCCTGGAGAAAAACTTGTGTATTTAAGTTGTAAAAGTTGTAGACAAATTTTCATTAAAATCACCCTGACTGAGTATAGTCTAGTCACAGACTTCGAATTTTGAGAGTCACAAATGATTCGACTAGCGTCCATGACGCTTAAGACGTTCGTTGTATTTTTCACGAGCAGGTAAGTAAGAATACTGCCCAGACATGAAATGGCGGCTGCAATCTGTTTCTGTAGAATTTCGATAGCCTTGTCTTTTTACCGCTTGCTCAGTGAAGGCGGCCCTGATTTCGGCGTTTAGTACAGGATTAATAATTTGCTTGTAATTTGCGGGTACTATACACTTTGCTGTGGATCTATTTCGATTGCCTGTGCAGGTGGTTCTGTGCGACTTTCCTGATGTGGAAGGTCCATAAAAGTCGGTCAAGACTTGTAGTTACTTTTGTGTTACGCAGAAAAAATTTTTCGAAGACAATTTTGTTGGCTTAATATAAGGCGGCGGAGTAGTGCAAAATACTGTCCTGGTGCCTTCCGACAATGCGGTAATCATTCCCGAAGACTATTCTGATATCTTCGTACAAGGCGGCGGAGTACCTAGTCCAAAAGACTGGTGTATTGGGGCATTCCAAAATGCGTTGAACCAGTCCTGAAGGCTGTTCTGATGTCTATGTACAAGGCGGTGGAGTAGTCCCAACGACTATCCTGGTTGCCTGTAGACACTGCAGCGAACCTGTCCCGAAGACTATTCTGATTTCTTTGTTCGAGGCGGTGGAGTAGTCCCACAGACTATCCCGGTTGCCTTCAGACGATGCGTTGAACCAGTCCTGAAGGCTGTTCTGATGTCTATGTACAAGGCGGTGGAGTAGTCCCAACGACACTAGCCCGGTTGCCTTTAGACAATACAGCGAGTCTGTCCCGAAGACTATTCTGATGTCTTTGTACATTTTGTACAAGGCGGTGGAGTAGTCCTCAACGACTAGCCCGGTTGCCTTTAGACAATGCTGCGAATCGGTCCCGAAGACTATTCTGATGTCTTTGTACATTTTTGTACAAGGCGGTGGAGTAGTCCTCAACGACTAGCCCGGTTGCCTTTAGACAATGCTGCGACCGGTCCCGACGACTATTCTGATGTCTATGTACAAGGCGGTGGAGTAGTCCCAACGACTAGCCCGGTTGCCTTTAGACAATGCAGCGAACCGGTCCCGAAGACTATTCTGATGTGTTCGTACAAGGCGGTGGAGTAGTCCCAACGACTAGCCCGATTGCCTTTAAATAATGCAGCGAGCCAGTCCCGAAGACTAGTCTGATTTCTTTGTACAGGGCGGTGGAGTAGTTCCAAAGTCTTTTCTGGTTCATTATTACGTACTTGATGTGTATAATTACATCAGAGAAAGAAATATTTAGGCAAGCATGCTTTTCCACTTTATTATTGTTATAGGTATGTACTTACACGAATTTTCAGCTGGTGTTGATGAGGGGATCTTGATGGACGTGAACACGAACTTGATGATCGGCGCGATCACAATGAATATAGTGTAAAAACTTAACATTTTATTTATTTCTATAAACTCGAAACTATTATTCTTATCGCGTTTCAACATGAAGCGAGGTAGGTAGTACTGGACTGGCGGAGCACTAAATTGCGAATGGAGCGCGAGCGACAGTGCACGTATTGAAGTACAGAGAGCAAGGTAGAACCACAAGATGTGGGTAGAACAAAAAAAAAAAAAAAAAAAAAATCTTAATATCTAAACTAAGTGCTGGATATGGTAGTCACTAGGCGTTACTACAATTGTGTTATATAATACTAATACTACTAATCTTGAGGACGAGGCTCGAGTATAATTATTAATACTAGCCATAGTTTACATTTATTTACCACATTCAAACTTTGTGCCCCCATTTTACACACTTATGGGTAAAAATTTGCAAAATTCTTTATTTGGGGATTGATACTTACGGTATTACAAGGTACCTTTTTTCAAAATTTTAGGATTCTAACACTAGCGGTTTGTCGATTCTTTGGTTTTGATAAGTGAATTGGCGAGTGTATTAGCGTTTGATATGCTCGACTGCCGTGCCCTCAGATTTCAACTTAATACATGTACCCATTTGTACGAAAAAGAGTTCTGACAGACGGACAGACATACAGACGGAAAACTAAGTGATCCCATAAGGATTCCGTTTTTTTCCTTTTTTGGGTATGGAAACCTAAAAAACTGTGCTTTTCAGGGATTTATTGAAATTAGAAAATGGACATAATATCAAAGAAAAATTAATATAGTTGGTCACAACGCTATAGTTTTAAGGCGTTTTTGGTTACGTTCCCCACTAAAAGGCTGGCTGCTTTAATTCAGGAGCAAAGAGAATATAATCCCTACGTTAGAAGACCACTTTCGACCATACTCATCTGATATCTAATGTAAGTATATGACGGCTTATATAATTATTTTTTTTATTTATTTATTTATTTGTACTCAGGCAACACAGGCCCATAGATATATACCTTATAAACTAACATACATATTTATATTTTAACATTAACACTTAACTAAAGTATGGGTGGTGACGGCGGCAATCTCCCCCGAAAGCGCCTGAACACCACACCCTTCGGCCAGTAATCTTCCTGCATGAAGGTTGACAGCCTGTCCGTGGGGACCCTAACCACAAACGCCTTGAAACTAACGTTGTGACTAGAGTCCAACGGCTGAACTCTCAATGAGACATTGCTTTTTATTCTTACATACTCAGCAATGTCCCCCGCCGTGCTGGTATAGTGGAGGCGGGACAGGTAGACTAGGGTGGTCGGCACTGCTGCACGCAACAGGAAGCTGGACCCTGTTGCCGCCGTGCCGCAGCGATTTCGGTTAACCCGCTGCGTGCGTCTCTTCTTCTGCACCGTGATGAAGCCAATATATGATGGCTTCTACAAATATCACTATAATCGGCATACATGACAAGATCTGACGTATTTGACGTCTGCATCGATACGATGCTGCCAACGTTTGCATCAGGATAGGGATGTACCTCCTATCACCCACGATAAACCATATCGATATTTTTTTTACTCTACTTAGATCCTTACAATAATAAATACATTAAATTGTCTTTAAATAAAACTCATTGAAATATCCTTTGTTTTGTTATATAGGTAACAGAAAATACATCTAATACTATGTACTATAGTCGCTTGCTCTTGATTTTCTGCTACTTCTATATTGTATATAGCTCAAAGGTGACTGACTGACATAGTGATCTATCAACGCACAGCCCAAACCACTGGACGGATCGGGCTGAAATTTGGCATGCAGGTAGATGTTATGACGTAGGCATCCGCTAAGAAAGGATTTTGATTAATTATACCCCAAAGGGCATAAAATAGGGTATGAAAGTTTGTATGAAACTTTGTCAATTTTAAACCGATCGCGGGCTGAGACTTTGCATTCATAAAGCTACTATAACGTGGATATCCCTTAAGCAAGGTTCAAAATTCCACGCGGACGAATTCGCGGGCTCAGCTAGTGCAGTATATAACTCATTAAAAATATTTATGATTTGAATAAACTCATGCTTTACCCTGTCTAAGAAACAAGATGGCGAGTGCCTTTAGCCATCCAACGAGGAATTTGTTGAGTGAAACTGAGACCACACAAAAGTTTCTACAAAATCGATGCGGTATATGGATGGGTAATAAAAATGCACTATTATCTTCTTTATGCAGAGTTAGTATTGTATCCTAATAAGATAAATTTGGAACTAGGAGAAAATCGCAGTGAATGGAAAAAACTCCACCGACAAGAGCATCGCTCTTAAGTTTATGATGATGATGAAGATACATTTATTTGTTCGAACATGAGTGTACATACAGATGTTATCAATGAAATGTTCTAATCATGGTTGCGATAAAAAATGGCGTACAATCATTGGAAGTATTAAAAGCGAATTAAAATATATTAGAAAAACAAAAATAAAGGAAACAAAATGTAGGAAATACATTAAAACAAATAATAAATTGGTATTCATTCGTAACAATATGGATAAATTCACAGTTTTTTATCACTTAAAGATGTGTCATATTATAATAACCTTTATCTGATAGGATTTTTTAAATATTTCTTTTAAATGCGTCATTGCTTAGCTCTTTCCAGCTCCTGGGCAATCCTACTAATATTATAAATGCGTAAGTTTGTGAATGTAGATGTATGTTTGTTACTCTTTCACGCAAAAACTACTGAACGGATTTGGATGAGATTTGGAACACAGATAGTTTATAACCTGGATTAACACATAGAATACTTCACTTATGTCTACGTGGACGAAGTCGCGGGCAGAAACTAGTTTATTCAATATAATTGGAGCCAGGCAAAATACACTCTTACGCATACGTGCAGTTTTTAACCGACTTCCGAAAAATGAAGAGGTATATGTTCGTCTGTATTTATTTTAACCGACTTTTTTTGTTTGTTTATGTATGTTCATCGATATTTTCGCCAATTGAGAACTGATTTTATTTTATTTTATTTCAAAAAAGGTTATCCCGAGGTGGTTCTATTATCATCAAGTCAAGATCTGATGATGGAATATCAATGAAATCGAGGAAAAACTAACTAACAATGTAATAAAATCTTAGAAGTAAATTTCGACCCACTTCCCGTTTTCTGATTGAGCTGAACTTTTGCAGACATATGTAAGTTTAGTAACAATGCAATGCAATAAAATTGTGGAGCTGATCTGATGATGGAGTCAGGAGGTGGATAATGGAACTCCTCAACGGCGAACAGCAAAGACACAACATTTTGTAAATGGATTTAGCTATAATATAAACTCCATCATGACATGGCTGCTGCACCCAGGGTTGGCTTCCGACGAGGTAACTTCTCAACGGTTAATAGTACAGACACAACATTTTTCACATGGATTCAACCATAATAGCCTGTTCTGAATTCCATGATGACATGGCTGATGCACCCAGGGTTGACTTCCGACGAGGTAACTCCTCAACGGTGAATAGGACAGATATGATTTTTTTGTACATGCATTTAATTGTGATAGCCCGTTTTAAACTTCGTCATGCTTTAAACTGCGTCAGCTTCTACACCATTATAGCTTGTCTTAAAAAAAATTAAAACTTGTTTTGCTCTTAAACGGGTAAAATAAATTAATTCCTAGGAAAAAAATAAACCGACTTCAAAACCACAAATAGGCACTCAAAAGCGGAAAAATAATATTAATTTAAGTGCTACCCACACATCTATTTCAAGTCGGAGACAGCCAAGTCTAATAGGTAGTAGATAGATCCTACCTCGACACTACCTACAAGTATCTATCTATTTACTACATTCATAGTATCTATCCCCTTACACCCCTTACACCGTATTTTTCGAGTTTATTAACAGTATTAGACAAGCGCCGAAGCCTTTGAAAATGGGATAAAGTGAAAAATAATCATAGTAGAATTAAACCCATTGGAAAAGGAAGAGAATATAACAAAAATTATAGGAAAATAAGTTACAGATGATCTGAGGTCGGGAAGAGGATGGGGTGGGTTTTTAAGTGTAAAAACGGTTTATCTCGATTTCCGGAAAAACTACAAGTCCTATGAAAGAAGGTAAATGACAAAGTTGTAGGCAAGGTATTAGGTAAGTATGTAGGCAAGTGAATATAATAAATAGGTAAGCCAAAAATTAATATCCAAAATGTATAAATTTAAATAAATTATGTAATTATGTATAAATTAATATTTAATAAATTTAATATCAAATAAATGTACCAACTGTATACATAACATAACAAACACCACGTCAGTAAAAAACTGGCTAAGCGCGAGGCGGGCTCGCGCAGTTTTAAGACCAATCGAAATAAATGTGTAACCAAAATCCACCAAATCTAGAGACCGATCGAAGGTTCGGTTTCGGTTTCGGCTGGTTTCGGCCAAAATATCTAGTTTCGGTTTTAGCCAAAAATCGGCCAAATCTTTGGCCGCGCCGAAACTCAGTATTCGTGTATTATCGCACGTTGTTTGAGGGAGTTAGGCATCTTTGTGTTGTGTTTGTGTTTTTAACCCTCTAACGGAAAAAGAGGGGTGTTATGAGTTAAATATGTGTATATGTGTGTCTGTCTGTCTGTCTGTCTGATCAAGCGGATGAACCGATTTTTTTTTATGATACGTTTAGTTGATTTTGATTGTCTTATTGGCTTCGAGCTTTCGATTCAGGATAATCTGTTCAGTCATTTGAAGATTATTAGGTCCTTTCTAGTTAATTAAAGCATACAGGCAACTTTCACAGGTCTGATCGTTTCGAAATTTGGTGTCCTGTTACTTCAATGATGTGGCAAGGACATGGTAACCTTGACCTGATGCTGCAGCGTCAACTGGAAGTTGCAGAATACCCAAATCCTCACCAACTTGAAGCAGAAAAATCGTATTTGGGCTCATTGAAATGGTCTTAATGAATAGGTTACAAGTTGATGTTTAGAGTGTGAAGGATGGAACAGGAAAGATATACAGGGATAAATTAGTGAGGGATTAGAAGCTACTTTAAAACAATATCAAGTATTGAAATAAAACAATTTTTCGGATTTTATCGCGTTTATTTAATTTATGTTCCCGACGTTTCGGCTGCTTTACAGCAGCCATGGTCACGGGGGGACTGAGGTGTTAGACGTCCTGATGTCATAGTTAGTAACTGGGTACCCTCATATTAAGGGGCTATGGCCAGAAAAATGAATATCAGTTTTGGGCTATCTGACACTCGCGTTCGCTAGCCACGTCATTACGTCGGCACTACGGAAATCTATGGAGCAGTCTAAATAGTTATTTTTTAACAGAATTAAAAATATGGATGAAGTTCTCAGTTCAGTTGTTTTTTATGTATGTTACCTCAGATCTCCGTCATTTATAAACCAATTTGAAAGAATATTTATTTATTTGATATTTTTTATCGTTTATATTATTATTTATTGATACTTGTAGGACCCATATAAATTTCACCAAAATCGGTTCAGTAGTTTGGGAGATGGACTATTTACGGTTACCAGCAATTCAATACGTAGTTTACCATTAAAAACATGACCAAAACTTTATAAAAAAAATATCGATTCCAATAAAACTGGGTGCGCTAAATAAAACGCTAGAAATTTGGAGGTCCCTAATTTGGAGTCAGTGTCAATTCAAGTAAGTAGGAGTTGGTAGGTACCTAAGAAGCTGTCCTAACGTAAAGATTCCACCAGGGCAGCGACTCCATATGACATAAATTGTCATTTCTAGCTTTTTAATGCAGATTTTATTGAAGTCAGTTCAATTTTTTTATCATTCCTTAGTCGCCCATTACACCAAAAATTTGGGCGTCAAGTATACTGATTCCATGTGCCCGCGACATAGTCGAAGTAAAGATGTTCCGTTTAAAAAAACCAGGTAATAAGTCTTAAAACACAAAGGCAATTGCAAATTGAATTATGCCGAAAAAAAAATTTATATCTTAAATTCGGTAGTTAGCTAGATTATAAACCGATAGTAAGGTCGGTCGTCTGTCATCTTGGAATCCAAAATTTACGTCATAATCGTAATCGGCACGCCAAAAACCTAGAAAATTATACCCCTATGCCAGATTTTCCAAAATATTATATAATAGTCCGCAACTTGGGATTAAAAATTCTCATAATTATACTTCATAAAATATAGCTTGATCTCTGCGACAACTGTCAGTAAAATCACGCCTATGAAGTCTTGAATTTCATAATAGTACAAACAGTACCTGTCAATGTCATACTTTATGGGCATGCTGATCTAATTAGTGATGGGCGATGAATCATCGTGACCACAGACGATATTTGAAATAAAACTTATTTTATCTTTTAATTTTATTGTATATTTTAATATCATAACATTATTTACATTTGTGCATACTAGATCTAAAATAATAGTGAGTAAATAAAATCTAATTTCGGGAGCGGGACGTCCGATTTGATAATATTTGCGAACAAGAGTTTATAATTAATTTACAAGATTGTTTTAGCGATTCAGAAACTGATCCAGACATGGATTTGGGTTGTACTCCTTTAAGAGAATAAATGTCATTTTATATTAAAATATTAGTTTTTAGCATTGACGATAGCAAGAAACGTCCGTAATTTCTATCGACATTTTTTTATATCCTCACAACCCTATAAATATCACTTTGACTTAAGTCGCAGATATCAATATTAGTCATGGCATCTCTTTATGACTCATTATTGCAGAGCTCAGTGGGATGGAAATGAAATCTATACAAATAAATACAATTGGAGTGTCTGTTTGTAATATCAAAATAACACCTTTTCACTAAATGCATATGAAAGTACATACGACACCTATAACAAAAACGTGTTTAAAAAAAATGTTGTCTGTCTGTCTGTCTTTCTGTCTGTGTGTGTGTTTGTTCCCGGTAATCTCCGAAACGGCTGGACCGATTTTGACGGGACTTTCACTGGCAGATATCTGATGTTATAAGGAGTAACTTAGGCTACTTTAATTTTAGAAAAACAATTAGGGTTCAGCGTATAAAAATAAAAACACATGAAATCACAAATAAAAAAAACATGAAATCAAAGAGTATCTCCGAAACGGCTGGACCAATTTGGACGGGACTTTCACTGGTAGATAGCTGATGTTATAAGCAGGTTAATTAATTTTACAAAAAAAAAATGGGTCCTGTCACGCGGGCTCAGAACGCGGGAGCGGGCCTTTTGTTAAGTTAAATTCCACGCGGACGAAGTCGCGGGCTCAGCTAGTATATAATATATTTAGTTAATAAATTTATTTGACACATAAAGGAACGAAAAATTACAAGAGAGTGATCTTCTTAAACAATTGACAGAGAATAAATCCAGAAAAAGAAATCAAATATGAAATTTAAATAAAACCTTATTTTATTTCTAACAATCAAGCTATGTTTTATGAAGTATACTCCTAGTTTTCGCTTCTTCCTATATCTATGGTTCCCCAGATAATTTGGTCATGTCACTCTGTCCGAGCGCCCGACGTCACAGTCCTTTTATTCAGAGGCTAGAAGGCTGCAAACTGGCGCTAAAATAGAGTTTTGGTACCGCTACAAAACTGTGTTTAAATATTGAAAGCAATATAATTATAGGGTAGGTTACCAGTTTTAAAAAATAAATCCCATTTACTAAATATTGCCGATTGGTTAAGCCCGCGTCTTGCGGGCTATCAGGTCTCGGGTTCAAACCCCGGCTCGAACCTCTGGATTTTTCGAAATCTATGTGCGAATCATAATTTCTATATTATGATTATTACTTGCTTACGGTGAAGGAATACATCGTGATGAAACCTGCATGTCTTAGAGGATTTAACCAATTTTCGAAAAACATGTGAAATCCGCCAACCCGCACTGGGCCAGCGTGGTGGATTATGGCCTGAATCCCTCTCGTGTTGAGGGGAGGCAAGTGCCCAGAAGTGGGACGTCAAAAGGGCTAAAACTATTATTTATATCATATTACTAAATATTGAGCTCCGCAATGGCCTTTTTCACGTAATCACCTCTAACTGGTGGTATTTTAAATTATTCGAATTGATATCGGACACGGATAAGATCACTTACACGTCTGTGTTAGTGCCAAATTAAAATTTATTTTGAATATTTTTTCATGTCATTTTATTGTTGTATGTTATGACATATTCGATTACGTCATACGAATATGTCATACGATTATTAACATACAAATAAATAAATATCGCCAGAGGAACACACCAACTGTATGGTCCCAAACTAAGCAACGCTTGTACTATGGGTACCATACAATGGACTGGGGATGATCCCAGTGTCACCCAGACTAGGGAAAATTACGACTGGCCATTTTCGAAATTTACCCTGTCGGGAATCGAACCCGCAACCACACGATGCAGTGAACCCAGCGGTCTACGCTCGAACCACTGCGCCAAGCGGCGGCCAAATTATATTTTTAGTACATTTTAAATAGTCAAAAATATAAGTTGACTTTTAAAATACCCCTTCCCCCTGAACGACGTTATAAATAAACAATGATTATAATATAAAATATAATTAATAAATCATTAATAAAATAACCATTTCGTTAAGTAATATTCAAAAGCAATGTCTACTGAAATACATGTCTTTAAATAAACGTATGTTTTCTCATAATGTCTCCCTTCGCCGTTCAGCAAGTGAAAATTTACGTTGGAAATTATATGGAAATAGAATAATGAACTTTAAAAAAAAGACTGAAAATCTGTCAAATTACTACGATATACAAGTACATATAGTATCGGACTCTCACTTGAAATATTTTTTATTTGACCAAAGGAGTTTCCACTCTCTCCGTTTACGTATTGGTTACGACGAATTTATTTAAATTCGGATCTGAAAAAAATCGGCATAGGTCCGACCTCGATGACGTCCGCGGACGACTGAGCTAGTTAGAATATAACAGTGATGCAATGACTTCATGTATAGAAAATATGAGATGACACTAGTGACCGCGCGCTCGGAAGTAAACCACATAAGCGCTAAACCAATATTTCTTTGGTTATTAACAAAACTAGGGATTGGATTAAAATTTTCTTGCAAGCGATCCTAGATATTATCATTTACTATGTTTTAGAAAAAAAATAGTGATCTAATTCATAATAATATCGTGGATGAAACGAAAATAAAAAACCATAAGAGCCAACTTTGGGTTTTTTTTCTATCGAGGAAATTACACTTAATCGTGTTTACCTTCCATGTAATCCTAGATAATGTTCTTGAATAACACATATCTGAAAATAAGCTTCTTAATCTATAAAATGATAGAAATATTTCGAATTAAAAACCCAAAAATTGCGACTGCCTCGACTTAAGTTGTTGTTTGCGGTCCGATCCACGCAGAAAGTGCTCACAGCTCACTAAAATCAATTAAATATTAATTGTGAAAATATAGTATTCAGTACCTATACAATATATGTTGTGCAATCCTAAATAAGGTTCGTTTTCGGTTTCAGTTTCGGCTAAAATCCTGTTTCGGTCGGTCCCTTACCATATCTGTCTGTGTTTCATTTGTCTGCTATCTGTATGTGTTTGACATACAGATGGAAGAGGGGTAGGGTCTCTCTTAGGTAGTTAGGTACCTAAAGACTATGGAACCTTGAAAATAAGCATTCAAAATACATAGCACCATGCAGTGTGGGCTGAATGTACCAACTGGTCAAATAATGAGGTAATGCAACGAACGTATTATACGAAGCTATTATTCTCAAAATTAATTTTATTCGCGATGATGTAATTATTTGTCTTTTTTATAAAGAACAGGAACACACTATTTAATGTACTAACTACCTATCCACCTACAGATATTATCATTAAAATGTGGTATTTATATCAGCTTAATTATTAATTCGATGAAAGTTGAATGTTATTTATGGTGATGATAGACTTAAGCCAAAGAACGAGCAAAACAACAAATTTACATGGAAAAATATATCTGAAAATCTAATATAATTATGTATGAAATTTCATCGTTCTGCTCATAATTGGCTCATATACTGTCATCACCAGTAGAAGCCAAGTGACTGAGTTACCGTTTTAAAATTGTTTAATAATCGGTCATATTAATAAATTCTGCCTGATGGATGGATAGGTACCACAGATATAGATTTATTACGAATTGACAGATTGGTATTCAATATGGCGCCGAGAATAATTCGTTTAAATTAAGAAGTAGCATTAAGGAAGCAGGTTTACCAGGTCTCGAACTTAGAAGATTTATAACTGCCATAAAACAGAGTGTGTGGTCCATACAAACTTGGGGACTTTGTTTGGGGTCAGCTTGCTTCCTGCCAGTTTGTGCAGGAGGACTTCTGGCCGAAAAGTGTGGTGTTCGGCGGCTTTTGAGAGAGATTGCTGTCGCCGTCACGACCAAAAGTTTAGTGTTAGAGTAAGTTATAGTATAAAATATGTTCTTACGTTACTTATTTTATAAGTTATATCATACTAATATTATAAAGAGGAAAACTTTGTTTGTAATGAACATTGTAATGAATAGGCTTCGAAACTACTGAACCGATTTGAAAAATTCTTTCACTGTTGGGAAACTAAACTATCCCCGGGTGACATAGGCTATAATATATTTTAAAAAAAATTGGGATCCTTACTAAAACTCGAATAATGTAACCGCAATGTACCCGTGCGAAGCCGGGGCGGGCCGCTAGTATAATATATAGGTATATAGGCCTGCAATTCCTGAACTTAAACACGAATAAATGAAATTAACATTATTAAAAACACATTCTTATATAGCAGTGATAGCCGATTGGTTAAGCACGCGACTTGCGGGCACCAGGTCCTGGGTTCAAACCCCGGCTCGCACTACTGGGTTTTTCAAACTCTATGTTCGAAACATAATTTCTATATGATTATCACTCGCTTACGGTGAAGAAACCTGCATGAGGGAACCTGCATGTCTTAAAAAACTAACAATTTTCGAAAGACATGTTAACTCCGCCAACCCGCACTGGGCCAGCGTGGTGGATTATGGCTTGAATCCCCCTCGTGTTGAGGGGAGGCCCGTGTCCAGGAGTGGGACGTCAAAAAGGGCTAAAATTATTATTATTATTTTTTACTTAGTAGGAATTGTATGATTGGTCGAAGACTTCTAAAAGCTCTACGCCAGATAATCAAATTATCATTTGAATCAAAGATTGGTCGTTATTGGTCGATTAATCAGAGCTACGGGGGGTCCTTTACCATTAGGTATTAAAACAAAGGAAAATTGAAATAGTTACATAGACGAAACAAAATAACTTTTATTTAATAAAAGCAAGAACCTTAACAGTAATCATACTATTACTGATAATGAAAATAATCATAAAGTAGAACTTGCGTTACCAGAAGAATCTACGGATATGAATAATAAATACTACGTTAGCTAAATCTTCTTTTTGAAGAACATTTCATTGACTTATTTGCGATTAATTTTTTGTTGATGTTAATGTGTGACTGTTAGTTTCAATTCCTATAGCTAGTAAATAATGCCCCCCACTAGATGGACCGACGATCTGGTGAGAGTCGCGGGGAGCCGTTGGATGCGGATAGCGGGCAACCGTCCATTGTGGCGTTCCATGGGGGAGGCCTATGTCCAGCAGTGGACGTTTTCCGGCTGATGATGATGATGATGATGAGTAAATAATAATCATGATTTATACTGAAGTACCGTAAAATTTTTCATTTTTGAAGGCGGCTAGTTCGACTAATCATTAACTTATGGAAAAAACACCCTAGGAGCATGGCAGTGGTAAATGGATTGTATGGTAGAACAATGTTTGCTCTAGTACGATTGTTTGTATGGATTAAACGCTGCCCTTATTTTTGACACCTAGTCCGGATATTCTAAATAGACAATGTCTTTTCACGCAATCTAAATGCGATAAACGACACTGTTTCCCTCAAATATACGAGCAATGCAAGTATTTTCGCATTTTCGCGGGAGCATGCCCGCAAGTACTGGCAGGGTCTCGGTACTAACCGTGCAATATGCTTTACATAGAAATATTAACGCCTAACGTTGGCTCTGCAGTAATTTATGCCCTGTCGGCCCACACCGGTGTGCCGTAACACATGCATCCTACTAATTAAAAAAAAACTCAAATATTTTTATTTCAAATAGGCCAGATTACAATTACACGATAGGAATTACACGAGTTAATTCCCCCATCTCCATTCTACCATCGGACGACAAGACGCACGCATACAATGCATCGATACACCGTGGACATTCCTTCAGTTCGTACCAAGCGTTTCGCTTCCACTTTTATTGTGCGAACTGCCAAGGAATGGAACACCTTGCCGGCGTCTTTGTTCCCGGTTGACTATAACCTGGATGTTTTCAAGTCGAGAGTGAACAGGTACCTTCTAGGCAAGTATGCACCACCGTAGACCACATCGTCACTTACCATCAGGTGAGATTGTGGTCAAATACTTGCCTATATCTAAATATAAATAAAAAGATTAACTGGCACTTTTAAAAAGTCAAGAACTAGGTGCATGTTCCAAAACAAAATCCTATGGAGAAGAACATGCAAGAAACTCCATGGATACATTTTTTCTTTTGTCTTTTTTTAAATTATGTTTGTGTTTACAGTAGGTATAATTAGATATGTGAGCACAATGTAGGTTAATGCATAAGGCATCACAAATAATAAAGTTATAGGCCTAGAATATTGCCATGTCATAAACTTATTTCTAGTAGGCAGCTATGCTATATTAATCCATCAGTGCTTACATGGTATTATATTACAATTAACTTCATGTCTCCTTGAAACAATTTATATTAAGAGCAGATGCAACAGGTTTCTATTTCCCAAGCACCAAAAAATACACTAGCGAAGATTTCTTCACCCATCCATCCATCTCAGCTGAAAGACGCCCACTGCTGGACAAGACTGGTTTTGCGCTGCCTGCATCCAGCGGATTCCCGCGGCCTCACCAGGTCATCGGTCCACCTTGTGGAGGCCTACCCCCGCTACGCTTTCCGGTGCGCGGCCTCCTTCTTCACCCGTGTCTTGAAATTATCTACTTTTGTTCCAGTAAAATCACATGACATGAAAAATATTTTGTGCAAAACCCATTAAACCCCAAAACTCTTGTAGGTAGGTACCCTAGTACCCTAGTTGTAGATATATATTCTAGACGGTGTATTAAAAAACAGCTAAGTAAATAAAAGGTGCATATAAAAAGGCGTTCAGCGAAGACGATGTTATAGTTCTTCCTTCAACGTTGCCAAACATTCAAAATGTTTGCCCTAAATATCGCTCTCCTGCTGGTCTGCGCCGCGACTGTTCAAGGTAAGATAAATACTCTTTAATAATTACTATCTTATGCACCATTTTTGTAACTTTGTACCATTTTAATTTCCACGATGTGATATTCCGAAAAACTATTCTTAATTTAATGAACCCATGTTCATTGTAACTCTGTCACCAAAGAATTGGTAGATCAGCGGGTTTTTGAACTGAACTTTTTTCCATTTCGAATTTGATCGATTCTCGAGACAAAAGCTCTGGGTGGCCATTAACTAACTAGTTCCGTCCTTTCGCGAAAATGGCAGTGCAATTTTTTATATTTCAGCACAATTTTAAAATTATAATACATTATAAGAAACATACTTATGAGGTGCCTTACATATTTTTTTCAGTCGCAATTGGTCTATTATTGTGCTAACGATTAATCTTAAATCATTTTAATTTTGAAAATTCGACTTCCTTGATCTCAAGCCGCAGTTATTTGGTCCGTCCCGCGCATTCGCTTCTTCCTTCTCCTAGCTACAAAATCTAAACATATATAACTCGAAGGTGACTGACTGACTGACAGACTGACATAGTGATCTATCAACGCACACGCACGCATCTACTAGACGGATCGGGCTGAAATTTGGCATGCAGGTAGATGTTATGACGTAGGCATCCGCTAAGAAAGGATTTTGATTCATTCTACCCCCAAGCGGATAGATAAAATAGGGGATGAAAGTTTGTATGAAACTTTGTCAATTAAATTCCACGCGGACGAAATCGCGGGCACAGCTTGTATCTTATATAAGTTGTATCAAATGTCTTTAGTAAAAATGTATACAATTTCATAATCGGTAGCTACAGTCTATTTCACATAGCAAGTCCCGCGGAAAAATACGGAACTAAATTGTACACAGTGTAAATGATACTGCCGACAGGCGACTACAGCGCCGCGACTACGGGACTTCGTATGTGAAATAAACTGTTCTAATGTAGATACTTTTGCAGCCTTAGCAGCTTCCAATGTCCTAGAACATTGCCTAAACTGAATTTACGAGTAAAAGCTAACAATATTCAGAATATAATATGTAGTTTATAAAGAATTGCATAGTCCTTAAGTACGCACTTGAGATATTAGGTAGGATTTTGATAAAAATATGTATTCTTATTTATTTTATGCCTGTTGCTCATAATATGCATACCCCCGAATTATTATTTGGGTGTTATGAAACACCCTGAATATAATGGAGATTTAGTGATGGTTGCCATGAAAAGGTGCCAAGATCAGATGTGACTTGCTTTACAATATCTCGCTTATTATTCACCACGATTTTATTACTTTATATACATACATTATACTCTTTTAACCCAAAAATGATATGAACTTTCTTTGGCTAGGTTAATTTGGATTAACTTAACTATCTTAAATTGTGCTACACATTTATTGATAAATACCTTTTTTTAGGTGAAGACAAGAAGCAATGTGATTACAGCGATTCAGAATGTATGACAAAGGCTTCAAATCAGCACTTCTCGCAGGCCATAGAAGGCCAGGAGGGAGAATGGGAGAGTTCAGAACCCCTGTGCTACCCGGAGTCCATTGAGGATGAGATCGACGATTTGAAATACTCGTTCTCGAATATATCTATAACAGGCTTCAGCAAATGTAAAACTACGGACTTAAGGTAATAAAAACGCTGAAAAAAAACAACCTAAAAGTAAAACAAATGACACATAATTATTAATGTGTCATTTGTTTCTGTTGTTTTATCAGAAACGTTCATTATCGAAATGCTGGCCGGATGTCTTTAGCCAGTATTTTTTTATATACTTACCTATATATTTAAAAAGTCGGCAAGATGTGTCGGCAAGTGTACGGCCCGGCCCGCCTGATAAGCGGCTACTGTACCCTATCATCATCATCATCATCAGCCTATACCCTATAGATGCATGCAATAGCAATGGCATTTTTCGCTCGTTGCCGACCTGCGGACAATGTCTGCTGATTCAACTTTGTTGAAGTCAACTTTCAGCCGTCGGTCAAGAAGTGATAAAATTACGACCGGTTTACCGTTGGCCGAAACGTCAGCTAAATTAACAGACTTGGCCCACTGGAGGGTAGTGCGACAGAGGGAGGGAAAGGCGGGGGATTGTTTTTCCAGGTCGCTCTCGCATCCCGATCGTACGAAAAGCAGCAATAATAGCTGCTTTGCGCCGACCTTTTGTGTAATACCCCCAAAGAATTTGTAATAAACCTAACCTAACCTAAGTCATAGTGCCCCTAAAGCTACACAATGACCCAATGTTGAGTGTCAACAATAGTGTCAACAGATGACGTGCGGGGTAAAGATACCGACCTACCTTCAATTTGGTGAATCGTCTAATGTCTTATTATTACAAATTCTTTGAATACCCCTGTCAAACCAGCCCAGTATATGAGTTGTAGGCAACTGGCAAGACCTCGGCTCTACCAGCGTGGATAGAAGACAGGAACTGCAACTTTTGCAGCTCTATTTCCAAACACCTTTAATTTGTTTTCATTGTTACAGTTTAAGTTCAAAGTTTAACTGGGGCATTGAATGTGACGAACTTATTACGAGTTTCAATTACAAGATGTCCGGGTCTCTTGATGGCATTGCTCTTGATGGAGAAGGCACCGGAGAGCATGTTCGCAGTAAGTACACAATATTATGTCTTCATAAACATGTTTTATTGATTCCTTTCATGCTACATGCTGCATTTACTCTATTAGTTAAGAACAAGAAATTCTCAACCCTCTAATTACAGATTCGGTAGTTTTATAGTTTTTTTTAAATCGTTTATTATTATAATAAGAATACCCCTATCTGCGCCCTATATACATTATATATTGACCTTATTGGTTTTTATATTTAGGGAGCCCGCCAAGCCGGGCGGGCTGGTTGGCCTAGCTGACCCACTCGCTTCGCCCAATAGGATCACTTCATTTTTGTCAGCTCATTAAAACGATACTAGTTACCTATTTATTCTTTTTATTTCAGAGAATTACGGTATAAATTGGGACGGCAAATATACAACTTCCACCAAAGATAGCAAAAGTTACTTGTGTATTGGAGAAACCACACCTTCATATGTTAGCAATGGTGACCAGACTTACAATCTCGATGGCTTGTGTAAGTACCTAAGAATTATGCAAACCATGATAAGTTGCGTTTTACCATTGAATTTAGGTAGCTGAGAGCGACACATTGGGATTGGACCCCTTGCTAGCGCTATTCACAAACGCCCTCGGTGTTAAATAGCTCAACAACGGAGAGTATCGATTGATAGTGAAATCACTTGAAACTCTGCATCAATGAGGTTTTCATGACTAGAAAGGCAAACATTTTTGTTTCATCTAATCTGATCTGACTAGTTTTGTAGTTACAAACATTGCAACATTGGAAAATATTAAAATTAACGAAAATAAATGACATCTTTAAAGCTACACGATGTTGTATGTTCACCGATTTCTACGTCAATTGTGGATCAATTTAATTAGTTAATTATTTAGTCAAAGTCGAAACTATCTACTTACTCAATTAAGTAGATACTTAGACCTAACGTAGCGTAAACATAGTTGCACTGACTTCAAATTAAATAAATTATAAGGTATTTCCTAGTTAATTCTAGCTTTTCAATGTATCCAGGTTTTGAAGAAGGCTGTTTGATTTTTTATGAAAACATTTTTTTTTGTATTACCATTTAATAGCAATATCAAGGAGTACTCGTAACGTCACATACTAAATAATATACATATTATCTAACTCCGTTTTGGGGCATAAACTTCGCAAGCAAAATAACGTATACATATATATTTAGGTTACATATTAGAAGAACTAAATTTCAAAAACCTAATTTCAATATATCTAATGATCTGGTTTACACACCTAATGGACGATTGACGTGAATATAATAATACATTAATTTATAAAATCTAGCTAAACCAAGTAACCTAAACTAGGTTTAGGTTAGCCAAATTGTTAGCCAAATCCCACCTTCACATAATTTTGTATATTTTCAGCTAAAGAGACAAACGAGCAACTAAATAAGAACGCGGAATCCGTGGATGAAAAACTTTGTCAAAAGGTGTTGACGATTGTATTGAAAACTTTCATCGAACATATCAACGAATTCTTGGCAGTCAATGACATGGAAAAATTATTCACTTTATCGTAAACTAAATAACAAAACGTTGTCTTATTGTATCGACACGAGAATGGAGCTCCTTCAATAAAATTTTATTTGTGCAATATACAACTTTGTTTTCTTTTAACTGACATATAACCACAGCTTCACCCACGGGTAGGTTTACCAAAAGATTAGTATTTTCATGACATTTCGCGTGATACTCTGCTACGGTGCCACCATAATAAATAGTGACCAATGATAGTGGGAAAAAATGTACGTTTAACGTATATAATATACCTGTGAGTTAGACGAACGGATATTTTTCACCAACTGACATTTATTATTATAAGTAAAAAGAGGGTACTATATTGACATATGTTTATGCGTTTTGTTATCTTATTTTAACAGAATTGCTGGTAACCATACATAGGCCATATCTCTCAAACAACTGAACCGATCTTGATAAAGTATGATGTTTCCAAGTGACGAGTTGCGATTTACTACTCGATTGCTATTGCCGAGAGCGACGCACTGGAATTTCGGTATTAAATGGTTCAGCCATGGGGAGTATCGATAGGTCGTGAAATCGCATGAAACTCTGCAACATTGTACTCCAAACCTGGCTTAGGTCAGCTAAAGTAGCTTGATTTCGTATTCATAATAATTCCGTCATTGGATAATAAGGTTATAACTATAGATAACTAGCTGTGCCCCCCGACTTCGTCCGCGTAATATTTAACGTAACAAAAATTTCGGGATTATCGAGATAAAAAGTATCCTATATGTTAATCCCGGTTATAAACTATCTGTGTTCCAAATTTAATCCAAATCCGTTCAGTAGTTATTGCGTGAAGGAGTAACAAACATACATCTACACTCACAAACTTTCACATTTATAATATTAGTAGGATATATTTCTCAAACGACGATTCACGACCGCTTGGCGCAGTGGTTCGAGCGTAGGCCGTGCAGCTCACTGCATATGGTGGTTGCGGTTTTGATTCCCGCCGGTGAAAATTTCACAAATGGCCTTTTCGCTACTTGCCCATATGTCTGGATGTCACTGGGATCGCCCCCAGTCCATTGTACGGTACGCATAGTACAAGGTTTGCTTTGTTTGGGACCATGCAGTTGGTGTATCAGTCTGGCGATATTTAATAAATATTTGAAACGTGGAAAGAATACAATATGTTCTCCTTCATTACGCCTCTCTGTTAACCTCACTCCCTGATTACGTCAATTTCCAACATAGCTACACAAATATATTCCTTATATTTTCAGCTGAAGAAATAAACGAGTATATAAATAGGAACGCGGAAACTATGGATGAAAGCGTTTCCCAACGAACGTTGACGACTATAATGAACCGAATTTTCATTTTTGAGCTTCCGGCTCTCTTACTGATCGTATGAAATGCAGCTTTAATAGCTCCTCGAACTCAAAAACTCAAACTCAAAATTGTTTTTATTCACGTAAGCCAACAAAGCATTTATGAATAGTCAGAATCTACCACCGGTTCGGAATGCTGCTTCCCCTGAGAAGATCCGGCAAGAAACTCAATGGTTACTCTTTTCAATGAATTACAGATGGTGTACATTCTCAGGAACAGCATAAAATAATAATATGAGCAGGCAACACCATTATCTCTAAATAACTAATAGTAAATAATAATCAAATCTCACTCAGATTTAGGTATGTAAATAAAATGAGAAAGCTAGTTTAGTGTGGTGGTCATACCTACTCATATTTACATCAAATTAAATGTTGACGAACCACAATAACAATTAATAAAACAGGTGGATAATAATATAATTGCTTTGGTGTGATGCCTTCCATGCTAAGTAAATGAATAGTATTTAACGACAATGTTGTTAAGAGGCAAGTGAGTGGCCCAATCCCCGCAAGCAGCGCCCGCGCACGAGCATGACTTGAAAAGCGGCATCACTCTCCTCAACCATAATAGAGGGAAGAGGATGACCCGCTCCTCAAAGCCACCGCAAGCTACTTTGCGCCGATCTTCTGAGGTAGGGTGGCACTACTCCGGTCGAGCTCGAGGACCTGAAGACATTTGGCTATAACCTGTCTCAACCGCCGCTGAAACTGAAAAAAACTGTAATTGTCAGGGATTTTTTGAAATTGAAAGATAAAATGTACCTACGACATAATATATATATATAGATATAGGTGAAACAGAAAGGGTAACCGAAATAAGTTTTTTTTTTACCCCGTGCCACCGACTAGCGAGAGTTTTATGTGTTTATATATTTTTTTACCTACAATTAACATGATAATATTTTTAATTAACAACATCTGTTTGAATCAAGCAGCGAATGGGTTAGGTACATTAATTTGATCGTCAAGGTCGGTGTTCCGTATATTCATATAGTTTTTTTTTTACTCTCAAAGTATTATGGTAATAATGAAAAACATCCCCATCCCATCATTCCGTTTTTGCATTTGGTATGCTATTATTTTGCAACTTTACTTTGTAAATCTAAAACTATCGGCTTTGTGGGACAGTTGAAGTACTTAATGTTTTGTAGACTTATGAAATATGTTAACAGCTCTATCCCTGTAACACCTTTTGTTTTTCAAGTTTCCTCCAATGCTGATAGTTATATAATTACAATGTTTGGCTTTGAAAAAAAAACTATATTTATTTTTTTATTTGTATAACTTATGGAAAACCAACAGCTATATACAAAATAATAAGCATTTAAGTCTAATAACAGAAAGCCAATTAGAGGTTTCCATGTATTGCAGTAGAGAAGTACAATAGAGTCTTATGCAAACACTTAATAGCACACATCACCTAGAGATACCAGAACTAATTACCTAATAAAGGAATTATATGTCCTTTATGTTCTACCCTGTATAATATATTTTTTAAATTGCCTTGTATAGTGCAATTACCCATAACTTATCAGGAGGACTAAGTGCTGAAGCAATTGTATAATTAAGATATAACTTACACGTGTGAAGTAATTCGAACAAAAAGCAGCCAACATAATGATATGATGATATTCAAATATGAATACAATCAAAGTAATTGAAATGCACCAACTGGTTAAATAATGGTGTAATAAGACTTTTGTTCCATAAATATATCATGTTTGTTTGGTTTGTAACAAAGACCTTGTCCTTGCGGAATTAGCAAGTAGCATTTGGCATAGTTATAAACGCTTTTTAGGGTTTCTTAGTGCTTAACAGGAACCCTTACAATATAAGAATTAACGTAATACCTCCTTCACATTGGAACATTTGTGACAACGTTGTTTTACTTCTGAATAAATACACTTTTTTTAATGATTTTCAAACTACATAAATTAATGATTTGTTTTATATACCTAACTGCCTATTATGATGCCTGCTTCAATTAATAGATGAAAATCTGAAAACTCTTTTTGTGCTCTGCAAGCTGAGGTAACTGAGACTTGAGAATAGTAGACAAAGAGTTCACCTTTTGAATAATACAACCACGGAGACTCGGAGTTTATGAAACAGATGCTACGGGTTCCAATGTCCAAAACGAGAAAGAAAAAACGGAATGATGGGATGGGGATGTTTTTCATTATTACCATTTTACTTTGAGAGTAAAAAAAAAACAATATGAATATACGGAACACCGACCTTGACGATCCAATTAATGTACCTAACCCATTCGCTGCTTGATTCAAACAGATGTTGTTAATTAAAAATTAAAAATATTATCATGTTAACTGTAGGTAAAAAATATATAAACGCATAAAAATCTCGCTAGTCGGTGGCACGGGGTAAAAAAACTTATTTCGGTTATCCGATAACTCTCGCTTATTAGATAATTCGATTTAGAAATCACATTAGGCATTTTCGTAACCTAACGAGGGATTGTGTTGTTGGTCAATCTACTTAACAAGCCGTCTAAAGGAAATGCTAAGTCTGCCGAAAACGCTGACCGATATACTTTTTTTTAAAATTGGGACTTGTCCCGCCACCGACTCCCACCACTGTTCATCCGGTAATCCAGGATCGACAATGGTGACCAATAATGACCTCGAGGTTTGACCCCCGATGAGTCCCAGGGAAAAGTAAAATTGTTTTGGAACCCGCCCAAATTTAATCGAAATAAATAATAGGAGCTGGAAGAAAAAATCGATATAATATTTATGATACTTTTCAGATTAATAATTGTTTTAAAATAACGACTCCGTATTGAATTGTAACATGTTTTGAAAAAAAAAATGTTTTCCCAGTTTTACGATAGAAGATTAGATACATAATCAATAGAGTAAACATACTTTTTATAGTACTTGAAAAATCTATTCAAACAAATCTAAACAATCAAATACCTAGGGATTATTATTGACCAACGACTCTGTTTTCAACCGCACATTAATCAAGTAGCTAATCGTAAGCGGAAACTAATACATATTATGAAACTTCTACGTAACTCAGCTGACAGCAAGACATTAAAGCTTGTATATGTGGCACTGTGTGAATCAGTGATTAGTTATTGCATAACTATATGGGGTGGAATGGGCATCACAACTATGCTACAAATCGAGCGGTCTCAACGCTCGGTGTTGAAAATAATGCATAAGAAACCATTCAGGTACCCTACAGATCGCCTATACTCCGACACGTTGGTTCTTAATGTACGCCAACTATATATACTTAAAATTGTGCTGAGACAACACAAATCTGTTCTCCAGTCATCAATTTACAGGAAACTTCTACAGCTACGTATATTTAAATGTCCTCCGAAAGTCGTAAATACATCCTTCGCTCAACATTTGCAAGATTTTATGCTACCATTTACTTACAATAAAGTTTTAAAAATGTGTGATATCAAATCAAGTCGATTAAAACAAGCCAAAAATATTGTGCAGAAATGGTTACTAACTCAGTCATATGCTGATACTGAGAATTTAATTAGAATATTGAAGTAGGTAAGTAAATCCTAAATTGTCTATTTTTGTATAAAATTAATTGCCTATATTATATGGTTTCAACCCCTTCTTACCCAATACTGACACATTTCCCAAACTTTCACCCGCAAATCATATTATATACACCACACACACACCATCATATTTACACTTCCCTAAACACCCAAATACCAAACCACCGGACGATACTTCATTACTATTTATGGCTTACCTTTTAAGTACCTATACGTATATTTTTTTGCAATGTTGTTAACCCCCGACGAAAAACGAGGGGTGTTATAAGTTTAACATGTGTATCTGTGTATCTGTGTGTCTGTCTGTGGCAACGTAGCGCCCAAGCTGATGAACCGATTTCAATTGTGTTTCTTTTGTTAGATAGGTATTCTGATCGAGAGTGTTCTTAGCTATGTTTCATGAAAATCGGTTCAGCCGTTTGAAGATCATCAGCTCTTTTGTAGGTTAAAAAGCCACATTCACGGCCAAAACCAACTTCCACGGCTCGAATCCGATCGAAATTTGAGATTATTGGATTTAGATTTATTATATTTTTAAATGATCGTAATAGTCTGAACTGGCTTTTTACAATATTATAAATATGAAAAGTTTCCCTGATTCTGGAAAAAATGTATATTTTATCAATTTTTATATGAGATTTGTGTATGAACTAAAGACGTTCCATCAGTCACGTGTCAAATGGTGGATACGCGCATGCGTTAAATTTTGTTTGTTTTGTTAATGGTCATGGAATATTACGTTATAATAATTTTAGAGGGCGCTGCTCCGCCATTGAGAAAAAATATAAAAAAACAAATCTAAATTAAAATAATTTTAGCGTTATTGAAAATTCTTTCCCTAGGCTGCTCCCGTCCACTTCAACCAGAGTTATAACGTGAAATTGAATCATAATTGATAATATTTTACTAGGAATTAAACCTTCGTGGCATCAATATTTAGATTCGTTGTCTATTCTAATGTCAATTATTATAATGTCATAACAAAATAATGTCTCATACTTCTACACAGATTTTCTGTTGATTATTGTACATCTTAGAATATAAATGAGGAAGCCAAAACAAATGATTTAATGGCGCTTTCATAATCTGGAATCGAAACTAGTTGTACCAGATGAATTTGCGAGATGAGCTATGGATACTGAGCTACGGGAGCTACGCAAATCGCGCTTACATCATTATTTGGAAGAACTAGGTAAATTATACATTTGATGAACAGGTCATCGCATCGGGGGTTTTTAAATTTTCAATTTAGAGTTATTTTAGAGTTTAGTTTTGATTTTATCTTATTTTATTGTTTGTTGCACTCACATTATCTACTATTTGATACCTACTTACAAATTGTTTCTTGATCTCGGACAACGTATGTCTTTATGGCAATTGTTTAGAACTGGCTTCCACGAGACAGGTTTTTTACCTAGTGTGGATGCCATAAGTAATTATAATTACGCATTGTTAATTTCTCATTACTTAGTTTATAAGAACTTTTCATGTAAACTTTTGTATTTACTGGAAATATTTTTTTTTTTTTTTTTATTAAATAGATGCCAAATTCTTGACTTACTAACAAACCCGGGGTCCACCACTGTCAATCGCTGGCATGTCGATTTTCTACAAAATCCGTCAAAACGGATGTATTCAGATACCCGATACGTCGGTTTTGACGGATTGCAAGTCGAGTGCCAGTCGATCAGGATGCCAGCGGTGAACACAGCCGGGCTCCGGCGTTCATAAGTCGCGCCTAGCAGAATTTAATCGAATACCAATAATAAATGATACCATGATCATATATTTTTTTTTTTTAATCTTGACAGCGAACGGGTCAAGTACGCAAGTGTTATGAACACAAGTGTTAATGAACGCAGTTGTGTTGTCAGCCTATTGTATGCCATCGGTACATATAGCGCGGGATTTTGCGAACCATGATACAAATCCTCAAAACGCTCAAAATGTTTGTCCTCAATATATTTTTGGTACTGTTCTACGCTACAAGTATTCATGGTAAGTGAAAACTTAATTAGGTTAGCTATATTTAAATATTTTTGGGTAAAGTTATTTTGGGTTAAATTTTATTTTATGAACCAATGATGTCGATAGATGCACCTAGGCGTAAATGGCGAAACAGAAACCCCCTTATTAATATTAATATTATAGCAAGCGAATAGTTACACACCGAATTGTCTCTATCTGTTATCAGTAATTCGACAGTCGAATGAAGAAGACAAAGCAAGGTGTAACTATACAACCGCTTAACCACGTCTATTAATAAGGGAGTTAAGGTATAACTACACAATTATGTAACCTATTTTATTAACTCTAAACTATCGGCTCTGGAGGAAAGTGGACAAATAAAAGATATTATGGAGATATATCTGTTAAAATTTTTCATAAATATTGAACACTTTTTGTTCTTAAGCTGACATCCAAGCCATATATAAAGAGTAACTAAGTTAACTTACAAAAAAATATACATCCATTCGGTTATATCGTGTTTAAAAACCTAGTAGTACCTGTGTCTAGTCTCTACCTTGTGATGAAAAGGACCTATCTATGAACCTTTCCAACACATTTGTAAAGTTGTTGTTGTACACAGTAGAAAACAAGTGAAAAATAAAATCTTCGTGAGGTCGCAAGAGTTTCCAACGCACTGCTGTGTAAAAATCTCAGTTTTCATTGAATATATATTGCCTATAAGGCGCAGAGTACATTATTACAAGTTGTTTTATGAGTGCAGCCCCCTTAGCCAATTGGCTTCGTCTAGAAGCGTTTCTACAAATCGCTACGCTTCATGTATGGAAATGACATAAGTCACGGGATCTACTTATCGACTTGTAATGTCATTTCCATACATTTAAGCGTAGCGTTTTGTAGGAACGCTTGTAGACGAGGCCACTTGGCTAGGGGGCTAGGTAACTTGCGCGAATTTTTCGCGACAGTCAGTTAGAGTCTTCAACCATGTTTTATGATAATCATAAGTTAACTCATGCACATATCCAACCACGATATATTTGTTATAGCATCCCAAAACTGGAAACTAAATTTCGTCTTTTGCACTAGGTCTTCAGAAAATTTTATGCAGCCTTGGTGATGAAGTATGCATGACAAAAGCGGCACAAAGATTTTCTGTTGACATTATAACTGGCGTACCGAGCGGTCCTATATCGGATCCCTTATGGGTTGACGATATTGAAACAAATCTGTCTACGATTAATTATGCGTTGCACAATGCTACGCTGGGTGGGATGAAGGATTGTGTTGTTACAGAAGCGGTGTAAGTAAATCATTACAGTCTATTAACCGCTCGACTCGGACTCGACCCGCAGTACGTCAAACCTGACGTATCACGTATTTGAAAACGCCAGTTTTGGCAGTTATTATACAGGAAAAGTGGCAAAAGTGACGCACAAGCGTCAAGTGCAAGTCGGGCGAGATGCGAGCGGACTTTGGACCCAGGTTTTATACATACGGTATTGAAGTAGAAAATAGAGGAGAGCTGTGCTGTTTAGTAACGTTTCATTTAAAAATCGGCCAATTGCATGGCGAGAGACGGAATACCAATCCCTTCCACTCTCTCTGTTTCATACAACTCTCCCACCCCTTTTCATCTTTGGTATTGCAAGAATTTTAAGGCAACGGTACCTGCTTTTAGGCGGGCCATACGCTGTTTGCCGACATTGTTCGGTATGTAATAAAAAACTTTTTGCAATCAATTTCAGATTTTCTGAAGAATACCTGAATTATACTTATCGTTTAGAATGCCCTTATTTGACTACTGAAGCAGAATATGAGGCGAATGGTACATTGGATGAGATGACTATGGAGGGTGTAGGCACGCTTAAAGCAACACACGGTAAGTTGCGTAGAACACACGAAATGTATCTCTCTATAATTCTAAGATATATTTGTATATATCTACCTATCTTTTGTACAGTCATCATATGACAAATAATAATGAGGCAACGTAACGAAATTTTTATGGAAATCATTTTATAGAAAAATATTGTCGAAAATGCTCTAAAAACTTATAAAAATATCCGTAATACTTTTTGTGTTAATAAACAGCGCTTAACAGTTTCGTAGCTAATAATGATGCACTAGTGCTTATAATATATATGTTATTTTCAGAAAACTACAGCATTATATACATAGGTAATTATATATTGCGATTGGATGAAAATGAGAAGCAAATTATTCAACTCACGGATTTCACATTAAAACTTGAAGCCAATGGTAATGTGACGTATGCATATGACAATCTTTTTGGTGGCGATGGTGAAAAATGTAAGCAATTTCTAAATGTAAATAATTAAGCCCTGTGAGTGTGACGTGCCACTCCTGGGCACGGGCCTCCCCTCACTACAAGGGGATTCAGGCCATAATCCATCACGATGGCCCAATGCGGGTTGGTAGATTACCTACACATGTCTTTCGAAAAACCTAAGGTTAGAGTTTCTAAGAAATGCAGGTTTCGATGTTACGCTTCACCGTAAGCAAGTGATAATTATATAGAAAGTAAGCAATTTCTAATTGTAAGAAAAATTTAATACATATATTGTTACATATATGATCAGTGGTGATATATAATGTCTTATTTTAATAATGCACATATAGTAAATGGTAAAGACGATATAAACTACCATTAAAATAAATATGTGATAGGTTTCTTTTTATTAGATGACCTTTGATTAAATCACTCGCTATCAACCCGCTGTACCAACTAACAAAACAGATGAATACCACCATAATCCCTGTTCATATGTGGAGACTTATAAATAATCTTTGTTTAAACTTTCAGCTGAAGAATTTAAAGAACATTTCTCAAAAGACAATTGGAAGATACTGGACCAAATCCTCGGCGAGGCTACAATGAGTGCTTTCCAAGATCAGTATATAAAGAACTGTAATGAGTATATGAACATAAACGATGTTGAACACATATATTATTATTATGAATAAAAATAGTGAACAATTTTAACGGGGTTTTTTTATCCTCGAAAAGGAATAGATCTATGTTTCATATAAAAAACTCAAACGCCAAACTTACATCAAATGTATTTCAGATTTCTGAGTAAAGTACGTGTAATGGGTAATGTACAATATGACCATCACTGAATTCGGTAGCTTACGTTACTCAACAAATGGCAATCCTAATAAAACAATTACATCCTTCAAAAAATCTGGGTGCACTAAAAAGCTAAAAATAACTAGGGACATAATTATTTCATTTGGAGTCAATGCCAATTCAATTAAGTAAGGGTAGGGAGGGGTTTAATAAGTTATTCTAACGCAGTGTTAAAGATAGTGACACCGACCATACAGACGAACACAGAACCAGATTTCTAAGTCGATTAAATATTTATAAACAAACATCAGTTTCGAGTCTGACTGAACATAATACAATACAACAATATGTATGTCGCAGCCAGATAGCTTAATTCGCCGTTCAATTAACAGCCTAGGCACTTAACTAAACAGCGCCGTTCAACTAACGGCCTAAATGATATTCAGCCGTATCGTCTGTTACAACATTTAATAAACTGGCCGGCTAATGCTTAGGCAACTGGTTGACATTTAAGTACTACAAAAGTTTTTCAAAATACTACCCAAGCAGAGCGACCCAGATGGGTTTAGGTTAGGGTTATTTTTTATGACCCCACAGAAATCCCACCCGGCAAGTAGATTCGGTGGATCTAAACAATTTCGTAAAATACCTAATAAAATTATACCATCAAAGTTGTTTTTTGCCGACGCCATATTGACCAAAGAGAATATAATAGAGACATTGACAGTTTGGTGAGTTTCGGCGCTAGGTGGCAGAAAGTAGAACTAAATTGAAATGAACAGGCTAGGCAAGTAATTAAACGTCATCGATCCAAGTCATTTGCCTAGCTGTTTGATCAAATGGCTGAATATCATTCAGGCCACTAGTTGAACGGCGCTGTTTAGTAAAGTGCCTAGGCTGTTAATTGAACGGCGAATTAAGCTAGTTGGCTGCGACATGTACATCGGAATACACTTATTTTAAAATAAGAGTAGATTTTTGAGTACAGGCTATCACATCAATAGTTTGGGACCATGCGGCTGGTGTGTCAGTCTGGCGATATTTATTTATTATTTTATTAATAATTAATCATAGTGGGAAAAATGTACGTTTATCGTATAAAATGTACGTATCTATAAAATATTCAAATGAATGCTTGTCTGTACGTATGTCCTTTATAGAATGCATTTGATCATGTCATGATCTTCAGCAAAGTTTTGTGCATGAGCCCACAAAGGTTTCGATTTCGGAAATGGCCTTTTCGCAATTTGCCTAGGTCTGGATGTCACTGGGATCGCCCCCAGTCTATTGTACGGTACGCATAGTACAAACTTTGCTTTGTTTGGGACCATGCAGTTGGTGTGTCAGTCTGGCGATATTTATTAAATATTTAAAACGTGAATAGAATACAAAATGTTCTCCTTCATTACGCCTCTCTGTTAACCTCGCTCCCTGATTACGTCAATATCCAACATAGCTACACAAATATATTTCTTATATTTTCAGCTGAAGAAATAAACGAGTATATAAATATGAACGCGGAAACTATGGATGAAAACGTTTCCCAACGAACGTTGACAGTCGTCAACGATTATAGTCATAATGAACCGAATTTTAACAGGAGGACTAAGTGCTCAAGCAATTTAATTAATTTAGATATAACATAAACTTGTTAAGTAATTCGAACAAATAGCAGCCAACATAATGATATGATGATATTCCAATTGAAATGCACCAACTGGTTAAATAATGGTGTAACAAGACTTTTGTTCCATAAATATATAATGTTTGTTTGGTTTGTAACAAAGACCTTGTCCTTGCGGAAGTAGCAAGCAGCAGTTGGCATTCTTATAAACGCTTTTTAGGGTTCCTTAGTCCTTAACAGGAAGCCTTACAATATAAGAATTATCGTAATACCTACTTTACATTGGAATATATATCACAACATATTACTTCTGAATAAATTACACTTTTTTACTAATTTTCAAACTAAATAGTATATAAATTTATGGTTTTTTTATAACTACCTATCTATTATGGTGCCTGTTTTTGTTTTCGGATGTTTAAATCTGAAAACTCTTTTTGTGAACTGCGAGCTGAGGTAACTGAGACTTGAGAGTAGTAGACAAAGAGTTCATCTTTTGAATAATACAACCACGGAGATTCGGAATTTATGAAATCAGATGCTACGGGTTCCAATGTCCAAAACGAGAATGAAAAACCAAATTAAGGCATATTTTTTTATTATAATATTTTACTTGGAGGGTAAAAAATGCAATATTCATATACGGAACACGACCTTGACGATCTAATTAATTTAACCCATCCGGTGCCTGTTTCAAAAAGATTATAGTTGTTGTACATTATAAATTAAAAATATTATTATGTTATTTCTAAGTACAAAAAATATAAACACATAATATTGTCGCTAGTCGGTGGCACGCGGTAAAAAATATATTTTGGTTAACCGTTAACTCTCTAGTCGCTTAGATCATTCAATCTAGAAATCACAAAAGGCGTTGGTTACCTATCGAGGGATTGCGTTGTTGGTCAATCTACTTAACAAACCGTCTAAAGGAAAATTCAAATTCGCTCGAAAATGCTGATCGATACTTATGATAATTTTCAGATTAATATTTGTATAAATGACAGAACGGACAGATTTAATTCTAATTTTTTTTTATTTTTTTTAAGGAAGTAAAGTTTGCCCACATTTACGATAGACGATTGGATAAATATTCAATAAACTAAATATACCTTTTTTTTTAATGATTATACTTAAAAAGTCAAATACAAACAACTAGATTCAAAAACAAACAGATGCCAAATTCTTGACTTACTAACACACCCGGGGTCCACCACTCTTAATCGCTGGCATGTCGATTTTCTAGAAAATCTGTCAAAACGGATGTATTCGGATACCCGATACGTCAGTTTTGTCGTATTGCAAGTCGAGTGCGAGTCGATAAGGATGCCAGCGGTTAACACAGTTGGGCCCCGGCGTTCATAAGCCGTGCCTAGCAGAATTGAATTGAATACCAACAATATATTACGGTGAAGGAAAACATCGTGAGGAAACCTGCATGACTTAGAAGATTTAACCAACTTTCGAAAGACATGTGATATCCGCCAACCCGCACTGGGCCAGCGTGGTGGATTATGGCCTGAATCCCCCTCGTGTTGAGGGGAGGCCCGTGCCCAGGAGTGGGACGTCAAAAGGGCTAAAATGATAATATATTATAAGCATATATTTTAGTTTTTTTTTTTTCAATCTTGACAGCGAACGGGTCAAGTCCACAAGTGTTATGAACACAAGGGCTTATGTACGCAGATGTGTTGTCAGCCTATTGTATGCCATCGGTACATATAGCACGAGATTTCGCGGAGTATGATATACATGTTCAAAACGCTCGAAATGTTTGTCCTCAATATATTTTTGGTACTGTTCTACGCTACCAGTATAAATGGTAAGTGAAAACTTAATTAGGTTACTTATATTTTGTTTTTTTTTGGGTAAAGTTATTTTGGGTTAAATTTATTTTGTGACCCGATGATGTAGATAGATGCATCTGGGTATACACGTCGAAACAGAAAAGGTATAACTACATAATTTTGTAACCTAACTCTGCAACTCTAAAAGTATCGGCTCTGGGGGAAAGTTGACAAACAAAAGATATTGATTTCTTATATTTACGCGAATACTACACATTGAAATAAAACTATTTTTATGGATTATATCGCGTTTATTTTTACTTTTTATGTTCCCGACGTTTTGGTTGCTTTACAGCAACCGTGGTCACGGGGGGACTGAGGTGTTAGACGTCCTGATGTCATAGTTAAAAACCGAAACGTCGGGAACATAAAAAGTAAAAATAAACGCGATATAATCCGTAAAAATAGTTTTATTTCAAACAAAAGATGTTGTAGAGATATAGCTGTTTAAATATTTCATAAATCTTTAACACTTTTTGTTCTTAGGCTTACCCGGTAGATGAAGAGTAACAAAGTTAACTTACAAAAAATGTGCATTCATTCGGTTAAACCGTCTTTAAAAACCCGACGACGTAAAGTTACACGTACTAGCTACCTATGTACCTATTACGCGTCTCTACCTTGTGATGAAAATGACCTACCTATGAACCTTTCCAATACATTTGTAAAGTTTAAAAGTAGAAAACAACTTGAATAATAACATCGTCTTGAGCTCGCAAGAATGCCCAACGCACTGCTGTATAAAAACTTCAGTTTTCGTTACATACATATTATATGGCGCAGAGTATATTTTCATACATTTTTTTTTGAGTGCAGACAATTTGCGCGAATTTTCCACGACAGTCAGTTAGAGACTTAAACAGTGTTTAATGATAATCATAAGTTAACTCATCACATAATATTTTATAGCATCCCTAAACTGGAATCAAAATAGAATCTTTTGCTCTAGGTCTTCAGAAAATTATATGCAGCATTGGTGATGAAGTATGCATGAAAAAAGCGGCACAAAGATTCTCTGTTGACATTATAACTGGCGTACCGAGCGGTCCTACATCGGATCCCTTATATCTTGACGATATTGAAACCAATCTGTCTACGATTAATTATGCGTTGCACAATGCTACGCTGAATGGGATGAAAGATTGTATTGTTACAGGAGCGGTGTAAGTAAATCCATACGGTCTATTAACCGCTTGCATCTCGCTCGACATAGAACCTACACGCAATATGTCAGAACTGACGTATCGCGCGTCTGGTGCGAGTCGACGAGATGCGAGCGATTAACGCACTTGGGCCCCAGGTTTTATACATACGGTATTGAAGTAGAAAATAGTGTGTGGAGTGACGCGAATGGATGAGGTGAATAATGTGTACATAAGGGGCAGTGTGAGGGTAGCGCCAGGAATCGATAAAAGAAGAGGTAGGAGGCTGAAATGGTTTGGACACGTGATGAGAAGGGATGAGAAACATGCGACTAAAAGATTGATGATTATGAATGTGGATGGATACAGTGCGAGAGGAAGGCCAAATAAAACATAGATGGATTCTATCTAGAGTCATATGAATGAGGTTGGAGTTCATGTGAGTATGACAGGAAAGCGCGATGAATGGAAGCAAAAGACATACTGCGCCGACCCCAGATAATGGGAAAAGGTAAGGCAGATGATGATGATTGAAGTAGAAAAGAGAGAAGAGCTGTGTTGTTTAGTAACAATTTATAATGAAAACCGGCCAAGTACATGGAGGGAGATGGAATGCCAATCCCTTCCACTCTTTCTATCCCACTGTTCTTCAGATTGGGAATGTGCGAGCAGCGCCTTTGGTATCGCAAGAATTTACAGGCAACGGTAACTGCTTTTGGGCGGATCGTACGCTGTTTGCTGACTTTGTTAGGTATATAATAAAAACCTTTTTGCCATCAATTTCAGAATTTCCGAAGAATACCTGAATTATACTTATCATTTAGAATGCCCTTATTTGACTACTGAAGCAGAATATGAGGCGAATGGTACATTGGATGGAATGACTATGGAGGGTGTAGGCAAGCTTAAAGCAACACACGGTAAGTTGCGTAGAACACAAGAAATGTATCTCTTTATAATTCTATGATATATTTGTATTTGTGTATACTTCTTTATTTTGTACAGTCATCATATCACCTGATAAATAATCATGTAGGTCTACTTGAAAAAAAAACCGTGTACAAAATTATTGTATAAAATATAAAATAGAGTGAATCATAATAATGAGGCACCTTAACGATATTTTTGTGAAATGATTTTTTTGAAAAATATTGACAAATGCTCAAAAAACTTTTAAAAATATAGGTACGTGTTACTTTTTGTGTTAATAAACAGCACTTAACAGTTTCGTAGCTAATAATAATGCACTTTAGCTTATATGATATATGTTATTTTCAGAAAACTACAGCATTATATACATAGGTAATTATAGATTGCGATTGGATGAAAATGAAAAGCAACATTTTCAACTCACGGATTTCACATTAAAACTTGAAGCCAATGGTAATGTGACGTATGCATATGAAAATCTTTTTGGTGGCGATGGTGAAAAATGTAAGCAATTTCTAATTGTAATAAAATTGAATCAGTGCCATCCTACATAAGGGCGATATTGTATTAACATATAGCTAAGATCTTTACCGACCGAACTCTGTGGGTTCGAGCGTATGCTGCTCGGCCCACTGCACATGGTGGTTGCGAGTTCGACTCCCGCCGGGGCAAATTTTGCGAATGGCCTTTTCGTGATTTGCCCTGCTTTGGATCGCCCCAGTCAATTGTACGGTACCCATATTACAGTCATTGCTTAATTTGGGACCTCGTACTCGTACTCGATTAATGTTTTCCATTGTGCGGTAATAAGCGACGCCAAAAAAAAAAGGAGGAAAAAACAAATGAATGACTGTTTTCAAAATTCAAATCCTACCAGCTAAATGAAATTATAAATTTTAATTTAGAATTCTTAACCAAAGAGGAGATATTTCAGATCAAAGTGATCAGTACGACAAAACGCTAATTTCATACGTAAGGACCTAATATAAAGTCTTATTCTGCATAGCACCTTAGTAGATGGTAAAGGCGATATAATCTACCACAAGAATAAATATGTGATAGGTTTATTTTTATTAGATGACCTTTGATTAAATCACTGGCTACCAAACAGCTGTTCCAACCAACAAAAATATTAATACCACCATAATCCCCACAGATATAGATAATCCCTATCCATATTATGTTAAGACTTATAAATAAACTTTGTTTAAACTTTCAGCTGAAGAATTTAAAGAACATTTCTCAAAAGACAATTGGAAGATACTGGACCAAACCCTCGGCGAGGCTACAATGAGTGCTTTCCAAGATCTGTATATGAAGAACTGTAATGAGTACATGAACTTAAACGATATTGAACACATCTTTTATTATTATGAATAAAAATTGAGAACAATTTAACCGATCTTTTTTTGATCCTCGACAATGGGGAAAATCCATGTTCCATACAAACAAATTCAAACCTCAAACCTAAATGAAATTTATTTCAGATTTAAGAGTAAAGCGGGTATAATAATGTGTACAATATCACCATCGCTGAATTCGATAGCAAACGTTATTTTACAAATGGTAGTCTTAAAAAAACTAAAATAACCGACTTCAAAACATTTGGAGTCGGTGCCAATTCAAGTAAGTAGGGGTTGGTATGGGGGGTCTAATAAGTTGTCCTTACGTAGTGTAAAGATACAGATAGATAAGTGACACGCACACTCCAAGTAAAATAAATTATATTGTAAGGCAAACAAAGATATTTTCAAAACTAGTTTCTGCCCGCGACTTCGTCCGCGTAGACTTGGGTAAAGTATTCTATGTGTTAATCCAGGTTATAAACTATCTGTGTTCCAAATTTCATCCAAAACCGTTCAGTAGTTTTTGCGTGAAAGAGTAACAAACATACATCCACACTCACAAACTTTCACATTTGCAAACAAAGATATTTTCAAAATCAGTCTACAACGGACGGAGAAGTCGGTGAACATACATTTAAAATAACATACAGAGGCACACAGAATGGAATATAATTATTTTAAAATATGAGTAGATTTAGTCTTTGAGTGCAGGTTATCTCATCAATAGTAGTGCTGATAGCTCAGCCCTGGAGTGGGATGATTAGAATGGGGATTGAAACCGGAACCTTTCGTACACGAGGACGACCCCTACGTCTAGGCTTTTTGATCGTTATACTGAAAAACCATTGCCAGTTCGGATTTTATTTTATAAATGTCGACAACAGCGCCGCCTTTCAGTTCCCACTATAACTAAGAATCATCCAGGTGACCTCATAAGTACGAAAAATTAAATCAATATCGATCAAGTCATTTAGGAGGACAATAATTACAGTGTTATGTTATTATGTTTACACCTACAAGGGTCCATAGCATTTGATATTTGGTATTAATTTCAACTTGATAACTCTACCCGTTTCTGAGAAAAAAGGTCTTGACAGACAGACAGACGGACAACAAAGTGATCCTATAAGGGTTCCGGTTTTTCCTTGTAAGGTCCGGAACCCTAAAAAGAAAAAAATATAAAACCGTGTGTATTATAATATTAACAGGTTTATCTGCTTCAACAACTACCAGCCATATATATATTCGGTGATAAAATTAATTTTAAAGTTGTTTCCCTTTGTGCTTTCATCGAAATGTTCTCAGTGCGCTTATTAATTCTAATTACATTTTCGGTTCAAACTGTATTGAGTAAGTTTTACTGTATTTCAACTTCATTCTATATGTATCGACTAAGTTGTGTTTAAACACGGTTCGGGAAGCACCTGACAATTTTCAAGTAATTTAATAGTCTATTTGCATCATAAAAATCAACACGAATATATTTTGCCAGCAGATTCAATTTAGTGGTAGCCAAATCCTTTAATTCTCTATCGCCTTCTTTTTGTGATAGCCAAGTTAGTGAATATTGGAAACAAGGGGGGCACTGATCTTTATGATTTATTATGACTTCATATGCGAATCTTATTTTAACAAATGATTATCACTTGAAATAAAACTATTTTTACGGATTATATCGCGTTTATTTCAATGTGTAGTATTCGCGTAAATATAAGAAATCAATATAATTATCACTTAGCAAACGGTGCTTCCAAAAAGTATTAGGCATAGCAGCTTTGCAAGTTCAGCAGTAAATGGAAGATCTTCCATCAAAACGAATTTGATGCCGGCGGAACCAGCTGCTATGCCCTGATTATTGCTGTCGGAATTTTTTATTCAAAAGTCACTTTCCTGGTTAACTTTAATACCATGATTCAGGCTCCTATAAAGACTTCGAATATTGTATTCAGCGCCATATATCGTTGGCGTGGTAAAAGTTAACTTACACGTAGAGAGATTTGAGGTCACTATACAAGTGGAAATTACCCTTAGGTATACGTGCTAAATGCAGAAACTATGCTCCATCGCTAGGCCAGTTGGTGGATTTTATCCCGAATCCTTCTCATAGCGAAATAAGGATCATACACGTGTTTCAAACAAACTTCAATGAATAATTCCAGGCCTCAAGAAAATAGTATGTGACCTTGAAGACGAAGCATGTTTGACAAAAGCAGGTCCACGAGAATATAACGATCTTATAACTGGTATAACAAGTGGCATAAGTTCGGATCCGTTACATCTTGATGTCATCGAAACCAACCTGCCTACGATTAAATATACTTTACATAACGCTACGTTGATTGGAATGAAAGATTGTATTGTTAAACGATCGAAGTAAGTAAATGAACAGCTAAACAATCGGTAAATAATTTGATGTGTGACTTCATCCGCTCGATTGTCAAACTTAGCCTCAAAATTGTTTTTAATAATGTTAATAATAATAACAAAGCATTTATGAATAGTCAGAATCTACCACCGGTTCGAAAAGTTGTTTCCACTAAAGAAAATCCGGCAAGAAACTCATTGGTTACTCTTTTCAATGAATAAAATATGGTGTACATTCCCGGGAACAGCAACAGAATGTGAGCAGGCAACACCATTGTCAGTAAATAAATAAATTTTAATCAAATCTTACTCAGATTTAGATATTTAAATTCGAAGATAGTTTAGCGAGTTAACCAAAATAAAAATAATAATAAATAAAACAGGCGTTGATAAGAAAATAATTGTTTTGTTGTGATGCCTTCCATACTAAAATAATAAAAATCCGCTAGATTGTCCACCATGTTCACAAATTATACCTAGTCAATACCGTGGCTTTGCTTTCCCAAGCGCGCACTGATCTTTCCGCGTTTGATAAGGTCACTCTATTGATTGCTCTCTAATAATTTGCTGATGGTTATTTTTACATTAGAAAATGTTATATTTAATACATGTTTTATAAATTTCAGAATCTTTAAAACAGAGTTGAAATACATTTATCATATAGCTTGCCCCCATCTCAGTATTAAAGCAGATTACGAGGCGAGTGGCAAATTGAACGACAAAACCATGGAGGGTAAAGGCACATTTACAGCATCACACGGTAAGTTGGACTAAGCCGTTATACTTCCATCAGAAATATCTATGTCCACACCGGACGACAGCCCCACCTAGCTAAGAGTATTTTATACAAGCGTTTCTACAATTTGTAACGCAAAATTATATGGAAACTAGCTGAGCCCGCGACTTCGCCCGCGTGGAATTTAACTTAACAATAAAGCCCGGTCCCGCGTTCTGAGCCCGCGCGAAAGGACCCATTTTTTTAATTTTGTTTTTCTAAAATAAAAGTAGCCTCAGTTACTGCTTATAACATCAGCTATCTAACAGTGAAAGTCCCGTCAAAATCGGTCCAGCCGTTTTGGAGATACTCTTTGATTTCAAGTGTTTTAATTTTTTTACGCGGAACCCTAATTGATTTTCTAAAATTAAAGTAGCCTAAGTTACCCGCTATAAGATCAGCTATCTGCCAGTGAAAGTCCCGTCGAAATCGGTCTAGCCGTTTCGGAGATTACCCGGAACAAACACACAGACAGACAGACAGACAGACAGACAGACAGACAGACAGACAGACAGACAGACAGACAAAAAATTTTTTATTCGCTTTTTTGCTATAGGTATCGTATGTACTTTCATATGCATTTATTGAAAAGGTGTTATTTTGATATTACAAACAGACACTCCAATTTTATTTATTTGTATAGATTACATTAGCAGTTCATAACTAGGTCACATAACTTATATCATTCCCATACATTTCAGCTTAACGATTTGTAGAGAGATGCTTGTAGTTTGTCCTCTTTGCTAAAGGAGCTGTTATTGATAAATCGATCTCAAGTCTGAGAGCAGTCTTTAGTACGCTTTTTTCATGTACTATTTTGTACTGATATACATATATAGAGATATATAAACATAAGAATGAAATTTCCAAGATCGCTCTCGGACTGGTGATTGACTTATTAATTCGGCCCTTAATATCAGGTTGAACTACAACTTTTAAATTCAAAGCAGCCTGAGACCGTCCGGTCAGAACGGCGCAAACTTTCATCATGATTGTACACATGTTCACGTGTTCACAGGCTCGTTGTTTTAGTTGTTTATTACCTGGTTCTATGTTTCAGAAAATTACGACATAACCTACTTAGGACATTACGTAAGGGCGATAGACGAGAACAAAAAACTGCACGTTCTACTCACGGATTTCACATTAGATCTTGAGGCCAAAGGAAAAGTGACCTATGATTACAAGAATCTTTTCGGTGGCGATGTTAAGAAATGTAAGAAGAAAATATGTGATTTAAAAGATATGTATAAGTGCCAATTCCGCTGATTCATAAACAGGACTAGTATTTTGTATGATGGCGATGCATATTTTAGCTGTTTAAAATGTAGTTTAGTTGTAGCAAACAGAATTAGTACGGTTATGGAGTACCTCACTTTGGCTCTAAGCGCCAATATTATTTTTTAATAATTTACTCTTATAAGCAATTAATGTCTCTATCCTCTGTCTTTGACAAAAGTTTATGTCATCCGTGACCTGTGTTTGTTACTTATGCACATAATGATTTCACTTATTTTGAAAGGTAACAGATATCTAAGTAGGCCTCCATTTTGGTTTTTCAAAGTGAACAATCTCATTTTTGTTTTCTATTTGGTATTAAATGTGTTTGCTGCTTGACACTGGCAAAATTCCTATTAATCTGAGTGGGCCATATTTTTAGAGAAAGAAGATGAACTGTTTTTATTATTTGGCTATATTACCGGCCTATTCAATCAAGCAGTGATAGCCGATTGGTTGGAGCACGCGTCTTGCGGGCACCAGGTCTTGGGTTCAAACCCCGGCTCGCACCTCTGGATTTTTCGAAATCTATGTGCGATTCATAATTTCTATAATGATTATCACTTGCTTACGGTGAAGGAAAACATCGTGAGGAAACCTGCATGTCTTAGAAGATCTAGCCAATTTTCGAAAGACATGTGAAATCCGCCAGCCCGCACTGGGCCAGCGTGGTGGATTATGGCCTGGATCCCCCTCATGTTGAGGGGAGGCCCGTGCCCAGGAGTGGGACGTCAAAAAGGGCTAAATTATTATTATTATTATTACCGGCCTATTCTTATCTCTAGTTTTATAACTGAAAAATGACAGTTGTTTTCATTGTAGCTTAGTTCTAAAACAGATACACAATTACAAATATTATTTTTATCTTGCCTTTACTTACTTGCTAAACAATGTTAAATAATATATTTTCAGCTGAAGAGTTTCATCGGCATTTCTCAAAAGAAAACTGGAAGACCGTTGATAAAATCCTCGGGGACGCTACGATGTATGTTTTTCAACTTAAAATTATAGAGAATTCTAACAAGTACTTTGAATTAGAACCCGTCGAAAATATATTTTATATCCATGAATAAAACTTAGTAAGATCATGCGTTTATTATTTGCTTTCCAAAATAGTACTTATTTTCAGAAACACGATTAACGAAAGATAATATACACCGATTATAACCTAATGAGGACTTTGTTGTGGGAAGCGGAAAAGCGATGAGGTCATAAATGTTTAAAACAAGAAAATCTAAATAATTACCAAGTGAATTGCGCGCGGATTGCATTATTTTGTTTTATTTATCTGAATTTTCAATTAGTGTTTACCTACTGCCTGCTCGTGCAGTAGTGATAGTGATGATTTGATGATGCCGCCAGAATCAAAATAAACTGGCCAAGCGGTCATTAAGAACCTCTTGCCCGAAAATACCAGAAATATAACAAGTTAAATTTTAATATGAAATTAAATTAAAGAATGTATCCTACATATATTATAAATGTGAAAGTTTGTGAATGTATGTATGTATGTATGTTTGTTACTCCTTCACGCAAAAACTACTGAACAGATTTCGGTGAAATTTGGAACACAGATAGTTTATAACCGGGATTAACATATAGGATACTTTTTATCCCGATAATCCCGAAATTTTTGTTACGTTAAATACTACGCGGACGAAGTCGGGGGGCACAGCTAGTCTTTTATATAAGTAGCTCGCATATATAATACGTATTCTAATATAAACCACAATGTATTTATTTTAAGACCCAAGGTCTGTTTCTCCTCGGTGAACAATGTACCATTGTTTCATGCTAAGTAATTAGGCAAATATGGCCGCCAAAATGGTGGTATTGAAATGTTAATACAATCTAATTAATGTTCACCAACTGCTTAAATGAACACCGATTGGTAGCTATAGGATATTTTGCTCTAGATATATTATCTAGATATATATTATGGCTGTTAGTTGTAAAACAAAACTAAAGTTTTCCGATATACTTGCCACCGATCACTTCAGATAGTTTTGTAAGTATATGGTATACTTTGATAGACGCTTTTAGAGTTCCGTAGTACTGATGAGAAAGCCTTTTTGAAGTTTTAATTGTATGATTTACTATACCTACTGCGGAGTTCTTTGCCGCTGGATTCACGACCGCCTGACGTCAGCGTTTACATGCCGTCGACGTCGGCTTTAGTGCCTCACCTGCCGCACCGCTGCCACCCTACATTCTGCCCACACGATAATGGAAGGCGATGATGTTACATCGGACAAAATAAAAAACAGCTCGTGGAATTTTAATTTAAAAAAAAGTGTATCCAATTGAAGAGCTAGAGAAATAAAACTGGCCAAGTGCGTTTCATGCCACGCTTAATGTACGGTTCCGCAGCAATTTAAATAACGAAATGGTATTTTGGTTACTTAGTTTTATCGATTATAATAAAAAATATAAGCAGTGAAGTAATAAATTACGTAACTAAACTTTTATTAAATCTTAGGAGTAAAAAATTACGCAAACGGAATTTCTGATAGTAAAACGTTGTATGGAAACAACAGTCCATTTGAAAATATCTTGTCAACGGTGCCCAACATTATGGGGTAACTAAAAAAATAATATCCCCTCCTTGCACGATCGGGGAGGCACCTCAAAAAGGTAAATTTTTCTACATTTTACATTTTTGAAAGTGAGATCTATTCTTAAAGTATATATGTACCTGTACCATATTTCGTCACCTTCCGACAAAAACTGTAGAAGTTATGGTACTGTGTCAGACTGGGACGCATAGACGGACAGACTGGATGATCTTATACAGGTTCCTCGTAGGGACTATGGAACCCTAAAAATGACATTTTAAGTTGATATTTGAATATGATGGTTTTTAATAAAAAATTGTTACCGTCTCCAGGGTAATTGAAAATCTTATGAATGACAAGTTGAGGTTACCGACTATTGAGTTACCATGGTAGGTTGAAGCATAGAGACCCATTGTTAACCGACCTCCAAAAAGGAGGTGGTTCTATGTTCGTCTGTATGCCTTTTTTGCATGGAACGGTCACGACGAAAAAGAAAGAACCAGACCAAGGGATACTTTCCAATTATTATAATCTGATTTAGATCTCTGGGAGCAAAAAAATAATTAATATTCGTGTATTATTAATATGTATCGACCTCGACTATTTAAATAATATAAAAAATCATCCGCTTTCATAAATGATTCATTACATCTCGCTTTTAAGAACGGCATGGCGAGAAAAATACCAGCATTAGAACCGGGGAGAAACTTATTAGACCTGATCTTCTATTGAGCTCCCAGGCTAATTCCCCGTACCCCTATAACTCATCTATGTTCGCCATCTCGTAAATCTAAACTTTTACTTGTACTGCTATAAGGCTCATATTAATAAATCGATCTCAAATCTGAGAGCGGTCTTGAGTACGCTTTTGACGTGTCATTATTTCCTGGTATGACATAAGAATGACCTTTCCAAGATCGCTCTCAGACTTAAGATTGATTTATTAATACGGGCATAATTATTGTCGTGGTAAGTAGACTCGCCAGGCAAGATTCGGAAAAAAATTCTAACGCCACTTTAATGTCAAAGAGAGTGTCGCTTCAGACGTCTTTCATAATGTTTATTCGTTATTTTGATTTTTATTTCGCTTCACACTGGCCAAACTCTCCAGTGCATACCGTGTATTGACCTCACTTGACATTGGCAGAATTGTCCAAAAGGGCAGAGCCATATAAAAAAAATAAAAAAATAAAATAAAAAAAAAAAGATTATTGTTCGTAAAATTCTTGTTATTAGTTTAGTTTTATTTTCGCTTTGTTAACTCGAATACCGGTATTTTTTTCGATAACATTAAATGTTTCCTGTATTGTGCTGCGAATTGGAAAAATTACAAAATCTTGATACAAACCATTGTATCTATACACCAGTAGTGGAGGTGGTAGGAGATGAACCCACAAGGCCACAACACACTTATTAGGGTATTATGGAGGATGGTATATAGATAAATTGTCCTAATATACTACACATGATTAAATCTAATTATCTATAGGTATCGAATTTGTCATAAAATTTATATTTCAACGAGTCTTTAATTTACGCGTTTTGACAGCGAACGGGTTAAGAAACCCAAACATCTATAAACACAGATGTGTTTGCCAGCCTATTGTATGCCATCGGTACATATAGTTACGCACAGTTCAATTATTTTTATATACTTCACGTGATTTCACGAAGGTTGACAGACATTCCTTGTCACAACGCTCGAAATGTTCGTGCTAAATATTTTATTTGTTATTTTCTACGCTGCTGGCACTTATGGTAAGTGAATAAGTATTATTTGTTTGATTGAAGTCATCTGAGATACTATGCAATTTTATTTTACTATTTCTTTAATTGTAATTTAATTGTATTATGCGGGCTACCAGGTCTCGGGTTCAAACCCCGGCTCGAACCTCTGGATTTTTCGAAATCTATGTGCGAATCATATATTCGTATGATTATCACTTGCTTACGGTGAAGGAAAACATCGTGAGGAAACCTGCATGTCTTAGAAGATTTAACAAATTTTCGAAAGATATGTGAAATCCGTCCGCCAACCCGCACTGGGCCAGCGTGGTGGATTATGGCCTGAATCCCCCTCGTGTTGAGGGGAGGCTCGTGCACAGGAGTGGGACGTCAAAAAGGTCTAAAATTATCGTTATTATTATTTATTTAATATCGTTGGCTGCTGTTCGCAAATTCGGTTCACAGAGTATCCTAGACCATTGGATTTACCAGAAAAGTTGTGACAAATATTCTAAGATTTGAAATCTGAAAATTTGATAGTCTCGGATAAAACTATATAGACTGCAGGGTGAGCGAGCTGTAGTAGCCTGCGTGGCACTGGAATCCTTGTATGAGCGTGTCTGCAGCTGTTGATCATCGAATGTAGGGCGGTGATGTGATGTCCGTGCTTGACTTATTTTCTTCAGAGGCTTGATTCTTTGTCGTGGGTCACCAGTTTGGCGGAATAGGGAAGATCTTCCAGGCAGGCGAGCATGCCTGGTGGGGCGGCCCTTATGCTCAGCTTGTGGTTTTTTTTTTTGATCTGTACTAAGTGTTGTTGGCCAGACAACTTCACCCGGACAGAGGGCGAACGCAAGTGCGCTCCAGCCAGAGGGGCAGGGTGGCAGCTAGCTCACAAGGGCGCCACAAGGGGCACGACCTCGGCTTGGGCCGCTGCCAAGAGAGGTGGCGAGGGTAAAACTACCACCGGATCGGAACGCAACTCCGCTTGTGGCCGTCGAGGTCGTGTATATATAGTCATGATGGTGGCGAATCTTAATATCGTGATTCAGTTTTCGATGAAAAATCCGTACATTGTATTGAAGCGTCGCATTCAGCGTCATCTATCCGTTCTGTCGGCGTCTTGAATGCGATATCATCACAGTATATCTTCACTGGGCATCTATACCTATATGAACTATCGTACGTATATGTTCTTTGATTATTAATTTCGGACTTGTGTATAATCACCAACTTATTTCCAGGTCTCAACAAAACAGTATGCGACTTAGATGACGAAGTTTGTTTGTCGAAAGCAGGACCTCAGGCATATTTCAACGCTATAACTGGCAAACTAAGCGGTGTCTGTTCCGATCCCCTAAACATCGACATCATTGAAACCAACCTGCCTATGATCAAATACACGTTACATAATGCCAAACTCACTGGCCTGAAAGACTGTATCCTAGACAGGGTGAAGTAAGTGCCACACGAATCTGTGAACTCTCCAAGGTACACTTTAGGGTAACCGTCGCTTAGGCCGGGTGGGCTGGCTGGGCTAACTGGGCTCGCTTCGACCAATGGGATCGCTTTATGTTCCTCAGCTCGGTGGTAGAGCTCGGTCACATAAATTTGGCGTAAAATATTTTTCATAGCTGCTTTTCGAACGATGAGTGCCAGTCTTTATCCCACTCTACTTCAGATTGGCAACGTGCGAGCAATCCCATTGGTATTGCAAGCATTTATACGCAGTAACTGCTTAATATCAGGCGATTCCTACGCTTGTTTGTCGACTTTGTAATATAAAAAATACGAGACGCGTAGGTATGAGGAGCGTTGCGGCGGATTGTATAAAAACTTTATCCTGCTTTCTAGGCAGCTTTACTTTCACTGTGCCGAAGTCCAAGAAATTGCCTATGTCCGGCAGTGAAAGTTACATAATGATTGAATATTTTTCAGACTCTTCAGCAATAATTTAACTCATATCTATCATGTAGCATGCCCTCATCTCACTACAGAAGGTGAATACGAAGCGTGCGGTAAATTGAACGAAATACCTATGGAGGGTAAGGGCACGTTTAAAGCAACGCACGGTAAGTTTGACAGAAGTTAAGTTTTTATAACCTCACATTGTGTCTCAAGTCATGTTTGAACATACATACTTGCATCGAATATTATACGAACACATTAATTACTAATGATCGCAATAAATTCCGTTCAAAATGAAAATAATTATGTTGATTATTAAGTAGACTATTTTCCGGAATCGATGTCTTAAAGAAATACAATGGGATTAGTCCCGCCACTCACTCCCACCACTGGTACTGCTCTAAACGAGGATCGACAATGGTGACCCATGATGGAGTCATACCTACTTGAAATCGTAACAAAATAATTCAGAAACGTTGAAGAAACCTTCAGATTTTACTAATTATTTATATACCTTATTTTTCAGATGATTACAACCTAACCTATTTCGGTCATTACGAAACCATGGTTGATGATAATAATAAAAAGCATATTCAACTCACGAAATTTAGATTAAAATTTGAATCTACAGGAAAGGTGTCGTATAGATACGATAATCTTTTCAATGGAGATGTTAGTAAATGTAAGTTTTTTTTTTCAAGTTTAATGTTACAATTACAAATTACTTGATCTATACAAATAAATAAAATTGGAGTGTCTGTTTGTAATATAAAAATAACATCTTTTCAATAAATGCATATGAAAGTAGGTACATACGACACCGATAACAAAAACGCGTCTGTCTGTGTGTTTGTTCCGGGTAATCTCCGAAACGGCTGGACCGATTTTGACGGGACTTTCACTGGCAGATAGCTGATGTTTTAAGGAGTAACTTAGGCTACTTTAATTTTAGGAAAACAATTAGGGCTCCGCGTAAAAAAATTAAAACATATTGATTTCTTATATTTACGCGAATACTACACATTGAAATAAAACTATACTACGACACTGTGAGCACTTTCTGCGTGGATCGGACCGCAAACAACAACTTAATATGAGGGTACCCAGTTACTAACTATGACATCAGGACGTCTAACACCTCAGTCCCCCCGTGACCATGGCTGCTGTAAAGCAGCCGAAACGTCGGGAACATAAAAAGTAAAAATAAACGCGATATAATCCGTAAAAATAGTTTTATTTCAAAATTAAAACACATGAAATCAAAGAGTATCTCCGAAACGGCTGGACCGATTTTGACGGGACTTTCACTGGTAGATAGCTGTTGTAATAAGCAGTAACTTATGCTACTTTTATTTTAGAAAAACAAAATTTAAAAAACGGGGCCCGTCGCGCGGGCTCAGAACGCAAGAGCGGCTTTTTTGTTATGTTAAATTCCACGCGGACGAAGTCGCGGGCTCGGCTAGTTTAAGTCAAATAACCTTTAAACCGGTTCTTGATTGGTTTTATTTAAAAAATAAGGTTTTTTTTATTTGGTAAGCAAAAATAATTGTATAAATAAACATTTAAGTTAACTGACAACGTCATTTGTTAAAAAGAAGTGCTCCCGATATAAAGGCAGTTTTATTCCATGGCAACTTTATTCCATGTTTTTTGCTTATACTCAATTTATATTTGTATAATAAATAATTCAGAAAAAACATATTATCGGTACTTAAACATTTTGACAAATAATATCTTAAGGCTCGTGTACACTGACGCATTATTTATATCGATTTATGTAACCTCTATTTAAAGACAACTCAAAACAAAAGACAACAGCGTAAATTAATACAAGTATTTCGTCAGTATGAACAAGATAAGTGTAAGGGTTCAAAGAATTTTGCATTACTCATACTCTGAAAGTAGGTCTGAAGTTGCATGAGGAGCGGGTTGAAAGTAATACTTTTCCGGCCCGGGAGAATCGCTTTCAACTGACAGATGTCAAATTATAAAAAAAAAAACTAGTTCCATTTTCACATTTCTATGGAACCATGTTCAAACTATTTCTACAGTCACTCAATTACAGCACGATGTAAAATTGAAATAACATAAAGTTAAGTATTAATTAAAGAATATATATTTTTAAATGACCTAACTATAATTTAGTTTCAACAATTTCTTTAAAATAACATAGATTTGGGCAAAATGTTTAAAGATGAAAATGAAAAATAATGGCTAAATAATGAAGTTGGCCGGCCAACGAAAAAAAAAACAAAATAGGCGGCAACCCGAACTTTTTTTTTTCGAGATGTGGAGTATTCTCTTATTATATTGTTCATACTTCCTTGGATTATTTCGTTACCCAATTCCTGTTTTTATTTTTACTTTCCTTGTATTCGTAATGAAAAGCACAGTGTTTACCTCGAGTGAATGACTTATTTTGTCCCTCGAACTATTAGCGCCCTCGCTACGCTCGGGCGCCAAACCCCGTCTCGGGAAAGATAAGTCACTTTCACCACTCGTGTAACAATGTACTATTAATGTGCTAAATATATTTACATTTTCTTTAAGCTAATGAATTTCATCAGCATTTTGCAAAAGAAAATTGGAAGACGGTGGACAAAATGCTCGGGGAAGCTACGATGAATGTGTTCCAGCTCAAAGTGGCGGAGAATAGTAATAAGTACTTGGAATTAGAGCCCGTTGAAAACGTATTCTGTATTTATGAATAAATCTTGAAATCCGATTTTGTGTCTTATTTTGAAACTGGGACTAAATGAGTTATGAAAAAATCCATAATATACTATATACGATGTTATGTGACATAATCTTGTTAATCTAAAGGTTATTTGGAAGAGATTGCAGCGAAGGCTGACCGCCCAATGTACACTACGGCTAGATTGCATATTATTGCCTATATTATGATAGGTATACAAATATATAAATAATAATAATAATTTTGCCCTTATCAAGTGCCACTCCTAGGCACGGGCCTCGCTTCAATACGGGGAGGATTCAGGCAATTATCTATCACGTTGGCCCCCTACGGGTTGGCGGATTTCACACTTCTTTCGAAAATTGGTTAGATTTCTAAGACATGCAGGTTGACAGTAATCAAGTGATAATCATATAAGTAGTGATAATGATTTCCACATTTTCGAAAAACCCAGAGCTGCGAGCAGGGCTTTGAACCCAGAACCTTGTGCCCGCAAGACGCGTGCTTTTTCCATGGACGTTGCTCAATCTTTGTAGAAACTATTAATGGATATCGACTTATTTCAATTAATCATCAACGACGAAGTTTTCTGACTTTGTTAATTAACTATTATGATTTATAATATACGAAAACATCGTGAGACAAATCATATTCCCAACAGTACAGTTATCAGTTTATTACCTGCAATTGACCCCTGCACTTGTTGTGTTATAATGAACTCAATATCAGTACATAGGTAGGTTGTTTATTGTATGTATATTCCATTAACTTTTTTACTGTTATAAAAGGTGTTTAATTTTAATAGTCAGAAATAATACGGGAGCATAAGAATGAAGAGGTATAGAACAATTATCGAAACAGGAAATAGGTTCAACAATTTCCGTGAATTCAAAAAATAATGAAATACTTATCTTTATCACTAGGTACGCAATTTTTTTTACATAATGAACCTTGTATTTTTAGAAGTCCTTGTAAGGCCCGTATAATACATTGATCTCGAGACTGAGTGGGGGTTTTCCGATGTCATTCTTATGTCATACTAGTACAAAATGTCATGTCAAAGTGTAGGTACGTACCTAAGATAGCCCTCAGACTTGAGATAGACTTATAAATGCGGCCCTAAATTGCAATTCCCACCAGTCATATCAAATGAGACATTGACTTTGAACCTATATAAAAATAAAACCGGCTGTACAAGCAAGTATGCAAAACTGAAACAAGTCCAGCTTTTCTCTATTTTATTTTTATGAATCACGTTCGATTTTATCAATATATAATAAAAAACAAAGTCGCTTCCCGCTGTATGTATGTCCCTATGTATGCTTAGATCTTTAAAACTACGCAACGGATTTTGATCCGGTTTTTTTAATAGATAGAGTGATTCAAGAGAAAGGTTTTTATGTATAATACTAGCATAATATAATAGAGAAACACTCATAAAAATATCCGTGCGAAGCCGGGGCGGGTCGCTAGTGTTCAATAAATTAAAACAATGTACCTACTAGTCTTAAATTATAATCAAGAATTCGGTACTTAAATATTACCTATATGTACATGATACAGGGCGCTTTTGATATATTTTAGACCTTTACTAATAAAGTGGTCAATTAAATAATATAATAATCCCGACAATAGCAGTTAACTGCGGCCGAGTTTTTAGTCTATAGGAGCATTTTAAATACAAAGCAACTTAATCAGTAATGGGAAATCATAGGAAAATATTTTTCTATCATTTTTTTAGCTGATTAATAATTCAGTTATTCATGAATCAACGTTCTGTTTTTTTATTTACTGGACCTACTGTATTTTAAATTTAATAATTATTTAAATTTCATTAATTATTGGATATATTTATGTCATAAATGATGTAAGTACGTCACATATCTTAAATAATATGTAGAGTAGGCATTAAATAATGCAGTCAACGATTCTGGAGTCACCCTGTAGGTAGGTACATGTTATCTCTTAAAGTGTTAGTGTGAGAATAATAATTGCTATTTATAAACATTTCAACTTAATGACCCCCCACAGCTTTATCAAAGCCCCCCACTTATTCTCATATTACTCAGGTGTATTATTTATTACGTTAACAGACCTAGCAATACACATTTACTCTTAAGATTCCACGTCAAGATGTTCCCACTGGGGCTAATACTATATTATATAATTATTTTCAATAGCATACAATATACATTAGGTAAGTCCACCTTTCATTTTACTATATGTATTATTTAAATATAAATCTGAAGTAGAATGCCAACAAAATTCATTATAATTACCGACTATGGTTCTGTCTGTTATTTATTTTATAAAAATTTGTTAATTTTTTTATAAAATTAAAATATCTTAATGTATGGATTCTTTGCATAGCAAAGATTGATAACTTCTTGAAAGGGGCCATTTACTCAATAATTTTGAGATATACTGAAACTAATTCCAATTAGTATATTATTACACCCAGAACAGGGCATTTCACAAAAATACCATCCTGTGAAGTGAGCCAAACGGCGTACGCTCGTACCACTACACCAAGCAGTCATCAAATGATCTAATATGGATCGAATAAGAACACTCCAAACAATATTTAGAACTATGTTGTAAACGACACTATTTACTGTACTTTTAAATTTTCAGGTTTAAAAGTAGTGTGTGAAGCTGAAGATTATGAATGCTTCAAAAAGGCAGTGAAAACAAGGGTATATCCTCTGTTCGTAGCAGGTGTATCGGGAATCGTAGAGACATCAGATCCTCTACGAATAGACACTATTACAGCTGATTTACCAAACATGAAGTTTTCATTACAGAATGCTGCTATGACAGGTTTTAAAGATTGTCACTTTGAACAAATGAAGTAAGTATAAATATATTATAAACTAGCTGAGCCCGCGACTTCGTCCGCGTCGAATTTAACTTAACAAAAAAGGCCGCTCCCGCGTTCTGAGCCCACGCGACGGGAACCATTTTTTTTAATTTTGTTTTTCTAAAATAAAAGTAGCATAAGTTACTGCTTATAACAACGGCTATCTACCAGTGCAAGTCCCGTCAAAATCGGTCTAGCCGTTTCGGAGATTACCCGGAACAAAGACACAGACAGACAGACAAAAAATGTTTAAATCACGTTTTTGCTATAGGTGTCGTATGTACTTTCATATGCATTTAGTGAAAAGGTGTTATTTTGATATTGCAAACAGACACTTCAATTTTATTTATTTGTATAGATGTAATATATTGTCAGATTAACACACAAAAACCTAAGCAACTAAGCAATGGACTGGGGGTGAACTCAGTGATACCCAGATCAGGCCAAAATATTAATAAAAATAAATTTCCAAAATTTTCCCCGACGGGAATCGAACCCTACTCGTGCAATCAACCGAGCGGCCTATGCTTAATATTTTCTTCGTTACTATATTGTAATTGTAAATTTTACAGCTAAACCTAAAATTACATTCATAGATTTAGAAAACAAAGCCTTATATGTCCTTAGCTATGGAATTGAACCTGGTCGTTTCAAAAAAGAAACCACTGTCTTTTGTTTTGATAATATTGATTGAAATTTTTATGACTACAATATTATTTTTGTAAAGGTTCAAAGTTCATTTAAACGACACTGATAATATTATTCTTTTGAAATCTTAGTCATTAATTTAATATGCATGACGCATGACGCAAATGAACGTGAGCCAACGTTTGGAATAGTTATATTATACTTAATAACATTGAGTAATATAGGTATGTATACTACATTGAAAACAATATGTTGAAGCCGGAAACTCACTCATCATCACTGTTTATTTAAACGGACATTAAGTACGCAAAAACATTGATCCTAGGCCAGTATTAATAAATCGATCTTAAGTTTTTCTTTACATAACAAGGGCGACTACCAAGCAGCTACCATAGCCCATAGATGTTTGCAATACCAAAGGCATCGCCCGCACGTTTCCGACTTGAGTAAACAAGGGAAGTAGGAAAGAGAGAGAGGATGGGCGGGGTGTCGGGCTTCCGTCTCTCTCACTTGTCGTTCAAAATCATCATCACCTTGCCCTTATCCCACACTAGGTGGGATCGGCGCAGCACGTTCTCTTCTTCCATTCAAGCCTATCATCCGTCATCTCTGCACTCACTCCCTTTTCGCTCATACCCTCTTCCACGCAGTTCATCCACGTCTTTTTAAGACGTCCCCTACCCCGACTACCGCTCACTCTCATACCCATCGTCCTTTTGACCGCATGATCATCCTCTCTTCGCATAACATGTCCAAACCACGCTAATCTTCCGCTCTTTATTTTCTCTGTCACCGGCGCTACTTTCAGGCTTCCCCTTATATACTCATTTCTAATTTTATCCATCCTTGTTACACCACACATCCATCTCAACATTCGCATCTCTGCTACATGCATTCTTCTTTCATCCACCACTTTTGTAGCCCAGCACTCTGATCCATACAATACGACAGGCCTTATAACCGACTTGTAAATTTGTCCCTTAAGTTTAAGGGGCATGAGACCTGTCGCCATTTCATCCAACCAGCATTTATCCTGCTTGCTACTTCCCGGTCAATGTCGCCGTCGCTTTGCAAGATAGAGCCGAGGTATCGTGTCGTTCAAAATGCAAGTATAATATAATTTTCGCTGATTTTCTGCAAGAGGCTAGTACTTCCCCGATCGGGTCCGCCGGAAATGAGCTCCAGTCTGAGAGCGATCTAGGACATCGGGTCGCAAACGCCATGGGCGACGGTTACCACTTACGATGTTTTTTTTTAATGAAAGATAACACAGGTGTATTTTATAGTATATCATCATACTAAGGGTCGGGCAACCACTTGAATAGGTATAAAATAAAACTAATTATGAATATTTTATTTCTCCACAGCATTTCCAGGATGAATGCAAAAGAAACCAACTTCAAATATGAAATATTATGTCCTCTTCTTTCTATACAGTCGGATTATGAAGCGAAAGGTCAGATCAACACGACACCTGTTGAAGGAAAGGGAACTTGCACAATTGAGTACAGTGAGTACCAGAAACTATATTATAGGGAGCTTCAAAAGCATAGAGTATATCTAAAGTGATTCAAGAAGCGACAAATCGGTTGATTTAAAATAAATTTCAATGTAAACCAACCCACACTGGCTTAGCATACCTCACATAAAAAGGAAATTTTCCTAGTATAATAAAATGATAAATATTATAAAGCAGTGATAGCCGATTGGTCAAGCTTGGGTCTTGGTGACACAAGGTATTGGGTTCAATCTGCGGCCGCACATCTGTTTTATTCGAAATCGACGTATGAACCATAATTTCAACATAATGATCACTTGCTTACAGTGAAGGTAACCATCGTGTGGAAACCTGCATGTCTTAGAAAATCTAACCAATTTTCGAAAGACATGTGAAATTCGCCAACCCGCACTGGGAACGTGTGGTGAATTAAGGCCTGAGTCCCCCTCGTATTTTGGTTTATACCCAAAAGTGGGGCGTTAAAAAATGCTCATTTATAATGAAATACCATAGGTCAAAGTGGGCGCGCTACTGTGCATTTTCCTACGGCGCGATGGCTTATTTGCCTATATTAATTTCACAGGTGATTACTTTTTGATAATATCTGGCACCCATGAAAAAGTTAGAAAACAGAATGGTGACTTACACATCAATTTGCTGCATTACGATCTGATGCCCAAACTCATGGGAACAGTGAAATACAATTACGGAAATTTGACGTTTGGAGATAAATCGAAAGGTAAGATGAAATCAATCATAGTTCAAACCCCGGCTCGTACCTCTAGATTTTTCGAAATCTATGTGCGAATCATAATTTCTATAATGATTATCACTTGCTTACGGTGAAGGAAAACATCGTGAGGCTACCTGCGTGTCTTAGAAGATTAACAAATTTTCGAAATACATGTGAAATCCGCCAACCCACACAGGGCCAGCGTGGTGGATTATGGCCTGAATCCCCCTCGTGTTGAGGGGAGGCCCGTGCCCAGGAGTGGGACATCAAAAGAACTAAATTATTATTATTTTAAGATGAAATAATTTTCTTGATAACATGAGCTTGTCTCGAGTGGCATGTTGATTATAGGATCTAGTTCCTGATTGTCGCCTGATGTTAGTTATCATTAAATTCTCAGCTACATTAGGGTACAGTAGCCTGAGTAATAAATATTCAGTTAAGCGTGCTCCTTCCCGCACACAGAGATCATTAATAAGAATTAATGTGACAGCATGCTTTCTCAAGAACGATACGATTAACTTAGATTTACGTGTACCGTCTTTTTCGCTATATACTTTCGCCAAATCTTCAGTTTATCTGGCGATTACCTGTCTACTACTTTTATGTGTTATAGGTAGGCTAAGGTATCATTGCAATGTTTCCATTACAGCTGCTGAATACACAAGAAAATTAGAAGAGAGCACACGAAGCAATGTATTTGATGTCTTTATGAAGAAGTACATGGACAACCTGAAACAATTCCTAAACAATGTTCCCACGAAAGATTTACATTATAAAACCAGTTAATTAATTGTTTTTTTGTTGCACCGGAAATCTTAGAATTATAATAAAATAATCTGATTATAGCGTTAATAAATATTACTTGTCTATTAGTTTTTATTTCTAGTTCCACCATCGACAATTGTATATAACAACATTTGATTGATTATCGAGCGACGTTCAATCGATCGGTGTGGTCTCTCAGTTCCTTGGGTGACCGATATGTGCGTTGTACAAATAACTAGACTAGCGACTCTACATACAAAGTAGTTATAAATCTACTGTGCTCTATCTAGATGTAGGCACTTTTTTCTATGTTGTAGCTATTTTTATTATTGCCTTATTGTATTGTATCGGTCAACGAGGACAAGAGATCAGTAACTGAAGCGTATTGTATACTAGCTGTGCCCGCGACTTCGACCGCGTGGAATTTAATTGACAAAGTTTCATACAAACTTTCATCCCCTATTTTATCCCCTTGGTGATAGAATTAATCAAATTCCTTTCTTAGCGGATGCCTACGTCATAACATCTACCTGCATGCCAAATTTCAGCCCAATCCGTCCAGTGGTTTGGGCTGTGCGTTGATAGATCACTATGTCAGTCAGTCAGTCAGTCAATCAGTCAGTCAGTCACCTCTGGGTTATATATATTTATATTCTGTCTCGTTGTATGCAATAGAGTTAAATGGTATTCTTACTATTTCGTCCTACCGCTTCTGACTACATTTTCTACGGGTTTCAATACAAAAGACCTTGATAACATATTACTACCTTTTTTTTTTTTTTTTTCGTTGGATACCCCTTTATGGGTCCCCTCACGCCTCGGGGGAGACGAGAGGGGTATGTGGGAGTCCTGCACCTGAAGGGCGCAGTATACCCACTAAAAACCAACGGTGTACCACCCTCCGCCATGCAGAGGGGCGCCCCGGGTCCACTGAAATGCTCCGAGACGCCCCGGCGGACGGCCCGGCAATGACTTGCCGGGCCACAGGCGCTAAAGGGGAACGACCTGGTACCACCCCAGTCATCCCCCAGACGGCCGAAATCGTGCAATAGGTAGTGGGTCCCCCGACCCACCACCTGATTTCGGCTAGTGGGGAAGAAGGCGATCGTAACGCCTTCTTCTCCTCCCCACACGTCTGTGCCGGAGCGGATTTGCCAGGGGGTCTTCCTCCCTGGCCCGCTCCGCGGCCTCCTTCCGCGACATCACATCCTCGCAGAAAGAGGTCATCGCCTCCCAGGACCCCTCACTGTCGAGCATAGACAGAACTATACTCGGCAGTGAGAGGTCCCTTCCGACCGCCGCAACCAGAATGCGGCGCTGCTCGACCCACGCAACACACTCTTCCAGTGTGTGCTGCGCGGTGTCTTCCGCCGCGCCGCACTCATGGCACGCGGCGGTGGGCTCCCTCCTGGCTACTCGGTGCAGGTACCGACCAAAACACCCATGTCCCGTCAGCACCTGCACCAGCCTAAACGTCAGGGAGCCCCGAGGCCTCCCCACCCACCGCGTCTCGCCGCCCTGAGTTGGTAGACGGCGGCGAGAACCCGGGCCTCCAACTCCCACGGGGGGCTGCCCGCGAGCACGCAGGCCGCCCCCCTGGATACCGTACGGTACCCCCGGATCACCCTCAGTGCCACCGTCCGCTGCGCCCTGCGCAGCAGACGGACATTGGTGGCACTGAGGGCATCCACCCACACCGGGGCCCCGTACAGGGCCATGCTGCGGACCACCCCCGCATACAGCCGGCGGCAGGTGGTCCCCGGCCCCCCCGAGTTTGGCAGCAGCCTTCCCAGCGCTGCTGCCGCCCCCACGAGCTTGGGGACCAGTCCGTGGAAGTGGTCCCCAAAGCTCCACCGCCCGTCCAGGCGGAGGCCCAGGTACTTCATCTGGGTCCCCACCCGGACCCTCACCCCGCCCACATCAATCGCCGCCCCAGGGGGCGGTCCACCCCGAGGCCCATGGAAAAGAAGGGCCTCGGTCTTCTCCGCCGCCACCCTAAGGCCCAGCGCCTCGATGCGGGCCACCACCAGGGAGGTGCCCACTGTGGCCAGCAGCTGCACCTCCCTCCAACTCCCCCCTCTGGCTACGACTAGGGTGTCATCTGCATAGCAGATGACACGCATCCGTGGCAGGAGGTTGCCACGGAGCACCCAGTCGTAGCCCAGGTCCCACAGGATTGGGCCAAGGACAGAGCCCTGTGGGACCCCACACCCGACCGCCCGCCGGACCACCACCCCTCGCCTGTCGACGTAGGCGACCTTTCTCCCCAGGAGGTATCCCTCCAACAGCCGCCGAAGGTACTGGGGCACTCCGTGGAAGCGGAGCGCCGCCAGTATCGCTTCAAAAGGCAGGCTGTTGAAGGCGTTGGCGATATCCAACGATACCGCCAACACCTTTTCCCCCCGGTTGGTCGCCTCCGTCGACCACGACTTCAGGGCCATCAGGGCGTCCGTCGTGGACCGCCCAGCCCTGAAGCCGAACTGGTGGTCCGATAAATCGGGCCCCTCCTCCGACAGATGCCGGATGAGGCGGGAAGCCACGACTCTCTCCAGAGCCTTTCCCACCTCATCCAGCAACACGATCGGCCGGAAGGCCGACGGGCAGTTAGGCTGCCGACCCTCTTTCGCCAACAGGCACAGGCGGCCTTCCTTCCACGGCTCCGGAAACTGACCTGATGTTAAACATCGGTCAAAAAGTTCCCGGAGCCCCTCGCCCATGTGCGTGAGGGCAATGGCCAGCACCCTGCCAGGTACGCCATCCGGGCCCGGCGCCCTCCGCTTTTTGCGGAGGCGCTCCACCACCTCCTCCATCTCCCCTTCTGTGATTGGGGGGATGGAGGTGTCTTCGGCCTGAGCTTCTCCGACGGGGAGGCGCATGGGCGGTGGGGTGAAGTCCGGGCGATCCGGGAAGAGGGCCTCTACGACGCTGTCCAGCAGGTCTGGATGCATCGTCTCCGTCAAGGGGGGTCCCGCGGCTCGGAATTTGTTCCGAGCCGCTTTGTACGGGCGCCCCCAGGGATCCGCATCCAGACCGGACAGCGTCTCCTCCCAACCCTCCTCCTTCGCCCGAGTGATGGCCAGTTGCAGAGCCAGTTTGGCACCTCTGTACCCCTCATGCAACTGGCCCTCCCTCACCAGGTCCCGGACCGCCCACCGACGGCTGCGCTGGTACTCCCGCCTCGCCGCCGTACATGCTACGCGGAGGCGGGAGATCTCCGTCGACCACCAGTACACCGCCCGCCTCGGCGGACGACGTCGGGTTCGCGGCATAGCCGCATCACAAACCGCCGTGAAGGCGGCACGGAAGCGGGTGGCGGACTCGTCCACCCCCTCCGATCCGGCGACCCGAGCGCACCACGCCTGAACTATGGCCGCCTCCTCCGCCATCTCCCGGTCGAGGCGGCCAATCGCCCACCGAGGGAACGCCTCCCCAACCCGGGGAGAGGAGGACGGCATAGTCTGGGGGGAGGAAGACACCTCGAACCTGATGTAGAGGTGGTCCGAGAGTGTCTCCACCTCTCCCATCACACGCCAGTTGCGCACGCAGCGTGCGACGGCTGGTGTGGCGAACGAGATGTCCACCACTGAGCCGCCATTGTGCCGCACGCACGTGTGCGCCGTCCCAGTGTTAAGGAGGGACAGTCCGGACTCGACTGCCCACTCCTCCACTGCTGCCCCCCGAGGGTCCGTCCGGACCTCCCCCCACACCCTTGACTTGGCGTTGGGGTCGCCCACCACCACAACCGGGAGAGGGGACATCCTCCTCACCACCGGGCCTAGAGCGTCTAAGAATACCTCTAGATCCCGCAGCGGCCTGTTAGGGGAGAAGTAAATACCAATGATGGCATACTCTCCCTATTCGGCCGCCACATACCCGGCTCCCCTCTCCCTCACCACGATAGGGACTCCCTCCGTCCGACCGACGATGGCCACGGAGCCATCCAGATCCCCGGCCCAGTTGGGCCGGGCTGGTACGAAATATGGCTCCGCGGTGACGGCAACGCCAATGCCCCACTCCGCCATGGACTGCAGGAAAAGGTCCTGCGCCCCGGCAGAGTGGTTCAAGTTACCCTGGAGGAAGCTGACATTGTCACACATTAGTGTTCCATGTCAGCCTCCTCCGGCCTTAGACCACCGTCAGTCGTTGGGCCCTTGTCCAAGGGGCCCCCTTGCCCTTCGTGGAGGGGGGTTGCAACTTTTCCCCCCCATTATGTGCTCCGCGGGCCTACCCGCGTGGGAACAGGCGGCACAGTGCATAGCTGCCTTGCACGACGCCGCTCTGTGACCCCCCCTCCCACACCGGTAGCACAAGTTACCCCTGTCGATGGCCGAGGGGCACAGCGGGCGCGTGTGCCCTATGCCCATGCAGCGGAAGCACCGCATGGGCTTCACGTCCAGGGCCAACACCCGCGCCGAGCTCCAACCGACAAGGAAGCGGCCCACCTCCACCAAGGCCTTCGCTGCAGCGACGGGGCACGATATAAATATGCCGCCGTCACCTCCAGAGCCAGTGCGGATTTCTCCAGCCCTTATTTGGGCCGGATCGCAACCCCCCTTCTTGGCCACCTCCGTGACTACCTCCTCCCGTGTGATGGAGTCGTCGAGGCCGACTATGGGTATGTCCGCACGTTTCGTTGGCCTCGCCACCACAGCCACACCTGCCAGCGCCTCTCTGAGCCTTTCCGCCAGCTGGTCCGCCTTCACGCCCCCTTGGGAGCCAGGGATCTCGATGATCCTGGCACTGGTGGCGGTTCTGCGGACCGTCACCGTATCTATTCCTAGCTCCGGGAGAGCAATCTTCTCCCGGGCTGCGGCAAGGGCCCCGGCGTAGCTCTTGCCCTCCTTTTCCGCCTCTGGTTGCAGCGTGACGACTACCGCGGCGGTCTTAGGGGGAGAAAGGTTGACCTTACGGCCCTTCTTCCCCGTATTGGCGGCAGGGGGGCCTTTCGCCTTGGCGGAAGTGGGGACCGCCGCCGGAGGAGAAGGCGAGGACTTCTTCCCCTTCCCCTTCCCTTTACCCTTGCCCTTTCGCGTAACGGTGGACCATTGTCCACCGTCTGCGGCTTGCGGAGGAGTGGCCGTGGCCGGGGCCTGGGTGGGGGGGCAGCCTCCACCCTCGTTTGGACTGTCTGCCGGGGCGCCGCTCGCCCCTGTTTGCCCAACACCGGCGACTTGGGCCTGACCACTACAGGCATCGCAGCAGGCACAACAGTCACCCGCTTGCTCCCCGACGCAAGAGGGGGGCGAACAACCGGAGCCGGCAGTAGCCTCCCCTCCAGACCCTCAAGGCGGGCATTCATCATCTCCCCGAGGGAGATGAGGAGGGAGCACTTCAGCTCCTCAATGGCCCCGGCAAAATCGGGAACCTGGGGGGCACTCGTAGCCTTCGGAGGGGATGGAGCCTTCCTCTCAGAGTAGTCCCGACGGACTGCTCGGACTTCCGCCTTTAGGTCCTCCAGTTCTCTCCGAAGGTTCGTGTTGTCCCTCTTGAGGCGACGAGTCTCCTCGGCGACCGTGCGGTCCGCCAGGCAGTCCACGATGTCCTGCAGAGATTTCGCCGCCTCTTTCAGGTCACGCACACATCCCCCCTGCAGGTGCTTCGACTTCAGGGCCACGTCGAGCACCTTAGCCACCTTCTCACCAGCTCTTGCCCTCATCGTCTCAGCGTCCAGGAACTCCACCTCCTGGGGTCCACTGGACTCTGCGGCCAACTCCTCCGGGACCTTTTCCTTGCGGAAGGCCAGACTCCGCAACTTTCGGTTGAAGTCGCTCTCCTGCTCCTCCTCGCGGAGGCGACTTATCTCCCCTCTAGCTCTGGCCAGCCCGTAGTTGTGGCCTGGAGCACGGGCCTTTCCTCTCTTAGCCGCCGAAACCCTCGCAGACTCGGCAACCTCGGTGTCCGACCCCGAGTCCGACAGCACACTCCGTTTGCGACGCGGGACAAACACTTCCGATCCCGATGACGCAGACATGGCGTCAGAGTTCTCGAGATCCGTCACACTCGCCGAAACTGGCTCACTATCTCTGCGATGATCTGCCTCCAAGGCAGCTCCACCACTCCGAGCTATCGCCCCATCCGGACCAAACGTCCAACGCGGGGCAGAGCTCCCTGCCGCCTCCGACTGCAGCCTAGACGGCTGCATTGTTGGCCCTAAAAAGGGCCCTTTTTAATGTTGTGAGCTAACCGAAGTTAACCCGCAATAACACAACCAGACAAAGATGAATCCGCCAACACAGCAAAAACATCCAACAACAAAACCAACCTGTTACTTTGTTGTTGCACAGTGCACTTTAGCCGAAAACCGGTCTGCCACTCCGTTACGGTGGTCAGAACCGGGTCGTTGCCCAGGGAACGCGACGAGGACGCAAGCACTGTGGGGGGTTCCCCAACATATTACTACCTATGTGGAGAGTAAACAACTTATAAGCCCGCTTGGCGTATTAGTTAGTTTGAACCTAGGCCGTTCGGCTCACTTCACCGGGTGTTTGCAGGTTCGATTCCCGTCTGGGAAAATTTCTGAAATGGTCTTTTCGTAATTTGCCCTGGTCTGGGCGTCTAGGGTAAGGTGGCAAGTGGCTGAAAAAGTTTCCATTACGTGATTCGCGGTGTTAATTCATTCAGTTGACGTTAACTACAAAGTGATTTAAAAACTAAAATGCATTTAATTAATTACGTGTTTTGCAAGGTCCGTTCAATTTTGTATTTATATCAAAACTAGTTTATACCAGGTTCAGTGAACTTACCGTCGTCAATATATACCGACCTTTGCATATTTTTGACACACTACTTTCTCGAAAGTTAAAGAGTTCTGCAATATGCGGAAAGCACTGGTATTGCTGTTCTGTGGTATCATCACAATAAATTCCAGTCCATGTAAGTAACTTTAATTATTATTATTTTATTTTACCTTTTTTATCTTTATTGTAATTAATTCCCTGTTAAAATAGTCGCGAAATAGGACGCGTCTCAGACCCGTAGAGGTAAAAAAAATGGTCTCAAACTGGATACACAAGTATGGCTTTCATTTTTCTTTTTGGGCTGGCGTTTAAAAGGCACCAGTGATAGTGGTGGATATAAGATACGCCTTACATTGCGAGACATAAAGGGATTATTCTTATAATTTGAGGCAATATGAATACGAGATTCTTCCCTGAAAAAGTTTAAAGAGACAATGCAAATAATCTTGCACCCACAGATTTAAACAGGAGAATTGGGATTGGCTTGGTTGAGCCCTATAAAATATTTTTAGGGATCAAAACTAATTCCATTTCAGTATCATAAGCTGGTTGACGACAACCGGCGCTGGTCTCTAATTGGAACTGTTTAGCAATACGATATTCACAGGCGCAACCCGAAACTAATTTATTGGCAACACTGTATATTGACAATGTATTTTTGTGGTGACAGTTACTAATCATGGGCCATGCAAACAGAACGACAATCATTGTATCACCAATATAGCCAGGACGATGTACAAACAGTCAGTAGTCCTTGGTGATCCGTCATTGAACATTCAGAGTTTAGACCCGATGTATCAAGAAGAAATTGTTGGCAACTTCGCGACGATCAAGTACAAATTAGTGAAAACTACCATTGAAGGTTTTGGGCAATGTGAAATTATGAATACTACGTAAGTATTTGAACTATTTGATGTTGTTTAGATATGACCAGTGCAAAATAACTGGCTTAATAATTGAGAAGTACACAATTTTTGGCCACTTCATCCCCATGTCAACCATTTCTAACTTAATGGGGTTTACTTAATGTAGGTACCTCATTAATTGTGGGTTGTTTTTAATTAATTGCAAGTCAAGTATTATAATTGCGCCGTACCTATTTCTTAACTATATCGCATTACATTTTCAGGCTGTATTTAGATAAAAATAGATTCAACTTAGAAATAGTATGCCCATACTTTACTATGGTTGGGGACTACGATATCGACGGAAAAATATTAGGATTGCCCATTCAAGGCAACGGAGATTACAATCTGGAATCCAGTAAGTTCTTATTTCAGCTTATTAATACTTTTTAATCGTTATATATGTATGATGGAACTCAAAAAAGGTTATTGTTAATCAAAGTTCCTTCACTTTTTTCCACTAATGTGGCAATAGTGCTTCCTACGCTTATTACGTTTCAGTTCCTGAGAATTTACACATTTTTTTCCATTAAAAGAGTACCTAACCATTGAGTTTCTGGCCGGTTCTTCTTAGTAGAAGCATCATTCTGAACCGGCGGTGTAAACACAAGTGCTTTGTTGGCCTTATTTAATAATCGGTAGATTTAAATGTTCCCTTAGCCAAAGTAGGTTCCTAAAACGATAGGTTAGAAATACATTTCTTGCATTTTACATCCACAATACGATAATCATAACCACAATATAATCATAATCTTCTTATCAATTAATATATTTTATATTTAATTTCAGAGGATTATTACATGAATGTCGATACCGACATCAAAGTTACTCAACATATTGACGGCAAGAAATACATGTCAATCAAGACATACAAAGTAAAAGCCGAATGCCGTGGAGGAACCCACTTCGATTTAAGAAACTTATTCAACGGGCAAAAGGAATTGGGTACGCTTAATTAAATATGTACTAAAGTAGGCAAACAAGGATACGACCAGCCCGATGGTAAGCAGTTACCTATAATACAGATGCTAGCAATACCAATTGCATTGCTCGCACTTTGCCAACCTAATTGGGGATTGGGATAGAGGAAGGAGATAGGTGAGGGGGGAAGGTTTGCGTTTCCGGTTCTCTCAGTCATCGTACAAAACGCACCTATAATAGAAACTTTACGCTCATTTCCTGGAAGAGGATGGTAGTATCCCGGTCGATCCAGCAGTTGGCTACAGTGTGGCTCTAGCACTGATTAAAGCCGATTAAATTATTATAATTGCATTATTAATTTAAATACCGCACCATACGCACTTAATTTCTTGGTTAAAATGATATTGTACTTGATTAACCTACGTAAAAGTCTATTTTACTCCGACACTTCTGTCAACAGAAAAACGATAGCGTTGATGGGAGTGTCTCGCTCACACTCCAAGTCGCCATGCCTATACATATACCCGTTGTGGACACTCTCGTAGGAACACTCCCACCAGAAGTATTTCACTCGGCTCGCTAGCAGTACCCTAGGTATCTTAGCTTCCTTGTTAGTAGGTATACTTATAAAGTCAAAGTCAAAGCGTTTATTTTGTTTAGGCATACGGGGGGCACTTACAAATTGTTATTTTTACAAATTTGTTTATATCTATAACCGGATCGGAACGCAACCTCGACTGAGAAGATCCGGCAAGAAACTTGGCGGGCTTGTCGTTTTACATTTTGTTATATTTTTTTTTTTTAAATCACCGATTGCTTATACATAATAATTAATAATTACATAGGGTAGTAGATATTAATGTAAATATAATAGCTCCAGTGAGTTGACTTTTGAGATTACTGAGAATAAGTCGATAATGACAACAGACTTGGTACCTTCGCTTGGTCGCTTCGTCGAAGAACTTCGTGGACTTGGTATTGTTTGACGACCGCTTGGCGCAGTGGTTCGGGCGTAGGCCACACGGCTCACAACACATGGTGGTAGCTGGTTCGATTCCCACCGGGGAAAATTTCAAAAGTGGTATTTTCATTTGCCCAGGTCTGGGTATCATTGGGATTACCCAAAGTCCATTGTACGGTACCAGTAGGTACAAGCGTTGATTAGTTTGGGACCATACAGTTGGTTTTTCAATATTGGCTGATTTAAATATTCACATGTACCTCGTTCCGATTTCAGGTGAAAATGTACTCAAAATCATGAACCACAATTGGAAATTAGTAGCCAACGAGCTGCAAGGGCCTGTACTCAACGCAAACATTAAAAAGATGATCAAGAACTTCAACAAATACTTGAAACCCAGGCCGCTTGACACGTTAATACTTGTGAATTAATTTGCTTTGTTCAATCTAACAGTGCTGACCAAAGAATCTGTAATAATTACAAATTCTTTGGTGCTGACATATGATTGTACTCTGCGAATCCCTTGGAAAGCAATTAAATAAATAATTTATACTGTATCTCCTGCATTTCTTTATTGTTTCGTTGTGATCATTACCAAAATATAATGATTGTATGATGAACTTTTTTCTTATAAGGTCAAATTTGAAAATCTATGTTTTTTTATTTATGTCAATTTTATGATCATTATATTTTATTCGAATGTGCGTTCACGCTTACTATGTAACTACTAGGAACTATTAAATATATAAAAAAAACATCTATACAAATAAATAAAATTGGAGTGTCTGTTTCTAATATCAAAATAACTCCTTTTCACTAAGTGCATATCAAAGTACATACGACACCTATAGCAAAAACCCGATTTAAACATTTTTTGTCTGTCTGCCTGTGTGTGTGTTTGTTCAGGGTAATCTCCAAAACGGCTGGACCGATTTTGACGGGACTTTCACTGGAAAATAGCTGATGTTATAAGGAGTAACTTAGGATACTTTAATTTTAGAAAAACAATTAGGGTTCCGCGTAAAAAAATAAAAACACATGAAATCAAAGAGTATCTCCGAAACGGGTGGACCGATTTTGACGGGACTTTTACTGGTAGATAGCTAATGTTATAAGCAACAAACAAAATTTAAAAAATGGGTGCAGTCGCGCGGGCTCAGAACGCGGGAGCGGGCTTTTTTGTTAAGTTAAATTCTACACGGACAAAGTCGCGGGCTCAGCTAGTAAAAAATAAACTTGTGCCAGACCGCCGTCGCTTGGCCAAGTGCTCAGAAGGCTGAAAGCATTGCCACGTTGGAAGGCAATGATAATTCTCTGTGCGAGATATGTGTCAGCCCTCTAGTCTGGCCTTATTTTAATAATGCACGATATATTATATTTTATGGCGCCGTAGTACATGTATGTTTTGCAACTTAAAATTATAGTAGAGAGAGAGTTGTGAGAGAGAATTGTAATAAGTTCTTTGAATTAGAACCCGTAGCAAATATATTTTATATCCATGAATAAAATTTTGTACGCCCATGCGTTTATTATTTACTCTCGATCACAGGACTTCTTTCGAAACAAGATTTGAGGGCAATGAGGACTTTTTCACCAAAAGTGGAAAGTGATAACCTCAATTTAATTTTTAAAAAAGCAAATCTATATTATTACTTTATCTAAATTTTCAATTAGCGTTTACTACCTGCTTGTGTAGTAGTGATAGTTACGATTTCATGATGCCGCCACAGTCAAAAGAAACTGCCCAAGCAGTTATTGAGAACCTTCTTCCCGAAAATACCTGAATTAAAATATAACAAGACATATTTTAATATAAAATTAGATTAAAGAATTTGTCTTTGTCTCGGTAGCGTTCCGATCCGGTTGTGTAAGTTTTTTTTTTATTAAATTGACGATTTGTAAGTAATCCCGTAGGCTTAAATAAAATAAACGCTTTGAATTTGAATAAATGGTAATCACCATCATAACATTACTTAATTGCCTACCCGTTTGTTCATTTGCTTTGTAAATTATTCAGTATTTTTAGGGTTCCGGACCTTACAAGAACAAACCGGAACCCTTATAGGATCACTTTGTTGTCCGTCTGTCTGTCTATCTGTCTGTCAAGACCTTTTTTCTCAGAAACGGGTAGAGTTATCAAGTTGAAATTATTACCAAATATCAAATGCTATGGTCCCTTGTAGGTGTAAATTTTCGCAAATTCACTTATCAATACAAATGAATCAACGCACAGCCCAAACCGCTGGTGTTAGAATCATGAAATTTTGACAGTACCTTATATACCGCAGGTATCCACTAAGAAAGGATTTTGGAAAATTCCACCTCTAAGTGCATAAAATAGGGGGTGAAAGTTTGTATAGGGAAAACAACTTAAATGAACCTAGAGACATGAAATTAAGTATTGAGGCTACTTATTACAAATAAAAATATTAATTTCAGCGTTTTGTAAAATTCCACCCCTAAGTGTGTAAAATAAGGGTTTGTGTTGTAGTTTGTATTCAGTTAGGTTGCAGTTTGTGTTGCGTTCCCGAATTCGTCAAGCATTTTTGGGAACTATTTATTATTAAAATATCTTGTCGGTATCGATATTGGAATCCAGGAATGGAAAACTATCTAAAATCATAATAAAATGTTGTACGGAACCCTCAGGGCGCGAGTTCTACTCGCACTTGTCCGGGTTTTTTTTATAATGCCAGTAGCTTTTGCCGCAGATTAATTGGTGTATTTTTGGATGACGACAACAGCGCAACTTCGCAGTCAACCCGTAGGTGTAATATGTAGGTATCTAGTTGTTTTCAAATTAACATATTCATACTAATTTCCTTGATTCGCATCGGTTGGATTAAAATTGTTTTATTATCTATAAGAGAAAAAAGTTCTCACTGATACAGCTCTCTTTATATTTATATTAATCATATATATATACATATTTACTAATCCTATATACATATATGGAGAGTTTTGAGCATCGTGCTAATATCACTGCGGAAGTAGTTCACTGCTATTCAGTTGTGTTCAGTGAAATTTTGACCATGTATAAGATAATAGATTTATTAGTTCTATTTAGTATTATGTTTTTAGGAAATGGCACATTGGGTAAGTTTTGGCATTTACTAATAGATATTACTTAATAAACACGGAATTTAAATTAATAATAAAAATCATTAATACTCAAAACACTAGTTCCTTTAAACTTTATGTTCTAACATGTACCTAAAACATTTAAAATTGTTTATTGTATAGCAAATCGTCAAAACCAATGGATGCAGCTGACTACCTGAAAGTAAATAACGTATCTCATCGGCATATAAAATGAATAGTCTCTAGTAAGTGAAGTCCTTAATTATTTTTAGGCTTAATTAATATAGGTACATTCTAACCATTGAAATTAATATATTAATAAAAATAATAAAAATGAGAAGTTTGTAACGCTCCTCTTAAAATTGCCATTTTTAGATACGAGTCAATTTGTTACAGTATTTGCTCATATTTGACATTGTTATAACATTATACAACCGAATCGGAACGCAAACTTGACTAAAACTGTAAATAACTATAGTATTTAGGTTACATTCAGAATCATTTAATTTATTTTATTACTAGCTTGACTGGAGGATCTTGTAAGGGTTCCTCGTAAGGACTACGAAACCCTAAAAACCATTAAATATTAATCACGTAACAAACACATATGCTCCGTGTTTTTGTTTCAAAGTTCAATTTAAAACTAGTTTCATGTTCGGTTCGATGCTTTTGAATGTACCATTCCGGTCCATTCCGGTATATATAAAACTAAAATATTGGGCTGAATCATCTTTATTGTGTAGCGCTGATTTAAAGGAGTTGGACACATCTGAGAAACATGTGGAAGCGAAACTTTATACTGCAACTATATATTGAAACTTTATTAATTCTAATGATATTTTCGGTACAAACTGTATTGAGTAAGTTATATTGTATTTCAACTTATTTGTTCTATACGTATTGACTGAACTATGTTTGAACATGGTATTAGTTCCAGCTTCCAGAAGCACCTGACAATTTTTAATATTTCAATTGTCTATTTGTATCATAACAATCAACTCGAACATATTTTGCTAACAGATTCAATTTAAATCCAAATCATTTTAATTCGCTATCGTTTTTTTTTGTGATACCCAAGTTAGTGAAGATTGGAAACATAGAGCCATAAAAAAAATTATGGCTTCATATGCGAATCTCCTTTTCACAAATGATTATCGGTTAGTAAACGGTGATTAGAAAAATTATCAGCAGCCTTGCAAGTTTAGTAGAAAATGGAAGATCTTCCAACCAAACGAATGTTATGCCCGGCGAAGACAGCTGCTATGCGCCAATGATTGTCAATCATTGGCGTCATTGGCATCATATTAATATGAAAAATCATATTATGACCAATGACTCAGGCTTCTATGAACTTCGCATATTGCATTGTGTGTTGCATTCAGCGTCATCTAACGTTTGCGTGCTCAATGTTTACTTACATGTAGCGAGATGTGAGGCCAATATACAAGTGGAACTTGCCAATGGGGGCCCTCATGTGCACGTGCTACATGCAGTAAAAATGCCCCATCGCTAGGCCAGGCGGTGGATTTTATCCCGAATCCTTCTCACAGCGAGATAAGGATCATCCACGTGTTTCAAACAAACCTTAATAAATAATTGCAGGCCTCAAGAAAATAGTTTGTAACCTTGAAGATGAAGCATGTTTAACAAAAGCAGGTCCACGACAATATAACGATCTTATAAATGGTGTGACAAGTGGCATAAGTTCGGATCCGTTGCATCTTGATGTCATCGAAACCAACCTACCTACGATTAAATATACTTTACATAACGCTACGTTGACTGGAATGAAAGATTGTATTGTTAAACGATCGAAGTAAGTAAATGTCAGCTAAATAACCGGTAAACAATTTTATGGGTGACTTCATCCGCTAGATTTTCAAACCTAAACTCGAAATTTATTTTATTTAAGTCTGCCATAAAAGCATTGATGAATTCTCAGAATCTACCACCGGTTCAGAATGCTACTTCCACTGAGACGATCCGGCACGAAACTGCATGGTTAGTCTTTTCAATTTATAAAATATGGTGTACATTCTCGGGAATAGCAACAGAATGTGAGTAGGCAACACGATTGTCACAAAATAAGTAAATAGTAATCAAATCTTACTCAGATTCAGGCATTTAAATTAGAAGCTAGTTGAGTGAGGTGAGCATAACTACTCACACTTTACATCAATTTAAATGGTTACAAACCAAAATAATAATAATCATAAATAAAACAGACGTCGATTAGAAAGTTATTGCTTTGTTGTGTTGCCTTCCCTACTAAATAAATGAATAGAAATCCGGTAGGTTGGCGGCCTTGCTCACAAATGATGCCTAGCCAATACCGTGGCTTCGCTTCCCGAGCCCGTACTGATCTCTCTGCGATTCATTAGATCACTCTGTTGATGCTCTCTGATAATTTGTCGATGGTTGTTTCTACACTAGAAAATCGCTCATAATTGTAATTAAATTGAGATTATATTTTTTCTAGGTCGAATATTTGGTAGCCTATTTAAAACATTTTTTATTTATTTCAGAATCATTCAAACAGAGTTGAAAGCCATTTATCATATAGCATGCCCTCATCTCACTATTAAAGCAGAATACGAGGCGAGTGGCAAATTGAATGACAAAACCATGGAGGGTAAAGGCACAATTACAGCATCACACGGTAAGTTGAACTAATTCGTTTTACTTCCATTAGAAATAACCAAGTCCATACCGACCGACTAGCCTCGCTAGTATTTCGCACAATATGATGGAGCGTATGATATCATTTGATATTTTTTCACTGTCAGCCCCACCTACTAAGAGGATTGTATACAAGCGTTTCTACAAATTGTAGCGCTATATTATATATATATATATGTATATGGAAATTACATTAGCAGTTCATAACTTAGGTTAGGTTAGCGTGGTATGGACATGTTATGCGAAGAGAGGATGATCATGCGGTCAAAAGGACGATGGGTATGATAGTGAGCGGTAGTCGGGGTAGGGGACGTCCTAAAAAGACGTGGATGAACTGCGTGGAAGAGGGTATGAGCGAAAAGGGAGTGAGTGCAGAGATGACGGATGATAGGCTTGAATGGAAGAAGAGAACGTGCTGCGCCGACCCCACCTAGTGTGGGATAAGGGCAAGGTTATGATGACATTAGCAGTTCATAACTAGATCGCATAGCTTATATCAGTCCCATACATTTAAGTATAACGATTTGTAGAGATGCTTGTAGTTAGTCCTCTTTGCGAAAGGGGCTGTTAGGCCGTTTAAACTACAAGTTTTAAAATTCAAAGCAGCCTGAGGCCGCTCGTTCGGTCAGAACGGCGCAAAAACTTCTATCATGATTGTACACACAGCCTCGTTGTTACTATTAGTTGTTTTTTTAATACGTGGTTCTGTGTTTCAGAAAATTACGACATAACCTACTTAGGACATTACGAAAGGGCGATAGACGAGAAAAAGAAACTGCACGTTCACCTCACGGATGTCACATTAGATCTCGAGGCCAAAGGAAAAGTGACCTATGATTACAAGAATCTTTTCGGTGGCGATGTTAAGAAATGTAAGAAGAAAATAAAATAAACAATAAATATGGATAAGTGCTAATTCAATATTAAGGCGTCAATAGCCGAGAGGTTCCGGGTTCGATCCCCATCCTGGCCATTAAACTATTGACGTGGGCCCACTCCTAACACAAGCATTAGCTAGCTTAGCTGGAGGGGCTAACGGGAATAGGTACTTATAAAAAATAAAAAAGAATTAGCTCCGTTATGGAGTACCTCACTTTTGCTCTAAACGCTGTGTTTGTTACTGCACACGGAATGGTTAACATTCTTTGAACGGTAATAGATATCTAGGCCTCCAGTTTTCAAAGTGAACAATCACATTTTTATTGTATTTGGTATTAAATTGGTTTACTGCTTGACACTGGCGAAATACGTATTAAACTGGGTGAGCCATATTTTTAGAGAAAGAAGAAGAACAGATACCTATTCTTATCCTTATAAGTTTTATAATTGAAAAAATACAGTTTTCAATGTAGATTAATTCCAAAGAGCAAGTATTAAATAAACAATCTTAAATAATATATTTTCAGCTGAAGAGTTTCATCGGTATTTCTCAAAAGAAAACTGGAAGACGGTAGATAAAATCCTCGGGGACGCTACGATGTATGTTTTTCAACTCAAAGTTATAGAGAATACTAACAAGTACTTTGAATTAGAACCCGTGGAAAATATATTTTATATCCATGAATAACATTTACTAAGCCCATGCGTTTAAAATTTGCTTTCCAAAATAGGACTTATTATCAGAAACACGATTAAGTAAAGATATTATATACTGATTATCAAATAATGAGGACTGGGAAAGCGATGATGTCATAATTGCTTAAAAAAGCAAATAAAAATAATTACCAAGTGAATTGTGCGCGGATTGCATTATTTTGTTTTATTTATCTGTTTTTTCAATTTGTGTTTACTGCCTACTCGTCTAGTAGTGACAGTGATGATTTGATGACGCCGCCAGAATCAAAAGAAACTGCCTAAGCACTCATTGAGAACGTATTGCCCTAATATACGAGAAATAACATATAACAACACATATTTTTATATAAAATTAGATTATATAATTTGTATTTTATTTACCTCCTATAAATAATTCGTATAAATTGTAATATATACCACAATATATTTATTATAAGCCCCAAGGTCTGTTTCTCTTCGGTGAACAATGTACTATTATTCCATGCAAATAATTACTTGCCTAATTAGGCAAATATGGCAAAAGGCTGGTATTTAAATGTTACAATCTAATTCATATCCACCAACCGGTTAAATAATAACGTACCTATAGGACTTTTTGCTCTCTATTTTACTCCGAAACTTCTGTCAACAGAAAAACGATAGCTTTGGTGGGAGTGTCTCGCTCTCATTCCAAGTTGTCAAGCCTAAATACCCCACCGTCCACCCGTTGTTGTGGATACCCTAGTAGAAAGGGACACACTCCCACCAGAAGTCTTTCACTCAACTCGCTTTATGTGCAGCAGTACCTAAGCTTTCTTGTTAGTAAAATAGGTATAAATATGATTACCACATACTTATTATCAATATTGGCTGATTAAAATATTGTCAAATTCCCCGTTCCTTGAGATTTCAGGAGATAATGTACTCAAATTTATGAACCACAATTGGAAATGAGTAGCCCACGAGCTGCAACGTTTACTCAACGTAAACATTAAAAATCTGAACCCGAACAAATACCTGAAACCAAGACCGCTTGACACTATAATACTAATTTATTAATTTAATTTGTTCACTCCAACAGTGCTAACTTATGACTCTACTTTGGCGAATCCATTGGAAGGTAATTAAATAACTATTTTCTTGTGTCACGCACAGTGTAGGGTTTCGTAGCCATTTTAATAACGAAATTATATTTCTTACTAACTAGTTTTGTGAACTGTCATGAAAATGTAAGAAGTGTCGGAATTAATAACGCAAATTTTGATTATATCTTTAAAGTTAAAATTCTCGCAAACGGAATATCTGATCATAAAAAATTGTATGAAAACAGAATTTTATTTCAAAATACCTTTTCAATGACAACCCACTTGATGGGTTAACTAAAACAAAATATCCCCTCTTTCCGTGTTAAGGGAGGCACCTAAAAATTATAATTTAGCTACCTACCTTTTATATTTTTGAAAGTGAGATCTATTCTTAAGGTATCTAATTGTGTCAACTTACGACATTAACTGAAGAAGTTATCGCACAGTGACAGATTGGGATGGACGGACGGACTGGATAATCTTATAAGGATCCTTATAAGGACTACGAAATCCTAAAATCCATCATTAAATTTTGCGCAACTACCTAAAACAGACTTCCTCATTGTTTTGATCAAAATGTAATTTAAAACTAGTTGCATGTTCAGTTCGATGTTTTAAATACCTATACCCAAAGAATTTGTAATAATAAGACATTATTACAAATTCTTGACCTTTACCATTCCGGTTTATATAAAACTTAAATAATGGCATTAATTATATTATTGTGCAGCGCTGATTTTAACGAGTTGGACACGTCTGAGAAACATGTGGGAGCGGCTATTAATATTGTTCTGTGCCGTGATTGCTGTTCAATCGGGTCCAAGTAAGTTTTTTTATTATATATTTTGCGTCCGCTGATTGCCCGGGCTAACCACGAAAAGCTTCGCTATCAGTCAGACAACAGTTATCCTCACTAATATTATAAATTCAAAAGTAACTCTGTCTGGCTGAGCCTGAGAAACGAGATAGGATACTTAAAAAAATAATTGTAAACGGTAGAAAGGGGGGGATGAAAAGTTGTACGGAAGTAACGTTAAAATAACAATAGGGAATAGGGGATGAAGGTTTGTATGGAAATATGCAAGGTTTATGTGAATATTTTATAAGTTTGCGATAAGAGACAAAATATTAGAGCTATTCTGATAGGGAGGAAGGGGGGGCAAAGACAAAGACACTATTCCACGCGGACGAAGTCGCGGGTACAGCTAGTTTAAATATGTTTATGCTTACAGGTGAAGATTTCGCGCCATGCGCACAAAATGATAAGGATTGTATTGTCAAAATCGCTAATATCATTTTCAAAGAAGTAGTAAGAGGGACCCCATCGGCGAATATAGAGACTTTAGATCCAGTGTACTATGAAGAGATTAACGCCAATCTAGGGACGATAAATTACAAGTTAATCAAATCTACTATTAAGGGTCATAAGGATTGTAAAGCCGTTGATATGAAGTGAGTAACTTTCTACTTTATACAGGGTATTTCCAAAGTTCCAAATACGAGAACGACTTCTGATTCCTTCAATATTTTTATTTCTTCTGAGGACTTTAAAATTACTAAGTACTAGCTGAGCCCGCGACTTTGTCCGCGTGGAATTTAACTTAACAAAAAGCCCGCTCCGCGGTCTGAGCCCGCGCGGACCCATTTTTTAAAAATTTGTTTCTCTAAAATAAAAGTAGTTACTGCTTATAACAACAGCTATCTACCAGTGAAAGTCCCGTTAAAATCGGTCCAGCCGTTTCGGAGATTACCCGTAACAAACAGACAGACAGACAGACAGACAGATAGACAGACAGACAAAAATTTTTTTAGTCGCGTTTTTGTTATAGGTGTCGTATGTTCTTTCATATGCATTTAGTGAAAAGGCGTTATTTTGATATTACAAACAGACACTCCAATTTTATTTATTTGTATAGAAGATGCCTACATTTTAGTTGTATATTGTGTCTACTTAGACCAGAGTTCTATGGTACAAATGATATTATCATTAATATTATTGATAGTTTAAACACACTAATTGTATGGTCGCCAACTGATTAACGCTTGTTAAATGTGTACCGTACAATGGACTGGGAGCGATCCTAAGATACGCCCAGAGTAAGGCAAATTACGAAAGGGCCAATTTAGAAATTTACTCTGACAGGAGTCAAACCTACTACCAATCGGTACAGTTAGCCAGCCTACGCTCTATCCACAACGCAAAAATATTTAAATATTATATTTTTATTTTCAGTATATCTTTGAAGAATAACACTCTCCACTTGGTATTTAATTGCCCCCGTTTGAATATGTTTGGTACCTACGAAATTGATGGAAAAATTTTAACATTGCCCATTCAAGGAAAAGGAGATTTTAACATCGAATGCAGTGAGTTTATTTTTTTTTTTTGTACAAGGTTAGTAGTATACCACTAACCTTGCGGGACTGTAAGACTTACGTCATAAACAACAACATTTGTTCTATGACTTCATATACAACATAATACATTTACCCAAAAACAAACTTTGAAGATATCGTTGTTCTCTTTGACACAATTCAAGTCTTTACGTCCGCACTACCGAATATTGCTACGAGGAAACTTATGGCGCGACGCGGGCGTATACAAGTCAAGTTCAAGCGCTCGTGACTTTTAGAGCACGGATTTTTTTTTTATTTGTATGAATCCAATTGAATTTGGATAAATATCCAAATTCAACGATGTTTGATGAATTACTAGTTATAGAAAAAAGTTGTTGTTTCTCATGTGAGTGTGAGTAGTCTAGAGCTAATATATTGATCTTCTCAGTCGAGGTCGCGTTCCGATCCGGTGGTAGATTTACCCTCGCCACCTCTCCTGGCAGCGGCCCAAGCCGAGGTCGTGTCCCTAGTGACGCCCTTGAGCTAGCTGCCCCCCTGCCCCTATGGCTGGAGCGCACTTGCGCTCGCCCTCTGTCCGGGTGAAGTTGTTATGGCCACTCTGGCCAACAACATATAGTCAATTCAAAAAAAAAAAAAAAAAAAAAAAAAAAAAAAAAAAAAAAAAAAAAAAAAAAAAAAAAAAAAAAAAGCTAATATATTGTTTGTGTTTCACCAATAACCCTGCAGGTATATACATTTTTGCCAATTGGGCTAACATGTATAAATTTTATTTCAAACGTAGGTACAAAACCGAATCGATAAATTTTAAAACCATGTCTTAAGTAGTACTTACTTACTTGCGTACAATTGTATTCTTATTTTAAGATACAAAAGTAGATATGCTATGTTTATCAAGCTATTAGATATAAAATATTATTTTTATCATAAATATAAAAAATAATATAGGTATTACTTTTTACGTTTCAGAGGATTATTACTTGGTGATCGATTCAGACTTGAAAATTACTGAAAACGACGGCAAAACATTTATCTCCATGAAAAGCTATCATTATTCTGCGGGACTCGGTGGTGCAATGATCGATATGAAAAACTTGTTTAACGGTCAAAAGCAATTGGGTGAGGCTACATTCACGTATATTATACACTAGCGGCCCGCCCCGGCTTCGCACGGGTACATTGCGGTTACATTATTCGAGTTTTAGTAAGGATCCCAAATTTTAAAAAAAATATATTATAGCCTATGTCACCCGGGGATAGTGTAGCTTCCCAACAGTGAAAGAATTTTTCAAATCGGTTCAGTAGTTTCGGAGCCTAATCATTACAATCAAACAAACAAAGATTTCCTCTTTATAATATTAGTATGATCAGTATCGGATACTGAATGCGATCAAAAAGGCCAACTAACCCCCACTTCCCCCTTCCCGCCGTTCCTTTCAAGTCGGCAACGGGCGATCACTGCCATTGGCATTACAATCATCTATATCGGCTACGATAACTTCTTTACATCAGAAAAGACAGACGGTTAAATAAAAATAAAAAAAAGTTCTGTAGATAAGAGCAGTGATGTCCGATTGGTTAAGCACGCGTCTTGCGAGGTCCAGGTCTTGGGTTCAAATCCCGGCTTGGACCTCTAGGTTTTTCGAAATCTTTATGCGAATCTTAATTTTGTGTATGATTATCACTCGATTACGATGTAGGAAAAACATCATGACGAAACCTGCATGCCAATTTTTGAAGGACATGTAAAATCCGCCAACCCGCACTGGGCCAGCGTGGTGGATTACGGCCTGAATCCCCTTCGTTGTGAGGGGAGGCCCGTGCCCAGGAGTGGGACGTGTAAATGGCTAAACAATTATTTTGTTTATATTGATAATTATACTGTTTACTCATAAGAGTGACCTTGTTATTTTCTTTTAATTACATAGCTGATGCGGTCCTCAAGCTCATGAACGAGAACTGGCTAGCGGTGTTTAACGAGCTCCAGGGACCTGTGTTGAAGACCAGCGTTATAAAGCTCGTCAAGAACATCAACAAATACTTTAAAACAAAACCTGTTGATAGCTTAATTGTTTATTAATTACTGTTTATAAATAATATTATGGTATGGTCCATATTATATTAAAATCACAATCGCAATCATTACTTTAAAAACTAAGTATAGGTCATGCCACAGATATAGATTTACATAGATAACTCAAGTATCACGATTTGTATTGAAACCAAGCGTGCCAAATTTTTAACATCTACTGTGACGTCACAGATGGCGGGAAATCCAAACCGATTCAAAGACACCGATGCCGCCGATGCCCCTCCGCCCGCTACGATTCTCTCGAGTGATTATCTCGCTCATACTCATATTTTTATATCTGTAGTCGCGAGGACTTTAAGTTATCGGCGACCAACCTTGACGCTTTGTCGGGGTTTTCGGACACGCTAAGTACATACATTTGCGTTATCTTTGTAAATCTATATCTGTGGGTCATACGCTTAAACTGGGCCAAATTAAGAACGGGATAATCCATGTAGTGTATCTGTCGCAGCCAAATAGCTTAATTCGCCGTTCAATTAACAGCCTAGGTACTTTACTAAACAGCGCCGTTCAACTAACGGCCTAAATGATATTCAGCCGTATCGTCTATTACAACATTTAATAAACTGGCTGGCTAATGCTTAGGCAACTGGTTGACATTTAAGTACTACAAAACTTTTTCAAAATACTACCCAAGCAGAACGACCTGGATGGGTTTAGGTTACGGTTTTTTTTTTTATGACCCCACAGAAACCCCACCCGGCAAATAGATTCGGTGGATCTAAAAAAAAACGTAAAAAAACCTAAGTACCTAATAAAATTATTCCATCAAAGTTGTTTTTTTCCGACGCCATATTGACCAAAGAGAATATAGAGTATAGAGATATTGACAGTTTGGTGAGTTTCGGCGCTAGGTGTCAGAAAGTAGAACTAAATTGAAATGAACAGGCTAGGCAGGTAATTAAAAGGCTGGGCAAGTAGTTAAACGTCATCGATCCAAGTCATTTGCCTAGCTGTTTGATCAAATGGCTGAATATCATTCAGGCCACTAGTTGAACGGCGCCGTTTAGTTAAGTGCCTAGGCTGTTAATTGAACGGCGAATTAAGCTAGTTGGCGGCGACATATCTACTGAGGTAGGTTTTGATTTCAGTTTTTTACCCAACGCTGGCAAAGCCAAAAGGAAGGGTTAAGTTTTAGCAGTCTATAAATGTATGTATCATTTTGACCACCGTAGCGCCTAAACTACCCATCCGATTTGGATGAATGAGGTGTCAATATTTTTTATGGAGCGCGTCACTACATTTTATAGGAACAAAATGGCGGATCCAAAAATGTAGGGTAATTAATTCTTATTTTTGCTTTCGTTTCGGTTCCTTTTAATAAAAGAGGAGAAGTTTCTGAATTCGTAATTATGAATATAGTACCTATAAAATATACCTAGCAACAAAAAAACAATGTTAAATTAAGTATATTTCAGCGTTTATGAATACTGCTAACCCTATATATCGGCAGTTCTGAATACTATTCGTGTAATTACAGTTTTTATACAATTTTACTTGTTAGGTACTTGTAATTTTAATTAAAATATTATAAAAACACAAATCAGCCATCACCTCCCTAATAATTTCCCTGTGCCCTTTACCGTCTCCCAGGAGGCCTATCATTCAGGCGTACAACTCTACGTCAACACAGGTATAAGAACCAAAAAGAGGAAAAAGAAGACTAATAATAACTCTAAATTGAAAATTTTATAACCCCCGATGCGACGACATTTTCAACAAATCTAGTTCTTCGAAATAATTAAGTTAAGGCTAAAGCGCCGATCTAGCCCGCGAAGTTCTAATTTTTTGATGTTTTTTAGAAATTGTATTAATAAACGCACTGCATACTGTGTTCGTCGCAAATCACAAAATGTTTTCAGATTTTGGATAAACTATAAAAATACTCGAAAATTTTGAATTTCGCGGGCTAGACAGGCGCCTTCACCTTAACGAGATTTGCGTAGCTCCCGTAGCTCAGTATTCATAGCTCATCTCGCAAATTCATCTGGCACAACTAGTTTCGGTGCCAGATTATGAAAGCGTCATTTACATCATTCGTTTTGGCTTCCTCATTTATAATCTAAGATGCCATTCCATTCGATTCCAATGCAATGTATAATAATCAACAGAAAATCTGTGTAAAAGTATGAGACATTATCTTGTTATGACATTATAATCATTGACATTAGAATAGACAACGAATCTAAATATTGATGCCACGGAGGTTAAATTATGAGTAAAAGATTATCAATTATGAGTTGAGGTGGACGTGAGCAGCCCAGGGGAAGAATTTTCAATAACGCTAAAATTATTTTAAATTAGATTTGTTTTTCTGTATTTTGTTATTCCACGTATTCCATGACCTAATGGTCATGGAATACGTGGAATACGCGCATGCGTTAAATTTTGTACAAAACAAAACAAAATTTAGCGTATGCGCGTATCCATCATTTAACACGTGACTTATGGAACGTCTTTAGTTCATACACAAATCTCATATAATATATTATACCTACATTTTTCCAGAATCTGAGAAACTTTTCAAATTTATAATAGTGTAAAAAGCCAGTTCAGACTATTACGATCATTTAAAAATATAATAAAGCGAAATCGTTTTAGCCGTTCTCAAGTGATGCAAAGATATTATTCCAATGAGCCCAAATTTTGAACAGATTCGAGCCGTGGAAGTTGGTTTTGGCCGTGAATGTGGCTTTTTTAACCTACAAAAGAGCTGATGATCTTCAAACGACTGAACCGATTTTCATGAAACATAGCTAAGAACACTCTCGATCAGAATACCTATCTAACAAAAGAAACAAAATTGAAATCGGTTCATCAGCTTGGGCGCTACGTTGCCACAGACAGACACACAGATTGATACGCGCATGCGTTAAATTTTGTTTATTTTGTTAATGGTCATGGAATATTACGTTATAATAATTCTAGAGGGCGCTGCTCCGCCATTGAGTAAAAAAATATAAAAAACAAATCTAATTAAAAATAATTTTAGCGTTATTGAAAATTCTTCCCCTGGGCTGCTCCCGTCCACCTCAACCAGAGTTATTACATGAAATTGAATCATAATTAATAATATTTTACTAGGAATTAAACCTCCGTGGCATCAATATTTAGATTCGTTGTCTATTCTAATGTCAATTATTATAATGTCATAACAAAATAATGTCTCATACTTTTACACAGATTTTCTGTTGATTATTGTATACATTTGATGAAAAGGTCATCGCATCGGGGGTTTTTAAATTTTCAATTTAGAGTTATGTTTCCAATGTTATCGAATGAGTCGCCGGGTCCACAGAAACATCAACTGCGGCCCTTGTTGTTTGTGTGTTCTTGTATGAATTGTTGTGTGTTCTTTGTACTTGAATTTGAAAATGTTATCTTGAAACAACGAACAACAATCATAATTAAATCAGTTAATTTTATACAGGATGTAGGTAGTGTATTATATTGTAAAACGTTGCACATTTGTCTACAACAAATACTTATCTAAATGACCTTGAGTACGAAATCTTTTAATTTATTTTATTACTAGCTTTGACTGATTTTGAGGATTTTTTGTGTGTGTTTGAATCCATCTCTTGACGGCTTAGATTCACATTCGAATCCGGAGGCGCTGCAGGCATTCGACTGCGTCCATCATGAAATACTTGCCAGGAAATTGCACCACTACGGTATCAGGAACAAGGCTCTTGACCTCTTGACTTCATATTTGAGCAATAGAATTCAAAAGGTCAATATTAATGACAAGACATCGCCCGGTTCTGTAGTCTCAATGGGCGTACCGCAGGGTTCGATACTGGGTCCTTTCTTGTTTCTAATATATATAAATGATCTGTCCTACTATGTAGAAAATAGTCACGAAGTTGTGTTGTTTGCTGATGATACTTCTTTATTATTTAAAATTAAAAGACAGCTTTTACATTATGATGATGTGAACAACGCACTCGCTAAAGTTGTAGATTGGTTTGGTTTGGATTGAAATGTAAATAATCTTCTACTTAATGAGAATAAAACGAAATGTATACAGTTCTCAACGCCAAATGTGAGACAAGTAGGAATTTTGAATTTTGAATTTTTGCAATCGGGTTCTAGGGAGGGTAGGACTACGTTTGGGACCAGATTAATATTGAAAGAAGAAAAGAAAGAAATATATTTTGGGCAACATGATATAAAAAACATACGCTATTTATACACAATGCAGCATTACGTAACATTACTTATTTTTCTAATTGGTCTCAACTCAGCATACCTATTACTACACCAAAATACAGATAAACTTATAGTTTACAAATACCTAATAAGGTAGGTAGAAACATACAATTTGAGTTAATGTATAATTTTTGCATATTTATAACAACATTCTTTTTATTTATTTTACTGCAGAGATATTTAAAAATAAATAGGTAGCAATATATTTTCTGTTAAATTAAATTAAAACTGGCCAAGTGCGTACCACGCATAATGCAGGGGTCCGTAGTGATTTCAAAAGCGAAATGATATTTTCGGTTAACTATTTTTGTCGATTATCATAAAAATGTAAGAAGTGTCGCAATCAATGACGTAAATTTCGATTAAATATTTAAACGTTAATAATCTCGTCAACTTCCGACAAAAACTGTAAAAGTTATGGCACTTTGACAGACAGTGACGGACAAACGGACGGACGGACGGCCGGGCAGACGGACTCGAGAGATCGTCTCTTGTGAACTACGGAACCCTAAAAATCATCATTAAATATTAACCACGTAACAAACACACATGCTCAGTGTTTTTGTTTCAAAGTGCAATTTAAAACTAGTTTGATGTTCGGTTCGATGCTTTTGCCATTCCGGTCCATTCCGGTCTATATAAAACTGAAATATTGGGCTGAATCATATTTATTGCGTAGCGCTGATTTAAAGGAGTCGGACACATCTGAGAAATATGTGGAAGCGAAGCTTTATACTGAAACTTTATATTGAAACTTTATTAATTGCAATGATATTTTCGGTACAAACTGTATTGAGTAAGTTATTTTGTATTTCAACGTATTTGTTTTATACGTATTGACTGAACTATGTTTGAACATGGTTCTGGAAGCACCTGACAAATTTTAATACCTCAATAGTGTTGTCCAAAGGAGTAGATATTGGGTAATCTCAAAGTCAGGTCTTTACTTATCTTCATTATTAACTTTATTTAATACGAATATACTAGTTTAATTATTAAATGAATCCCATAATCACAATTATTTACATTTCCTCTTTTCCGTTCCAATCAATCTGACCATCTGTTATTATCTTTTTAAACCATTGACCACTCTCCTTTTACTTTTTAATTATAATACAAAGAGTGCCAGCAAATTAAGTTATAACAATTAATAATAATTAAATCAAGGGCAATGAATCAAGTACAAACAATATGCATTTGTTAATTACGTTACCTAACAGCTCGGCCATCCTATTTGCAGCGAGTCCTCTCGCTTCTTCACAATATAAATGTAAATCTAAGAGAAAATATAACATCTTAAATAATAACATGTTAAGAAATATATTTTTTACTTTTCGGAATAAACTAAAATGACAAACATAAAGAAACAAAACGTATCCCCATCTACCATAACAGAATAATGGTGCACTCCGAGTGTTTACAAAATTGAGTGTATAACATTAATATTGTATATATGACCTATTTATATTGCCTAAGAGCTCAGATCGCTTGTGTCATACTTCCTGGTCTTGCGTTTCATTTTAATATTTTATCGGCATCCCTTTTTATCTTTAGAGTTGCGCAGCTCGTTGCACCTCGTCATCCGTAATGCCTATGGCCATGGTCACTTAACTCGGTTCTAGGCGTCGTCTCATAGTCAAGGTGACTTAGTTTGATCCTAGTCTGATCATGGTCCCTTAAGCCGGATACATTGTTGTCCTCCTTATAGTGACTGGGTTATCCACTTTTATAATATAACCTCCGATTCCGGTCACTCGACCCGGTTCCTTGGGCCTTCTCGAAACCACGATCAACCTCCGGTTCTGGTCACTCGACCCGAAGCCTTGGGCCTTCTCGCAACCACGATCAACCTCCGGTTCTGGTCACTAGACCCGGTTCCTTGGGCCTTCTCGCAACCACGATCAACCTCCGGTTCTGATCACTCGACCCGGTCCTTGGGCCTTCACGCAACCACGATCAACCTCCGGTTCTGGTCACTCGACCCGGTTCCTTGGGCCTTCACGCAACCACGATCAACCTCCGGTTCTGGTCACTCGACCCGGTTCCTTGGGCCTTCTCGCAACCACGATCAACCTCCGGTTCTGGTCACTCGACCCGGTTCCTTGGGCCTTCTCGCAACCACGATCAACCTCCGGTTCTGGTCACTCGACCCGGTCCTTGGGCCTTCACGCAACCACGATCAACCTCCGGTTCTGGTCACTCGACCCGGTTCCTTGGGCCTTCTCGCAACCACGATCAACCTCCGGTGCTGGTCACTCGACCCGGTCCTTGGGCCTTCACGCAACCACGATCAACCTCCGGTTCTGGTCACTCGACCCGGTTCCTTGGGCCTTCTCGCAACCACAATCATTCAATCCTCTTTTGTGGGTAATCGCTCGGTCACAATCACTTGACCCGGTTCTTTGGGCCTTCCCGCAATCATGACCGATTCTATCTATTTCAAAATTTATTTGATCATGATCACTTGACCCATGTCCTTGGGCCTCCCTGCAACCATGATCACTCCCGAATTCAATAATTTCATCCGACATAGTTATTCCTCACCTGAAAATGATAAAACTCCGCAGAAAAATGCGATACACAAATTTGCAGTTGGTTTTTTTTAAACATAAAAAACACTACAATGCAACAGCCAAACATATTTTAATTATTCATCCATCACTATCATTCTGATGTTCATACACTGTGTTAATTAATCATATTTTTATATTTTACGATAACCAAGTGTGTACTAGTGTAAGAATTTCTAACTCCTTGGTATTTTTTTTTTTTTTTTCGTTTCATAAAATGTGTTTCCGAACGCATTTTTTTTTCATTATCTGTCGATCACACAGAAACAAATTATCTGTGCTTTAAGATGCTCTATAATAATATTCCTGGGTAGTAGTTCAACGAATTCATGACAAAAATAATGTTAAGATTTAGATTACTAGATTTAGATACTAGATATTAATCTAGTTATATGTACTATCCACAACCTCAACTACCTCCAACACGACTCCACCAATTCCCCGTTCCCTTATTCAATAATAGGTTTTTACATACCTATATCATAATAAACTCCATCCACAAACATGCATAAATATACTTATTAAAATAATATCACTTGTAGCAGTCTTTAACAATTTGTTCCTAGTAATAGTCCATCTAATTTTAAGTCAAATACTCACAAAATTCCCAACTGTGGACGTAGTACGGGAAAATTTATAATTTCCCGCGAATCCCACAATTCTGAAATGTTGTCCAAAGGAGTAGATATTGGGTAATCTCAAAGTCAGGTCTTTACTTATCTTCATTATTAACTTTATTTAATACGAATATACTAGTTTAATTATTAAATGAATCCCATAATCACAATTATTTACATTTCCTCTTTTCCGTTCCAATCAATCTGACCATCTGTTATTATCTTTTTAAACCATTGACCGCTCTCCTTTTACTTTTTAATTATAATACAAAGAGTGCCAGCAAATTAAGTTATAACAATTAATAATAATTAAATCAAGGGCAATGAATCAAGTACAAACAATATGCATTTGTTAATTACGTTACCTAACAATAGTCTATTTGCATCATAACAATCAACTCGACCATATTTTGTTAACAGATTCAATTCAAATCCAAATCATTTTAATTCGCTATCGCTTGTTTTTTTGTGATACCCAAGTTAGTGAAGATTGGAAACAAGGGGGTACTGATCTTTAGGAATTTTATGGCTTCATATGCGAATCTCTTTTTCACAAATGATTATCGCTTAGTAAACGGTGCTTACAAAAATTATCAGCAGTATGGCAAGTTTAGTAGAAAATGGAAGATCTTCCATCCAAACGAATGTCATGCCCGGCGAAGCCAGCTGCTATGCGCCAATGATTGTCGGCGTTTTTCATATTAAAATGATTTAGGCTTCTATGAAGACTTCGCATATTGCATTGAGCGTTGCATTCAGGGCCATCTAACGATACGAACGAACGTGCTCAATGTTTACTTAAATGTAGCGAGATGTGAGGCCAATATACAAGTGGAACTTGCCAATGGGGGCCCTCATGTGCACGTGCTACATGCAGTAAAAATGCCCCATCGCTAGGCCAGGTGGTGGATTTTATCCCGAATCCTTCTCACAGCAAAATAACGATCATCCACGTGTTTCAAACAAACCTTAATAAATAATTGCAGGCCTCGAGAAAATAATGTGTAACCTTGAAGATGAAGCATGTTTAACAAAAGCAGGTCCACGACAATATTATGATGTTATAACTGGTGTGACAAGTGGCATAAGTTCGGATCCGTTGCATCTTGATGTCATCGAAACTAACCTACCTACGATTAAATATACTTTACATAATGCTACGTTGATTGGAATGAAAGATTGTATTGTTAAACGATCGAAGTAAGTAAATGTCAGCTAAATAATCGGTAAATAATTTTATGTGTGATTTCATCTGCTAGATTCTAAAACTTAAACTCGAAATTGTGTTTATTTATGAAAGCCAACAAAGCATTAATGAATACTCAGAATCTACCACCGGTGCGGAATGCTGCTTCCACTGAGAAGATCCGGCAAGAAACTCAATGGTTACAAACCAAAATAATAATTACCATAAATAAAACAGACGTGGATTAGAAAATTATTGTTTTGTTGTGATGCCTTCCATACCAAATAAATGAATAGAATTCCGCTAGATTGTCCACCTTGCTCACAAATTATGCCTAGCCAATACCGTGGGTTTGTTTCGTGATCTTTTCGCGTTTCATTAGATCACTCTGTTGATGCTCTCTGATAATTTGTCGTGGTTGTTTCTACACTAGAAAATTGGTCATCATTTTTATTAAATTGAGATTATCTTTGTTCTTGGTGGAATATTTGGTAGCCCAATTAACACATTTTTTATAAATTTCAGAATATTTAAAACAGAGTTGAAATGGATTTATCATATAGCATGCCCTCATCTCACTATAAAAGCAAACTACGAGGTGAGTGGCGAATTGAATAACAAAACCATGGAGGGTAAAGGCACATTTACAGCATCACACGGTAAGTTGAACTGATTCATTATACTTCCATTAGAAATATCCATGTCCACACCGACCGACTAGCCTCGCTAGTATTTCGCACAATATGATGGAGCGTGTGATATTATTTTATATTTTCTCACTGTCATCCCCACCTAGCTAAGAGGATTTTATACAAGCGTTTCTTCAAATTATAGCGCAAAATTATATGGAACTAGCTGTGCCTACCGACTTCGTCCGCGTAGTATTTAACGTAACAAAAATTTCGGGATTATCGGGATAAAAAGAATCCTATATGTTAATCCCGGTTATAAACTATATGTGTTTCAAATTTCATCCAAATCCGTTCAGTAGTTTTTGCGTGAAGGAGTAACAAACATACATACATACATCCACACTCACAAACTTTCACATTTATAATATTAGTAGGATTTACATTAGCAGTTCATAACTAGATCACTTGACTTATATCATTCCCATTCATTCAAGCGTAACGATTTGTAGAGATGCTTGGAGTCAGTCATCTTTGCGAAAGGGGCTGTCAGGCCCGTATTAATAAATCGATCTCAAGTCTGAGAGCAGTCTTAAGTACGCTTTTTTATTTTAATTTTGTAGTGATAGGATAGGATTTTGTGTTGTAGTGTAGGAGCAGTGATAGCCGATTGGTTAAGCACGCGTCTTGCGGGCTACCAGGTCTCGGGTTCAAACCCCGGCTCGGACCTCTGGATTTTTCGAAATCTATGTGCGAATCATAATTTCTATATGATTATCACTTGCTTACGGTGAAGGAAAACATCGTGATGAAACCTGCATGTCTTAGAAGATTTAACTAATTTTCGAAAGACATGTGAAATCCGCCAACCCGCACTGGGCCAGCGTGGTGGATTATGGCCTGAATCCCCCTTGTGTTGAGGGGAGGCCCGTGCCCAGGAGTGGGACGTCAAAAGGGCTAAAATTATTATTATTATTATTATTATTATAGTGATATGACATAAGAATGAAATTTCCAAGATCGCTCTCGGACTTGTAATTGATTTATTAATGCAGCCCTTAAAGTTAGGTTAAACTAGAAGTTTTAAAATTCAAAGCAGCCTGAGGCCGCTCGTTCGCTCAGAACTGCGCAATATCTTTTATCATGATTGTACACACAGCCTCGTTGTTCCTATTAGCTGTTTTTCTTATTACCTGGTTCTCTGTTTCAGAAAATTATGACATAACCTACTTAGGACAATACGTAAGGGTGATAGACGAGAACAAGAAACTGCACGTTCAAATCACGGATTTCACATTAGATCTCGAGACCAAAGGAAAAGTGACCTATGATTACAAGAATCTTTTCGGTGGCGATGTTAATAAATGTAAGAAGAAAATATTTAATTCAATAAATATGGAAAAGTGCCAATTCAGCTGGTTCATAAACAAGACTAGTCTTTTGTATGATAGCGATGCATATTTTTAGCTGTATAATATTTTGTTTAGTTTTAGCCAACAGAATTAGCACAGTTATGGAGTACCTCACTTTGGCACTAAACGCTAATATATACTTTTTTAAATTTACTCCTTTAAGCAATTAGTCCTCTTCTTATTCTTATTTGTTGTTAGTGCCGTCAGTAGCCGGCATAATGTTTTGACCCTATCTTCTGTGTTTGACATAAGTCTCTGTCATCTGTCACCTATGTTTGTTACTGTGCACGGAATGTTTACCTTCCTTTGAACGGTAACAGATATCTAGGCCTCCATTTTGGTTTTCAAATTTAAAAATCAGTTTTTTGTTTTGTATTTGGTATTAAATGGGTTTGCTGCTGAACACTGGCGAAATACCTATTAAACTGGGTGGGCCATATTTTTAGAGAAAGAAGAATAACAGATACCTATGAATATCTCTAGTTTTATAACTGAACAATTACAGTTTTCAATGTAGCTTATTTCTAAAACAGATACATATATACTGTATAAAACAAGTACTTACTAAACAATCCTAAATAATATATTTTCAGCTGAAGAGTTTCATCGGCATTTCTCAAAAGAAAACTGGAAGACCGTTGATAAAATCCTCGGGGACGCTACGATGTATGCTTTTCAACTTAAAGTTATAGAGAATACTAATAAGTACTATGAAATACTACCCGTCGAAAATATATTTTATATCCATGAATAAAGTTTAGTAAGATCATGCGTTTATTATTGGCTTCCAAAATAGTACTTTTTTATAGAAACACGATTATGTAAAGATAATATATACCGATTATAGCCTCATGAGGACTCTTTGCCGGGAAGTGCAAAAGGGATGAGGTCATAATTGTTTAAAAAAAGCATATAAAAATAATCACCAAGTGAATTGTGCGCGGATTGCATTCTTTTGTTTTATTTATCTGAATTCTCAATTTGTGTTTACTGCCTACTCGTCTAGTGATAGTGATAGTGACGATTTGATGAAGTCGCCAGAATCAAAAGAATCTGCCCAAGCACTTATTGAGAACGTATTGCCCGAAAATACCAGAAATAAAATATAAACATACATATGTTAATTTAAAATTAGATTATATAATTCGTCTCTTATTTGCCTCCCATATAAATAATACATAAGATACATTGTAATATAAACCACAATATATTTATTATAAGAGCCCCAAAGTCTGTTTCTCCTCGGTGAAGAATGTTCTATTATTCCATGTTAAGTAATTAGGCAAATATGGCAAAATGGTGATATAGAAATGTCAATACAATCTAAATAATGTTCACCAATTGGGTAAACAATGACGTACCTACGTGTTTCTTGTAAAACAACCTTTAATTTTTCCGATATATTTACCAGCGTCACTTCAGACACCTTTGTAAGTATGGTATAAGTAGCTACTTACTTTGGTAGGTAAGGTGGTAGGTAGGTAGGTAAGTACCTACTTTGATAGACGCTTTTTAGGGTTCTGTAGTATCGACGAAAAAGCCTTATAGTTTTAACCGTATGATTTGATTTTACATAGGTACTGCGCCTGTACCGGTGTTTTATTACCGAAATGGGGAAAAATTAAAAATTAATTTATTTTTATTCTATTTAATTACAATTCTCAGTAGGTGCGATGAAAACAGTCGTTTATATATCAATCCGCTACGATATGATTATTAAATTCGTTAAACACTATACCTACTGCGGAGTTCGCTGGCGCTAGATTCACGAGCGCGTAACGTCATCTTTTACAAGCCAGCGTCGTCGGCTTTAGTGCCCCACCTGTGGCACCGCTGCCGCCCTGCATTCTGCCTGCACGAGAACCCTTAAAATATATTGTGTCACAATTTGAAGAGCTAGAGAAAAAAGATCATATTTTAAGTTAATACTTGTACCTATATGTTTTTATAGGAAAAAATGTACCGTCTCCAGAGTCATTGAAAATCTTAATAAATTATGCTCGTTTTATGAACGACAAGCTGAGGTAACCGAGCCTTGTGGGTTGAAGTATAGAGATCACCATTATTTTGCATAGAACGGTCACGACGAAAAATAAAGAACCGGACGAAAGGATATTTTCCAACTATTATAATTTGATTTAATTCTCTGAGAGCATTAACATGATCAATATTCGTGTACGGAACACAGACCTCGACGATTCAATTAATTTAACCTTTCATAAATGATTCGGGTTAAATCGGAATCGGAAATAGCCTTTTCGTAATTTGCCCTGATCTGGGTATCACAGGGATCGCCTTCAGTCCACTGTACGGTACCCATAGTACAAGCGTTGCTTAGTTTGGGACCATATAGTTGGTGTGTTCATCTGGCGATATTTATTTATTTATCAAGTGCAAATTATTTAAAAATACCATTGAAGGTTTTGGGGATGTTAAATTACGAATACTACGCAAGTGTTTGAACTATTTAATGTTATTTAGGTATAAATAAAATAAGTAAATAATTTGCCCTTTTTTGACGTCCCACTCCTGGGCACGTGCCTCCCTTCAACACGAGGGGGATTCAGGTCATAATCCACCACGCTGGCCGTGTGCGGGTTGTCAGATTACACATGTCTTTCGAAAATTGGTTAGATCTTCTAAGATATGCAAGGTTCCTCACGATGTTTTCATTCACCGTACGCAAGTGTTAATCATAATTATAGATATGATTCACACGTATATTTCTAAAAATACAAAGGTGCGAGCCGGGGTTTGAACCCAAGACCTGGTGCCCGCAAGACCCGTTCTTTAACCAATTGGCTATCACAGCTTATTTAGGTATGTCAAGTACGAAATAAATGGCTTAAAAATGGAGAAGTATCATCAAGTACCATGTTTGGTCACTTCACATACTCCCATGTCAACTAATTCTAACTTACTGAGGTGTTTTAACATACGGTTAACCAAGTTGGCCAATCTCTATAAATGTAGGTACCACATTATTTATGGGTTATTTTTAATTAATAAAAGTCAAGTATTGCTATTGCGCAGTACCTATCTATTTATTAACTATTTCCCTTTACATTTTCAGGCTGTTTTTATAAAATAATAACATGGCGGATGTCGTTCCGATAGTAGATAGTGGGGGGACAAGCCGATGCTGCATATTTCGACTTTAAAAAAGCGTTCAATTTAGTCGATAATGACGTGTTACTGAAAAAGTTAGCAGGGGTCGGTTTCACCCCGCATCTACTTAAGTTTTTTGCTAGTTATATGAGTAACAGACAACAGTATGTTGACTATGCAGGATATCAATCGAACGCATATTATACCAGATCTGGGGTAAGCCAGGGAACGAATTTGGAGCCTCTGGAATTTATCTTAATGATTAATGACCTACCAAACGTGCAAGATGCTAAGTGTTTACTATTTGCCGACGACCTCAAGCTTTATCTCCCCATCACAAACGTGAATGACTGTGAAAGACTACAGAGAGATATAGACAGAGTAGTAGCTTGGAGCAAGATTAATCTCCTGCAGTTTAACACAGCTAAGTGTGTGACCATAAGTTTTCGCGTGCACATACGCCCATCATATTTACTTATACGGTGGACGGGGTGCCGATGGATAGGGCCACTGAAGTGAGGGACTTGGGAGTTCGTTTCACCACTGGACTCATATTTCTTAATCATATACAAGGTGACACATAATGGGTATACTTTTTTTTTCAAAACTTAACTTTGTAATTCTAAAACCATCAGCTTTGGAGGGAACTTGAAAAACAAAAGGTGTTATAGGAATACAGCTGTTGACCGATTTCACAAGTCCACAAAACCTTTAGTACTTCAACTGTCCCACAAAGCCGATAGTTTGAGATTTACAAAGTTAAGTTGCAAAAAAAATAGTATACCCTTTTTGTATCACCTAGTAGTTAAGGTATGCAAAAAAGCACATAGAAACTTTGGATTTGAGCTTAGAATGGTTAAAGGCTTCACAAATATTAAAGATATAATGGCATTATATAATGCTTTCTTTAGTAGTGGAGCCAGCCGTGCCAGACGGGTATGTGGGTCGTCGTCGTCAGCCGCGGTTGCTGGTGAAACCGTGCGCGCGAACTAACTTGCTGCGCGAGGCGCCGCTCACGAGCGCTCTCCGCACTCTCAACCTCATTGCTAAGGACTTGGACTTATTCTGTTGCACTTTGGGTGAATTTACAAGAACATATAGAATTTGCTATCCTACTAATATTATAAATGCGAAAGTTTGTGAGTGTGGATGTATGTTTGTTACTCCTTCACGCAAAAACTACTGAACGGATTTCGATGAAATTTGGAACACAGATAGTTTATAACCGGGATTAACATATAGGATACTTTTTATGCCGTAAATCCCGAAAATTTTGTTACGTTAAATACTACGCGGACGAAGTCGGGGGGCACAGCTAGTGTTAAATAAAACAGTTAAATTATTTTAATTTTTAAGTTTGCAACAATATCGCATTGGGTCTAGCCTGTAAAGATATTTGTATGTATTGAGAATATAAATAAATAAACAAAACTTAGAATAAGTATGGCCATACTTTACTTTGGTTGGGGACTTAACATACTTTACGATATTGACGGAAAAATATTAGGATTGGTCATTCAAGGGAACGAAGATGACAATCTAGAACTCAGTAAGTTTTTATTTTACCGTATGAATACTTTATAATCTATATATTGGTATTTTTTGTCCCAAAAAGTTATTTGTTAATAAAAGTTTTCCACTTAAATTATGCGACAATAGTGCTTCCTGTGCTTATTAAGTTAAAGTTCCATTAAAAACATCCAAAACATTCAGTCCAGGATTAAAATAGGCAATCGGGATTGTATTTTTCACGAATAATGATGATAATCTTTATTTAAATTAATATGTTTTATATTTTACTAGCTGTGCCCGCGACTTCATCCGCGTGGAATTTAATTGACGAAGTTTCATACAAACTTTAATCCCCTATTTTATCCCCTTGGGGGTAGAATTAATCAAAATCCTTTCTTAGCGGATGCCTACGTCATAACATCTACCTGCATGGCAAATTTCAGCCCGATCCGTCCAGTGGTTTGGGCTGTGCGTTGATAGATCACTATGTCAGTCAGTCAGTCAGTCAGTCACCTTTGAGTTATAATAATATAGATTTCAGAGGATTATTACATTAATATCGATACCGATATCAAACTTACTCAACATATTGACAGCAAGAAATATACGTCAATGAACACATACAAAGTAACAGCCGAATGCCGTGGAGGAACCTGCTTCAACTTAATAAACTTTTTAAACGGACAAAAATAATTGGGTAAGTTTAATGAAATATGTAACGAAGTCAAGCAGCAATCAAACGAATGACCCGGCTGATGGTAACCAGTTACGCAGGCTATAGATGTTTGTAATACCAATGGCATTTCTCGCGCATTGCCTACTTGAAGGGGGAGTAGGATAGAGGAAGGAGATAGGCGGGGGGGAGGGATTGCACTTCCGGCTATCGCCGATTTTCTGGGAGAGCTTGGTACTCTCCTGGCCAAGCTAGCCCGTATATTAGCTGTAGTCAGTTGGCTTCAATTTGGCTCTACAGCCGATTAAAACCAATTAAGGTGAAGGGCCTGTCTAGCCCGCGAAATTCAAAATTTTCGAGTATTTTTATAGTTTATCCAAAATCTGAAAACATTTAAGACAACATTTTGTGATTTGCGACAAACACAGTATGCAGTGCGTTTATTATTACATTTATTTTACTCTAAATATTATCACGGTGGATATGATAGGTACTAGTTAATCACTAAATATACAATAATTACCAGATTATCTGGATAGCTGTCGTTCTAGAAATGTTTTAGAGTAAGTTGGATATATTAATAAATGCACTGCACATGGTCTTTGTCGCGAATTACAAAATGTGCCTTTTACTATTGTCAGATTTTGGAAAAATTCTAAAAAAACTCAAAAAAATTAACTTCAGGGGCTAGATGGGCGCTTTAGCCTTAAATTATTTAATTACTGCACTATACGCACTTAATTTCTTGGTTAAAATGATATTGTACTTGATTCACCTGCGTTAAAGTCTATTTTACTCCGACACTTCTGTCATCAGAAAAACGATAGCTTTGGTGGGAGTGTCTCGCTCTCACTCCAAGTTGTCATGCCTAAATACCCCACCGTCCACCCGTTGCACTATGTTCAATAATCGCTTGGGAGCGGACATTTTGAGTTGGACTCAGAAAGTGATACTTCGCAACATTCTATACCCCGGAGTACTCATGCCGAGTGCCAATTATGTATGGTTGCTGCAGTGGCGTGCACTCCATAGAGGCATAAAGGCAGTGCCTACCCTGAGATTTTATGACAAAATAATAATAAATAATAAAATCAAACAAAAAAAAATCTCGAAAATAAATAATCAATTTGATTAAATATTTGAAAAAGCGCGCGCAGAATGCTATCCTGTGGAGTCTAGTGCTCCCCCCGCGGCCCCCGCTCCTTTCGCGCGGCCAGCGCCGCTGCTTTCGCGGTGGCAAAAGCATGCACTAAATATGCCTCGAAACTTGTACTAAAAACGCACACATACACACCACTTTAAAACATTTATATGAATAAAAATGTTCGGGATTTAGGCTCTGCCTTTGGTAATCCGACTAGTCTAGAAGTTTGAATCGCAATGTAATTTGTTGGCTTAAAGTTTACAATGCGTTTTTGTTACCTTATAGGTATTTAGTATTGAATATTATTGTGGAGTTTTTTGGACGCCATTATTGCTAGTTGTCTTGTGTTTGTTTAAATGCGTGCTAAATAATTTGGATAATTATAAAATCCTCGTTGTTATGGATAAATTATTTGTGACGTAAGTATGTGTTAATGAGATAGGTAACTACATAAATTAAAAGGTGTTTTCTCAATTGTCTTATACTGCAGAAAAAGTGAATACATATTATATTTTAAACGGTGGATGCGTAAATAACTTGGATTTGTCGCAGATGAAAGGTAATAAATATTACGAGACAATTATAATGCTAAATTTACAGACTCTATTTCTTGGTTGACGGGATACCGAGATCTTTTTATCGCTAAAGCGTATAAGTAGGTAAGTACCTAAAAAATTAGGTAGGTAATTACGAAATACGCAAGGACAACATCGCCATGCCGTGTTGTCTAAAATTTAGATGAGAAAATAACTAGGTATGTAGATTTAAGTAATTTATAAATAAATAAGTTTGAGAATTTTATTTAAGGTGGGTAGGTACTTAACTAACAGTTTGACTGCTTTCGGTTACACTTGCGGTAAGTACCTACTTACTTAGGTAGGTAAGTACTTTTATTAGTGTACCTAGGTATCTTGTGAATATCTGCATGAATAGGTAAGTACCTACTTCAGCTAATAAAACGTAGTTTTAAAGGGCTCTTCGCATAGTTACCAAGGATCAATATCTATGTAGGTACATACTAACAACAAAATATGTCCCATTTCGTTCAATAGGTACGAAGTTACGAACACATTAATCCTGGACTAAGCTAGCAAGCAATAGTTCCAGGTACCTACACAGGTAGGTACCTATACCTAATTTTAATTATTTTTATCTACACTGCCTACCGTGTTTCAAAACCCTATGCACGCCACTGGGTTGCTGAGAAAAATAACTTCTAAGTTCACCATCTTGAAGTATTTAGAAAGTGAAAAAACTATATTTTCTCCAATAATAATAATTTGGTTGTAAATTTCTTAGTTTAATATTATAAAGCATTGAAAAGACTATTTTTTGAGCTATGTCGCATTTCCCAAATACAAGCGATACGTAAGTAAACTCAAAATTTCACTCAAACGGTTTCGATTTTTTTTCTCGACCATGCCTCATTTGTAGCACCCAGACATATTTTTATATAGTAGTTTGCTATGTATTTTATTGACATAAATAAAATCAGCATCAATCTCCGTGGAACATCGGAGATAATAATTACTAAAGATTCGACATACAAAACGCCTGTCATTTTGTTACAGGCAAAACACAATGTTTGCTATTAACATTTGATAGGCGTTTAGTCGCATGTGTTCTAAAAAGTATAAGTCTTTAAAAATATGTGTATCTTGAGACAAAACAAGTGGATTTTTTATAGAAAATTCAGAAATATCGTCTTTATCTTACATTTCGTATTCAAAATGTTTCAACATAATTTAGTTTTCACTTCTTCAGGCAATGGGATCCGTTTTAAACTTCGTTGATGCCGCATTAGACGCACATTGGCTATTACCAGATCCGATGATTCCAAGGCTCAGTAGAACAGATCTAGATTGACTTGGCCATCGCATGAAAACACAATGTATTGTTTAGTGCGATTGCCAAGTCAATCTATTTAATTTAAAACATAAATATTCTTAATATTGATATGTTCACAATAAGATGCTGTTAGGTTAGCAAGTTACGTAATACTGAAGACAGAAGGTCCCAAGTAGGGACTTAATAAATAACCGACTTGGTATTACATGTATCTCACCTCTTTTTACGGTAGAGAACTGAGTTGCGAGACTTGGGTTTTTTTCTTGGTTGGGTTGGGTCTGCTTGGGTTTGATCTCATTTCTTTTTCTAGATATTGATATTCTTTCGTTCATCTCAATTTCGGGCAATTTAGTCTACTTAATACTTTTTTGCAGGATTGTGGTACAATTCATATCATAAGTAAGACATGTCCCATTCTTGCTTTTTAATTCCGTTGACCATTTTACAAGTTACCTTTGAACAAAATTATATCTAGGTAGTAGGTTCTATGCTTTGATAAAACTTCTTTTATCAAAGGTACTATGTACTATAATACACTGATTTATTAACTGCAAATGTAAATTTTGTTATCCTATACATTTATATGGGATTACAAAGTTATTTATACAGTTGGTGTATCTAGAAAACTGGACCTAAATTACAATATATTTTTTCATTACTCATACTCTGAAAGTAGGTCTGAAGTTGCCTGAGAAGCGGGTTGAAAGTAATACTTTTCAGGCCCGGGAGTTTCGCTTTCAACTGACAGCTGTCAAATTATAAAAAAAAAAAACTAGTTCCATTTTCACATTTCTATGGAACCATGTTCAAACTTTTTCTACAGTCACTCAATTACAGCACGATGTAAAATTAAAATAACATAAAGTTAAGTATTAATTCAAGAAGATTTTTTTTTATTACTTAATTATAATTTAGTTTCAACAATTTCTTTAAAATAACATAGATTTGGGCAAAATATTTAAAGATGAATGAAAAATAATGGCTAAATAATGAAGTTGGCCGGCCAACGAAAAAAAAAAACAAAATAGGCGGCAATCCGATATTTTTTTTTCGAGTTGTAGAGTATTGTTTATACTTCCTTGTATTATTTCTTTAGCCAATTCCTGTTTTTATTTTCCTTGTATTCGTAATGAAAAGCACAGTGTTTACCTCGGGTGAAAGACTTATTTTGTCCCTCGAACTATTAGCGCCCTCGCTACGCTCGGGCGCCAAACCCCGTCTCGGGACAAAATAAGTAACTTTCACCACTCATGTAACAATGTACTATAGTTTTTCCTTGATTTATACACTAAACACTAATTGTATTCCAAATTTGAAGCTTCTATGTCTGTCTGTCGGCCCCCAGATATGCGACATAAATTGCCATTTTGTTATATTGTTTTCTTATATTTACGCGAATACTACACATTGAAATAAAACTATTTTACGGATTTTATCGCGTTTATTAACTTTATGTTCCCGACGTTTCGGTTGCTTTACAGCAGCCATGGTCACGGGGGGACTGAGGTGTTAGACGTCCTGATGTCATAGTTAGTAACTGGGTACCCTCATATTTAGTTGTTATTTGCGGTCCGATCCACGCAGAAAGTGAATTTATTGAATTGACTTAGAAGCCTAATGTTTTTACATATCTGAGGAACCGTACCATTTGATATTTCATATAAATTTTAACTTGATAACTGTATCCGTCTCCGAGAAATGGGGTCTTGACAGACAGACGGACAACAAAATGATCCTATAACAGATTAGTTTTTTTCCTCTTGAGGTGCGGAACCCTAAAAATTGTTAGGAAAGAGACAATACTAGATCTGCTCTACTGAGCCTTGGAATAATCGGATCCGTTAATAGCCAATGTGCGTCTAATGCGGCATCAACGAAGTTTAAAACTCATCCCATTGCCTGAAGAAGTGAAAACTAAATTATGTTGAAACATTTTGAAGACGAAATGTAAGAAGAAGACGATATTACTGAATTTTCTATAAAAAAATCCACTTATTTTGTCTCAAGATATACATATTTTTGAAGACTTATACTTTTTAGAACACATGCGACTAAACGCCTATCAAATGTTAATAGCAAACATTGTGTTTTGCCTGTAACAAAATGACAGGCGTTTTGTATGTCGAATCTTTAGTAATTATTATCTCCGATGTTCCACGGAGATTGATGCTGATTTTATTTATGTCAATAAAATACATAGCAAACTACTATATAAAAATATGTCTGGGTGCTACAAATGAGGCATGGTCGAGAAAAAAAATCGAAACCGTTTGAGTGAAATTTTGAGTTTACTTACGTATCGCTTGTATTTGGGAAATGCGACATAGCTCAAAAAATAGTCTTTTCAATGCTTTATAATATTAAACTAAGAAATTTACAACCAAATTATTATTATTCGAGAAAATATAGTTTTTTCACTTTCTAAATACTTCAAGATGGTGAACTTAGAAGTTATTTTTCTCAGCAACCATACATAATTGGCACTCGGCATGAGTACTCCGGGGTATAGAATGTTGCGAAGTATCACTTTCTGAGTCCAACTCAAAATGTCCGCTCCCAAGCGATTATTGAACATAGTGCGTTGTGGATACCCTAGTAGAAAGGGACACACTCCCACCAGAAGTCTTTCACTGAGCTCGCTTTATGTGCCGCAGTACCTAAGCTTCCTTGTTAGTAAATTGGGTATATTGATGACCACATACTTGTTATCAATATTGGATGATTAATATTATTGTCATATTCCCCGTTCCTTGTTATTTCAGGTGATAATGAACTCAAATTTATGAACCATAATTGTAAATCAGTAGCCAACGCGCTGTAAGGGCCTGTACTCACCGTAAACATTAAAACTCTGTTCAAGAACTTCAACAAATACCTGCATTTATTAATTTAACTTGTTCACTCTAACAGTGCTAACATATCCCAACTTTGGCGAATCCATTGGAAGGCAATTTAATAAATAATTTATACTGTATCTGCTGCATTTCTTTGTTGTTTCGTTGTGAACGGTACCAATGATTGTGATGATTGTGTGATGAATGCCAAGCGTATTCCAAGTTTAAAGTGTTAGTTATCTACAATTGTCACTAGATGGCGGTATATCTAAATTAGATCGCGCTATCCATGTGGTAGTTTAATTAGTAAGGTTCTTCGATGTTTTTTTATTCTTATATACCGTTTTCTATTAGTTCGCTTGCTGAAACTACCTTCAGTGTTAGATATAAGGTTCGTTTTTATTTGAGGCCTGGACCATTAATCTTTAATGCACCTTGTACGCACAAGGTCTTACTTTAATAATGCACAATATATTATATTGTATGGCGCCTTAGAACATGTTAAAGCAAATGTATTAGCCCCTATTCTTGAAGCTCACAGATTTATCTGAACTACAACACAAGGCGCTTTTTTAAACGACAATATATCTAAAAGATTAATTTATCATTTATACCAAAGACTTAAACCAACCTTAAACCAAAGACTTTATACAAATCGTATGATTACATTTAAAAGACTTATTTCGTTAATAAAATACAATGCACCAACAATTTCTATACTAATTCACGATTCCCTATGCTTACCTAACAATGATTTATATGGTTTTAATTTCTTTTTATTAGGTATTTGGGTGTACTTGTATTCGTCCTCATACTCGTACTTACACAAGAATACAAGGTAACAACCAACACCAATCATAGTTTAGTCACGTCAATTTTATACAGGATGTAAGTAATCCATTATGTTGTAAAAATTCACACATTTACAGCAAATATTTATCTAAATAATCTTGAGTACGAAATCTTTTGTTTTATTTTGCCCGCTGTTGTTTAATTCTGTACCTACTAGTGTTTGTCACAAAACGCCTCCTAAACGGCTAGACCGAATTTGAGGATTTTTTGTGTGTGTTTGAGGCCTACCCTGGATGGCTTAGATTCACAATCGAATCCGGTGGTGCTGCAATCGTGTTCTAGGGAGGGCAGGACTACGTCTGGCGGGACCACAATAATATTGAAAGAACAAAAGAAATAAACTTCATTGTGCAACATAAGACAACAGACATCCGCTTTTTCTACACAATGCAGTATTACTTATGTTCCTAATAGGTCTCAACTCAACATATTGCTGCAGACTACAGCGCTGATTATCAACAGAAATCCTATACATCATAGACGATAGGAAAATACAATAATAAGAAAAACGAGCATAGATAAACTAATAGTATATCTACATATACCTAACAAGGTAGGTAGAAACATAAAATTTGTGTAAATGTATAAGTTTGGCCTATTTATTAGTATTATTTTATTTATTTATTGTATTGCAGAGTGATATTTAAAAGTAAACAGGTAGCAATATATTTTTCCATAATTAAATTATAAACTTCCCAAGTGCGTCTCGTGCCACGCACAGTGTAGGGTTCCGTAGCCATTTCACTAATGAAATTATATTTTTGGCTTACTAGTTTTATCGATTATCATAAAAATGTAAGAAGTATCGGAATTAATTACGCAAATTTTGATAAAAATTTTAAACGTTAAAAACGGTATTTTTGATAATAAAATTATGTATAGAAACACCGTTTTATTTGAAAATATATTTTCAACGATAACCCACATGATTTATTTATTTATTTATTTATTTATATATAGGGATAACAAACAGTAAAAGATGGGGTAACTATAAAAATCTCTCTTCTATAGAAGTTCGGAGAGGCACCTCAAAAAAATAAATTACGCTACATTTATATTTTTGAAAGTGAGATCTATGTATGTGTACAAAATTTCGTCAACTTCAGACAAAAACTGTAGAAGTTATGGTACTGTGATAGACTGGGACGGACGAACGGACTGAATGATCTCATAAGGATTTTCTTGTAAGGACTATAATCGTACTAATATTATAAATGCGAAAGTTTGTGAGTGTGGATGTATGTTTGTTACTCTTTAACTTAAAAACTACTGAACGGATTCGGATGAAATTTGGAACACAGATAATTTATAACCTGGATTAACACATAGAATACTTTACTTAAGTCTGCGCGGACGAAGTCGCGGGCACAAACTAGTATACCTATAATGATATAATTTACTAATTTGCCCTTTTGCCGTCCTACTTCTGGGCACGGGCCTCCCCTCAACACGAGGGGGTTACGATCATAAAGCATTGTAAGGACTACGGAACCCTAAAAACTATCATTAAATATTGCGTAACCACCTAACGAACACACATGCTTAGTGTTTTTGTTCCAAAGTGTAATTTAAAACTAGTTTCATGTTTAGTTCGATGTTTGAAATTTACCATTCCGGTTTATATAAAACTAAAATAATGCCATCAATTATATTATTGTGCAGCGCTGATTTTATCGAGTTGGACACATCTGAGAAACATGTGGGGGCGACTATTAATATTGTTATGTGCTGTGATTACTGTTCAATCGGGTCCAAGTAAGTTTTTTTTTATATATTTTGCGTCTACTGTTTGCCCGGGCTAACCTCGAAAAGCTGCGCAATCAGTCAGACCACAGTTATTTAAATATATTCATGCTTTCAGGTGAAGATTTTGCGCCATGTGCACAAAATGATAAGGATTGTATTGTCAAAGCAGCTAATATCATTTACAAAGAAATAGTAAGAGGCACCCCATCGGCGAATATAGAGACTTTAGATCCGTTGTTCTTTGAAGAGATTAACTCCAACCTAGCGACGATCAATTATAAGTTAAGCAAATCTACTGTTAAGGGCCTTACGGATTGTAAGGTCGTTGATATGATGTGAGTACCTGCCTATTTTATACAATGTAGGTATGTCCAAAGTATGAAATACGACAACGACTTCTGTTTCCTTCTAAATTATTGTTAAAATACAAAATGCCTAACTTTTATATGTATATTGTGGCTACTTAGATAAGACTTTTATGGTACGATGGTATTAAGTTTAAACACGCCAATATATAATATGGTCGCAAGTAACCAACGGTTCTCAAATGTGTACCGTACAATGGACTGGGGGCGATCCTAAGAGACCCCTAGACCAGGGCAAATGACAAAAAGGCCAAATTCGATAATTACTCTGACGGGAATTGAACCCTCAAGTAATCGGTGCAGCGAGCCAAACTGCCTACGCTCGAACCAGTCCGAACACTACGCCAAGCGGTCGTCAATTTTTTTTTCAGTACATCCGTAAAGAATAGTACTCTGCACATGGTGTTTGATTGCCCTCGTTTCGATATGTTTGGTACCTACGAAATTGATGGAAGAATTTTAACATTACCCATTCAAGGAAAAGGAGACTTTATCATGGAATGCAGTGAGTTTAATTTTGTTTTTTTACAGGGTTATTGGTAAAGCACTAACAACCCTGCAGGACTGTATTACTTACGTCATAAACAACAACATTTGTTCAATGACTTCATATATAACAATACATTTATCCAAAAACAAACTTTGAAGATATCGTTGTTCTCTTTGACACAATTCAAGTCTTTACGTCCGCACTACCGAGTATTGTTACCAGGAAACTTATGGCGCGCCGCGGGCATATAACAAGTCAAGTTCAAGCGTTCGGGACATTTAGAGCGTTGTATTTAAATATTGCTTTTTGTATGAATATTTTTTTAATTACTTATTAAAATTCATACAATTATATTAAATAATATTAAACATAGATTTATATTAAAAGTTGTTGTTTCTGATGTGAGTAATAAAGAGCTATTAGATTGTTTTTGTTTTACCAATAACCCTGTAGGTACCTATATAAAATTGTTCCAATTGGTCTAACTTTTATTTCAAAGGTAGGTAGGTACAAAACCGATACGAAAATTATCGGTCGTTGTGTAGCCTTAGGGGCGCTATGACTTAGGTTAGGTTAGGTTTAGGTTTAGGTTAGGTTAGGTTAGAACAGTGATCAAAACAAAACAAAAAAAATCCTGAAACTTCATCTAAGTCCTGGCTCCATAGCCCCCCTAACTGGGAACTAACATAACCTAATGACACATTCGGATTCTGGCGCTTCGCCGGCCGCTGCCGCGGCACGCTCGCTTCGCTCGCTCGGCTCGCGCGTTTTGGTCACTGTTCTAACCTAACCTAACATAACCTAAACCTAAGGCTACACTCCAACCAAATTATCAAACCATGCCTAAAGTAGGTATCTACAATTCTTATTTTAAGATACAAACGCAGGTATGCTATGTTTACGTTTTATCATGCTACGAGTATTAGATCTTAGATCGAATATAATCTTTTTTTTTTCAAAAATATAAAATCTAACGTATGTTATACTTTTTTACATTACAGAAGACTATCACTTAGTCATCGATTCAGACATGAAAATTACTGAAAACAACGGCAAAAGTTATGCCGCCATGAAGACTTACAATTATTCTGCGGAACTACATGGAGGCATGATCGATATGAAAAACTTGTTTAACGGACAAAAGGAATTGGGTAAGGCTACATTAATACTCAGTATTAATTTGTAATTTTAATTTTATTTCGTTTTTATTTTTTATTTATTTGTTATTGTGTTTTGCAATGTGATTGTAATGTTAATTTTAGTTTAATATGGGTATTTGCCTGAAATTAATGGATTTATTATTATTATTATTAAGGCTCAGTATCGGATGATCCCCCCCCCCCCCTCCCCTTCCCAATCCCCTTTAGATCGGCAACCTGCGAGCAATGCCATTGGCATTACAAGCATCTATACAGCATGGCTCTACGATGGCGACTTTAAATTAACACACGTATTAGGCTTCGCATTTTCTGATTTTCGAGATATTTAAATTTTATTAAACATTGTTATTTATAAAATAATTCAACATTTTCTAAAATACCTTTTTGGAGCAGCCTGTACCTAAATAACTCTAGCGCAGAGGTCATCTGCCGAAATCACGGATAATAACACTTCTTCAATGAAATTAAAACGAAGAATAAATACTATTAGAAATAATAATAATACTATTAGCTCGCCCCGCTCCGAGTAGTAGGTAAGAGCGTAACGTAATTTCAAGGGTGATGCCAATTTGATTACTGTATTTATTATCTACTAGCTGTGCCCCCCGACTTCGTCCGCTTAGTATTTAACGTAACAAAAATTTCAGGATTATCAGGATAAAAAGTATCCTATATGTTAATCCCGGTTATAAACTATCTGTGTTCCAAATTTCATCCAAATCCGTTCAGTAGTTTTTGCGTGAAGGAGTAACAAACATACATACATACATCCACACTCACAAACTTTCACATTTATAATATTAGTAGGATTTTGTTTGAAAATTGTATTTTTTATATTTACGGAGTTTTCTTATTTTTTATTACTATTATGATTATTGACCACTAGCCCTACCTGTGTGTTAAATTAAAGTCACCATGGTAGCGCCTCGCTGTATAGGCTACGATAACTGCTCTACATAAGGGGAGACAGGCGGTTAAATAATAAATAAATAATATAAACGTGTGCGGCTCGGGACGACAGAAGTGATAACTTAAACTGACAGATTTACACCGTAATGCGTAACGTTACGAAGCGGTATACCCTCCCATAAAAAGTTACCACTTCAAAAAACTTCTTAAACAAGTTACCTACTTATACTGTATACTCATAGGAATATTTATTTTCTTTTCTAATTTTACAGCTGAGGCGGTCCTTAAAGTCATGAATGAGAACTGGCTCTCGGTGGCCAACGAGCTCCAGGGACCCGTGGTGAAGGCCACCGTTAAAAAGATCGTCAAGAACTTCAACAAGTACTTTAAAACAAAACCTATTGATGGCTTAATTGTTTATTAATTACTTTTTACAAATAAATAATATGTAAACACACCAAATGTATGGTCTTAACCCAATATAGGTAAATCACAGTGAGCCTGTTTCCATTATACTGTTTACATTCCCCCTTATTTCGAGGGGAACTCGACCCAAAATTCAACAAGCTCACGCTATTTTCATACACCTTCTTTTTTCCTTTTAAAACTATAATAATAATAAAGCTTTATTTGATTCCACAATAATTACATTAGATTACATAATTCAATTTAATTCATTTCAATTTAATTTCATTATATTAATTTAATTTAAATTAATTTGATTTAATTTCATATTTAATAATTATATTAGTACTCATGCAATTTCATCTCCTTTTAATGTGGTGGACCCCCTCAGGGTAAAAGCCTCCTCCGAAGAATTCCATTTATCCCTATCTTTAACAGTAGCGTTTATTAATAAACGTGGTTTAGCGTTTATATTGTTACACCATACTTTGTCTTCTTCTTTCGAATGTCAAATTACTGATGGCAGTAAGAGATAATTCGATGTTTCACTATTCACTCGCTATACCACGATTATTAAAAAAGCGGTAGAAGAGTTGAGTGTGGGTTTAATTGTGGCTATTTTACCCAAACTTATTTCGCCTGCTGCAGACTCTGAGAATCAATATTGTTTTACGTCGCCAATTTTTTTTTCATTTCTCCACATACTATTAAAATCACAATCGCAATTATTACTTTATCAACTTAGGTTATCCAATTCAACTGGGCCAAAATAATAAAACCTTATAATCGATGTAGTTTACTTAGGTAAAGTTTTACTTAAGATTTTAATTTCAATTTTTATGCGACTCCAGCAAAACTGAAAATAATGGTTATGTTTTCAGCAAGCTAAGCTTGTATGAATAATTTTGATGTTTCACCGTAGCGCATAAACCACCCACTCGATTTGAATGAATGAGCTGTCAATCTATCTTTTATGTTGCGCTTGAAACGGGCTACATTTTATGTGAACATAATGACGGGTCCAAAATCATTTCTTCATTGTGTAATGAAGGAGAAGAAAATTCTGAGCCCATAAATATGAAAATAGAACAAAATAATATATACCTAGCGACAAAAAAAAAACAATTTTATACTAGAATAATAATAATAAATTAATAAATATCGCCAGGCAGACACACCAACTGTACGGTCCCAAACTAAGCAAATCTTGTACTATAGGTACCATACAATGGACTGGGGGCGATCCCAGTGACACCCAGACCAGGGAAAATTACTAAAAGGCTATTGCCGAAATTTGCCCCGGCGGGACTCGAACCCGTGACCACCATGTGCAGTGAGCCGAGCGGCCTACGCTCGAACCACTGCGCCAAGCGGACGTCAAACTATACCTATATATTTCAGCGTTTATTAATACTACTAGCGCTATCTATCGGTAGTTCTGAATGCTATTCGTGTAATTACAGTTGCTATACGTTATTAATTGTTAGGTGCTCATACTTTTAATTAAAATATTATAAAAACAAATCAACCATCGCCTCCCTAATCCGCTTTATCACTCCCCCAATTTCTCTGTACCCTTTACCATCCCCCTGGAGGCCTGCTAACGCTTCATTGAGGATTTCCAACTCTAAGACATTATGGCTATAGGTTAGTACCAAAAATAAGAAAAAGAAGACAACAAAAAAGAACAACTAGTGTATAAAGTTTCCGCAATTAAAAAATACAACTGTCGTCACTGCGGTTAAAGGGCAGTAGGCGCCTACGCATATCATTTGTCCTTCGCTAAGTATTTTAATTCTTTTTTTTGTAGCTTTTTGAATTCTTTTTTTGTAGCTATTTTAGTATTAAATGATCGATATTTCTGTCAATATAAAGAGGTGATTTCTGAAAACCCGCGGATTTCATTCTGGTGACTTGAGTTTGCAACATGTGGGGAACATTACTATTGTTTTTATGTACGATCAGTACTATTCAATCGAGTTCAAGTAAGTAATTATTATTATTGTTGAATCATTAATACGTTGGCAATTATTGTGCGTAATTTGGAATGCATCGAGAATGCACTGCACTAAATAGAGCAGGCTATTTTAAAATTCATTTATTTTACAAATTAACGCCTTTATTTTAATTAAGTAGGAAGAAGCTCCTGGCAAGGGTAATTATTATTTCACACTTTTTAAACATCAGGTAATTTTTGATGTTACATAGGTAGTAGTGTTTATAAACATTTTAAATTAAACATTAAATATATTCAGTCATCACCCCTGTGGAAAACTTTATAATATTTTTTGAACAATTTATAGACCTTCAATTACCCACGTAGAAGTCTCTAAACATATCCAAACATACTTAACTCAAAGGTGACTGACTGACATAGTGATCTATCAACGCACAGCCCAAACCACTGGACGGATCGGGCTGAAATTTGGGATGCAGGTAGATGTTATGACGTAGGCATGCGCTAAGAAAGTATTTTGATTAATTGTACCCCCAAGGGGATAACATAGGGGATGAAAGTTTGTATGAAACTTTGTCAATTTTAAACCGATCCGGCTGAGCCTTTGCATGCATAAAGCGACTATGACGTAGACATCCCCTAAGAAAGGATCAAAATTCCACGCGGACGAAGTCGCGGGCTCAGCTAGTAATAACATATAACAGTAGCAGCCCCGCCCACTTAGTTGCAACGTATTAATTTAATACCTTGCAAGTGAGCATATTACCACACATAATATTTTGAGAATATAACGAGCTATGTATGAACTATACGTAAACTGTGTCTCACCTTCTTGTACTCAATAAACGTTTATTTCTTTCTTCCCTCTTTCTAAGTGGACGGTCATCCTAAAAATCTTGTTTCTGTGGCAATCAGTGGACAATAAGAGGTGGCAGGGATTGTGTGGCGGGCCTAATCCTGCATAAAAAGATATATGTATGCGCAAATTTTGGATTACAGGTGCAATTAAACCATGCGACAGAGATGATAAGGCCTGTCTTATCAAAATAGTTGACAAATTGTATCAAGAAATCATGACGGGTGATCCAGCATTGAAAATAGATGCTTTAGACCCGAGTTATTTTGAAGAGGTGGATGGCGATATTGCGACGCTCAAATACAAACTAATTAACACAACTATTAAGGGATTCAAGAACTGCCTCGTATCGGATTTTAGGTAAGTATTCAGTCATACTTATTCTGTTTATACAATGTCCATTGGGATCCGTATTAATTGCCAATACCTACTATACTCGTATTTATTGACCTTAAGTACACTCATGGTCATCGGATCATCAGATTTTTGCTATGCTTCGAAATAAACCAAAATCCCGGAGTATGAGGAATATCCACACTATTATTTTAGTCTTTAATGAAATCGTTGCAGTACCAAAATTACACTAATTACCTAATTCCGCTCTCTGGTAATAACATTACATGAAAAACACTACACTATGTCTTAAGATTGGTTATGTACTTCTTGCCTTTCGATAAGAATGGTCGAGATTCTGAAAAATACCCTTCTTATATTACACCTTTCAGTATACCTGAGGAAATTAATACCATGCACTTGGAACTGAATTGTCCGTTCCTTGATGCGCGTGGGCTCTACGAAATTGATGGAAAAATACTGACATTCCCTATTGAAGGCAAAGGAGATTACGTTATGGAATTCAGTGAGTTGAATTTTGTTACATATATATATATATTATTGCTAAGAATGAAAATAAATAAAACACATGCTATAAGCTTCATCCAAAGTTCAAGCAAATACCTAAATATTAAATAGTCGACTTTGTTGGCATGATAATAGAATAAATATTAAAGTGTTTGATAATTTTGTCAAGTCTGGGTATGACTGAATTCACCTCTAGACCATCGTCCGGTAACCATAATACAAGTATTGATTAATCTGGGACCACACAGTTGGGAACAAAAATAAATCTGTTCATCTGTATTATGTACATCTATGAGAATTAAAAATCACTACAAAACCATCATCACTAGCGGTCATGACAGAATAATCCTTTGTCAGCTACAAAACTTATATTTTTTCACATGTTATAATTAAAACCATGTTTTGTATTAATAAATTCAATTTCAATATTAATATTAATGGAGTCAGATAAATCATTCAATCAAATCCAATAAGAGCTAAGAATAAGTAACCTGATGGTGGCTATGATAATGATAGTTACCACTAACGTGTCAATTTTCACATTCCAGAGGATTACCACATTGTGTTTGATAGCGAGTTAAAAGTTAGTGAAAAAGACGGCAAAAAGTTTTTAGCCATAACTGAATACAAATATTCTGCGCATCTAAAGGACGGGAAGGTCGATTTGAAAAACTTGTTCAACGGAAAAAACAATGAATTAGGTAAGATTAATGTTGCTTTAACAACAGGTTAAAAAAGACAAACCCGCTGATTTTCTTACAGGATCTTCTCAGTCGAGGTTGTATTCCAATTCGGATAGAGTTAAGGAAACAAATAAAATTGATGATTTTTAAGTGTAGAAAGTACCGTACAGGGTGAAATAAATTGCAGTGGCCAAATTAATATCAAGAACGAATCAAACATTTCAATTGTAAAAAATATAGCTCAACGATTTTATCGTTTGAAATCATGCCATGTGTTTCACTGTGCCTACGCAGTAATTACAAATTTTTTGATCGTGTCCTTTTCTTATACATTCTTAAAACAATATGGCGTAAATAGCAACATATTGAGTAGGTCGACTTTTATCCTTTTATTTTGTTTCATTGCTTAAAGACCTGTATTAATAAATCAATCTCAACTCTGAGAGCGATCTTGGAAATGTCATTCCAGTACAAAATGGCGTGACAAAACCGTTCTTAAGATTTATGTCACACTTTGAGATCGATTTAATAATACGGGGCTAAATGGATGTGCTCTAAGTCACGAAGGATCACTCATAGAAGTTTTGCTAATTAAATCAATTTCACCATGTATTGATACCTAACTTTATTATTTTATAGTTAGATTGTTTTATTTTCTCAGCTGTCACCGTGCTTAAAGTTATGAACGAGAACTGGTCGACATTGGTCACCGAGCTCCAAGGACCAGTATTCAAGGCCAACCTTGTGAAGATCGTCAAAAACTTCAACAAATTATTCAAATTAAGAGATATTTCTACTTTGGTTGCTTAGATAATGCACTGTACTTAATCAATATTGTGTGATAAAGGTTACGTATGTAAATAAACGGCCTTTTAAATATCCGTGTGTAATATTTTGAAAGCACTTTATACAATATACATTTTATTATGTTCTATCCTGCTACCATAGTACCTCCATATCTAGTTGATAAAAGTTATTTAGTTAACTAACGTTATGATTTGCGTAAACAAACCGGATAACAAATTACACGAGCACCTATAGCGTATTTTAAGAACAAAACTTAATACCTGCCGTCTATATTTATAGAGAAATATGCAATCTAAATGTCAATCTAAAGGTTGTAAATACTTTTTATATTATTAGGTGACTAAACATCGACAGAGTCTGAACAGAGTATCATTATACGCGGAGCTACCTAGTTCGGAAAAGGACGCTACTAAAATGCATAGCGCAAAATTATTTGTTTTACTGAATATCATAGTTTGCATCGAGTCCATACCAAGTAAGTTATTTTGTTAAATTCAATTTTTTTATAAGTAAATAGGATGTTCCACAAATCTGTAATAATACTTTCACATAAACAAGATAATCAGCAGTGATAGCAGAATGTTTAAGCACGCGTCTTGCGAGCACCAGGTCCTGGATTCAAACACCGGCTCACCTCTGGGTTTTTCGAAATCTATGTGCGAATCATAATTGCTATATGATTATCAATTCCTTACGGTGAAGCATAACGTCGTGGGGAAACCTGCATGTCTTAGAAAATCTAACTAATTTTCAACCGACTTCCAAAAGGAGGAAGGTAATCAATTCGTGTGTATGTTTTTTTTATGTTTGTTATCTCAGAACTCCGTCATTTAAAAACCGATTCGAAAAAATCTTTTTGCATTTGAAAGGATGTCCGTGCAGATTGGTTCCATAAAAAAATAATCAAAATCATTTCAGTAGTTTGGCATTAAAATCAAAATAACTGGAAAAAATACAGCATCCAAGTAAACGAAATTGCGTGATTTGCTTTTCTATGACTTTTCAGTGGTGGTTGCGGTTACTAAAATAGTCTCAGTAAACTGCCTACCTTCCGGTTTCATCATCAGGTGATGAAGAAACTGAAAGGTAGGCGCCGGAACTCCGTAATAACACAATATAACCTAGTCGTGTTTGGGCTTAGTGGAATTGTCATGAGATGCATTTTGGCTATAAGTGCCATATATTGGTATAAGTGGTATACCATGTGTGGCCTTTTTTGTCAGGATCCCTTGGTGATACCATAGACATTTCATAAAAATAGGTTCAGTACTTTGAGAGATATGGACTGTTTACGGTTGCCAGCAATTCGATAAGTAGTTTACCACAAAAAATCGTGAAAAAAAATATTTCTATAAAAATATTGAACCAACTTCAAAAAAAACCTAGATGCACTAAAAAGCTAGAAATAACTAGATACCATATATAATTAATAATTAAAATAATTTTAGCCCTTTTTGACGTCCCACTCCTGGGCACGGGCCTCCCCTCATCACGAGGGGGATTCAGGCCATAATCCACCACGCTGGCCCAGTGCGGGTTGGCGAATTTCACATGTCTTTCGAAAATTGGTTAAATCTTCTAAGACATGCAGGTTTCATCACGATGTTTTCCTTCACCGTAAGCAAGTGATAATCATATCATATAGAAATTATGATTCGCACATAGATTTAGAAAAATCCAGAGGTTCGAGCCGGGGTTTGAACCCGAGACCTGGTAGCCCGCAAGACGCGTGCTTAAGCAATCGGCTATCACTGCTATACCATATAATTTATGGTTTAGCAGTGTTAAGTTATGTTAAGCTACTACTATGAAAGTGGGAACTACATCACGTCCTGTTATTTTGGGACCAATGTAACTTAACCAATCATTCACCACTAAGGTCCAGTACGGGTTTGCGCACTTCACACGTCTATCGAACGACGTGCAATTTCCACACGATGTTACCTTCACCGTTTGTTGAATTACACTTTCAGAAATTGGCACACCATGCAAAAAGCACGATACACTGTGTTTCATCAACATTTCCAACGAGCTTTACAAGGGTGCCATTGCTGGGGACACAGCATTGGGAGTCGAGGCAATGGACCCCGCATACAACGACTTAATACAAGGAACCTTTGGAACTCTCCAATACAAATTGTATAACACCACACTGCTGGGTTTCAAGAACTGTGTTGTTACAAACTCTACGTAAGTGATTTTATAACCTAAGACGTTTTTAAATAAGTATAAGTTTTTTTTTATTAGCGATAGTATGCTTAGCTCCCTCGCATATTCTTAAAATGATATGCCTAATATAACTGACCGCAATAAAAACTATGGGTTTATTTCTAACATCTTACCTTTGATTAAATCTCTCGCTCTCAACAGAAAATATTTATACTTACCATCAGATTTTAAAAACATCATAAATGTGCGGTCGGAGATGTTAATCTAGTAGCAAAATAGGAAAAATAAACATGTCAAAATGTCACGGTCGACTATTTATAAACCTGCGCTACGACCATCGGTCTTGCGGCTATAGTTGTTTTGTAGGGATATTTTCATTATTCACAATGGTAGGTAGTAGGTAAAGAAGTAGGTACAATTTTATTTGTCTTACTAAAATATTATTGACGACCGCTTGACAAAAACTTGGTGTAGATGTTCGAGCGTAGTCCGCGCGCGTTACTGCACCGGGCAGTTGCCGGTGCTTGCCCGGTGATCTGTTGGGGCAAATGAAATTGCCCCTTCGTAATTTGCCAAATTTGCCCTGTATCAAGTGTTTATATTCTGTTTGTGTGTCACTAGGATAGCCCCCAGTCCATTGTATGTACGTACCTACACTCACGTGCGTTACAAAATTTGGAACCATACTTCCGACCCGAATAGAAGTGGGACAGAAGGAGGAAATAGGCCGATCTTCTATGAATGGGTGGTACAGCCCTGGCCGAGCCAACCCGTGTGAAGATAGTGAACTTATTCAATTTACTTCACAGGCTTACGGAAGATCACAGCGCACTAAGCTTCGTTATGAGATGTCCTTTGTTAAACATGGAGGGTGAATACGAATCCAAAGGGGACATATTTTCTATATATATTGATGGAACAGGACACTTTACTTTAGAATGCAGTAAGTAAACTGTTTTATTTAGAAAATGCAAATATACTTTTCATTGATTCTATCCTTCTTTTATATATACCTATACAACTAGCAGTCCCGGCGGTCCGAAGATGTCCTGCCCTACCTAGTACCCGATTGCAGCACCCACACCAGCTCCAATTGTGAATCTAAACGATCAAGGGACCGACTCAAAAACCCACTATAAATGTAATTAAAATCAGTCCAGCTTTTTTGAGTTTTGCGCGACTAACGCATGGTAATTTATTTCATATACCTATTTAGATATATTCACGCCGGATGTAACTAAATTTATCTGTCTGTCTCCCGTCTCCTTTCCGCCTCACTTTGCAAGGTCCTTGATTATTATTGGTCCTTGATTACTAGCTGTGGCCGCGACTTCGTCCGCGTGGAATTTAACTTAACAAAAATTTAATTTAACATTTGCGAGTCGATGTTTCTTATTTTATACACCTACTATCTCAAAAGCCCGCTCGCGCGTTTTGGCCCGCGCGACAGGCAGCATTTGTGTATTTTGTGTTTCTAAAATAAACTAAGTTACTGCATATACCTAACATCAGCTATCTGCCAGTAAAAATCCCGTCAAAATCGGTCCAGCCGTTCCGGAGATTACCCAGAACAAACACCGTTTTTTGTTAAATGTACTTTCATATGCATTTAATGAAAACGTGTTATTTTGATATTACACACAGACACTCCAATTTTTTTTATTTGTGTAGGTAGATGTATATATTTTACGACGTCAGCCCCAGTTGTTTTAGTTGTGCCCAATTTAATCCCTAATAGTATTTTTTACAATTTATTTATTTATATTTAGTACTTTTCTATAGTTATTTTTATTATTTCAGAGGATTACTTTGTGACTGTCGACGCTAAGATAAAGACGCTTAAACGCAAAGACGGCAAGGAATATCTAGCGCTCCAGAATTTCAAAGCCAATGGAGATTTGATTGGAGGGATGAAATTTCATATGGACAATTTATTTGATGGACAAAAAGAATTGGGTAAGGTATTTCCATAATGCCAAAAGGCAACATTCCAAAACCTATTTGTGATTTAATTTTGATGACATTCCTAAACTGGTTAACTATTAATAAATCGATCTAACCGTGAGTTCGCACTGGACGAAACATGTTGGCGAAACATATTGTTGTCTCTATTTTATAAAAACAAAAAATAGAGACCAGAATATGTTTCGCCAACATGTTTCGTCCAGTGCGAACTCACGGTTAAGTCGGAGACCGATCTTGGAAACGTCATTCTTAAGTCATACCAGTACAAAATGAGTTGTCAAAAGCCTACTTAAGATCGCTCTCAGATTTGAGATCGATTAACTAAAATTTGAATAAAAATCAGAAATTTGGTTCAGCATAGAATAAGAAAAATATTGTTTGTCTAGTTAGAGTCATTATTAACATTTTGACACCTGCGACATCAAAATCCTACTTATATATAATATAATATAATCCTACTTCCTACTAATATTATAAATACGAAAGTTTGTGAGTGTGGATGTTTGTTACTCTTTCAGGCAAAAACTACTAAACGGATTTGGATGAAATTTGGAACACAGATAGTTTATAACCTGGATTAACACATAGGATAATTTTTATCCCGATGGTATGTTCCCGTGGGAAGTTTTTCGAACACCACGAGGGTGACGCCGTGGGCCTTTTGCGTTTATTTTATGTGTAAGCCATTATCGTCAAAATAGAGAACCATAAATACAATAAAAATTTATAATTTATTTTGAACTAGCTGGTGCCCGCGACTACTAAATTTTGTTCATAAACTCTGCAAACCGAACGAATTTATTTTTTCGCGGATGAAGTCGCGGGCACAGCTTGTACACATATATAACTTTCCACCAGAGTGAATAGGATGCATAGAGCATATTTTGTCTTGCTCAGCGTATGGGCTTTTATTTCAACTGGCAAACATTTTTTGGTGCAATTAAATTTTTATACCATTTAATCATATACCCGACTAGCTGTGCCCGCGACTTCGCGTGGAATTTAATTGACAAAGTTTCATACAAACTTTAATCCCCTATTTTATCCCCTTGGGGGTAGAATTAATCAAAATCCTTTCTTAGCGGATGCCTACGTCATATCATCTACCTGCATGCCAAATTTCAGCCCGATCCGTCCAGTGGTTTGGGCTGTGCGTTGATAGATCACTATGTCAGTCAGTCTGTCAGTCAGTCACCTTTGAGTTATATATATATAGATAATCATTTCTACCCTTTAAAGACGTCATTCACACGGATAACCCGACCGATAATAAATTTCCATAAACTTTACTGTATCCGAGGGGCGAATATTCCGTCCATTTAACTGACAAAAAATTATAGATAACTAGTTTCTGCCCGCGACATCGTCCGCGTAGACTTAAGTAAAGTATTCTATGTGTTAATCCAGGTTATAAACTATCTGCGTTCCAAATTTCATCCAAATCCGTTCAGTAGTTTTTACGTGAAAGAGTAACAAGCATACATCCGCACTCACAAACTTTCGCATTTATAATATTAGTAGGATACGGTGTCGGCTTCATCGTGTGACTGTTATAAGTTTGATATTATTTTGAACTTATAAAATATCATGATTATTTTTTTTCACTTTCAGAGGAACTATTCTACAGAGTCGTTTACCAGAACTGGAAGGAGGTTTCTACGGAGCTGCAAGTACTAATAGTCGACATTTATGTAAAAAGAGCTATAATTAATATAAATAAGATTTTTAAAGCAATAACGCTCGAAGAAATTCTAGTTGATGAATAATTATAGAAGTTTTGTTTCAATATAATATTGTTTTCTTGTGATTACAATTTTTATTCTGTTAATACATTCACCCCAACAAATTTGACTAAATCTTTTGAGCCCATTACTTACTTATTTTTTTATATAAAATAGTCGCCTTACCCATTATACGATCCGCCTGAAGTTAAGCAGTTACTGTAGCCTATAGTTGCTTGCAATAACAAAGTCATTGTTCGCACGTTGTTGGCCTGAAGTTAAGTGGGACAGAGAGAGGTACTAAGACGCTCTCTCACTCATCGTACGAAAAGCAACTATACTTTACTGTTCTGTGAGAGGGTGGTACTACCCTTGTCGGGCCAGCCCGTGTATGAACTGTAGTGAATGGAACTTTTGACTGATTTTTTTTACTAGCACTGTGTGTTTATCACATTACTAGCATTCCCTTTAGCCCCTCCAACTAAGCTAATGCTTGTGCTAGGAGTGGGTTCACGTCAATAGTTTAATGGCCAGGATGGGGATCGAACCACTGAGCTACGAGGACGGCCCTTCTAACCACTAGACTATTGACGCTTCAATTGCCTATTGAATCAATTATAGCGATATTGATATCGCTATAATTGATTCAATTTGAATGAACATTTGACTCTAACACCGTAAATGGATGCCTAACAGGGTTTCTTAAAGTAAGTAACTTGAGTACAGATCAGTCTATGTATTCCGTTTTATTTGCATTTTGCCGACTAATTCTGAACACCATTACAGGGAGGTATTTAAGATTATTAACTAAATCTCTTAATTGCTTTAACAGTAGTAATTTATATGACGGATAATTTGTATAATTACCACATCTAAAACGGCAAAGTCACAACATTAACCGCAGATCTGATGCACGGTATAATAAGGTATATTGTTAGAGTATTATATAAATCTCCCTGTACGCGAGCAGCCCCATTTGTCATTGAATCTCGCACCTCGTTGGTAGTCAAGATTTCATCCGCAATGTGTTCAGTTGTATTGTTTTTATTATGCATCACCCTTGGCGTGCTGTCGGCTCCTGGTAAGTTACTTAAATTTTTTTGTTAAGGTGAAGGCGCCTGTCTAGCCCGCGAAATTCAAATTTTCGAGTATTTTTATAGTTTATCCAAAATCTGAAAACATTTAAGACAACATTTTGTGATTTGCGACAAACACAGTATGTAGTGCGTTTATTAATACATTTATTTTACTCTAAATATTATAACGGTGGATATGATACCAGTTAAACAAAAACTAAATATACAAAAATTGCCAGATTATCTGGATAGCTGTCGTTCTTGAAATGTTTTAGAGTAAGTTGGATATATTAATAAATGGACTGCACACGGTCTTTGTCGCGAATTACAAAATATGCCTTGTATTCTTATCAGATTTTGAAAAATTTCTAAAAAACCTTATAAAATTTTGGACTTCTCGGGCTAGATGGGCGCTTTAGCCTTAATCTAAATAATATATAAAATATTGTATGATAAAACTATAACTTAGGTGTACATGTAAAATAGAAATGAAGAGATTATTAAAAAAATATGACACAGATAACTAAATGTTGTTATCAGTTTGTGTATGTGTTCGAGCATCAACGCTGAACCGGTATCAATGACAAATCAAAGACCATAGGTCATCAAAAGGCCAACAAGATACCCGGGTGCAGACTTTACTAACATTTCCAAAACTGGTTAGGTTCTATTAGCAGCCTTCCTAATGACGATTTTTGTTTCTGCTTAAATTATAACATCTTTTTTGTTTCTTAGAGAATCGCGCAATCATGAGCATAGGTTATTATTAACTACAATGTAAATTACTTAAAATTAAATCATAATGTACATTGTATTAACCTAACTACTAACCTTTACTCATATAAACAACTAGCTGAGCCCGCGACCTCGTCCGTGTGGAATTTAACTAAACAAAAAACCCCGCTCCCGCGTTGTGAGCCCGCGCGACGGAACTCATTTTTTTAATTTTGTTTTTCTAAAATAAAAGTAGCCTAAGTTACTGCTTATAACATCAGCTATCTATCAGTGAAAGTCCCGTCAAAATCGGTCCAGCCGTTTCGGAGATTACCCGGAACAAACACACAGACAGACAGACAGACAAAAAAAAATTAAATCACGTTTTTGCTATAGGTGTCGTATGTACTTTCATATGCACTTAGTGAAAAGGTGTTATTTTGATATTACAAACAGACACTCCAGTTTTATTTATTTGTATAGATGTTACAAGTATCTCGAACCCAATTTTTTTTTTACATAATTTAAACAATTAATAAAAACAGTTAATAAATCCGTAAATGCAAGTACACCTATTTTCGACAATTTACTAACTCCAAAGTTTTTGATAAGGCCGTCTAGTTTAATATTAATTTATATTTCGCAGCGATAAACCTAACACAATGTGACTCCAATGACGACCAGTGCGTGACGAAAGCTGTCAAGGAAGCATATTCATTGATAATTGACGCGAACGAGGAAATCGGTGCTGAGAATCTGGATCCAATGTTCCAGGATTTAATCGAGGGGAACCTGTCCATTTTGAAGTTCAAGTTCTACAACACCACCATTATAGGATACAGGGCATGCGAAGTGAAGAGTGCGAAGTGAGTATCTTTGTTCCAATCTGCATAGACTCATTTGTAAGAAAGTCAGTAATCAAAGGGCCCAGCATATAAGTAGTCATAAGTCTTACCCTTTACATTATTGTATTAAATTCCGGTGTGTGGTGTGTGCTCGTAATTCTTCGCCTCATAAACAACTTGTCCGATTTTAGTGGTGCTGTTATCAAGATACAGAAAATATGATGGCAAAGCGAAGTCAAAGGCCAGTTAGTTGTATGTAGCTATGTTTTTTATGGTACTAGTCCCAATCGTCTAAACCAGTTTCGACAATGCCGGTGTGCAATGATGATATATTTATATATAACTATGTAATATCAAATTCGGCAACCAAGCGTAGGTACGTCCCGACTGATGTTAAGCTGTTACCGTAGCCTATGTACTCTTGATGCCATACGCATTGGACAGAGGGAGTAGAAAGGAAGTGGAAGGTGGTTGTGTGAAGGCTGTCTTACTTATCGAACGAAACACAGCTACAATAGCTTCAATACGCCGATCTTCTGTGAGAGAGTGGTACTGCCAAGTTCGAGTCAGCCCGTGTTTAAGCTGTACGCAATTGCTTACAGTTTAGCTCTACCAGCAAATACCAATAAGATGAATATGATGACCAATAAGATAAATCAGTAAGCATTTATTACCGCGGAATACTTTGTATACACATCTGTCTACTCCTTCAAATTCAAATTCAAATCATTTATTTTGTTCAGGCCTACGGGGGCACTTACAAATTGTCAATTTACATATTTTTTTTCTTATATCTACAACCGGATCGGAACGCGACCTCGACTGACAAGATCCGGCAAGAAACTGAGCGGGCTTGTCTTTTTACATGTCATTTTTTTTTTTTTATCGCCAGTTGCTTATTTTCAATAATTACAAAAGGTAGTACTTAGATATTAATATAAATATTAAAATAGCTCCAGTGTGTTGCCTTTTGATGTTATCAAGAATTATACAAATAATTCGGACTAGTAGGGCAAGACACGCTACGCTTTGACATTATTATTGACTGTCGAGATTTGAGCTGCTTAGTCCCAAGCTGATTTATCATCCAAATAATCCGAGATTTTGTGCCTTAGAGGCATAGGTTTCTATTTTCTTTTACAAAAATAATATGTTACTAGCTGTCCCGGCAAACGTTGTTCTGCCATAAAACATATTTCTATATTAGTAGGTATGAAAAATAGATGTTGACCGATTCTCAGACCTACCCAATATCCACACAAAATTTCATGAAAATCGATCGAGCCGTTTCGGAGAAGTTTGGCAACAAACACCGCGACTTTTTGGCTGCCTTGCGTCATTGACGTTGTCTTGGGCAACTTACTGACCTCGTCCAAATTGTACATTAAACTACCTGTTTCCTTGTTGTACTGCTATAATCTAATGCGCATTGCACAAACGAATACCTTACGACCTTCATCAAAATGTACATCTCAGTAAGGCTATTTTTAACCCCCGACGAAAAACGAGGGGTGTTATAAGTTTAACATGTGTATCTGTGTATCTGTGTATCTGTGTGTCTGTCTGTGGCAACGTAGCGCCCAAGCTGATGAACCGATTTCAATTTAGTTTAATTTGTTAGATAGGTATTCTGATCGAGAGTGTTCTTAGCTATGTTTCATAAAAATCGGTTCAGCCGTTTGAAGATCATCAGCTCTTTTGTAGGTAAAAAAGCCACATTCTAGGCCAAAACCAACTTCCACGGCTCGAATCCATTCAAGTTTTGAGATGATTGGATTTAGATTTATTATATTTTTAAATGATCGTAATAGTCTGAACTGGCTTTTTACAATATTATAAATTTGAAAAGATTCCCTGTTTCTGGAAAAAAGTATATTTTATCAATTTTTATAATGAGATTTGTGTATGAACTAAAGACGTTCCATAAGTCACGTTTCAAATGATGGATACGCGCATGCGTTAAATTTTGTTAATGGTCATGGAATATTACGCTATAATAATTCTAGAGGGCGCTGTTCCGCCATTGCGAAAATATATAAAAGAACAAATATAATTTAAAATAAATTTAGCGTTGGGCTGCTCCCGTCCACCTCAACCAGAGTTATTACATCAAATTGAATCATAATTGATAATATTTTACTAGGAATGAAACCTCCGTGGCATCAATATTAAGATCCGTTGTTTATTCAAATGTCAATTATTATAATGTCATAACAAAATAATGTCTCATACTTTTACACAGATTTCCTGTTGATTATTGTATACATTTGATGAAAAGGTCGTCGCATCGGGGGTTTTTAAATTTTCAATTTAGAGTTATAGTACATATTTCCATTTTAGTGTGCCATATTTCACTACAATAGTAACACTAATGCTAGTGGTTTAAGCACTGCAACGAATAGTCGCGGGTTCAATTCCCTTTGGGCAAACGGAAAAGTAATTTTCGTAATTTGCTCTGGTCTGAATTTTACTGGGATCGTGCCTTGTCTATAATATAAGACCTAAATTATAAGAGTTCCCTGGTTCGGGATCAAACAGTTAGTATTAGTAACGATATTTATTTATTTTGCATCATTTTCCAGATTCGACTCGGCCAAATTAACTTTGCACGTTGATTTGGCATGCCCAAGCTTCAGTTTGGCTGGACAGTACGACATCGACGGCCGCCTCATAGTTTTGCCTGTCAAAGGGAACGGTGACTTCAAATTGGACACAAGTAAGTTTGATATTGCTAAAGGCTTGTTAGGAACTGCACTCTCTCATCATCAATGGTTTTTTTTCAAATTCAAATCGTTTATTTTGTTCAGGCCTACGCGGGCACTTACAAATTGCCATTTTACATTTTTTACTTATCTCTACACCGGATCGGAACGTGACCTCGACTAAGAAGATCCGGCAAGAAACTCGACGGGCTTGTCGTTTTACATTTTGTTATATTTCTTTTTTGAATAACCAGTTGCTTATTTAGTTAATAATTACAAAGGGTAGTAGATATTAATAAAAATATCATAATATAATATAAGGTTATGGAGTGTCACTAAGCGAAAACAACCTCCACTTAACGGCATCACCAGCCGATAAGCCAATGGATGGATCTAGGCCCAGGAGTGGAGGTCCCCGGCTGATATTACGTTTCGTACGACGGGTGAGAGTCGAAAGTCTTGCCCTCCCATTCCTCTTCAGGTCAGCCTTTCGGGTCGTGCTAGCAATGCTTATGAAAGTATCAATCAACTAGGTGAAACAAAAAGGGTATACAATTTTTTTGCAACTTAACTTTGTAAATCTAAAACTATCGGCTTTGTGGGACAGTTGAAGTACTAAAGGTACGAAAGGTTTTGTAGACATGTAAAATCTGTCAACAGCTGTATTCCTATAGCACCTTTTGCTTTTCAAGTTTCCTCCTAAGCTGATAGTTTTAGAATAACAAAGTAAAGTTTTGAAGAAACAAGTACTTACACCCTTTCTGTTTCAACCTGTATAGGCTACGGTAACAGCTTAACATCAGGCGGGTCGTACGCTAGTTTGCCGACTTTATTCTATATACATATATAAAAAACTGTTTTTAATAACAATATATTTATTGTTTATAGAAACCTATAGCTTAATTGTCGACGCAGAACTTAAGATTGCTCCAGGCAAGGATGGCAAAAACTATATGTCAGTGAAGAACTTCAAACTAAACGTAGACGCATTGGAAGGGGTGGTGTTTGATTTCAAAAATTTGTTCAACGGACAGAAGGACTTATGTAAGTGTTTTTTTCGTTATTATTATTTAAATAAATATCGCCAGACTGATACATCAACGGTATGGTCCCAAACTAAGCAACGCTTGCACTATGGGTACCGTACTCTAGGGGCGATCTCAGTGACACCCAGACTAGGGCAAATTACGAAAAGTTCATTTCCGAAATTTACCCTAGCGTAAATCGAAGCCGCAACCACCATGTGTGGTAGCCGAGCAGCCTACGCTCGAACGACTGCGCCAAGCGTTCGGTTTAGATTAGGACATGGAATAGTTATTTAAGGGATCCGAATGCGGTCTGAAAAAGTAGGCTGCACGCCAGATAAACATTATTACGTAAAGACAGCAGTCAGAGCCGATTAGGGTTTGCGGGCCCAAGGTTTTTCTAAATCTATGTGCGAATCATAATTACAATATGTTATTTCAATCATATTTTAATATTTCACTTCCTTACAGTGAAGTATAACTTCATATCTTAGAAAATCTAACCAATTTTCCAAATATATGTAAAATCCGCCAACCCATACTAGGCCAGCGTGGTGATCTATTATGGCTTGAATCCTCCTCGTATTAAAGGCGTCGAAAAGGCTAAATTATTATAATTATTAGGCGTCATGAATAGCATAAACGTATTTCGCTCTGCAACAAAATAGGAAATAATATATTAGGGTGAAGACCTGAACATGAAGCACCTACCAGACACCTACCTACATTCAGACATTATTATCAATTGGGTATAAAATCCAAGATGTTTGTATCTGAAATAGGTATTCTTATAGACCTCGGAATTAACCTTGTATGCTAAATGCAGATAATAATTATGATATAGATGAATAATAAACCCGATAATACTATGCAAAAACTTTGTATATTTAATCGTTGCTATTATTTTTTTATTTGATACGGAAGCAGAATTTTTGTATCAGAAATCTAATCATGACAACGTCTGATACTATTCGTCGAAGCGAGTAGGTCAGCTAGCCCAGGCAGGCGGCTCAACTTCATGGGTGTAAGGGCCTGTTCTAACAAGAAATGTAATTATCTGAGGCTATTGAAACAGTCCCTTACTTAAGTACAACAAAGAAATCACGAGTAACAGTTACACGACGGCAGTACATTGTAATAAATAATGATTTTTTTAATTTTTTCAGCTGATGCAGTCCACAAATTCGCGAATGAGAACTGGAAGGAAGTCAGCAATGAAGTACAGGACCCCGTGTTCATATCTAACGTTAAGAAAATTGTAAAAAATGCAAACAAGTTCCTTAAAACAATACCTGTTGAAGAATATCTAAAACTATAGACGGAAATGTTATAAAACTTATGACTTAGTAATGGGGTAACGGAAATTAAATTGAATTTTAAAACTGTTGATTCACTTTTTAAGTTAGTTAGTAAGAAATTGGTTAGTACTTAGTTAGAAGTACATAATACAATATTCTTACAACACAGTATTAAAAATAGTTAATCACCAATTATTCCAACTTTTCACGTCGCCTACGGGAAATGGTGAAAGATTTTCTTGATATGTATCCCTACATACAAACGTATTTAACTAGCCTGTGCCCGCGACTTCGTCCGCGTAGTATTTAACAAAACAAAAATTTCGGGATTATCGGGATAAAAATATCCTATGTGTTAATCCCGGTTATAAACTATCTGTGTTCCAAATTTCATCCAAATCCGTTCAGTAGTTTTTGCGTGAAGGAATAACAAACATACACCCACACTCACAAACTTTAGCATTTATAATATTAGTAGGATTATTGCTTAATTTTATAAACTGAGTCTCAATTTTTTATTTCAACACAAACAAAACAACGAAACAGTAATATTATAGCTACAATAGCTACTGATGTATGACGTCACACGTTAGTAGTTTAGTACCAAATTTTTAACCCCCGACGAAAAAAGAGGGGTGTTATAAGTTTAACATGTGTATCCTGTATCCTGTATCTGTGTATCTGTGTGTCTGTCTGTGGCAACGTAGCACCCAAGCTGATGAACCGATTTCAATTGTGTTTCTTTTGTTAGATAGGTATTCTGATCGAGAGTGTTCTTAGCTATGTTTCATGAAAATCGGTTCAGCCGTTTGAAGATCATCAGCTCTTTTGTAGGTTAAAAAGCCACATTCACGGCCAAAACCAACTTCCACGGCTCGAATCCAATCGAAATTTGAGATTATTGGATTTAGATTTATTATATTTTTAAATGATCGTAATAGTCTGAACTGGCTTTTTATAATATTATAAATATGAAAAGTTTCCCTGATTCTGGAAAAAATGTATATTTTATCAATTTTTATATGAGATTTGTGTATGAACTAAAGACGTTCCATAAGTCACGTGTCAAATGATGGATACGCGCATGCGTAAAATTTTGTTTGTTTTGTTAATGGTCATGGAATATTACGTTATAATAATTCTAGAGGGCGCTGCTCCGCCATTGAGAAAAAATATAAAAAACAAATCTAATTTAAAATAATTTTAGCGTTATTGAAAATTCTTCCCCTAGGCTGCTCCCGTCTACCTCAACCAGAGTTATTACATGAAATTGAATCATAATTGATAATATTTTACTAGGAATTAAACCTCCGTGGCATCAATATTTAGATTCGTTGTCTATTCTAATGTCAATTATTATAATGTCATAACAAAATAATGTCTCATACTTTTACACAGATTTTCTGTTGATTATTGTATAAATTTGATGAAAAGGTCGTCGCGTCGGGGGTTTTTAAATTTTCAATGTAGAGTTATTATAATCCTTCCTATCGTACTAATATTATAAATGCGAAAGTTTGTGAGTGGGGATGTTTGTTACTCTTTCACGCAAAAACTACTGAACGGATTTGGATGAAATTTGGAACACAGATAGCTTATAACCTGGATTAACACATAGGATTTTTATCCCGAAAACTCTTTATCCCGTATGTTCCCGTGGGACAATTATCAATCCTACTGAACAGATTTGAATGAAATTTGGAACACATATAGTTTACTAGCTGTGCCCACAGACTTCGTCCGAGTAGTATTTAACTTAACAAAAATTTCGGGATTATCGGGATAAAAAGTATCCTATGTGTTAATCCCGGTTATAAACTATCTGTGTTCCAAATTTCATCCAAATCCGTTCAGTAGTTTTTGCATGAAGGAGTAACAAACATACACCCACACTCACAAACTTTCGCATTTATAATATTAGTAGGATAACCTGGATTAATACATAGGTTACTTTTTATCCCAATACTATGTTCCCGAGGGACTTTTATCGATCCTACTGAACGGATTTGGAAGAAATTTGGAACACAGATAGTTTAAAACCTGGATTAACACATAGGATACTTTTATCCCGATGGTATGTTCCCGTGGGAAGATTTTTCGAACACCACGAAGGAGAGGCCGTGGGCTTTTTGCGTTTATTTTATGGGTAAGCCATTATCGCCAAAATAGTGAACCATAAAATACAATCAAAATTGATCATTTATTTTGAACTAGCTGGTGCCCGCGACTTATTACCAATTATACTAAATTTTATTCGTAAGCTCTGCGAACCGAACGGATATTTTTTGATAAATTAAATTTTTGTTAAGTTAAATTCTACGCGGACGAAGTCGCGGGCACAGCTTGTAAATTATAAATAAGAAAGTTACTTTGTCTGTCACGCTTTCACGCCTAAACTACTGAACCGTTTTTAATGAAATTTGGTACATAGATAGCCTGGAGCAGCGTTTCCCATTAGCCGGTACCGGGTAACGGGTAAGGGGGCGTCCATAAATCACGTGAGGCTTTTGAAAAATTTTCGACCCCCCTCCCCCCTTGGTGAGATATCGTAAGATTTTCTTCAACTCACTCCCCCTCCGCTAATCTCACGCGAGATTCTTCAAAAATTATGTTTTGGCTGTAAAGGTGTTGGATTATTGAGAAAAAAAATAGGAAAACGGTTGACCCTAACCCATCCTTGCAACTTCCCGCTAATTCGCTGCTCTGCGGGGTTCGGAAGAACACGACAAACACTATTGTCTCAGATTTGGCCTTATTTTATAATAGAAAGAATTTTTAACGCAATTTTACACCGTTTTCTGCTAGAAAAATAATTACGTGATATTTTTCAAGACCCCCCTCCCCCTAAGTGAGATTTCCCCAATACCCTCCCCCCCTAGAACACCTTACGCAATTAATGGACGCCCCTGAACCCGGTACCGGGCCATCAAAATAAAATAACGGGTCGCAACATTCCCGCCATGTTTTAAAAATAATTCCTGCTATCGATGGACGCATCGTAAATATACAAAAAAATGTAGTATTTATAAAACATTTTTAATATTAATAAACGTGTATTATTTTACCTATTGGAACCACCTTGGGTATAAAAGTATTAAATGGGTCACGAAAGGGCAGTGTGAAAATTTACCGGGCCATGGCAGAACAATCTTTGGGAAACACTGGTCTAGAGCCTGAGACTGGTCTACATAAGTAGGCTACTTTTTAATGCGAAAACAGGGTTGGAAGGGGGATGAAAGTTGTATGGAAGTGTCGTCATTTTTAGAGCTAGACGCTTGAAACTTATTTTTTAGGCTGTTGATTCGATATAAATAAATATGAAATTCAAAGTTTGTAAAAGTTTTACCCTCAAGGGTATAAACTAACAATAGGGAATAGGGGATGAAAGTTTAGTAGCGACAAGAGACTAAATATTAGAGCTATTCTGATGTAACATTTACGGAGTCATAGCCCCCTGATAGGACGGCTTTTTTAACTACAAAAGAACTGATTATTTTGAAACGGTTGAACCGATTTTCATGAAACATAGCTAAGAACACTCTCGATCAAAATACCTTTCTAACAAAAAACTAAATTAAAATCGTTTCATCCCCTTGGGCGCTACAATGCCACAGACAGACACACATGTTAAACTTATAACACCCCTCTTTTTTTGTCGGGGTTAAAAATGGTAGGTACCTACTCATGGGTCCTAATATAAAAATATACAACACAAGATATTAATCAAACACAACGTTGTAATAGTTACCTACTTAGTTTAAGGAAAACAAAGTGTTGTGTAAAACACGTGTATTTTATTCGCAAAACAGGTTTCCTCAATGGCTGTAGGACCTCATGACCGACAGATCAAGTTTGGTACCTACCACTAGACACATCACTAACCACCAATGTCTATTAAATACACTGGTGTAGGTACGTCATAAGGCGATTACATTCTTGCCGTTATAGCGCCGTTAGCTAAATAGCAGTTGTTACAACTGCTCGACACGGCTTCATCTAACGCCCGGTAGAGCTATTCAAAGAAATGTGATGCCTAACTGCAATTTGACGACCGCTTAGCGCAGTGGTTTGAGCGTAGCCCGGTCGGCTCACTGCAAAGTACAGTTGCGTAGTTGCGGGTTCGATTCCCGCCGGTGAAAATTTCGGAAATGGCCTTTTCGTAATATGCCCACGTCTGAGTGTCACTGGGATCGTTCCCAGTCCATTGTGTGGTGCCCATAATACCAGCGTTGCTTAGTTTGAGACCATGCAGTTGGTGTGTCAGTCTGGCGATAATCTTTATTTATTTTTATTTATAAGCTCTACCTCCCTCTCTTTGTATAAGTCAAATTCAAATATTTTTATTTCAAATAGGCCAGATTAACTGGCACTTTTAAAAAGTCAAGAACTAGGTGCATGTTCCAAAACAAAATCCTATGGAGAAGAACATGCAAGAAACTCCATGGATATTTTATTTCTTTTCTCTTTTATACATTATGTTTGTGTTTATTTACAGTAGGTATTTAGAGATGTGAGCACAATGTAGGTAACGCATAAGGCATCACAAATAAATAAGTAATTGGCCCAGAATATTGCCATGTCATAAACTTATTTCTACTAGGCAGTTATGCTATATTAATGCATCAGTGCTTACATGGTGCTCAGTCGTCACTTCGGACCGAATAGAGCAAAGAACTAATGTTTGACATGGCTTTATGTCAGTAAAACTGCAAGAGTTTTATCTTTCTGGATTAAGGTTTCAAGACTCTCAGGTCATAAATAAATTGATCACAAGTCTGAGAGTGATCTTGAAATTTACATTCTTATGTCATACCAGTTCAAAATGATACGTCAAACTTCTACTCAAGATCGCCCTTAGTCTTGAGGATGAATTATTAATACGGGGCTTACTGATTGTTGGCGCATAACCATGGGCCAACAGGCTCACTCGCTATTGGTTCCCGATGACGCGATATAATCAGGAGCACCAATCAGAACGCGCGAACGATGACCACGTCGAAGTCGTAGCAGTTAAAATTTTACACACAATATAGACGCACGCACGGTGACCTACGCATTTAAATTTACTTTTTTATTTCTAAATAGAGAATAACTTTGTAAAAGCGAAATTAACGTCAATATATTTGTCACTTACACAAAATTTACGCATTTGGATTTCCTTCACCTCTTCGACCTATTGGAATTGAGGAACTCAAACACTCATTTTAAGGTAACCGTTTATTTGGCTGTGCTATGAAGCGGTCCCGCCCACTTCGAACAATAGGATCCCTTCATTTCCTATCAACTCGAGCTAAGTAAAACATGCATTCAGTTGAGAAGTTTGAAATATGGTACCATGATAACAGCTAACGTTTAAAAGGGAATATTAATACCCACGTATAACATTAATATTCCACAAATAAGTTGTTTCAGAGCCAAGAAATAAAATAACGTCTCTATTTATACTCACTGAATAATTCTCACTCATTTAAAGAATTAAAATATCCTACTAATATTATAAATGTGAAAGTTTGTGAGTGTGGATGTATGTATGTATGTATGTATGTTTGTTACTCCTTCACGCAAAAACTACTGAACGGATTTGGATGAAATTTGGAACACAGATAGTTTATAACCGGGATTAACATATAGGATACTTATTATCCCGATAATCCCGAAATTTTTGTTACGTTAAATACTACGCGGACGAAGTCGGGGGGCACAGCTAGTACTTAGATAATTTCAACATGATACTCGTGCTCGAAGCGAGCGTAGAATAGCCAAGTGGATGGTCACCCTAAACACGATTATTTATTCTAGAATGAATACGAGGTATAAATGAAGAAATAAAAGAGTGGCTTTACAATGACTTTAATCTTGAAGAAGATTGAGAAATATTCCTTTATTCTTAAGGATGATAATAAATTTCACATCTTTAAGTTACCGTACTATTATAATTACCTGCGCATATATCATGCATAGATACTTATCTGCTAGTAGATAGGCATTTCGGGAGTTAAGTAATAAATATAATAATATCTATTTGGTAATAGCAGTGATAGCCGATTGATAAAGTGCGCTTCTTGCGGGCACCAGGTTCTGGTTTCAAACCCTGGCACGCACCTCTGGGTACTCGTATCGAAATCTATGTGCGAATCATAATTTCTATATGGTTATCACTTGCAAACGGTAGATGGCAAACGACCCAGAGGACGCAATCCAAGGAGATGGTCGGACCAAATAAGATCTTCTCTGAACATCAACTTCCACAATGCCCTTCATGAAGCAAAGGATCGCAGCAGATGGAGGGAAATTGTACGGGAGAAACGGATGCAGCGAGGGAGTCACGACCCTCAGTAATGAGGAAAACGACACGCGGAGGAGGATCACTTGCTTACGGTGTAACATTGTTAGGAAAATTGCATGTCTTAGAAAATCTAACCAATTGTAACGTTGTAAACTACCAATGTTCCGGTATTTTTAATTTTCACTTAAAATGCATAATTATGTTAAGAATTAACTACAAAAAAAGACTAGTAGCGCCATCTATCTTTCTATTAAGACTATCGATTTTATGTCAGTTATGTCCATAGAGGACCCGAACAATGCAACTGACATCCTAGTAACACTGCTCTCTAAGGCTATACGTGAAAATACGATTACCTCTAAAATCCCACCGAAAAAAAGAATATTGAAGCCTTGGATAACCCCTGGCCTCCTAAGGTGTATTAGAAACCGAGACTTTCTACATAGGCAACTTAAATACTCACCGAATAATCTAACACTTGTAACAACATATAAAAGATACAGGAACTTCTGTAATAAAATTCTATAAAAAGTAAAAAGACAATATATTTCGAATCATCTAAAAAAATCGGGAAGTAACCCAAAAAAGTTATGGGAAGCTATCAAAGATATCACAAACACCACTAAAGTTAAACACTCAACTATACAATTATTACATGGGGAGCATCCAGTGCAGTCTTGCAATGATGTAAATAGTTTCTTTGCTAATGTTGGAAGAAATCTGGCAGCTGACACAAATATATTATATGAATCACCGCAAGCACAAGCAAAAATCACACAAACCTCAACTAACTCATCATTTGTTTTAGTCGATACGGATTCGGATGAAATAAGTTTGATCATACGAAACCTTAAGGCTAATGCTTCACCAGGTTGGGATTGCATCCCTACGACAGTGCTTAAACGATAGTCAACTACTCTAGCACCTTTTCTTTGCCACCTATTTAATGTCTGCTTCCACACTTCCACCTTTCCCAATGCATTTAAAAAAGCTACAATCCATCCTATATTTAAAAGTGGCGATGCGAAATCACCAAACAACTACCGACCTATTGCGATCTTGAGTGCCCTTTCTAAGATACTTGAGCGTCTTATTAACAAGAGATTGGTTAACTACCTCGAACATTTCAATATATTGTCACCACAGCAATTTGGCTTCCGCAAAAATAGATCTACTAGTGGCGCAGTTCACGACTTGACAAACTATATAGTACAAAACCTAAATGAAAACAAAAAAGTCCTAACTATTTTCATAGATCTTGCCAAAGCTTTCGACACCGTGTCTCGTACTTCGCTTTTATTAAAACTACAAGGTATAGGCGTAAAAGGGTCACAACTGCAACTATTTCAAAGCTATCTCACAAATCGGTCCCAATTCGTTAAAATAGACAACCACAGTAGTGACGAGATGCCCAGTGGTACCTATGGTGTACCCCAAGGAAGTGTCTTAGGTCCAACACTATTCCTTGTTTTTATAAATGATTTCTGCAAACTCAATATCACAAATGCAAAAATAGTGTCATTTGCAGACGATACTGCAATAACTTTCATTGCTAACTCCTATCAGGAACTCGAACACACAGCTCAACAAGGTTTTAATATTACTCTGAACTTCCTCCAATCTCACGCTCTTACTGTTAATGCTTCTAAAACTAAGTTTATCACGTTTTCAAACAGCCTTGCTTCCCAGCCTAAAAGTATAATATCTTTAAAGGCTCACTCTTGTATCACTCATACATTTCATATTTGTCAATGTCCTTCTCTTACTTCTGTCGATGACATTAAATATCTGGGTGTCGTCCTTGACAAACACCTTAAATTCAAGACCCACATAGATTTTCTTACGACTAGAGTCCGAAAACTGATATACATTTTTAAAACCCTCCGGTACGTCGCAAACTCATTTGTTCTCCGGAATGTATATTATGCCTTATGTTACTCCATCATCACCTATTGTATTACAAGTCGGGGCGGTGCTGCTAAAACGATTCTCAAGCCGCTTGAAATCGCCCACAGGGCCATACTTAAAGTATCCATTGAGCTGCATCAAAGTTGGAACGTACTGAACATACGGCAACTATTTATTATGCACACTATCCTACAACAGCACCAACAAACCCCATACAAACCAGTCAACAAACGTCGTAACGACTTAATCTGTACCGTACCAAGGACGAGAATATCGTTTACTAGGAAATTCTTTTATTATCTTGGTCCGTCCCTCTATAACAAAATTAATGTCAAATGTCCCGTATTTGGTTTGAGTTCTTTCAATTGTAAAAATGCTGTCCGATGTTTTCTCCAAAACAGAACCTATAAAGAAACTGAATCCTTCATATAAGTACTTCCTATGAAGGCACCTATCTAAACAAATCCACACACACGCACCTACACTCACCCTCACGCATCCCCCCACATACACATAAATCCATCCACCCATATACACACACACACACACACACACACACACACACACACACACACACACCCTCCACTTACGTACAAATTCATGCATGTTTCCATTGTAATGTCAATCTAACTTTAAGATAAACGCCTATAATCACTCGTTTATATGATAAGACATGAACACTTTTAGCATTTAATAATTAAATCCTTTTAGGGAATCGCACTGGATCTCCTTAACACAGGTTATTTCATAACCTTCCTAGGAGAACAGGGCTCAACCCTCTTATTGTGCACTACAATGATGCTAATAAATAAATTATTATTATCTATCGTGGTCAGCTGCGAACTTGTCGACCGGTCGATAGCTCACTCTCAATATTAATAATTATAATTAACAATTTATCTATATGATTGAATAATAAAGAAATTTAAGCACATATAATTAGTCACATATTATCAAGTTGTAATTTAATAACTTGATACTTTAAACTTTAAATAAAATCCAACACTTAAATATACATTTCTGGCCGCTTGAAACATAACGTAATCATGACGGGAGTTCTAGTTGTCAAATGAATAAAACAACAACGAATAGAATCTCGCGAAATTAAATTTTAGTAGCCGTTGATTTTCGGGGGTTTAGACTATTAAAGGGCTCGCCCCCACTTTTCGGTCTTTTTCACGGACATGGTGAAACACCGGCCAGTCAGCAATGAGCCGCGGCCACAAAAAGTAGTGCATTTACATTCATCTATTTACATCTATTTAAATTTACATTCTTCACACGCGTCTTGAATATATTCTATAATAATATTATTTTATTTTATTTATTGTATTTTAACACTTTTAGGAAAGCTTACAGCTAAATAATACAATAACAAAAAGTATAAAGTAAGGTAAGGCCAATTATGATCTTTCACATGTAAGTAGACGAATAGTATCAGCAGTTACAGGTTCAGGTAGACAAAACTAGTGAAAAAAGAATAGAATATAAGAGGAAAATTATGAACATGAATAGGAAAAAAAGTACAACACAATACATTACATACAACTTAACATTAAAAATGACAATACGATAATCTTCAAAGAAGTCATTGCTTAGGTTATTTTTAAGTTTACAAACACTAGTGGTAAACAGATCCACATCAACCCTCCGAGATACTGTGTCAAATGTACGGCAAGCTCTAATCAGATACGAGTTTCTTCTATAAATGCTTCTGGTGAGAGGGACGTCTAGGAGATGAGATCTTCGGGGAAACGGAGGTGGTACGCGCAGCCTAATTTTGCTCACTAGTTCAGGGATGTCTATAGATCCATTCAATAAACGCAATAAAAATAATATGTCTGCTATTTCTGCAACTAATAACCTATACTGAAAATATGAAATTTTCTGCAACGGCTGCAATGGCAAAATTATTTGATATTGAATCGCAAACATTATCGCAACTGCAGTGATGTAGAGCTATTATGGTAGAGTCTTAGAAGATGGCACTCAACCAATGTAGAAATAACCAAACAAAAATATCGTTCGAAAAACGGATTGATCCGAGAATAGTTGTAAAATATGAGGAGTATATTGATACTCCTAAAGGCAATGTAAGTATTTTTTCTTAAATTCGACTGTATTTTTAACCGACTCAAAGAAATAATGAGTCCGTGTCAATTAAAGTGTGTAGTATAAAGATAGGCACCGACTCGAAATGAAAGAATTCATAAGGTGCCTAGTTATTTTTAGTTTTTAGTGCGTTTCTTTTTGCAGCTAGGCTCATGCTTCATGTGTTTTTTAACTTGCTGGGTAACCAATTAGATATTTAGATATACCGACGGCAAATTAATTAGACAAACCGAAAATATAATGACATTATAAAAACAAAAATGCTTAATTGCTTACAATAAAAACACGTTACAAAAACTCTAGCATATAATTGTATGCATAATGAAATGAGCAAAGTCCTAAGTTTTTAGGTATGTAAGTTATATCTGTCTAGTTTCTTTTGGTGTATAATGTAGATACGGACAAAAACTATGTAGTTAGGTAGATGATTTTTCAAGGTACGTAATAATCAGATAAATTAATCAGCGATGTTGCTGTTTAACAAGAGAATCACCCAAACAAGTCTACATAAAATTTCAGTTGAATACTTATGTAATAGGTAGCAGTGATAGCCGATTGGTTAAGCACGCGTCTTGCGGGCTACCAGGTACGGTGAAGGAAAACATCGTGATGAAACCTGCATGTCTTAGAAGATTTAACAAATTTTCGAAAGACATGTAATATCAACCTGCACTGGGCCAGCGTGGTGGATTATGGCCTGAATCCCCCTCGTCTTGAGGGGAGGCCCGTGCCCAGGAGTGGGACGTCAAAAGGGCTAAAATTATTATTATTATTTACTTATGTAATTGCATTGCGATAAAATCACGTGAAAATGTATGTAAATAGGCATTATGATGTAAAAATAAATAAAATATAGGATAGTTACTTAACACATTATTATTATTATACATATTTTTCTATTTATTGATCTGCTTTTTTATTTAAAATAAATGTTGATTTTACATCGTTCAATTAAAATAACAATAATTCCCATTTACATAAATGACATTCACGTAGGTAGGTCGGTTTTTAAACCAGTTTTGTGACCTCATAATATGACATAAAAATGATCAGAGTGCATCATAACACACATACAAGAAACTAGGTATATACCACGGTCAATGAGTTCAAGGCGGTCACCTAACATTCGGGCGGCTATTTTCAACCGACTTCAAAAAGGAGGAGGTTATCAATTCGTGTGTATGTTGTTTTTTTTTATGTTTGTTACCTCATAACTCCGTCATTTATGAACCGATTCGAAAATTTTTTTTTGCATTTGAAAGGATGTCCGTGCAGATTGGTCCCATAAAATTTTTATCAAAATCGGTTCAGTAGTTTGGCAATAAAATCAAAATATCTGAAAAAATACATCATCATCCAAGTAAACGAAATTCCGTGATTTGCTTTCCTGTGACTTTTCAGTGGTGGTTGCGGTCACTAAAATAGTCTCAGTAAACTGCCTGCATAATCAGATGATGAAGAAACTGGAAGGTAGGGGTCGGAACTCCGTAATAACACAATATAATCTGTTTAAGGTTGCCAGCATTTCGATAAGTAGCTTACCACTAAAAATAGTGAAAAAAAATTTTTATAAAAAAAATTATACCGACTCCAAAAAACCTGGGTGCACTAAAAAGCTAGAAATAACTAGGGACCTTATAATTTCTTTCATTTGGAGTCGGTGCCACTATCTTTACACAACGATAAAGGACAACTTCTTAGGCATCTACCCCTACTTGCTTGAATTGGCACCGACTCCATATAAAAGAAATTATAAGGTTCCTAGTTACTTCTAGCTTTTTAGTGCACCCAAGTATTTTGAATCGGTCGGTTCCTTTTTTTTATTTTATTTTTTTTCACGATTTTTAATCTTAAGCTACGTACTGGTAAACATAATAGTCCATACTCGTATTATAACTTACACTACTGAACTATTTTATGAAATTTCTATGGGACCAACGGCGTACTTGCCCTTTCAAATACGTACAAAAATCAAACCAAAAAAATACTTAATTATATATATCTGCCCTCTGACAATCATGGCCACACAATATAAATACGACTAATACTAATAACCTCGCATATATAGCCAGAATGCATCTCATAACAATTCTACAAAGCCCAAGCACGACCAGGTCACATTGTTTTATTACGGAGTTCCGGCGCTTACCTTCCGGTATCATTATCAGGTGGTGATGAAGCCGGAAGGTAGTTTATTGAGACTATTCTAGTGACCGCAACCAATACTGAAAAGTCACAGGCAAGGAAATTACGCAATTTCGTTTACTTGAATGATGTATTTTTTCCAGTTATTTTGATTTAAATGCCAAATACTGAATCGATATTGATGATTTTTTATGGGACCAATCTGCAAGGACATTCAAATGCAAAAATTTTTTTCAAATCCGTTGATAAATGACGGAGTTCTAAGGTAACACACATTAAAAAAAACATACACACGAATTGATAAACTCCTCCTTTTTGAAGTCGGTTGATGAAGGCGAACCGTTACAAGCCACCATTTGTTAACAATATTAATTTTTGTATCGCTTCTCGCTGACCGTGGTTATATTAAATCTACTTAACTTGATTTAAGGAAGAATATGAGTAAATATCCAAGTTGGCCAATTTTTATTTTTCCATACTCTTTTTCCTTTCTTTGCACGAGTAGAGCCAGCTTCCAGTCTACACTGAACTGGCCAATATATTCACACAAAACATATTATTTACTGTCTGTATTTTGACAGTAAAAATTAGAGGTGACAATATGCATGCAGCATTTTTCAACAACTCACATACATTAAACTTCTGGCATTGTTTCTGTAACTGTAAAATTATTATTTCTATTAATAATTATCTTCTCTTTGACACGCACATGAAGTCGCAGGGAAAAGCCAGTATAAGTTATAATAAAACAAACAAGTGGACATCGTAAAAAGTGACTAATATAACATTAGTCACGGGAAGGTCACATTTCCTTTTTATGTTTTATTTAAAACACGATCGATTTTAAACTTAACGTTCTAGCAGTGAGGGGTGCAATTTGCTTGCCTTTGAAATATACTATCAGATATTACAGAGAATCATAAACTAGGGTCTTGAGGACGGCAAAGTACAAACTAGAGCTTACGCAAGCAAAATAAACATCACTGCATATTAATAGTATAAAAAGAATATCTACACTAGTAGTATATAAGTGGGTGCAAGTTAACGTTCTATATATTTGGAAATCAGTATCAGTCCAGTGATAAGATGGCTTATAACATGTTACTGATCGCAACAATTTTGTGTGTCCTCGGTCTGACCAATGCTTCTTTGGGTAAGTCATTTGACATTTCAAATAGTGCATTACTTTAAGAGAACATATTCAGCAAATAATCGTACGATATATTTGATGTTAAGCAGTTACCGTAGGCTTTAGATGCTGGCAATACCTACGGCATGGTGGCACGTTTCCGACCTGAAGATACGTGGGATAGAGGGGGAGGGTATGCTATAAGAACTGTAGTCAATTGTCCATAGCTTGGCTATTCCACCGTTTGTAATATAAATAATATAAAGTCCGAAATTTCTAAGAATCAACCCAGTATTGGAAAATAAACTCTATATCATATTTATATAGTTTGCATTTTGCATTAAGAGATCAAATTTAGGTGAAGGCGCCTGTCTAGCCCGCGAAATTCAAAATTTTCAAGTATTTTTATAGTTTATCCAAAATCTGAAAACATTTAAGGCAACATTCTGTGATTTGCGACAAACACAGTATGCAGTGCGTTTATTAATACATTTATTTTACTCTAAATATTATCACGGTGGATATGATACTAGTTAATCACTAAATATACAAAAATTGCCAGATTATCTGGATAGCTGTCGTTCTTGAAATGTTTTAGAGTAAGTTGGATATATTAATAAATGCACTGCACACGGTCTTTGTCGCGAATTACAAAATGTGCCTTTTATTATTGTCAGATTTTGTAAATTTTCTAAAAAACCTCAAAAAATTTGAACTTCGCCGGATAGATGGGCGCTTTAGCCTTAAGGGATCAAATTAAGGCAAAATTATATTATTTCTGGGCATTATCATGAGCATTTTGTAAAATTTTTGGTTAGGTTTTTGTAAAATACTAAAAGGGATACTTACTAGAAACTACTAAAAATCGCATCATTTTAATGAGCTGAGGGAAATCAAGCGATCCTATGGTCGAAGCAAGCGGGCTAACTAGCCCGGTCAGGCGCACTTTTTCATTTTATTGACGAAATGAACAAACATTTTATATTTTAATTAATAACACGTGTTATTAACACATTGCAGCCCCATTTATAACACCTTGTAAGTGGAATGACAAAGCTTGCGCACAAGCCAGCGCCACCAAAGCTCTACCGATATTCGCGAACGGCCTGCCCGATTTCGATGTGGAAAAATTAGATCCCGTGCACTTGGACATAGTGGACTCAAGTGTTCCTAATTTGAAATTCATTTTGAGCGACACCACAGTCCAGGGCCTCAAGGATTGCGAAGTTACCGAACTGCAGTAAGTAATCTCTACTGTTGAACCTTACTCAGAGGACTCACAGCGCATTTATAAATTGATAAATTTTCCATAGTGGTCCATAGACAAATACTATTAGTGTACACGGCCGTGCGTCCGTCATACCGCCACTAGATTACGATTCATGAGAAATTATAAAACTAATGATTTATCCAATTCACTCATAATATAGATTCGTAATTATTTATAACAGAGTACGTCTACGTCAGTATTATCTAGAAATGAACCAATGCTTTTAATATAGATCGTGACACAATGGAAGCACCCTTCCAAAATAAACATAAAAGAGAATTTGTGTGTGTATTCACAAGTTTTACTGACCAACGTGTAAAACGTCTGGACGTACCTACATGAACAAAATTTGGCTTAGTATTGGTACTTAACCTCTAGTATTAAAAATATGCTTATCTTCAAGCCGACGTGGGCGAGTTGGTGCTACTCTAAATATATATAACTCAAAGGTGACTGACTGACTGACTGACTGACTGGCATAGTGATCTATCAACGCACAGCCCAAACCACTGGACGGATCGGGCTGAAATTTGGCATGCAGGTAGATGTTATGACGTAGGCATCCGCTAAGAAAGGATTTTGATTAATTCTACCCCCAAGGGGATAAAATAGGGGATGAAAGTTTGTATGAAACTTTGTCACTTAAATTCCACGCGGACGAAGTCGCGGGCACAGCTAGTTATAAATAAGTGTATGCCGGGAATGGTATTAAACAAAGTTATTTTTGCGAATCTCTCACTATAAACTCAACAGTTAATTTATGCAAAACTTTTGCTAGAATAAGTAACATGGTCGGTCACATCTCGTCAACCCGTTGACCTTGAATTTCGAGGCGATCTATTTTCATCCCATCTATATTCGAAGTCCGAAGTTTTGTTCCAAAATATGTGTGAGCAGAATAGGTTTTTTCTCTAGTAGACTTTAACAGGGAGCTTTCAATTTGAGTTTTCAATTTGGAATACGCATTAATAATAATTACTCCGCGACTAGAGATCTAATCAAAATATTGCAAGCAGTAATAGAATATAATAGAATAACTCTTTATTGCACACTAAAGTTCGGAATATATATCAAATAACATAAAAAAAACAATAGTGTACATTGGGCGGTCTTATCGCAAATTGCGATCTCTTCCAGACAACCTTTGGATGGAGACATTTATGTCATGTTGTCAAGGTACCTAGTAGTCAACAGTCCATTCAACAACAAAATGTCGTAATAACATTTCAAGCGATTGTTTGTATTATTTTTAAAATAATTTTGGATCTCACATTATAATATTTTGATTATGTAGCAGTTATTGATACCTGACAAATGAATTTAACCATTAAATTATATTTCACCCTGCATAGTAAGTATTAAAAAGTGTACGTTATATTACAGACGAGATGAAACGTCGTCGAAAATAACCCTCACACTCAAATGCTCGGTAAAGTTAGACGGGCAGTACGAAATAGATGGCAGTCTATTGACTTTCCCTCTGTCTGGAAAGGGGAAACTGAATGTTGAACTGAGTAAGTACCTATATAATGCCGTTATAATGGACTACAACTGGTTCTACTCGTATTACCTCTCGAAAGGAACAAAATTACATAGAACAGTTGACCTCGCACCTTTGGACTTCAGCAATTCAGATTAAGATCATCACTTGCTGTACGATGAGGAAACCTACGCGTCTTCCGAAAGACGTGTGAAGTTCACCAATCCTCACTGGGTACTGAGCAGCATGGTGAACTATGGCTGAAGTCTCCCTTGCATTATCTAAATATATATAACTCAAAGGTGACTGACTGACTGGCTGACTGACTGACTGACTGACTGACATAGTGATCTATCAACGCACAGCCCAAACCACTGGACGGATCGGGCTGAAATTTGGCATGCAGGTAGATGTTATGACGTAGGCATTCGCTAAGAAAGGAATTTGAGTAACTCTACCCCCAAGGGGATAAAATAGGGGATGAATAAACCCGAAATTTTTGTTAAGTTAAATTACACGCGGACGAAGTCGCGGGCACAGCTATAATATATAAAATAGCAATAGGCTTGCCTCCTAATTACATAAGGACACTAAATGCCATTGGCGAAATGTGGAAGTGCTCGAGAGAAGAAGTCAAAAGCGTACTCGAGACTGCTTTCAGACTTGAAATGGGGCTTAGAATCGGAAAACAATCGTTGCGTGATTGTAGAAATAAATACGGAAGACGAGTAGCAGTGAACATTAAATTATATTTCAGATAAAGCCATATTCTACGTAGACCTCGATGTCATCACCAAAACTGGCGCCGATGGCAAAAACTATTGGCATATCAAGAGGTTCCACCATAAGTTCGAGCTGCCGAACAAATCTGTCCTCAAGTTCGAAAAACTTTTACAGGACAATGCAGCCATAAGTAAGTGACGGTTACGTACATATTCCCTTGACAAGTTTTGATAGTTCACGAAAACAGAGTTCAATACCGAATATGCCGCTACCAAAGCTCGTACCTACAAACTACTAAGCCAACCGAGACCGTACTTGTATTATTCGGTAGTTTTAAGACGTCAATAGCCTAGCGGTTAGAGGAGCTGCCCTCAAAACCAAGAGGTTCCGGGTTCAATCCCCATCCTGGCATGGGCCCACTCCTAACACAACCATTAGCTTAGCTGGACGGGTGACAGGAACTGAGCAGGCCATTTTTTTAAAGTAAAACAAAATCTTTACGCAGAACATAATTATGCCAGATTGCTGTTACTTGGCAGATTGTTCATACAGATGCTTGGTAGCATTGCCACGTTGAATGGCACTTTGTGTGGCCGCCCGTAATTTGGTAGTTCAAGGTGGTATTGGCACGTGCAGTATTGTCACATTGCCAATCAACGTGACAATGCTTCCAATACACCCTTGAATTACCAAAATACGGAGGGCCAAACACACCCACAGGTGTAAAACCAAAGCAATTGAAGATATTATCACCTTAAATACTGATAATACTGTGTAAAAAACCATCTTGGTTTATGAAAGACAGATTGAAAGTGGTTTTCTTTTTATATTACAGGTCAAGGAGTCAAAAGTTTATTGGAAGACAATAGCAACGACGTAATTAAAGAGATTGGCAATGGAATGATTGTATCAACAATCACCAGAATCGTGAAAAACATAAACGCCTTCTTTAAGGCCGTGCCGACTCAGGATTTGTCCCTCAATTAAGTGTTGTATGAGATAATAAAGCTTTGTTTTCGTATTAATCTGTTTATTTTTCGAGGTACCTCGTGATGTTTATATTTACCGTTCAATAAGTTGTAATCACCATCATAAAACCACGGCTCTGCTTTTTATTCAATATTTAGGTATCGACACAAACCGGGTCCAATATATATAAGAACTATCCAGGTGACCCAATAAATACACAATAAAAATATCAAAATCGTAAAAGGCGTTCAGAAGGAGATGAATTACGAACACAGGCACACTGAAATTTTATAATATAAACATTAGATTTTATTGATACGGGTTAATATAAGGTTGGAATTTATTATTTTGATCAATCGATTATTTTAATAAATAATTCAATATAATAATAATTTTGCCCTTTTGATTAATATAATTCAGGCCATAATCCACCACGCTGGCCCAGTGCGGGTTGGCGGATTTCACATGTCTTTCGAAAATTAGTTAGATCTTCTAAGACATGCAGGTTTCCTCACGATGTTTTCCTTCACCGTGAGCATAAGCATATAGAAATTATGATTCGCACATAAATTTCGAAAATCCAGAGGTGGGAGCTGGGGTTTGAACCCAAGACCTGGTGCCCGCAAGACGCGTGCTTTAACCAATCGGCTACCACAGCTTCTTATTTATTTTAATATCACAGCATTTTTTAATTTTAATAACATTCCTACATTAATCTGATCCGTATGTACAGTCTAACAATTTAGAAGACAACCTGTAGGTGTAAAATGTACCTCGCTTTTTTGCAAATTAACATATACACACTAATTCCCTTTAAAAAACTTGACAAAGTCAACGTCCTCTGACGATAAACATCGATGTATTATTTCCATTCGCATCGGTTGGATTAACTTTGTTTTATTATCTACAAGAGAAACAAGTTTTCACTGATACAGCTCTATATATATATTCGTATTAATTATATATATATTTACTAGTCCTATATATATGGAGACTTTTGAGCATCGTGCTAATATCATTTTAGAAGTAGGAACTGTGCAGTTGTGTTCAGTGAATTTTTAATCATGTATAAGATAATATATTTAGTGGTTCTATTCAGTATTATTTGTTTAGGAAATGGCACATTGGGTAAGTTTTGGCATTTATTTTGGCTTAATTAAAATTATTTTAAATATTAATAATAACATTTATAATAATTAATAGTTAAACCTACCTCCCTAAAACATTTAAAATTATTAATTATATAGCAAATAGTAAAAAAAAACAATGGATACAGCTGAAACACATACCTGTAAATAAATAATATATCTCATCGGCATATAGAATAATAGTCTCTAATTAGTAAAGTCCTTAATTATGTTTGTGCTTAATAAATAAACATTCTATCCATTGAAATTATTAAAATATACCTATTTAATTTAATAAAAAGATATATTGAATAGCTTGTCACGCTCATGACAAAATTCCCTTTTTTAGATACGAGTCAATTTTGAACATTATTTGTTGCATCATCTCTACAACTGAATAGGAACGCGACCTCGACTGAAATATAGATAGTATTTAGGGTCCATTCAGATCCAATAGACTAGGTACCAGCAAAATTCTGCTATCGCAGCAAACCCGTCGCTTTCATCAAACAACTATAAACCTCAAAATTTTCAGCGCCATTCATTACAAAATGCAAATCGGAGGATTCAAAATGCATTAAGGACGCGACGCAAGCGGCCATCCCGATATTCGCCGCAGGGATCCCCGAGTTGGGTGTCGAGAAACTGGATCCTTTGAAAATCAAGAGTTTGGACGCCAGTTCACCAGGACTCAAGCTGCTACTGAACGATGTCACTATAAATGGATTGAAAGATTGTGTAGCTAAAAAAGTCGAGTAAGTGTGTACTATTATAAAATTGGTTGTATTTTAGTGTTAAAATACAACCAATTTTATAATACAAGGCGTAACAGAAGCCTGATAAATCAACGAAACATATGCATGAGCATCGAGTAAAATAATTAATATAGCAATAAAAACTTCATTTAAATTCGTACAATGTCCACCATCCTATCACGAGTCCAATGCGAAATATTAACGTTCTATTTATAAAAGTGGCCAATAGTTGTTAATTCAATTTTTCTAAAGGCCGCTTGGATCCGCCGGCTTTAGGTGCGTAGAGGTTTACATCAGAAAGTAACATTATTTTTATGTCGGTTATCCTCATTCTGTTATTTTATAATATGGTCAGTACCTTAAATAGGATTGTATTTAAATAACTAATATTTTAATGATAACAATTATTACTTATATATGCTCCAATTAATTTTGAACACATTGTAGGTACCAACCTCTTACATATTTCATGTACCTAAGAGTTTCAATAAAACAAAAATGCAGTAGGTAGTTGTTTATGAAGTTTTAATTTAAAATTCTCAGGATTTTATTATAAGGCACATAATATAGAGGTAATATACCTATTATGATATATTATAGTCATCGTACTAATATTATAAAGAAAAAAACTTTGTTTGTTTGATTGTGATGAATAGGCTCCGAAACTACTGAACCGATTTGAAAAATTATTTCACTGTTGGGAAGCTACACTATGGTGATATAGGCTATAATATATTTTCAAAAAAATTAGGGATCCTTACTAAAACTCGAATAATGTAACCGCAATGTACCCGTGCGAAGCCGGGGCTGGCCGCTAGTAAGATATATATCTATAAGTAGACTTATATCGTTTTTTTTTTATTATGAACACTTTATTATTACAGACGTGACGTATCTAAATCAAAGCTGTCATTGAAACTGCTGTGTACTGTGGAGGCCGTGGGCAAGTACGAAATGGATGGTCAGTTGCTGGTCTTGCCCATCCAAGGCAAAGGGGACGCTCATATTATTTTGAGTAAGTTTCAATAATATTTATCTTAGTAAAATAATTAAGTATGGTCTACCGGAATGGTCGAGAGGCGATCCCAGTGATGCCCAGACTAGGGCAAATTACGAAAAGGCCTTTTCTGATATTTACCCAGGTGGGAATCTAGCCCGAACTAGTAATCGTCAAAAAGTTTAATAGTGACTAAATTTTACGGTAACCGTTAACTTTTGAGTGGGTTCACTGTCGCACTAATTTATGTTAACAGTGGGTATGACTTTTTTATCCCATCTGTGCTATCTATCCTCGGCGTCTTGGTTGGAAACCATTATTGTTCAGACTCACTGGAACTTAGGAAGTCCTACGTGGAAAACTTAATAAAAAATATATAGCCACCATCACCCCTATGGGGTAGGTAGAGTGTAATGCAATGTCCTTACTTCGCCGATAACATTATGCCCCTTTCGGCCACAAAAGAGACTCCATTAAAATATAGCTGTACTACACCGAATATTGATGGCAGAAATTAATTCTGTCTTTCAGGAAAAATCCAGATCTTGGGAGAACTGGATTTGGCTGAATCTGTCGGCAAGGACGGCGAGAACCATTGGGCCATCAAGAGCTGGACGCACTCCTACTCCTTGAAAGACAAATCTACACTCGAATTGGAAAATCTATTCCAGGGAAACGAAGCTCTTGGTATGAATATTAATTATTCCCCGCGACTGCGCGCGTGCAGAGTAAAATCGTTTCTAAGCGAGCACCGACAGACGGAAACATACTTCCCCAGATTCTAGTATGTAGGGCTCATACTATTAGAAAAAAAACGCTTTTAGACAGGGTGCTTCAAAAGTCCGAAATAATACTTGAAGTATGAGATAAGTATTGGACATGAAATGAAATTTAAAAAAATCCATTAGGTATAATAATTTATTGAAATTCGAACATACTTTTTTGTAACCATTACTGCCAATTTTAAAATATTATTGGTAAATACCTCAAGTACCCGCTGCGAAATTCATTAAATACTGTTTCTCAAATATTAGTGGCCGCTACATGTAATTACATGAATACTATTTTTAAGGATATTGGATGTTGTCTTAGGCCCGTAACTGAAAATATGACTTCTAGTAAATATGTTACTTGTCAATTATTTTTCCGGAATCAATACCTATTCCGGACACGCTATAAACACCCTGTTCCCAGCCTGTATGATCTCTACATTATGATTCAGATTATTTTGAGTCACAGTTTACATATTATTTAATATTTTATACCCTATGTATGAAGATATATAAGTAGATTACCCAAATACTTAGTAAATCAGTCTAGTAACTTATACAATCAATGAACGTCTCCCGAGTGACTATACAATTGTTCTACTCACGGGCTTTTGTCCAAGGACTGTACGCCTTACTAGACTGGGTTTTAAACCCTCCAACGAGCCACTACAGGGTGAATCTCGGACTCTCGTTCAATTCAATTCAATTCAAATCATTTATTTTGTATTTCGGCCTACGGGGGCACTTACAAATTGTCAATTTACTTTTTTTTTTCCTTATTACTACAACCGGATCGGAACGCGACCTCGACTGAGAAGATCCGGCAAGAAACTCAGCGGGCTTGTCTTAGTACATGTCATTTTTTTTTAAATCGCCAGTTGCTTATTTTCAATAGTGTGTCCCCGCAAAGGTTTTCAAATCTTCCCTGCAGGTTATTTATGTTAACATATTTTTTTTTCATCAGGTCGCGCCGCCCGAGAACTTCTCGCGTCAAGCAGTAACGAAATTGTCACAGAAATAGGGCCACCAATAGTCAAAGCTGTTGTCAAGAAAATTGTTGAAAACATCAACAACTTGTTCAAGAAGGTTCCCGTCAGCGACCTAGCTCTCTAATGTTCCTATCATTGTAATAAAAATATACCTATGTAGACATTGCTTGGACAAAACTTGTTTGTAGCAAAGTATTAAAATAATAAATTTATTATAATTCCTAAGCGTTGGTTTTTTTCTTTTAATTCGTATTTTTGCACCTTATTCTTTTCTTATTTATGCTTCTTTATTTTTCCGTGTTATGTTATGAACTTGCCACCGCTTGCTACTTATTGCTGTTTCGCTTATAAAAGGTAGATCAGGACGATGGCAATAGTTTAACATGCATACTTACAAACATATTTTTAATCATGATGCGTAGGTAAAACCAATTGTAGGTGGATGGAAGTCTGAGCAGAAATCCGAAATTCCTTTTTTTATGTTACAATGTCGGTATCAAGCGTATGAGTTATAAAACCGGTTTACCGTAGCTTATAGATGCTTGAAATAACAATCGCATTGTTCCCACGTTGAGGTTGACCAGGAGGGGAGGAGGATAGATGGCTTCGGGCTCTCTCACTCTCTGAAGTACCAATTAGTCCAAATACTATTCCACATGAAAACTAAAGATAGTAGATAAAAAAAATAAAAAAACCCACGTCCAATGCACCCTAATAAATAGCATTAACTCATCGTGAAACTGTCAACAGCGCTAAACACTCCGTTGGTAACATAATAAACGATAAAAGAACAATTATTTGGGATCTTCACACGCAACCACGGCATATAAAAACGTCAACACGTCTCTGAATATACGGAACACATGTTGGCAATGAATGTCATAAGTTTATTTAAAGAAGAAAGCGAATGCTGCAGTTAAATCTGTTATTTCGTGGCGGTAAAACAATGCAGTGATAGGAGATTGAACTGCGCTCGGTATTCCTTATTTAGTGAGATAGCTACCGGATAATCATTTAAGTAAAACTGTGCAAATAATAAGGAATATGCATCGTTTAAATATAAGTTCACTGTAAGTATACTTTTTGAAAGAAAAATGTGTTTAAATTATTTTGATATGCCCAAAATAATCTAGATACCTATTTGGTCCCGCCACACACTTCCACCACTGTTACTCCTGTTAACAAGAATCGAAAATGGTGACCAATAATCAGGTTTGACTCTCGACCAGTCCTGGGGAAAAGTTAAATCGTCTTAGAACCCGCACGAATTTAATCGAAAGAAATAGGAGTTGGAAGAAAAAAATCCATATCATTCCTTCCTCTAGATACCTACCTACTTATATAATTACTGACACGTCGATGAAAGTTGTGTATTGTGACGTCATAGGTCTAGATTAGGCCAAGTCGGTAATACCTACGCGTTCCCGTACATTTATGGAGAAACTTTAACCAATAAACTTACTAGCAAATCCACGAAATAGAAAACTATATTATGTTGTGGGAATACGAACGCCAATACAGAGAAATAAACCCATTTTCCATTTGGTACATTTCTAAATTCTGCGATAAAAGCGTGTGTGTGCGTGTATTTTCAAAATAAGTCCGGGCCGCATACACTTTGTCATTTTTATATATTTTCTTGAGTCTACAACCGGATCAGAACGCAACCTCGACTAAGACGATCCGGCAAAAAACTCGGCGGGCTTGCCTTCAAATCGCATTTATATCTATTATTATTTTTCAAATCGCCAAGTAGTAATATATTCTTATAATAATATAAATACTTCATACATAACATATAATTTTAGGCGATGCGATCAAGATATTATAGTTATATAATAAATACTTACATTGTGGTAAGCTGTCAATGTAATGCGAAATGGTTTTTTTTTAGTTTATACTCGTATAATTAACGATTGATATCGAAATGTGCGTCATTCAAAAACTGGTTTAGATCAAATTAAATAGATGGAACTGTTTTTTGCTACAACCTCATCTATTTATAATCGCAAATCATGTGTTAAAGGTTTATAGGTATTAACGTTTCTCCTAAGACGGTGGAATAGGTACGATAGCATGTTTAGAGAACACAAAACCATTAGGTATACTTATTGTAGAACCACCACTTGGTGCAGTCTTTCGGAGTTTGTTAGAGGTTTTCTTCTTCTTATTATTAAATAAAATGCTGTTTGCTGGTTACTTGATGAATTTAATGAATAAATAAGTCATATATATCAAAATCATATGCACACAACGCTTGTTAGAACAAAATCGTCTTAGCGACATCTATTGCGATAATGATAAAGGTTCTTAGTTCAAAAATTGAAACATTCTATGTAATAAAACCTACGTTGTACACTTATATTAATCCCAAAATGTAAGGACTTTCCTTGCCATCAGGTGGACCAAAGAGCCTAGTTCAAGAAAATATTATTTCAATTGGTCCCAAATTACAACGGTATCGTATAATGGTATTTGGGGCGCTCCCGGTAACACCAGTCTGGGGCGAAATGCAAAAACGTTAAAATTTCCGAATTGTTTCCAGACAGGAATTGAAACTGCTATCACAGTGGGCTGAGACACATTGCCGGATGAACCAGCCACTTAGTATACCACTCGATTATTCGGTCATCGAATTCCTTAAGTGTTGAGATATTATAACAAAACGAAACATCTCATCATCGGTATCATTAACTGCTAAATGTTCAAGTTTACGCGGCGGCATTGATGTCGATTGCCGATGGAAAATGTCGATATTATTTTGACAAACAGATGATTAGCTTTAGATACGATCTGATACTACTCGTAATAGACGGTGATGACTCAGCGGAATTTTGTCCTAATGACGTGTCTCTGCCGGGCTCGCGAGTGATCTTGTAGATGCTACGGCAGTTTACGGTTTAAGAGTTACTTGATATCTTTTGCTTTATTGGGACTATACATCATTTAAAAATAATATACATTTGCAATGCCGTTGTAGGTATGTATGGATCATAAGCATCTGTACATTTTGCTTGAGATTTTCAGTTTGAAAAGATGTAAGTACGTAGAACTACCTACCTGTCCTTCTTCAAATAACGTATCTTGATATATTACAAATAAATAAAATTGGAGTGTCTGTTTGTAATATCAAAATAACACCTTTTCACTAAATGCATATGAAAGTACATACGACACTTATAACAAAAACGCGATTAAAAAAAAAATTGTCTGTCTGTCTGTCCGTGTGTTTGTTCCGGGTAATCTCCGAAACGGCTGGACCGATTTTGACGGGACTTTCACTGGCAGATAGCTGATGTTTTAAGGAGTTACTTAGGCTACTTTTAATTGAGAAAAACATTTTTTTTTAAAAATGGGTTTTATCACGCGGGCTCAGAAGCGGGAGCGGGCTTTTTTGTTAAGTTAAATTCCACGCGGAAGAAGTCGCGGGCTCAGCTAGTATTTATATAAAGCCAAAAGCTTACTACCATTATGTTACTTAACACTCCAAAAAGCCAGAAAATCAAAATGATAATGTCCAGGATAAAAAGGGTTGTGGAAGAATTCTTCTTCTTCTTAGTCAGGCACTCTTGTCAGAGTGGTCGTGGTTGCGCTGACGAGGTATATGGTGGAAGGTTTGCCTTAGCATTTTCGAGGGTGGCTCTCCAGGCGATGTGCTTCCATTTCTGACGATTAGAGGCGTCGCGAGTACACTGGACCATGGTGGACTCGGTAGCCTTTGTCATTACATCTATCCAGCGGGTTGGTACTCGACCGCGTGCTCTCTTGCCTTCCACCTGGCCCTGAACTACCAGTCTCTCCATCGAGTTCTCATTTCTAGAGATGTGACCAAAGAACTTTAGTATTCGTAGCTGCACAGTAGATGATAGTCTGACTTTAATACAAAGCTCTTTGAGGATGGATACATTGGTGGAAGAATTTGGTTCAAATTAATATCCCTAAAGTTATACAATTTTTAATCCATGTACATTAGCTTTAATCAGCAATTTCAGCAGGAAAGATCTTCCAAAAATATGGGGGTACCTAAGGGGTACCTAAGGGGTACCTAGGGGTACCTAAGTATTTTGTGTTACAGTAACGCACACTGATTAAGAAATTAAAAATGAGCAACATCCAGTCATGCAACATTTTCTTTGAGTTCTAAACTTACTAACAAAAGTTGCACAATAGGTACAATCATTAAACTGCAAACAACTTAATACTTAGGTAATTAATTCCAGCCTCAAATATTTTTATATTCGCTATTTGTGATAAGAACATTAAGTCTTCAAAACTGTTTAATATTTTATGTACCCTAAAAAACTTCCGGTAACCAGCAGAACCTGTTCTAAATAGCGCGTGAACGCGTTAGTTTTAAATTCTAAAGTTGTACAGATTAGGGTTCCGTAGTGCCTACGAGAAACACTTGTAATATCATCCAGTCTGTCTGTCATAGTACCATAACTTGTACACCTTCTACCTTAACTTAGATTTCATTCTAAAAAGATCATATGTTATTTAAAAAAAATTACTTCCCCTAGTATACATGGCAAGTGGGTTATTTATGGGAGCCTCATTTAACAATATCGATGAAAAGGAACTTTCAAATAAAAAATGTGTATTCATACAACCTTTTACTATAAATATTTTTACATTTAAAGGTTTAAACAATGTGTAGGTAAATTCTAGTCAGTCAGAACAGCTGGGGTAATTAGGGTTAGGGTTATTATTACCTAAAAATTTACCATGGCTACGGTATTCTATATTGTGTGTGGCCCGATACGCTCTTGGCCAATTAATTTTATTTAAACACAACCTATGTACAGGATACACGAGCCAGTTTTAGGATTCAAGACTTTCAAGGCTGTAGTGCCGGAATTGTAAAAAAAAATGTTCTAGAATATATTTAATTATCCGATTTTATATTTAAATTATTTTGAATTATGTACGATTGTAAATCATGGCCTCGATAATGAAACTCGATCTAAGAATGATTTAAATAATTACAATAGTTGTGATAAGTTCCTAATGAGTAATTGGCAGAACAAATCCGAAATTAAATCTAATTCACGGTTCGATAGATGAAATGTTATGAACTTACAAGACTGACAGATCGTTCATTCGATTTCCATAAGTACCACGGACTATTTAACAATTAGATTAGTATATTGACAACAATATTGAGTTTAGTGTCCCTGACTAACAGATAAAGGTGTCCGTAGTCAAAAGTAAAAGTAAGAGTAAAGGACATCTTTCACCTTAAAAAAACTGTAATAAAAATAATACTTACCAACTAAAAGTTTCATAAAAAGCTTTATATTTCTCTCACACAAATTACCCTAATGTAACGCGATCCCTTCAAATGAGGAAGAAACCGAATTAACCGGGGCGTTACTAACTGCCAATCAATAACAAACTGATTTATTCCTGTGGGGCGATGATATCAATGAAACGATCTCCGCGATTTGAGTGTGGTGCCAGTGTTAGAGAGCGTATCATAGGTATTAGCGGGGGCATTACTGCGTCTACACCTTAGTGTCAGCGTATGCTGAGACGCAGGTGACGTAACTCACGCAGAGCAGGGTTGGGGTGTATCCTTGGGGGTGCTATGGCACCGGGACTCAAAATGTTTCCTTATACTGTATTTTTATTGAATCAGGACCAGATTTTGTAACGTATGAACAAGCACAGGGCTGAGTACGCTGCTACGTTCTGCCACGTGAAACGCAGACATGGGTCTGTCCTGCTCTGCGGTTCGTTGTAGTGCCGGCACAAATATCTGCGCAACGTGTGTGTACGTGTCATGTTTTTTGTGAAAAGTGACACTGACATTTGTCTAGTTGAGAAAATCGTGTTATATCTGTGCTATGAAGCTGCGCCGGAGTATACAATCGTGGCCTTGTCGTTCATTCTTCCGAGATGTTAGTCTAAGTCGTAGACTATGTAAACTACAACATGCAATAAAAACCTACAAGTTGAACATCACTCCGTCACTGGGACCCAACCTCAAGAACAGTGGCGTGTAAACAGCAAACATTTTACCGCCATCGACGAGGGGCTCTGACACGTGCCAAAACCATTCTCGTGACGTATCGGGATGTTCTCCTGTAAAACGGCTAACGAATGAGTTGAGGGGACTTTTACGAGCGCGGCATCAGTATGTATGATCTAGAATTGCCTTTTGTTGTTCGGGAAATGGAAAAAATCTGCGGGTTATTTTCAAAAGAGATCCGAGAAAATCATGGCTATGGTCGCTAAATTAAAATGTTTTGTAGCAGGAAATGTTTTTGATTTAATTTACCTCAATAAACTTTTAAAACTATTTTCGGATTTCTAGATAAATTTATTGACGACTATGCTAATATCTGCCTTAGGTTACAAGGAAAAAGGTAGATGTAAATGAATTTAAAACTATATGTTTTATCAACTTTGAGTACAGTATCGCCATCTATACGTCGCATTTATAACTAAAATTTGTTTCATCATTTGCGCGCGCTTCACTAGATGTCACTGCACTGTACTTGTTATACTTTTTTAAACTGTTCCAAGGTCGTTGTTATATTATAAAAAAACGATGACTACAAAACTGGAAAAATTTACATAAATAATTACACTTGTTCGTATTTTTTTATTGTGGATCAAAAGCGACAAATGCGCGTTTTACTCGACTCACTTCTAATTCGTCGGATTTGCCACCCAGGTACCTACTTACTTATAATAAGTTAAGGGTCCGAACATTCAGTAAGTAACTATCAAATTCGATAGATAATATTCATTGGACCCAAATACCTTTTAGAAATTTTCGGTACGGGACCTAAGTATTTCATGGTAATTTGAATTCCTACTTATAGTTATAATAACAACAACAACTTAGTACAAAATACATTAAGTATATTGTTTTTTTTGTTAAGTTAATAAAAGCACAACCACTTAAGTCATAAATAAAATACAAAATTCAATTCACGGAAAACTATAGAAAAAATATAAAACAAGTTTTAAATACACTTCCTCAACTGCATATGCATGGGTCATAATAAACATTATTCAAACTTAAAATTTGTTCGTAATTAAATATTTATTTGCATAATTAACAATATTTGTGGCGAACACGAAGGGGTACTAAAACAAAATTATGTTTATATTCAAAATAAACTGTAACAGCTGTATATAAGGTTCAATATTGAAGTATTTAACGGCACTTTATGTTGTTTTAACATGATTAGTGGTAGTCACATTTTGCAGTTGACATGCACTAGGGGGTGGCCAAGAAGACTTGTCGTTTTATGAAAAATTTTAATTTTTGGCTTATGATATTTATTTATTAATTTTTGATTCAGATCATATTGGAATTTTTGTGAGGTACCTACAACTGTCTGTCTTGGGTTATAGAAGAAAGAGATGTGACGTATTTAATGCTAAGTACCTAAGACTAAACGGTTCATCTCCTACGTCCATGAAAGTAAATAAATGAATGAAACAATTTTTGTTTAAATGCAAAACATATTATTCCTACTCACTGACTTTAATAACTAGGTTGCAGAGTAGTACTTATTGGTTTCACTCATTTGCTGTCAAATTAAACAGGTACTTACCAATACCCATATATTGTCATAAACCAGAATTTAGAACTAAAATAACGGATTCCGCAGCAAGAACGAAAAGTCGCTCCACAGCAGCCTGCCTATTGTCTTATAGGATTTCATAATAAGCAAGGAATATCATGTTGACCAGCATTGCAAATAGAAGAGGAAAGATGATCGGGCATTTGATACGACATGACGCTTTTATAAAAACAATCATAGAAGGGAAGATAGAAGGCAAGAGGGGAAGAGGAAGACCTAGGAGAAGCTATTTCGACCAAGTGAAGGAAAAAGTGAATGTCGTGTCGTATCAAATGGTCAAAGAACTGGGAGAAAATCGCAGTAAATGGAAAAAACTCCACCGACAAGAGCATCGCTCTTAAGTTAATGATGATGAAGGAATATCATACTAATATTGTAAAGAGGAAAACTTTGTTTGTTTGATTGTAATGAATAAGCTCCGAAACGACTGAACCGATTTGAAAAATTCTTTCACTGTTGGGAAGCTACACTATCCCCGGGTGACATAGGCTATAATATATTTAAAAAAAAAATTAGGGACCCTTACTAAAACTCGAATAATGTACTATAAAGTGTACTATAAAGATAAAACCGCTAGTGTACTATAAAGATAAAACTTAGGACCGTATTATTAAATCAATTTCATGTCGGAGAGCATCTTGGAAATGTAATTCCAGAACAAAATGACATGTCAAATGTACCTACTCAAGACCACACTCAGTCTTAAAATCAATTTATTAATACTGGCCTTAGCCTGTGTAGCCATTCAGATATGTATGGTAGGGACCTCATGCGGTACAAGTCAAGGCAAACGCGGAACTCGGAGCCCCGCCTCGTGCTACGTACACCGTGATTAAATTTAAAGTATGAAATATTGTTAGACATAATCTAGCCGAAAGCGCTCGAGTTTTGCATGAAACCGCGTACTTTTGTGTTACAAACGAGCTACGCCAATCACAATGCGTCGTGATAATATCAACATGCATCTTGCACATACATACTGTTACAAAAAGCAGTTATCTTCAACACCTGCAGACTAGTTCGAAAATGTATGTCCCTGTCCTAAATATCAGAACAGTGAAATAAAACTATTTTACGGATTATATCGCGTTTATTTACTTTTTTATGTTCCCGGCGTTTCGGCTGCTTTACAGCGACCGTGGTCACGGGGGGACTGAGGTGTTAGACGTCCTGATGTCATAGTTAAGAACTGGGTATCCTCAAATTTAGAACATGATCATTAGCTTCCTTAGTCTTGGCTCCGGCCCGTGTTTTTGGATTTACCTTTCCTTAAACACGGAAAGTGATAGAGAAATCTATAAAAAAATATTATAATAATCTGTATTGCCAAACACAAGAATTATTCTTAATCCTAGAACCAAACTAGGCAAACTCCTGTATCTTGGGTGTCAAGTTTAATTTATAGATATTATTAAATTAACATTTTGATTTAGGCAAACTAAAGTAATACAAAAGTTGTAAGAAAAAGGGAAAATCCAGTTATATAAAACGAAGTTTTTTTTTTAAAAACAACAATCCTTTATACAAGTCATCTTCTGGGCACGGGCCTCCCCTACATACAAGGGGGATTCTGGTCATAATCATGGCCCAGCGAGTGATGTGACGCAAAATGAAGGCAAAATGAAGTAACTCAGTTTAAGTTGGTAGAAATGGTGGTGGAGTCAAACTGCAACCAACTGGCTACAGATCATATACTACGAGCTGGCTTGTAAGGGGAAGTACCACCCTCTCACAGAAGATCGGCCGAAAGTGCCTATTATAGGTGCGTTTCGTATGATGAGTGAGAGAACCAACCAACCAACTCTCCGTTAGGTCGACAACGTGCTAATAATACCTTTGGTTTTGCACAGTTATAGCCTACGGTTACTGCTTAACATAAGGCTGGCCGTACGCTTGTTTGGCAATTTTGTTACATATATACAAGTTGCGTTTGAGCAATTGAGGTTGGATTAAGTGTTGAGACTCATTGTTTGCCTAAAGTCGAATTACGGGAACAAATGTTCAGTTGATTTTAATGACCTTGATTAAATACGGGTGAGAGAGAAACGATGAATAACTAACTAGTCTACTGTTAAGAGGTTGACTTCTTACACAGTTCATAAGTCATTCGTAATCTATAAACTTGGCATTGATTGAAAACAGCTCGTAAAGGCACGTTTACATTGGAACCGTAAAACTATATATGTACTATAATACAGAATATAGAGACATTTTACTAAATATAATTAAAATATACGTTTATATGTAACGTATTATACGTGTTATTAAACAGCTAAAGTTGCCTAGCAGGAAATGAATATAAAGTACTTATAATTTATGAGATAAGTTCACGCTAAGTTTACCCTTTCATACATGTTCTGAATTCCGTTTAGACATGCGCGTATGACTACCATTTGGTATAAAGGGTAGTATACGTATTTACGCAATACCAAATGGTAATACAGCATTTGATCCAACGTTTGCCCAATATACACGACAATGAATTCATCGGCAATATTTTCAACTATGACACGGTCGCTGATCACGAAGAAATTCGTACAATGACCTCTTATTACCTGTCTTTGTCACTCCCGTGTAAACTAATACGTCTCGCTCACACAGTTGCCGGTCACACGCAGTTCACGGCAACTGTGTGAGCGAGACGTATTAGATTTACAGTGGAGTGACAAAGACAGGTAATAAGAGGTTATTGTACGAATTTCTTCGTGATCAGCGACTGTGCCATAGCTCAGACTTTTCAAAACCTTTTTCAAAGAATGTTTTGCCAATATTGGGCCAACGTCGTGTCCATGCGTAAGAGTCGTAAGCTGGAACCACCCCTCTCAATAATTCATCGCCACCGCAAATCACGATAAGTAAACAGTGACAGGTCGCGTGATCACAACAGCGATGAGTAATACTAATGTAACTACGTAGCTTTGTACGCTTTTACATTCATTTGTGTACAGAATATACAATTTTCCAATATGTTTTCTTTTGTGTGATCGATGTTTTTTATTATTAAAAGCCGTTAGCCGTCTTGCCCAAACGTGTTATCTCTTAATGAAATCTTAATGATCATTTTAAACTTAGGCCAGTATTAATAAAATGATCTTAAGTCTGAAAGTGATCTTGGAAATGTCATTATTATTTCATTCCAGTACAAAATAATATTGTAAAACCGTACTCAAGACAGCTATTAGACTTGAGATCAATGTATTAATACAGGCCTTAGGTAAGTAACTATAGCAGACAATCTTTGCCAAACATTTTAATTTTTTTTTATTGTTTTACAAACTAGGGGTTATTATTAAAAACGCGTAAGAATAATTTGAAAACCAACCTGCCAACCCGCACTAGGCCATATTGTTTTTTTTATATTATTATTTAAATATAACAAAGGTAATGCTCCATAGTGATCGCGTCCTAACTCATTGAGCTTGACTAGATGCCACCAAGAACTCGCCCGTAGCCGTACGTCACAGCAAACCCATACATCACCGAAACTTATCGATGGACAGGGTCATCGCCCGCCATGATTGAGCTTTCACCCGCGAAGCTGTTTGTTATGCATTGTTACATTACATTAGTACTGACTCCCTTGGACAAGAGGTTCGTTACAATCAACTTTAATGTTTGAATCACAGAATTCATTTTTGTAAAATCATTCTCCGAGCATGTTTATCTGTCGTCCTGTTTAGGGTTGTCTCAGACGCCAGTTAGATCCACTATTCAAGGGTATACCTACCATATCCGTATACCAAAATCTGAAGGCCTAAAATATCTCAAACAATGTGACAGACTAATTCGACCAATCACAAATATTTTCCTATGGAGAATTAGACATTAACAACGTAGCGGGTATAAACTTGTCGTTGTTTGCCTTATTTAAGTACCTACTGTTTTGACTGGCTATGTTTACTCATATTTAAGGCTAAAGCGCCCATCTAGCCCGCGAAGTTCAAATTTGATTTTTTTTGAGGTTTTTTTTAGAAAATTTACAAAATCTGACAATAATAAAAGGCACATTTTGTAATTCGCGACAAAGACCGTATCCAACTTACTCTAAAACATTTCAAGAACGACAGCTATCCAGATAATCTGGCAGTTTTTATATATTTAGTGATTAACTAGTATCATATCCACCGTGATAATATTTAGAGTAAAATAAATGTATTAATAAACGCACTGCATACTGTGTTTGTCGCAAATCACAAAATGTTGTCTTAAATGTTTTCAGGTTTTGGATAAACTATAAAAATACTCGAAAATTTTGAATTTCGCGGGCTAGACAGGCGCCTTCACCTTAAATGAGGTGAAAACCGGAAGAACAAATATAGAAATAAACATCCCGTATTATCTTCAATAATCTCTGAATAAAAAACAGACTACTTTCTATAATAGGTACAACGCCTGTTAAAGTTAACGATTGTAGTAGTTAATGGCTCCTGTCGGACCTCATTGCAGACGAAGGGCGATCAATGTGCGTGCGTATATTACAACGACGGGTCCTTCCGGGCGCGGGTTGAGATAAACTAGATAATAGGACGCAATGCTTATGTTAGTACAATTAGGGAGAGATTTAGGATTACAGGGAGATTTGTACGTACGCGAAAGACACAATAATAAATAAATCAAGTGCAATAACTAAGCGCCAATAGCCTAGTGGTTAAATGGGCCTACCTCGTCACCAAAGGTTCCAAGCTCGATCTTCGACATTAAACTATGGGTATGAGTGTGGACTAGAGGATTCGATCCCGGGATATCGGCCGTATTTTTATCCCAAAATTCTCGGGACAAAATTTAATAAATCCCGGAATTTTCTGGATTAACAAAAAAGTTAGTAATATGTTTTTTTTATTGCATTTCATTACACTACAATCCCTGGACTATCCCGGAATCCTGGTATTACATGACGATAATCCCGAAATCCCGGGATTAGAAAAAATAGCCACGATCGAATTCTCTAGTGTGGACTCATGTCACACAAGCACAAGCATTAGCATAGTTGGAGGACGGGACGGGTTAGTTAGCCTCTCAAACTTAGCGAAATGTGAGGCTATCACATTACTTATAGTTATTTAGATCCGGAATGGGCCCAACCTTTACTAGTAATTTGATGGTAATTATGTACTGCTAGTAAGTGGGTGATCTTAAAAAAAAACATAAAAATAATGAAGCAGACTTCAAAAAGCCTGGGTGCCCATACAAGCTAAAAATAACTAGGGACGTAGGGACCTTGTAATTCATTTTTATATGGAATCGGCGCCACTATTTTTATATCGGTGAAAATTTTCTTCCTTTATCAAAGGTATAAATAAAAAAATACATACATAAGAGCATAGAACCGTTTCCTTTTTTGGAAGTCGGTTAAAAATGCTCTCAAAATCAATATTATTCAGTATATGTATGCGCATCATCGCCAACAAACAGTAACTATCAGATCTATCTATCCTCCTATCTCTTCAATTGGTCTAAGCTGGCTTTATAGGTACACAACTATAGAACAATGGATCCAACAAGCGAACCAATCTACCGTTTATTGTTTCGTATCGACATCGTCTGATCCTTCCGCCTAGAGATAGCTTAGCCTATAACGATCTAATTGGCACATTTCCCATACACTCATCCGTAGCAGTACCTATTCACAAATCAAACAGCGGTATCGAAATCAACATTAATTGTTCAAGCTTATTGTGCACAACGCGTACTTCGTTCATTTCACCGTACGTACGATCTTAGCTTTTATTCATGTTTAAATAGAGATGAATGTAGCGTACATTTTTAATTGGTGTAGGTTTCTTGTTCTGTTTGCTGTAGTCTCATCAACGCCTTTAAGAATAATGTAAAATGAGTAAGCTGTTCTATGTACGAGTAGGTATAATATTCAGCACTGTGTAAAATTGTCTTCATTCTAGACCTAACCTACAGACGAAAACTTTCTACCAATATGTATAAGATGATTTTTGAAACTCCCACGATCCTACTCTAAGTACCTATTATCGAATTTAGACGACCTCCTTTTTTTGGTATATAACAAAGTTGGCAAAGAAGCGTACGATCTGCCTGATGTTAAGCATTTATCGTAGATCATAGAAGCTTGTAATACCGAAGGCACTGCTCGCCGTTGCCGACCTGAAGTCCTGAAGGCCTGCCCGAGTGGTACGTGGTAGAGGGATAGAAATGCAGCTATAATAATTGCTTCATCTACAGCTTGCCTCTACCATATTAAAAGAAGTAAATTGATTGGATGCCTGTTGATTTAATGATTCGTCATACATCTAACTATATTTTGCTCAGTTATTTATAGTAGTTCTTTGATTCAATTCAATACGCCTATGAAGTCCACTTACATGCTTAAATAAATTCTCCTTGGATGCCATCACCGATGATTGATGTAACCGTAAGCAATTACTGTGTTATAATGGACCTTAGGATCAGAGGACTCAGAGGCCCTTATGTAATTTTTTATGGTTGATTAAGTTCCGAGGAACGTTACTTTTACGGATTTTCCATAAACTGCTACAATCGTATACGCTGTCTGCCTTATAAAACAGTTGCATACAGGTTTCGTAGGGCGTCAATAAACATCTAATTTTGCTTCCGACTGCCTAGTCAAATAATTGGAGTAAAAAACCTTGTGCCTTTTATGCCTACCATAACAAGAGAACTATAGTAAACCCATGCCCTACGAGCGATTCCTATCTGTATTATACGTCATACACAGTCCATATGCAGATTGATAAAATAATTATCTACTTTCCTTTGTAATTATTAATTAAATAAGGAACTGGCGATTTCAAAAAATAATAATATTCAAAAAAAACCTTTTTCTTACCGGATTGTCTCAGTCGAGGTCATGTTTCGAACCGGTTGTAGTTATAAAAAAAAAATGCTAAAATTACATTTTGTAAGTGCCCCCGGAGGGCTAAACCAAATAAACGCTTTGTCTTTGACTGGAATTTGGTACTTGGTACTACCTGGTTGGTTGTTTGGTACCAACCAGATACCAAAGAAAGTATTAGCTTAGAAACGCTGTTCAATGTATCCTGCGTTCACAAACGTCATCGACGTATATCAGAAGCATTCATCGAACATAAGCTGTTGCGAGCCGAACATCACTGGAGTAAGCTGCTTACGTCACAAGTTGCTTCGCGCTCCACTAGCTCGAACACAACAAGCAAGACAGCGATATCCATATCGCCCAGAACCTCCACATTAAATTAACGGCCAAATTAGCTGGAGTAAACAGACAGGCAGGCCAGAATTTTCTTTTCTTTTTTTACATGTTCCGTATATACTTTGATATTACAATTACTAGACTAATACTAGACGACCCACCCCGGATTCGCACGGGTATGTTTTATAAGTGTTTCGCTACTATATAAGGCATGTATTATACATACTCGTATAAACCTTCATATTGAATCACTCTATCTATTAAAATCTGAAAAATCGCATCTAAATCCGTTGCGTAGTTTTAAAGATCTAAGCATACATAGGGACAGACAGCCAGCGGGAAGCGACTTTGTTGTATACTATGTAGTGATTCATAATGTGTACACTATAGATGTTTAATTAAATACGCGGACTCCATGCTTGTAATCCATGTTTGCTGAAAATACAACCTTTTTGGCCATAACATACGTGTTCGTGCCGCATGCAATCAGTTACGAGGCGGCGTAAGTGATTGCCGCGAAGTTGCAAACTGCCATGCTATATGCAACCGGCCGCCAACGCCACACGTTGTTTTGTAACAACTCATTAGTTTTCTATTAATTCCTTAACTGTGGCCGTAGAACTGGCTAAATAGTGGCTTCGCTGAAGTGTAGCTTGAAGTTTGAACGAACCTGCAGATTATAATATATCTAGATTTTCAAATCCTAGTCTATAGTCTTATGTACCACCTAGTCGCAAAAAGTATTCATGTTTTTTTAGGTTGGTTCTTAGCCTGTCACAAACTCCCACCACCACTTCCAACAAAGACAAGGACAAATAACATTAAATGTGTACGCTTAAACAATATTTTAGAATATTGTTTATTTCAAATTTCATTATTTTTATTTGGTTTCTCAAAGTTTGTATTATTATGTTTTCTTGCCATCGATAAAGCTAGACGAGCATTTAAATAGTCTCAGTGACCAGCATAAATTAATACTTTGCTATGAGAAATTCCCAAAGCCCACAATAATAAAGTTGATTTTCTGATGCATCACTCACAACCCTAAGCAGAGTTAGTTAGAACTATAGTAAAGCATTAGAAGTATACTGCTCACTAATTCCACCATATAGTTCTACCATCTTTATTAATCTTGGGATGAATAACGTGGCGCAATAAACGTCCTCGTAAAATATTCATTGTGGTCATAGGTACAGTTGATGGTTGTCATAACTTTTCTTGGGGAATTTGCCCGTCGATTATATTAAATTTTCCTCATATTTTTGGGGTCGCCTAGCGCAGTAATTTAAAAACGGAAGCCATATTATGGCTTGGCCATTCAAAGAGCATTGCCAGCTTTTGTTGCCAGCACTTTGCCGTACCATGTTGAAGGCAGCTAATAAATGTATCATTTACCTTCTTTAATTTAGTTTTTTTTTCTATATTTGCAAGTCAAATATGCGTACGTATGTACCTAACGTACGAATAAAAATAATACTTGGAGGTTGGTTTTTAACAGGGGCATACTACTACTATTGGAGTCATACCAATAGGCTGTAGAATATGGCAACAGTGCCCGCATTGATTTTTCAACGTTTGGCCTAGTATTTCGTGCTATTTAATTAGAACCTCCCCGTACGGTACTGCATGATGTTTTTTCTGTAAAATAGCAATCGGTTTTAATCATACCGGCGTATACGATTCATGCAATTTAGTGTGTTTGGCTTGCTGAAAATACTAAGATATTTCAGACGTATATTTAACAATGGTAGAGCTATGCCGTAGCCAATTAAATCACCAGGAGACCGGAAGTAAACTAATTATTATAGCTGTGTTTCGTACGGTGATTTTTAGACCCGGAAGCCCAAACTCTCTTTCTTTTCCTGTATCAGATAGAGTCGATCCCATTCCACTTCAGGCCGGGAAAGTGCGAGCGATGCCTATGGTACTGCAAGGATATGTAGGCTACGGTGACTCCTTGCCGGTCGTACGCTTATTTACCGACATTATGACATAAAAAGGCTGAACTAGCAAAAATATATTTAGGTATAGCCGTAGCTTGTGTTGTCACAAGCTAAGCTTTTCTAAACATACGTTTTCCCTTGTCTCTTTGTTTGTGAAGAAATCATATTACCTAACTCAGTCAGTTACTATACATGAAACATCATCAGTTAGTTTATTTATTTTGCTAGTATAAGAATTTAAGAACACTAAATCAAATCTGCACCGCATACTCATGATAAATTATTATGCCTTTCATATTTAAAACTTATTATACATGAATAATTACTTTCCACGGTGGTATACTATCCTTAACTTTTGTGCAGGAGCGAACTTGGAATTAATATTTTTTTCCATTAATTAAATGAAAAATGAAATTATTTTTTTTATTCAGCACAGCACAACACACATTTAAGAAAAGAACAGCACATTATTATAAAAGAAGTTAAATAAAAAGACATAAGGTAAGAGAGCTGCATTTCCTACAGTGTGTGCTGTTCCGAAAGGCATTTGGCTCAGCATGTGCTGGAGGGGAACGAAACCTCCTCCAGCGCTGATTTTCAGCCAAAGCCTCCTCATACCTTGTCTTACACACAACTTGGGCTACCTAAACAGAAATAATAAAAAAAAAATAAAAAAAAAATAGTGCACAACGCACTAAGCTAAAATTACAAGCTGCAATTACTAAGTACCGTCGTATTTCTACTGTACCTACTACTGCATATAGAGTGGTCAGTGTTGTGTAGTACAGTATTTACTGTGTACGTATAGGTTCTGTATAATACTTTATATTTACACTATCAAATAGCAAATAGTTTCTAATAGCCTTATTTATTTGATCCATCTTTCCGTAGTCCCTTAACGATTTATCGGAATGACCACACCATTATACATTTGTTATGTCGTGTTGGAGTTATTCTTAGTTAATAAGAATGATCTAAGGTATACCCTAAAAGATAAATATGGAATATTACTTAATAGATCTTATCTTGCTATCTAGAAGTAAAACACTGTAAGTTTTCCGAATAAAATAAAATAAAATAAAATAAATAAATTATAATAAGGATCAAAATCATGAATTTGAAAACGATTTCCCAAGTACGTCCACCGAGACTGCCATCACTTTGTATTTATTCTGCAATACATCAAGCGCGCCGTAGACGCATTAAAATATTTGCATGACACTATAACTCATACAAGATATGGAACAAGTAATATAAAACCAGCAAGATTCGGTCTTGGCGCAGTATCGACTAATAAATTGAAATAATTGCTTTAGTCTATGGCTTTGTTTGGTGAAGGATAATTCTGGACACGTTCGTATCCAGTTAGCGAAATATTTATGGTTATGATGTGTTTAAGCTATGTTTTGAACACAGATACTTGACTACATAACGCATCCCTTTTATCAAGTTGGCAGTTAAAAAGATAAAAATAACCAGAAAATAAATAAACAAATACACAAAACTGACACACCAACTGTATGGCCCCAAACTAAGCAACGCTTGTACTATGGCTACGGTACAACGAACTGGGGGCGATCCCAGAGACACCCAGACCAGAAAAAGCAAATGGGCATGACGCACTTAGACCGGATACTCAAATGATGCTCAAATATCCGAGTCAACTGTAAGAGATCTGTAATTGTTTTAAATTATGAAACCTGAGTTTTCCATGGAAACTTTTTGATCAGAGTTATAGTTTCTTATACGGTGAAGGAAAACATCGTGAGGAAACCTGCATGTCTCAGAAGATCTAACCAATTTTCGAAAGACATGTGAAATCCGCCAACCCGCACTGGGCCAGCATGGTGGATTATGACCTGAATCCCCCTCGTGTTGTGGGAGGCCTGTGCCTTGGAGTGGGGCGTCAAAAGGGCTTATATAATACTAATTATTATTATATATATAGTTTCTTAACCAACTTTTATTGTGTATTATTGAGCTGATTCTTATAAATGTTTCTTCTTATTCTCCTTTCCAGGTAACCCATATCAAATAGATATATTTAATTACTTAATTACTAAATGCACTAAGCCATAAAGCTAACGAATCATCGCAAGCCCTCGGCATTAACCCTCAGGATGTGTCCTGGACCCCACTCGTAACGTCATTTCGCAATACCTTCCCGGTTATAAATGACAAGGGAAGATAAGACCGGTGGATTTGCGGCGATAGCGGGGGCCAATGATAGCCCTTCCCTTAATAACAGTAAGTAGAGGGATTGGAAGAACAGTGCACTCTGGTTATTGCGATTTTAATAGGGCTATGTACTTTTATGTTGATGATGCAGCTTATAAAAGGTTGCTGGAGTCTACTACCATCTATATGTTGTGTTTCTAAAGCCCTAATTCGCATCATACCATAAAAATATTTTTTATTATAACAAAGTCGGTAAGCAATCGGATGACCTGCCTGATGTTAAGCAGTTAAGCCCGCACGTTGCTGACCTGGAGGGTATTGGTACAAAGGGAGATGCAAAGTAAGAAGCCCAACCCGTCGAGCTTCTAACTCTCTCACTCATCGTACAAAACGCTGCTACAAGAACTACTAGACGCCGGTATTCTGTGAGAGGGCGGTACTACCCTTGGAAGTCAATTGGTTTAAATTGATGTAAGTATGAGTATGAGTTATGCTCGGAGTTTCTCTGAAGGATAGGATTCGCAATGAATACATCCGACAGAGAACCAAAGTTATCGACATAGCTCAAAGAATTAGCAAGCTGAAGTGGCAGTGGGCTGGCCATATCTCGCGAAGAACCGATAACCGCTGGGGTAAACGTGTTCTTGAGTGGAGACCTCGACTCGGCAAGCGTAGTGTAGGACGCCCTCCGACCAGGTGGGATGACGAAAGACTGCAGGCAGATGCTGGATGAGGCAAGCTGAAGAAAGGGCGCTATGGCGCTCATTAGGGGAGGCCTATGTCCAGCAGTGGACAAGTATAGGCTGATGATGATGATGATGAAGTATGAGTAGGTATGCACACCCCACTAAACTAGCTTTCTCATTTTTAAATACCTAAATCTGAGTGAGATTCGATTATTATTTACTATTACTTATTTAATGACAATGGTGTTGCCTGCTCATATTCTGTTGCTGTTCCTGAAAATGTACACCATCCTTTAATTATTGAAAAGAGTAACCATTGAGTTTCTTGCCGGATCTTCTCAGTGGAAGCAGCATTCCGAACCGGTGGTAGATTCTGACTATTTATAAACGCTTTGTTTATGAATAGTGCTGAGTTTGGGTTTTCAGTTTGAGTTTGGCTACAAATTCCCTCTACCACCCCAAATTCGTATTAAAACTAATATTCATGTAAACAATTACAGGCACCTATACAAAGTGAGGGTTGGAGGGTTGGCCACGTGATAAGAGGATGTGACAGATGGAGCCAAAGGCTGACCCAGTGGTATCCCAGAGAAGGCAAGAGGAAGAGAGGTAGACCGCAAAAAAGATGGGACGACGATATTAGACAAGTGGCCGGAGTCATGTGGAACAGAGTGACACAGGAAAGAAAGGAATGGAAAAGGTTGGAGGAGGCCTTTGCCGATTGGCAAACAGATCTAGGAAAGATAACCAAGCAACAGATTTTAGCTTAAACAGTTTATTTAGTTCATGAGTCTAGTGTTATTATATTAGAAATGTAAACCCATTGTAATTAGTTAAGAGATCTGAATAAAAGGCTATATTATTATTATTATTATACAAGGTGAAACATAATGGGTATACTTTTTTTTCAAATCTTAACTTTGTAATTCTAAAACCATCAGCTTTGGAGTGAACTTGAAAAACAAAAGGTGTTATAGGAATACAGCTGTTGACCGATTTCACAAGTCTACAAAACCTTTAGTACTTCAACTGTCCCACAAAGCCGATAGTTTGAGATTTACAAAGTTAAGTTGCAAAAAAAATTGTATACCCTTTTTGTTTCACCTAGTATAACTAGTTACGATTCGTCAAAAAAATTCCAGCTCTATCCCAATTGAACGTCACACCCCGATACGTATATTATCTTCGGGTTTCCCAAACATTCTGCCAAAGCTAACAAGATCAATATACACCAGGTACCGATTGCATCGAGGGGTTGAAGAAAACAGCCAGCTAAGGTATCCTGCAGCGGTATAGGTAAGCATTTTTTCGGAAAGGTCAGGCGGCCTTATGATTTACTTCCCCGATATTACCGGCCGGGTCAGGTGGGGCGGGCGGAATTAAACTTCTGAGGAAATATGGCGACGTACTTTCCCTGCACAATAGAGTAGGTATGTGATTGGTTAGTTATGGTAGAGTCGATTGAAATTCGTGAGATCAAAAAAAAACAATTATGTAGCTACTTTACAATTAATATCAAGGTTGTTTCATAATAATCCCTAATTATTATTATTTATGTTTAATCGTATCGTACAACCCGCCTGATGTTAAGCAGTTACCGTAACCTATAGATACATGCAATACGAAAGACATTGCTCGCTCGTTTTCAACCTGAAGTTGATAAGACTATAATACCTATTTTACGCCGATCTTCTGTGAGAGAGTGGTTCTAACTTGGTTGAGCATGCGCGTATGAGTTAAGTCGTCAATTAGCTAGAACTTGGATCTACTACCGTTAACGTTTCTTGCGCACTTGCCCCATTATAGCTCGTTCAGTTCACAAAGACGCGTGCTGTGACCCTTAAGACACCGACAAATGGGTCAATTTGCAATAATTCACGCGTCTTCCTGAAATAAACTGTCTAAAGACATAGGTCCTAGTTTTAGTGTATATCAAAATGCTCCATAATCATATTTTAAAAGTTCACAGGAGTCAGATTGCTTTCACTTCAAAGGAAGGTCTTCAAAGGAAGAAGTAAATAATTAACAATTACACATAACGAAAAACAAATAATCCTACGAACAGGAAACAATTACACCCCCTATAGCATACAATAAACAATGTAAACATAAACAGGCCGGATTAGTATCCACTGCCACCTACGCACGGGAACTTACAAATGTTACGGAAAAAATGGGCTAGCGGAAGAGAGAAACAATTCCGCTTTATAGCTTCCGCCCCTCGCATTATGAAAATGAAGTTTTTATGTGTAAAAGAGGTACACGGATCTGAATTCCTTGGATTTTTTACAAAATTAACACCAGCCTGTATGTATTATCTCGTTTTGTTAAAAGATAATCTACCTTTTGAATAAAGAATTAGGTACATAATGAGTATAATTTGGATGTACATATATCAGGGCCACAGCAAAAATACCTACACTTCGTAAGTCGAGATTTTTTTCCAAGACGTATGAGATAAGATCAGAACTTTTGTTATCTATGTAAACAACTAGGCCGGTTTTAGAAATCGCATACTTCTAAAAGTATGCCACGTTTTGTAACATGGAAAACTGATGTCCCATTTACATGAGAGAAAGGTAGTACCTCTCAACATTCAGAAAAAAATAGAAACAATTAATAGATTTTCGAGTTTCACTTTTTATTTTAAAAGATCACTAGCATTGTGTGTTTATAACAATACTAGTATTCCTGTTAGCCGCTCCAGCTAAGCTAATGCTTTTGTTAGAAGTGGCCCACGTCAATAGTTTAATGGCCAGGACGGGGATGGAACCCGGAACGTCTCGGCCACGGGGGCGGCAGCTCTAACCACTATGCTATAGAGGCCTTAAAATAGATTAACAATACAAAAATTCCCTCCCAGACACAAGCATTTATCCGACATACTTACTCAACAAAAAGCGTAATAAAACATCCCGCGCGGATATAAAAACATTCCGCAATTAAAAACACTCATTATGGCAATACGAATACGCGAGGTATTACTTAAATGATACTCGAATAAAAAACAAATGATGCCAGCTAAATATTTCATACGGGAAACATGCACGATTTACTTTAAATTGATGCCAGCAAGTTGAAATAACTCTCCCACAGGCTGACGCCTAGGAATTTCTCTAATTACGTAGAGACAAACCGGCGTAAAAGTAATTGGTGTCTGTTGTCACGCGATGCAGTGTCAAGCGACAAGCTACGTTTGCTGGCACCTGGGACTACTGCATTGGAAATGTTAGGCTCTACAAATCAGACAAGATTGTTGCGAAATATTCGTCTTTATTCCTTTTTCGTTATAAGTTAGTGGCTAACTCTTGTGTCAAGAGTTTGGAGGACGCTAGAGGACCTTATACATGGGGTAATTGACTGTGATAGCCGGAACCGATAGCTTAACATCATGCCCTCCGATGCCCGAACGAAAGCATTCAGCTGTAAACGCCACTAGCATTAAGCTAACCCATCCAGGTGTTTACTGCCATGAGCACTTCTGTTTAAAAGTAAACAAATTACGAGTGCCTAAGAAGTTACGCCATAATTGTCGTTTGACGACCACTTGGAGCCGTGGTTCGAGCGTAGGAAAATAGTGATCCCCGCTGGGGTATATTTAGGATATAAATATAATAATTTTAGCCCCTTTGACGTCCCACTCCTGGGCACGGGCCTCCCCTCAACACGAGGGGGATTCAGGCCATAATCCACCACGCTGGCCCAGTGCGTGTTGGCGGATTTCACATGTCTTTCGAAAATTGGTTAGATCTTCTAAGACATGCAGGTTTCATCACGATGTTCTCCTTCACCGTAAGCAAGTGATAATCATATAGAAATTATGATTCGCACATAGATTTCGAAAAATCCAGAGGTTCGAGCGGGGGTTTGAACCCGAGACCTGGTAGCCCGCAAGATGCGTGCCTAACCAATCGGCTATCACTGCATTTAGGATATAGCCTTTTCGTAATTTTTCCTGGTCTGGGATCGCCCCCAATCCATTGTACGGTGCCCATAGTACAAGCTTTGCTTAGTTTGGGACCATACACTTGGTGTGTCAGTCCGGCGATATTTATTTATTTAATAAATAATTAAGCCGTATTTTCTGATTTGTGGTTCTTTTGACCAATGACATTCGCACTGCATATTTGTCCAGGGTTCTATAATGTTATGCTATATAATATCAAACATAGAAAGAAGTCGCCGCTTAGGAGTTTATAAAAAACAATCTATTAACTTAATGCGCAAAGAGTTCCTTCCCATTGGGTAAGTTACACCCATGTCACAATATAAGTACTAAGGTTAACTGACAAGTATTTAGTAATTGGCTTCACACTGTTGTGGCAAACTGCTTTTAATTATTCGTGACAATGTACAATCACTACCAAGAAAAACTCTTCACTTCTTCATAACGGGTCTTCCTTACTGCCTATTCAAAGTAGGTAGCGTTGATTGCCTGATTAAATTATATTACCCACTACTAAACTAATTACAGTCAGAAGTCTTTAGATTATAAATCGCTTTAAGTTAAATGATAGCTTACAAATATCAAAGGTACCGATATAATTGTTACGCTAGTACGCGTTTTACTATACCATCGTAAACTTCATCAAGTTATTCTCGAGTTAATTCCAGTCTGTTTCTAGGTAATACCGTCTTAATCCAGCAATATAAGCCCCAAGCCTAATCTAAGTATATTAGATTGCTCATAATTCCGAAGCAGTATAAGCTTCAGTTAAATGTTTCACAATATTACGGCTATGCAGTGGCAAATGTATACATTTCCTAAGTATAGATTGTTAAATCTTTGCAACCCTTAGAGCTCTACAGTAATTAGTTCCTAGATTATAGTGTACAATCCAATAATTTGGTAAATTTACACAAGAAATAGTTTTCTTAAATTTACATTAATGAGCTTTTCAAAGATGAAACATTTAGACTAATAAGGCGCGGTAAATTTGGTCCCCAAATTTGCCTCCCAAAAATCAGTTGTCCTAGGCTCAAGCATACTCAACCTGCTGGTATATCCGTCACTGTGGCAATGACCACAAATTAATTAATTACGAGCATACTTAAACATTATATTGAACTGAGAAAAAAATTTCTTTATTCATACGCAATACAAACTATAGAATACATATTAATTTGCATTCAAATGATTAACAATCTAGGAAAGTTATTGGACTGTTTCTCGGCGCACCGCGATATCTGAGAGCATCCCACGACATTGCAAGCGATATATACTTTCTGCAGCGCCTTTCTGCAGCCAGAAAATATCACTTACTGTAATTTGAACTCTAAAAATATGACTCCCACCAGTTTAATAGTATATATTCCCAGTGTTAAGTTACAAATAGCATTAATAAAAAAAATCAATAACGAAACAAAAAAACACTTGGTCACATCCACTTAAGAAAACCAAAATTGAGACCAATTTGAACCTTATTTGTTATCAAAAAGTGACATTAATATCTGACAGTTTGGAATAGCTAATAAAAAAATACTTGAGAAAATTTAATTCTGAAGTTCTTTTGTTCCTAAAGCGCCTTTACCTTTTAATAAATATATAGATACTAAAGAAGCTTTAAAACAATACATAATATATTAAGAATTATGGGAAGTCCAATTAGTATAAGGGTTGAAAACAATTCAAAACTTTAATTAACACTACACAAAACTCCTTCATAACTATTGAAACAGCGTTACTACTTAGCTGAATGCTCTATTAATGTTAATAATGTCATAAACTTCACCTATAAAAGTAGAAATTTAATAAAAGTAACTTTTTAATATCCAAGTTTCCCTCCCAGTACGTACTTGTCTCGAGACTTGTTTTCTTATTTCTGTTGAACGTTCAGAGACTCTTCTATTGCTAAACATTTTATATTTACTTTCAATCGTAATGTAGGTACCTTAGCTGCAAATACACACAATTTCTTTATTGTATATAGATTCAGCATAATCTATTAAAGCATACACACGTACACGTATATTTTACCATATTTGACTGTACCCGGATATCACATTTTTCTTGTCAGCTCTCGGCTCACTCAAAACAATAGTGATTTCATTAGTTTAATAAGCTGTTCATCAACACTAAAATCATTTAATTATTGCTAATTCAATTATGCATATAGCTAATCATAAAAGGAAGCTATTAAAATTCATTTTCCAAAGGACTATTCATCACAAAGTTGGTTTTAACTTGAGTCGGCCAAAATTTATGGTTGATCTTGAACATTTTATGGTATCATTAAAGTTTGTTCGAACGGCGATCCCTTATAAGAGTCTTCATAAATTGTCATTTCCTGACTTTGCTGTCACATTCCGTTCAGTAATGGAAAGTATAAAAGCCTATTAACATAATATTGCTTTTGGTCACACTTATTATCTAATATATATAACTCAAAGGTGATATAGTGATCTATCAACGCACAGCCCAAACCACTGGACGGATCGGGCTGAAATTTGGCATGCAGGTAGATGTTATGACGTAGGCATCCGCTAAGAAAGGATTTTGATTAATTCTACCCCCAAGGGGATAAAATAGGGGATGAAAGTTTGTATGAAACTTTGTCAATTAAATTCCACGCGGACGAAGTCGCGGGCGCAGCTAGTAATATATATAACTCAAAGGTGACTGACTGACTGACTGACTGACTGACTGACATAGTGATCTATCAACGCACAGCCCAAACCACAGGACAGATCGGGCTGAAATTTGGCATGCAGGTAGATGTTATTACGTAGGCATCCGCTAAGAAAGGATTTTGATTAATTCTACCCCCAAGGGGATAAAATAGGGGATGAAAGTTTGTTAAGTTAAACTCCACGCAGACAAAGTCGCGGGCTCAGCTAGTTATATATATAACTTTAAGGTGCTAGAGCCAGGCTGTAGTCAATTGATTATAGCTCAAATATGGGCTGACTCTACCGGAGTATATATGTATTTAACACACAGTCTTACAGAAGATCGGTGTTAAGTTGTTATTTGTATTTGTTGCGTTTTGTACGATCAATGAGAGAGCCGGAAGTCCAACCCCATCCTTCTTGTTCCCTTGTCCCTCTCGCCTTCAAGAAGGCAACGTGCGAGCGAAACCTTTGGTACAATATATAAGCTTAGGTAACTGCTTAGTATCAGGCGGTTCGCACGCTAGTTTGTTAATGAGTTATATGAAATTGAAAAAATAACCATTAAGCATTTTCCTTCGAGCAGGTAGAGAGGAGAGGTCATTATAAGGTCGATAGCGCAATGTGAGATAACTAAATCTTCAAATGGAGTCATCTTGGAAAACGACTGAATGTCTACAATCGAACATCTATGAAGTTGATAACTCTACATTTGTATCACACCCTTCTCTACCCAGACTTATGTAGAGAACATTTAAATAATCTTATACGACACAAATCAATAAGTTACAAAGTTGGTATGGTAAATTTATGAAGGCAATCTTGTGGTGGTATATTTCACAGCTTGTTAACTTAGGTAATTGCGAAATAATCTCATAAAGCATGCGTGATTAAATGATACGTCTCGGTTAAATTACAGTGTATGGGCTATTGGTATACAATGAGATGGCATACTAGCACCTAATTGTTACTTTTAAATACAATGTAGCGATAGAGATAATTACTAAGAATATGATGTACCTAAAGGGATAAAAACATTATAGGTAATCGTGGTTTATCCATGCGAATAAAAAATGTTTTAAGGGTGTTGTAAGGTACCAGCAATGTATGAGGTACAGTAGTTAAATTCATGGTAGAGCCCCTATAGTAGAGCTGAATTCTCTCAGAGCATTGAAAGTAAATGAAACACGTCAAATCTTTCTGTAACCTTAGCGGTAATTCACACGAAGAACTCGAAAACGTTCCGTCTATACATTTTTAGAAATAATTACCGCATTTAACATAGTACAGTAAAAGGTTCAGAAATTATCGGGGCTGGGTAAACCGTGTGAATTACCGCTTATGGTAACGTAAAATATACTAAAATAAACAAATTCCAGGACTGTATCTCATAATACTTAGTAGTTCTTTCATACATGTTAAATCATTTAAAACATTAATTCTGAAATAAGCGTACCTTTGCTACGCTTATCCACAGAAATACGTGATATTTCGTCTGAAATACCGCATTAAGATTAAAAGCGTGGAAGATAATATCTGCCGAGGTGTCGTGATTTAAGGTGTTCACTAAGAAACCATAAAGATTATCGCGTTTCAAGCTAATGACTCTACTAATTAATATTTCAGAGTTATAGAGCTTCTGGTATTTTTGACAATGATATCAAAGAGTCTAATAAACTGTAAGTAGGTATGTTAATGTTATTGTTATTGAAGTCCCTTTCAACACAACAGATTCCTAGCATCCTCAAAAATATTGCCAGCTTGTTTTAAAAGCAGTGGGATTAATCTTAGGTACACTTATCTTAGGAATTTATAACACTTTCATATATATATTTGATTATATAAGAGCTAATAAACTGTCCATCAAATTTATAGGTGAACTAGGTACTTCGATAAAATAAAAGTTACTGCTTATAAAATCACCTAGTCCCCTAAAATCCCGTAAAATCGGTCCAGCCGTTTCGGAGATTAGCCGAAACAAACTGATAGACTGTTGAAAGACATACGGACAAACAGACAAAAAAATTTTTTGTAATGACCGCTTATACTTTTATATGCATTTAGTAAAGAGATGTTATTGTGTCATTACAAACAGACACTTCAATTTTATTTATTTTTATAGATACAGTTAAATGTATGGATATTATCGGTACTCGGGTTTGAGTTTGTCAATTACCGCTAGGGCTGTGCAAATTATCTCTTGTAGGTAGGCAGGCGGAATGCTAACGAAGATGATCATTATACAGAGCCCTTGCAGTTTACAAGCTATTAAACTCGGTCTGAGCGTTAATATGATTCGTCATTAGAGCTAGCCTGGGGCCTGAACAATCCTTGATAACTCAGTAATGTGTATAATAACGTACTTCTCGGTAGTTGACGAATAAAGAATTAGAATGAGAAAGAACAATCGAAACCGCAATATATACTTCCAAAGAAAACTAAGGTATTCCAAGCGATATTTCATAACCCTTACGTAAGAACCGATCTTTGTCACTAATACTAAATCAAATGTCAAGATCAATATTATGATATTCATTACGCACCGCGGCCACCGTATCTTCATTCATATGATATGTAAGGCTACCTGACCCACGCGGCTGATTAGTGAGCCCATAACAGATCGCTATTCGATTACTAAAACTGTCACGGGTGGCGGACAAAAAGTGCCGACAAAGCGGCGACAAGCGGACGACGTCGCGGCGCGACGAGCGAGATCCGGACGTTTTTTAGGCGGGTTTAAGTGACATACGGGGTATTTCGATTGACAAATATTTTTATTAACTTGCTTATACAATTCATGAAATATATTGACATTCAGAAACCAAAAAAATTACAAAAAAACACTGAAAATAAACTTTTAGACTGTACCGCTACCCACTTTCAGTAGACATTCCAAATTAGGCTAACCAGAGAGTAGACTCCAATATAAAAACAAAAGAAAGAACATGGATAATTTTATAGTGTAGAAGTTTAATAAAAATTGTATGTCAGAGATGTCAAAATAAACCTTTTAGAAGTATTTGAATAATAGGCGATATGCGCTCGAATTTGAAACTAATAAGTAGTAAAGTAAATAAATTAAAAAAGGAAATTAATGACCGCAGAGTAAAGGAAGATATTAGTTGACATTATTAGGCTCCCACTGACCCATATTTTGGGAATAATACCAATAGTATAAAATGTTTTTTTGCAGCAATCGAAACTTATACGAGAACAAGACCTCATAGTAGAAGTTAGCCATCCGTCAGGTTTGTATGTCACACATGTAGGGGCGCCTCGTCTTACTCACCACACCTGCTTAGAATCTCGATATTGAATTCCCAGACTTGGAAAACCAGTTGATGAGAGCTTTCGTTTCCCGCAAATCCATTTCTTTTATTCAAAAATAAATAAACTTTAAGCGAAGACGGGGCTCTTTTATTTTTGTACAGACCTGTGAAGAAATTATGTTAACCGAATATCCTTTGATATTGTGAATTCGTCTCAAGGACAATTTTTATGCTGTAGGGCGGATTATAAATAAAAATATTGAATTTTTTGTTTGTTGTGTTTTTCATCATGACTGTATGAATTAATGTATATGTTTAAAGACATACTCTTTCTATGAAAATATTTCCTTTTTAAAACGGATCACACGATTCATTAAAGAAAAAAGGGAAATCTGCATTCCTACGATCTCATTAAATAATTAGACCTTAATTTGAACCTAAATTTTAATGTTAAAGCACACAAATAGATCAACACTCCTGTCTTTGAGAAGCCCTAGAATACATGCTCTATCATAATATAAATGTCCAATTAAATATTCCTTTTACACAAAATCCACCAACATTAATACTATCAAATTTTCGGTCCTGTGAGGCGTAACCAGTGCATCAACTTGATTTATTTCATCCACAACAAAGGGAGCAAGGTGTGCCATTGGACACAAAAACCCATAATGAAGATAAAAAGGCTATGTGGGTTGCGAGGACATGGCGGCAGGTGGATTCGGTGACACCGATATCGACACTGTTCACTGTTCATAGCACTCTGGGGATACGCTCTTGATCGTCAAAGAATATGGAATAAACAGTACCTCCTCACAGAAAATTGGCGTAAGTATATGTGATAGCTGTGTTTCGTACGATTAGTGAATGAACCGGAAGCTCTCCCCCCCCCCCCCCCTCTATCCTTCCCTCTGCAATGCGAGAAATGAAGAAGAAAAAAAATTAAAAGAAAAATATAACAAAATGTAAAAAGACAAGCTCGCTGAGTTTCTTGTCGGATCTGCTCAGTCGAGGTCGCGTTCCGATCCGGGTGATCCGGGTGATCAGATACAACAAAAAAAAAGACAATTTGTAAGTGCCCCCGTAGGCCTAAACAGAATAAACGCTTTGACTTTAAATGCCTTAGGTATTTGTACCACCCTGGTTGAGTAGTCAGTTGGGTAAAGCTTAGCTCCATATATCCTATTGTCCTTACTCTTTATTATATTCTATGTCATTATCCCACCGAAGACTCGCCACCTGCGTCTCACGGAGGCGACAGAATCCCGCGATTTTAAACCCTTATCGCATAAAAGGTGGTAGCGTAACGAAACGTAATCTTATCTTTGTTCGATAACGCGGGGTTTGTTTCGACTGCGTGGTGTTAATTGCCGCTAATGCTGGCCTTTCTTTTGTTAGCTACTAAACAGATTCGCTTGATAAAGTATGATTGCTGCTATTAAGATGGTGAAATAAGCGAGTTTTTTTTTATAAATTCTATAAATACTTATTTGTTCAGAGCCCGAGCACAAAATATGTCCACTAGCGTAACAATAATAAGAGTGGGTGCCGTCCTGTTTGCATGACAGATTTAAAAAATAAGAATCCAGCAGGTGTTCGCGATGGCGATACGATAACGCTCAAGAAGTTCCAGCTATCCACACTGTAATAAACTATCATCAACATCATTTCAGCCTAAAGACGTCCACTGCTGGACATAGGCGTCCCGCAAAGTTTTCGAGAACAACCAGCTCGCGCTAATAATAACTTGTATAATTATAATTATATATTTTTTTTATTGTGGCGTCACATTCCTTAGCATGGACCTCCCCTCACTACGAGGGGGATACAGGCCGTAAACTAGTAAAACTCTAGAATATAATACAGATTTATGAAAGTATAGTAGAGTAGTCTTTAGTTTGGGTGATGAGTTGATTTTTGGAGAGTGAAACTTATTATTTCGCTCAACTTTAAAATAGATATTTGATTGTATATTTCCCCTATCTAACCCACCGAATATGTAATTATACCAAAAACAATGATTCACGATAGATTGATCTCAAACCATACAACTAGCGCCATCTATTGTGGAGTAGAGGAAAACTATTTGTTGTTAGCGCTGTCTGTTTTCTTTGTTGAACGAAAAATACGTAACTAATTCGGTATCCGAATGCTGAACACGACCATAACTTATTATCTACATGATAAAAATAAAATAAAAATTAAAAATAAATCAGAGGGACAAAATTGGATGTAAGTAGGTACCTACTGTAATATCATCACATTCTATTTATTCGTGCGGACTACGGGTTCCAAGACAATTTAGCACTTCCCCGGGACTCGTTGAGGGTCAAACCTCGGGGTCATCGTTGGAGACCATTGTTGATCCTTGATCTAACAGTGGTGGGAAGGTGCGCCGGGAGTTAGTAATCCTTTAAAAAATCTGAAAGAAACACAACAAACTCCGCCCAAGATCTTTGGTACAATTCCCTTTCAATGTTCACGTATTTTTCTTAAGATATAGTTATCTATTAAGCTCTCCTTTCAGAACACATTTCAAAATCTTTCAAAGAAAACACCCACCCACTCCGACGTGTTTTCGTCGCGAGAAATGGAAGAAAAGTTTTGTATAAAATAAAGGAAAGCTTAGAAAAGTTGTATATTAACATGTTCTCAATCAGAGTGGAAACGTCTCAGCGCAGTGGAATGAGAGGGGGTTATTTATTGTGAATAGAAGGGTTGGATTGATAAAAGATTCCACCGTTTTCGTCCCTTAAATAGAGTTGCTTGTGGGACAGTATGGCTACCTTAATTTATTCAGAAGTGTGGATTTTTTTTTTAATTAAAGTATAAATACTAACTCACCCTAATACGCTTTTATTTCTAGAATGGGTAGACTAAGTTACACTGCGGTGTACCCAGTATTCATAAATAAATATATAAATAAATAAATAAATAGATAAATAAATAAATAAAGAAAGAAATAAATAAATAAATCAATCAATCAATAAATCAATAAATAAATAAATATTGCTAGACAGGCACATCAACTGTATTGTCCCAAGCTAAGCAACGCTTGTACTATGTGCACCGTACAATGGACTGGGGGCGATCCCAGTAACACCCAGACCTAGGCAAATTACGAAAAGGCCATTTCCGATATTTTGCCCCGGCGGGAATCGAACCCGCAACCACCATGTGCAGTGATTATATAATAATTGCTGGGCATATTCGAATATAACTGGGGCTGGAGAGCTAGCTACCTATGGAAATAGGGTTGCGATATGGTGTTATAAAATGTTATATGAACTTAAATCAATGTAAATTCAATAAAACATTCTTATTTTTGGGCCTAGTATGGTTACTATAGCGACGACCCATGGTTGAGGACGAGCGGGTCCGAATCCAAGGTTATCTCATTATCCTTTTGCTTCTCGCGCTGTACTATCTATATCTATATAATCATTATGTATTACAATCTCAACTGCAAAGAAGTACTACAGGTGCATATTTTATAAGAGTTTTTTATAGTAAAAATAAGGCTAAGCGTATGCTGAGACGCAGGCGACGCAGCACAGCTTAGTACAGAATTGACAGGGCAGCCATGTTGACGCAGACTAAGGTCACGAACGTATGTTGGAACGCAGCTAAATGATACAGATATAACGCGATATTCCAAACCACACAAATGGCAGTGTCACTTTTCTACGTGCACGGGTCGTCGCGCAGAAATCTGTGCCGTCACTATAAAGAGCCGCAGAATACGGCAGACGGTTGCCTACGCTTCACGTGCCTACGTCGCAGTGTACACTGCTGTGTAAAAATACAAAATCTGGTCTACCCTGCCCTGCGTGAACTGCGTTATCTACATATCAGCCTACGCTCACCCTAACAACTAATTTCCAATATTATCATGCATGTAACATGAAAAGAGGCTGTGAATAAGTGAATTGTACTGTACCGACAATAACCTAACCCGAAACAACACTCTATACCCAAGATCACAGAATAATAAAGACCTAAAAAGATCAACAAACACGGCGGCACCCCGGCAATTGTAACAAAGTACATATTTTCGTATTCCGAGAGCGCTGTGCACACAAATTTAATTCACAATTACAGCACATTTAAATGCAAAGCCCGAATGAGATAGTAATTAAGCCGAAGAAAGTGCATTAAATACGTTCCCGACTAGCGTTCGCTCGCTGCTTCGATCTTGAGCTTTTCCACTGTGCTCGTTGCAAAGTTTCACGGGTATGCCGGCAACCTTTTTTACAGTAAATTGGAAGGTGTTCACGTAATGGAAATCAGAATTACGAGACCAAGCCATCACGGGGATTAGTACAAGTCTTGACGGCCTCAATATTGATCGATTGATCGAATCTCTACATTCATTGCATAACAGCACCACCGGCGGAAAGGTGGAGCTTTACTGGTGAATGTGTGAAGGCGAGATCACTCGATCACTATTTGAATACGCTCAAAACTTGTACTGACACCCTATGAACGAATAATCTTTTTAAAAAACCAAGCTTTAAGTGTGTAGTCACCCCAAATACATAGAGAACCTACCTACCTATGAAATTTTATTAAGGTTGAATTAAGATTAAAATGACCTAGGTCCTTTGCAGGGGACATTGCACTTGCATTCTATGAACCAGATATGCAAGATTTGTCTCAGTTTTATTTTAATGATACTCGTCGGTGATAAGACGTTGCAAGATACACCGCGGTGCGGGTGAGACGGTGCATATTAATTAACTAAGACTATTTAATTCACAGGTACCTGTTAATTATTGGAGAGATATGAGTCACAGCGTTGCACATTCACCTTGAAACCCCTTTAACTATTTGTTGTTGTTATTATGTTAAGTTGCTTTTTTGCTATAATGTTAGAATCGATTGCTCTTCTAAAAAAATATTTTTGTAAAGTATGACCGAAAGAAAACGGTGACCTGTTAAGTTCATTATTAACACAATGTAAAGTGATGATCATTTGGTGGAACATTCCTTAAGCAAAACATTTATAAAACGCTGTAAGCTATTATCGTACCTATACCTAGCTCTATCCGACAAGTATATTTGTCTCCAAACTATAGACCAGCATTGGATGCTATCAGAGACGTTATTACAGTGGCTCCATATAGCTAAGTGTCTGAATGGCCGCCGGAGCATTTGAATTATGCGACAATCGCTTTCAATCCGATAACTGTTTAGACATCAACACTATGGCGTACATTGAGTGGTTAATTAGACATCGCTATCGGGATTATTCAATTGAATAATTAATATAACGAGTACAATTTCCAGATATACGGTCAGGTTCATTAAATAATTAAGGGAAAAAAAATATATTTCACACAGGCAAGGTACCTAATTTGGGAGAGTCGTCATCTGTGATAAGTAAGGTAAGTCCACCGAATATAAACTAAAAATATGCTACTAGTTGGATATATTAAGATGTACTAGGCACACATAACCTATTAGGTACCTACCATAGCATACCTTATAAAACCATTTTCCCCCGTTGTACTGATTAATTGACTATTAATTAGTTGACGGATTAATTGATCGCAAACGAAATACCACGAATGGTCAAATGAGTGACTGATATAATCGATCCAGCGAGCCAGTTCGTGACTGCTTACTCAACTCTTATTGCATCGAGGGTGTAATCGATTCAAACAAGTCGATTAACAAGACATTGATATCGATTTTCCTGCGTACAATCGGAAACTGTTGTATCTTTTTAGGCTATGTTGTTAGGTAAATAGTAGACTGCAATGACTTTATAGGGTTCCGTAGGCCTGAACAATGTAATACAGTTTAGCCTTGTCCGTCTTACAACGTAAGAGTATGGTTAAGACCTAAAAATATCAAACATTTCGCCTATTAGGTACATAGTTATCCTCGATAATACCACCAGCAGGCCCCCAAAGGATTGTATAACACTATTACAAAAAACTTAATGCAATAAATTCTAAGTTAGACCTCTCGTTTCACAGTTAATAAAATCAATAGACCTCCAACCGTGAACTTATATTTGGGTGCCAAAGAATAGAAAACAAATTAATCGATTGCTATGACAAATTAAATGTCTTTGTTTTTTTGGAATAAGTTCTGCGCACATAATGACGATATTTTATAAGTTAAACTAGCGACCCGCCCCGGCTTCGCACGGATTTCTCTACTATTTGCAAATTCAATTAGAATGTATTATACATATAAACCTTCCTCTCGAATCACTCTATCTATTAAAAAAACCGCATCAAAATCCGTTGCGTAGTTTTAAAGATCTAAGCATATATAGGGGCATACAGACAACGGGAAGCGACTTTGTTTTATACTATGTATTGATGCTGCAGAGTCCGTCTAGTGCTCGGTAACGCGGCCCGTCGGTCGTCTAAGTTGGAATCTAGGCCGATACAGATTTCATTTCACCTATCATTTTCTGTCAAGAAATTCTTAGCAAAAGTTTAGATGGAAGTGTCTCTAGTTGTTTACAGGCCACTGACATTAGCCATCGGTGAATTATGTGTATTCCTATCACGTAAATGCAGGCGTGATCCCCTTTATAAGTTAACGCTATAAAGCTCTGGAAGCGTTATAAGCTTTGAAAAAAGAGCATAACGGAATGAGTAATCAAGTCTTAGTCCATATATTATTAATGATTACAAAAAATAACTTGCACTATAAAAGCCTTTATCTTTTATTAATGTATATTTATAATATTCTACAACCTCACCAACAAGGTGACCAGAGAACACGCGGGTCAAAGCCATTTGATTATTGATATAATAGTCTGATTACTAGTACCTACAAATCTATAAACTGGTTAAAATATGACAAAGTCATACAACGATCGTATGATTTAATTTTAACGTGCTTTAACGGCGCTAGGTTATGATGACAAAAGATTAAACAAACTCAACTATACGCCCACTTTGTTTTACAATTTAAACTTTGTTCAAGGAAAATAACAAGCAAAAGTATTTACATAATAGGATACCTATAAGTAAGCAAATACTTTATATCAGGACTTGTCTCACTCCACCTCCAAACTTTTTACTTATATAAGCATGTAAGTTATAGAACATTGTAGTACCAAAAGCTACAGAGTTATGTGCATGGTATTTATTGACTTTAAGGGTGTTGTCAAAAATAATAATCATACACATTAAAACTTTGTCTAAGGACGCCATATTATATATATATATGTACCTGCGTAATATAATTTACTTAATTACGTTCTATAATAGGTACGTTAGGCTAGTATATTTGTCAATTAGTAGATACCGATATGAATTAATACTGGATTTTTCTGCAGATACAGATAAAAAATAAGACAAGTGGAAAAACGTTGCGAACGGTATGCGAACGTATGCAGAAAAATAAAGAAAGGTAATTAATTCATACAGGTAAACAAATATTGAATGCATTCGTAAAGGTATGAATAATAAGACACTGCTATGTCGGAGTTATTTGCTAGTGGTCAATTCAAACGTACAACCATAATCTTAAGGTGATGGCGCCTGTCTAGACCGCGAAATTCAACATTTTAGAGTATTTTTATAGTTTATCCAAAATCTGAAAACATTTAAGACAACATTTTGTAATTTGCGACAAACACAGTATGTAGTGCGTTTATTAATACATTTATTTTACTCTAAATATTATCACATTATATACAAAAATTGCCAGTTTTTCTGGTTATCTGTCGTTCTTGAAATGTTTTAGAGTAAGTTGGATATATTAATAAATGCATTGCATACGGTCTTTGTCGCCAATTACAAAATGTGCCTCTTAATAATTTCCGATTTTGAAAAAATGCTAAAAACTTAAAAAAAGTTTAATTTCGCGGGCTAGATGGGCGCTTTAGCCTTAAAGTAGTTAATCCTACACGATGTATATATTAATATCAAATATTGATGAAAATACAAGCTTGAATATTTCTAAATATTTTTTATCATATTTAAGAAAATGCTTACTACATCCCGATAAATAAATACGACATAACATAACAAAAATCTCATTGTTATGCCTACGACGAAATCGTTCCAACACTTTGCAACATAATTAAATTCAAATCTCTGTCAAAGTCCCTGCAAAAGCAAAACTTCTACCATTAAGTATTCAGACAACGTTCTTAAATCCATTATCTTGTGACAAGCGCAGCTGATCCGATACCCAATACAGCACACAAATTAGATTCGTATTCTGTCGGTGTAATCAAGGCAGACACTCGGTTGCACATCTGCGGCTACTGTGCCAATCTGCTAAAATAAATTTGAGCCTTAGACGCATGTGTTAAAATACATAATAGGTTATTTAAACATTTTCAAGTCGGCGTTAAAAGGATTAAGACTGGGACTGCGCAAAGATACTTGATAAAGGCGTAGATTAGAAAAATAACAGATGTGTATATTTTACATGAGTTAATAGGAAAAATCATGCGATAGATATTGAATTAGCAAATGTTACAGATTAGGTATCCTACTAATATTATAAATGCGAAAGTTTGTGAGTGTGGATGTATGTTTGTTACTCCTTCACGCAAAAACGACTGGACGGATTTGGATGAAATTTGGAGCACAGATAGTTTTTAACCGGGATTAACATATAGGATACTTTTTATCCCGATAATCCCGAAATTTTTGTTAAGTTAAATACTACGCGGACGATGTCGGTGGGCACAGCTATCTATTATATAATACGATATCCGATCATGAACTCAAATATTACGCTGACTATAAACACAAATGCAGTAGCGATATTTTTTTTATTTCAGAGTATTTATAATCCACCTTTCACGCGACTCTCAGTGATATTTTAATCATAAATTGAGCCTTATGTTGATAATAATACATCTCACCCAACCCTTGATAGGCACAGATCTTTCAACTTTTGTTACTATTCTACTTCCTGTATTTAATCTATGACCCCACATTAGAAACCAAGTGCACACTAATCCCGCACTCATTGGTTCAAATGTAAGTATTGAATATCCTTATAAAAGGGGTGAGAATCCAAAGTACTCCGAAGGGCCCCTGACAAATGGGATTGTGGAATTCTGTGACACTAATTGTGAGCGATTGAAGTATTGTCTGTTCGGAAGTATGACAAGATTTAAAAGTACATTAACTATTGCAAAGATACAAATACGACAACTTGACAGTACCTACACTAAATTTTAAGGGCGACCGTCTACTTGGCTCTGCTGTGAAGCGGGCCCAGCCACTATGCCCAATAGGATCGCTTAATTCTCTCAGTTTAATTCATAACTATTATAAGCATTATCAGTATTATATTGAACTGGATCAGTGAATCATTTGATTGGGTCCGTGTTAAATGTGCGTGAAAACAATTTTAATGTATTAAATCGCTTCAATAGTTATATCATAATCGCATGATAATAATTTAGAATGTTTGGAAATACATTCATACATAATTGGGTAGTTGCAATTAGTATTTGCATTGTTAATTTAAAAATAAAATGCAAGTTTAAGTGCTTTTGTAACAATTTAGATCTCGAGAGATCTGTTTTACATACATTACACTATATAAAAACACGCACTATTACGACTGTTTTTCCCGGAGGGGTAGGCAAAGGTGCGCTGTAGTGAACACATTTCACCGAATAACTTTTATTTTAAATCGAAATATCTTTATTTTGCTTCACATGTAATAGACGGCGAACCTATTGCCATTATATCGGGTACCTCTCGACGCGATAAGGAATCGGGCCCTAGTCCACCACTAGACCAGTGGTATTTCATGATCGAAGATATCTATCAAACTTTCCAAACAATACCCGCTGTATTCATATCATCGAAACACAACAAGCAAATAGTGCATTGGCACAAACATTCGCGTTATCATGCCAAACCGAGATAGCCCTTAACATTAAAGAGGGTACGCTTATTGGGTTTTGGCCGAATGACGTAAACTTTAGTGCAAATACGCCATGTGAAGTGCCAGTATTATAGAAAGTTGAGATTCGCAAGACATTTGCAATCTAACTGTTCCATAGTAGAACAAACAAAACAACCATTCAACTATTTTTCAAACTATGAATGCCTCCTTTGATCTGACCTTCGCTGACCGCAATAAAAGCCCCGCTAAACAGATAAAAGTATGTCCTCTTTGACGAAAGTTGATCAATGACTTCGAATGTAGGTAGATAATGAAAAGTTAAGGTACTAACGTCTGGGTAATTTATTTCTCCCAATAACCCGGTATTGCGTTTGTTCTTTGTTATCGGTACGTTGTAATTGTTTGTTTCGCTGTGCTGATAAATCTTTCTATTTACAGATACTGGGTGGGATTGTTTGTGAACAAATGGATCTCTATATGTTTGTTGGTAACCACCAAAGTTATCGACATAGCTCAAAGAATTAGCAAGCTGAAGTGGCAGTGGGCTGCCCATATCTCACGAAGAACCGACAACCGCTGGGGTAAACGTGTTCTTGAGTGGAGACCTCGACTCGGCAAGCGTAGTGTAGGACGCCCTCCGACCAGGTGGGAAGACGATCTGCGAAAGACTGCAGGCAGATGCTGGATGCGGCAAGCTGAAGACAGGGCGCTATGGCGCTCATTAGAGGAGGCCTATGTCCAGCAGTGGACAAGCATAGGCTGATGATGAGGATGATGATGTTTGTTGGAGGGAAATTTAAAAATTGTCTACGTCATCTCGTTGTAAGTCTATTAATGTAGGTGCCTACCTGCTTTATTATTGTGTTGACTTAATACTTTTCGATATCAAGTATCGATATAACAATCGGGAACGTGTCGGTAAATGGCAATCACCTATGCGATGAACACCTATTTGAATAAAACCTTATGCAAATAATCAGTAAAATAATGAATTACATCATTGTGTCTACCTATCCATTCGGAGCATACATCGTGAAGATGTTTTTACTCCCACCGTAAAATATACACTGACGTCATTCATGTTTTAACCATCCTTTCGCATTCCCAAAGCAAAATCGAGAGCATTTTTGTGTTCGATCTCATATAAATTGGTATTCGCCGAAATGTATTCCAATAGTACGTGGCTCATGCATTATAAACAGTCGCTGACCAGTACCTCGCTATATGGAAAACGGGGGTGTACTATTGGTTCACGAAAATGGAGCTTTATTGTACTTTTAATCATTTTAAGGATTCCGTAGTCAAACTACGAACCCTTATAGTTTCGCCATGTCGGCCTGTCCGTTTGTCCGTCCGTCGAACGTCACAGTCATTTCTTCAAGGGCTATTAGGGCTAGAGAGCTGCAAATTGGCTACTAAATAGAGTTTATGTACCGCTACAAAACTGTGTGTTTAAAGCAAAGTTATTCTAGGGTAACCCCCGTACGTATGTTAAAGGGGAGTGAGAAACAGTGTTTACTCACCCCCTCGAGTAGGGTATCTCTGGATAGGTTTTTAAAAGTTAATTCCCATTTACGAAATATGGAGCTGAAAAGTGTCCTGTTTAACTTTTTTTTTGCAAGTTGGTTAAATAATTGCAACTTTTAACAAAATATGAATATCGATGGTAGACCTCCTAACCCGTTGAATTGATCCGGCGGTATTGTTCAATGCGTTTAGATCTATGTGTTGAAGTGAGAGCGACCCTTTCTATATTAAAACTGCAATGAATGCCGCTCTCGTAAATTGGGTCGCTAAAACATGACTAGATTTTATAATGTGGTTAATCTGTGATCTCGTTACGACTATTATTAATGTTTAATAAATAACGTTCGTCCTAGGCGAATGTGCACTGTACAGCCATACTTCATCCCATAATAGGGGGTGTAATAAGACGAGAAGGGGGGTACTAAAATACCATCGACAAAATTCAGGCGTGGTTATGTTGTATTTTATATAATAATACGAATATACTATATTACCATTATACTATTTTAAACAATACATCACTGTTATGTGAACATTAATAATCTTATCATAGGTATTTATAGTCTACTAGCTTTTGCCCGTGGCTCCGCTTGCGTGGTAATTCTAAAAAAATAAAAGTAGGCTCCTAAGTTAATTCCTCATAATATCAGCTATCTGCCAGTGAAAGTACCGTCAGTCGGTCCAGCGGTTTCAAAGAATAGCCGAAACAAAAATATAGTTTTTTTAATATAAATTTCATACCATTATGCATTTAATAAAATACTGTTATTTTGTCATTACGAACACTTAAATGTTATCTATAGATTCTTCTTCTATCTATCGCTTCTTCTTTCTTCTATTCTTCTATATCTATAGAGTTATTATCGAAAGCCTTTTGGATTTCATGCCATATATATCACACAGATTATAACTCGGTTTGAAATGAAACAATTCCGACCACAAAACAACACTGGCACCAACATCGAGTGGCGGGCCCACTTTGTTGGGCTTAGGATTCCGCGGTCATTCGAGGAATATTACAGCAACGCTAACGTTTCGCGAGATTAACTGTGAAATGGGTCGCGTTCTCTGAAGTTTTGAAATGTATATTTTACGGCAGTGACCTACGGTGTTTGTACAAAAAAAGTTAGTTTAAAATTAGACAAACGCGCTTAACACGCTTTTAAAATTTTGTAAAAATAACGCTACTGTTCTAATGGTGATAAGAAGTTAGTTTGGCAAGTTGTAAATCCCATTTTGGATTCAAAGCAACTTGTAGGGAACTACGAAGGTACTTGATTAAATCATGAAAGGAGTCAATACGCAAATGCTTCCAAATGTGTGTAAACTTTCACGCGGAATGAGAAGCAACTACGTCATCACACAATGAAAACGACAGCGATTTTTTCATACGTTGTGACCCATATTCGGTACCCGTCCATTCACACAATTTAATTAATATCAGAAAGGTCCTAAGTCAACACAAACATTCTGTAAGTGATAATTTTAAGTGAAGAATGTTGTAGCATCGGGATACACCGGCGGTAAGCTGAGCTGAGCTGTGCGACGTGCCGATAAAATGCTTAGTCGGTAGCGGGGCTGCGGTGCCGCCGGGACCAACTTCCAGCTTGCGGCGGATTCTCTCGCAGCCTCCTTCGACTGTGGCACAAGACAAAAGCTTAAATAACAACAAGCAATTGTATGTTTTACTAATACCTTGTGAATTTTACTAATATAACGATATCAAATCTGAGAGCGATTTGTAAAATGTCGTTCTGATGTTATTCCAGCACAAATTACCTACACGTTAAAAGCGTACTTTTATTAAATCCTAGAGAATGTACCTGAATAACACATTTCTGAAAATAAGCTTCATAATCCATAAAATTAAAGAGAATTATGTCGAATTGAACATCACTATATTTTCCGAGGGATTCAATCATCCTAGCTCTATCATCCTAGCTTTCGCTATCAACCCTATTATTTACAGTCTTAGCATCTTTTCTTTACATTCCGAAATTTAGGAACAATTGACTATCTCCTTTGAATATCCAACTCACCTCGCGTCTTTGCCATCGCTCCCACTTGTAAATTAATCCAAACACTAGTCGACTGCTCTACTCGTAACAGCTTTGTTGGCTCGTTACCTCTCGTGCTGGAAGCGAGTAAGGTTTTCTTTGACGTCCGTATTTGCATTGTCGATACACCTGGATCCCTTTGGATTTCATATCTACCACGTCTGCGTATTGAAATTCTTAGAAGTCAATGGAAAGTGGACGACAGTATTCGTTGAACTGGATTCGGTATTGTAGTTGTATGTGATTGATGTCATTCGTTACAAAATCGATACAATCACCATTATGGGTTAACTATGAAGACTTCAATTAGGTAATAGAGAAAAATATAAAAGGTATTTATAATTAATAATGATGTTTAGACGACTCATCCAGTGGACATTTAAAAGCCTAGCTTGTTAAATATTTTAGAGCCCCCTCAACAATGTTTAAAAAAATAAACATAAAATATTAACAATTCATTCAACCGCGCTTTAGTGCATCAGTTAAGGCGGGCTACACATCAGCGCACAATGAGCTACACCCATTGATTACATTGCACCCGCGCGATACGTATCTCGCTACCGGAGACACCACGCCTCCTGTCAGTCTGCAGGAGTGTTGCTTTATAATCTGCGGGCCTTTTAATTTGATTGTGTGGCCAACCTTATGCTGGTGTCTTTAAAGGTCTATGTCCAATAATTACATTCTACTGTCTGATGAGGTTGAAATGGCTCTACTTGTTGAACATGAATATGAAGTGTTAGTTTTCAGGGTCGTATGACTTAAATCTTAGATCATGACCGATTATTTAAGTACGCGTAAAGTGAAACCAATTAAAATTCCTTAACAAAGTGCTCTCATTACATTCTGTAATTAAGTATTGTACAGGAAACATAAAAAGGGTTTTTGTATTGCATTTTATAAAATTACATTTAACAATTATACGTCGTAATAATTTTCGCGATAGCGCTTGTGTTTGCAATTAAACTGTGTCATCTGAGTTAGGTGGGCATTCCGGGAATGTAAGCCGCCGGAAACCTATTGTGAACTGCTGAATACTAACCCTACTGACCTCACTGAAGTTTTAATTAGAGGAAAAGTTTAATTCGTTCTGCCAATTTTTGTTTTGTCTGTTATAAATAACTTAACTAAACTTTAAAATTTCAAGTGTATCCACCTGTTTATAGCACAGATGTAAATTGAATTTCACATTACAATATAATACTAAAACAAAATCTGAGTTATTTATTTTAAACATTTGTTTAAATAACTCTCTACCAACAAACAGATAAAATATTTAATTAAGTATACCATGTTTTATGGCACGTACCAATATCATCTTTAAAATTGACTATGGCGTCATTCAGCACATCGTGTATTAATTAAAATAAGAGCTTATGAAAATAAAACAATAACTCCCTTACGGGGAATGAAGGAGATACAATTTATTAACTGTGATGAATATCCGTTTCCTGAATGTTACCAAACTTCTGACACTTAAATATGAATTTCTCCACTTGTTTGGTTCTGCTTGCTATGAAATTCCGTCTGAGACACCACGACCCCTACTCAATGATTCACAAATTCTTAAATCGTGATCTCCCACAATCCACTGTTCGTTACCCATGAACTCAAAATCAAATCAATAACTTTAAGTCTACGAGAGAGTCTAAGAGAGTTTTTTCACTCTACAATCGGATCGGAAGCTGACCTCGACTGGGTACAATCGTTCAGTCGTTTGGAATCGTAGAGTTAGTGTGAAATTTATATATTATTTCTTTATTTAGTTCTTACAAACAGAACAAAATAAAGAAATAATATCTTATATCCAGATAGGTACTCAGTTAATAAACTCACAGGCGAGTACAGTCATTTCGTAGGAGATCACCGCGCCTACTTGCAAGTCACACAATTACGCTTGCAACGCCAGAATGCGCAACTATCAGCCGCCTCGTCTGCCTCGTGGGAAAATACTTGCCGCTCTACAAACGAGGAAGACTACGCGAGCATCAAGGAACTCACTCTGAATGCGCTGGATTTATTTATAACAAACTTGGGGCTTTTAACTTACATTATAAGAATGTAGAGTTATGATAATAATTCTTTAGATACTTTCATTATTGTATTTGTGTTGGGTGTTTTGTATGTTAGTAACTAGCTTTTTGATGGCATTGCCTTCAATTACTTTATTACTTGGTGTTATTGTTTAATTTAGCATTGTTAATCAAAATATGTTCTTTTTTTAACCACGAAACTATTATTTTACTTATAATTATCATAATCAGCCCACATATTAAATCTGAGTTTACAAAAATATAACATGCATAGAGTAGGTGAATTACATAAGAGCGCTAGCTAGATTTTGATTGGCCATTTACGTGTATAGTATACATTTGTATACAGGCATAATATTTTTTTAAGTTGCAAAGAATTAATGTTACAACACTACTACTAACACTACCAAACTCTGTAAAATCATAAATCACCACCACCCTCTGCTCTAAATGCTCTCGCGACGCTTCAATATTAATTTGCCACAAACGAACGTCATCAAAATTCACGCTGCACTCACAAGCGAATAATTAAACTTGAAACAGGTGGTGATTAAGCAAAACTTCCCACCGGTTGACTACTGCAAGCTGCACGTAATTAAAACCAAGGAGCATTTACTCTACAGAGCCTAGCGCGGATGTCTGTGACAAGATAGAAAGCGAGAATTCAGTTTGTCGCATTCACTACTATGAATTTGGAAAGAGAGGGAGCGTCTCGGTGTGACAAAATCAATTGTCTCATTAAATTACGAATAAAATAAAATATGACAAGCTCACAGCTTTGTTTTTTTTTCTTTGTTGTATTTGCTTCATACATTGCGAGAGCACAATGATTTTGTATAATGTCGTAAATTCTACTGACTAAAATTGGGTTGACACCATTAAAACTTTTCTGTCTCGTTTATACTGTACGAAATGAGAAGGATCTCAATCTCAATATATTAAATAGACCTTTAATTTATCTACTAGTAGCTAGTCGCATTGACGAGCTAGGGCTCACAGAAGTCGGGCAACATGAATATTCTATTGCTTTCGAGACGCTCGCAAAACTTTCAGCCCGATGTCAGTCTTGGAACTATTCATGAATGTGATGCGATACGATATCCATTCATATTTTAACTAGATCACAACTTGCGGGTCTCAGTTATGATGAGGATTTGTCGGTGTCCGGTGAATGATTCAGCGAATAGAATGGATACTTCCCTGAATTCTAGGATTAACTACTTACCAGTAGGGATTTGATTACTAGTTAGTAGATACCCGGTGTGTTTCATTCACAAACATGTTGAACTTAAATTAAACCAATCATTTATGACGCGTAATCTTATGCTCTAAATTCTAAATTGATTCGTATAGGTAAAGGTATTTTTTATAATTTAAAATTTTACACGATACCTACTAAATCTGTACAATAATAAAAACACTAACAAAGCAAACACCCCAAGCAATCACCCTTACAATCCAGCACTCGCTTAAAACTAAGAAGATGTGAATACGATCCTTGTACAGGGTGTAAAAGGCATCATAACTAAAACGGATACAATGGATGCAACTCATGATTCTGAACACCCTGCAGTTGGAATTTTCGGTCAATTTTTTCATCAATTATGGCTAAAATGTGTCAGCATTTCTATTTCCATTGCATTTAAAAAATATTTATCTATCAATTAATGTAAAACTATTTGAGATAGATTTGTAAAATATTCGTATGCTAAAATCAATTTAAAAATGCCGAAAAATTTGAGCACAATTCATGAAAATTTCAACGGATAATTCCAACTCTGGGGAGTCCAGAATCATGAGTTCAATCAATGGTATCGGTTTTCGTTATGATCCCCTTACACCCTGTATAAAGCTAGAAAGTATAGTTATGAGTCACAAAAGAACTCTTTGACAGGTTCCCCCAGTGTAGCATCACCAAGTTAAATATCAGTGAAAACTTTCCTCATAATTATAATGCGTGATAGCCGAGGGATCGACGCGAGAAGTGCACTTCAGAATAATGACGCGAGGAGCCGATGGGGAGTCGGATGTTAATATAATGCAGGTTATTCTGGATGCGCCAAGTATGTGAGAGATTCTTATAGCTACAGGACGTCAGGATAACTTAAAGGACCAGAAGGCCACAAGTAACAAGACAAACCTTTAGGCGGTAAAAGGGGAAAATTACAATGGGACAACATACATGCGTTACATACACGTTTTTAGCAGTCTATGTGTACATAAACGGCTAAAACCATAACCCTTCATTTCGACTTTGCCATAGTCGGATAAAAAGGATACCTACTTAGTTCCGTTCATCCGAATAGCGAGAGGCTCCAACACGATGGCTCCAATTCTGCTAATCAAATAGCGCATAATAGAATTAAAAGCCACACTACTAATTGATTAATACGCTTTCAATTCATACAGTACCTACAAATTCTACCAATTTCTTTCTCCCAAAAAATAGCACGAGTTAAACACACAATAAACGCACCGCTAATCCACGTTTATCGCGTTACTTAAACAATGCGGACACGTCCAGCATACGATCCATTCGATATTCGTGACCGGAATACCGCAATGAGAGGAGCGTCCCGAAGACACATTGTATTTAGCAACCCTCACGATGAGGACTTTGAATCGATATCTCTATGAGGAAGGGAGTACAAACATTGTCCGCTAGAAATGTATAAACTGCTACCCGCGACCTCGTGCGTGTATTTTGAGCTTTGTGTATTCAATTATTACAAATATATTTATGTCTAATATATGCACAATAAGGAAATTATTATTATTAATTTACCCTTATGATCTATTTCACATATGAAGGTCCGTTGATGCAGCGCTGTAGTCACATGTTGGCAGTACAGTTTATACTGTGTACAATTTAGTTCCAGATTTTTCCGCTCGACTTCCTACGTGAAATAGATTGTACCTATATGCTCACAAGGCTAAGTCCAGGTAATATGTTAAGTTATATGCGCGTATTTAAATATTAGAATATAGAACAGTCCAGGGTAAATACAAATAGGTACTTAGATATGAACGAAGCCTCATTATTATTCCTCGGCATAGTTATATAAAAGACATTGCGAAGCGCACGCGCCTTTACGATATAGTTCATCGTAAGCATGTGTCATATCAACCGCGGTGAATATTAATTTTGGATAACTTTCTTCTTGTAATAGAAGCGACACTCAATTATTCTCCAAGAACTCTACATTAACTATTAAAAGACGGCTTATCCGTATGAGAAGTCAGTTACTACTCTAGGTTACAGTTTCTGTTAACTAGTACTTACTGCGAAACCGGCTATATTAAATAAGTGATGTTAAGATGCAATTTCATTCAGATCCTTTCAATTACTTTTACGATAACTTCAAAAATACAGAGAGAGACATACACAGAAATGCCGTGAGTTTTAAACGTCTATTACAGATATTTAAGTAAGCACTAGCGACCAGCAACTCCTCACGAATTCGTAACTATGGTAGAACTATTCATGGTGTAAAGAGACACGTGTTTCTGATGTCTCAAATAAAGGTTTTTAACTTTCCTATTAAATAAATGAATATTGCCAGACTAATAAGTACATCATCGGACTAATAAATACGTACAGTCCCAAACTAAACTGGTACTATGGGTATCGTACAATTGACTGGGAGCGATCCCAGTATCACAAACTCTAGGGTATCGCTCGGCACACTGCATCGGTGTGCAGTGAGTCGAGGGAACTCCGTTCAAACCACTTAACGAACCAAGAACCATTGATGCGTTACCTGCAACCAAATAGGTTTTATTCTTTGGGGCAGTACACTAAGCGGGTTATGTCCAGACGATCACACGACACGCGTGTCGTGTCCGGCACATTTAGATGTAAATGTCCCGACAGCGCCGGCGCGCCATTGTAGTCTGTTGTGAGCTTACCATTTCCACCGAGAAGAACCCCACTTGGACTCGAACGGACAAGGCGAAGTATACAGGATAACGCAAACGTCCGGTATAATTCAAATTCAAATTGTTTATTTTGTTTTGGCCTACGGGGCCACTTACAAATTGTCAATTTTTAATCTTTTTTTCTTATATCTACAAACGGATCGGAACGCGACCTTGACTGAGAAGATACGGCAAGAAACTCAGCGGGCTTGTCTTTTAACATTTTGTTATACTTATTTCTTTTTTTTATCACCAATTGCTTAAAATTAATAATTACAAAAGGTAGTAGATATTAATAACTTAGGTACATAAGGCCCGTTTTTATAAATCGATCTCAAGACTAATAGTTATCTTGAGTATGATTTTTACGTGTCATCTTGTACTGGCATGACATAAGAATGACATTTCCATGTATCATGTTTTTAATCTGTGCCATTTTAGACAATTGGGTTCATGATAATTTAAGCTTATGACTTTTTCCTTCTTGCTTAGTTTTAGCTTGCATCAATATAAACTACAAAATATATCTATGTTATTGTCCTGTATATGGTATGTGTTTTGTTGTGTCATGATTTTTCAACTTTAATTCTTCATTTAGATTTTTATTTCCCTTCACACTGGCCAAACTCTCCAGTGCATGAGTACTGTGTATTTACCTCACTTGACATTGGCAGAATTGTCCAAAAGAACAGAGCCAAAAAAAAAAAGATTATGATTGAGATTATTATAGGTCATAGGATTGCATTGCCACACACGTGCGTGGACGGTACATTTGCATACAAATGCGGGCCACCGGAACTCGCCGGCGTTTCGAGCCGGCATTGTATTGTAAACGCATTGTGATTCACGCCGATGTAACGTGCGCGACTGATACAATCCGTTTTATACTAGGTACACAGTGTACGTAAGTTCTACCCTTATGGCTTCTGTATTTTTAATCTTTCTCTTTTATGGGTGCAATAAAAAGGAAAGTTTTTATACTCGTATAAGGCTTCTTCGTCATAACATCTCATAATGCTAAAATCCCGCGGGTCAAGTTAACTCATTATTACCAACTCTATCTAAATATATATAACTCAAAGGTGACAGACTGACTGACTGACTGACTGACTGACTGACTGACTGACTGACATAGTGATCTATCAACGCACAGCCCAAACCACTGGATGGATCGGGCTGAAATTTGGAATGCAGGTAGATGTTATGACGTAGGCATCCGCTAAGAAAGGATTTTGATTAATTCTACCCCAAGGGGATAAAATAGGCGATGAAAGTTTGTATGAAACGTTGTCAATTAAATTGCACGCGGACGAAGTCGCGGGCATAACTAGTTTCATATAAAATTATATTACTTTACTAACACTCTCACGGACCATTGGATCAGCAACCGGTTATTTTTATATACCTACTAGTAGTTAACATTTTAGTATTTTAATCGGTCGCTACTGTATAGGTGAACTCATTAGCGCCATCCAAATATAATTAAAGTACAAAATTGTACACCAGATAGAAGATATTTCATCTCTCCTAAAACATTCAACTCACAACATTGTTGGGGAATAAAGGTATAAAGGTAATAATAAATTTATGAACAAAATTAACATGTAATTCGTGAAAAAGAAACAAAAGAAGAAGCCGAATATAACAATATGACGCGTACAATCAAAGAGTCAATTAAAAAGTTTTACACTAATAAAATAAATACGACTGCGTCGGTATTAATTTTGTATTTATTCAAAAATAGAACGTTTTCATCATGCTAGCGCACTTCTAGCGTGAACAAACATTTACAACTGCTCTAGAAAACTTACTGAAATAAGGTCAAACAGGATAGTGTACATCAGTTCAAAGCTTGTCAATTTCGAAGTAACAGTCCGCTCGATGCTTTATGTAGAGTGCTGAATTTTGTACGATACAGCTGGTGCGACCAGTAGCATTGGCGCATAGATATTTCCTTCCATGAAACGTCTTAGTACCACATAAAATATGCAGGATATATTTTCACTTCGCCGTCGATTTTATGGACTCCTAGTAGGAAATGTATATTTTATTGGAATTGATATTAAGGGAACCTATTGAAAAGTTCTTAACGGACGATGAACTACTGGAGAAGTATGCACATAATATAAATTTAGCAATCTTAGGATCATAATCTTTTTACAGAGACGAATAAATATTTTTACGCATCACTTCTAACATAATCCTATTTCGTTAACATAAAACAAAAGCATGTTTTAAGACAATGCCCTGGATAGCCCTGGATCGGTGGGGGGGAAGTGGGGGAAGCCGTTGATCAGGAGCAAAATAATAGGTCCTTATAGAAACAAATCGCAAATTTATTGATTTTTTTTAGTTATTTTTGAGACAAATAGCATAAAAAATACTGTTTTATTATATTTTATTTTTAATGCTTCGATTGTTTTTCACATGCATAATGAATGTCACTTAGGTAGTTGGGAGTGACTTGTTTACGTTTATATAAAAGGAAGTAAGACGTCGGGTTACCACCGTCAATTTTTCGTGAACTTATTCATACCGCAATAAAATACTAAATCTGATAGAGTTTCGAAACAACAAATAATACAATTAAAGATAAAAAGAAATTGTTGACGTTAAGTAGGTAATTGTTAAGATAAAATTATATCCCTCATTATATGCATACTGTAACTAAATAATAAATAAATATCACCAGACTGAAACACCAACTACCTATATGGTCCCAAACTAAGCAACGCTTGTACTATGGGTACCTTACAATGGACTGGGGGCGATCCCAGTGACACCAGTAATTTACCCAGGTGGGTAAATTACGGGAAGGCCATTACGAAATTTGCCCGAGCGAGAATCGAACCCGCAACCACCATGTGCAGTGAGTTGAGCGGCCTACGCTCAAACCACAGTGCCAAGCGGTCGTAAACAATTATTATATACCTGCCTTTTTTAAGGAGGAAAGTAAAGGGACGCCTTTGCTCAGTACCACAAGCTTATAATAATAAAGGTAATATCTAAATATATATAACTCAAAGGTGACTGACTGACTGACTGACATAGTGATCTATCTATCAACGCACAGCCCAAACCACTGGACGGATCGGGCTGAAATTTGGCATGCAGGTAGATGTTATAACGTAGGCATCCGCTAAGAAAGGATTTTGATTAATTCTACCCGCAAAGGGATAAAATAGGGGATGAATAATCCCGAATTTTTTGTTAAGTTAAATTACACGCGGACGAAGTCGCGGGCACAGCTAGTTATAAAATAAAGTAAACAAATGATGGGTCATATACCTTCAAACCCAGGAGGTTGATTTAATGTCACAGAACCAAAATTAAATATTTGACCCCTATAAGCATATGACGTTTGCTTGTAACAAAATAATAAAACAAATTGGTCGACCTTCCCAAGAGAACACTATATAAACTGACAAGTCTCGGAGGACGATAGTGTTTCTCTGCATGCATCCCTGTGTGATAACACTTTAAATCAAAATGTTCTCGTTAAAGTCTATGGTTTTGTGCATCAGTTGTGTCGTGGTGGGATCTTCTGCTTCGGCTTTGGGTAAGAGACGATTCATTATTCTCTTTCTCTCCCATCAGTCTAAAGACAGAGAGAGTATGACTGTACGTTGTAAGTCAACAACAGTGACAGAAGAATTAGTTCAATACCCACACAGGTCACAGAATACATATTAGTACTAAGCACAGAAGAATCACTCTGCAAGAGACAAAAATATAAAAGCTACTCTTACCTCGCGGCGATGGGGTGCAATTTTGACTGATACTTCCGAACATCACCGGGATAATTAGCTGTACAAGTCACAAATAAGAAGTTCATTAGACACATTGCATAATATCTGTGTTATTTCAGCACCCTTCATTAAACCATGCACCCGCGAAGATTCGGAGTGCATTGCGAAGTCCGCGGCTGTTGCCCTGCCCCACTTTATCGCAGGCATTCCCGAGTTGGGGATATCACCGATGGAACCCCTCATCTTCAAGGATATCAAAGCCGATAGAGGCGACCTGAAATTGTTTTTCAAAGACCTACTCGTGACGGGATCTAGCAAAACCAAATTTGTTAGCATAGTGTAAGTTATTTTTGTTCATATCAATTCACAGATCCATACAAAAAGTCATTTCAATGAAAAATAGAATAATCATTTTGCCCTTGCAGGACTTCGACCTCTGTACCTATGCAATGTAAAACTACTGCTTACCTGCTTTTTGTGCATTTATTTGTACTACACGGCTAAGGTCACCCGAATCTGAATAGCTTTTTATTAAACTTGGGGGTCATCAATCAGGGGAGGGATCAGTAGTTATCTGACTGATCCATCGACGCATGGCACAAGCCGCTGGCTTTTAGAAACTTAAAGATTGACTAAATTTTTGAAATTGGTTTTGGTATTTAAATTAGAAAATAGGCAATATGTGTTACAATTTTGAAAATTTCAGCCCCAAAGGGGATGAAAGTTTGATTCAAAATTCCATTGTGTGATCGACACGGACGAAATCGCGGGCAAAGCCAAGTAAGCTTTGATAAAAGAAGAAATTATCTAAGCTTGTAACCAATCACAAGATTGTAAAATTTGCAGACGTGACACTGCGCTGAATTGTAAGCTGGTAGTAGACATACCTGTCAACGTCACCGGTCACTACGTAATGAGTGGCACATTCATTCAGTATCCAATCGAGGGGGATGGCGATTGCAACTTCCACACTAGTAAGTTGAAGATAACATAAATACTTGTAAACATCCTCTTTACCAACTAGTGTCCGTTTCATCTCATTTTGAAGCTCAGTTAACTGAAAATTGGTCATTAAGTGGGCTGTACTATTGCATTTCGTTTAGTATATTTTTGGGTTTTTTTTGAAAATTCCATTAAGTGTTTACAGAAAGAATTCAGTACATAACTTATTAATATCCCGATATTATAAATGCACGAGTTGAAAAAATATACATAACACAAAACATTCATACATAATATGTGAACCAACTATTTCATTACAGACAGATTGCGCATTCTTCTGGACATTAAGCTAAAGACCTTTAATGACAAGGAGGGAAAGAAGCACTATAAAGTCGCTAGTTACGACTATAAGTACGACTTTGTTGAGAAAATGTTTTTACACTTTGGGAATCTGTTTAAAGGAGACGAGGCGCAAGGTGGGTAGTATTTAAATTTATAGTATGGAAATAGGTTTTTCATAATCATCCCTAGTCTGGGAGTTATTGGGATCGCCTGCGGTCCCTTTTACGGGGACGATGCAGTTGATGTGTTGGCGTGACGATATTGATTATGCGTATATCTCAAAGGTACCTAAAGGTACTCGACGCGATGCAATGACGCGAGGGAAAATACTTCTTAATGCTGCTTCCACTGAGAATATCCAACCAGAAACTCAATAGTTACTCTTTTCTATTGAATTAAGGTTGGTGAACATTCTCAGTAACAGCTAATTTTTTTTTTTTTTTTTTTTTTTTTTTTTATGTCTGTCCATTATAAATCAAAACTACTAGAAAATAATAAAAAAGTAATTCATTTATTTATTTAAATAGCATTAACTTAGGTTTCAAAAATAGTTGTTTTGGTTTGATGCCTTCCGAGCAGAATAAAACAACAGAAAGTTAAAGAACAATATCTTCAAGAGAATAGATGGACCAGAAGCACCCATGCATTACTTGAGCGTACGGACACAAATCCAGAAGCGTAGACCACCACGCTCATTATTTCTCATTACGCTCCTCAGATAAGAAATAGCAATTACACAGTATACAACTATTTTGATAAAAGTGAAACTGAGTTGATAATATTGATAAGCATTCAATTGTGTTTCCATCTTTCAGTTGGGCCTCTTAATAAGTTCTTAGACGAGAACTGGAAGGTGATGGCTGGTGAAGTGGGTGCTCCGGTATTCGAGGCAATCATCAAGGAGTGTGCGAAAAACATCGGCAAACTTTTCGTAGCTGTGCCCGCCGATGAGTTAGAAATAGCCTGAGCTACTGAAGAAAGATATGTCTCTGATAATGTTCTCCAACATAAAGTACAAGAAGTAACAGGATGATTTACAGTTAAAGGTTAATGTAAAGATTTTTTTATAAATATTTTTCTTTTTATTTTGTGTCTGGCTTAAATTCATTTAATTCAATAAATTTTCTCCACTGCAGTGTTTGATTACTTATCATTTATTTATTTACACAGAAATTTATAGGTACACTTGCATGAGAACATGGTTTTAGTAAACATTTTTTTCGATTGATTCACTTGATATAATTATTCAATACTTAATAATAATTGTAATCATTTAGCCCTTTTTACGTCCCACTCCTGGGAACGGGTCTCATCTCCCTACGGGGGGGATTCAGGCCATAACCCACCACGCTGGCCCAGTGCGGGTTGGCGGATTTCAATTGTTTTGATTTTCTAAGACAGGTAGATTGCCTCACGATCCGATTCAATAATTTAACTTTATAAATGAGCTGACATTACCGCTGTTCGTTCTCGTCCTGGGTCGTACCTATTAGAAAACTTGCTCGACGCGTGGATTGTTTTGTTATTTGTTTAGATTTTATTTAGTATTTGTACATAATAATAAAACAAACCAAAGATTGTCTTGAAGAGAGCGTTGTTCTTGATATAAAAGCAAGTACGCAGGTACATAATATTGTTATTTTATAATTAAATTTTGAATACTAAATTTAATTATGTGTACTCAGAAGCAATGTGCAGTATAAATAAATAAATAAATATCGCCAGACAAAAACCCCAACTGTATGGTCCCAAACTAAGCAACGCTTGCACTATGGGTACCGTTCAATGGACTGGGGGCGATCCCAGTGACACCCAGGCCAGGGGAAATTACGAAAAGGCCATTTCCGAAATTTACCCTGACGGGAATCGAACCCGCAACCACCCGATGCAGTGAGCCGGGCGGCCTACGCTCCAACCACTGCGCCAAGCGGTCGTCAAATTTATTGTATTAGTATAATACCTAATACCTATATATGTGCAGGTAAATAATAAAGTAATAGAATACAACTACAAAATTATTGATCTACCACATCATTGACATAAAATAAATGTAGGCACACACCATTTATCGTATTTACAAACCTACAACCAGAGCACAAAATGTTTATGATTGCTAACCAATTGAAATGTTTTCTAACTGAACACAAACTTTTTAATTCGGTCAAGCGGTCGATATTTAAAAATCCAACTGAAGCTTTATTGAAACACTTGTTAGTATGACGTCATTAGATTGAAAATACCTCGCTCAAATGCCATTAGAACTTAGAAGTACCTACACAATCTAAACTGAACAACGACTACACGCCGCGATACACATAGAAGAGAGGTAAAGTAACTATTAAGTTATACTTATTAACTAGCTGAGCCCGCGACTTCGTCCGCGTGGAATTTAACTTAACCGCGCGACAGCACCCATTTGTTTTTTTTTCTAAAATTAGTCCAGTGAAAGTCCCGTCAAAATCGGTTCAGCCGTTTCGGAGATTACCCGGAACAAACATACAGACAGACAGACAGACAGACAAACATTTTTTAAATCACGTTTTTGCTATAGGTGTCGTATGTGCTTTCATATGCATTTAGTGAAAAGGTGTTATTTTGATATTACAAACAGACACTCCAATTTTATTTATTTGTATATAGAAGATTAGGTAGTTAGTTAGTTATTAAGTTATAGTTTTAGTTAAGTTAGTTAAAGTAACTATGTGTACCTACTTGCTATAATTAGCTGCTTGTCGTACGATGAGTGTTAGAGCCGGAAGACCAACCTACATTCCCCTACCTCTCCTACATTCCACTACCTTTCAGGTAGGCGATGTGCGAGCCATGACTTTGGTATTGCTAGTCTCTATAGGCCACGATAACTGCTTAACATTAAGCAGATCGTACGCTTGTCTGCTTGGTGTTCTGTGATTAACCTTCAGTTGATAAATATTGACTGTTTCCCAAAAGTCTCCTTACTTTAACACCATTATATATTTTAACTATAATACTTCAAATTGATTGTAGAACCTACATCCAGTTGTTCGGTTTTGGGATCAATGCCATCGTAACATTTAAAACCAAAAACAATTAATAAAACACTATTGAAATATCCTACCTATATTAATTAAAAATGTATGTTTATGTTCTGCAATAACTAACTCATGGTCAGTGATATTAGATTGACAAACGCCGCCTATAATTTGAAATTTTGTTTCATATATTTGCTAAAACAAAATTTCAAATTATAGGCGGCGTTTGTCAATCTAATATCACTGACCATGAGTTAGTTATTGCAGAATTATCCCATGGTACTCACATAGCCACTCAAAAAACAATCCAAAAAACAAAAATTAATTATTTAGCTGTAACATCAGATCTAAGCTCTACTGACTGGTCATTAGTGACACGCTGTAACAACACCAACCAAGCTACTCTGCATTTTAATAAAATTATCTCATCAATCATTGACAAACATAGTGTTACCCAAACAATAAGAATTAAACGCAATCAAATTAACTTGAAACCCTGGATTACACCAGGACTAATCAGATGCATGAGACACCGAGATAAATTACACAAAAATACGCGGACTCATCCAAACGATCCCATTTGCCATAAAATTTACACTAGATATCGTAACTTCTGTAATAAACTTTTACGCAAAGTTAAAAATGAATACTATAGTAAAAAAATCACTGACAACTCTAATAACACAAAAAGTTTATGGAGAACTATTAAATCAGTTTGCGAAACTACCAAAAGAAAAAATATATCAACTGATCTTCTCAAAACAGATCCTAACCCAAAAACATCTCTCAATAATTGCAACGAATACTTTTCGAATGTAGGTAGTACTCTTGCTAATCAAATTTTAACTAAAATATCGGAAACTCATACTTCTATAGCTAATAAATTCAAATCTTCTGAAATTTGCACCCATTCCCTATTTTTCACACCAACTGATCCCAAAGAAATTGCAGCCTATATAAATCAATTAAAAAACGATAGCGCCCCCGGCCCAGACAATATAAACGCCCGAATTATCAAATCTATTAAAAATTCAATCTTAGTACCCCTAACTCACATCTGTAACCTAAGCTTAGAAACGGGCATATTTCCTGATTACTGGAAACTAGCCGCTGTATCTCCAATTTATAAAAGTGGACCAAAAAACTCTCCTAACAATTATAGACCCATAGCATTACTGAATATGTTCTCAAAAATCTTGGAGAAAGTAGTCAATAACCGCCTAACTCACTACCTCGAGAAATATGACATTATCTCAGACACTCAATATGGCTTTAGACGAGGCAGATCAACTGAAGATGCAGCTACATCACTTACTAATACTATATCAAAACATCTCGATGACGGTAATCACTGCATTGGTGTTTTTCTCGATTTGGCTAAAGCATTTGATTCTGTTTCCATCGATATCCTCCTAAAAAAACTAGAAGGGCTTGGAATTCGCGGCGTCCCACTATCCTGGTTCACTAGTTATCTTACCGACCGTAAACAATTTATTAAAATAGGACAGCATCATAGTGATCCACTCCCAATAACCTATGGCGTACCTCAAGGGAGTATCCTGGGCCCTGCTCTATTTCTTCTTTATATTAATGACCTTCTCAAAACTAACCTCTTTAAAGCTAAAATCATCTCTTACGCTGACGACACAGCAATACTCTTCCACGGCTCGTCATGGGAGGACACACTTAAAACTACGGAGTCAGGTATATCCAAAATAATAAAGTGGTTAAATTACAATTTATTAACTCTAAATATCAGTAAAACTCAATTTTTAACCTTTTGCAAAACACAAGCTTCAAAACCAACATTCAAACCAATAATTAAAATTCACTCCTGTTCAGATCCTCAGAGCAACAACAACTCCTGTGACTGTGAACACATCAAACACACAACAACAGTAAAATATTTAGGAATAACATTGGATGAAAACCTAAACTATAAGCAGCATTTAACCAACCTCGCCGGTCGCGTAAGAAAGCTTATATACATCATGAAAAACCTTAAAACCTGCGCCCCCCCTCACATTCTTCAACTAGTTTACAAAGCTCTGTGCCAGTCTGTGATGCAATACTGCATCTCTGTCTGGGGAAATGCTGGCAAAAGCTATATGTTAGGCTTAGAAAGAGCCCAGCGAGCTGTAATAAAAGTCCTTCTGAGCAAACCTTTCCGCTTCCCAACTGTTACACTATACCAAGAATTTCCAGTCCTTACTGCTCGTCAATTATTCATTCTCAGTGCTACTCTAAAATCACACCGTATTTCTACTAACAGCTCAGACTATGTATTGCTTTTATCGAGAAGAGTATATAGAATCCCAGTTCCCACTGTAAAATCCCTATTCGCTACTCGTTCACCCATGTACTCACTTCCATACACTTATAATATAGTTTGCAAATTTTGTAATATAAAATCCAGCACCATATTCTCATGTAAAAAAACTGTTACACAGTGGCTTCTCACACTAACTTATAACGACACGGAGGACATGTTAAAACCTCTTCGGTAGTATTACATTTTCAACATCTGACGTACCTAACACACATACACAAACACACCCTAACATATTCATTACATCTCACACACACTTCACTACACACCCACTCAAACACACAAACACACTACCTATTCTTATAACAACTACTCTTAGACAACACTAAGCGTACTAATTTGTAAACTCATACGTTCCTCACTGAACCTATTCAGCAATTTTAATTATGTTCCTTGGTCTCAAGATACAGGCTGCCCTGCGCGCCTAGTTTGAGTTCCAATGATAATTATATTATGTGATTATAATGGAATAAATTTTATGTCTTTTATGTCTTTATGTCTTTATGTTTGAGCACAAACTCACTATAAGGTTGTGGCGTCGCCATTAAAGCCATATACAATATTAGTTTTCAGTCGTAAAATAAATGTTTTACGATTATTTAATTGAGATATTTATGAACGGGTACGTAATTAAAACTTACAGTAGGCGTATGCGTCGGTTTAGTTATAAAAATTTAATGCCTAAAGCAATAAACGTTAATTATTTTCGATATATTTCCGACGCGTTTTAAGAAATGTAAATAACATTAGCTTTTCCCGCCGTTTCGCTGGAGTTTTTTTCTGAAATGCCACCTACCGGGTCCAACTAATAGCAAATAACCATCCAAACCACGTGCGTGCAAACACATCTAAATCGGTCAAGCTGTTTAGGAGGAAAAGAATTACGATCACACGCATACCGGAATTTTATACATAACTAGCTCTTGTGGTACTTACTCATGATGGGTTAGGAAAGGTAAGTAAAAACTAAGATTCCCGAGATTATACGATTAGATCAAGTCGCACGGAGCACCGCTTAAAAAATCCCCACATTAGTACAAAGCGCATAATCTACTTACGTGCCTATACAAAACTAGAAAATGTATTCTAATCTTTTCTAAGCCTAATTTTGGTAAGCGACGACGGTTCGCTAAACCACGCTCATAATTACCCTACAATAGCCCAATTACTCGAGGCGACAACTACCCAATTACGGACCACGTTAATCTATCGGTCGGTGTTCAATATTCCGAAATTGTCAGTCGAGTGGTCTAATCTGACGGCTTCCGTGGCATTGCCAATGAAGTGTGACACGCTCGCTCGACCAATGACGCTTCACAATCATGGAATACTTATTGAGCTAGGAATATATTATTTTCTGAATTGTGCGTTAATACGTGACGTGCCATGAAAATATTCTTCATACACAGAAAAAAACTTCAAAAAAACATTATTGGACTAACGTTAAAACAGCAAAATGATATCGACTTTGCATACTTTTATTTCACTTGAAGCCTTTCTATTTTAAATAAACCCTACTAATATTATAAATGCGAAAGTTTGTGAGTGTGGATGTACGTTTGTTACACTTTCACGCAAATTCTACTGAACGGATTTTGATGAAATTTGGAACACAACTATCTGTGTTATTATTATAAGGTTAAGGTTAATCCAGGTGGATTAACACATAGAATACTTAAGTCTACGCGGACGAAGTCGCGGGCAGAAAATATTAATAAATAAATAAATATCGCCAGAGAGACACACAAACTGTATGGTCCCAAACTAAGCAACTATGGGTCTGTGCAATGGACTGGGGGCGATCCCAGTGCCACCCAGAAATGGGCAAATTACGAAAATACCATTTCCAAAATTTGCCCCGGCGGGAATCGAACCACTGCGTAAGCGCAGCGGTCGTCAATTTTATTTTTATTTTCAATACGAAGTGTTCAATGCAGGTCCAAATTATGGCAGGACCAAATTTTGATATCGAAATTTGAGTCGTCTGTGAATCGAACCCGCTATCTCGCCATCTAGAAAAACGACCTAACTAAATATTTGTGTTAATTATTCATTTCGGTTTTGCGGCTACAGTAGCGTCTGTCGCATTCATCTCGCGCACTGAGTTTGCATCAACAAACCGCGCACTTGAGTAATTGAATGTTACATTACCAACAATATACTAAATTATTTTATATCTTATCAACATTCTGAATCCAATAACAATACCAAAACATACAGCAGCGATGTTTTAATGAAGTCGATTTCATAATTGAGTTCGCTTCCTCAATAATAAAGTATATTATTTTGAATTGTACCAGCATAAAGCATAATTTCACTGAAATAGGGTTATTGAAATCGGAATTAAACTAATAATGTATTGTACACTTTACCGCTCAACCACATGGTTATTAAGTAATTCATATTACAACACATCTTTATTAGAATATTGGAAAATTACATAATTATTTAACAAAAATATTGTTATTACAAGAAAGGGGCCTACAAATGGAGCCGTAAAATTGATGTTCATAATTACTCCTTCGGTTTGGTAATATAAAGTCTGTGTGTGTTGTTCACACTCATTACGCTTTTGAACGGTATACTGAGAGAAATACTCGGTTATAAACCCGTAAACTTGGAGCCGTAAATGAACGAAATTTTTGAGTTGTTCGACCGCCGACCGCAGAATATTAACTCGTGAACCATTTTTACGCCGCTGCGTCTCGTTAAAACGTTTTATTTTCACCTTTCCATAAACAAATGCAACTTACGCCATAAAACAAGTAATAAATTGGACTAATTTAAGTAAATTTCTGTGTTCTTATTTCAATCCTGTAATGGTGTAACGTCTTCTGGCGTTGAAAAGGGACACCTACAGCCCGACGTTGTCAAGTTTTACCATGATTGGCGTCTCTAACGCTATTCAGCGCTATCGCGACGTCAAAAGCGTGTTAGTGTTGAAATAACATATCTTCGATCATGATAGCATATCTTGTAGCATTAGCAAGCACAGGATATAGAGATAATCTTTAATTAACTGGACGAACATCCAAGGCACTTATTCATAGCGCTCGTTTACAGGGGGCGGTCCCAAGTCTGATAACCGTTCGAGTTTTTTTCATTTTTATTTAGTCCACTAACCACTCTACTGACTGATTTCTACTAGAAATCAGTTGCCACGGGTGGGCGAGTTGTAAGTGGACTGAGGAAATACGTTAAAATTGACGTATCCGCAAGTCGAGTGTTAGTAGATCGAGATTCGAGCGGTTAACAGACCTGGTCTTCTGGATAGTACAATCTACAATGACGCGCCCCTTATTTTTACCAAAGGGTGGCCGCAAGATGAGGGAGTTGTTATGTAACTAATGTTGTAATCTAAGTGTACGTATGACCACATCTATTAGGCTACTTTTATTTTAGAAAAACAAATACAAAAAAATGGGTCCTGTCGCGCGGGCTAAGAACGCGGGAGCGTGCTTTTTTTGTTAAGTTAAATTCCACGCGGACGAAGTCGCGGGCTCAGCTAGTCGCTAATAAGTGCGTAGTGAAAGAACTAACAAATTGATAGTGTGGACTGTGTATTGTTGTTTTCTGTATTAGGGCGCTAGATGGAGCCAAAATAAACACTATTATACCAATATGAGTAACTTTTATTTTGTGGTGAGATAACACCAAAGAATTTTTAATAATAAGACATAATTACAATTTCATTGGATAACACTAATTATAATAATAATAAAAAACTGTGGCGACCTCACATTCACGTCGCCGACAGAAATGGACAGATGGCGCTAATTGCAGCGCCTCAATACAATGTACGGATTCTTCATAGAAAAACTGAATCACGATATTAAGAATCGAAAGCATCGTGACTATATATACAAGACCCCGAGAATAACCAGCGGGGCATAGCGGCCGCCCCGCCAGGCACAACACACGCCTGGCTGGATGATCTTCCCTTTTCCGCTAAAACAAATGAAAACACCAGCCAAAAGTGACGCGTCCAACTTCTTATGACAAGTGTTGCTAGCCACATAAAATGTTTCGTTGGGATGCCAACATTATTTTATTACTAGCTGAGCCCGCGACTTCGTCCGCGTGGAATTTAACTTAACAAAAAATCCCGCTTCCGCGTTCTGAGCCCGCGCGACAGAACCATTTTTTTTTTGTTATTCTAAAATAAAAGCAACCTAAGTTACTGCTTATAACATCAGCTATCTGCCTGTGAAACTCCCGTCAAAATCGGTCCAGCCGTTTAGGAGATTACCCGGAACAAACATACAGACAGACAGACAGACAAAATTTTTTTAAATCGTGTTTTTGCTATAGTTGTCGTATGTACTTTCATATGCATACAGTGAAAAGGTGTTATTTTGATATTACAAACAGACACTCCAATTTTATTTATTTGTATAGTTAACATAGTGCCTTGCACACATTCACTGTGAGAAATAGTAGGGCGTGTGTTCGTGGATTGAACTATACCACCAATACTGAAGTGAAGAAGTCTTTATACTATAGCATTATATCGCTTTACTGTTGCAAAACGAACTTTAGCTGTAAAGCTCCTGTGAATGCACAGATGCGGCAAATACGGCTTAAGTGAAAAGTTTGACATCAACCGACCGGTGTCAAGTAACTCGAGGCAAAATAAAAGATTGTCCGGCTACGGTCTTTTTCGTTCACGACGCTATGCAGTTTGCACGTTGAACGGGAAAACTTTCATTGTAACGGTGTTAGGTATCTTACAAATAAATTAAAATGTTCGTTCCGACTTTTATTTCTCTTATTGTCTGGAAGGTATGAAAGCTGGAAAGGAAGATAAACTTATTTCTGATTCCATGATAATAATTATGATGATTAGACCGGAAGGGACTTTGCTGTTGTGTTAGGAAGCCGCTTGGATAAAATCGCTTTCAGAAAACATAGTGAAGTTTGATGTAAGAGAAACAGGAGAGCCTGTTACTCTTACCATAATTAAACATTATTTATATATACCAAGGTCGGCAAACAAGCATACCACCTGCCTAATGTTAAGCAGTTACCGAGGCTAGATGTTTGCAATACCAATGGCATATTCGCACGTGTCAACATGAAGGAGAGTGCGGACAGTGAGAGGGGAAAGGGGTTGACATTCGGCTCTGTCTCTCTTCGTACGAAAAGCAACTATAATTGCAACTTTACGCTGATCTTCTGTGTGAGGCTGGTACTACCCTGATGGAGCCAGCCTGTATAAATGGTCAATTGCCTACAGCATGGCTCTACCAAATTCAAATTCAAATATTTTTATTTCAAATAGGCCAGATTAACTGGCACTTTTAAAAAGTCAAGAACTAGGTGCATGTTCCAAAACAAGATCCTATGGAGAAGAACATGCAGGAAACTCCATGGATACATTTTTCTTTTCTCTTTTTTTAAATTATGTTTGTTTATTTACAGAAGGTATTTAGAGATGTGAGGACAATGTAGGTTAACGCATAAGGCATCACAAATAAATAAGTAATAGGCCCAGAATATTGCCATGTCATAAACTTATTTCTACTAGGAAGTTACATGGTGCTCGTGCATAAAAGCATTATGGATGCATGTATGCCTCAATAAAATTTACACACCCACGTTTTAACCTATCCTTATAATTTCACGTTTGTTGATACGTTGTGTAAGAGGTACGAAATTAAAATGATTGGGATTGTAGGAAGCACACAAAATAGGAGCTCTCTCGGGCACTTATGGTTGCATAGGGAGAGCGTTTGTGAACATTAATAATATTATGTAACAGTTGTTCTGAAAGAAAGGAAGTACAAATAAAAGTGGTGAAGTAAAATAAAATCATTGTGTGTTTCATTGAAGAAAGGATTTAACAGTTGGTACGCCACTACAATTTAAATAAATCGTTGTACCTTTAAAACTTGAACTCACGATCGATCGATAAATGAACACGCCTGTTTGGCTGTTGATGCCTTGAATACTAATGAAAAAAATAACAATTAAACTGCTGAGGATTAATCGCCTTCACCATCGTATATACTTATATGTTAAAGTACTTCAACAAAGTTTTTAAATAAAAAGCTGCTAGTCTCAATATACACCACCAGTTAAATGCTCTATGTACTCTATAAGTTATACGTCTTACTAATAATAATAATTAGGCATTTAATGACTCCCTATTGGAAATAGGCCGTCCCTTTTCACGAGGAGGATTCAGGCCATAATCAATCACCACACTGGCCTAGTGCGGGTTGGCGGATTTCAAATGTATTGCAGGTTTCCTCACGATCTTTTCCTTCACCGTACGTAAGTAAGTGATAATCATATTTAAATTATTATTTTAACAAAGATTTTGAAAAAAGAACAGAGGTGCGAGCCGGCGTTTGAACCCTAGACCATGTGCACACAAGACGCATGTGCACACGAGAACTGTGTGCATTTGAGACGCATGCTTAACCAATCGACTATCACAGCTTCTTTTAATTAAATCACAAATGAAAACAGGTTCACCTGTAATTTTTCGCTTGGTTTATTTAAATGTAATTACATTCAAGTACAAGACGAACTAATTAGTTACAGCTACGAACTAATTGGAAGAAGAACTAATTAGTTTCAACATTAAAACAAGTATATGAGGTAGTATTAAATGCTGAAACAGCATTTCAGACTGTAACGAAGTCATGGTTTCACAGGTGGGCCTCATGAAATTCGGTTAAATGTAAATTGCTCCGGCGCACATTTTCCGTTTCATGAAATGCGTTATATAGTTTCATTAACTTTACTACTGCGGAGCGTAGGCGGCATTGGCGTGTAAATATATAACTCGAATTTAATTATTTATTTCAATTAAATTAGGATTGTAAAGAATCAATAATTTTAAGGACGGAAGTGGATTTACTTACACTTGAAGCAGACATTTTATAGTTTTCCGAGGGCCAATATACTTACTTGGTGAAACAAAAAGGGTATACTATTTTTTTTGCTACTTAACTTTATAAATTTAAAACTATCGGCTTTGTGGGACAGTCGAAGTACTAAAGCTTTTGTAGACTTGTGAAATCTGTCAACAGCTGTATTCCTATAACACCTTTTGTTTTTCAAGTTTCCTCCAAAGCTGATAGTTTTAGAATTACAAAGTTAAGTTTTGAAAAAAAAGTATACACTTTCTGTTAAACCTGTATAGTCGAAACCGTTGATTTGACATGAACACAAATCTATTTCCATCCATATATAATGACATATCTAGAATAGCCAGAAATATTTATGACCGATTTTGGACTATTAAAATTAAGACTAAAAAAAACTATGTATTGAATACGGGATAGTCATAATTCCATCTTACTATCTAATACCATCTATAAAACCAAATGACCTAGAGTCACGATGAAAACACCAGACTTATGACACCCAATGTATATCAAAGTTGTACAGCATGAAGGGCAATTGTTAAAAACTCTCATCTCCCGAATCCGGGTCGAGTTGAAGCATAACTGGCATGCAACGCAGCCGAACGGGCTCTCGTCAATATGTCACTGAGCGATGGCAGGCCAGTAATTAAACCGGCCGATATGAACAGACCTCTCCACAGATGTAGAATACAAGATATCTCTCAAATATAAAAGAGTGTGCCACACCTATTATTGGAATCAAGTAAAATTAACTCACGAGTTTAGCACCAATTAGTCTCATTACTATCCGTGGTGCCTTACAACCGGTCTTTAATCAGCTGTAATATTTTCTTCCAACTACTCCTATTACTTCTTTCGATTAAATTCGTGCGGGTTCCAAGACAATGTAACTTTTCCCGGGGACTCGTCGAGGGTCGAACCTCAACTTCATTATTGGTCACATTTGTCGAACCTGGTTTACAGGAGTAACAGTGGTGGGAGTGGGTGGCGGGACCAGTCTTAAATACAACTATCTGATTACTCTTTTTACATAAACTCGATACCATATTGCATTACCACGGTATAATCAGTTAAAGATATTTCAAAATTTCCACATTTATTGTAGAGTGGTTTTGTAGCCTGCAATCGCAATCCGATCTCATCTTAAAAACCCCCTTAAGCCCTCCCCCAGGGTTAAGTGAGATCAGCAAATGAATTGAAATTAAAAGTCCTAGTTTCTGAAACCAAAATAATTTGCAGACCAATAATAAAAAAGGCACTATTTTTTATATACTTACATATATAAAAAAAAACATATAAACTGGGTTGACTTATAATATAAATATATGATGCCCTCATTCCTCATAAAAGTATGTCGTCACGTTACATGTACCTACTTCCATTACTAGAATTGCAATCGCATCCACTCATTCGTACATTTGCGCTGTAAGCGCATAAATATTCAAGCTCCGTGCCGACTGGGGCAAGTGGGAACTGAAGGCATGCCACGCCGCCTGCCAATCGATACGTCTCGCAAACGAGGACCCACGGACCGTCTGTCTGGTCCATTTATCTGTCCACACAATTTCATTGCTATCATTTCATGTCAATAGTACCTACAGAAGAAATTTGTCAAGAAGTTAGAAGGAAGTCAGTCTGGCGCAGAAAGTCTATACCGGTAAACTTATATCGTTCTTTCGCTTTTGGCGAAAACTATTGGCTATCTGACCCGCTCTCTTCGACCAATAGGACCGGTTCATTCTCATGAGTTGAGAAAAATGGAGCGATTCTATTTGTCGAAGCGAGCGTGCCTACTCGCCGAGCCAGCTAGCCCGGCCAAGTAACGTTCCTATTACAAATTTAATTATCACTCGAAATCTTGTCAAAGAGACAACTTAACGCTATGTACCGTCGCATGAAACACGTATACTTAAGTGATTATTAAAAAACGATCACCGAATCATCATAAAAGCACCCAGCTGCGCTAATTTTCCATTCCATTTTATCTAAACGAAAATGTTAACAAAATATTTGAGCAGTGCGGTAACCTGATGGACCCAGCAGCATTAATCTCCCGCAGATAAGGGGCATTTGGCGACAAGAGACGGTAACGGCTCCCGAGGAGGGGAAAAACTCAAGTATCGATCCTGAAGATATGATACGACACGTCGCGAGGGTGCTACACTCGGAATCGGTTTGAGAGATTACTTGATACGATTTATTTGTACTTAGGTATATTATTTTCATTTAATTGTGGTACGGCAGCAGTGATAGCCGATTGGTTAAGCACGCGTCTTGCGGGCTACCACGTCTCGGGTTCGAACCCCGGCTCGAACCTCTGGATTTTTCGAAATCTATGTGCGAATCATAATGTCTATATGATTATCACTTGCTTACGGTGAAGGAATACATCGTGAGGAAACCTGCATATCTTAGAAGATTTAACCAATTTTCGAAAGATGTGAAATCCGCCAACCCGCACTGGGCCAGCGTGGTGGATTATGGCCTGAATCCCCTCGTGTTGAGGGGAGGCCCGTGCCCAGGAGTGGGACGTCAAAAGGGCTAAAATTATTATTTTATTATTATAATTGTGGGACAGCCAAGTTGGAGCCATTTGACTACAGCTCATATACAGACTGGCTTAACTGGGGCAGTACCATCCTCTCACAGAAGATCGGCGTAAGGTAGGTGTCTCGGGAAAAATGCTGGGTCCTGATTAGGTAGGTACGGCTATGCTGGGCTGAATTAAATGAGGCAAATATAAGGGGGGAAGCAGAACTGAAAGGGTCAGGTCAATGTCACGCGTGTACATTACCGGCACGATGGAGGCGGGCGCATTCCTCAGGTGGTATGGCTGGATCCGTGGGTTCTTCAGCACAGGCACAACACTGGAGCGCTCACGGTGGGTTTACAGTTCACACCACACAAAATACACAGCAGATTCGGTAGATTTCACACGATTAAGGATTTTAGGTACAGGAGCACGCGCGACGACGTCTGTATCACACGGAAGTCGGTCAGTACAGTGTCATGAAGGGGGGAAAGGGACGACAGCACAAATATCACATTAATCGGGGGGTAGGCAGATGACGGTAGGCGGGTACATTTTAACTATCTACCTACATACAAAATTCTAAAGTAAACATATTGCCCGTCCTAAACATGGCCTAATGTTTATGTGAAAGGGATTAATCTATAGGGAGGCGTACCAACTTGGTAAGGGACCGCTTAAGGATGCCTGTAGGGGTTTGAACATCCACTACACGGACAACGTTGTCTTGGCCTGGGTATAAACGAACAATGCGTCCACGACGCCACTGCAAGGGAGGCAGGTTGTCTTCCTTGAGGAGCACTAATTCGCCTACACTAGGAGGGTTCGTAGGGGACGTCCACTTTTGTCTAGCCTGTAAGGTATTTAGGTACTCTAAGTGCCAACGGGACCAAAAATGTTGGGTGAGTTGTTGGAGCATTTGAAACCGGGAGAGTCGGTTCATCTTCACATCCTTGTAATGGTACTCGGGAAGGGCCGTAAGAGGCTGGCCTATCAGGAAGTGACCAGGTGTCAGAATCTCAAGGTCATTCGGGTCTGAGGAAACGGGGCACAGGGGACGAGAATTTAATACGGCCTCTATTTTGGTAAAAACTGTAGTTAATTCTTCAAAGGAAAGGGGGGTTTCTCCAACAACACGCTTAAGGTGGGACTTCGCTGATTTAACCGCGGCTTCGAAAAGGCCACCCCAATGAGGACACACGGGAGGATCGAAAACCCAATTAATATTACGCTTCGATAGCTCTGAGCCTATAGAAGGTGAATTTTGCTTAAGGAAGGATTCTAGTTCTCTTAGGTAATTATTTGCACCAACATAATTTCTACCGCAGTCAGAACGTATAAGGCTAGGTAAACCACGACGGGAAACGAAACGGGTAAACGTCGCGATGAACGCTTCAGTAGTTAGGTCAGACACCACTTCGAGGTGTACAGCCTTAGTGGAGAGGCACACAAACACGCACAGGTAACTTTTAACAAGTTTTCGGTTACGAAAGGCTTGAACCTTCGTTAAAAAGGGGCCGGCGAAGTCAGTACCTACACCATGAAACGGTCGAGCAGCGGTCACACGATCTCTAGGTAGATCACCCATAGGAGGCTGGGAAACAGCTGCCTTCAGCCGATAGCACGGGAGGCATTTGAAAATTACATGTTGGATAGCTCGGCGAGCGGATAAGATCCAAAACTCACGATTTAACAGCGCAAGGAGTGAGTTAGCACCGGCATGGGAATTTTCACGATGGTAGTGGGATATGAGAAGGTAAACAAAATGTCCGTTCTTAGGTAGGAGGAGGGGATGGCGTGCATCATAGGGGAGGAGAGAGTGTCGTAAACGACCACCTACTCTTATGAGGCCTTGGTCATCTATGAATAGACTCAGACGTCTCAAGGGGTTGGTAATCACCGCGCCGCGATGGAGGCGATCTAACTCATCGGGGAAGGAGTGGGACTGAATAAGTTTGACTAGTAATAGGAGAGACCGTCGTCGTTCGTCGGGAGTTATAAAAGGGGATTTGTTAGGGGAATTAGGGTTCCGCGAATTATAGACAAATCTAAGTAGGTAGGCAGTAACATTTATTAATTTATTGAAGGAACTATACCGCTCGATAAGGGAGGATGCATCAGCATTGGGCACGGTGGAGGTTGTCAAGAAGCAACGCAGGCCAGGAATATCAGCGGGAGGAGATGAATTTGTAGTGGGAGGCCAACGGGCAGGGGGTTGTGTTAACCAGTTGGGTGACAACCAGAGGGGATGATCGATTAATCGGGACATGGTAAGACCACGGGAAGCGCAGTCGCTAGGATTAATGTGACCGGGAACATGTCTCCACTGAGTAGGGGTTCCAGAATTGATAATCTGGGAAACACGATTGGCTTCAAAGGTTTGAAGGTGATGCGGAGGGGTAGTTATCCAGGAAAGGACAATCCTACTGTCTGTCCAACTATGGATAGATTCCAGCACAATCGATTTCTGCAGACAGAAAGCGACGTGATGGGTTAATTTTGAAAGGAGCGTAGCTCCCAACAACTCCAACTTGGGAATTGTTAAGCGCGTCCGAACGGGAGCAACTTTAGTTTTGGCCATAACGAGGTGAACAGAGCAGGGTCCAGAAGAATGAGCGGCACGTAGGTAAACGGCAGCGGCATAGCCGGCTTCAGAAGCATCACAGAAACCGTGAAGGGAAAGAGAGGAGAAGCCACAGGGAATTATATGGCGAGGGATAGATATTTCACTAACGCGACTAAGGTCTTGGGTAAAGGATTCCCATTCCTCCGCAAGGGCACTGTCTAAGGGTTGGTCCCAGGTGAGGCCAGAAAGCCACAGGCGCTGAATAAATGCCTTGGCCTTAAACACGACGGGGGCTATCCATCCGCAGGGGTCATACATACGAGCAATCAGGGAGAGGACTTGGCGTTTGGTAATATTTATTGGCGGTTTAAAGGTAAAACTATAGGTAAATGAATCACTAGTAGGGCTATACTGAATACCTAGAACCGCAATGGTTTGGGGGTTGGTGGTATCTTGGAACAGATGGGGTAGTTGAAGATGGTCAGCGGGTAGGCCTTCAAGAAGCTCAGGTTTGTTACTGATCCATTTTCGGAGTTCATAACCACCAGAGGCCATAATACCTTCAAGCTCAGTTTTAAGGTGGCGAGCAGACTCAAGGGAATCAGCCCCAGTGAGGCAATCATCGACAAACACATCAGTATGGAGTACTGCTGCAGCTCTAGGGAAGGTGGCACGCTCTTGGTCAGCTAACTCAAGGAGAGCACGAATTGCTATATAGGGACTGGAACGAAGACCATAGGTTGTGGTATTTAATTCGTAGGTGAGGACGGGTTGTGAGGGAGTTTCGCGCCATAACACTAATTGGTACCGTCGGTCCTCGGGATGGACCCAACTCATACGGAACATCATTCGGATATCGGTTACAAACACAATCTCATGTCTACGGAAATTTAATAGGATGTGAGTAATGTCACGTTGCAACTTCGGGCCTGAGTGTAAGCACTGGTTGAGGGACGTACCGGAAGAGGTAGGACTACTGCCATTAAACACAACTCTAATTTTATCTCCGCCACTTTTAAACACACCATGGTGGGGGATGAAGTAATGTTCAGTATCGGGGCTAGCAGAGGACAAGGACATGTGATGTAGGTCGATGTATTCTCTCATAAAGGCTATATATTTCTCACGAAACTCGGGTCTGGTTTGGAAACGCTTTTCCATGTTATAAAAACATCTAAGGGCTGTAGATCTCGAATCACCTAAAGGGGGACGATTACTTAAGAAGGGGAGCCTCACAGTATATTTACCGTCGCTTCCACGAGTAGTGGTGGCGTTGAAAAGGTCTTCACACTCTTGGTCTAAGGGGTTAGGTTGAGGAAGTTGAGGGGCCTCCTCGACTTTCCAGAATTTCTCAACAATTTGGGACAGGGATACTCCGGTCAGTGGGGGGAAAAGGTTGGGAAACTTACCAGGGACAGGGCCGAAAATAATATACCCGAAGATGGTAGACAAGGCCGAAAGGCCATTGGGCAAAACACGGAGATCGCGGCTAAGGAGAGGTCCGATAACATCCGCACCGAGGAGGACATCGATAGGTCCAGGTGTGTGGAATGACGGGTCGGCTAGGGGCAGACGAGGCATTGAGGAAACAACGAGTTTAGGAACTTCGACTTCAGGATGAGGACCAGCGATGACGTCAACAACGATCGCGGTAGTCGTCACTTCGGGACAATTAAGGCTTAGTGATTTAAAACAAAGGGGGACAGCACCGCGGGAGGTTACTGTTTCAACATTACCTATACCAACAACAGGGGCCGGGGAGGGGTACATTGTAGCATTCATACGCGTAGACACTAAATCAGTGGTAAGCATACAGCCTTGGGAACCGGTATCAATTAAGGCGCGTGCTTCGATAAAATATCCGAAGGGAGTTTTAACATGAATAACTGCGGTAGGTAAAAGCACTAGGGACGTAGGGGGAATATTCACAGAACGTGGGGAGGGGGAGGTGGCAGTATTTAGCTATTGGTTAGGACTAGGAGTTCTGGAAGGGTGATGGTATTGTCCACGGGTAGGATGGGAATGGCGATCGTAATATTGGTCTGGAGGCGCGGGGGAATCATTACGATCTTGGTAATGCGTGGGAGATGCGCGTGGCGGCGGGGAGCGGTGACTAGTATGATGATAACGCGGAGAGGCTTGCCCGCCCGTGCGGGGAGGTGGGGAGTACGCGCGGTCGGGAGCATTAGCAAACGTAACGGCGCGCTCACGCGGCTGTGGGGACGAGCGGCCGGGCGCATTGAAACACAACAACGTATGGTGGGAGGTACGGCGACAGTAGCTACAGCGATACTCACGTTGGCAGGAGGCTATAGGATGTCTGTCGAGGCACCTATAACATAACTTATTGTCCCTCACAAATATGGATCGATCCTTCGGGGACATTTGTAGGAATTCCGGGCATTCGCGGACATAATGATGACAATCATTACACAACAAACACTTGGGTCTAGCGGGAGGTGTCGTTGTGACGTATGCTCTCGGAGCGGGGGGTGGGGACCGTGATTTTAATTTATTATTAGCAGGATTAGGGCGTACAATTATATTATCGGACGTGTCGATGACGAAGGCACTTCCGACATTATCGTGATGACGACACTCGTCTTCTAGGAAGGTAATTAGCTGGTCAAACGTAGGGAGTTTCTTAGGGTTGTCACAACACCGTCGCTCAAAGCGCGACTTTAATTCCGCGGGCAGTTTACCAAGGCATATATGCACTAATATATACGACCAGTGAGTGACGGGGAGCTCTAATCTTTCTAAACACCGATATGACGATAGGAGGGGATTAAGGAAGGAAATACGAAGACCAGCGAAACTAGGGCAGATAATGGGAAGGGATAGGATCTGCGCGATATGTGTATCCGCAAGCACACGGAGGTTATGGTATCTCCGTTTTAAAAGATCACGGGCCAAGCAATAATTGCCGCCTTCTATTTTTAAATGCTGTATTAAACGACGGGGTTCATCCGCGAGGGCCCCTACTAAATAATGTAGTTTCATTATAGGTGTTAGGTCGCGGTGGGAATCGACAACACTATCAAACTGGTCTAGGAAGCTAATCCACGAGTCAGGACGACCATCGAAGTAGGGTATGGGTAGGTCGGGGAGTTTACTAATGCACGGATCTAAAAAGGGTCTACCGGGGACAGCAGCATACCTTACCGGGGTACTGGCAGCTACCGGGTCTTGCGCGGGGATCGGGGTAGGAATTAACTCGTCGTAACGCACTTTTAAATCGTCCAGTTTTGTTCTCAGGGCGCGCATCTGCTCTTTCACGTAATCATATTCCTGTACGTAAATAGTAGGATCGAGACCGCCTAGTAACCGTGAGCACGCAGAGGTAAACTTGTCTTCATAGGTACGAACTTCGGCGAGACGAACTCGCGACTTGGCGAGGGATAGGGTATCTAACTGCTGATGCGTGTCATCAATCCACTCACTTACGAACTTTAAGGCTCCTATAGCTTCACGGTACTCAGCCGTATCGGTATATAAAGCATGTTTAATTGTGTCGTTATTGCTATCCGTCATGGTGAATCACAAAACAAATATAAGGTGCACAGGTATAATAAACAAACTCGATTGGGTTTTCGATCGAGAATAAATAGTAAACTACTATAATTTGTAAACAATAGGCCGCGCAACAAAGTTGCAATCACAGATAAGGAACCGGTCCGAGTGTAGGCAAACTCCGTCGCTCGCTCGGAGACAAAAGGATGGCACAGGTGGGTCGCGCGAAGCGCGCGGCGATAGTACCTACTCGTAAACAACTTCACACAGCGCACAGGTGTAAACAACAATTATATGCACAACCAATTTGTACTGATTAATTTTTTACGGATGGATAATTTCCGCTAGGAACTAAGGGGACAGGCAACAAATTAATGGGGATAAACAATGGGTAAAACAATCTTATTATCGGGGGGACAAACTATAGGGGAAAATCACGAAGATGTACTGTCACAGTAGAAAATTTAACCTAGTGGATTTTGCAACCACGCTCTGCTACCAAAACGTGTCTCGGGAAAAATGCTGGGTCCTGATTAGGTAGGTACGGCTATGCTGGGCTGAATTAAATGAGGCAAATATAAGGGGGGAAGCAGAACTGAAAGGGTCAGGTCAATGTCACGCGTGTACATTACCGGCACGATGGAGGCGGGCGCATTCCTCAGGTGGTATGGCTGGATCCGTGGGTTCTTCAGCACAGGCACAACACTGGAGCGCTCACGGTGGGTTTACAGTTCACACCACACAAAATACACAGCAGATTCGGTAGATTTCACACGATTAAGGATTTTAGGTACAGGAGCACGCGCGACGACGTCTGTATCACACGGAAGTCGGTCAGTACAGTGTCATGAAGGGGGGAAAGGGACGACAGCACAAATATCACATTAATCGGGGGGTAGGCAGATGACGGTAGGCGGGTACATTTTAACTATCTACCTACATACAAAATTCTAAAGTAAACAGTAGGTATTTTAGCTTCACTGAATGAGAGAGCCAGATGCCCGAAATTCCCCTTCCTTAGTACCACTTCTCTTCAGGTCGGTATGAGAAAAATGCCTTTGGTGTTACTAGCATATAGAGGCTACGGTAACTGCTTAGGATCAGGCGTGTTGAACGCTAGTTTTCCATATTTTTTTAAATAAAAAATATTCGTCTCAACTCGATCTTCTGCTAGGAATTTTATCACAAACACAACAGTTTCCGTACAGGATGTCATTTAAATAAAGTACCAAGCAAACAATACTGCCCAGCCCTATCTAACAACATCAATATCATTATTGTTTATTCACACGCTGTATTTATGTAATATCGCGGACACGACAATCCAAGACTTTGGCACTGGAGGTGTACTTTTGTCACGTACGTACTGAGAAAAAAATACGACACCAAATTATTTTTGTATTTCTAAGTATTATTATTTAGTACCCGCGACTTCGTCCGCGTGGAATTTAACTTAACAAAAAAGCCCGCTCCCGCGTTCTGAGCTCGCGCGTTTTTTACGCGGAACCCTAATTGTTTTTCTAAAATTAAAGTAGCCTAAGTTACTCCCTATAACATCAGCTATCTGCCAGTGAAAGTCCCGTCAAAATCGGTCCAGCCGTTTCGGAGATTACCCGGAACAAACACACAGACAGACAGACAGACAATTTTTTTTAAATCGCATTTTTGTATAGCATGTACCTTCATATGCATTTAGTGAAAAGGTGTTATTTTGATATTACAAACAGATACTCCAATTTTATTTGTATAGATTTATTTACAAAGGTTTATGTGATGCCTTGTACTAAATAATTGTGTGCTTTTTTCTCAATGGAGTGACCTCAACATCATACTCATTCATTTTTCATAAATTAACATGTCTGATAAACATTTTTATAAGATAAGTACCTGTTAATGAGCTTTAATATAGACAACTCTACCATGACGGATACATACGTTCGGTAATGTTTGTGCTAAAACTTCAAGAAGACGCCAGCGAGCGTATATCTCATGGTTAGGCCCTATTGGACCACTGTGAATGAGAATTTCAAATTCGCATTTCAGTACTGGAATACTAATTTGCGCACAAATATTTTACTGTTAGCAACGCACATCAATCACTGTTATACTAAAATAGTAATTAGCCCAAATTCCTTGCTAAATGTCGACTAACAACAGTAGGCCCCGCGGCTTCGAGGGACTCGTCGCTCCGCGCGCTGTCAGGAGGGTGCTTCGGGGAAGAAAACCCCGCTTTATAAATTGCCCCGCTATCTAAATCTGAGAGATAAGTGCCTCTGAACTTTCCAATTTCGCTACACATCAATAACAGTGACAACCCCGGGCCGGGATAACAAATCAAAAATCCAACTCTTATGGGGCGCGTGACGAATGGCACACGTGACAGATACAGCGATATTTGTTCGCAGCGATGTATTGTAAATGGAATTGAGCTGTTTGCGCGGGTACGTGTTCAGGGTAATATTTTTCATGGAAAATATTTTTCCGTGACGTATCATTTTGGCTACTTTCTGCCACAAAACAAGCAACCCAGGAGAACAAATGAAAAATGCGTCAGTAATGTATACAACCTTAGCTTTTGCCCACAGCTTCGCTTGTGTACCTACATTTTATTTTCAGGTTGGCGACCACAGCACCTGTCGGGTCTATCTGCAGCTAAGAACCACATAATACAATAAGTAGGTACAAAAAACATCAAAATCGGTCAAGCCGTTTAAAAGGGCAAGAATTACGATCACATGCACACCTAAATTTTATATATAAAGATTAAGACTATATATACCTATATAAAATACTGTACTCTACAGGTGAATTGGCCTTTCGCCAGTGTACCGATATCAACCTAGCATCAAAGAAAATAAACTTCACAAATCATGCCAGCAACCTATTGTCGATTATTTCTCCCTTGAATAGTGTAGCACTCTAAAATGTTCCATCCAATACAAACTTCAACTACACTTACAAAATAATGCATGTTGTCTGTACGTCCAACCTACAGGAGCGTAATGAAATTAATTTAGCATCGCATCTGATCCGTAAATAGCAGGTGTCAACTGGCCAGATGACGAGGGTTGGCAGACGAGAGTAACAGTTCCAAGAATATTGAATTACATAATGAAATGACAAGTTTGGTATGTTAAATAACAGAATTCACAGATTAGCCAATTAAATTTTGTACTTCAAATATTTTACGCTGGTGTATCGTCCACGTTTATAAAGTTTTGATTTTGGACATTCTTCGTTTCTTATATAACGAAGAACGCAAACAAGCGTACGTACGATCTGCCTCACCGTAAGCAATTACCGGCGTAAAGCGAAGTGGCACAGAGAAGTTCATTCGTTTTTTATCATCTTATGGAATTTGCAGTTAGTCTCAAAAAAGGCCTTCAAGAATAACACGGAAGTCGAAGAGTAACATACCAAACGATCTAGACAGGACACTACTCTATAAATAACCGATGATGTTACATAATAAACGTTTCCATTAACTCCCCGATGCAATGCTCGTTCCGACAGCTCGCTCCCGTCGCATTCACAAGCGGCAATGATGCGAAACGTAATATTAATATCTATCCTCAAATGCATCGGTGCTTCTGAAGATGGAAGCCATTTGTAAGTTACAATGAATAGCCTCTCGTATTCCAATTCATTAAAATGTTCTTAACAGGACTATTGTATGATAAATGATATTCTATTTGTTAGTGTCTCTGTATGTTTCTCTAAACAACTTTAAGCAGATATTAAAGTTACCACATAAAAAATGCTCTTATGTTTAGTTAGAACGTATTTTAATCCTTAATTTTATATTATCCTATCAATGCAAATTTCGAGATGGGGGATGTTTCGGTATCCATTAATAAAATAAATATTTTAGTAACATTCATATTTAAAAATGTTTTATTAATTATTATCGGATATCTAAGTAACAGGCTACTAACTAATACTATCAGTAACTACTATTGAAAATATCATCAATTAACGAATAGAACATCTAACAATAAACAAAACGAACCAGTTCCCATATTAATCTAATTTAATACCTATCAAAATGCGTCCCCTCACTAAATTCAATATTCAAAATATGTAACAACATGTAACCAACCGCATAATGGTTGCTATTGTACTCTAGTTACGGTGTTTGGCCACACCACGGCCGGGCGGTCAGGGTCACCGTTCATTGATCCTGCAGACGTGACAATAATGATTGATAATGTTTGTTTACCGTAACAAACTGCCGGTGTATAGGTAATTGTAGACAAACTTTTTTTGGCCCGAAGAAATGTTCAAACTCAAAAGTGTGTAATATTTAAAAATCTTATTACAGTTAAGCTTTTTAATTTAACCAACAATGGCATTTACAATAAAAATCCCATTGATCACTATTTTAATGGTTCTATCTGTATCAATATCTACGTACTGATAACGTTTCTACTCTAAAAATATTCGCAGTAATCTGGAAGCAATTTAATTAGTATTCATTCAGTCGGGAACCGTAGTGATTCTTCAGAGGAACCACGTCTTAATATTATAACCGTATCGATGTTTTGTTGTACCGAGTTATTTGATCAATTTGATTAAGAAAAGAAAGCTTAGAAGTGTTTGCATATTTTATACTAGCTGTGCCCCCCGACTTCGTCCGCGTAGTATTTAACGTAACAAAAATTTCGGGATTATCGGGATAAAAAGTATCCTATATGTTAATCCCGGTTATAAACTATCTTTGTTCCAAATTTCATCCAAATCCGTTCAGTAGTTTTTGCGTGAAGGAGTAACAAACATACATACATCCACACTCACAAACTTTCACATAAATGTATAATATTAGTAGGATTTAAACTCCATTAACCGATTCCCTTAACTGAATCGTTAATAGATACAACGGACACGTCATTATAATTTTATGAACACAAATGATTCGATTCAAGGGTGAAAAACAATCGAATCGAAAGGGCACTATCAAATGAACATTTTTATTTGCGCTGCTCTCATTTACAAACAATGCGATCCCGTCGCCGAGATCTCATCACCGATTATCTCTCGCTGTGTGGCGGACCATTTTATTTATTTTTTCCATCGAGAACAAGGACTGTTGTCGGTTGGCAAAACAAAGGCATAATGATTGAATTGAAGACCACTCGCACGTCGGGCGGGCGAACATTAGCCGTCGGACACCAACGGAAATAATTAGAAACAATTACTCGACGTCGTCATGGAAGCATAAATTCATCAGGAACGTTGTTTATTATTCTGAAGATTTTCATACCAATTATTGTTAATCTGGAGTATTTAAATTAATGTCCTTCTAAGATTTCACTAAACGACTACATCTTGATTCGTCGTACCTACCAATTAAGTAAATATAAAATAATCTTACTTGTTACCAATCGCATTCTCTAATGTTCCGGTACACTTCTCGGTACGAACGCGAAACGCATTATGTAAATAAGCCCTTGGAAGTGAAAGCGTTTTTGATGATAGATAACAGGGCCACTGGGCAAAACAAAGGCTAATTTGACAAGCCCGATATGCATCGAAAATGAGACAGTTAATCTTCTTTCACCGACTTTCGTGTTCATGGCTTTTGGAACAATTGAGGGCTAGCAATTACAAATATTTATGGTAATTGAAGTTCTTACGAAGTAAATACATTTCAAAAGTGTTAGACCATTTATTAACTACCACAAAGCTGAACACCAATTAACACCTCAGTCGAACACTTAATCATTAAATAACTGTACTAAATTTGGACGTGTAATTTTTACAAGCGTGTTCCAGGATTTTCAACGCCATCTGGATTAAAGAAATGGTGCATAGTTCACATTCCCATATTATCATTTTACTCCGCGCGTTTGTTTCACATGTCGGCTACTTTCAACCACTAGATGTCACTGCAAATATGTTTAAAGCATCTTTGAGTACGTTCAAGTACTTTAATATATTTTCACACTAAGATTTTAATGTCCATCTTTTGTCACTACATAACTATTACTGTTTGGTATTATCACCGAGAGCTTTCCAATTAAAATACCTACCGTTTACTTGTTTAATTATCTGCATTCCTTTCTAGATTAAGGTGCGACTAGCTGTTAAGATTAGCATAATGAGAATACTCAAATCCTTATCATTATGACACCTACAAGCAAAGGTCTCCGCGGTTCATTATATCAATTGGACGTAGTTTTACAAAATGCTACCAACCCACACACACTTCTGCAAACTGAAACCAACCTAGAAACATTAAGACAAGGGTTGGTTTTGGTCTGCAGCAATGCATGTGGGTTCATTCCATTCTGAAAACGATATCCAATTGTACAACAGTACTCGGTCTCACGCCTCATTCATCACTCTATATAACAAACGTTCCGGACCATCGAACGTTACGTAATAAGTTCCTTAATTAATTGTTATTGCCGCCGACTATTTATAGCCTTATTGGCTTGCAACTCCAGAGTATAATAGGATATTGTGGCTTATCTGTGCAATGATGTAGGTTAATACTTCATCATCCTTATTTGAATGTATCGTTGTCAGTATATGGATATAGTAAGGCCGTTTTAATAAATCGATCTCAATCCTGAGAGGGATCTTGAAAATGATATTTCAGTACAAAATGGCATGTCACAAGCGTACTTAAGATCACTGTCAGACTTGATATCGATTTATTTAAAGGGTTCTTGGATAATTTTTACAATTAAATATTATACCTATAATCAGCAGAGTACAATTTTTCTTAAATCATAGCCAAAAACACTCTCGATCAATACACCTTTCATACAAAACAAAACTAAATTAAAATCGGTTCATCCGCTCGAGCCACAGATATAGATTTACTATAGATAACGCAAATGTATGTACTTAGCGTGTCCGAAAACCCCGCGTCGAGGTTGGTCGCCGATAACTTACAGACTTCGCGACTACAGATATAAAAATATGAATATGAGCGTGATAATCACTCGAGGGAATCGTAACGGGCGGAGGGCATCAGCGGCATCGGTGTCTTTGAAGCGGTTTGGATTTCCCGTCACTAATGACGTCACAGTAGGTGATAAAAATCGGCACTCTTGGTTTCAATACAAATCATGATACTTGCGTTATCTATGTAAATCTATATCGTGGCTCGAGCGCTACGATGCCACACACATACACATAGATACGCAGATATACATGTTAAACTTATAACACCCGTCTTTTTTCGATGAGGGTTAAAATTAGTCGAGCTTTGCTTCACTATGAATAGGCACAATATCAAAAGCTACGATAATGGATTCCTATAGGATATAATTTATTTGGAATGGTTATTATTCTACAAAACACGAATTCTTAACACGTAATGTTTTATCATATACCTAACTACGACTAATTTAATCCTATTTTTCATTACTCATACTCTGAAAGTAGGTCTGAAGTTGCCTGAGGAGTGGGTTGAAAGTAATACTTTTCCGGCCCGGGAGAATCACTTTCAACTGACAGCTGTCAAATTATTAAAAAAAACTAGTTCCATTTTCACATTTCTATGGAACCATGTTCAAACTTTTTCTACAGTCACTCAATTACAGCACGTTGTAAAATTAAAATAACATAAAGTTAAGTATTAATTAAAGAATAAATGACTTAATTCTAATTTAGTTTCAACAACTTCTTTAAAATAACATAGATTTGGGCAAAATATTTAAAAATGAAAATGAAAAATAATGGCTAAATAATGAAGTTGGCCGGCCAACGAAAAAAAACGAAATAGGCGGCAATCCGATCTTTTTTTTTCGAGTTGTAGAGTATTGTTCATAATTCCTTGTATTATTTCTTTAGCCAATTCCTGTTTTTATTTTTACTTTCCTTGTATCTGTAATGAAAAGCACAGTGTTTACCTCGGGTGAAAGACTTATTTTGGCCCTCGAGCTATTAGCGCCCTCGCTACGCTCGGGCGCCAAACCCCGTCTCGGGACTAAATAAGTCACTTTTACCACTCGTGTAACAATGTACTATTGCAGCTCCGACACTATAAACTAAAGACTATCGAAAGTCTGCAATCATTAGGTTTGTTCAGAAACTATATCTGATTCTCAATCAATACACAGACGCCAAATTATAAAATCTTCGTTCAAGTCACCAATCTATCTTAACCTTGATCAAATCTTAAACATCAATATTATACTTTGTATCTCTACATAAAGAGTTGTACCACGGTGCTTGGATTGAGTAATGTGTATTCATATTTAGTTTACAGTCACATAAAATACCCTCAGCTGAATTCAGTGAAGCCATAAAGCTGAATATTGTCTTTGCCACGAGAAACGTAAACGGATGAATCGTTAATTTCAAACTACCTGTACTTTTCTGGAAGTGAATATGTTATTCTATGCTTTAGATTAAAATATTTGTTTTCTTACATTTACGCGAATACTACACATTGAAATAAAACTATATCTATGAGGGTACCCAGTTACTAACTATAACATCAGGACGTCTAACACCTCAGTCCCCCCGTGACCATGGCTGCTGTAAAGCAGCCGAAACGTCGGGAAAATAAATTTAATAAACGCGATAAAATCCGAAAAATAGTTATATTTCAATTAAAATATTTGTTATGTTGTTGTCAAAATTGACACAACAACATTATAAATCGAGGGGTTATAGAAACATACTAACAATAATATAAAGTGTAAAATAAATGGAAACATTATATAATATGGATGCAAATATGTTATATTTGTTATATAACATAGATACCCCTGGTATTCATGCTGGCTCGGATAAAGTAATCAACTTCGTTTCCAGCGCGACATAAAGAGGTCACACTCGTATTCCACGCTCAACATTTTTATTCTGGACTAGCTGAGCCCGCGACTTCGTCCGCGTGGAATTTAACTTAACAAAAACACCCGCTCCCGCGTTCTGTGCCCGCGCGGCAGGACCCATTTTTTAATGTTTTGTTTTTTTAAAATAAAAGTAGTTTAAGTTACTGCTTATAACATCAGCTATCTACCAGTGGAAGTCTCGTCAAAATCGGTCCAGCCGTTTCGGAGATTACCCGGAACAAACACACAGACAGACAGACAGACAGACAAAACAATTTTAAATCGCGTTTTTGCTATAGGTGTCGTATGTACTTTCATATGCATTTAGTGAAAAGGTGTTATTAGGATATTACAAACAGACACTCCAATTGTATTTATTTGTATAGATGTAAGATGTATAGATAGTACTTGTGTTCATCTGTACGTACAGCAATTCCCAGTGTATTGGATGTAATTGATGACTGATTGGCGTTTTTATATCTGTTTTTCTCGGACTTGACTAGATACCGATGGGATACCAATAAGGACGATTATTTTTAGAACTTCGTAAGGGGAAAGTACACATTATAAAACACAAAATGATATCATCGTACTTTTCACTCAACACAAACTAAACTAGACTTAACTTGCCACATTCTTCATGGTCGTTGCGTATGAGCAGGACATAAATATTTTTGGATGTGTCTCAGTAAGTGTAGTCTTGATTTGACTACTACTTAATTAGTATCAATCAAAAAAGTACAATCGTCGCTAAAAGCCTCTCAACTATTTGGTAATCAACACTTAGCGCGTCATACTTTAATGGACGCTGTCTCACGAGGGACTTCAACAATGACGTTAACGTCCATACATTTTCTGATTCAAACCTAAACCATTGCCGTAATCAATAAGCATACTTGTCAACCAACATTTAGCGTCTAATTTAACAAATTCCTAACAGCACAATGGAGACATCGGTATCGCACATGATTAATTCGTATTGTAGTTACCTCTCATATCTAAATACCGACCCAGTTCGCATCGCCAAACACACATTAGTCCAATTTAGAGTACACGGAAACGGAAACTATCCATCACGCGGTTGACACTCGCAATGTAGATGATAGAGGTGTTGCTGAACGGATTTTGGAATTTGCATTATTATATTTTACGGGATTAACGATGGTATACCTACATGAGTATCTCCGTATTGTTCTAATGGCTTTTATTGCTCTGTTTTAAATAGAGTTAAACTATGGCGTATAATTATTGATACGTCTATTGTATATGCAACCACACAAACAAGAACCACTGAATTTACTTACATTGGCAACTGTGTTCTTCGTATCTACTAGGTGAAACAGAAAGGGTATACTTTTTTTTTCAAACTAAACTTTGTAATTCCAAAACTATGGGCTTTGTAGGACAGTTGAAGTACCAAAGGTTTTGTAGAATTGTGAAATCTGTGAACAGCTGTATTCCTATAACACCTTTTGTTTTTCATAATTCCTCCAAAGCTGATAGTTTTAGAATCATAAAGTTAAGATTAAAAAAAAGTATACCCTTTCTGCCTCAACCGGTATAGACCAGTAATTACTAGTTTACTTAAGCCAAAGATTACTTCAGTCACAAATTTCATCAGTCAAAAGTTCAACATTTTCATAAGAACTGTCCTAGTTAGTTAGTTATATGTTATTTATCTTCCGCGAGTTATAAAACGCTATAAAACCACCTCGAAACATTGAACATTTTATAATCTAGCTAAATATACGCTCCTTCCAAACAATGGAATACTTGCACATCACATCTTTAACGCCTTCATAAAGGTTTTACGAGGTAGGTAAAGACAGTAATTATAGTTATAATTTCGCTCGCCTTTATTCTTGTAAGCATTTGTAAACACAGCTCAGTACATCGAACACATGTTCTGTATCCAGAAAATACTTCAATCAAATGTTTTCAGCAATAAAATGAAACGGTGTAAACCGATGTGGTTGTAGACAAACGGCCAATTTCCACTCGCACGATTTCCTATAAGGCTGCGGTCTCAGTAGCGCGGAGCGTAGCGCATGACAGCAACCTACGAACCAGCAGAACTGACTTTGACAATTTACTGGTGCCGCCCCACGATTAAACCACTGGGATCTTGCCTTTCTCAAGCAAGTATACCCTGCTAGCTACGCACCGAGAAGCATTAGCCTTGGTCGCTGTTACGCTGTCACTGACTTATAAGTGTGGGTCTGGGTGGTAGCTAAACACTGTTTCGTGGTAATTACTAGTTTTATTTTATACAATTATCGTTATCCAGTTTAATTTTACATTTATTTTTCAACTTTTCACCGTAAGTATCACCGTTTTTCGTTTTCAATCTAAATCGCTTCCTTCTCTTTCACACATTCCCATCCCTTTCGCACATCCGCTGCGTTCCATTATAAGTTGACGTTTAAAACATAAGTTACGTTAAACATAAGTATTAGACAGTGACAGCGCCTCATGCTAGAATAGTGTACCTAACAATAGTCCACTTGTCGCCAAAGATGGTTGAACGTATTTTCATACTCTATCGAGTACATCTCGCGTCCACTGGTTAAATCGTCCTAAGGCTCCGGGCGCGGCGGCTGACGTACCAGTTTAATCAGTCTCACACACCCCACCTTCCTATACAATTCAACCGGCTCGATCCGTGCCATCGAATCGCTTGTTATGTTTCATCTGATTGATACTCCTAACTACTCGACGAAGACAAAAATAGATTGTTTATGAGACTAACCCACACACTCCCACTACCTACTGTTACTCCTGTGAGCCAGGATCGACAATTGTATCCAATAATGACGCCGAGGTTTGACCCTCGTCGTGTAAGGGGTTAGCTGAATTGTCTTAGAACCCGCACGAATTTAATCGAAAGAAAGATTTGGAGTTGAAAAATAATATCGAATTCCCTCCGTTACAAAGTGGGGGCCAAAGTAATTGTATGGGCTGATTGTCACAGGAACAAAGACTCCTAATTGCTAACACACTAACAATCTAATTGAAGATCAGTTGTAAGCCACCACGGAGCGTAATAAGACTAATTGGACCTAAACTCGTGAGCTTGTTCCTAATAATACGTATCTACTTATATGGTAAAATCGCTTGAAGACGCGGATAATTGTCCTTGGTTGGTCTACAATGTCAAACCAAACTGTTATTATCATCTTTAAGCGTATCGTTGCGCTATAATCTGCACAGTGAGAGTGGCCTTAGGATAGCACTTTGTCGACGGTCGCAGTCTACGTTTTCTTATTGATTCCGCTTTGAAGTATGGTCGAAACACACATGGGCAAATAAAAATAGTATAAAGTCATTTAATAAGACTTGGTTTTGATCTAGTTTATAATTTAACCTATCTAGTCTGTTTGTAAGATAATATGCACGCTGGTCCTTATAATAATAATGCTTACAACTCTTAGAATGCTTATAATTCATCGCGTTAACGAAGCTACGTTCGAGAACAGCGCTGGAGAATCGGCCTATTTGCGCTCGGGCGGTCGGCTTGTGTACGCGTGCTAGGAATATTTACTGATAATTGTTGTTATTTGGGTACTTTAATTAACTAATATTATTTGTAAATAGGGAATATAGATTTTGTTTTTCGTTGTATTGTTTTTAATAAATTTTATTTCTGGTTTATAATATACTACACATAGATAATTAAGTTCGAAAGCTGACTGTATTTAAATAGAATAATTATTTACATAAACGAATATAAATTTACCTATGTGCCATCCGCGCGTGGATAGAATAGTGAATCCGTATATGAGATCGAATAAAAGCCATGGTTTGTTTGGGGAAAACTGATTCTCGCAACAGTTATGAGCAACACGGCCAATCAGTGATTTGAATAAAGACGATGATAGATTATTCTGACAAGTACACCGCTGGCATCAACGAACGTAACTGAAAGTGTCGCCAATGTGTGTCACCACTTAATGCCAATTGAAAGCTGCAATGTTAATGAAGTATTTCCTTTAACTAGTGCGAGCACTTGCGATGCTAACATAACCTACTTAATTATGCACAATATTAAACTTCTATTAACCATGATATTTGTTATACGATTCTAAAAAGTAAACGGTATTATTACATAAAAGTTAAACACGTGATAAACGCATGTCTCGGAAAATTTACTACCTATGTGAACACTGAAAGCGCTGCTCTCATGTGTACAACAATGTTTGTTTATCAGAGCAAAAGAAAAAATACATCACTAAAGAATATTCATATCGCTCAAATTTCGTTGGGCACCCTGCAAGTATTTTATTAGCAACAATAACACGAAATGAATATCGAGATACATATCAAAATAACTGCCTTCATAAGCATGAAACTCGAGTAGGACAAACGTTATTTATATGTCGTGTTTTGTATGACAACAACATGGCCGAATTCCAGACATAAAAATTATACAACCTTACTTTATCACGACGTTTTTATTGCGTACACTTGTATCAGACAGCACGCAGGAGACTTGTAATAACTTAACAGGTCATAACTTTTTCCTAAGCTATGTTAGAAAACAAAGGATACACATAAAGAGATGAATATAATGAACATGATTTATATCAGCCTGTGTGATGTTATTGTCGCTAATAATAACGGCGTCTGTAATATTAAGTAGTAGATATAGTGTGAAGTCTTTTCTACAGCACCGCGACCCCCAATTGGTTAATATACCTAAATTACCTAAGTAGTAACTCATCTGATATAGCTCAATTTCTTAGGACTCACGCTGGTCTTGATACCATAGTCATTTCTGAGGCTAAGCGCATGCTGACAGGCAGGCGACGCAGCACAGCATAACTATACTGCGCATATATATGCATAATAGCATATGCTAGGCGACGCATATATAGGTCACGAGCGTATGCTGCAAATCAGTTAAATGTCACCGATTTCCTAACTCAAATTGTCCAACTAGATAACTGTCAGTGCAGCGCGCAGAATCTGTGCCGTCCCTATAACGAGCCGCAGGGCAGGACAGACAAGTGTCTGCGTGACACGTGCCTTCGTCGTAACGTACGCAACTATGTATGTGCTTGTTCAGACGCTACAACATCTGCTCTGTCCTGCGCTGCGTGGACTGCTTCCGCTCACACTGATGTACGTTTATTACGCTCTACAATATTCCGAAATAAAAAATAGGCGCCCATTAATTCCGAAACCTCTACATCAAAAACCGCCGACAAAACTTTCCAAGTAAAATTAAAAGATAATGCACAAGTGAGATATCTATGGAACTGCGAACGCATAAATTATCTATTTCAAACCTTCGACTTTCGAATTTTTATGGCGGCGAGGCTCTTTGTACTCCTTTGATCAGCTCATTGGGAAGTTTGAAGCGGTGCAGGTGTCACAGGCCAAGTTGCTGAGCTCCGGCCTAACTTTACATTGTTCTGGAGCCCGGACCAATTTCGTTATAAATAGAATCGGAAATGAGTTAGATGTACGTCCGCAGTGGCACTTGGCTCGGTGGGTTTTCTTGAAATTGCTCAGTATTTTGTGGAAGTAATTACGAAACTGGAAATAGGAGATCGTTTCAAACTAAGTCGTTTGCTTAATTTTGTGGTTCAGAAGTTACTTATCCGTTTTGGTTTAAAATGTATTTGGGTAACATTCGCTGTATAAAGTATAAGAAAGCGTTTTTACATTTGACAGAATATAATAAACGCTAAAGTGATTAATATTATTGGTAGATATTGATCTAGATCCTTTGGTTTATTCCTAAATTTGGCAATGCGCTGTAGAAAACACTCAAAGGAAGAAATAGATAGAGCTGCCAAACGGATTTTCTCTCTTTCCGACAGCTTCCGGGACCGATTACATGTACGAATAAAAGAGATAACCTAAAATACTTTAAAATGTGAGACCTATTTTTCCCAGTTGCCAGATTACATTTACTACTATATCTATATATTTAAGACTAAATAATAAAATTCAACTCAAGTAAAAGCCTTAAATGCTCTCGAATCTCCTAAGACTAGTTCCCAGTCAAATAAATAATTATATTATTTGAGCATTTAAGAAAATTATATCGATACATATCTTGCAATGTTCTTACTATTACTTTTTCACTATTTTTTTAAAAACCTCGGGCAAAATAAAGGACAGGGTATAAACACCTTTCCGCCAAAGATGATGACAAAATACTATCGCTTTTAAAACGTCCAACGTGCATTATACACCCATTGTATAATCCCCATTATTTCCCGTCATGACGTCACGCGTCAGATTGTGTTTTGACATTTTAATGTGCCATTTTGTCATGCAGCAGTTTAATGTCAAACGCTTTTGTGACGCCAACGAATGAACGCTGCCATGAGGGTAATTTAGTGGATGATTTTCCACGTTTACCTGGAATGAAGCAAGCTGACGTATCATTGGATGTTATTAGTTGGGAAAACATTTAATATCGGGATATATCATTTGTAATTTCAATTCCACAACTCCTTTTGTATAATATAATTTAGCCCTTTTGACATCCCACTCCTGGGCACAGGCCTCCCCTCACTACAATGGGGATTCAGGCGGTAACGTAATCTACCACGCTGGCCCAGTGCGGGTCGGCTCGGTTAGATTTTCAAGTTTCAAGACATGTAGGTTTTATGTTCCGCAAGAAACGTGCGTAACCAATCGGCTATCACTGCTTGTGAATGTGACAAAATTTTAGTTTTAGTTTTTAATTTAATATTTAATAGAAATAAAAAGCATATTACAGAAGTCCAACACGGTGCCTAGCTTCGCTATAAATCAGGCAGGTAAGTACAAGATGCCAAGAGGGAGCCACAGAAGAACCGCAAGCTTACCGTCCGAACGTTCAACAGTGGTAATGGGTGTATAATTAGAGCGGAGTATCGAACGTGTAATGAGCCGCGCTGACGACGTTAATTGCGGCAACGCTGATTTAAATATATCCGCGGCAAGTGCATCGACCGCACTTGCAGGCACCTAGTTCACATGTCGAACGTACTGCACCACGCCGCGGCACAAGTTTGTTACACCTACCTGAGATTTTGCGGCAACGCTTATATTTAACTTCTGCGACATTACTTATTCTGAACTGATGCTAGAGCTCTGAAAAACGAGCATCGAAAGTCTTACTTACATATTTTTTGGGATTTCAAAATTAAACATGGCTTTTGTAAATATTGTTGACTTTAGTGACCGAAAATAATGCACATTAGGGGTACAAATGGGAATGTCAAAGAAGAGACTCGTGTTATTTATAAATATTTATACAAATAAATAAAATTGGAGTGTCTGTTTGTAATATCAAAATAACACCTTTTTTACTAAAAGTATATGAAAGTACATACGGTACTTATAACAAAAAGGCGATTTAAACAATTTTAGTTTTTTTCAAGTTTTGTCTGTCTGTGTGTTTGTTCCGGGTAATCTCCGAAACAGCTGGACCGATTTTGACGGGATTTTCACTGGTAAATAGCTGATTTTGTAAGCAGTAACTAAGGCTACCTTATTTTAGAAAAACAAAAAAAAATACACAAGAAATGCTGCTTGTCGCGCGGGCTCAGAACGCGCGAGCGGGCTTTTGCGATAGTAGGCATATAAAACACGAAACATCGACTCGCAAATGGTAAGTAACATTTTTGTTAAGTAGAGAGTCTGAATAGAGTTAGGTATTCATATTAAAACTAAATTTAAAACCACAAATATCGATTCAATATTCTTTTTCGTGATTTAATTCTCAGTTTTCTGACGGCGCTGTCTGCAAACAAATGGAACTCTTTAAAGGACAATCATCCCCAAAACGTACCATTACCAATATCACTAAAGTGTTCGTATAAAATGAATCAAATGGCAATTTATTTGGCCGTCCTACCGTCGGCTCTCGCTCGGTTTGACCTAGAGCTATGAAATATGAACATCGTTCATGTCTCAGCGACTCCACAGAAAGTACCGCGCTCTGTTGCTAAAAAGCTTCGCTCGTAATTGGAAATGATATTTATGGACTCTATTATTAGATACGTTTCTTTATAGTAGGTCACTTAGCTTTCCCTTTTAAATGCCGCAACGTTTGGAAATACATTAATCATTATGACGACTATCATCAGGATTTATTAAAAATATTTTCTTATAGAATAAAGTCGGCTAAAAAGCGTACGAGCTGTCTGATGTAAAGCAGTTAACGTAGCCTGCAGAGGCCCAGAGGGCGGGGAAGGGAGAGAGGGGTTGCTCATCCGGCTCTATATTAATTACTGTTAGCCCCTCCAGCTAAGCTAATTGCTTGTGTTAGAGGTGGTCTCACGTAAATAGTCAGGATGGGGATCGAACCCGGAACATCTCAGCTCCGAGTGCGGCCCCTTTAACTAGGCTATTGACGCCTGAATAATAACACTAATTATGCAAAATAATGACGCAAGTAATTCCCTTACTGTCGGTATCTTCTAACCATATATCTCTAGTCCCAGTAATCATGCGCAAGTTGTCGTTAATATTCCTCGTGGAGGAATGTTAACATTACGAACTTCGCCATAATTTTGAAAACACATCGCTAAAGAAAAGAAACCCATCAATGAAAGAGAAAGAATTATGGCTTCTTAAATTACAAAACCTAATACAATACACCTTATCGGGCAATTTATCGTAATCGACACAAAATCGATGCCTGATTCGCGAAACCGAAATAAAATTTAAGCAATTTAAATGAGGCTTTCTCCAGACGGCAGTGCAATTAACGAGGCGACAGAAAAACAACGGAATATCCCGGACGGGTATTTAATGAGACAGTTTAAACAATTAGTCAAAATAAAACAAAGGTTCGACAATGAACCATTGTTTTTCATACGTCACCTGTCCCTGGGGAAACAATTAACTGTGATTACAGTAATTATGGCGGTTTTAGATATAAGTGTGTTGGTCCGATAATTTGACGGGTTAAATAATATATATATATTTATGAGACCATGTTATAAACCCATTATTATTATTATGATTTGTGCCCTAAGCCGCTCGAGCGGCATCTTGCTACTTCGACAATTACTGATCTTTTGTAGCCAGCACTGAAGTGTTAAAGTTCACTGCCTAGTCCTGAGGCCTTCAGGAACTTCCAAATGCTTTGAGCAGTGACTGTTTGTATCTCCTCCGGATGCATGATGTGCCGCCCCAGGAAGATACTTCTGCAACGCATTAGTGAGCCGCACGAGCAGAGGATGTGCATTGCACTTTCCTCTGCTTCTTGGCAGAATCTGCACATTGTGCTGTCGCTCATCTTTAGGTTGAACAAATGTTTGTTTAGTTTGCAGTGCCCGGTGAGGATTCGAGTTACTGCGCAAGTTTTGTACCAACTGAGCCCTAGGAGCTCTTTCGATGCTTAAGTAAACCCATACCAACTTATATTAACTGATACTTACTATTTTTATATTGCTGCAATGTCAGGTTAATATATTACTAGTAGGACCGTTAGCCCCCTAACTAATTTAAATGTGCTATAGGGGTAGGATCACGGCAATCGTTTATCAGCCAGCATGGGGGTCGAACCCATAGCTCACGGTTTCGTGGTGACCTTTAAGCTAATAGCCTATACGTTTAAAATAACATTTGTACCAATTTTTCTGCGACGTTTTCATTTCTCTCCAAGTCCCATATGAATATTATCAGTTGTCACGACCAACAAAACTGCAATGCAAGGAAGAAAGAAAAGAAAGAAAAAGAATTTCTAAGGAGTTCTAAACTGTGCGTCCTCTTACCCCGACTGGTCCCAACTCAACGTCAAGTCGCTATAAGCAAGGATATCTTGAGGTTAGATACGATATTTCTATTTTCTTTATAGATATCATCCCCACGTTGGATCATATAGCCAAATATTTGTCAAATTATGCGACCAACATTCAATTAACTCGCACTATGACGACGGGTGTGCGTTTAAATTGTTTTGTTAATTTCTCGGGCCCCGTTTTATGTGATGATCTTACATACATTGTTTTATTGCATGCCTGTGGAGAAATTGTTTTAGTCTCAAGGGTAAAAACAAAGTTAGGGCAAGGTCAAGTAACTTAGAAAGGTAATTTTGTTAATACAAAACTAATTTACTACAACCCAATTGAGTAACTATTAAGTAACATGAAATTACTTAATTATATAATTTCGAAAATTGTTTCAATAGGGCAAAACTCCGTCGTGATGATAGTCAAATTAAATTATGGATAAGAAAGGATAATAAAAAGTCAAAAGGACGATGGGTATGATAGTGAGCGGTAGTCGGGGTAGGGGACGTCCTAAAAAGACGTGGATGAACTGCGTGGAAGAGGGTATGAGCGAAAAGGGAGTGAGTGCAGAGATGACGGATGATAGGCTTGAATGGAAGAAGAGAACGTGCTGCGCCGACCCCACCTAGTGTGGGATAAGGGCAAGATGATTTGGCTCATGTATTTTTAGGTAGGACTTTGTGTAAATAAAGTAGTAAGTGTCACAACAATTAGGTAACAATCTATAGCACCGAATAATTTAGTAGGTACTACATAGCCAACGGAAAGCGATACGAAATTGAATGGATTTATTTGTAAATAAAAGAAAACGACTTTTTACAATATCTGCACGAACCCCTACATTAAATAACATTTCGTATTACTTCTCGTTGATCATATATTATTTTAATTTGGTACCAATTCCGCCACTCACTGCCATCACTGTTACTCGTGTAAGCCAGGATCGACAATGGTGTCCAATGATGACGCCGAGGTTTGACCGTCGTAGAGTCCCAGGGAAAGGTTAAATTGTCATGGAACCTGCACGAATTCAAACGATAAAAAGTATGTTAAGCAGGATTTTAAGGAAAATCACCCACTTCATCATATTATTTATTTTTCAGTTTTTCCATGTTGCCGTTTTGCAGACTAGTTTCTTATATCATTATGTTGTCCTATATTCGTCTTCATCAATCTCCGACATTTCTCATCAAGCTGGCTTTTATTCTTTATATCCACAGGTCAAAGAAACCAGCACCTAATATCGGACAGTAAATTTGCATGAAGCCCTTAGTTTAAAAAGCCCAATGGCGAAAGACAAATGAAGTTTACGACCTTCGTCGCCCTAACCTCCAGCCATTGTTCACCGCAGACAAGTGGGAGCTATAAACTATAAAGCGCCCTTGTTCATACATATTGCGATGTGCATCGATTCTTATGCGTTATACCGATACATGCGAGATGACAATACCGATAAGATCTGAACGCATGAACCCTCGGCGAAAACAAGGGAGAGAGTGTTGTGTCCTCAGATGAAAGGAATAACTTAGACGGACGCGTAGAACTGAGTGAATCGAGCGAAAATTTAACGAGTGATGCTTGTACTGCAAAGGCAGTCTCTCTCGTTGTTGACCTGAAGGGGAGTGGGACAGAGAGTGGGGAAAGGACAAGGGGGGTTGGGCTTCCGACTCTCTCAGACATCGTACGAAAGGCAGCTTTTTTACGCCGTTCTTCTGTAAGAGGGTAGTACTACCTTGGTCGAGTCAGCCCGTAAGTATATAAGCCGTAGTCAAGAAATAATAAATAATAATTTAGCCCTTATGACGTCCCACTCCTGGGCACGGGCCTCCCCTCAACACGAGGGGAATTCAGGCCACAATCCACCACGCTGGCCCAGTGCGGGTTGGCGGATTGCACATGTCTTTCGAAAATTGATCAGATCTTCTAAGACATGCAGGTTTCCTCACGATGTTTTCCTTCACCGTAAGCAAGTGATAATCATATATAAATTATGATTCGCACATAGATTTCGAAAAATCCAAAGGTGCGAGCCGGGGTTTGAACCCAAGACCACCAGGGGGTGGGCACCAGGACGCAAGACGCGTGCTTTAACCAATCGGCTATCACAGCTTAATAATAAGCCGTAGTCAATATACTTTTAAAGATTTGCTCCTCTCTATTTAATTATAATTAGGATACAATATGGCGGTCTAAGTTATTCTTTTCGTCTGCGTTTGTATAGCTGCAAAAGTTTGATTTGGACATTGTAATAAAAATATTTTATGCGAACATAAATAAATACAAGGTTTTATTGCCTTACAGTCCCGGCATTTAATTAGTTCGTGTCTAAACGGTATGTAAATATACTATAATAATATACAGGGTGACATTTACTATTCAAAATGTTTTATCAAACCACTTGGTTATACGTGCAATGAGAAAGGAAAATTACGATAGCAAATATATTTTTGATGGCCCTTCATTTTTCTTACTAAACGTTTTGTAATTACAATAGAATATGAACTACTTTAAAACTTATTTTAATGGATTCGAAAATAAAATTAAATATTGAACCGTCAATGACTACTGATTCATCTGGCAACAAAAATAAAATCATTCTGTATAACATTCCCTTCAAGTCTCATTAATTTATTCCAATGTTTAATGAACGGTTTGTCCTGAAACACGCGACTGTTGTAAATATTATCCTTCAAAGATAAGCACTAAATAAACCCCCCCTTTTGTTACAAGTCACCGCGACTTATCAAAACAACTATCTTTTGATTGACGATCTTCCGATTACAGAGGTGCATAAATATTACATTCGTTTTGCATACAAGGGGTTCCGAACACGTATTAGGTCTGGAGTTCCGTATTTGCTTACAAATATTTGTGAATCAACAAACGATAAGTATATTACCATAGTGCAACAAAATTCTTCACTTGATGTTATTGATTTTACCGTTGCGCGGAGTAACTCATACGAATTTAGTTTGCATGTGGCTTATGTAGGATGTTAATGGGCGTAGAACGTACAAACATTAAAAGCTCTATGTATTGGAACTATTCAATTGTATTGATTTATGGCTCTCCTATGAGTGGGCGATGATATGTGCCCGTTCTGCTATTATCCTCTCAACCAAGGGCACGTTGGGTCTAATTTATTAAGTACCATACCGCCCAAAGGCCCATGCGCACAATACGTGACGTGAACCACAAAGTAATGTGATATTCCCGCGGTGATCTTTATATGGCATTCCCGTTTTCGACTGTTATGCTCTTGCTTGTAAGTAATCCATTTACAATGACTTTATAAACAATCTAAATATATATAACTCAAAGGTGACTGACTGATCTATCAACGCACAGCCCAAACCACTGGACGGATCGGGCTGAAATTTGGCATGCAGGTAGATGTTATGACGTAGGCATCCGCTAAGAAAGGATTTTGATTAATTCTACCCCCAAGGGAATAAAATAGGGGATGAAAGTTTGTATGAAACTTTGTCAATTAAAATCCACGCGGACGAAGTCGCGGGCACAGCTAGTATTACATACTTTGTAATACCATTGTAAATCGATGATAACTTACTTTATATGTATATACTAGCTGAGCCCGCGACTTCGTCCGCGTGAAATTTTACTTAACAAAAAAGCCCGCTCCCGCGTTCTGAGCCCGCGCGACAGGACCCATTCTTTTTAAATTTTGTTTTTCTAAAATAAAAGTAAGTTACTCCTTATAACATCAGCTATCTGCCAGTGAAAGTCCCGTCAAAATCGGTCCAGCCGTTTCGGAGATTACCCGGAACAAACACACAGACAGACAGACAGACAAACATTTTTTAAATCGCGTTTTTGCTATAGGTGTCGTATGTACTTTGATATGCACTTAGTGAAAAGGTGTTATTTTGATATTACAAACAGACACTCCAATTTTATTTATTTGTATAGATAACACTATATAATCTTCGCAAACATTACAAGGTCTTATTTCAATAAAGCACAATATTTTGCATGGCGCCATAGTGAATTTAGACCCTGCGTCTAGTAGGAAAAAGGTTTTTATTCTGTTAGTACCTACCTTATGTTATTAGATCCATTCCGAAGTCAATAAAGGTACAATAAAGATAAATGTACAATAAAGATTTATTATATTCTATTATATTCTACCTTTTTTATTTTAATTTTTCAAGTTGTTATGTCGGAGCCGATCGCGCTAATTTCAAACGCGAATAAATGTATTATCCTTAGATGTATATCCTTTCTTTCCTTCTTAAAACGATGTTGTTACGACAAAAAAATATCTAACCTTAACTTAAATTTTAAATAAACCTGCAAATAACACAATACTTACATGAATTATTCTAATAGTTGTCCACCGGCTAATGAATTACATTGACCCAGTTACAGTCCACAACCACACGTGGATATATTTCAATCAGTGTCCTCCATCTAAGGATGCTGTAATGCCGGATGCAATCAAGTCGTTTAAACCTTTGCTTCACAAGTTTTTTGTTACACATTTCCAGGGTGACGTCAGTATCATTCAGCCAATTATGTGTACAGCACATGATAGCACTTCCCATAATAGTATGTCGTTGATCATTACCATAATATCGTTGAGGCTACAATACATAAATTATGAGTAGTATACTATACAAGGCGTTTCTAAAGTTCTAAACAAAACTTGGAGGGTTTTAATGAGGATCGAGCATAGAATAACTGCCATAAAAATTCATAGAAATTAGAACACCTTAAAATAAACCGTCTAGTAAAAAAAAATGTACATATTGAAGTTGGTACCAACAGTGCACAATTTTTATAACCTTTATACATATTGTGTATTGACGGCTGATACTCGTAAATGTATTGTTTTCTAGGCCTTTGGTTGTATTCTAACGCCGCAACAAGAAAGATGTGTTAAATATGTCAAAAGATGTGTTAAATATGGGGGGGCAAAGTTGTTCGCGTCCGTAGGAGCTACCTAACCACAACCCTACACGTGTCCCCCGGGTGGTGCTAAAGAACAACAAACGCCGAGTCGTAGGCGGCGGTCAACTAACCTACTGGACTGGCTTAGCGGCCAGCTCCTGTGGAAGTAGGAAATGACTTCTACAAACCGTAATCTTGCGGTCATGTTTTGTGAGAACGGTGGCCTTGGCTTAATCGCCTGGGCTAAGAGGAAGACATCCTCTATAAAAAATAACCCCAATCCTAAGGTGGGAACCGCGCCGATAGGATGAATGGCTGGGGGAATCCAGTCCCTAGCGCCAACCTCGATGGACCTGGCCACATCGTTGTATAGTGCCTTCTCATAGGAATGAGCGTTACCCTGTGAGCGACCAACAATTCGTCTCTACTCGTGGGAACAAAAATGAAGTCAAATACTCCAAAAAACCCTCAACCGCAGCACAAATTGCTAACCCAACAAGTACTCCTCCCAGGTTTATTTAGCAGACAACGTTCGTCATCCCTTTCAGATTTAGGAAGGTCATCACAAGGGAACCAAAAGGTAAATGCAGGACAACCAAATGAGACTAGTAGCCCACCTGAGGCATCCTCAGTGAAAGACACCCTCCAACAGCCTGCTCCCCCACCATGGCAGAGGGTGCCATCACCCAATAGCAGAAGCAGTAAGAAAAGAAAATATTGCAGTTCTCCACCAGAAGCCCAAAGCACAACTACGAAAAACCGTTTTGGCACCTTGCCTCTAGACCCAAAGGATGATTCGTGCACCACCGACTATCCTAAACCCAGCAAACCCCCACCTATCGTTCTCAACGGCATAGAGGATGTCACTGAGCTATCGAAGCTACTTCAAACCGTCAGCAGCAAAGAAGATTTCAAATTCAAGTTAATCAACAAAAATTTACTCCACATTCTTGTCAACACTGCTGAGGAGTATAAGAAGATTATAGCGGTCATAAGAGCAAACGGTCTTATAGGGCACACATTTACCCCTAAAGACAACAAATGCTATCGCATTGTCATAAAAGATCTCCACCATAGCACTCCCCATGAAGCGATATCAGAAGCCATAGAAGCAACCAACAATAAAATTAAAGGCGAAATCATCAATGCACGATACGGTCCTGATAAGAAACCCACATCGACCTTCTTTGTGAATATTGAGCCCAGTGTCAACAATCCGGCAGTCAAAAATATAACTCATATATACAACCATAAGGTCAAGATAGAGGATCCTCGAAAGTCAAACAGTATCGTCCAATGCCAACGTTGCCAGCGCTACGGTCATTCAAAGAATAACTGTATGAGACCATTCAGGTGCGTCAAATGCGGAGAAGGCCACAAAACCTCGGAGTGTAAAAAGAAAGATAGAACCACACCGGCTAAATGCGCTCTCTGCTCGTGCGACCACCCGGCTAACTACAAAGGCTGTGAAGTATACAAAGAAATCCTCTCCCGAAGAAACAAAAATCCTACCCCAAGAGAAACTCAACCCGCCCCAATCACCAAAACACTGCCAATTAACCCAATTCGCTCCACCTCGACAATAACCGAAGGAACCTTAAGACCCACTCATCAACGCACATACGCTGAAGCTACAGATGGGGTGAATGCCCAATCAAGTCAACAATCCTACAACAAACTGGAAGGTATCCTGCTGAAACAAAGCGAGAAAATGGAACTCTTAATACAACAAATAGGCTCTCTAGTTAGTCTTATCACTACTCTCGTCTCTAAGCTTACAAAATGACTTCTCTACACATTGCCATCTGGAACATCAATGGCCTTGCCCCTAATAAAAACGAACTAGAAATGCTCATCAAATCCAACAAGCTTGACGTTTGCCTTATTTCTGAATCGCACACTACACCAAGAAGCCGAATAAGCATTCCAGAATTTTCGGTGTACCACACTTGTCATCCCGATGGTGGAGCCCATGCTGGTACCGCAATCATTATCAAGAACAGTGTAAAGCATTGCCTCTTGGAACCTACTAGGGCCCCCCATCTCCAAGCCACAACTGTAAGGGTGGAGGATCGATCAGGACCACTTAATCTCTCCGCGATATACTGCCCACCGCGCCACACCATAAAAGAGAAAACGTTCACAGACTTCTTTATCTCGTTGGGCAACCGATTTATTGCAGGTGGTGATTGGAACGCTAAGCATTCATATTGGGGATCAAGATTGACGGTTACTAGAGGCCGAGAACTAAAAAAGAGTATTGAAGCGAATCATCTATTACCCATGTCAACTGGGGAGCCTACGTATTGGCCCACGGACAGCAACAAAACACCGGATCTCCTAGACTTCTTTATTACAAAGGGCATCAGCGAACTGAACACTCTCATAAAGTCAAGTCTCGACGGTAGCTCTGATCACACACCGGTTTTACTAATGGTTAGTCCAGTACCTATACCCAATGACACTCACACAGACTATCTCCACAACCACAAAACGGATTGGCAATATTTTCGTGAATTCCTGGAATCACATATCAACCTTAATGTCCCACTCAAATCCAGGGAGGAAGTTGACGATGCATGTCTTTATATCACAAATCTGATCCAAGTGGCGGCTTGGTCTAGTACTCCGGAGTTAAAGGATTCATTGCGTGGGGCACCGGTCCCTATTGCAATCAAGAAAAAAATCGCCGAAAAACGCCGCCTTCGCAGAATTTGGCAGGTGACCCACAAGAGCGCAGATAAATCCAGATTAAATCGAGCAACTAAAGAACTCAAAGATCTTCTGGCCCATGCAGCTAATGAATCGCTGAAACAGAGATTAGAGAAAATGTCTCCAAATGCAAACGGGACTCACAATCTTTGGAAGGCAACAAAGTATCTACCACAGCCGCAACAGTGTTCTCCACCTATTAGATCCGGAAATACATGGGCTCGAACTGACCAAGATAAATCTCAGGCCTTTGCTACATACCTAGCCGGGGTATTCAAACCCAATGATTCGATTAGCCCTGAAGATCCAGAAATAGAACAAGTCCTTAAGCAAGATCTTCAACTATGCCTGCCACTGAGCCCTACTTCACCAAGGGAGATGGCTAGAGAAATAGCCAAAATAGCCCCTAATAAAGCACCTGGATTTGATCTGATCACCCCTAGGCTACTGAAAGAGCTCCCCAAGAAGTGCATTGCCTTTTTGACCATACTTGTCAATGCCACGCTGAGAACCTCGTATGTTCCTGCGCTCTGGAAAATATCTCAAATTGTTATGATTCATAAGCCTGGCAAGCCGCCTAACGAAGTCTCATCCTATCGCCCTATTAGCCTGACGCCTGTGTTGTCAAAATTGTGGGAAAGGATCATCCTTGCACGATTATCTCCTTGCTTAGATATGGACCACGTAATACCTAACCACCAATTTGGTTTCCGGAAGCACCACTCAACTGTAGAGCAGGTACATAGAGTCTACTCTGCAATAAGACAATGCCTGGAAAGGAAAGAGTACTGTTCGGCTGCCTTTCTCGACGTACAACAGGCCTTCGACCGGGTTTGGCATAAAGGACTAATCTGCAAAATTAAAAAGTACCTTCCACACTCCTACTACCTGCTGATGGACTCTTATCTCAGCGACAGAAAGTTTCAGGTCAAGCTCCGCGACGCAAGATCTTCTCTTTATAGCTGCTCAGCCGGAGTACTCCAGGGCTCCGTACTTGGTTCGGTCCTTTACAACATTTTTACCAGTGACCTACCCCAGACACCTGACATAACTGTAGCAACCTTTGCTGATGACGCGGCCTTCCTCAGTTGTGACCGTGATCCAAATGAAGCGAGCAGACTGCTGCAAAGCCAACTCAATGCCATCAACGATTGGTTGACCAAGTGGCGCATAAAAGCAAGCGCTCCAAAGTCTCACCACATCACATTTGCCCTAAGACGTGAAACTTGTCCCCCGGTCAACCTAGGCCCCGACAAACTGCCGCAATCAACCTGCGTCAAATACCTTGGATTCCACCTAGACCGGAGGATGACATGGAAGGACCATATAAAAACGAAGCGCAACGAAATCAATCTAAGATTTAAAAACCTACTCTGGCTCCTCGGCAGACAGTCTGCTCTATCCCTATCCAACAAGCTAAGGGTATATTGTTCCATAATAAAACCGATTTGGACATATGGCATCCAATTGTGGTCGTCAGCCAGCAAATCCAACATTATGTGCCTGCAGAGAGCCCAAAACAATATTCTAAGGGTACTCTCCTCGGCGCCCTGGTATGCTCTCAACTCAGAAATCCACGAGTACCTGGAAATCCCAACCATTTTGGACGAAGCAAAACGATACTCGGCCAACTACAAGGACCGCTTGACAACTCACCCAAACCCATTATCTAATATGCTCTTGCAGCCAAACCCTATTAGAAGACTCAAGAGAGCTGATGTGCTGCCTTACTAAGGGGAGATGGAGCAGTGGCTCTACCTCTCCAAACTCCAACCACTTGCAACACACCTGATTATAGTCTAGGCGACTGATCGCAGGTCTAAAATATAGGAAAAAAAAAAGAAAAAAAAAAAAAATGACAAATATTCACAGGCCTATTATTTTACAAAATTTGAGAGTTAAATACGAATAGTCTATCTGCCTTATATGTACTCACTAGCTGAGCCCGCGACTTCGTCCGCGTGGAATTTTGATCCTTTCTTAGGGGACGTCTACGTCATAGTAGCTTTATCCATGCAAGTCTCAGCCCGATCGGTTTAAAATTGACAAAGTTTCATACAAACTTTCATCCCCTATTTTATCCCCTTGGGGGTAGAATTAATCAAAATCCTTTCTTAGCGGATGCCTACGTCATAACATCTACCTGCATGCCAAATTTCAGCCCGATCCGTCCAGTGGTTTGGGCTGTGCGTTGATAGATCACTATGTCAGTCAGTCAGTCAGTCAGTCACCTTTGAGTTATATATATTTAGATATTAAGTCAGTATTTAATTCGGATAGCTATATAAGTACAGTGTGTATCATTCTTTGGTATCATGCAAATAAATCATTATCATTACAATGACGCAGTATGAGCAGTCTTCCCGGTAATTTCCTGTATGAATGATGCTGCTCCATATCACTCAGGACGCAATCAAGGCAGAATAAAAACCTTTGTTTCGCAGCCGTTAATGAGAACTGATTGAGGGTTAGGAGTTTCATGCAGAAACTATATTATAGCTAATGTGACGACGAATCTGGTTTTATTTTATAAAAATAAAAAATTATGTTGCTTTCAGAACCTTACTACTAGTTATCTGCCTTACTATCTGCCTTAAGTTGTCAGTATATTGACTGAGTGTAGAAATCGTGCAATCACTATTCTAATTATTTGTTAGTATGTTATTGTAGGTAAGTAATATATTATGACACTGACCAGTAGTTCATCATCATCATCACCAGCCTATGCTTGTCCACTGCTGGACATAGGCCTCCTCTAATGAGCGCCATAGCGCCCTGTCTTCAGCTTGCCGCATCCAGCATCTGCCTGCAGTCTTTCGCAGATCGTCATCCCACCTGGTCGGAGGGCGTCCTACACTACGCTTGCCGAGTCGAGGTCTCCACTCAAGAACACGTTTACCCCAGCGGTTGTCGGTTCTTCGTGAACAGTAGTTGACACTGGCTAATTAGAGATAATTTCAATCGTGACTCGATTTTGAGTCTGCCTTTATAGATAAATGGAGACAAATTGACAAAAGTATTGCGACACAGGTGTCAGGTGGTAACCCTATTAAACACAATGATATCAGCCGCGCACATATTTCATTATTAAGTGTACTGTCATTCGCACTCACTGTAATGCAACAATACTGTTTTTAAACCCTTTGTAAGCCGTGTGAGCGCATTCCATTGCATAACCATAACAGTATTGCTATGGGAAGTGGCATTATACGGTAAAATTATGCAAGTCTATTAAACCAGAGGCAAATTGCCTACACGTTTGATACTGTATACATTTGTGATTAAAATGGAGACTCTAGGAACTGAAAAGGTCCTCTGTGATGTACTTGAAATAGCATTTGCTAGTTCTGGTGGGTTGTCTGGGCGTCAATAAGATCATCCTCAGTCCATTGTACGGTTCTTAAACCTATAGTACAAGCGTTGCCTAGTTCGGGACCGTGCAGTTGGAGTCTGACGTAAATTATTTTGTATTACTAGTGACCCGCCCGGCTTCACACGGATATATTTTATCATTGTTTATCTACTATATGCATTTATTATACATATAAACCTTCCTCTTGAATCAGTCTATCTATTAAAAAAGACCGCATCAAAATCCGTTGCGTAGTTTTAAAGATCTAAGCATACATAGGGGCAGATAGACAGCGGGAAGCGACTTTGTTTTATACGATGTAGTGATGTTTATAATTTTACTCTTATTCACAAATGCTGACGCAGGAGTCAGGACGCGAATCACGGATGTGTGCAAAAGGGTTCCCGTGGTCCACCACAAGACGGAGGCAGATCTACTGTGGGGTTTTAATCCGATATGATTCCGGCGGATCCATGACGATACTAAAAAAAGGCGTCAGGACGCGTGACGCTAACGTAACGGCTGCTAGGCTATATACAAATATAAAACTTAAAAAAGGAGCTATAAGGCACATAATAATATATATTTTATAGCTGCATAAGTGACCTTAATCATCAATCAGCTACCCAATTCAAGAATTATCTAGTCAGTAACAACATAAACTTTAAGTGAACTTTAAATTTGTTCATTCAAACTTAAAACTATTTATGAGTCTGAATGATATTGGAATGACCATTAGATTGACAAGTAAAATATTGAGTTAAGAAGTTTTTAAAAACTTACATTCTTTAAATTAATTCAGCATTTTTATAAAACTTATATTTTCACAAAGAAAATGTTTTTATAGCCACACAAAATGAAAGCTGACCTTACATAGGCTGTACCTAGTGTATTTTAGCATAAGCAAAAAATCAAGATAAATCTTTGAAAAATCTTCAACGTCGCCATATTTTCAAGGGTCGACTTCGTCTCCAACCTCCAAACTGATCCACGCGGTTCGAGTTATTTATTCTGTGCGAAATGTCGGTTACGCGGGAGGTCGGTTAATTTCTATGCAAATGGCTCAGATAGGAGCGTGGTTCGTTATGGCTGGGGGCTGGCTGTGGCTAGTGGCCTGTGCGGATTTCGCCGTTGGTAAGCGCCATCTGGCCCTGGGCGGGGCATGCCGGCACATACGCTATACAAGATATTCGGTTAATGTAATGACGTAACTATTGTAGTGAAACGATGTTGCGAAGTTCGTAAATGTGTTATTTCAGTCCAGTTATGATAGGCGATGGTATCGACATCCAACATCATAATAAAAATTAGGAATCAATGAAGAAGGAGTCAATGTCGGAAATTCTGTCTTCAAATTACGACTTAACCAAATTTGGCATGAAATATATACATTAAGGTCGATGGGGCGATCGTGTTCTCCATACATATTTCATTCCGAATGCATACGAGACACACAAAGTTTTTCCTTATAACAATGGATTTTATCACTTCTAAATAAATTATTGTTTTCGCATCTAATGATTTCAGACATTTAAAAATAGATTAACATAATTAAAATCGATCGTAAAATTTGATAAATTTTACGCCTGTGTGTGTGAATTTGTCAGCGCCATCTGACTAAATTAGGCCATTATTAACATAAAATTTGTACTTTGAGTAAACTGCGTGCTAATAGTGTACTAGTTGAAATGACAGATGGTGGTGACCAAATTATTATTGCAAATATGTATATCCCTATATTGCGCCATCTATATTAATAATTCCGTCAAGGGGTACGGTAGACTCGATTGAAACGTTACCAGAATAATAAAACTTAAAAAATAATGATTTCGAGTCGACAACATATGTCCGCAAAATTCGGATTGTCGTGATAAACAATGTTATAATTATAATATTCGGCACTATACCGCCATATTTTCTATGAACGCATGTCAGTCAGTGTCAGTGATGACTGCGCCAGTGTTCTCAGTTGGTGGGCCATATTTTTAAAGAAAGAAGAAGAAGAAGTGCATTTATTGATTGAGCTGTCAGAACAAACAAATTCAGTGTTCAATGTTCATGATGTTTCCGTACGAGTATTCATTTCATTTAGTTTTGCTTTGCATATTGATTAACTTTCATCATCATCATCATCAGCCTATGCTTGTCCACTGCTGGACATAGGCCTCCCCTAATGAGCGCCATAGCGCTATGCCGCATCCAGCATCTGCCTGCAGTCTTTCGCAGATCGTCATCCCACCTGGTCGGAGGGCGTCCTTCACTACGCTTGCCTAGTCGAGGTCTCCACTCAAGAACACGTTTACCCCAGCGGTTGTCGGTTCTTCGCGAGATATGCCCAGCCCACTGCCACTTCAGCTTGCTAATTCTTTGAGCTATGTCAATAACTTTGGTTCTCTGTCGGATGTATTTGTATTTCTATTAACTTTGTTTGGATGTAAACACATCATGCCGAAAATTGTAATAAATAAATAATGAATGAATGAATGAAGTAACGAGCTAAGTGTTTTTCATATTTTCCGGACATAATACAAAGTTTCTAATAAATAAATAAATATCGCCAGACTTACTCAGCAACTATATGGTGCCAAACTAAGCAACGCTTGTACTATGGCTACCATCCATTAAACTGGTGGTGATCCCAGTGATACCCAGACCTGGGCAAATTACGAAAAGGCCGTTTCAGAAAATTTCCTTTGTCGGGAATCGAACCCGCAACCATCCGATGCAGTGAGCCGAGCGGCCAACGCTCAAACTATAGCGCCAAGCGGTCGTCAATTCGCCACACAAGGTACTACGTTGTTGCAGACGCGACGTTGCCAATTGGTAGAGAGCGGCGACTTGACAACGTCGGATGTCTATTATAAAAGCGTTTGTTGTCGTAAATATTTTTTTCGTTTAGTGTTTTATAGGTAGGATCACAGATATAGATTTACATAGATTTGTATTGAAACCAAGCGTGCCAAATTTTTAACACTTACTGTGACGTCACAGATGGCGGGAAATCCAAACCGATTCAAAGACACCGATGCCGCAGATGCCCCTCCACCCGCTACGATTGTCTCGAGTGATTATCTCGCTCATATTCATATTGTTATATCTGTAGTCGCGTAGGACTGTAAGTTATCGGCGACAAACCTTGACGCTTGGTCGGGGTTGAGGGTTTTCGGACACGCTAAGTACATACATTTGCGTTATCTATGTAAATCCAAATCTGTGGGTAGGATAGTGTTGCCGCTGGCTTAGGATTACCGTATAGGTACATAAAAATTAAAATTTACTGTATTTGCCAAATAAATACCGAACCTGGTATATACAAACCATAGATACTACTGTACTATATTATATATGTACACAGGTACTAGGTAAGTATGCAATAAATATTGGAACGAAGTTCCTTATCGCGCGTTGCGAAACGGGGCTAGACGGAAAAAATTAAGACAAAAAAATGTGTAACGTAACGACACTTTCTTTACTATATGTGCGGCGTGCGCGTGTTTCTCTGTCTGTCTCTCTCTCTCCCTTATAGAAAGCAAGCCAGTTATTATTTTTTTCGTTTCGTCTTTCTATTTCGCATTGAACAGTGTGGTGTCGTGACTAACTTTTCCTTTTCCTTTGCCTTTGCCTTTTCCTTTTCCTTTTCCTTTTCCTTTTACTTTTACTTTTACTTTTACTTTTACTTTTTCTTTTACTTTTACTTTTACTTTTACTTTTACTTTTACTTTTACTTTTACTACCATCGACGATTGACGACCGCTTGGCGCAGTGGTTTGGGCGTAGGCCGCTCGGCTCACTACACCGGGTGGTGGCGGGTTTGATTCCCTTCAGGGTAAATTTCCAAATTGGCCTTTCCGTAATTTGCCCTGGTCTTGGTGTCACTGGCATCGCCCCCAGTCCATTGTACGGTATTCATTGTCCAAGCCATGCTTAGTTAGGGACCATACAGTTGGTATGTTTGTCTGGCGATATTTATTTATTTATTAGTATTATTTTGATTGAGCTGAAGCTGCTATCCGATTGCTGCTATCCGATTGCTTAAAGCACGCGTCTTGCGGGCACCAGGTATTGGGTTCAAACCCCGGCTCGCACATCTGGATTTTTCGAAATCTAAGTGTGACTCATAATTTCTATATGATTATCACAAGCTTACGGTGAAGGAAAACATCGTGAGGAAACCTGCATGTCTTAGAAGATCTAACCAATTTTCGAAAGACATGTGAAATCCGCCAACCCACACTGGGCCAGCGTGGTGGATTATGGCCTGAATCCTCCTCGTGTTGAGGGGAGGCCCGTGCCCAGGAGTGGGACGTCAAAAGGGCTAAATTAATATAATTATTATTTTTGTTGAAACCTACGTGGTGGAAATCATCAAAGCACTGGCCTGTTTATAATTAGTTTTTAAATTCCGTGTAATTTATATTGACATTTGTGTTTACATAGAATTCTATTATGTCTGTCAAAATACGCTGTACATTAAACATATTGTTTGGTCTCCGGATATATTTTTATTTAATCTGCTACGCCATGAAGATGTAATTGATCGACAGCAAACTATGGGACTGCGTCATGAAGCCTGCGGAGGAAGTTGACGACTTTCAACGCAAAGATGCCATAGATCCAAGATTTGCTTGAGTCTAAGCGAGCATCTATATCTCATCGTTATGACAGCTGAAACTTCGAAGGAAACATGGAAGCGACTTCGGGAAGCCTACGCTGACAGCGGGCTTGCTCGACGGTTACAACTTATGAAGAAATAGCTTGGTACTAAACTTGTACTCGAACATAGAAGCCTATGTGAATGACATAAGTCATGTGCAACAACAACTGATTGCCAATCAAGCTGGTCTGGAAGATGAACTTGTTGGTGTGATTATGCTGGCAGGACTCAACGACAGCTACAGCCCAATGGTGATGGCAATAGAGCATTCCGGCACCTCGATATCTACAGACTCGGTTGCATCGATCCTGCTGAAGGAAGAACGCCGAGATGCCTCTGCTACATCTAGTGCCTTTTCGTCGTCTAGTGTAAATAGTGTGCCTAAAGTTTCGTGTACATATTGCAAAAAAGTAGGCCATGTAGTGTCTCAATGTAGGAAACACTACTAACGCTACTCTGTATAGGACTCTAGGTCCTATAATTTTGATTGAGACACGATTTTTATGTTGATTTCTTGTAATTATTGTTGTTGTTATAAATAAAAATATGTTCACATGGAAAACCACATCTATTTCTCAGTAATGTATCTCATATGTTAGATAAGTGGAATACACCAACAAGTGTATTACAGTTATATTTTCACTATATTTAGTAAGATCTAAACATATATAACTCAAAGGTGACTGACTGACATACTGATCTATCAACGCACAGCCCCAACCACTGGATGGATCGGGCTGAAATTTGGCATGCAGATGTTATGACGTAGGCATCCGCTAAGAAAGGATTTTGATTAATTCTACCCGAAGGGGATAAAATAGGGGATGATTAATCCCGAAATTTTTGTTAAGTTAAATTACACGCGGACTAAGTCGCGGGCACAGCTAGTCAGACAATAAAATTATTCTATAACAGATGTATATTTTTTATTAGTATTTTAGAATGATGAATACACATACAATAATGAATTTTACAATAGCAAAAATATAATATTTTCGCTATTTATTATAAAATAAAAAGGCCGCAATTAATATAAAAGTACGCCCTCTAGTGGCTACTGGCTAAAATACACCTTTTGTCAATGTGTGCGTGTATGTATTACAATAAAAAGTGACAGAAGTTTTTTATCGGAAAACGCTTCGATTATGAATGATTTTAGGTTGATATTATTGCATATGTCAATGCAGTATAATAAGTCTTAATCGCAAACAATAGTATTATAGCTTAGAAATGCTCAAATTTTGGGTAAAACATAAATAAGTAGAATCTGTTGACTACAGCGTCATCTTGAGAGAAACTGCAATAAACCCGACCGACGCTTCAACCTTAAGGTGAAGGCGCCTGTCTAGCCCGCGAAATTCAAAATTTTCGAGTTGTTTTATAGTTTATCCAAAATCTGAAAACATTTAAGACAACATTTTGTGATTTGGGACAAACACAGTATGCAGTGCGTTTATTAATACATTTATTTTACTCTAAATATTATCACGGTGGATATGATACTAGTTACTCACTAAATATACAAAAAATGCCAGATTATCTGGAAAGCTGTCGTTCTTGAAATGTTTTAGAGTAAGTTGGATATATTAATAAATGCTCTGCACACGGTCTTGGTCGCGAATTACAAAATGTGCCTTTTATTATTGTCAGATTTTGAAAAAATTCTAAAAAACCTCAAAAAAAATTGAACTTCGCGGGCTAGATGGGCGCTTTAGCCTTAAGATTAGTTGGTGTATTAAAATACATATGGGTCAATATCATGCTCAATGAAGTTCGTATGGACTGAAAATCATTAAAATATATTTAGCGAAAGCTTTTCTGCATCATAGAATCATCCACACAAAGAAGCCGACACCGTTCCACTTATACATTTTTAACGGATAACGGCCGTATTTGACATATTGATGTAAATAAATTATTGTTCCCGGGTTAGCTGTGTGAATGTTCAACCCCTAAGTTACAATATAAGCGATACGTAGGTATTTAACGACCAACATGTCCTAGATCCACACAATATCAGATCGCAACCTAAAAAGTTCTGGAGTTTCGTAAAGGCCATGCGTGGTGGTTCTGGTTACCCAAAATCGTTGAGTCTAAATGGCTCTAAGCACACAAGGGGAAAGGATATATGTGATGCCTTTAACGAGTTCTTTAAGAACGCATTTGGCATTCCCTGCACTAATTATATCCCTGTTGAACATAACACAATGGGCATTAATACATTATCAAATGTTCAAACCACCTCCGAGGCTATACAGAAACTACTGAAGGGACTGGACGTGAATAAAGGAGCGGGCAACGATGGTATCCCGCCTTTATTTTGGTCCAGTTGCGCCAAATCTCTTGCAACTCCTGTATCCATCATTTTTAACCGTTCGTTGCACGAAGGGATTTTTCCTAGTCTATGGAAAACAGCACATATCATACCTATCCATAAAAAAGGATCCAAAGCTGAAATCGAAAATTACAGAGGCATCTCTATATTAAATACTGTCGGGAAACTTTTTGAACTTGTTGTCTATAACGAACTTTACCCAATAATATCTCAGACCATACCTGGACAACAACACGGCTTTCTGAAGAAGCGCTCGACTATTACTAATCTAGCAAGTTTCTCAAGTTTTGTTCTGGAATCCATGGAGCGTGGTGGACAGGTCGACGTGATCTACACTGATTTTGAAAAGGCCTTCGATCGTGTGGACCACTTCATCCTGTTGAACAAACTGCAAAATCTGGGAATTCACGGCGACTTACTTCGGTGGATCAAGTCATATCTTGTTAATCGCTCCCAGGCTGTGGTGGTGGGTGGTTTCTGCTCGGACTTTATTGATATACCCACAGGTGTCCCCCAAGGTTCCCATTTGGGTCCATTGCTCTACTGTGCGTACTTGCACGACATAGACTCTTGTTTCAAACACTCCAATTACCTTATGTATGCCGACGACACTAAAATTTTTCTCAAAATACGCAACGAACAGGACTGTGTCCTTATGCAGGGTGATTTGGACAGACTAGCTGCATATTATGAACGTAATAGGATAACACTGAACATTAATAAATGTGAGTGCATTACATTCACGCGCAAAATTAGTTATGTCAAGTACGATTATAAATTCAATAATAATTCAGTCAGTAGGACTAACATAGTTCGTGATTTGGGAGTTTTATTAGACCCCAAGATGTCACTAAGTAATCACATTGATTACGTAGCCAACAAAGCTTTACGAAGTCTTGGTTTCGTATTGCGGGTCTGTAAGCCGTTCACGGATCCAGCTGCTATAAAAAGCGTATACTTTGCTTATGTTAGAAGTATTTCGGAGTACGCTAGCCCAATATGGTCTCCGCATTATATCATTTACAGGCACCGACTGGAGCGAATTCAAAAGATCTTCATCAATCACTTAAACTTTCGCTACCGCAAATGTCCGGCTTCTTATGAGGATGGGTGCTTGGAACACGGTCTTTTAACTTTGGATCAGAGGCGCAACGTCTTAGACATGAACTTGTTGTTTGATATTGTACGCGGCCACGTAGATTGTCCTGAACTGGTATCCAGGGTTGGGTACCGTGTTCCTGGGTACCGCACACGGCATACACGTCTGCTTGACGAGCCTCGACACTACACTAATTATGGAAAAAACTCTGTGCTCTCCCGTCTAGCTCATACTTACAATACAAATTTTAATCATATCGAATTATTTATGGGCACAAAGAATACGTTCAAAAAACAAATTATTTCAAACTTGAAACGATGACACGATATAGTAATGTTGATGTTAATAGACGATTCCCATATATTTATATTTATTTATATATATGCTGGTTTATATGCACGTAGCTATACGCATGCGTATCTACGTGCTGACCAATCTAAATTCTTAAGGGTGCGTGTGGACAGTAAGGATACTGCCTGCTATATCTCAGGTCACTAATATGTGTTTAAGTTTTTATTTTATTTTAATAATTCAAGTATAATTTGATTCTTTCTATGTTATATACTTACACAGTCATTATTATGTAATACTTTGTAGATATAGTCTATGCTGAGTGGTTCGCTTCCTAGCACCTCGCTTTGTTAATTACTATCAGTTAATTAAGGAAAACCTGTTATTGGCTTTATTTTTATATAATCCGCTATTATGTACAAACTTTTTGTGATGCTGTTGGTTTTCTTTTCAAATAAATAAATAAATAAATAAATAAATATTTAGCGAAAGCTTTTCTGCATCATAGAATCATCCACACAAAGAAGCCGACACCGTTCCACTTATACATTTTTAACGGATAACGGCCGTATTTGACATATTGATGTAAATAAATTATTGTTCCCGGGTTAGCTGTGTGAATGTTCAACCCCTAAGTTACAATATAAGCGATACGTAGGTATTTAACGACCAACATGTCCTAGATCCACACAATAATTACACAATCAGCCATGTATCTACAAACATTTAGGACGAAGTTTTGGTGAAATTTAGCAACATGAAGTAACTTCCCACCTCTGCTGCCCAGAATACACCGCACAAACTTGGAACTAACGCTGGCCCACATAGGTACATACAACTATGAATAAATTATGCAGCACTCTGTATATTCTCCTCTATTGTATGTGTAACGGTGGATCCACACTGCATAACGCGTTATTATGTTTGCCACACATTATGTTAAATGAAAAAGTATTGTACTTTCTGGTTCTATATTTAAGTAACGGTGACGTCTCATATTAATTTGAAGTCGGTGCCAATTCAAGTAGGGGTAGGCACCTAAGAAGTTGTCCTAACTTAGTGTCAAAATAGTGGTACCTACACCAATGACATAAATTATAAGGTTCCTAGTTTCTTGTACCCAGGTTTTTTTTAAGACGGTAGATACAATTTTATTGTATTTATTAAAATATTTTATTATTGTTATTATTTTCGTTACCTACTACGTACTTCCTAACCGATTTCAATGCGTCATCTAGATTTTTTATTCACATCAGGCCTCGTCTATGTACAGTAGATTTATGCCTGGGTAATGTAGATATGGCCTAATGATAGAGTGAACCGCAATACTTACAAAGAATCATCATCATCATCAGCCTATGCTTGTCCACTGCTGGACATAGGCCTCCTCTAATGAGCGCCATAGCGCCCTGTCTTCAGCTTGCCGCATCCAGCATCTGCCTGCAGTCTTTCGCAGATCGTCATCCCACCTGGTCGGAGGGCGTCCTTTACAAAGAATGTCCTCTTATAAATAGATAGGTAAGTTACTTTATGTAAAGGTACTAAAATTGGATCCCTCGCATTTAATGTAAGCCGATAAAAATAATTGCTGCTCATAAAAGGTTATATAACTTTTTAATATTTATTGTACACGGTTGTACTGGTTTCCTGAATAATATTATCGTTACACAAGGGTATTCGACATACACACATCAATAATAGATGTTGCAATGTGGACATCAATAAATAAGCGATACCAAACTTTTTATGACGTGTGTGTGTACCTTCTATTTTTTTGTAATGAATTTCACGTTTGCTACAATTAATCTGTGGCTACAAGTGTTAAATTCCAAAGGAACCGCAAGTAAATGCAACATCCTATTATGTATCTCAATCAATATAAGGCTCTATGTACACAAGCCAACATCAGCGCTACATTACGCCGCGTGGCTTCATCAATTCTCTTTATGGACACTTTCTTTCGCCATCGCCACTATCGCAGTGCGTCGGTTGTCGCGTTAAATTTTACGACGCAGACTCATTTGTGAGCCGCACTGTCAGTCATTTTCGACGCTCGAGTTCAATAATCGACCTCATTTCGTCCTCTCATTTTGTTCCAAGCATTTTTGGGAATTCTCTTGACGCTTTGTGTAAGTGATCGTTGGGTCTTTCAACCAAAGCTATAAAGCTTTCTCCATTGTTAGGCGCAGGATATCTACATTTTGTGACCCTGGAAATGACTTAAATCACAGTGGCGAGTCCTAATGATGAATGTGACAAATCGCGCTGAGCTAAAATCTCAAAAACTACTAACCTTACGTCACCAAGCTGCGATACATCAAAGGATGATTGACATTTGCTCCAATTATTATTTAATCAATCATAATTTTACCTAATACATAATACTATAAAATTTTTAATGGTTCGGTTAGATTTACACCTGCATACTGCCTTATAAACCGTTGTAGGGTTTTACTTAAAACAAGACACATCGGGCTTGTGTGCACGTTAGAAAATGGTGCAATATATCAAAATATATGACGCTTGTGGCGCTCGCTGTAAACGTGGAAGCAGGCACTAATACAAATATTACCTGGGTTAAATTCTGTAATAACTGTATAATGTGGGAAATTAACTGGTATAAAATGGATTTAGTTGGATGGATTTAATTATGTTTCATAACATTTGCACAAGCAAACGCCCAAATGCTAGTAATAGGTTGAATGATGATTTTTTTTAATATTATTCTGATATAATTTTCTGAACTATTACGACACATGCTATCAAATAACTTCACAAAAGCTTTACAATTTGTAACATAATAAAACATCTCATTAGACCAAATCTTATCAGAACACGTATACTTTACGTTTTATGTAACTTGTTAAAAAGCAGTGCCTCGTGCCATTTTATCAGTAATCTTGGACAGAACCGCAATCGGACAGAAGTGGGTCGGGTTGTGGCAAGGATTAGGTAAAATTTAAGTACCGGAATGATTTAAGGGCGGCGCCGGTGCCGGCAGGGGTGTCGAGCCGTGCTATAAATGGGATTGTCCATTGCGGACCTTCATTATAAACATATTTGCACAACCGAGCTGTAAATATGGTTTGCGACGTTTTAATTCGTATAAGCTTTGTTTGCTCATTATATCTATGGTCGCTTGGAACTTTATTAACACATAAAATATATCAGAATAAGGATAGTTTTATATTGCGTATAAGTACCTATATCCTAGGAAATAACATTTTGAGCGTTCAATGTTAAAATGCACCTGATACAGTTATATCAATAGAAAGTGCTTTTGTTCTTTAGAAAAAAAAACAGTTTCTATATACGTGCTGTCCGTAAGTATGCATTTCTGTACAACTTGTACCCATGCTCTACCTGACAGCCCTATGCATCCCACAAAGTTTTATCTGGTTGGGTCACAATGGACGCCTATGGGTGATCCTAATTAATTAGTAGGCAGAGTGTGCTCAGAGATATAGGTAATACAGATGTTTCATTAACATCGTGTTATTAACCTATGTACTTACTAATAGAGTTACAGGGTTTTATTGAGATTTCCAAACGTTCCTCTTGCAAATAAATTCTTTATTTTAACTAATTTAAACTTTACCCTTTCGTAAAGTCCTCGTTCAGTAAGGGGCTTCTTTAGATTTTACATATTTCCTCGAATGTGTTTTTCCATTAGGTATTTATACAAATTCTATACTCAAATAAAAAAAAAATAAGCAGCAATAAATGTCATTCTAATCCACAAAAATATTCAAACTCCACTAACCATTTATTAACTAAAAAGCTCGACACCATTGGCCGGTTAATTATTGTGATCTATAAAATTACTCAGATAATGAAGATATTCCCTAAAGTAGGAAAAGCCTTCTTAAAATGCATCATATATAACCAAAGCTGCATGTTTAAATAATTAACTTGTCTCGCTCTAATGACTGTATCCATTTTAATGGAATCTATGGTAATCATAACAGTACTTAATACTTTGAAGTAAATTGACCGTGAAAGGCTTAGCCATAGAGTGCGATATCCGATGCGATTTGAATTCCGGCGCCTTATTAGTGTTGGGAGATTTTTAAACGTTGTTGCCACATCTTAAACTTTTTGTTTTTGTAATTTTTAAATTCCTCGTTTTTCGGTTACGTATGTGTTGGCTTGAGTGGGTTGAATGAATACATTAACTTCAAGTGTAGGTGGCCTACCTACATGATCTAGGTATTGGGCCTATCTGCTGGGAGTCCTATTCTTGTAACTTATTCTTTCCCAACATATCCTTTGATGGTAACGAAACAATTTGACCCACTCTGAACCCTACTTTAACAAACTCGAGATCAATTGATTTACCAATCTCAAGAATAATCATCTAATTAGGTACTTATTCACTCTTTATTTATAAAGATGCCTTCCCTTCAAAAGTTTTTAAATAGGTATTTTGTCATTCTAATTACAGATTCAAGCGAAAGTTTCTAAAAGGTTGTACGGTTGGGTAATTTGTTTTTAATTTTATTATTTTAACAGACATTTCGTCTTTCTTTTATTAAAAATATGGCCTCAGCTCTCCTCACCAGTAATTTTTGGTTGGAGGCAGGTGTTCATACGATCACATGTTGAACGCTATGTAGTATGAAAATAACCGTCTAGGGTAATAATTCTAATAACTTTGTAGGTCCAACGCGCAAAAGGCGTCATTGTCATAAAAAAATCTATATTCGGAACTTTCTCAGCTCTGGCAACTCTATCAAAGACACCTTCCGAGGTCGACAAACTTCGATCCACCCACGCGCATTAAGCATTAAGCCGTTGTGTCAATACACACTGCAGTTTGCCTTTCTCCGTTCAAAATCCTAACCTAGTCTCGTGACTCATTTTATAGACCCACTTAATACAATGACTCATTACCTTAATAATGACACCGAGACCAAGTTAACACTATCGTTGTTCTGTTCACGAAACTATTTTGAACTTTATCAAGACAAAAATAAAGGCGGGGTGAACCGCAATTAATAATGCAGGATATAATCCTCTAGGGATGCATGTTCTGTACTGGGTCGTCACGCGATCACCGGCGCCGCCAGGCCCTGTTTTAACTTAATGATAATCAAATGAATTTCGTCGCTACATTTCCGCTTTTATCTTTTTCTATCGCTGCAGCATAGAGCGGGACGGAGATATTCCGTGTTTACATTTTGGCGAGTAGTCCCTTGTTTTATTGATTCCCGTGTAAACAGCGGGCGAGAAACATTGGGTTAGTGATATAGGCATTGACGTAAACGGCGGACCTCACGTCTTGTACACAGATACGCCGTTCCTTGCCAACAGAACCGTATGACTTTGTTTGTTTGGTCGGAAACTACGGGGCTTTATGTCTTTTCGACTTGGATGCAAACAGTTTCTTTAATAATGGTTTCATGCATGTTTGATCAGAATGTTTTGCGTGGAGAGTGTTTGGGTAAAACACTTACGTGCTGAACTTATGTAAGGAAATACAAAATGCTGTATTATATTATATACTAGCTGTGCCCGCGACTTCGTCCGCGCGGAATTTAATTGACAAAGTTTCATACGAACTTTCGTACCCTATTTTATCCCCTTGGGGGTAGAATTAATCAAAATCCTTTCTTAGCGGATGCCTATGTCATAACATCTACCTGCATGCCAAATTTCAGCCCGATCCGTCCAGTGGTTTGGGTTGTGCGTTTATAGATCACTATGTCAGTCAGTCACCTTTGAGTTATATATATTTAGATATACATAAAGTCTAAAGTTTTCGCTACTTATATAACAAAAAATTACGATTCTTCCGAACGAACGTCGCGGTCGAATTAATATTTCTTCTATTCTAGACTTTTTCGTACTACCCAACTCTCGTACAAAGATACTTCAAGTGTATTCGGGTCGAACAGACCTCTCAGACCAAACAATGGCGACGGATTCGTTAGTCCCTCTCGAGTCTGAAGCATTCTTCACCGTGTCTGTAGCCGGCCTTACATTATCTTGTAAGCCTACTTATGGTAACAATACTCCGATATCAAATGCCTTAGACCCACGCCTAAGCTGTCACGAGACCTTGGGTCTTAACGCGTAATTTAGAGCTTAGTATCTTGAAATGCATGAAGTTTATATATTCTAGGGTTTATCTACTAAGTAGGGTATCTATATCTAGTCTACCCACTATCGAAGACGCGTGAATTATTGCAAATTGACTCATATGCCATAGTCATAAGAATCATAACATGCGTCTTCGTGAAATTAATAAACTATAGGCAGAGTACCACAATGTTCACTCACATTTTAAGGTAGTGCCCAAATTTCCCAATGCAATCAGGCCTAACCTATTGCCACTGTCCACTGACGAGCCGCTTACAGCAAATTGGGAGTATTAGTGACCAGAATATCCATGACAATGCAAGATCCATAAAACAGTAGCCATATTTTATTGCCTACAGGTACACTAAGGTAACAAAATAGAAAATAAGGGTGATCGTCCACTTGGCTATGCGATCAAGCGGGCCGGCCTGCTTCGACCAATAGGACCCTATCGAATCCTCAGCTTCACCCGGCTTACCTCTAGTTGACCGGAAATGAAGCGATCCTATTGATTAAAGTGGGCCGCACGCTTTCATAGCTCAGTCAAGTGGACGGACACCCTAAGGGCTAGACACATTTCCCCAACGATCCGAATAATAAGCATTGTAAAGTAACAGGTTTACCTAATGAAACGCATAAACGAAAGGATTTTAGTAGCGTTCTATAGCTTTATTTTTCAAACAACGGCAATTTCGCAAATTTTATTGCTCATCAGAACGTTTACTGATGTCGTACAACACGAACTGTCATAATTTCCAGCATCCGCGCCATTAGCGCAGATAAACAACAGCCCCCTCTGCCCCCCCGACCCCCAGTTGGCGAGCTGCCAAAACGATGTCCACCACTCCAAACACGGGTAAAAATTGCATTCATTCGCTAGGCTATTTTGTTAATACTATATGCTAGACCCTTGCAAGTTTTGCATGTCGAATGATGGTCCGAGAAATAACTTTGTAGAAACCAGTTCCTATTTACCTGCCTACTCCTATGTTTGAGTGCGTTTTTATTAGATTATATATTTTTATGTTGTATGGACACATCTTTAGCATTTACGAACGCGCCATGCAAAATATCGTGCATTATTAAAATAAGACCCTATACAGGGCCAGGGACCCTGTTTCGAAAGGCTGCAATTCTATTTTTACATAACATTAACAAAGCTAGAAAAATATTCATTTAGGTCTGTGTGCGCGCTGATCCTAATATATATTAAACTAGCTGTGCCCGCGACTTCGTCCGCGTGGAATTTAATTGACAAAGTTTCATACAAACTTTCATCCCCTATTTTATCCCCTTGGGGGTAGAATTAATCAAAATCCTTTCTTAGCGGATGGCTACGTCATAACATCTACCTGCATGCCAAATTTCAGCCCGATCCGTCCAATGGTTTGGGCTGTGCGTTGATAGATCACTATGTCAGTCAGTCAGTCAGTCAGTCAGTCACCTTTGAGTTATATATATTTAAATGAAAGGCACACAAATAGTTTGTTAGTGGACTGTATTGTAAATAATAAATTAAACAAGTAAACTATAACAAAATACGTGTGAACCGTGCATGGATAGAGGAGTGACTGAATGGCTATTAATCTATGGTTTGTTAGGGAACAAACAGTCTGTATACTCTGTATTAATAAATTGTCCTCAAGTGTGAGAGCGGTCTTGAGTACGCTATTGACATGTCATTTTGTATTGGAATTACATAAGAATGCCATTTCCAACATTTGAAAACAGTGTACAAGTAATTTGGATAAGTGAGAATGTTTAGCGACTTGTGTCGTTTGCATCCCGCGTATAATGGCCTACTTGGCTATTTTTAATGTCAGAAAAATTTCCAAAACTAACCCTTACATCGATTGCTATAAAGACTGCTGTAATGTACCTATTCACGGCAGTTTACCCTGCAGCGGTTAGCAAAATCGATCACAGACCTGTTATTTGGACGCCGACGGTAACGTGGCTGGTTATTTCGCATGGCATTTACGAGGAGCCGGAGAAAGTGGCATGCCTTCAAACAGTTCTCAACATACGTGCATAGTTTGAACTTTGATACCTGATTAGAGGCCGATGTGTGTCGGCTAGGTGAAAAATAAATAAATCAATAAATATCGCCAGACAGACACACCAACTGTATGGTCCCAAACTAAGCAATGCTTGTACTATGGGTACCGTACAATGGACTGGGGGCGATCCCAGTGACACCCAGACCAGGGCAAATTACGAAAAGGCCATTTTCGAAATTTGCCCCGGCGGGAATCGAACCCGCACCTACCATGTGCAGTGAGCCGAACGGCCTACGCTCGAACCACTGCGCCAAGCGGTCGTCAAAAAGATAGAAGATACATAAGCACTATTCAAATATTTAAGGTCCGTATTAATACATCGATCTCAAGTCTGAGAGTGATCTTGAGTACGGTTTTGACGTGTCATTTTGTACTAGTATGACATTCCCAAGATCGCTATCAGACTATCATTAGAGAGGTCGCTGGAATCTTAATCTCAAGTTACGTGTCAGTTTTCGGCGGTCAATACATTGCTTACCTACTGTAAATATTAAGATTTAAGATTTCCCTAAAAAGGAACAAGCTCAAGTATCGTACGCCATAAATACAAAAGCTATCAAAGAAAATATCTCATGATACGCCAACACAAAGTCATGTGAACCGTTAAAATACACGTGCCGAATTCAAACAACACTTAATCGAGCTTGTTATGTCGACGTAGGTGGTGCAAACCGCAATGTCGAGATGCTGGCTCGAATTACAAAAACGAAGGAAACCAGAGACCTTTAATTAGCGGACGACTTTCCGTGCCGAAGACAGAACACACACGTTAACACGATGACTGGCTCGCAAACATTCCTCCGTGTTAATCCTGTTTATCATCAACATGATCGTGTTTTATACTTCGTTTCCTTAAATGGAACGGTACCTACAAATGATCATCATCATCAGCACAGTCGCTGCTACATTTATATTGCCTTAGGACACTTATCGATGAACCATATGACAGTAAGTGCTTACTATCGCTTAACTTAACAACTTAAGAGAAGCAGACGCAGTGCCGCGTCCTTTAAGATACACGCAAACTGCTTTTTGAAGAACCCCGTGTTATAATTTAAAGGAAAGGTTTTAAACCTTGAACTACGCCTGCATTGCATTGCTTAAATAAGATCCTACAAGACATATCACAGAGTCGTCATCAGCCTTGGCATCTAGGTTAAGACATCCAATTTCCGCAAGTCCTGCGGAACCATTACAAAGGATATCCGAAATATCGCTATCTTAAACTTTACCTACAGTAACTCAATGAGCGTATCGCCAAATTACCAGTAACAGAGATTAATGGCATACACAGAACAAGCAATACGAACAAATTAAAATGATAATAACGTAGCAAGGTGGTGTACAAATAGGTACCTTTGTAACTGATCGCCCATCTAGGAACACAAATAATCCAATAGGATCTTGCTCATAGAGAAAATTACCATGACCCAGCTGCTAGACACGTGGGAAGCCGACACGAAACAGACTACAATACCAGCAGGACAAACCGTGTTACGGCCAAACAATTTGTCAAATGCGACTGCGCCGCGCTGTGGGAGTAGAAGCCATTTTACAACTCCAACACTGTGCTAAAAATGATTGGAAATATTCTTATAAAAATAGTTATAAAAGATGCACAATACAGCTCATAAAGAAGAATTTGATCTATTGATTGAGTTGATGCCATGGACTTAGTAAAAATAATGTTCATTTTAGTTTCCGATGAGAGAAAGGTTATTATTTCCCTTCCGCTCAGTTCGACCAATAGGATCGCATACTTTTCCTCAGCTTATTAAAATGAAGCGATCCTGTTAGTCGAAGAGAGCGAGATAGCCTTAGCCAGCCCGCTCGACTCAAGTGGATGAGCACCTTGAATCTTACTTTTGCAGATCATCATACCTTTAGGCGCACCGTCAACCATATCATTGAGCTTCACATGTCGCACGAAGCAATTGTCCACCAGAGCCGTATTTTCATCCGCCATAACCAAATCTCTAGTGTCTACGAGTAGAAAAGTGTTTGACAGTCCGCGTGAATGCATCATTCACGGCGACCAATGGAATTTCATACAATAGCTGTAACTGGGACAGATACCACCGGAAAGCAAATACGCGTACACAAATAATCGCTTTGAACGCAAATATTTGTTCCGAAACGAGAAATGGGTCTAAAGGCCTTTGTGTGGCAAATAACTTTCGTGAAGGATGCTGTGCAAACTGCAAAGTGTTTCAGTCACTGACTGGTGTTATTGTGTTTACCAGAAAGAGAAAAAAAGAAAATGTGTGCACGCTTTATATTTATCTTTACAATTAAACTCCGGTCTTCGGGTAAAATGTTATGAGTTCTTGGTTCGGACTTTAAAAACTTCCTTGCAAATAGAAATAAAATAACTGTGCTTTTCAACAATCGAATTCCCGTCTTCTGGTAATATATAATCATAAAGTTCAAACTAAACACAGTGCTTTAGTGGGAATGAATGCGTGTTCAGTGCTTCAACCAAGTACACGTTCCACCCACACGCGGACAGTAACAAATTAACGCCTCCTCCGACTGAGATGGTCTTTTTATTCTTATGTATTCACTCGCACACGTCCCTGGAGTTTTAAGTGAATGTTAAGTGGGTTATAGAACTGCGAACCAAGGCCATGTATTCAACAGCTTAGCTAGTGCCACTCTGAGTCTCGATGTATACTGTAGGTGGAGTATTTTGTCTCAGCATTGGGACATTAATGAGGTGTATAGTTTTTCACGGGAATGATTATATAAGCATGACATTTCCAAGATCGCTCTCAGACTTGAGATCGATTAATTAATTAATAGGTGCCTATGTGCCTCGCATTCTCTCTTCAGCAGTTATCAATCATATACCGACTATAGGTTTTTATTTTATTTTATTGAATATCATTTGAACACATGTAATATTGTATTTCTATATGATTATCACTTGCTTACGGTGGAGGAAAACATCGTGATTAAACCTGCATGTCTTAGAAGATTTAACCAATTTTCGAAAGACATGTGACATCCGTCCACCCGCACTGGGCCAGCGTGGTGGATTATGGCCTGAATCCCCCTCGTGTTGAGGGGAGGTCCGTGCCCAGGAGAGGGATGTCAAAAAGGGTTAAAAAAATGTTTTTATTATAATTTTGTCTAAGTACATAACATACAAAAAACCACTCAGTGTATATTGTCATGTGTCAATTGTGTGGATTAAATATGTGTCGCCAACATTTTACTTATTGTTTTATGTGTCTGTAATCAGCTTTAATATTCTTTATGATATCTACTAATAGACTGTCACGATTCATTGTGAAACTTTTCATAATTTCTTGTCGCACTTTCGTTTTTCTTTTGTCGAAATTTCGAGACGGCTGAGAGCGGTAAATCAATATTACTTCTTATATATAATATCACTTTGGAGCAGTGTTCTGGGTCAATATTATGTTTTATTTCAACAGCTTTTTATCTAATTGTTAAACTTTCCAGACATTTGAAGATCAAGAAAATAAACTGTTTCATTCGAAGGCCGAGTAAAGAAATCCATGATGGCATTCGCCACATAAATCATGATAATGCAGCTTTATCCTAACAGGAGATCCCTCCCTCCTGTTGCACAAAAAACGAGCCGAGTGAGTCTCTTGGTGGGACTGTGTCCTCTTCTACTAGGTTTTCAACGGGGGACGATAGGGACAGGGACTAGAAGCGAGAGAGACAGCCCCACCAGGAACTATCTTCCACAGCCGGGTTTTTTTTTTCAAAGATTAAAATTTCCGTTATTTGTCAATGTTCTGCTGAACATTGACAAATAACGGAAATTTTAAAATACGAATCAATAATTTTATACTTTTAAGACATACGATAGCTACTTACATTATTTATTAACTATTGATCCTCAATACATGGTAACACTATTGAAATTATCTCTTAATTTATAGTCACCTTAAAAATATACTTTAACGTAGGTTAATAAAGATAAGCGTTCAAGTTACATAACAGAAATCCATGTATTAAACTTAGGTACCTACTTCTGAAACGGACAAAAAATATTTAGGTCGGCGCAATCGTAAAATCGCACAACTTCTACTTACGCAAACATTCCTTAATTTGGCCAGATTTTTTCATTCCCTTTATTTCTCCGGCAGACTCGCTCCGCTTACATAACCACACACAAACAAGTTCTCCCGAAAATGTACCGTAATTTCTTTAACTTGATATCATTATCTTCGCGGAGTAACCGGAGTACATAATGAACGAAACGAGGGTACCTACGCGCCTCAAGTGGGCTGACCTATCGGACTTATTAAAGGGACGTCCTGGACCCTGCGTAGATGGTATCTTATCTTACGCCTTGGGATTATTGCTACTCTGCCGGCTCTGATTAAGGACCTCGCCTGCCGTAATTTCTATTTTACTTCACTTATTTTAAGACCGTCGTAAAGATTTTTATATGGTAATCTGAATTGTAATTAGATGCGGTACTAAAATTATCTCATAAAAAATTAAGATTTGAATGATAAAATATTAAAATATCTTACTTGTAACCCTACCTACTGTATTCATTAAAGTGGAGGAGGAACAGAATATTTTAATGAATACCTAAAACCATTTTCTTTAAATTCCGAGGACTTTTCCAATAGAATAATGACTGACCCTACCAGAAGTGACCCAGACACCGCACAACTGGGACAAATGGCCGCACGACAGATGCGAATAATTGGTATAAGTGATAGAAAATTACAAAGGGACCACTTTCTAGCTTGTAACATCGAAAGAGAAATTGTTAAAGCATTTTAAACGAAAAAAAATGACGTCATTAAAATTCGGTTAGTCCGGCTATTACTTCGGCGCGGCAGTTGAAAGCGTAATAACATATCATTATTATGTTCTTATATTTTTTTCTAAAAACCCTAGAAGGGTGGGTCTTGTATGATTAAATTAAACCTAAATGTATTCAATGACATAATAATGACTAGTCTGAATGTCTTACACGGATTCCACGTCATCGTCACCACATAAAATCAGAGTTGCGACATTAGTATTGATATAAAGTAAAAACCTCCTTATTAGGATTTGAGTGCTCTAAGAATTAAAACTTTTCCGAATAAGGATTTAAAGATCCCAATTAATAATTATTACGAAGCGCAATAAAAAGTTGAAGTATTTCGCAAAATAAACGCAAACTTGAGACGCCAATTGCCAAATTCGCGAATCGCAGCGTTCCATGCGAACGATCGCTATAATTAACCGACATTCTTAATTGCCTTATTGATTGGAGCATAAATTTACTTAATTTTATAATAAGATTTTTTTGTCCTTTCCACGGCCAATCTGTAGACTGAAACGATTCGAAATACTCTGACCGTATTTGGAATTTTAGTAAGCTTTGTGGAAATGATTGTTATTTTAAACCAAAGAGAAGCTGCGTCAACTAAAACATATCTAATTCACTACCCTATACCAATTCAAAACTGCAACAAAAAATACCGCTCCAGTGATGACGTGCAATACTATTATACAATCGATATGCGACGTTCTCTCGTACATCGATATCGATTCCCCGAACTGCACCACATCCAGCCGATGACTCGCAAGTTTTTGCCTACAAGACCATTGGGATGTAATCCAACGGAACCAACGGTCTACCTCCGACGCGAGACGTAATTTGATCTAACATCAGATAATAACTAATTGGTAACGGCGATGCGTAATACAACAAAAATATTATAAACACGACCCTCCCGTGAACAATTTGCGTCATTCACAACTGGATAAGGGCTACTCGTTCGCATGTGAAATTTTTATTCCAAAACAAGTCGATGATTCATTCGCGCGTATAACTTCAACTCTCTGAGGTATTGAGCAATATAATATACTGTCGAAGTCTTGACATTCAATTTGCTGACTGATAAATTCACGAAGCATCGACACGTGTTTCGATAACACAAAAACGAACAAGCATTACTTTAAATTGTGGTGTGCAATAAAGAAGTCTCCACAATGGGATCTTAAATATTGTCCGGGGTCAGAGGAGCGACGCTCCCATAGATTCCGCTCAGTCATTCGGTCTAATTATATGTTGCTAAGATCGATTGCGGTATGAACAGTTACAACGTTTGCCAAAACACCGTTCTGAGCTCACAATTCTCATACAGTTACCAGTTATTTTGCATAAAATCCATAAAATATCGACTCATTCGTTATTTCCCGATACTGTGTAATCACGACCGGATAACCGGGTAATCGCTGACAGCGGTTGATAAAATATGGATGAAGATTACAGCAATCAACAGTTTTTCGTGCATCGTTACGTTTGAAACAGAGTAACTATACCCAACATTTTAACATTCAAATTGTTTTAATTTTATACAACAATAACCGGAAGGAAATAGCCGCTAATGATGCAGCTACCATTAACTACGGCACGCGTATATGAAAGTCGTATTATCCCAGCGAATTACTCTACTGTTAGTCTACTGCTTCTAGTTGTAAGAAAAGTTGGACGCCCATACACAGTGCCTTTCCGACGCGGATTTTCCAGTCCGTATAAGTACAATGTTCAATCGATAACCACGGCTATTTCCGGTTAGGTAAGCCGGTAACAAACAACTACTATTATCCAATTGAATCGCGCCCACGCTAAATAATAAATCGGTATTTGTCTCGTCTAATTGGTCCGCCTGAAGGACCGACTGCGGGTGCAGGCAAATTGCACTACTCTTCGAACGATGGCCCTCGAGCCCGAGAATTTCGTGCCAAATTGGCCGAAACCTTTATTATGGGACAAGCTCTTGCCCGCGGCTCCGGCGCTCCAGCGTGGTACTTCAATAAAATAGAAGAAGCCTTAATTACTCCTTATAATATCAACTATCGGCTAGTGAAAGTCCCATCCAAATCGGTCCATCCGATTCGAAGATGAGCCAGAACAAACAGACGAACGGAGTAAAATTTTAAAAAAAGTTTTTTTGTTTTTTATGTCTACCGTATACGAGTATACTTTCATATAGATCCATTTAGTAAAAAGCTGTTACTTTGACATTACAAACAGACACTTCAATTTTTTTTGTATGCATTGAACAGCTTGATTCGTTGTCTAGGCGCTACTAAATAACGCCTCACTAAGCAAGTCGCGCAGGAAGTCATATTTTTTCATTTAGCATTTGTACGGAGAGTTGGAGTGAAATAAGAAAACGGTTACGCCTCGTGCCCCGAGGAATAATTATCTGTGTTGTCTACAGTTAGAATCGATATGGTCTATGATATACCTATGGTTAAATTGTTTCATTAAATGTATGTACCGATAAACTTACCTAAATACAAAATAGTAGGTTACAGTATTATGTTCCTCTGTCGGATTTACCTTTTTATTAAACTTGCAATTGTATACAAAAGTGGCAATCCTTGCTACAAATACGCTAACAAACTGGATGCTGTACGAGATAAATGTGTAAAATTAAAACAATTCGTGCCCCGACGTGTACATTCGTCACTGCCGTGTGAAATCGACGCTATTTTTGACTTTTTTCACGGATGATAGGCTTGGCTGTACTGACGTCATGCAAAGCACATATTCCCAATAAAATATTAGATAGGTACATCAATAGAAATATACCAACGTAAATGGCTTTCAATATGCTTCACTTTATAGAAATGGACGAGCGTTGAAAGATTTATGATAGCGTATGACGAATAGATACGAACTAGCTCATAAATCATTCAAGGACTGATTAACTTTAAAAATATATATACCTAATTCTTTTGCGAATTGGCTGTAATATATTTGTAAGCATAATTTGTATTCTTTATATTAAAATTGGAAGTTTTAGGAAATTGAAATTGAAAACATGGCTGCAATACATCCGCCAGCAATGAGCAATAAAACAAGCTGATACCGCTTACATACCCTTTTCAGAGGACAGCGCGAAAGTAATGGCCCGCGCGTCCCTATATTTCACACAAAGATGTACACCTCAAGGCGAAATACCTAGGATATCGCATACATCGCCCTAACATAAATCCTATAAAAATGAAACACACTCGTTGTCGTTCGAACGACACCGAGAGACCCTCGTAAATAACGGTTAGGCCGCACCTGTCCTGAGGAAAGAGCGTTGCTATTGAACGAATATTACCCTTTTATCTGTTTGCTCATGAGTAAGGGCACGGAAACTGATATACATGGTTGTTTGTTGAAAAACAAAAGGAAATGAATGCATATTGGAAGTCGATGCGATGTGGATTTTCAGACGTCCGGGAACAAAATAATAATAAATCAGAAAGGATGCGACTTGAACAAGAAAATGCAATAATAGAGACAAAGCAAACATAAATATGGTACAGTTTACTGTATGCAGGGTGACGCTAAGGTGGCCTGTCCACTTGAGCTAGGATTGCTTCATTTTAATAAGTGAAGGAAAATGAAGCCATCCTATTATTATCGAAGCAATACGTAATATTATCCAAACAAAACAACGCCATATAAAAAAAGTTATGAAAAATTGTGTAAATAGATGACTCGGGTGACGGGCCATATGGCTGTGCTATGACGTGGGCCCTCCCGTTTCGACCAATAGGATCGCTTCATTTCCTGTCAACTTGAGCTAAGCTGGGCTGCTTCATAGCTCTGCCAAGTGCACGGTCACCCTTAGCTTTAACAAATAGTTTCAATTTCAGAATTCTCCTTCAGTAACATTATGAAAATCAAATGTAACTAGAACCGTGACGTCACAGTGGAATAGCGCAGCTGAGATGATGCTGAGTCATGCATTTGAATATAACACTTAGGAAATTTGTTCTATAATGTTCTGGAATTTTCAAATTCACGTTACATCTGGTACTTACCTACTCACGAGACAGGGAACATTGTCAGATGGTTTGAATGTCAAAAACATAACAAAATTCCATCATACTCATAAGTATACTCGTGATCAAATTAGATATTAAAAATAAACCTATATCTTATAGGTAGTACTAGCTGAGCCCGCGACTTCGTCCGCGTGGAATTTAACTTAACAAAAACGCCCGCTCCCGCGTTCTGAGCCCGCGCTGCAGGACCCATTTTTTTTCTAAAATAAAAGTAGTCCAAGTTACTGCTTATAACATCAGCTATCTACCAGTGAAGTCCCGTCAAAATCGCTCCAGCCGTTTCGGAGATTACCCGGAACAAACACACAGACAGACAGACAAAAAAATTTTAATCGCGTTTTTGTTATAGGTGTCGTATGTACTTTCATATTCATTTAGTGAAAAGGTATTCTTTTGATATTACAAACAGACACTCCAATTTTATTTATTTGTATAGATTAAAAACTCCAGCGTTGCAAAGTGTCCACCGATTTTTCGACCCATCGATATTCTCTTTTGCGGAAATAGGCTGTCTCGAGGGCAGATCTCCTATACCTTAGTAGGTAGGTACCGCGACTATAATCATACGTTAGTGAAATTTCGGGATAGAGGTTTTTTTTGACGTACATATGTGCGAAACGCTAAATAAAACTATAAGTAAGTAACATAAGGTTATGTTGGTGCAAAAATATAAAAGGCATTTGTTAATTTCCAAGTTCATTTTGAAAGTTTAATAAAGAAGCACAAACAGCGGCTTCCCATGTGAGAGGGCGTGTTTATTTGCAGCGAGTAATTTGTTCGGTGCCTTACATTGTCTGGAATTAGTGTTGCCAGCTCCTAAAACTTTCAGTATACGAAAAATATGATTGATCGCAAGTTTTAGAACAATACGATTCAAAGTCAAAGCGTTTATTTTGTTTAGGCCTACAGGGGCACTTACAAATTGTATTTTTTACATATTTTTCTTAAATCTACAACCGAATCGGAACGCGATCTCGACTGAGAAGATCCGGCCAGTAACTCAGCGGGCCTGTCTTTTAAATGCCAGTGGCTTATAATGAGTTATCGACGTAGAATATCTTATATCTAAACACAAGAGACATATACCTATTCTATGAATCAATGTGCTATGAACTTTGTACATTATTTTGTTAAATATCTCTATGAATTCCATTTTATTTCACTTTTCATTTCTGGCAACACCAACTGGAATGCTTGACGTATTTGCCTCTCTCGAAACAATTGTGTTCAGAGAATTGTTTCAGACAACGCACCTACGGTTTGTGAAAGGTCACGCATTCTTTTACTTTTTAAAAATACATTACAACCGTGAAAAATGTACGACAGGCAAGAGCACACTGGAGACATTTTTACGGCAATAGGGTTGTCTCTTCAATGTTTTAAATGTAACAAACCTCTATTTCTTTGGGTAACCTATTTCAATGTACAAAGGATATTCACGCTACAGTAAGACGCGCGACGTTCCAGTAGATATTATGACAGATTAATTAAATAAAGCTTAACGTAATTAATTATAGGCAGTACCAGGATTACCTTTGATATGTCCCATTCTCTCTTGACTAAATAAACTAAAGATTGGTATCTTTAGTTTAAAATAAACTAAATCTGCTGATTTGGCATGACAAAATCCAGAACATGTAATGTCGTGGTTAGAATAATTGGATTTTATAGAAAATCTCGACTTTGAGTTGGACAACTAAAGTCACTGCAGAGTGTATCGCGGTAAAACAATCATAAATATACTTTCACAATAATTCATATACATATTTGAAACATCTGAAGGGACTTATCTATAAATAATCTTAAATATTACTTGTTCTATAATTTCAATATAATGTAATGAGTTTAGGATTTCTTAATTGCAACCGTCAAAACGAGAATCAATAATATGAATTGCTTAAGTAACCACAATGGCAATCTTGACTGCTTTTCTTTTTTTGCATTTACTGAAGTTACAAAAAAAAAGTGATTTAAGTAATTAATTTAACTTTAGAACAAGTAATTATTCGTCTATTAGATACGGCGGTTAGCGGCGAGGCACTTGTCAAAACCAAGCCATCAAGTGGCACTTCCTGAAGCAGCAGTTATCAATAACATTAACATTGTATTCCGTTCGGCGTGGGCGGAGCAGGAAGGAACGCCTGCGCCGCTCGCATCAAATGCCCAGTGTACTAGTTCGCGGTACTGATATAGGATTTCATCAGTGAAACATCCATTGGCGCACTTTGGCAGTATTATTGACCAGTTTGCCGTCGCTGCATTGGCATGACGCTTTCTCACGCCGTTATGTCCCCTCTACACCACCGCTCTCGTGTGTGTAAAGTTGTTTCACATCTGCCGGGCGTCCCATGACGGCAAAATGTTTTTTTATTGACTCTAGAGTTGGCACCTTAGAAGAAGCTGTTTTATTTCCCCTTATCGTCATCCTTGTGGTCACCTTTAGACCATTCACATGAGTACAATATAATCGTACTGTAGGTGTACCACATACCTACTATGTAGAGTACATTATTTCTCCTGTCATGTTTCCTACGACACCTATTTTGAATCATGACTCAATAAAGATAGTTCCATACCGTTGCGCGTACTCATAGAGACTATGAAAACATCAAATATGAATGCCCATCACACGCCACGTCGATTATCATTCAAGCACTAGCCGGTACAATATCGGACGCGCATCGCTGGCACGCTTACGGCCTAACAAAAACTGCGCGAGAATAATCATCCACTATGGGTAGAGGTTGAGGCACGTGCCAAAATATTAACAACGGCAAACAAAAATATGTTAACAACTCTTATTGATTTAGAAATAGAGTTCAGATTGGAGTCTCAATTGGTGTGGGAGCAGTAAATCATCGCGTTTTGAGAGCACTGCAGTATTTAGGTAGGTACCTACTTCTCTGCATGTATGATTCTAGTTCTTTTAAATAATACCTGTTATTTTATTATGTCAGAAATTCGGCAGACAAACGTACGACTCGCCTGATGTTACGCATGTTCTTGATGCCATTCTCAGATCTTTTTGTTGCATCTCGTCGAAAGCCAGGTCAGGACCTTTGCCGGCTTAAAAGAGCTTTCCACACCATGTTTTTTGCTTTTATACGACACTCTTTGATGTTAAAGACAATACCCAGTCGGGACTGGCTTGAATCGGAAATCGTGAGCTCAAATGCAACATAGTTGTATTCGTTTCGACCCATGCGAGCACGATTTTTTGGAACTGAATACCTATTTACCACTCGGCCATGCCTGGATGTTACAACCGGAATCGGTTTTCAATACCTGTAGCTATATACCAGTGGCGTGCACTCCATAGAGGCATAAAGGCACTGCCTACCCTGAGATTTTATGGTAAAATTATAATAAATAATAAAATGAAACAGAAAAAATATTTAAAAGTAAATAATCATTTTAATTAGATATTTGAAAAAGCGCGCGCATAATGCTGTCATGTGGAGACCATTGACCGCCCGCTCCTTTCGCGCCGCCCCGTGTCGGTGGCAAAAGCACGTACTAAATGTGCCTCATTCTTCGTGTAAGAAACGTTCATTCCTTGAATGAAATACGCACAATTTACTATATTTCTACGAATTAAAATGTTCGGGCTAGAGGCACTGCCTGGTTTGGTAATCCGACGAAGTCTAGTAGGTTGAATCGCAATGTAATTTGTTTGTTAAAAGTTTACAATGCGTTTTTGTCACTTAATATTTAGTATTAAATTTGATTGTGTTTTTTTAGACGCCATTATTATTAGTTGATGTTGATGTTCTGTGTTTGTTTGGTTTGTTTACATGCGTGCTAAATAATTTGAATAATTATTAAATCCTCGTTGTTATGGATAAATATTACTTGTGAAATTAGTGACGTGTGTGATAAGCAGGAACTTAAATTATAAATAAAAGTGTTTTCTCATTGCCCTATGCAGAAAAAGTGAACTTTATTTTAAACTGTCGATGCGTAAAGAACTTGGATTTGTCCCAGAAGAAAGGTAGGTAATATCACGAGACAATTAATGCTAAATTTTATGAATCATTTCCTTGGATGACAGGATACTGGGATATTTTTCAGCGCTAAAGCGTATACCAACATAGGTACGTAGACTACGTAAAATAGATATTTACGATAACAACGCGAGCGCCTTGCTGAGTTGTCTAAAATTTAGATAAAAAAACAACTTAGGTACTTACGGATTTAAAACGAACGGGGTCTTTTACGATATCGTAAATAGGTATTCAATTCTTATTTAAAATGGTTTATGCGGTTAGATTTCATTTATAAATTAGTAAACAAGTTTGATAATTTTATTTAGTTTGGGTACCTAGGTAGGTACTTTTATTAGTCTATCTATGTATCTGTCCTTGTGAATAACTGCATGAATAGATCTAGGTACTTAACTAACGGCGAAGGACCCATTCAGGGACTGACTTGTCTTAAAATCTATGTAGGTACCTAAGTATATCAATGTCTATGAACATCAACCAATCACCTTAGATATCTGATACGGCTAAATACCTACTTACTCACAACAAAAGACGTCTAACACATGCAAACCTGGACTAAGCTCACGAGCAATAATTCAAGGTACCTAGGTAGGTACTTATGCCTAATTTTAATTTATTTTTATGCTAAACTCTGCCTACCCTGTTTCAAAACCCTATGCACGCCACTGCTATATACCTATGTAGTTAGAAATAAATTCTGGCCCTTTCTGCTACAATAGAGTCACTACATAGGTCAACATTGGACTGCCAACTTGAGAGTGGACAGGTTTTATTGTAATGAAACTCTTACGACACCACGACTAGACCGCTAAACTTAGGAATTTCAGCGTAATTGTGAGCTTAAATGCCGCGGTAGACTCAACACGGAGATAGGGTTAATAAACTTTAATTATAAAACAACAGTGTTCCTAACATGACGCGTGCGAATTTTGAATAATAGGTACCTAAACTTTGTTTCGAAGAACAGCCGAGCATAATTGGATGTATTTTTTAAGAATAAAATCAACCTACACATGCTTCTGCAAACTGAAACCAACCCACAACCATTTGCACTAGAGTTGGGTTTGGTCTGCAGAAATATGTGTGGCTTGGCTGTATTCTGCAAAACGATATCCAACTCGTAATCGATGTGCAAGATAAGATTGGCGAGTCGTCGCGTGGCGAGCACGCGCGCCAGAACAATAGCCAAATTTACCGAAATAGACTTTGATATTTAAATAAATGCCTATGTAAAACAATTTGGATGCGAGTCAATTTGTTGTTTGCAAAACGCCTGGCATTTAGCTTCGCGCCGACGGCGTTGGTTTATTAAGTCTAGGAATGCTTTATGAGAATCGCTTGCATTTTAATTTCTTTATCAAACTTATGTAGAGTTATTTGAGATTTAATTATTGCGTTATAAATGGCTTTTGAATAGAAGAGATAGTAGAATATTTTTGCCTTTTACCTGGGTATTAATAGACTGGCTACATACTTGAAATCGCACTCGTTTCAGTTTAAGATTATAGTAAGTATAAGTCAATAGTTTACTAATCCCACAGCCTACAATAGAATAATAAATCATACTAATATTATAAAGAGGAAAACTTTGTTTGTTTGATTGTAATGAATAGGCTCCGAAACTACTGAACCGATTTGAAAAATTCTTTCACTGTTGGGAAGCTACACTATCCCCGGGTGACATTAGGCTATAATATATTTTCAAAAAATTAGGGATCCTTACTAAAACTCGAATAATGTAACCGCAATGTACCCGTGCGAAGCCGGGGCGGGCCGCTAGTGAGTTATATACTTACTCAGACAATGATCATAATAATAAGTTGGACACACACGAACATAATACATTAAGACCTAGGTACGTAAATATCCCTCGTATATGTAGTAAAACAATGTATGCTCGTCCGTGTGTGAACGGCAGCGGTGCAAATCAAGAGGAATGAGTGATGACAATATCGCGGGCCCGCCCTTTGTTTTCCCCGCTCGATGTGAGCGGGACTTTTAATAACTAGCTTTGTTTTTATAAATATCTACGTACTGTTACTGTATAATTTAAAGGTCAACGCAAAGCTAGTGTAACCTATGTTGCCTGACGATTTCGAACCAAAATCACTGGAAGTCAATCTTGAATTAACCTTCCGAAATAATTAATTCCTAACCACAAAAAACACAGGTACCTAAATCCTACTAATATTATAAATGTGAAAGTTTGTGAGTGTGGATGTATGTATGTATGTATGTTTGTTACTCCTTCACGCAAAAACTACTGAACGGATTTGGATGAAATTTGGAACACAGATAGTTTATAACCAGGATTAACATATAGGATACTTTTTATCCCGATAATCCCGAAATTTTTGTTACGTTAAATACTACGCGGACAAAGTCCGTGGGCACAGCTAGTGTTTAATGAAATAAACTAGGTGAAAAACATCGTAGGTACATATTTAGACATCCGAACAACAGAAAAGTAAAAGTCATAAAGCAAATTATTACCTTACACCACTTACCAAAATCTGCATCGATGTCTGAAAAATCCGGTCCTGTAATAAAACAATAACAACCTTGCTTGACTTTATGTATATTTCTGCATATATCAATCAGTATAATATGTAGCATACAGTACATCGTATTATTAGTCATATCTATCAACATGCTTGAAACTCAAGGCCCAAGTTACCCCACCCTACGGTGAGCGTCGTAAAAACAAACACACCCCGCTTTATTGCGCATTGCATATGGCTAATAAAACGTACATATACATACACCCCGCTAGTTTTTGTACACATTTCCTTCCTTTTTCCTTGTTCTTTGGTGCCGCCTTACAGTCACATTTCGACTGATGTTTTCTCGTTAATGTGTTTGAGTTTTTACTACCAGATATATTATGACACGGACAAAGTTAGGATAGTCTGATATACTTAATTACAATAATAATTAGCTATTTTCATGTACTTCCCTCAAAGCCTTCCCTCAATGCGAGAAGTCAGGCCATAATACAACAAGCTGGCCCTGGCTGGCCATTTTACTAAAACATGCAGGTTTCCTCAAGATGTTATACTTATATCATCATCAGACTATGCTTGTCCACTGCTGGACATAGGCCTCCTCTAATGAGCGCCATAGCGCCCTGTCTTCAGCTTGCCGCTAAAGACAGAGCGAAGACTACTAAGACTACTTATATAAGATATCTAAAATAATGTAGATTTTTAACAATCTTTAAAACCATTCTGACATCTAAATGTGACGTCAATCTTTTTAATTGAGGCCATGATCTATGATTATTTATCTCAGAATTTTCATGTCAAATGCATTAATGTATAAAGTTAGGTAACTGTTTGAAAACGGTATTTACCAAAAATATGGCCGTCCTTAGATATACTCGAGGGTACTTTCACTATTTGGTCTGGAACACCCGTGGCGCCACTCACTTCACTACTCAAGCTAACACAATAAAACCTAACTCCAAATTAGCTCCTCGTTTTACAAGCAATAAATTTAATAGGCCCCCACGATGGGGGCGCGTCGCGCTTCAAATTTTAACTCGGCGACAATTCATTTATGGTGTTACCGAGTTGACATAAGATTAAAAGTTACAATGACGAGGGCAGTCTACAAACTCGACTACCCAACCACTATTATGTAAACTTGAACGTTGGAATGAGACTTTTGTCATTATTTGATTTACTTATAAACGCTTTTATTTAATTATGTAGGTACTTAAAGCAACGTACCAGTGATCTAAGCAAGGATCCACCCTTTGGACGTAAATTACCGGAACACATACACTTATTAAGGGATAGTACCGAAACGATAAACGATCAACTTATCAACGCCTCATAGTCACGAATCTTATTTTGAATTTGCTATAGAGCAATTTCTATCCTGAACTCGGTAATGATTTCCTTAAGTAATAATGAATTGTATCTTGTTTGACTTGACAATACAAGCGAAGCCGCAAAGCTATACAAATACAACTTAACTTTTCAAATAGTGATTAAGAAACATTTATTTCAAACATGTTTTCGTTTGACTATTCCGCCGCTAACGGTCTCACACCCATTGTTGTCGTAAGTCATAACTCTACGAAACAATCGATTCAATGGGTAGCGGCGCTTAGATAACTAAGTACTTACTCGGTACTACAAATATTTCGCACTTCTTACGTCATCATTCATTACCAATTCTTCGCACGTTATATTCGTCTGTCATACAGACTTGTAACGGCTTATAGGCAACTCAGAATGCGTTATGCATAATATAACCTAACACCGATAGATTCCTACATAGAGTTCCTAACGCCGAAAACGAAGATAATGTTTCTTCACAGTTAGACCGCCATCCGGGACATATCCTGGGTTTCATTTCTAGGTCGCAAAACCTGTTACATACAAATGAAAAAAAAAACAGTGCCGTCTAGGGACGCTCGAAAATAGCGAAAAGCGTTAAAAACAGTATATGTGGAGTGACGCTACTGACGCTTAGCACGGATAGAGAGGCCGCGCGGCTTACGCCGCGAACGTCCGTATAGAAGCTTGGCATCAAAACATGACGCATCTATGCTTTGAAGTGTCTATAAAATTAGGTAAATATCTACTAACCGAAAATAATTCTTAACATAATTAAAAGAGCTGGTATATTCTGACTATTCATAGGACTAAAACATAATTTAGGTAAATTAATTTAGGCAGGTAATGATGATAATAGGTAATACCACGGTAAAATATTTTAGTAATAGGTACCTACTTACTTACAGGATCAGCATCTCACATAACAACTGTCAAAATAAAAATATATTCTTCGTGAAATCTCTCTCTAGTGCCCCCATAAGATTGGGGTGTCAAAAATCATATCAGATAATCAACTCCAATGCATCTATTGGCTCAGGAATAACCCTCGAGGGATGAGGGATGAACGCGGCGGGGAGCCAATTGTCTCCGTACTAGACCAATTTATCATGATGAAAATTGATGAATACAGAAACGTTAAACTGTTTCTTTAAATTTTTGTTCGCAGGACACTGTTACATAAACTATCGAGTTTGAAAAATGCTGCGCGCGGTTTACGACTGTTGCAAATAAACTTATTTAATAGTTGTACCTAATGGTTATTGGTTTGATGAGCGTGGACTGTATAGGGAATAGGTATGGTTATTAAGAAATCTAGGATGGAAGGAACATCAGATAAACTCACCAGCTTCGTAGTTCGTGTTCTTCAAGTTCGTTTGTGGTTATGTTTTAAATCACAACACTCGCGTTGTTTTACTATGAAAATAAATCGACCGGCGTTTATGTCCTTGATTGTAATGCGCGCGAGTCTTCTTATATGGTGCTTCACTTGTTTTTGTTTGCTTAAATCACGATTGTTTTACTTGTCCGCCATATTTTTACACACTGACAGGTGATGAATGACAAGGAATTAGGGATGGGGCGAATTGAATGAGAGATATCGGATTAATGATGCCCATCCTACTATATCCTACTAATATTATAAATGCGAAAGTTTGTGAGTGTGGATATACATATATTTGTTACTCTTTCACGCAAAAACCACTGAACGGATTTTGATGAAATTTGGAAAACAGATCGTTTAACCGGGATTAACACATAGGATACATTTTATCCCGATAATCCCGAAATTTTTGTTACGTTAAATACTGCGCGGGCGAAGTCGGTGGGCACAGCTAGTTTAAATTATAAACTGAATAAATAGAGTAGTTTCGATAACGCTCTCTCAAGGATTGTACGAAACGCAACTATTATAAATACTTTGCACTGATATTCTGTGAGAGGGTTGTATTACTGCGGTGTGGTTCGCTAAGTACCTAGATACCTATTTGTTTACCTATCCACCTAGCTACATTTTTATGAAATAAATATCCTTAATTATAGGCAAAATAGCCGATTGGTTAAGCACGCGTCTTGCGGGCTACCAGGTCTCGGGTTCAAACCCCGCCTCGAACCTCTGGATTTTTCTAAATCTATGTGTGAATCATAATTTCTATATGATTATCACTTGCTTACGGTGAAGGAAAACATCGTGATGAAACCTACATGTCTTAGAAGATTTAACCAATTTTCGAAAGACATGTGAAATCCGCCAACCCGCACTGGGCCAGCGTGGTGCATTACGGCCTGAATCCCCCTCGTGTTGAGGGGAGGCCCGTGCCCAGGAGTGGGACGTCAAAAAGGGCTAAAATTATTTTATTTATATAGGTAAAATAGCTTACAACAAAGTTGACCCACGCTAAAACTCCGTTGTTACCTCAACAGAAATATTCAAAACCACACAGATATCATTCAGCTTTGTAATTTTTATCGCGTTGCTGCGTTATATCGTGGAACTTCACAATGAGTTGCAGTTTCCTACATAATGGTGATGTAATTTGGGGAAGGAGGCCCAACATCCGGCCTTCTTTTAATTCAATATAACTACATGTAAATAAAAAAGTATTTATCGTAAATGGACTATAATGGACACTCGGCGTACCGTGAATAGAATGCTGATGCGGCTGTATGGTGATCACAATGTAGAAGCTGCGTTTACGACGACAAATAGAAAGTGTCTGTCAGTCAACTTATCTGTTCATACTTAAAACTGGGACCTAGCTACTAATTACCATAAAAATCTCATATAGGTACATAAGTTGTATGTTACTTAGGTACAAACTTAGGTATAGGTACATAAAATCGAAAATTCCTTAACATCTCACAAAAGATCGGCGTAAGAGTAAGAGCAGCATAGAGTAAAAGAGCCTGAAGCCCAACCCCTCCCCTTCCCTGCCCTTCCCTCTATTCCACTCCCCTTTATGACAGCAACGTGAGAGCTAGCCAATCATCCTAGCGTGCGAGCAATGACTTAAGTACTTGACGGTATTGCAAGCTTCTATTCTATAGGCTACGGTGACGTATTAACATCGGGCGGAACGTTCGCTTGTTTGCCGACTTTGTCGTTAAAAAAAGACCTTATTACCGCACATTAGGTTCAAGCACAATGTACTTATACTAACATTGTCAGGCATGGGATCGTAAATTGTCATTACGATAAATAATGTAACTTCTAAGCTGTGTACAATTGATGTCAATGTTAGTAGCACGCTGTCTGCAGTCACGCCTTATATGGTAAGCATCTAGTCCAGCCAGAATGGACCTTGTTGGTAATATACATACCTAAAAGCTGTTACCCGCAGCTCCACACACCTAGGTACCACCACGGGCAAAGAGGGTTGGTCATGTTCACAAATCTTTCGAAAGACGAAAACGTGATAATCATTGAGGGAGTCCAGTATTTTTTGTCACCATTTAAATAGATATCGAAAATTTAAACGTCTGTATTTTTGCATTTTTTAAATTAAATCCTAAAAAGTGAATGACAGTTCTGACATTTTCTGATTCGGTCTTCGCATAGTGACACTGACAGAAGCGATGTGCGTGACAGATATCGTCAACACACACAGTCCAATGAAGCGTTTGAATGTTTATGCCTTTATGCCACCATTGCTTTATCATACTAATATTATAAAGAGGAAAACTTTGTTTGTTTGATTGTAATGAATAGGCTCCGAAACTACTGAACCGATTTGAAAAATTCTTTCACTATTGGGAAGCTACACTGTCCCCGGGTGACATAGGCTATAATATATATTTTTTTTAAATTGGGATCCTTACTAAAACTAATAATGTAACCGCAATGTACCCGTGCGAAGCCGAGGCGGGCCGCTAGTGTTTAATACTTTAGAATGTAGCAATTGTTTACCTTTTTAACAATCGCCACCCACTGAAAATGAATTAAGCGGACAATCGGCACATACCATAACCAGTCTACCGTGACGGTCACACGGCTTTTTGTGTAACCTTTGAGGAACAATAGATGGAATTGAGGCAATAGGTTACAGGTAGCTTGGTCAACCGTGGTCAGCTCCCTCGAATAAAATTGGATGTTGTCATGCAGAATGTATCAAACGACTCACATTTCTACAAACTGAAACCAATCTACAAACAGTTGCAATAGGGTTGGTTATTGACGTCAGAAGTAGGTAGGTATTTGTGAGGGGATCCTTTCTGCTTAACTATATCCAATTGTTGCAGGTCATTACTAGTAAAACAGCTCAATAGTCCTTCAAATAGTAACTAAGATATTGTGCTATGGCTACCATTCAGTGAAAAGGTTGAGGTAATTTTCTTAACCCTCACAGCCAAATACTGGAACGCAGGCGCTACCTTAATTTTACGGTTGAATTTATAACAGCAGGCTCGATCAGTGTAGTACTATCCTCTCACAAAAGATCAACGTAAAGTGTATAATAGGCGCGTTTCATACGATGAGTGAGAGAACCGGAAGCCAAATCTGCCTTTCGATAGTCAAAAAGTAACTAGTACCTAAGTCTACCGGTATCCAAGATACTTAAACATATTATAATAGATATAACTAGCTGTGCCCACGGACTTCGTGCGCGTAGTATTTAACGTAACAAAAATTTCGGGATTATCGGGATAAAAGTATCCTATATGTTAATCCCGGTTATAAACTATCCGTGTTCCAAATTTCATTCAAATCCGTTCAGTAGTTTTTGCGTGAAGGAGTAACAAACATACATAGTATGTATGTTTGTTACTCACATACATACATACATACATCCACACTCACAAACTTTCACATTTATAATATTAGTAGGATAGGTACCAGTAGTCAGAATGTCGAGGATATTGGATGGGTATGCATCTGGAATACTTCTCCTTAAGCCGCGCCGACTCAAAAGCGATGACTTTCTAAGTTGTTAGACTACTGCATTACGCTGCATAACTTATGTATTGTCCCAGTTTCTAAAGCCATTATTGGTTGTAGATTATTGGTACTATATACGTAGAGAAGGTACTTGTGCTTTCTTAATAATTCCGAATAGATGTAATTTCCTTGCCTTTCGGGATCCTTTAAAATAAAATAAAAACGCTTATAACACCTTGTAGGTCGTAGCTTATTGACTCGTATTAATAAATTATCACAAATCTGAGAGCGATCAAAGAGAATATAATCAATATGAGAGCGATCTTGCACATCTTAGTCTTACGTCAAACCTGTCAAAATAAGTCAAAAGCGTACCTACTCAAGACCGTTCTCAGACTTGAGATCGATTTATAAATACGGAACTTAGTCACGTGTGGTAATATACTAACCTACTACCTCTTGAAATTTAGCTTGATTAAAACTTGAAACTGAATAAATTAAGATCCTTGTTTTTTACATAAAAAAGGAACACAAAATAGTTTCCAGTCAACACAGTTCAGTCTCCTCTCATCGGCGCAGCTACTGCGGTATGGTTAAATGTTTTATTTCCTGACCCGTAATTCAAATGCCAACAAGAATTTCACTCTACAAGGACAAAATCAAGTATACCTACATAAATCCGTTGTAATCCTATTAAAGTGCGGAAAAAATCAAGTTTACGGGGCGCTACCCTAATCCCTTATTTACACACTACCCACGCAGCTTAGGCGGCTAGGACTATCGGACCAATAACTGTTCGAACTGATCACGCTCAGCAAGTGTAAATGTCAAATAAAACAATCGAAATTATTATCGTGTTAGCCATGCAACATGTTCGGGAATCTGAAGATAGACAGATAAAATATTCCAGATTTTTTTTTTTAAAAAAAGCTATTATGTAACTGGTGTTTAACTCAAACAAAGAATAATGTATAGCCATTATTATAATTTAAAAACAAATTAATTTGCTCATAAACCGCTATATGGCATCCTAAAATGTTTTGAGGTCAGACTGCCAGAATTGAATGCCTTGCCTTGAAATTTCAAATGCAGAAAACAGCATAGATAACCTCTTTACCTATTTACACTTGTGAGACTAAATAAAAATCCTAACAAAGAAAACTAAAAAGTTAACTCTTTCTACTATACAAACAGATGTAGAAACAAGACCTATAAATACTACGTACCTATAAGGTAAAAATAAAAACTTAGCTTCCTGTCTGACCATAATCGTGTTTATTAGCACCGCGAGCCACCCACACTATTGTCTCACGGTAGCCAAAGAGTACCGAATTCAATCATCTGCGTGCGTCATGCGACTAAACCACTTCCCATTATGTATTATATAACTGATCCACACAGCAGGACCCTCACGATTATGATTAGGTATAGGTACTGGGCTGTATTGGTACCTACCTACCACAGAGTTGTAATATATAAAGTCTGTGCTACCTACTAACTTACTCCCTAGAGTTACCTAGAGTACCTATACTGGGTGCAAATATATTTATCGTGTCGAACTATCGGATTAAAATTATAATCACTACATAGTATAAAACAAAGTCGCTTCCCGCTGTCTGTATGTCCTTAAAACTACGCAACGGATTTTGATGTGTTTTTTTAAATAGATAGAGTGATTCAAGAGGAAGGTTTATATGTATAATACATTCATAATATAGTAGAGAAACAATGATAATTTATTGCACCCGTGCGAAGCCGGGGCGGGTCGCTAGTGTTATATGAAGGAAAGTAGACCTGTTGACAGAAAAAAATAAAATCGGATTAGTCTTTGTAGTACCTAGTCGTCTCACCAAGATTCTTATATTTATTGGCTTCCAGATTACATCTCGGTTTTCCTGTTTGGATGTTCGGAATATGTTGACAAAGTTTATCGACTCGAAAGTCGATATCGAGCTTGCTTTTTCAATCATGCTTATGAAGAAAGTTTGTATTATTTTCTGTCTTGCCTTTTGTATAGCTACAACTTTATGAGAGCAGGCTTTTATTTTCGTTCTGACATAAAATGCACCTCATGGATTGCAATGACGACTACTAAATATCGACTATTTAGGCATTTACTTAGTGGGAATACGCTAAATGTTCTAGAACCTTCCAAAATATGTTCCATACCAACCATTTGTAGGTAAATATACCTAGATCATTTGTATCCCAGCAGTGGAAATCGGGGAAACTCTTAATGGAAATGAGCCTTTCACGAGGGAGTGCAACCAAGGAAGGCTTATTATTTAGCCGGCTATTGGGAGCACAGGGATGCGGCCACGTCCACTCCCGCTTGCTCGGTAAACACGAAGCAGCTGCTCCATTTCAGGATGGCCTCGTAAAAACTGAATTGGAAACTGAATAAAACATGTATTTTGTTTTTAAGTCAGAATTCACATTTTTACAACTACATTGACAGAATGCAGCATTAAAATGTAAAAGAGATGTCCCAAATCATACACATTTCCCGTTTATAAACTTCTTTAATTACATTATCTATACAAACATCAGCCAATTGAATTACAACTACACAATAATTTACAGTCTTTCCAATTAATACTTAATAAAACATTATTTTCTTTCAAATTAAAATAGTAATAAATAGGAAGAAGCAAACCCTTTCAAATGCGAAAATTTGGTATCGTTATTGTACAAAAGTTACACGTTATGTTATTAGAAATACTCGTAGATTATAAAGTTCTATAAATATTTACAACATAGGACGATTTTCGTCTTAACAAAACAATTTTAGCGTTCGCCTAAGGCTTAGACTAAGGCTTACAGATCAATTATTAAGAGATCGTTTAGGTTAAAACTGAGGTGATTCATACCAGGTACGTTTGAACAGTATGTTGAAAAACCACGGATTGCGGTTGATTGTGCCGACCTTGGAAATCATTGGAGGAGTAATCCGAATCTATCGTGGAATATATGTGTTCAGAGAGGGGACGATCGCACGGCGACCGCTCCGCCGAGTTGGCTGACTTGCCACAGAGCGTCTGACACGTACTATTCAGCACGGACGCGTCCATTGTGTAAGTATTTGAATTCCTTCCGTAATTAAGTCTTTTCAACTTCTGTCCGTGCCGCTTCGAGGACGGCATCGCATAACGTAACCTCTCCCAGAAACGTTTCTCTTTCCACGCTATCTCTAAACCCGTTTTGAAATATGACTTCAACTCCGGATCTCGCGGGATGAGCCCCACAGTGACTATTATTAATTTATTTGGATGCTTCCGTAGAGCTTTCTGTAAAGCCTGTCGGAACTCTATCTGCGACCACTCGGTTAAGATAAAGTTCTTAGTTAACACTACAATGATACGCCTCGACGCCTCGGTGGCCTCGACCACCAAGTCGGGAAACTGCGCATACGTCGCCTCGAATTGGGGCACGTCTCTATAGTGTAGACAGAGGTGGTACGACGGATAACCGGTCTCCAGCTCTCGCGCCAACGACTCTACAACGAATTCCTCGTCCTTAGGACTATAACAAATGTATGCGTCATAAAGCTTATCGGCATCCTTAAAGGCACCCGCTAAAGGAGAGAGCTTAATACCACAGTTCGAATAGAGCCACATTCTACAAGCGTATCTGAATGTGAATACTAAAGCTAATATTAATAAAATAAGCATGAACCCAGTCAAAACCGAGGCCAGTAAAGGCAAGTTGTTGGATACGAAGAATGCGCTTATCATGGAAGAATCGCTTATTTCGCTGCAAACTGTCACATTTAAATTCAATGGCTTCTTCGGCGGGTTCACGCTCTCGTTCAAACACCACAGACTATGAACATCGATGATTTTATCTACATTTTGCGATACGTAGGTTAAGAAACCCTGCAAATATTTACAATCACAAGACCAATGGTTGCCGCCGATGAATAACGTTTGCAACTTTTTGTTATTGTCTAAGTGCCACAGGCCGTAATTCACGAGTCTGTTTCCATCCAAACGCAAAACTTCTAGAGCTCCCAAAAGAGAAAAAGTTTCATTCGATATATACTCAATTAGATTACTTTGAAGATACAGCTCTTTCAACTTTCTTAGCTTCGAAAATTCGAGGCCCCGCAATTGCTTCAGTTTGTTGTTGTCTAAGTGCAGTATTCTTAGATCTCCGAGTCGACTAAACGTATCGTTATTTATATTTATAATGTTGCTGGCGTTCAAATACATAACGACAGCTTTTTGGATTGAATCGAAAACAGTATCGTTGAGCTCACTATACACATTACCATCCAAATATATATGAGTCGCATCTGTGGGGAGATTGTGAGGCACTGAGTTTAATTGTTTAACAGAACAATCGACTACGCTCGTGGTTTTCGCGGAGTCGTGGTAGCATGAACAGTTAATTGGGCACAATGTCTTGCAGTTACAGTTATTGAAATCGCAACAATGGCATCCGTCCAGACAGTAGCTGTCGTACTGGCACAAAAAGTCTTTGATGCGGAGGGAATTGACCGGGAGGTATTTCACGCCGCGCACGTAGGATTCCTTGCAGATTACATTCTCCAAGTCCATGACGCGCGGGTATTGCCGGGACGTAATGGAATTGATGAGCAGAAGCCATTTCATTGTGCAATCACAACGGAAGGGATTGCCACTAATGTAAAACTCGGGCAGTGCGCGATCGTCGCTCACTCTCGAAACTCTCAAACTATTTATGTCTAACCTCTCGATCTCATTGGCATACATATCGACACGGGTTAAATTTCTCTTCTCCAGAAACGTGTCCGTCTCTATACTCGAAATAAAATTATTATTTATGAACAAAAGTTCGACGCTGTTCGGTATAGACATGGGCGTTAAAGACACTAAACGATTATGACTCGCGTCCAATGTTTTCACGTGCAACTCCTTTTGAATTTTATAGTAATTACCAAGAATCTCTATGAAATTAGCGTGTATATCTAACCATTTCAAATTTCCCGGAATGAATGCGTAATCGAACCATACTAAATGGTTTTCGGATAGATTCAACCATAACAATTTAGTTAGAGCGACGAATACTCCGTTAATATCAGAGATGAAGTTGCCGTCCAATCGCACGGCTTCCAATTGAGTGTTCTTTTGAAAGGTTTCAGTCTCAATCGACTGTACTTTGTTTTTCGCTAGATTGAGTACTTGCAGGCTAGGTAAGCCCCAGAACATTCCCGCGGTAAGGTTTCCTATTTGATTGTCGATTAAACGTAACCCGGTCAACTGAGATAGGTTTTGGAAAGAGTTGTTAGTTATCTCGGTTAGTAAATTTTCACCCAAGTCCAACGATTTCAAGTACGACAACTGCACAATAGCTTCCGGAATTTTAGTTAACTTATTGGAACTTAAATCTAATTCTTTCAGATCGGAACAATTTCTGAATGCGTTCTCACTTACATAAGTCAATAAATTATTGTTTAGATTCAATTTGTTTAAAATAAACAAACCATTAAATACGTGATCTTCGACAACTTGCAACTTATTTTGACCTAAATTCAGCGTGTGGAGATTGAAAAGTGGTGAAAACGCATTATCATCGATGAACCCGATAGAGTTGTTGTATAAGTTCAAAATTTGTAAAAAGAGCAAGTCTTTGAACATGCCGCGGGTGACGCGTGCGACCGCGTTGTGGGACAGGTCGAGCACGATTAATCTTATTAGACCACCGAACGTTTCATCTTCTATGTGATCGCTCCTCAATTTATTCGCCGAAAGATCTAAAACGAGCAATTGTTCCAACCGATTAAATATTCTCTTGGGCAAAGTTTCCAGCTCATTATTTTGAATATAAATTTCTTGAATCTCTCTGGTATTGTAAAATAAACCTTCTGGTAAATAATTTATAGCATTATCAGAAAGGTTCACAACCTTTAAGGACAGTAAATCACTGAAAACCTCGCCCGGCAGTTCGCTTATTTTATTATTCTGGAGAAATAACTGTGTCAGCCGCCGCAAGTGTAAAATTTCAGAGTCGGCTGGCAACGACATAACATCATTATGACTTAAGTCTATATACTGCAATGTGGACCCGCACTTGTGCCCGAAACCCAGTTCATCAACGAACTTGATTTTGTTGTGCGTCAAATTAAGTGAAATTATATTCTCCAAAGCACAAAACAGATCCGATGGTATCTTTCTTATGTTGTTATGGGCTAAGTCCAACTTGTGTAATTCCCTGAGTCCGTTGAAGGCACCCAGGGACAGCTCCAGCTCTTTGTTGTTGCTCCACTCGTTGTTCATGGTGTGAATCTTCAAAGTTTTTAGTCCTCGTAAGCCTTCGAACGCATTGCCTGGGAGCCGGAGTATTTTGCAGCCGCTTATCGATATCTCCGCCAAACCTTGCATTCTCCCGAAGTGATGATCTCGCAGTGAGCTCTCGAGCAGCTGCGTGCCGCACCGTATCGCGAGCCGGTCCGCGCCGTCCGAGTGCATCGAACCGGCGACATCCCTGTCCGACGACAGTGTCCGTACATTGCACTCCACAGAACCATTCGCACCGGACACACGGAAACATGCATCAACATCGTCGGGGGCTTCCGTAAGAGCCGCGCCCATCACAATACAAAAGAAAATCGCGTTAATTATCATTTTAAACCGCACTGTGTCCATATCATTTTCGTTACTTGTCAACATAGAGTTTTTATGAATGAAAGTCGAGTTCGTAAGTCGCGCACGGTCATGTTCAGCTGTTGTGTACGCGTGCGGTGCTCGGAAACATTCCGATATCGACGATTGTGATCGTTATAGTAAACAGTGGAGAGTGTGTGCGACGCGACATGGCAGCGCAACACGCGATCCCCCCGCGGAGGCGAGCCCGCGACTGCCGTACAATGAAATGCCATGAATGCGCGCCGCTTGGAGGGAACGGGCCGGGCCGCACCACCAGAGCGTTTCTATTACCGCATAATAAGTAACTCTCGTAGTTTTAGTCGTAGTGCTAAATGGAAACCGTTACGGGACTGTGTTTCCATTTTATGTAATCCGGAAATCACCCTTTAATCCCTCGCGCGTTCTCGTACAAGGTACGTTAGCATAGGTTTAGCACCTATTAAAAAAAACCAAAACTTATAGAACACAGCAACTGATTTTTATCAATAACAAAAGTTCGAAAATCCTTCTCGGATTGCGCCATTACAAATTTATTACGGTGGTACTGCTGTAACTACAAGTTAAGACAGCATTTCAAATATTAGAAACAAAAATTCGTAACCATTCCATCTCTAACAAAAACTGGCAGTTTTACTGATAATATACATTCGAATTTGGTTTTCGCAAACTATGTAATTCGCAAACTATTTATCTCCCCTGACCTACAACTACGATGAGACCAACCCTCACTAGGGCGACTAAAGGGCGCTACAAGCATTTGAATAAAATTGCATCGTTTGATCCCTTTGATAAATTTATCAGTTTGTACCAGATTTAAAATGTTCGCCAAGCATAGTAGAGAAACACCGTATAAAATCTGATAGTCATATGGGTATTCCTAAACAACGTTACCTATGTAGAAAAGGTACATTACAAGGTAATTGTCTAACAAACTAGTGTTCAGCTTTTTTTATTTTCTCAAAGTTTGTATCAAAGTAAGTGATTTTTGGCCGTTCCCATCGAGTACACAGCTAGTGTTTTATAATTTTGTCTGTTGAAAACCATAAACCCTTATGACCCTTGTGGGAGAGCCGTGCCGAACTTCTATCAACCAACCAGTTAAACCAACACTATAGGTTGCTGATTAAATGAAACCACATTCGTTTATTACATTTTTTATTATTTTAACACTAAGGCTTAATTTATTAATATTTACAAACTGCATAAAATAAAACATTGGGATAAGTCGCGTCAAATAGCCGTAACACTTTATCCTAAATCCAGTACGTACCTACTGTAAATAGTCAACAGTTTATGTATGCAATGCAAAAAGAAAACAATTTAGTCCATAATATATTTTCGCAAACAAATTCATTATAAATAAAGTACCTATGTGTATATAATGCCAGTAATAACTTTCGAGAATTCATACAAGTACATAATAGGTAGTGCAATTTAGTATTAGTTCATAAGGATAACTCGGGTAGAATATTACCAGAAACTACTTCATTATCTTAAAATAATCCTTAAAAGTCAATTCATAAAGTGTATAGAATCAAACAAAAAACCTTTAATGTCAAACAAATGCATACATAATTACAAATCTGTAAATTCAATGAAAAAATCGATAATAATGTTAAGTCAAAGACAAAGATCATATTTTTTACGGTCAACGACCATATTATGTTAGTTAAATTCGATGTCTTTATGCGAATGTGCCTCAACACGAAAACTTATATTTATCTAGTATAGCCATGTTTATCATACTACATTGGTATCACAAATGATTTCTTAAAATTAAACAATTGTTTTAACGCTACAAACGAGCCGCCACGACAGGCGGCGACGGCAATAACTATAAGTGAACTAATGAATTAACTGTGCACTGTTTTCATGTTCCGGATATTCAGTCTTACGTAGGCTCCGGTATTAATAATTATAGTTAAGTCATTGTTTAGTGTAACCTGCCTAGTACTTGGGAGTACAGTTTATATAACATACTCTTATTATTCATAACTTTGGCAATCACAATACAAGTGTTAATAATATCTCATCCATTTTTTTTCAATATTATGGTAAACTCCTATCTACGATTAAAGATGCTACATGATACGATAACTCCTAAATTTATAGGAATTTTAATCCATTTACAATAAGCTTTACAAAGTTGTTTCGGCACAACACTGTTTTGTAACATCATTGTAAATCGATTATAAGTTTCTGTAAATTTGGGGCTGATTTTATAAGATTTCTAATTATTAAATCTTACTGAATTCCAGTGTTTTTTTAAATACATGTTCAATGAAATTGGTGTTATTTATTTTGTTCCTCTATTAATTACAGAATTTATGGCATCCAAGCAAGCCTTAGTAATATCGCAAATTAACTATAAATAATTTACTTACAGTCTAATTATTGCAGTATACTGTAAGTGCTACGAAGGCCACATTTCTAGCTACATTGTATATTATTGCTTCAAAAATATAGATAAATCTGTTACATAATCGCATCGCAACACATTCTCGATACAATACGCAGCATTGAGATTTTGTAAACGTATGACTAGAAGACAGTAAGCGCGAGACTACAATGATATTATAAATACATCGAGGGACAGAAATATTAATCCAATAATCATACTCCAAATGCCCTAAACCAGCGTTTTTAGTAACTTGATAAATAAAACAACCTTGATAATCGTCATCCTTGCAAGAAAACTTACCTGATGATGTCGACATGAACTTTACATCTACAGGCCATTCCATATCAATTCAATACCGATCAATGTGAATAAAGTACATATTTCATTGTTTTGTATTGATCAGTCGATTCGAAACAAGTTGACTTGCGGCAAACAGCTTCTAGGTCGTAAAGTTAATATCAGTCCATATTCTGCTAGTCACTTACAACTCGATAGTAACAAGAAAACTCACTAATCTACTTTCAACTTAGTGTCACTTTCACTTGTGCTAAAGCCACAGTGTCCGAATTCGGCGAACATTCGTGGTATCGCGACGATATATGGCCACAGTTCTTACACAGTACAAAGAATCGTGCCTAAACAAATGCCGAAAACATCCTGTCGGTTATGCTATAAACGCATATTATAGCGATACAGTTCGCTAACGTTGCGTATCCGCTGCTTCAGTCTACGACTTCTTGAATTGATACTTAAAAATGTCTATAGACACTTCCCCGTACACTTGAACTGTGTCGCGACAATTTACTACGAATATTCGTCGTATAACGTAGCCGTACCATTAGCACCAGCGTCGTTTCTTGGCCGCCCAGACGGTGCAAGCGCCGTCAACCGGCGTCTATTTGTCGACAGCCTGTATGTGGTCGGGGCGGTCACCTCGCGCGTACCTCCCCCACATCCTATTGTATAACATTTCTAATCCCGTCGCGTACGCCTTGCAGTCGAACAGCGGGCTTTCAGATCGTGCCGTCCACACTTTCGCGCGGATAGCTTTCAGGCTGTAATCATAGAAAAATGTTCAAGGACCGAGTACCACTTGCGGAGGTAGAACCTAATTGTAGCCAATGAACTACTGGGATCCGCACTCTCACAAAAGATCGGCGTAAAGTAGCTTTAAATATGAGTTTCGTATGAGAGTCGGAACACCCCACAAAAATGTCACAATAAAATTGTATGTGAAACGGAAGAAAATAAAAAGAAATAGTCTCAAATGTAGATACGTGTAACTGATACTTACTATTCTCTATCAGTTCCTAGTCTTACAGCTATATCTTGATACTCCTGTCTGGTTCTGGCGATTAATTCTGGACATCCGAGCGTGTTGAGCTGAGACGCTGCCACTCTGTAGAAATAATATATAAGACATTTAATTAGCATTGCTGGAACAAATAAATTATTAAAAAGGAGTCTTGGAGTGGAATATAATAATGATACAAACATAAATTTGGTCACCTTTGCTGAGATATGTGGCCCGAAACAGCACCAAACTGTATTTTGTAGAGTATTCAGCCTTTGCTCAGGAGGGGGACACACAAACAGGTTGGTCAAATAAAAAAATCATAGACTGCTAAAAACTTATCCCTTCCTTTTGGCTTTACCCATGTTGGGTAAAAATATAGAGGAGGATATGACGTTTCTACTCGACATTTACACTACACTGCGCTGGCTAGTGAAATAACCAAGGTAGGTGTGTGAGTAGCAGCGGGTGTGTAGTGTGTAGTGACCTGGAGGCGAGCGTCTCCCCGGGCAGCGTGACGACGGGCGTGCCGGTCCAGAGGATGTCCATGCTGGTGGTGTGTCCGTTGCACAGCGGCGTGTCCAGGCACACGTCCGCGAGCTGCCCGCGCCGCACGTGCTCTTCCTTGGCCGCCACGTTCGAGAAGATGATGCGCCCGCCCGGGAGCCCTGAACACAACACGCATTCACGTGTTACAATACATGAACAATACTTGTGTGTATTATAAGTAACTTGGGTTATTAAGGAACATATTGATAAATCGATATCAAGACTGAGTGCGGTCTTGGGTACGCCTTTGACAAGTGGTTTTGTACTGGTATGACCGAGGTAAGACATTACCAAAATCGCTCTCAAACTTGAGATCGATTTATTATTACCGACCTAATAGTCGGCAACACAAACTACAGCTTCCATCCTTCTTCTAATTCTTTTGTAAAAAAAGGATGGTAGCTGTCGTTTCCGACACGGAAACTTCCCGTCGACGGTTAATAGCCACGGGGGATAAGAGCTAATTTAACCGAAGATTGGGACGTTTGTCATTTTGACAGGAATGTTCGTTGCTTTGGGATAATACAGTTGGTATGTTAAATCTATATTAATATTTTTTTTAATGTCAAATTATACTAGGTGAAACAGAAAGGTTATACTTTTTTTTTTTCAACTTTGTAAATCGTTGTAAATCTAAAACTGTATCCCTGTAACACCTTTTGATTTTCAAGTTTCCTCCAAAGCTGATAGTTTTAGAATTACAAAGTTTGAAAAAAAAGTATACCCTTTCTGTTTCAACCCATAAAAGACAAAGAATAGTATCGAATCACTCACCAAGTTGCTGAGCGGTCGCCTGTATATTAGACTCTCCAACCGCGGGGAACCTCAAGAGCCAGATCACACTGTTGGGCACGTGTTTCAATATGTACACCCACATGTGCAGCGTCAGCGGGTCGATCTTATACAACTGGTTGAAGTTGCAATACACCACGGCCTCGTCGGGCAGCCCGTACTGCTGTCGCGTCGTGATCACTATGGACTGCGGCACTTCCTCTCCGGTCGCCGCTTTGTTGTTAGTCTGTGTCGTCGCTAAACCGTTCTGTAGAATCACTCCATTCACTGATGTCTGTAAAATAATGTATTTATTAGTAATCATTATACGTAACAGTGGTTAAAATACCAAACCATTTGTCATTAATATTTTGTCTTTATGCCAAAAATCTGTGGGCCAAAAGTAGGCCAATCAGATCAACGACTTGCAGTTAAGACTACTAAAACGGTCTCTAAATACCGACGGTTTGTAATAACATCACGTGTTATTACGAGTACCGCTTGGCGCAGTGGTTCGAGCGTAGGCCGCTCGGCTCACTGCACATGGTGGTTGCGGGTTCAATTCCCGCCGAGGAAAATTTCGGAAATCGTCTTTTATAATTTGGCCAGATCTGGGTGTCACTGGGATCGTCCACAGTACATTGTACGGTACTCATAGTACAAGCGTTGCTTAGTTTGGGACCATACAGTTGGTGTGTCAGTCTGGCGATAATTATTTTATTTATTTATTTATAAGATTAGCCGGCTGGCGCTCTGTGTGTGTATTAATTACCTGTAATTGTCCGGATGCGATCATGGTCTCAATAGGCGTGGTAGTCGGCAATTCCGCAACCTTCAAAGATATCTCGACAGGCCTAGCGGCCCTCACGACTTCCTTGATTTCTTTAATGTCTGTATTCTCAACGAGGGGCGATAAATCCGTTGCGTTAATCACCGCCACGTTGTCAGCGAGGATGCCCAAGTTATTGTGAGATTTAATTTTATCGCTCAGAATGAGGCGCTCCTGCAAATGCGGGAACATTTGCTTGTGATCGCCGACAAAGTATGTGTGCGGCATGTAGGCCAGTTTCTCGCTGTACTGGCTGGCCAGCTCCACCGGTGACGTCACGCCGTCGGTCACCAAGTAGTCCATGTAGCTGGCCCCGCTGGTCCCCGGGTACCCGAGCCACATCACCTGCACCGGGGCGGGTCTCAACGCGAATATTTCATTCCTCGCGCCTTTTGTATAACCGTTCATGTTCACGAGAATGTGAATGCCGTCGTTGTAGATTTTATCGGCGGCCTTACCGTTGCACGGAACCTGAGACAGATCGATAAAGTGTTCCGCCTCGCGAGCGATCTTGGAGCGGAATGTCGTCCCGTCATCCGGGCTCAGAGCGTAGCAGAATATTTCTACTTTGCCGCGGTCATGTAGGCCGGGCACCGACTGCATCAAATGAGAGGTCGGGTGGTTCCCGAAGTCACTGCTCACGTAACCGATGCGGAGGCGGCCCGATAAGTCTCGCGGGAATTTGTACACTGGCTTGTGAAGTACCTGCACTTTCTCAAGACATAGGTTAGCGTGGCGAGCTGCGATCGCTTTTCTAAAGTCGTGCGTCAACGGGTACAGCATGGAATGGTGGGGATGGACGGACGGTAGTCTATTTTTCTCCAACTGCTCAGCTACAATACTGACCAGCTTCTTCATTCGCGCCTCATAGTCGGTCCAATCGCATACTATTTGCAGGCAGTGCGCCAGATTGCAGTACGCGTCGGGGAAGTCCGGTTTCAGTTTCAACGCCGTCCTGTACGATTGGATGGCCTCGGGAATATTACCGGAATCTTTGTGGATGCTAGCTAGGTTGCTGTGAGCGTCGGCGAACGCGGGATTGATTTGTATAGCTCTAGTATAACACTGAAGCGCGCCCGCAACGTCTTGCATCTCCTTCAGCGTATTACCCATATTACTGTACGCATCAGCGAAGGTTGGTTGGATTCGTATCGCCTCTTTATAATGCATGAGAGCTTCATTGAGCTTGCCTTGCTGTTGTAATACGGAAGCCAAATTGCTGTGCGCCGCAGCGAACTCTGGGAACACTTCCAAAGCTTTCAGGTATAGGCGCGTCGCCTCCTCAATGTATCCTTGTTCGCGTTTAATGTTCGCTAAATTGTTGAGGGAATCCGCGTGGGACGGGCATAAACGTAGTGCGGTGTTGTAGCATTCTTCGGCGTCGGGCACTTGGCCTTTTTCCTTCAGGGCATTTGCTAGATTGCAGTATGCATCCGGGAAGTTCGGCTGTAGCTCTATAGCGCGCCGGTAAGTGTCGACTGCCAAATCAATCAATCCTTGTTCGTAGTAGACGCATGCCAAATTTCCATGGACAACGGCGTTGTTCGGCGATAAATTCAACGCGCGGAGATACGCCGCCACAGCCCTGGCGGATATGAAAAATTGTTAATTGGCATTGTTCACATGATAATGTGATTTCACGATATTTATTCAAATGTTAACTGTGGTGTATGAAAATGCAAATTTACTCCATTACATCGTGTCATGTTACTATAAAATACAATATACCAAATATTTGCATACCTAACCTGACTAATAGTGTAGTTACTAGCTCACCTGTCGAATATTCTTGCTTCCTTTAGAACGTTTCCCAGATTAATGTAGGCGTCCAAGAAATTCGGATCCAACGCAACAGCCTTCTCAAAGTGATGGATTGCCAACCAGATTTCACTTTGTGCATTAAAAACGCATCCCAAGTTACTCCATGCCACCGCAAAGTCCGGCCTCGTCTCTATTGCTTTCAAGTAACATGCCTACACACACGGAGAAAACATAATGTTAAAAACCGAACACGGCTTGCATTTTAATATAATGAAGTTCTGAAATGTTTGTTACGCCAACTATAGATAATGACACCTGAGCGTCGCGCGACGACCCTGGGTGATCGGGTCCGGAAACGACACATCACCGAGCGTCGATCGCGAACAGAGCAATATACATTACGCAAAGAGCACCCTAGAGACACGACACTACGCCGATTGCCACACACATCAGTAGGAAATGCAAACGAAATACCAGTACCGTGATGCAGCTGTAGCACAGCCGACACAGTGGGCGCCCGGCAAGACTGCGCTTCCACTTCCTAACCGATGAGAAGGATGGTCACGACAATGATAGGTCAAAGAGAACGAGCTGTGTCCGATATTCCTGCACATTACATTTACATCTGGCAAACCGTTTCCACTTTACCTGCAGCAGGCATGGCGTCATCGCGGCGGGACTGGTGCGTACCAACCGTAACCCAGCTAGACACAGCGGCGGTCACACCTACACTTGTCTTACCAGACAATACCTTGTGAAAATATAATAGAATATTAGTTGATTTTGAGTCAATTCGTTTCACCGGATCGTCGTCTTATACGATTCACATTGCAAATCAAAATGTTTATGGTATCGAGAGGATCACTGTCGGCTCGCGCTGCCATCGAGCCGAATATTGCGACAGGCATGATGTGATGACCAAATCATATAATACAAATAAATAAACTCACTACGTCGTATCGCTAAGTGAAATAAACACTACAGAGTCCCTTGATCCTCCATTGCAATCGTAAGAAACCACTACAAGCACAAGAATAAATAATTATAAACAAAACTAGGCAACTTTGAAGAAAACAGGACGTAATGTCGTGGATAATAAAGTTCTAATATCATGACGAGATTAGTATACTCTCTCTTTATGGTTCAATCCACCACGCAACATTTATCCAAAAATACGTGAAACATTTTAGAAATTAACTCATTAAAACACTGTCTTTCACCACAAATATTAATGAAAAGAATGTTGTGTAGGGAATTGCTTTTAACTTTACGCATAATGTTGTCACAAAATATCGAGCTAATTTTATTCTCTTCGGAAATTATCCAACATAAATTCCGTACATGCTTCAAGAACAAAATTTAGAGTTGTATATCATTCAATTATGTTTACTTAATATTCCAGAGCTGACAGATATGTGTGGGTTGTATGAAATTATTACGACCTTCAATATAAGAATGTGTTCAATTAATATTTATTAAGAGATCTACATTTTTTGTAATCAAATCAAAACATTAAAATGATTTAGGTATGTTAAAAATAAATCGTCAGCTCATAATTTATAAACAATCAATGTAATATTTTGTGACTGTACTGTGTTATGGAACAAGATTGGAAACAAAGGTTAAATGACAAAACGTATCGGTTGCCCATCTTGTTCACACTGTTATGATAATAGTTTCAACAAGTTATATCATACATTATTTGCTTCGGCATCGTTTAGGGATAGCGAGTTGAAACTATTACATGTGGTCGACGCAGAGTGCCATAATTGTGAGATACCTACGCAGAGCAGAATACGCATACCGAGCAGAGAGTACGCTAATTTGGTACGGCACAAAGGAAACGCACAAAGAATCCTGTTAACTTCTGAGCAAACCAGAAAACTGGAGCGGCAGTTCTATTTACCTTTGCCTCGTCCAGCCGTCCGAGGGCCTTGAGCAAATTGCCCAGGTCGCTTCTTACACAGTAAAGTTCCTGAAACAATTAAACCAGTTTCAGACGCGACTCCTGAAGGACGGGATATAGGGACCGGTTATGCCTTATATAGAAGACTAATTTGTGCCCGCGACTTCGTCCACGTAGACTTAAGTAAAGTATTATATGTGGTTATCCAGGGTATAAACTATCTGTGTTCCAAATTTCATCCGAATCCGTTTAGTAATTTTTGCGTGAAAGATTAACAAACGTACATCGCCACTCACAAACTTTCGCATTTATAATATTAGTAGGAAGTAGGATAGTAGGATAGTAGGATGACATAGGCTAGTCTACTTCATTCTTCAAAAAGCTATATCTAGTTGTCCGATGTCACCATCCTAATTCCTACTAATCCTACTAATATTATAAATGTGAAAGTTTGTGAGTGTGGATGTATGTATGTATGTATGTATGTTTGTTACTCCTTCACGCAAAAACTACTGAACGGATTTGGATGAAATTTGGAACACATATAGTTTATAACCGGGATTAACATATAGGATACTTTTTATCCCGATAATCCCGAATTTTTTGTTACGTTAAATACTACGCGAACGAAGTCCGTGGGCACAGCTAGTATTATAAATGCGAAAGTTTGCGAGTGTGGATGTATGTTTGTTACTCTTTCACGCAAAAACTACTGAACGAATTTGGAGGAAATTTGGAACACAGATAGTTTATAACCGGGATTAACACATAGGATACTTTTTATCCCGATAATCCCGAAATTTTGTTAAGTTAAATACTACGGTACTATATTCGCATTCAGCATACAAATCATTTCACGCTTCAAATAAAAACGCGGAAATATATATTCGTATGGCAAGAAAAACACATCATGGAATATTACTTGATACGTTGACATAAAACATAACAATGGGTAATCGCAAAGAACGAGGACAAACTCTGCAATTCATGTTAATTAACTTCGAAGGCCATAAAAGTTTTAGCTGTATCATTCGCTATACAAACACACGACGTTTATTTTAGGCTGCAAGCTGTAAAGATTGAAATCTGTTCAGTAGCCGTTCTGTTTAACTAAGATTTTAATGATCGATATGTCGCGTTTATATAATAATAAGGAAGAGTTGACGTTCATTGTTGTACTAATTCAAGTCTAGCAATGTTTACAGCGGGTAAATAAAGTCTTATTTCGCCTCTATGATCGGCTAAATGCTTGACATATCACATTACGTTTTTGACCTAGTAATATTTCAAGCTTAGCGATTTACGATACTTACCATCGGGAACATATGATATTTAACAGGTCCGTAACTACAGCGAAGACTAATGGTAAAATAAACATTGCACAAATTATACATTAAATCGATGTATCGCTGCTGGCTCATAGCTCACTACAACCAAACATTTTTACATTTAACCCCTTAGATGTTTGGGACAAATACGTGACGAAAATTTTATGGAAATCAAGGCCCCAAATCTGTTCATTCAAAAGCGCGTAATAGAATTGAGGAAGGCTGGTTGTTGATACTTTGGGGAGTGTAGGTAATTTACTAATCTCAAAACCGTTAAAAAGAAACAAAACCAATATTTGTGCACTCCACCGATTTTTGGCCCGAAGATATAATATACGTGACCAATGGTATCTCTAAGAAATTTAATGTATATTTTGTATTATTATGCTGATTACTAAATTAAAACTGGGGCTACCTGAAAACGTTGAGAGAAGACACTAGAAATGTTGAAACTCACAGGATTATATTGCAGAGCGGTGACGTACGCTTGCACGGCTTGCTCCATGTCGCCGGCGGCTACGAGGGCCGCCGCCAGGTTGATGTATCCGTCGATGAAGTCCGGCTTCAGCCGAACGGCATGGCGATAGTTCTCCAGCGCCTCCTGCAGCTGCCCGCGCTCCTTGTACACATTCCCCAAGTTGCTGTTGGCAATAATAACCTGCAGTGTCTTTGTTGTATAGATTACTAGCATTTACCCGGGGCTACACCCGCGCGGAACTTCGATTGCGCGGAAGAACAGAATGAGTATACAATTTATTTTGAAACTTAACCTAGTAAACTATAAAATATCCTCTTCAGGGGAAAGTTGAAGAAACAAAGGTGTTATTCACTGTTGAAATCTTCGAACAGCTATAGGTATCCTTATAGCACCTTTTGTACGTAGACTTTAAAGTTACAAAAACATAGTACAACCCTTTTGTTTCACCTTGTAGACTGTCCCACAGGTACCCTGTAGCTTTCTATCATTGAAATAATTTTCAGAATGTGATCAGGAGTTCTAAAGATCGCCTCCTACATAAATACTAGCATACTTACAAACAAACAACTATACCTACCTCTTCATAATATTAGTATAGAAGTATAGATAAGAGATAAGGCGTGATGATGAATGGGAAAGTATTAATAGGTTTCTCCTCTCGTAATTCAACCCTGAATTATTATATTACGTTAAAATAAGATCAGCTCATGTGTACTCTAAAACCACCTAGACTCCTCAATAACATTATGGCCTAAAACTTTAATGCAGCAAGAGACTATATGATTACAATTTCTGAACTAATGAGTATGGTATTAAAGCTCAACACTTATTACTCTAAATATCTTAACCATTCATAGATAAATCAAGTGGTTCAGGATTGCATGTTTTGTTCAACCATTGGGTGACAATAAACATACTCCAATCTTAGACAACTATAAATATGTGTAATAGACAGACATGTCTTAATGTATTGTTTACACAGCCATCAAATGTAGGTCAACAGTTGTATGGGTGACACAAATGTGGATGTTTAAGTTTATATTTGCACAAAATATTATCCTGATTGAGTTTTAAAATCATTATATCAGAATTAAAAGTATCTTCAATTGATTGCACTAACATTAATTTGTCCAAAACCTCTCAGCCAAAAGGCGTAATAATCAGATTATGCACATAATAGTAAGGTCTAGTCCATAAATTATCAAATTTTGGAAAGTGTGCTAGAATCGGTTCAATAGTTTTAGTATGATAAAAGCCTACAAATATGATTGCCCTAGTAGGGTGAATATGTAACATCATTCTTGCCTTTTTATATAATAGTTCTTTAGTGCATTAACATACATGTGAGCTATTTTTTAACGGACTGCCTGTGCCAAATATTCTGTCAGTGCCACATCAAATTATTTGTGGAGGATGTCTTAATAATACAAAAATATACATTGCACATACCTAACAGAACGTAAACATATAACTCAATGTCATTCTGATATCACAGGATATTTTGAAGCATGTTGTTCATACCTTAAAGATTGTTGTTGCTAATCAAATGATTGGCAAATAAAACATTTTTAACATATTTTTAAAAGCATTATTGAATAATAATTATATCTATCAATAAAAAGGTTATTCTTATCATTTGGTGTCTGTCATTAGATATATTTTTATCATAAACTTTAAAGGAAGTACAAAGTAATTATTAATTTATCTAAGTAAATTCCAGCTGGTATACCTAAAAATAAGATAATTAACTGCTTAACCCATTACCTATCAAATATGAACACAGATTTAATCAAGATAACTAAATGTATATTTTTGGAAAACAGAGAGTAAGACATAAGGAATCCTGATGGAGAGAACTTTAAGTTTTAAAAGATGTGCTGACTATCTACCCGTTCTAGGCCAATGTGGTACACTACGCACACCAGTGGGAAAATGTTGGCGAAACATATTGTTGTCTCTATATTATGAAAACAAAAAATAGAGACAACAACATGTTTCGCTAACATGTTTCGTCCAGTGCGAACTCACGGTTAATCATTATTACAACATTTGAGATAAATTAAAAAATATTTAAATAAATATTGCCAGACTGACACACCTGTATTGTCCCAAACTAAGCAACGTTTGTGCTATGGGTACTGTACAATGGACTTCGGGTGATACCATTGACACTCATACTTGGCAAAATACAAATAGGCCATTTCCGAAATTTGCCCTGCCAGGCATCGAACCTGCAACCACCTGGTGCAGTGAGTCGAGCCTATGCTTGAACCACTGCACACTGCAAATTGTGTGATATTTGCTTTGTTTTCCAAGATCTTACCTATAAGCTTCAGCCAACAATGGATTCTGTTTGATGGCCAGTGTAGAGAAGTGTGCAGATTTATCCAGCCTCCTGCACTGGAAGTGAATGGAAGACAGCAGGAGAAGGACACCAGTGTTGGTGCCGTCTTGCCTCCACAGCTGCATGCAGTGCAGCTCCGCACTCTCATAGTCACCGGCCTGGTACTCGCGGTGAGCAAGTTCTAGTAGACCTGGGGGGGGAAACTTTTGATCAACTGCAAATACCCCAATCTAAACCTATAACACTAATAGCCTAGTGGTTAGAGTGGCCACCCTATTAACTGAGAGTTTCCGGTTTCAATCCCCATCCTGGCCATTTAACTATTGATGTGAGCTCACTCCTAGCACAAGCATTAGCTTGGCTGGATAGGCTAGCGGCAATACTAATAATGTGATACATCAATAGTTAAAATTACCCATGTACAACAATTTAATGCAATACAATTTTAATGAATTACCCATGTACAACTAAAAGTGGTGAATGTGAAATTTGGTAAAGTACTGTTTATTATGTTATGATTTGTACTGAGGTAATTAGCGCTATTTTCACTTTAAAATTACATACTGGCATACGGTTTTGAAAGAAAAATACTAAGTAGGTACCTACTATATAAAAATAACACCTCTGGTGGTAGATACCAAACATTTATGAAAGTGTTATATTTATCTGAAAGCAAAATCTATAGCGTCAACAACTCAGCTGCCTCTAGTTCCGCGAAGTAGACAAAAGCTAACCCCTAACAATCCTTGTGAAGACAAACTGAAATGACATAGGAAAATTCCCAAGCCATGGAATATTTAAATGGCAGCAATTATTGAATGTCGTGATGAATACAAGCTCTATACATACCGACTGTGGAAATCTGTTGTATATCGGACATTTTGAGTATCACTGCATTTGCTGGGACACCGACTATTTGCTGGGCTTGGGGCTGCGTCGTGACAGATTGTGGTACGGCTACATTCGCTTGTGGTTGCATTTTTGTTATCATCTTTCAAACCTAAACAAACTTTCTCACAGTGCACAATAAAAACACTACTCCATTAAAACAAAAACTCGATATTCATTGCTTTATTTCCAATTTCCCATGAGGAAAATGCGCTGAAACACACAACACAACCCACACGACGCGACGGGTAACGGAAACAACATTTTTTTTATTACGTATTAGTCAGTCATTCTTGAATGGACAAATTTATGGATGCTAAATTGACTATAATGTTCATTACGCTATTATCGCCTTTAGTGGACTGGTACAATGCACATAACAGCTTGATTTATTCAGCGGATGTTACATATTCGTTTTGTCTATGGTTAATGAAAAGTCATTGAGGCATCCGTTAACGAAAGAGTTATTGTCAAGATTGACTTATGACGACCATAGACAATGATAACAAAAATTTGTTTTTTAATTAGACCATAGACTACAAGTTTTAGTATTTTAATCGGATATGATTATTTAAACCAAGAATTTTATATATAGCTTCCTGTTTTAAAACCCTCTGTGAAAAGTTGTATTTTTGGAAATGTACTCATCACACTTTTTTTGTATTATTCAACATACAGTGTCGTTATTACTTTCAGCCTATATGAAAATGCCGAATATTGAATTTTCAGTGATTGTTCCAATCAAGAAGATTATATATATTTATAATCTTCTTGGTGCTCTGTAATAAGATATTTGGCGAAGGGAAGAATAATTTTTAGAGTTCCCAAATTAAATTGTTATGCTTCCAATACAGAGAGGTGTTAACTAAAGGTCTATGTTCCAATATGAATATATTAATGGAATCGACCAAGAAGTAGGTAACCTACCTAATGTCTATTTCACATACGAAGTCCCCTAGACAGAGTGCCGAGTACTTAACTAGGCTATATTTTGGTTTTCCAAAATGGACGGTCACATTTTGTATTTTAATGTTATTAATTGTGATTGTTATCGCTATTCATTACTCGACATTGGCAGAATCATATTGGGCTTGACCCAATTGTAAGAGGCCATTAATATATATATAGAAATATAAAATAAATAAATAGTACTTAACTGTCAGAAATATAATTTTAACTGTGTACGGTGTACCTAATTCTTTTGCGAAACAGATTTTAGTCATAATTATTTGTAAAAAGCAAGTAGTGTAACTGCATCACGTAGACCACTAAAAGTCACAGACTTAATTTATTTTAATTATTAGCTTCTCTGACAGGTTTTCAAAAATATATACTGAAACTCGTCACATTCCTACCCACATAGGCATAAAATAACAGAAAATAAGTCTAATTAGGATTACTATTACCTACTGCGTACGTAAAATTATTACGACAGTCAAGAATTGAATAAATCATAAGTTGTAGCTATATAACCATCCCAGTATATGCAAAATTAATTGCGTGCTATTGCTGAATAAATTCATTGGAAAGATACAAATATGAACCGAAATTACAAGCTTTTTGTTTCTTTTAGCTAATGCATGTATGTATAACTTTAACTTATAACATACAGCGATGTACGGAACCCTAAAGTATGTGTAGTCCGATACGCACTTGGCGGCTGGTTTTAGGCATTCGCTGAAATTTATGTTTACTGTAGCCTAGCTATAGCGTAGCCACTACACCGTAGCGTATAGATGGTATTGTTTTCTCTTCGGATGGCTATACCTTACAGAGTAGGTTAAGTACCTTATTGTACCTTCTGGCAAAACTTAACAGAAAGAATAAGTTTATACGCGTGATACTCTGCAGCGGCGCCACCATGATAAAAAGTGACAAATCATAGTGGGAAAAAATGTACGATTAACGTATATAATGTACGTATATCGTATTTTAATGTACCTTTCCCAGGTACCGAGATAATTGACATTTTTAGTGGCGCCGCTGGGGAGTATGCTCTCCAGCGGCGCCACCTGGTTCTCATACTTATGATGATATTTGCTGCCAAATTTTATTGGAAATAAATGTACCTATGCAGTCTACTATGTACATGTCAAAAAACATCAATATTATACAGTAGTTTAATTTATTTTGATCATTTATATTACCCTAAAAACGCCCGAACAGCTTAGGTTCACATACCTAGCACCGACAAAGCTAATGGTATTAGCAACTATATTCTATTGGAAATAAATGTTTGGACGCTAAATAAGAAGTACATGTTAAAAGATAGAATTATTAGACGGTAGTTTATTTTTTTTCATTTATTTAAAGTTACCCTAAAAATGGCCGTTTACAGTTGATATTCACATGCCTGGTACTTACAAAGTATTATGGTTTAGCAACTATATTCTATTGAATATATATACGAATCCTGTATAATATTTATTTATGTACAAATTATCATTATAAGACGATTGTTTAATTTATTTCAATTAATTAATTTTACCTTAAAACTCCCGTATACGGGTGAGGTTCACATACCTAGCACCGACAAAGCTAATCGTATTAGTAACTATATTCTATTGGAAATCAATGTTTGAACGCTATATGAGAAGTACATGTTAAAACATATAATTATAAGACAGCAGTTTATTTTATTTTATCAAATTTAAAGCTACTTTGAAAACGCCCGTTTATAGGTGAGGTGCGCCGCGCCGCCGTTCGTCCTGTGACTCTGGCGAAGATTTTAAAAAAATATTATGAAATATATTATTTAAAATTAAAAGACAGCTTTTACATTATGACGATGTGAACACTCGCTAAAGTTGTAGATTGGTTCAATGTAAATAATCTTCTACTTAATGAGAATAAAACGAAATGTATAAAGTTCTCAACGCCAAATGTGAGACAAGTAGGAACCAATATACGACTAAATGGAGCAGAATTGGACCTTGTGGAGGAAACTGTCTTTCTAGGGATCTCTATAGATGCAAAATTGCAATGGGGTCCTCATATCAAAAAATTGTCGGGTAAACTTGGCAGTGCGGCATATGCTGTTAAAAAAATCAGGCACTTAACCGACGTTGAAACAGCTAGAATTGTTTATTTTAGTTATTTCCATAGCGTTATGTCATATGGCATACTGCTCTGGGGATGCTCTGCTGACTTAAACTCCATAGCTATTTACAATCTAGCTCCAAGAATCTCCCTCAGAGAAAAATTTAAAGAAATAAATATTCTAACTGTTGTGTCACAATTTATCTATGAAAATCTCATGTACGTTAAAAAAAATGCAAATAATTTTGAGAAAAGGAGCGACGCTCATTCTATTAATACAAGGAATAAGCACAAGCTATCCGTAGGTACATGTAACTCGTCTCCACAGAATAAGTCATTCTTTTATGGGACAATGTATACGTTTTTACAATAAGCTTCCCAATGAAATCCGAGATTTACCTATCAATAAGTTTAAAACCCTAATTAAAACTAAACTCAGTGCAAAGGGTTATTACAAAATCTCGGATTATTTGGATGATAAATCAGCTTGGGAGTAAGCAGCTCAAATCTCGACAGTCAATTATAATGTCAAAGCGTAGCGTGTATTGCCCTACTAGTCCGAATTATTTGTGTAATTCTTGTTAACATCAAAAGGCAACACACTGGAGCTATTATAATATTTATGTTAATATCTACTACCCTTTGTAATTATTGAATATAAGCAACTGGCGATTAAAAAAAGAATATGACATGTAAAAAGACAAGTCCGCTGAGTTTCTTGCCGGATCTTCTCAGTCGAGGTCGCGTACCGATCCGGTTGTAGATATAAGAAAAAAAATAATGTAAAATTGACAATTTGTAAGTGCCCCCGTAGGCCTAAACAAAATAAACGATTTGAATTGAATAATGATAATTTGTAACGTATATATAACATACAGGATTCGTATATATATATTCAATAGAATATAGTTGCTAAACCATAATACTTTGTTCGTACCAGGCATGTGAACCTCAGCTGTATACGACCATTTTTAGGGGAACATTAAATTAATGAAAAAAAATAAACTGCTGTCTTATAATTATATATTTTAACATGTACTTCTCATATAGCGTTCAAACATTGATTTCCAATAGAATATAGTTACTAATACGATTAGCTTTGTCGGTGCTAGGTATGTGAACCTAAGCTGTTCGGGCGTTTTTAGGGTAATATAAATGATCAAAATAAATTAAACTACTGTATAATATTGATGTTTTTTGACATGTACATAGTAGACTGCATAGGTACATTTATTTCCAATAAAATTTAGCAGCCAATATCATTCATAAGTATGAGAACCAGGTGGCGCCGCTGGAGAGCATACTCCCCAGCGGCGCCACTAAAAATCTCAATTATCTCGGTACCTGGGAAAGGTACATTAAAATACGATATACGTACATTATATACGTTAATCGTACATTTTTTCCCACTATGATTTGTCACTTTTTATCATGGTGGCGCCGCTGCAGAGTATCACGCGTTTATACCTATGTACCTATTAGGTACTTACCTATATATTATGAGCGATACAGAATACTTATATACTTACTTATCTACCTAGCTTACCAGCTCATAGAGTAAAGTAATTATAAGGTTCTTATCAAAAAAGAATACTTACTCACTTCTGTACCTAAGTAGAATAAATAAGTTATTTACTCAAGTAAATACTCAAGTATTAGATAATCCCAAACTGATGTGCTGGTGATTGCCCTAAGGCATATGTACAAGTTAATACCTATGCTATTTGTCTACATACGAACAATAAACTTTTTAATTTTTATGGAACTTTTTTTGTAATGAAGAACTTATTTAGGAACTACATACAGATACCTATTTATATCAATATAGCGTGATCTCAGACCTGCCTTCTAATGGATGGTCAAACTTGGTACCAGCCTGGACAACTGCACTGATGTGGTTCACTCTATAAGTAGCATGAAAACAATACTTAATAATGGTCGGCTGATTGAGACTATTTATAAACATTATGTTAAAAGCACCACTTGTTTTACTGAATTCATAAGTCTAAAGAACAAGATCACTGCTGCTTACACTTTAAAGAACTTCTCTGGTGAATAAAGAATAGTGAACTGTGGCCTGAAACCTCCCTCACATTGAGAGATGTGTGGGGTAAAAATACACTCTGCTCATATACTTACTTACTAACCATGTTGCTCCCAGTATCTACATTCTTTAAATTTACCAAAGGCCGGTACCACCTCCAGCAATAGGTGGCAGGAGGCATATACCTCAAATACCAATATGTTAATAGACTCTGATGAATAGTTCTTCTAATTTTGACCTACATGGATACCTACACCTATTGATTTCCTTGTCTGTTCCTGGGCACCTTTTTTTTGACACACAAGAATTTCTACAAATCCGAATCATCAAATCGCACTCACTCAGTCAAAACTTAATTATTGGTAAGCCGCAGTTGCGATCAAAACTTACTAAATAAGATTATACTCCTCTACCGAGAATATAATGGTAAATTATTATTATTTCCTCTTTAATCTACGTTATTAGACTACCACATAACACTACGGAACGCTTTTACTTTTCAAGAAATAACGACAAATTCATCATCATTGCGGATTTGTAAAAATGTAAAGGGTTACTAATCCCGTGGTTCATACACGCCAATCTTTAGTAAAAATGTAAACATTAGCGTAATTAAACACGTGGGTCACAAACTTCAATCTTGGGAATAGATAGCTTTTGACAGCTTCTTATACCTGGATCGAAGATGATTGGTTCAAATTTAGTCATTCATTATAAAATTTACCAATCATAGCCCCTTTCCATGAGAGTTTTCAATTTCATTCATAATTGTGTGGCGCTAGTAGGTAGTTTTTTGACAGTAGAGTAGTAAATTTGACAGCTCAGCATCTAAATTTGACATTTTCAACTGATTTTTGACAGTTGACAGCTGTCAAATGAAATCCGCCATTTTTTCCCCCACCCCTAAACTCATCTTGGAAATAGATTCGGCCATCCGTTAATATCATTTTTGTATTGTATTTTTGTAAGGAATAAATTATATGGATCAAGTCACTTATATTATTCTTAGTAATTTCGTAAAATTTATTAATAAATACTACCGCTTTAAATTTTATTTTTTATACGTTACTGGGATAACAATTGTTAAATGTTTCCGGTCAGTCTTTCCCTTATTTTCAGCGGTAAATTTATTTTAATTTTACCTATCGCACATATTATACATGTTGTAAACAAGTACCTAGCGAGTAAACTCAAGTAAAATGAGTTTACATTAGTGGATGAACCTTGCTAGCCTTGTTACATTCGCATCCACCAGTAGTACTTGTTGGTCAGGCAGTACCTATATATAGTTAATTAAAAAGTTACTCACTATCCAAATTGTAACGAGAATCTTATGCCCTACTAGCTGAGCCCGCGACTTCGTCCGCGTGGCTCTCCCGCGTTCTGAGCACGCGCGACAGCACCCATTTGTTTTTTTCTAAAATAAAAGTAGCCTAAGTTACGCCTTATAACATCAGCTATCTGCCAGTGAAAGTCCCGTCAAAATCGGTCCAGCCGTTTCGGAGATTGTGTTATTTTGATGTTACAAACAGACACTCCAATTTTATTTATTTGTATGTATAGATAAGAGGAAAATCATTTAGGTAGGTACTACCTCCAGCTCAAATTCTGTCAAATCTATCGATCAACATAACTCGAGGAATAAAACAAAATAAATCCTTTTGTAAATATTTATATTATTTTGTCATATTATATTGGACGGAATTACATTTTTTATACGATATACAAATAATACTTAACAAGTACCTAATCATTTACAAGTTTTCTTATTCTAAATAAGAGAGTGAATAAGCAACTTCGGTGAGATCTTGAGGGACAGACTCGTGGTAACAGAGATACAACTCCCTGGGCTCTGGCTCGCTGAACACACGTCTGTAAAAAAACAGATACAATTTAGATGCACGTAAGTTCTAGCGGTGTCGCAGTAAACCTTTATGCATGAGAACATAACGAACCCGCGCGTACTGGTGTCAATCAATAATTTGCACTAGAGACAGGCGGTCTTCGCTGGGATAATCTATTTGCACCTTTAATTTTATTTGATAAGGGCAAAAGAGGTGTATTTAACTATCAGTGAAAAATAGCCCTAAAGGAAAGAATGTTAGAATGCATACTTTACCCAACAACCCAAAACTGAAATGGTTCAGCGTTTTTCTTAGAAACTCCACATTGGTTTAAGATTTCCATAGGCGCTTGGAATAGCATTCCATGTTCCTTTACAGCGACTAAAATCTTATTTAATGGATTAGGAGGAGCTTGGTTTTTCTTGAATCTGAAATTAAAATAAGGGGCAGTAACACGTTAAATGTCGCTTTCCCTTATACTATAAGGCAAGAGAAAAATATAAATTTTTGTTAATATAAGGCTTACAAAAACATATTTGTTTTCTTTCTTGGTAGAATATACCCCATATTTTACTCCACATTTCAACCAAAAATCTTTTCAGCAGGCAGTTGTTGCGTGAACTTAGTAAATTGGGCAACGCACTTTATCAATAACATTTGTAAAAAAAAGGGGTTGGGATGTCTTACCTTATACTATGCTGTAGTGTTTCATGTATCAGTTTACACGCAGACCTAAAAGTTTTAATGATAAACGAATACAATACATTGTTGGCTTGCGACTCGATGTTCCTCACGGGCGCTATCAACATACCCTTCTCGTGTTCCAAATGTACGAAATGGAATAAAACATTATCATCACCAGCTGTTATCCTAAAATAAAAAAATAGAGTTACTTTACACTTACAGACTTAGGACAAAAGGGCTTTGGGAAGAAAAGTCCCCACATTATTCTAGATACTTACTTATGTACAGTAACTTGATTGATTTCGTTCAACAACGATTTTCTGATATCTGTCATATCAATACTTCCGCTTGCCCTACTAGCGTCCTGAAAAAAAATTGAATATGATAATTGGATGCAAATTGGAAAGGTATTGATTTTTAATTTCCCTTCGCAGAGTCTCGTTTGAATACTCCTTTTTCATATAACAAGTCGGCAAACAAGCGTACAATCAAACTCAAACTCAAAATTGTTTTTATTCACATAAGCCAACAAAGCATTTATGAATAGTCAGAATCTAGCACCGGTTCGGAATGCTGCTTCCACTGAGAAGATCCGGCAAGAAACTCAATGGTTACTCTTTTCAATGAATTAAAGATGGTGTACTTTCTCAGGAACAGCATAAAAAAATATGAGCAGGCAACACCATTGTCACTAAATAAGTAATAGTAAATAATAAACAAATATCACTCAGATTTAGGTATGTAAATAAAATGAGAAAGCTAGTTTAGTGGGGTGTGCATAGCTACTCATACTTACATCAAATTAAGCGTTTATCAACCAAAATAATCCTACTAATATTATAAATGCGAAAGTTTGTGAGTGTGGATGTATGTTTGTTACTCTTTCACGCAAAAAACTACTGAACGGATTTGAATGTAATTTGGAACACAGTTTATAACCTGGATTAACACATAGAATACTTTATTTAAGTCTACGCAGACGAAGTCGCGGGCAGAAACTAGTAATTAATAAAATCCGCCTGAAGTTAAACAGTTATAGCAGCCTATAGGTGTATGCAGTACCCCAAGGCATTTCTCGCACGCTGCGGAGTGGTACAGAGGGGGGTTGGGCTAGATCAAGTTTATATTTTTGTTATATACTCACTTGATTATCCCAATCTGTATCAGAGCCAGATGATTCGCGGCGATTGCGCTGTTCCCTATCCGCTCTTCTGCCTTGTACCCGCTCTTCACTTACTTCGCTGAAGAAAACAAAATCATGTTACTCCTGTGTCTACAATGTATGGACCACAGATATAGATTTACGTAGATAACGCAAATGTATTTACTTCGCGTGTCCGAAACCCCGACCAAGCGTCAGGTTGGTCGCCGATAACTTACAGTCCGCGCGACTAGGGATATAAAAAATATGAGTATTAGCGAGATAATCACTCGAGAGAATCGAAGCGAGCAGAGGGGCATCGGCGGCATGGGTGTCTTTGAATCGGTTTGGATTTAATTTCGGCTGTGGCGTCACAGTAGGTGTTGAAAATTCGGCACGCTTGGTTTCAATACAAACCGTGATTCTTGCGTTATCTATGTAAATCTATATCTATGGTATGGACACTGTACAATGTATGGATGGATATATCAATACTTTCATACCTGTTGCTCTTTAAACTATTAGAATCCTCAGAATAGCTGACGTCTAAGCTCGAATGCCTATATTTCTGCGATCCATTGTACCACTGCATATGTAAACTGTGGTGACTGCCGTAGTTAGTAAGCGAATTGTCGCTTGTACCGGTCCCAAGGTTGATCTGCTCAGATGAATTGTGACGTCGTTTCACATCCGTATGTGATTTTGAAAGTTTTAACGTGGAAGTTTTGAGATCCGATTTCAGTGCTGTGGAATAGACACAAATCGGTTTCTTTTTTATTAATTATTAGCGTATCATTAGTTATAACCACTAATTTATCCTGCCGCATACTTGTTTTTATTTATGTAGTTGTGCTGACACTATTTAAGACTCCTCTTAAATATGTACCTAACTTCACTAATACATATTTAATACGGACATGAAAACTCAATATAATAAATAAACTCACAGTTGATATCCCTCATTTTTCTTCCATACTTTGTCAGATATTCTGGCGAAGTTTCCACCTGAGGATATGTGTTAGAAGAGAACCACGATGCTAAGTATTTATTCAGCCCTACGTCATACAGCAGTTCCAAGCAACTCTCGCACTCTTCTACGTAGAATGGCGACGGAGGCGTGATACCAACTGCCTGTAATTTTAAATGATATAATTAAAGATTATGGACAAAAAATATGCACACAAATTGTTTTATTTTGTTCAGCAGCTCGACGCCTAATGGTTATAACGTGATATATACCCTATTTTTTAAGTCTAACCATAACCTATCTTATAGTGAAAACACCGTGGAAATCGGTTCAGCCGCTTTCATGTGACGCTCGTCAGACAAGATATACAAAAACACTCAAGACTTTTAAAACAGTAGAGTTCTATGAGTACAGAAGACCGGAATTTCATGTAGGGGTCACTCACATCTTCAGTGCATCCACCAGCTTCCATCAGAGTTGCTAGTATAAAGTGTCCTTTCCCAACGATCAGAAGAAACCAACGCCCATCTGGAATTCTGCATGAAATATTATTTATATATAAAATGTTCTGGTATGTAATATCATAGATGCTCCCTAATTACTATTCCAATTATAAAAACACATAAAAAACCAAACATAGACTAAACGAGTGGGTCTAGAATTATTCAATTCTGAACAGGAATTTCTTTCATAATGTGGGTGAACCTTTGATAAAGTCTTTTATCAAAGGGGTGAACACCAAAGATTTATTTTTGGAAATTCATCTTTTAGAGTGTTAGAGGGTTAGCTATGAAAGTTTATTTTGTAGTTATTTAGAACTTACAAACAGGCCACGGCTAGTTAAAATAAATTAATAAAGAATCACCTGTAATCATTGGCGTCATTTTTACTTTGTTTCCTATGTTCATTAATAAAAACTTCTCTCCACAAAATCAGTTTCTCTAATTCCTTATCTGCACTTAATTTTAAAATACCATTCAACTTTAAATAAGCATTAATTTCTTTCAAATCTTCATCTTGTACGTGTGAGCTCAGTAGATGGGCTGAATAGTATAAGCAGGCACCAATGACTGTGTATAGCCTTTGGAAGTTTTCTACATCATCAGTCTGAAAAACAGGTAACAGGTTGTTTCCACTCAACGTATTAAGGCCCTATTTCAATGAGACGCCGGTCAGTGCAACTAGTCACCACTACCAACAAAATGTTCCAAAATGTACCAACACTCAACAGTTCAATAGAAAATATCTGCCCAGACGTCCGCTTAGTCGGCGACGTGTGCATAAAATATGGCTGGCAGCGCCGCTATTTTGTATAGCGCTGTATGGTGACTTACTCATCCGGCCGCCAGTCGCGCAACCAATGTAAACCCTTTCTCGTACACTTTGATACTGTCGCAATTCTGGTGTCTGCTCTGTTGTCTCGGTTTGATTGCGCCGCCGCCAAAGTGTCTTAGTGAAAAGGGGCCCTTAGAGACACGTACCTAAATAAAGTCTAAGTGGGCAAGCTGCATGCAAAAGATGGTTGCTTCATGAACTCACCCATTCACGGTAATCAGCAGCCTCCAACTCTGTCAGAGCATCATCAACTTGCACCCGCACTTCCAAGGGCAAAGTCACAGAATGAGCTGCCAAAATACCCTCCAAATAACAACCATTCTCATTCCTGTTCGACAAGACTTTACTCTCAAATAATGCAAACACGAATATGCGACAAAATAAACTATCTAACTTGTCCATATTATTTGGCTTTGTGAAACAAGTTTTTAATGAACCATACAGAAATTCTAAAAGCCTTACAATATCTGCAACAATTTTTTTTGCAGTAAACAAATCGACCTCTAAATTAGGGAAAGCAATCAGCAACAGATCATTGTAGTATGCTGTATATATAACATTTATCAGCTTATTATTATGAAGTACAGTTGAGTTTATTGGTTCACTTGTTCCCAGCGACTTTGGTGCTAAATGGTTCAAAGTTACATATGCTCCTCTTGTGTTATATAAAAAGTTTTGATTGAAAGGTCTAGGGTAACAGTAGAGGACACCTTTATCGTCATTGCTGTTGTATTCTATATCATTGCAACATAAATAAAGGACCGAGCACATATAATCTTTTAGCAACTGTGTCAGAGCATTTTCTGGCACATTCTTTGATGTCAATAATCTTTCTATATTGATATTTAATTCTTCACTAGGCACTTGAAATGTTAACTTCGGACTGTTGTGATCCTCCACAACTCTTTGTAGGATATTATTGATGTTGTAAGAATTAACATCAGTCCCATTTATTTTCTTTAAGTAATAACCCTTCTTGATTTTTGGTACATAGATTGGTCTGGCTTCGGTTAAAAAATTGTCTATAACAAGTGTATTGCCATCTGTGTGTGTTTCTAAACTTAAACCAAAAAGTTTTTCAATTTGACAATCTTTTTCACTGCTAAATATCATGTGTTTGCTGACCTGGAAATAATTCAAAAGTATAATTGTGGAGATACAGAAACTCTTTAGAGTTTCTGAGCTTTATTCTCTATGATTTTTATTGTTCTTTTCTATTAGTCATTTTCTGTCATTCTCTTATTGTCATTATTTTTGCTGATTAAAACCATGTTAATAACTTAATGGTTTTATCTTCGTATCAATTTAATCAGCAAAAATACCTATTTAAAATGGACAAATTCCTACGTCCCGATAAATTGGATATTGATCCAGCCGAAAGCTCTGCTTCGCAAGAATGGGAGCATTGGAAGAAGACGTTTGAAAATTTCCTGTCATTCTGCAACGCCAAAGATGTAGCAGATAAGAAATTAGATCTACTGATAAATCACATCTCGGCAAAAATTCACGCATTTATTGGCGAATGTGCCACCTACGAGGTAGCCATGAGTACTTTAAACAAAATATATATCAAACCCAAGAATATAATTTACGCCAGACATATGCTGGCTACTCGGAAACAGCAGAGTGAAGAGGATATTGACGCTTATATTCGAGCCCTAAAATTAATGTCAAAAGATTGTCAATTCGCAAAAGTGGATGCGGAGACAAATAGATGCGATAATATAAGAGATGCATTTATTTCTGGCATAAGATCAAACAAAATTAGACAACGATTACTTGAAAATCTGACACTTTCGCTCGACCAAGCCTATAATCAGGCAGTATCGTTAGAAATGGCTGAACTAAGTTCACAGAACTATAATGTTTCTAATTTGAATGCTGTTCAGAGTTTGGAAGATAATATAACACCAACAGCAGCAACGTCTACCTTCATTCGCAAATGTTTTTTCTGCGGGGGGCGTGTACATCGAAGAAAGGATTGTCCTGCTGTTGATTCCACCTGCCAGATATGCGACAAGAAGGGGCATTACGCTAATGTTTGTCGTAGTAAGAAGCCAAACACTGTTGCAGTAATTGAAAAGCAAACTGTCACGAACGCATGCATAATAGCGGCATCATCGGATTCCCTTAAGAAAGCTACTGTAACAGCCTACATCAAAGGGATTCGTGCCCAAGCTTTAATCGACACCGGCAGTTCCGTTAGCTTTATAGACGAGGATTTCTTTAAACTGTGTCAATTGAGGAAGAGCCCCAGTAGCCAGATGATCGCTATGGCTTCGACCACACTCACTTCACAAGTAGAAGGAGAAACATGTGTCTCTGCAAAAATTGGTGACCATGATTATAAGGGCCTGAAGCTACTCATAGTAAAGAAATTGTGCTCCGACCTTATCATTGGTCATGACATACTCGAAAAGCATTCATCCCTAGAATTCTCTTTTGGTGGACCCAAAGATCCCATTAAGATATGCAGTGTCGCTGCGGCCTCTGTACCTGCCGTGCCCTTGTTTTCAAATGTGACTGCCGATTGTAAACCTATTGCTATAAAATCCAGGAGATATAGTGATGATGATAAGCAATTCATCGGTGATGAAATAAGTAAACTGTTAGCTGATGGTATCATTGAAGAGAGTACGTCACCCTGGAGAGCTCAAGTCCTTATCACTAAGAATGCAAATCATAAGAAGCGACTTGTTATCGATTACTCTCGAACAATAAATAGATATACAAATTTAGATGCATACCCACTTCCGAATATGGAAGAGTTGGTGTCACAAATATCGAAATATCGCATATTTAGCGCTATAGACTTACAAAATGCATATCATCAAGTTCCAATTCTGCCGGAAGAATGTCATTTCACCGCTTTCGAAGCTTTGGGAAATCTTTATCAATTTCGGCGTATTCCATTTGGTGTCACTAACGGTGTCTCGAGTTTCCAAAGAACTATAGATTGGGTGATCCGGCAAGAGAAGCTTCAAGGAACCTATGCCTATTTAGATGACATTACCGTGTGTGGAAAAACTCAAGAGGAACATGAGCAAAATCTAAAACATTTTCTGGCGGCTGCGCAAAAATATGGTCTAACACTGAACGAAGAAAAGAGTAAGTTTTCTCAGGAGACCATTAATATTCTGGGATATAATATAAAAGACCATGTTATTAAGCCAGATGCCGATCGCTTGCGGCCATTGTTGAAGTTGCCGCCACCATCTGATTTACCATCATTAAGAAGGGTGATAGGAATGTTTGCATATTATAGCAAGTGGATCCCAAACTTCTCTGAAAGAATCCATGCTCTTTCTCATGCTAAAACATTTCCATTAAGCAATGAGCTCATCAGAAGTTTCGAAGAACTTAAAGCTGACATTTCGAAATCTGCTGTTCATGCTATTGATAACAATGCACCAATAACCGTGGAAACAGATGCATCTGATCATTCTATCGCAGCAACTTTGTCGCAAGCTGGTCGACCGATAGCGTTTTTTTCCAGAATGCTGAACAACAGCGAACATGGCCACTCAGCCATAGAAAAAGAAGCGTACGCTATAGTGGAATCGTTGAAAAAATGGCGTCATTTCCTCATTGGCAAACCATTTCGTCTTATTACTGACCAACGATCGGTATCTTTTATGTTCAACAATAAGCAGACGAGTAAAATCAAGAACGAGAAAATACAGCGATGGCGTTTGGAGTTAGCACCATTTAAATATGACATTGTGTACCGTCCAGGGAAACTGAATGATGTCGCTGACGCGCTGTCACGGGTATGTGCTTCGGTGCCAATACGAACAGAAAGACTGGTATCATTACATGAGGCTCTATGTCACCCGGGCGTGGCGCGCATGACCCATTGGATAAAGTCGAAAAACTTACCTTATTCCACAGAAGATATAAGAAGTATGACTAATTCATGCCGAATATGTTCTGAAATAAAACCAAGATTTTACAGACCTCCCTTGCCTGACCCAGTTTTAATAAAAGCTACTTCGCCTATGGAACGACTAAGTATGGATTTTAAGGGACCGGTACCTACCAACACCAGGAATAAATACATTTTAACTATCATTGACGAATATTCTCGTTTCCCGTTCGCATTCCCGTGTGCCGATACGAGCTCCGCGACTGTAATCAAACATCTGAACGAGATATTCACATTGTTTGGGATGCCAGCCTACTTGCATTCGGATCGGGGAACTTCGTTCATATCTGCTGAAGTAAAGAATTTTTTGAACTCACGTGGGATTGCCTCAAGCCGAACCACACCTTACAACCCAAGAGGGAACGGACAAGTGGAGCGCTTTAATGGAACTTTTTGGAAAACAGTTCAGCTAGCACTACGTTCACAAAATTTATCCATAGAAAACTGGGAAAAAGTTCTTGACCAAGCGTTACATACAATAAGATCACTACTTTGCACAACCACAAATTGTACGCCGCATGAACGTATGTTTACACATACAAGGCGCTCCTCGAACGGGGTCTCTATACCCACCTGGTTGACAGAATCTGAGCGGGTGCTGATGCGCAAATTTAACCGCACGAATAAGTATCAACCACTCGTGGAAGAAGTGTCGTTGCTGCATGTGAATCCGGAATACTCGTATGTTCGCCTAGCCGATGGCCGCGAATCAACCGTCTCGAACCGCCACTTGGCGCCGTTGGGGCGAGATGGAGAGATGATCCCGGAAACGCCTGAGACGCTAGATGAAGACGCGGTTTTCTACGATTCGAGGAACTCGGACATAGAAGGAGAGGCAGAGCCTGAAGTTACGCCAGGACCGCCAGTTCCAGAAGCCGAGATTCCACGTAGATCATCTAGAGACCGAAGACCACCGACTCGCTACGGGGATTACGACTTTCTCTAGCGAGGAAGAATGTGGAGATACAGAAACTCTTTAGAGTTTCTGAGCTTTATTCTCTATGATTTTTATTGTTCTTTTCTATTAGTCATTTTCTGTCATTCTCTTATTGTCATTATTTTTGCTGATTAAAACCATGTTAATAACTTAATGGTTTTATCTTCGTATCAATAATTTACTAAGTTTTACACAGAAAAATAATACATGGTAATGCATATTCATTGTTTTATTTACATTCTTCTTTTTCAGCACACATTCACCCAATGCTGGATATGGCTATTTACATCAATCTTCATAAATTAAAATACATTATTTACCTGGATCACAATGACTTTGTTATTGTTGTCACTAAATGTATTTCTATTAAAGTCCAAAGCTCTTGCACAATCAGCTTCCTTCTTTTTACATTTGTCAACATTCTTAATTTTATGTGCTTTCAGTACTCTGAAAAATTTACCTGAAAAATATGGATCATAAACTATCTAATTACCAACTTCCATTGATAAGTATTAAATAGGAACTACTAAGTAATGATTAAAATATTTTACCACTGTAATTATTATTAATTCCAAATTTATTCATTTAAACAAATTGTAATTGTAGTCTTCAAGTAATTGCTTGATTTAAATAAATATTGGTAACACAAGAAAATATATTAAACCATTTAGATACTTTTTGTCAACTGCTTGGCACAGTGGTTCAAGCACAGGCAGCTTGGCTTACTAGCCAAACTGCCTATGCTCGAACCACTGTGCCAAGCCACCAACAAAAAGTTTGCACATGGTGGTGGTTTGGTGGTGCTTGTTGGATTCCTCTCAGGGCAAATTTCAGAAATAGCCTTTTCGTAATTTGCCTTGGTCTGGGTGTCACCGGGATCATCCCCGGTCCATTGCTCAGTACTTATAGTACAAGCGTTGCTTAGTTTGGTGTGTCAGTTTAGCGATACTCAAGTAGGTACATAGTTAGTAGTTTGTTCTTCTTCTTCTTCTTTTTTCAGTTTTGGCAATTATCCTTTTATCCAAAGATATCGCTGCCAATATCGAGTGCTTGACGTGTGGTTGACTGAACTTGACAACTTCTTAGTGTTGAGCGTTGAAAAAATTACCCAGGAGTAGGGAATATTTGGACAAAGCGACAGGCATAGGATATGGGTGTAAAAGTTAGGGCAATCGATGAATATACATAATAATAACTACAAATAATAAATAAGATATCATGAAAAATTATAAGAAAATACTGTGATGAGAAATAAATTTACTAAGAGCTTTGACATATACATAGTTATTCAATGATAATATGCAAGATAGACTAAATGGAAGAGGAGCATTATATTTAATAAGAAAGTCATATAGTGAAGGGGAACCATATTGAGGACATTGGAATAGTAAGTGGGAAACATCACCCTCCCCCAATCCACATGAGCACATGGGAGAGTCTAAGATTTTTAATCTAAAGAGATGATGAGGTGAAGAACAATGATTAAAACGGAGACGTGAAATAATAGAAGAATTTTTTTTAGGGAAGAAAAGGGTCGTAAACCACGGTTTGGATTGAATGTTGGGTTGTAAACTACGGAAATATTTGGCTTTAGAAGTATCACTGTTTCCCCAGCTGCAACCCCAGTTTTCCATCAGCTCCAGACGCGGAATCTGAAGGACATCCTGGCAGTATACTGTGTTTGAAACCCGACCTTGTACAGCAGCTAATTTCGCAAGAGAATCTACATGTTCGTTCCCCTGGATACCCGAGTGGCCAGGTATCCAGGCCAACGAAACCTGGAGATTTAAATCAAGGCAATGTTTGAGCTTATCTCTGATTTCTATTGCGACAGGATTAGAACACTTATTTAGAGGGTTTGAGGTTAAAGAGTAAACACAACTGAGCGAATCGGTAAAAATTATAGCCTTCTTGACTCTTTCAGAAATGATGTAGTTAATACACTCAAGTACAGCAAAACATTCGCCGGTAAAAATTGAAAGGATAGAAGGATATTGGTACAATTTAAAAAAACCCGTGGAGTACCGAAGAAAGGCAGCACCCACAAAATTAGTGGAAGTTGAAGCAGACTCAACAGCCTTAGAAGCATCCGTGAAGAACACCTCTGCGCCTGGAGAATTTTCCTCAACAAAATTACGAAGTTTCCCATCAGCATCTGAAGAATGTTTCGATATACCAATTGAAAAAAATACGTTCGGTCTATAAATAAACGAACTATAGTCATGTTCAAAGATAGGGTGAACCGCAAATCTTTTAATCGAATCAATTTGAAATTTTGAATTTCTGAAGCTTTGAATCAAATATGGGACCGGTTTATTACGCCAAAAAGGGTGATTGCTGTTCACATGACTATCCAGGAATTCAAGCTTGGGCAAAAGGGGATGCGCGTGAAGCTGCCAAATCTTGCAAAAATATCGGTCAGACAAGTACTGGCGTCTCAAATAAAGTGGAGGATCCGAGCACTCAACCTGAAGGGCACTAATAGGAGTGCTCTTCATTGCGCCTACAATAATACGCAGACATTTGGACTGTATAAGATCAAACTTATGTAAATCGGTTTTATTAACAGGCGAAAGAGTAAAACAGGCAAAATCCATAATACTTCTAACTAATGCATTATATACTAGCCGCATAGTTGAGGGATGAGCACCCCACCAAACACCCGAAAGGGCCCTCATAATATTAAGACTCTTTTCACATTTCTCAGTTGCATATTTTATATGCAAGGCACCATTAAATTTACTAGAAAACTTTCTTCCCAGGAAAGTAACTTCACTAGAAGAGGGTAATTGAGATTCCCCAATTGTAAGATTAAATTTCGCAATCTTTCTTTTACGAGAAAAGGGCACAACAACACTTTTTTTAACTGATAGTGACAAGCGATGCGTCTCTAACCAAACTGTTAAATTATTTAAAGAACTCTCGACCAATTTGATAGCAGAATCCAGGGAATTATCAGAGCGGTAAATTACTATGTCATCAGCATATTGCAGAATTGAGCACGGAGAAATGACTGATTCTAGATCCATAGTGTACAAGTCATACAACAAAGGACTCAAAACTGAGCCCTGTGGAACTCCTTTCCACAAAACTCTGGCAGAACTATCTACACCAGGTACCCGAACAGAAATTGATCTCGCTGAATAAAGGTTGAACAAGAAATCAGAAAACTTACTGGGGATGCCAAGTGAATTTAGCTTAGATTTTAGAATTAATAAGTCAACATTGTCATAAGCGGCAGAAATATCAAGAAAGGCAGCAACCATTGACTCATTTTTACTAAGAGAGAGTAAGACATCAGTGGAGAAGATACTGAGATTATCGGAAACACTCTTACCCTTTCTAAACCCAAACTGGGAAACGGGCAATAAATTATTGTGTTCAACGAACCACTCTAATCTTAACTTTATGAGATGTTCAGCTAGCTTAGCAAAAACAGAAGACAACGACACGGGTCTATACGAAGAAGGATCAGAGGGATCCTTATGAGGTTTTAAGATAGGGATTAAAACATGATGTTTCCACGAACGAGGAATATGGCCAGTTTCAATCACAAAATTAATTAAGTCTAGAACGAACGCCTTTGTTTGAGGCAAGCAATTAACTATAAAAGAGTATGGAATACCATCAGCCCCAGGAGCTGAATCAGATACATGGTTGAGAACCAAATCAAACTCATTCATGAGAAATGGAGAACTTATAAAATCGGCATTAAAAGAGTCAGCTACGCTGGAATACAGAAAAGGGATTTGATTAAAGTTAGGGACAAAATCTGGAGCAAGATTAGAAGTAAAGGAGGGAACCCAATCCAAAGTAAAGGAAGACCGAGACACATTAGCCCGGGAAGATCTAAATCGTCTGATATTATTCCAAACAGAAGAAAGTGAAGTTTCAGGGGAAAGTGAGGAACAAAAACGGCGCCAGCCTTCAAATTTCTTTTTTCTTAAAAGTCTTTTGGTTGCAGCAGAAGAATTTTTGTAATCTAAAAATGTTTGCAGGTTTATACTATCGTTACAAGTTTTCTCCGAAGCGTTTCTTTTATTGACCGCTTCCGTACAATCTTTATCCCACCACGGCGGTGATGGAATTTTCCCATTAAAAGGTTTTTTAATGGGAAAAAATTCATCTGCTGCTGACAACATCGAAGCTACTAAACTGTCATAACAAAGTTGAAAGTTTGATGAAGAAACTTCGGGAATATCTCTTATTTTCCTTTCTAAAGCTATTCTATACGACTCCCAGTCACAGTTGCTTAGCTTATACTTTAGTAAAGGATCAAGGGGAGGAATACGCCTTCTAGAATTAATGAGAGAGGAAATCAGAATAGGGAAGTGGTCGCTACCATACGATAAAGACAGCCGTTTCCAATCAAGAACGGGAGATAACTGGGAAGAACAGACAGAAATATCTACAAAACTAGGGCATTGTCCTGGAATTATGTGACGCGTAGGCGACCCATCATTCAGAACACACAAATTAAAATCATCAATAAGATCAACCAACCTAGAGCCTAAACAATCATCATTTGGAGCCCCCCATAAACTATGATGGGCATTAAAATCACCTAACAATACAAGGGGAGGAGGAACCGATTCAATTATATTATTAAGAATAGGAATAACTGAGGGGTCTTTGCGTGATATGTAGACAGATACATATGACACATCCCCCACACGAGCAGCAACTATATTTAAATTTTCATTTTGATACTGAGGTAAATTTATAGAAGTAAATAAACAATTATTTCTAATAAGGAGAGCAGAGCCCCCCCACCCGTCTGCTCTGTCACTCCTGAGCACATTAAAGCCTGATAATCTGAAGTTAGAACCTGGCTTTAACCAAGTCTCAGAAATAGCAATTATTGATAAATTAAACTTATTACTAAGGTATATCAGATCTGATGTTTTTGAGAGTATACTTCTAGCATTCCACTGAAGAACACAATCCATTTTTGTAGTATTTAAAAAGAGTAATAGAAATGTCATTAATGATTTTGATAGCAACGGGGTCCGGTAAATTAGCATTAAAAATTGTATTAGTTAAAAAAGACATAAGATCGCTAACATCTGAACTAACATTCTTCTGGGGTGCTTCAGCATTTGAAACAAAGGCCCTACTATTACTTGTAGGGGGAGATGCATAGTCTGCAACTAATTTATTATGAGCACTCTGATCATAGCCCTTTTGAGGTTTGTGAACTTTTGGTTTGACAACAATAGATTTCTTATATGATACAGTATTATAAACAGGGATGCGATTAGATGACTGGGTAGAAATAATGGGATGGGAAGAATTTTGTAAGGGAACAGAAAGAGCTTCAGAATACAGTTTATTTGTAGGAGGAAAAAGTTTAGCAGCTTCTTGATACGAGGAACTATGAGAAGACATATGCCGTTTGATATTAGTTTGTCTTGTGAACTCTGGACAGATTCTGCTAGATGCTAAATGGGAACCTGAACAATTGACACAGAAGTGTTCCTCAATGGAACACGAGGAGCCATCATGTTCAGCACCACACTTGAAACACCGTGGTTTGCTTCTACAATGTGTGCGAGTATGACCGAAGCGACAACAGTGGAAACATTGGATGGTCGGGAAGATGTAAATTTCGACAGGAATAGAGGAATAAAAGGAATAAACATGGGAAGGTAAGGCCTGACCATCGAATGTTGCCACTATTGTCTGTGTCGGGATCCACACTGGACCCTCAGAATCTATAGATTTTCGGCTTAAACGACGGGCTTTTATAATTGCACCAAAACCCTCCGGCACTTTGATATTCTGGATAATCTCTTCCTGAGACCATTCAGTTGGTATACCTTTCAAAATACCCATTTTAGTTATACTATATGTAGGTATGAATGCTCTATAGTTGTTTTCATATAAAATTGGGTTTTGTAAAAATAGATTAGCATCTGAGGCAGACTTGAATGAGATAGCAAGCCTGTTACGACCAATGCGTTTTACACCATCTTGTGAGACATTTTTAAGTTTGTTCTTGTAAAGGAAGTGTCCAAATTTAATAGGATGTAGCGAAGTCCCACTCTGAGGGGAAGCAGAGATAAGCTCTACATGAACAAGATATGGACCACTGTCCATGTCTGTGTACAAACTCCTAAATGGGTTGACAACAGGGGAAACAGTAACACTATCCATAGCAACCACGGTCGGAGCAACTGGCAGAGCAGCTGAGTCTGGAGATGATAAAATTGTAGTCTTCTTTTTTTGCGAATGAACAATTTTATTAAAGTTAACTCTATTTTTAAAAGAAGGAGAACTAATAATCTTTTTTATTTTTTTGTCCTGAGGGAGTCTTTGAGAATCCTTAATACAAACATAGTCATTTTGAGACAAAAATGCGTCGGCTTCTAATAATGCAATAAGAGGATCAGGCTTATCAGGCGGCTCCGGTTCAATTTCCATACTTAGTTATGCTAATATATACAAAAAGATTAAAAACTTACCAATAACTTATATAAACACTAATGATCACTAAACTAAACTACTAAAACTATACTACATACACAAATAACACAAAAATTAATATTATATAAAAAACTTTCACTAAAAAGCTACCGCCCTTTTCGAAATCCCGCCAAAAAGTCAAGTAGTTTGTTTTATTAATAATAATGAATTCAATATAATATAACAATATTTAAAAGAAGGTAAGATGGTACCTTTAGTAGACCTTCTTGTTGATGATCTTTTGAAATTATTTCGGAGTTTAAATGTTTCACAATTTTCAAGCAATGGAGTTTTAGTAAGGTCGGTAGTGTTGTTGGAAATTTTAAGTTTTATGTACACTAATTCACCATCTTCACCTACATCTGAATCCCATTCTGGCACAGAGCTAAAAATGTAATTGCACGTATTTTTGTATAAATAATAAGTAAACGACCATAGGCATATTTGTAAACAAACAAAAAGGGTACTTACCTTTCCGAATCTGAGTATTTGGAATCGTCTGAAGAATTAGTCCAATCGTTATCAGAATCACACGAGCTATCGTAAGCTAATTTATTTTTATAGTTGCTCATATTGAATGCCTTTAAACATTTCAATTATAACATAACAAAACAATCAAAAAAGTTTCTAAAACTTTATCTTTATCCAACTCCACAGATCCAACCACAAGGTACTCTGTGGATCCAACTCCCATCGCAAATAACAATTCTCCCACAGACCAATAAGATATGAATTCTCCTTTACTTTATAAAAAATCCAATAGTGCAGGCGAGGGAACTAAATTCATACTGCCAATTTTGAAGTTGACAATGACGCAAGCTTTGACTATATTTATCAAGTCTTTATCAAATGTTCTTGTTTTATATTTTATAAAGAACACAATTGCCAAATCTTTATTACTGTAGTTCTACGATTTATTTTGTAAAATTGTCTAATCCTTAGTTAGTTGATTATCCAAATTTTAATCTTCTTGTCCAAATTCCATTCAAATACTATCGGTCTCTTCTTCTCAATCAAAGTCCTCATGGCACAGACTTAAAAGTACTTACTACGTAAAAGCCTCATAGTAATAAACGTATACGGCTGTGCTATACCTGTGGTGTATTTATGCGTATACTACGCATAACTCACTTACACTCACTATCACTTACAACTCTGTATCACAATGTATATTATACTTATTATTTTGATTAAACGCACCCGTACATAATCAAATATCGATTTACAAACACTGTAATATAGATAGTCGTCTCGTTTTCGCAGCTGTCAAAATGTTTACAGCGTCTCTAACTTGACCATAAATCGATGATAGAGAAATGGCTCGAAAATTTGAAATAATGGCGAGACCCCATTTGACGTGACTTTGCTACCATAAAAACATGGAAATAATGTAATAATTTGACCGTCTACATTCTGTGTATAAAAACTCGTTTAATGAAAATATGTTCGATGCATTTTCAATTAGACATGCGTTATTAGTAAAAATAATAATAACGTAATTTTAAATCTCATGGAAAAGCAGACCTCGAAAAACCATCAAAGCATCGAATCGTTCTTAAGAATCTTGAGTAGTACCTACCTACCTACCCAATACGTGTTATTATAATAGTCATATGTATAATTGAAGAAATAAATTCAACAAAAGGAAAAATAAAACCTAAATATAATGGAAAACACAAGTTCCACAGAACCATTCCTTCAAGTTAAGCTGGTAGGTAAATGTTTAGCCTTTATAAGTCAAACAAGGTGTTCGTGGTTTGCTTGCACTGACGCTACGGATTTGGGTTTTATGTTGCCACGTCTTATTAGCTTATTACCGACTGACTGATTGACAACCGCTTGGCGCAGTGGTTCAAGCGTATGCCGCTCGGCTCGACATGGTGGTTCGATTCCCAGTCCATAGTACAATACAAGCGTTACTTAGTTTGGGACCATAGAGTTGGTGTGTGAGTTCGTCTGGCGATATTTATTTATTTATTATCTTTCCGTGTATTATCTTTGGCTCTATCGTTATGTTCGATCGTAACGATCAATCGTACCGATCGGTAGCTACGTGTATAAGCGGCAAAATTGAAGCGATCCATCGTTACGATTTTCTTCAGACCGATCGAAGCTACTGATCGCACCGTGAGGCCCATATAGAGACAACAAAACCGAATTCAAATGAAAGAGATTAGGTACCTCTATAAGGTCCCTAGTTATTGCTAGATTAAGTGCAAATAGATATTTTTGAATTTGGTTTATCTATTGTACTTTTTTATAAGCTATTCTGCGCTGTTGTGAGATAGTGATAACGCCCCTATACTTAATCTCTATTATCTACTCATTAAATAGGTACCTATTATTTTGCTTATTTCAGGATTCAATAATCAAGCTTAAAGACAGTACGAAGAAATTACTGTGCTTACTAGAAGAGATACAGTCCAAAACTCATTCAAAGATCGTCATAACTGACGACTTGCCTAACTTGACTGAAAAAATCAAGCCCACTGAATCGCTGACAATGTGCATTGTAATATGTTTTTTTTTTACTTTGTTTTTGTTCATTCAATACTCATCCTTAGTTTTTTTTTATTCCGGGTGAGTGGTTAGGTAGTTTCACCCTATTTAATTGTGTACCTAGGTACCTTAAGAAATGGGTATCAATTCACCTCTTGATTTGATTAGACTTGTGCTTTAAGCTGTTGGAATTTTGACATGTTTTAGCCCACAACTGTCTCGGAAGTTATAGGCGCAGGCGCATTGAAAAAGTTAGAAAATCAAGCTAAAGTATTGGATGCAATATACATAGAGGTAAGTATATCTAATAGAGTATGAAATACCTATAATATACCTATAACAGTTACTAAAGCAAACTCGAATGTTTACTTACCAACAAATTGTGATATGTTTTTATAGTTGTTGTTATTCATTGTTATGTAAGTACTTAAATATATTTATGTTTATGTACAATATAATATACCTACCTAAGTACTATATTATATTTCACCGCATTATGACGACCGCTTGGCGCAGTGGTTCGAGCGTAGACCTTTCGGCTCACTGCACCGAGTGGTCGCAGGTTCGATTCCCGTCAGGGTAAATTTCCGTAATTTGCCCGGGTCTGGGTGTCACTAGGATCGCCCCCAGTCCATTGTACCATATTCATAGAGTACAAGCGTTGCTTAGTTTGGGACCATACTGTTGGTGTCTTTGTCTTGAGATATTATTATTTTATTATTATTATATAAGAAGTCCCATGGAAAAATTATAATATAATATGCGCACTTTAATGTATTAAATTTAATGTTACCTACAACATCAAAGAACATTTTCAGAATGAAGACGACGATTGTTCTGTTTACAAAAGGTTAACGAGAAAATGTGTCTGTTTGAATCAACAAGAGTACAACGATTTCATTATACATTTCAACGAAGATACTAAATATTTCACGAGCACCATTGGTGAAATCATAAAGAATATGCGAATTATAAAAAAGTTTTTGTACATGGGCGGGTATTACAGTAAAAATGCATTGATATTTCTCAATGAGGTATCTATATTTTCTATGTATATATTTACTTTAATTTGTACTGGGCCCAGGCGGTCTACCAGATTTATTAATAGGTATTGTCGGCTAAGGCCCGTATTAATAGATCTATATCAAGTTTGAAAACGGTCTTGAGTTCGCTTTTGACATGTCATTTAGTACTGATATGACCTAAGAAAAGTACATTTCCAACATCACTCTCACTTGACTTGAGATCGATTTATTAATACGAGACTAAGCTTCTGCTATTTTTTATATTATTGATAAATTTATATTCAATCTTGGAATCAGTTACAGCCTTTTTGTGTTTAGTAAGTACTTAGTAAGTTTGTACGCACGCACTAGAACTTGTCGATCCATTGATGTTGTTACAGGCTACTTCAGGCTAGTATACTAGTAACGTAAGGGTACGTTACTAGTAGACAAGGTGTTATAGGGCAAATGGCAGTAGCTCGATGCACGATTTTTTCAAGTTGGTAGTTGAAGCCCTCTATAGGTACATATTAGGTAGGCTAGTTATACTAGCAGTAGGCTAGCTAGTAAGTACCAATACTTTACTGGTTGATGCATGCAAATTCGTCTTCAGGGTTTGTCTGATTCCACGCACTCTGAGAAGGTAGCAATTATCCAAGGCATTGCGCACGCTGATATGTGTAACGTGTTTGACGAGCATTCCGTTGTGACCGTGTGTATAGCTTGGCCGTGCAAGTATGAGAACTACGGGGATCTCGTGTCACAGGTACATGCCTCGAGCCATATCCTACTTACGATTTGCAAGCGTATTTATACCCAGCAGGACGGTCGATCAACGAGCTCTCACGCTGGAAAGACCCACGCAAATCGCTAGTAGGATAACGCCCTTACGATTTGTCTTTCTTTTCTTTTTTGAATTCAAATGGTCACTTAGATTTAAATGAACATTTGCATTACTACACTTAAAATATTACTATGAATATTACAGAACCTGACAGCGGCATTGCTATACAAAATAGCTCAGTTAGAAGAAGGGCGAAGATACCTCAACTTTACATCGAAAATAACGAATGACATAAAGAGAGTCCTAAGAAAGAAATCATCAAGTTTAGAATTCGATACGTTAGAATCGTTGAACGGCACATTGAATTTGATGCACCCACCGATAGCGCAAAACGTAAACGTTACGTACTACTGCCGGCCTAACGATGAAGGTAATAAGAAGTTTAATAGCGAGCCTCAAAGTGCTCACATTAAAAATCGTTATGAAAGTCCGTATAAATACCAACGCGCGAGTTTCAACGTCGACGTGAGTGAATATAGTTGTCGCTATCTAAAGAGACCAAAGATAATACCTGCTTATACAAATTAACACTGGACATTTGGCCAATTGAATGCGTAGGTATCTTACTGAATCTTAGGTCTCAATGCTCACTTTATGTTATTACTGATTTATGAGTTAAGTAATTAAATATGACTGAATTGTGCCTGAGACCTTTAATTTAACAATAAACATTCAATTTCTTTTACATCTCTATCTTTTCAGGTTCCAGTAATAAAACTGTGAAAGCTTTATTACAATATCGACAATATATGACATTAGACGAAGTTTTTATGCATTTAGACTTATTACATAATTTAAGCCAAAACGACAAATGTAAAACAGAATTGACCACACATCTACCTGAATTGATGGTTTTGTTCAAGCGTATGTTAATGGAATATGATAACAGTGAGATGAATATAATAGTAACGAACATTTTAAATAATATTGTATTGAAAAATATGAAAGAAAGTGAGCCTGATTTGCCAAAAGCAATGATTGTAGCCGACACAGCAACCGAGGTAATAATAACATGACATGGTGTAAGTAAATAATTAAATTAAGAATGTGCAAGAAATAATAATGATAATGTGTGTTTTAAGACAATAAGAATGAAAAACGAGAGTAATCAGATACCACCACCTGCCAAACGAAACAACGCGAAGAATAAACATAAATCAAAAAGTATGTTAGGCGTAACTTCTAAGTCGCACCGGCAGCCTTCAAGACGCAAAGGTAATATAAGAATATGGGAAACGAGACCGTTTAAAATTGGCTACCGACCTGGTGCTTTAGAATCACAAGAGACTTGCAGGGCCTTGCGAGACATGAGTATGGAAGAACTTCTCCTTCTTCTTTACGGTACCCATAGTACAAGCGTTGCTTAGTTTCGGACCATACAGTTGGTACACACCTACGTTGGTACACTTTAAAAAAAAAAAATTTTTTTTATTTATACTAGCGACGATTGTGATTTTTTTTTAATTTTATTCCAAAGTAATAGGGAACTTTGGATCCGTTTTTTGTATTGGTGCCAAAAAATATGCTCACTAAGTACTTAACTAATTTTTTACAGTCACGGAATGGGAGTCACCTCGCTTACTCAATAGATCAAAGAAATTCACCAAAGGTAACGTAAAATGAGATAATAATTATTAGAATTAAAAAATACCTCTCGCCGACTACCTAAAAAGTAGGTATTTCTATATGGATTATGCTTCATTGCTGTACTAATTAAATATTTTTATGTATTATTTTAGTTTAAATTAGGTACATACTTACACGGAATCATTTGTAAACCTAATTTACCTATGAAGTTTTCCAAAGTATGATTTTTTATAAACATTTTATTTTTATTTATATTTTCGTTTACTTTACAGAAAAAAAATCAGTCATAATGGTACCAATAGATAAATGAATAAAATACAAACTGCATTGAAGTAAAGCTGTATGTATAATATGGATAAAATATAAACTTACAGAATGACAACAACCTCGTACAAATAAAAACATCACAAGTGTAAATGATAAAATTACATATAAATCTATACAGAATAAATTAATAATGTAAAAATAAGTATTTTATTTCCTACGCAGCTACAATAAAAACGCCAGCGCAGAGATGGTGTCATAAAATGGTAACCCAGGTCCAAATTTTTCTTACAACCTACAGTGATTGTAGATTGATTTTCTGTCTGAAGTCATGATTGGCCAGCATTCCAATTGTACATAGTACAACAATAATTACCTGACTTAATTAATTATCACATTGAGACCTAATACCATACAGCAAAATTTTGGTACAGTCAAGAGGTAAAATATGCAAAAATAATTATAATTTTAAAATATATGTAGCATACTGTGCTATCCAAATTTTAAAGTGTATACATATTTTGGTTTTTGCCCTCGACTGTAAAACTATATAAATTATAAACCACTTAGGGAATAGTGGCATGATAGTAGTTATTTTACATCACACATAACTAACCAATTTATCTTGAGATTCTGTTCTAAAACAGACAATCATTTTAGAGGTGTAAAAAAAATCTTAACCCTTATGTGAATTAGTGATGGAAATGTGTGCAGGAATGATTGCTTGCGTAATAAATGCAGAACAGGAAATGTTGTCAATGAGTAAAATAAATAGGTAGGTACTTTGGTGAAAGCTTATGGATTAAGCCAATACCTTTTAAATGAGATCTTAAATCATTAGACACAAATGAAAACAAGGCTTATTCATAAATCATATCAAGTACAAAAAAGTCCCCCTTATGTTACATAAAATTAAATAACTTTACATGCTGCGCACTGACATCAGTCAAATTGACTATCATCAAATTGATGATTACTTCTGCGAGACCTATCAATGTAGCCTATGGACCTTTTATTAGGGGGTGCAGGCGCACCTTGTCTGAATAACATTGCCAACAATATATAAAAACCTCCTACAATTTTACTAAAGAAGTCTAACAATCCAAGGAACATTGGTGTTGAATTTTTAATAAGTATTGAAATCTCTCTTATCAATGCTAACATGAAGTTACCAATGAAATTGACAAATGAGGTACTACCAGTGAAGATTGCAATTATGAAAGCAAATACGAATGTTACAAATTCCTTAACATTGCTCACCGACAATGCAGTCTTTAGGGTTACCACAATGTTGGTATAAGTCTCATTGAGGGCAGCAACACTAGCATCCAGTTTTTTCCCTTGGGAAGCATCGGGAGCATCTTTTGCTTTTCTCACAGCTCCAGTTAAAACAGGTTCGATTTCTAAAAACTCATCAGATATATGCCTCAAACACTTCAGAGTCACCATAATTTCATCATTTCTAAATTTCAAACTTTTTATTTGGAACCAGAAAGGGCCGAAGGGTTGGTTATCTATCTCTGTCCAGAGACAGACGCCGGGTGATTTATATCCTATGGCTTCCGTGTCGGTGATGCCAATCCAATGTATCTTTGTATTGAGAGTTCGTAATTTGTACTGTGCTTCCAACAAATCTCTTTTCAACTCCACTTCGGCTGCACTAACTAAAACTACATCACGATATCCAACCAGTTGGTCCGCCAGTCTCCTTTCCATGTACCGGCCCAAGAATATTCGCGACTTCAATAGTTCTTTCACATATTGTTTTACCTTGATAGTGTCCGCATCTTCATGACCCTCGTATTGAGATGATGCCACTGATGAATTAAATGATGGACTATTCAACACAATACTCATTTTGTGCTTTTAAACTGTAGGAAACAATAAGTACTCAGAATTATTATCATCAAAGGTTTGGTTTTGCTTGCTTGTTTGACAGAAATAAATAATCTCTTTGACGTAAGCGTTCTGTTCGTGGTGGTGGTAATAGAGGGTCGCGTCAAGGTAATTTAGTTACATAATTTTTTTTCTTTATTGAAATGTTTAAATATTCTAGTTGCATGCATAAGTAATTCAACTTAACTTTGTCTTGCCGTAAATAAAAAGCGGAAGTAATTCAAAGGTCGCCGGTCGCAAGTACTTACATGTTTAAATTCGAAGGAGACGTAGTAACTAAACGTGATACTTGTTAAACACAGAACAAGTCACTTATGTACATTCTCTTTGCAGAAATTGACTCAATGGAACAGAAAAGCCGCCATAAAATTAATAATTAAGATATAGGTGTGTTACTTCTTTTCCTTTATCAAAGGTGTACGGTAATTCCAGAGCCACGAAAATTAAATATTTATTTACCGATGTGTAACGCCAAAACGAGTGGGTGCCCCTGTCCCGCTCACATCACAGATTTCAGAGTAAAAAAGACAGAGACAGCATGCTTTCTCGATGATGATACGAGTTCTTGCATGGAACACTGTAAAAAATGTTTTCTTAAAAATGAGCAATTTCCTTTAGTTTGTTAGAATTTGATCCTTAGCAGGGGCACTGCAAAGAGAATATAGGGCACTGTGCAATCAATGCAACCTTTGAAAAGTTCACCTGTATACATATAAAAAGTACCTATTCTGTGATTCGTGTGCAACTAAATAACAAATAAAACAAATTTTAATTATAAAATTTGTACAATTTATTTAAATTATACTGACAATAATTTGAAAAGTATAGGATACCATTTTAGGTATTAAAATATGTTTTGAGTATTTACAAAATGTTCCTAACTACAGATTCCAATAAAGTATACCTAACTCATTGCTCGAAAGCCTCATGGAAGCTTTAACATTTTCATAAGAACTAGATCAATAAATCATAGATTTATTTACCTTGAGATGCAGATCTCTGGAAATGGATACCTACGTTTTATAGTTACTAGCAACACATTCAGATTCAATTATAGGCTTTATTTAAATAATGCTTAGGTATACGATTTTTAATGTAAAGTGTATATTTCCTGTCTTGTCGTATATTCTGTAAACAATCTTAGCATGTCTTTTAAAGGTTTAATCTTTAGATACTGTTTAAATTAAATTATAATTACTAATTCCCCACACGTCATTAGGTTCATTATTTTTAATTAATATGTTAAATATCTAATATAGGTAATAAAGATTGTTATTATGAATTGCATTAAAAATACATGCCAACATTCTTAACTAAACACAACAAGCGAGGATAAATATAAAGTAAATTATGAAAATTTTTTTAGCTATCATTCATCCCAACCAATAACCAATACACATCATATTAATTTTAACTACAATTGGCTAGTTAAGAACCGAAGTGATCCCAGTAACTATTTAAGAAATAAAAAGACTCAATCTAAAATCAAGAAAACACGATTTGCTCATCTTAATAATCACAAAATGTTTAAACACTTCCGCTCTTAACTGGTTGATGCGAATTCTAAATACATATTGAACAATTTTATTATTATGAACATTAAACAATATATATGCTTCACATTAATATGTACTAAGTATATAGAAAATATCGTCACAATTATAACGTGATTAAATAACAAAACTTATGTCTCTTATAATATAAACGCGATGGACTCCAGCAAACACAATTGCGAATTCTGAATAATATACCACACTAATTGATCGAGCGTCGATCGATAGTAGAACGAGTCGATAGCGATCAACAGTTTCTACATACCTACAGCAACGTGCGATTGAACAATTATCAACGGTTAAAAGATCGGTGTGGTAAACCCCTGACGGTAATGCAGTCGCACATAAACAAAACCAACAAGGATGGTTTCCACCGGTTAATAGAGATGATGTACGCGGACTCACCCTATTATTTAATTTAGCTGTTCCAACCAACCTAGTACAGAATACCTATTGTTATAGTTTGATAGTGTGAACAAATTCAAATAAACACAAACTGACTGATATGCGGGTTTGCTGAAGTCGTAATATAGGTGAAACATTTTCACAAGTCAACATTATTTCTCACAACATAACAGTGCGTTATTAAGACTTTTAACAATTTATTAGTTACAATAATAAAAAGTTGGGTGGGTTCTTATCTAATATAAGTATGTCTAAAGTTAATATAAGGAGGATATATAACTAACGGAACCTGGCGCAAACAATATTGATAGGAAAAAATCGCATTGGTTTAGCGGAATATGACGAATTAAATAATATGCCAACATTTAATATAAAAGTGTTGCTTACCAGCTGTACGAAATAATACTCATGAGTTAATGACAAATGTTAACATCGTTAACAAAGAATTAACAAGTACCTACGGAAGAAGTACAATAAATAGAAATGGGAAGATTGTGATATTTTTCACACGGGAGAGACGGCAAAATTATTTCCTAACTACAATTATTTCAGGCCTTAAAAATAATTAAAAACTAAAAATACATAATCGCTAACGAAAGTTGTCTAAATTAGTTAAATCAACATAATTATTTAGTAACTGTGTATTACCTATTTTATTTTAAGCATCCAAGTTCGCAAGACGAAGATAAACTTATCTTTATACTTACTAAGAATGATTCGACAAAATGTCATTAATAATTAGGACTATTCTTTTATATTAAGACGGAGTAAAACCTGCAATAAATAAGTAATGATAACCCCCCCCACTCTCCCAATCTTACAGATTACTGTAAGATTACTGGCATTAGCCAACTCAACGCGGCCGGCGAGTGCTTAGCTCTATAGAAATCACAATTTCCTTAACTAGCAATAAGTACTAAAAGTGTACTCGTCATTTAGGTATACTCCGAACGGACTCCCTTGACGGTCCAAATTGATTATTTTTTGGGGGCAGGGGAGAAGGGGACCTGCTCATCCCACACTCCCCCCACTGTAATATTAATACTTATGTAATGTTGAACGCGACACAGACTTAACTACCGCTCGCACCGTAAGCTCAAAAAGGTAAGTTACATACAGGATCTGAAGTGGTCTCCATTCAAGACCCTGAAATTTTAACTGCGCCAAGTCGGCGAATATCCCTTCTCCCGTTTTAAAACCCGCAAAGAATAAGTCAATAGACAAATGGGAGGTTATGCTGCGTGCGAAAGACATGTCGTAATAATAAACCAATACGATTCATTACTCACACGAAGCTCGTTACGGGGCGTGTTGTACATATGTTACGACACATATAATATCTATCGGTATCTTATTATTATATAATATAAAAGATTTGGCAGCACAACGGCCATATAAATCGAGATCTTTGTAGCTAGTCTTAAGTCATGTGAGCGAAAGACTCTAGCATCCAGTTTACCAAATGCCGCAGCTGCGACACTTAGCCTTACGTTGATTTCAGCATCAAGGTCACACTTAGATGAAATAGTGCTCCCCAGATACCGAAATTTGTCAACTTGCTGAAGTATGTCCCCTCCGAGTTTAAGGTGGTCAACTTCTCAGATATAAAGATGTTCTTAAGCGTCACATGAAAAGGTGCCAAATGAATCCGGCGCAATGGGAGAAATTGGCAGCGCAACGGCCAGAGTGGAGAACCCTGGTTAAGACCAAGGTCCAAGAATTTGAGGAGGATCGGCTTATTGAGCTTGACACTAAAAGAGATGAGCTGAAAGCGCGACCACCAGCGGCTATAACTTATAATTATATAAACGGTGTGCTCACGTGTCCCTCGTGCGGGCGGATATTCAACAAGATCGGTTACGTCAGCCACAAGAGAGCTCACCTTCGTCAGGTTAGTGATAGGAGTTAAAGCGGTCGCCATAACCGGAATCGGTTGGATTGGCATCATCATCACGACACATATTTACCTACCCTCCACACATCACTGCTTTGCTAGATAATGACCATGCTTTAAAAGGAACTTGGACCGTCTAGGGAGCTCTTAACAATTACAATAATACCACAGTAATATTCTTTTTCTGCATCTTAACACATTCACAACCATGTATAGATTCTATTACGTTACTTCGATGTGAAAATAAGATGTTTACGCGCAGAATCATAAAATTATTTTTAATATTTAACGGAAGATTTATCATAAGGAGCGTATGATCGCGAAGTCCTAAAGCACCCTGTTTCTAGGCCATAATAAATACCAAAATAAATTGCGTCATTGCCCAAGAGATCGCAAGGGTTTGCCGATCATGAGATCCTGGATACGATTCCCGGAAATAACAGTTTGGTGTCCAACGATGTACCTCTTGCCTCTTCGGGATATCAACGCGTGATAGTTTTTTTATTTCCAATGTAGCAATTTCTCCTAATGGCACCTAATAAATCGTAATACCGAACTATTCTAGACACAATAGTGCCACATTCTCATTAACACAGCCCAGGGGAGAACTCGAAAACAATAGCACATCGGCGTTGTCCTGATATTATACGATTACGAACATCTCTAAGTCCAAGGAACCTTTTATTTATCTGCGTCTAACACTCTATTACCAAGGCCTGATCTGGGAGAGTATAGAGGAAGGTTCTGAAGTGGAAACGACAGTTACTATCCTGCTTTTATGAATTAATTAGAAAAAGGATGGAAGTTGTCATTTCCGACACGGAAACTTTCCCTCGATTGTGAATACTCCCCCTGACTTCATAATGAGCGGCCATTACTATACGCAGAAATAAGACACACTGTCATAACGGTATTGTTCTTATAGAAAGTGAGACGCTTTCTTCCGTGTGGTAGATATCGCCAAGGTCATCGCGCATCGCTGTCTGTAGTAATCACATCGCCATATTTTATTAGGACAACGCCATCCGCAAAACATTCGCGCACGCAAAACAAGTCCCCTCTTACACAAATTTTGGTACACATTCAGTCCAACACAAAGATTAATTAATCTCGAATCGCAGCGATTGCGTCGAATCCTCTAAGAATTCCAAAATAGTGTTCCGTAGCTAAAGCGTATCTTTTTAATAAAATATTATAATTTATTTTACAATAAGAAAACCGTGAACGTTCGCGAGGAATTTATCGAAATTGTCTTGGAAACGGATTTTGTGGGGCCTGAGGCCGTCGAAGAGTACTCCGTTGGTTAGCACGCCGAATGCCTCTTCCAATCTCGGTACATTGGCGGGGTCGTTGACCAGGAAGGCCTCCATCAGCTGTCGCGCTAATCCCTCCAACAAAGCCGGTTTTATACAATTTAAGGAGTAGATGGCGGCACCAGCGGCCGGAATAGAGTCTGGGGGTATCTCCATTTTAATTATAAGCATTAATAGCAATTCAGCGAGAGATAGTAGGGATAAAGCGTAAGGGTTGTCGTCTCCTAGTGTTCGCACTTTGTTCGCTAGACCGACTATGGTGTCGCAGCACAGGGTTGACACGTCGCAGGAAACGGCAGTGAGGCCAATACGCAGTGCCGTCACCACCATATTGAAGTCTTCTATTGGAAGATTTGTGAGCTGAAAACCAAATAGAAACCCTTACATTAAATGTCGCGTAGGATTTATGTAATATGCCTTATCATGCTGTAGGTATATGATGGATGACTTTGAAAACACCTCTTAAACTTGAGACGTGGAAAAATTACTGTGGATGCAGTGATAGGGATAGGTTCCCTTAAATGTGATGATAACAAATTATGCTGCAAGCAAACATTCCTTTATTTTCAAATAAAGTAAATCTGCTTTCAAAGTTTTGAATAAATCACCAATGAAATGAGTACATTTAATCACAAGGCAGTAATAGTACATTGTTACCCTAGGTAACAATATAGGATGTAATATAATATAATAGGATGAAAGATACCGATCGAACAAATCAATCAGAAGGACGGTTTCTTCTTAATAACAATACAATCAATAGATGGTTGTTAATAATTATCCTCGGCTAACGAGTAGTATTGCGGGCGGGCGGACCTGGTCGGTGGCGTCCAGGTCGCGCAGCATCCTGTAGGCGTGCTGCGCCAGCGCGGGCAGCGCCAGCAGCGGCGGCGTCACCAGCGGCAGCACCAGCCGCAGCCCGCGCGCGCACGCGCCGCCCGCGCCGTCCCCGCCCCCGCCTGAACGGGCTATGCTGCATATCAACTCCATGATGGCGCAAATGTCCTAACAATGAATAAATTAAAAAAAATATATTAAACTGACTTCAAAACCACAAGTAGGCACTCAAAAGCGAAAAATAAATTAATATAATTATTATAAGCGCTACTATTCGAAGTCGCGTCTATTTGAAGTCGGTGCCAGCCAAGTCTAATAGGTAGTAGATAGACACAATTTACAAGTATATGTAAGTATACTACATTCACAGTATCTATATACTACCTACAAAAAAAAAACAGACGAACATAGAACGTCCTTCTTTTTGGAAGTCGGTTAAAAACATGACTTTTTGGGTTGTCCCCAGAAACATGGTTTGTCAGTAAAGTATCTGCCACTTTACTGATAGGCACTAGAGAAGTATATAAGGCTCAACCGAGGACCTTGACATAGGTGCAAGACGCATAATAAAACTTGAAAATAATAAGATTATGATTTATTTGACACTGGCTAAATGCGTAAAGCGAAGCACAAAAAACTACGAACTGTCACTTATACAATGTGCCGAGGCAGGTTCATGACCGAGGCTGGCTATATGCAGCCAAGGTTCCCCGGCCCGTCTGAATAGCTATACTTAGAACTTATTTCCAAGGCAACAGAATACAATTCTATTTTTCCTATTTTTGTAAACCATTAACATTAGAATAACCATTATCGCCATGTTCAAAACGGTTATGCGTGTGACACTTACAGTATTTTTAAGTACAAGTCCCATCACTACAGTGCTAATTTAAATACTAAAAACATCTTGCAAACTCACTTCATAAGCTTCTTCTTCAGCGTCTTGTGGGATACTCGATATTTTACCAGAATTCCAACGCATATATACGTCAAACGTCGTATTACATATTTCGAGAAATCTACAACAGAAATAACAACAAGCATTATAAGCTTTTTCCCCCGACTTCACCCGCGTGGATCTCTGAACGGAATTTCCATACAAACATCCTCTATTTTACCCCATCAGTGATGAAATTTACAAAAATTCTTCCTTTCTTTTATATTTTTCAACGCCGGCAGTTTAGACTGTGTGTTGATAAACGAGTCAGTTTCTTCATTTGTATACAGGTTGAAACGGAAAGGGCCTACTTTTTTCAAAACTTAACTTTGTAATGCTTAAACAATTCAGCTTTGCAAGCAAGAAAAATATATCCCTAGGTTAGAATTGTATTGTTGTAGTTCCTTCATTATGATATGATCTTGTCGAGGTGCTTTTATGTTTTACTGGTTTTTTTATTTGTCAATAATTTTATATTCTACACCATTTTTTAATTCACATTATTTTGTAGGTTAGTTTTGGTTTCACGAGGTGTCTTGTCGCACCATAGATTTTATAGTTGTATCCAAGAAGCTCCAAGAAGCATATAGTGCCACACCTTTATACAATTCGTTTTTTTATTTTTTTTTATTATTATTAGCTTTTTTATATAGTTTTGGGTATGAGCCCTTTAGTACTAATTTAGTTATTAATTTATTGTTTTTTGTGGTTTGCGCCTGTGAATTCGCCAATCGGGCCCAATGGAAGACCAGCGCTGGCTCTTGTCAGCCAGCAAATGCTGAATTGGGTCCGTTTGTGACGAGCAGAACTTTTTATTATTGTTATTTCCTTTTTTTATATATATATTATTTAACTCAATCTGCTAGTCATAATAAAGTTTTTCTTTCTTTTCTTTTCTTTTCTTTCTTTGGAGGAAACTTGAAAAACAAAAGGTGTTATAGGGATTCAGCTGTTTACGGATTTCATAAGTCTACAAAACCTTTAGTACTTCAACTGTCCCACAAAGCCGATAGTTTTAGATTTACAAAGTAAAGTTGCAAAAAAATTTTATACAGGGTAAGTATATTCTGTTTCACTTAGTATACCCTACTATCACCTACAGAGGTATATAATAAGAATACATACTTGTTAACATTATGCGATTGAACCGAGTGCAGCATCCTTTTGGCGCTTTTTGCGAGCAAGTTCAACGCTGGCAACACTACGCCGGGATAGTTGTGGTACCTAAACATGATCGCGGGTATCTTGTCTAAGGCACCGATAAGCATCATAAACTGCTCGTCCATGGTCCCCACCTGGATAATAAATTCATATTATGGCTTTTCCACTTAAGCCGATGTATTGAAATACAGGGTGAAAATGAATTGATTGACCCAACTTAGTCCCAAATAATACTAAGAGCACATCACTAAGTAATATTACTAAAACAAACAAACAAAATAAAAGTAGGTATCAAATTAATAAACCATAATTTGGGACCATACTGTTGGTGTATCAATCTAGCGATATTTATTACTAGCTGACCCAGCATACGTTGTTCAGCCATATAAATGATTTCTAGGTATGAAAAATAGATGCTGACCGATTCTCAGACCTACCCGATATGTAAACAAGATTTCATGAAAATCGGTCGAGCCATTTCGGAGGAGTTTGGCAACAACCACCGCGACACGAGAATATTATACATCAGATTTATTTATTAAATAAATATATAGCATATACCTCCAGCACGCCCTCGGTGACGCCTATAAAGCAGTCGAGCGTGTCGGCGAGCATGTTGCGGACCGGCTCGGTGTCAGACTCCATGTTCACCAGATTCATCAGCCTCTCTTGCAATGTCACCGTGCTCGATAAAAGACGAGTCCTCACTTCGCCTGAAACAAAATGGCAAAATTATTTAAAGGGACACCAGAGGAACTAACAATTTGTCATATAAATAACTAGCGACCCGCCCCGGCTTCGCACGGGTGCAAGAAACCTCTAAAATTATCAGTGTTTCTCTACTATATTATTATTAAGCATGTATTATACATATAAACATTCCCATTGAATCTATTAAAAACCGCATCAAGATCCGTTGCGAAGTTTTAAAGATCTAAGCATAAATACGGACATACAGCTATTCCAACGAACGGATAAAGGGAATATGGCCATTGATGGTAAATTACAACTATAATTTAAATAAAATAATTTTAGCCCTTTTGGACGTCCCACTCCTGGGCACGGGCCTCCCCTCAACACGAGGGGGATTCAGGCCATAATCCACCACGCGGGCCCAGTGCGGGTTGGCGGATTTCACATGTCTTTCGAAAATTGGTTAAATCTTCTAAGACATGCAGGTTTCCTCACGATGTTTTCCTTCACCGTAAGCAAGTGATAATCATATAGAAATTATGATTCGCACATAGATCAGTGAAAGCCGATTGATTAAGCACGCGTCTTGCGGGCTACCAGGTCTCGGGTTCAAACCCCGGCTCGAACTATAATTTAAGAAACTAAAAACTAAAGGGTTTAAAATACTGTACCTAATCAAACTAGGCATAAATAGAATAGACTAAGGAACACGTCAAGTGTTCATAGCTATTAACGTCTTATTGAGTAAGACAAATCTATTGATATGTTAGACATTCCGCTTAATTTAGTTTTATTGAAGTCTTCTAACAGCTGTGCCTTTAGTATTGCAAGCATCTATAGGAAAAAATCAACCTTAATTTAACTGTAAGTCATACCTTCGGCGTAAGTGGCAGTTATGGCAAAAGCTCTATGGAGTTCCTTCCTCAAAGCCCCGGACAGGTTGACCCCGGAAGCCTCCCACGCTATGAGCCCGAGGAACTCTTCGCAATTCGCGAGAGGATTTTGCCTGAAAACAGTGTCTTTTAGTATCTTTTAGTGTAAATTAATACATTATTATATAGCTGTCGCCGCCAACTAGCTTAATTCGCTGTTCAATTAACAGCCTAGGCACTTAACTAAACGGCGCCGTTCAACTAGTGGCCTGAATGATATTCAGCCATTTGATCAAACAGCTAGGCAAATGACTTGGATCGATGACGTTTAACTATTTGCCGAGCCGTTTAATTACCTGTCTAGCCTGTTCATTCCAATTTAGTTCTACTTTCTGCCACCTAGCGCCGAAACTCACCAAACTGTCAATATCTCTATATTCTACATTCTCTTTGGTCAATATGGCGTCGGAAAAAAACAACTTTGATGGAATAACTTTATTAGTTACTTAGGTTTTTTACGTTTTTTTTAGATCCACCGCATCTATTTGCCGGGTGGGGTTTCTGTGGGGTCATAAAAAAATAACCCTAACCTAAACCCATCCAGGTCCCTCTGCTTGGGTAGTATTTTGAAAAAGTTTTGTAGTACTTGAATGTCAACCAGTTGCCTAAGCATAAGCCAGCACGTTTATTAAATGTTGTAATAGACGATACGGCTGAATATCATTTAGGCCGTTAGTTGAACGGCGCTGTTTAGTAAAGTGCCTAGGCTGTTAATTGAACGGCGAATTAAGCTATTGACTGCGACATATCTATAGTTTGGAGTCGATGCCAAACTAAAAGTAACTCTGACGGCCGCTTGGCGAAGTGGTTCGAGCGTAGGCCGCTCGGCCCACTGCACAAGGTGGTTGCGGTTGCAAATGGCCTTTTCGTAATTTTCCCAGGTCTGGGTGTCGCTGGGATCGCCCCTAGTACCCATAGTACAAGGGTCGCTTAGTTTGGGACTATGCAGTTGGTGTGTCGGTCTGTATGCGGCATGTATGCTAGTGGTAGTGTGCTATGTACTTGTGGTGCGCGTGCGCGAGCGTGGTGAGCAGGCGCAGCGCGTGCGCGGCGGGCGCGGGCTGCGGCGCCAGGTGGCGCAGGCAGGCGCCGGCGCGCGCCGCCAGCCGCGCCACCGCCCACGCCGCGCCGCGCGACCACCGACCGAACGCCGTCTCCAGGATCGGCGACATCTGACCACACACACACACACACGCTCTTAGGGCCTGTGCACACCACCAGAAACCCGGCTTCGATAGATAGCAGGTATTATTTTTAAAACAAGGTGGGAATGTTGCGACCCTGTATTTTATTTTGATGGCCCAGTGCCGGGTTGCGTCCCTGCTAGTCGGACTAGGGGTTGATACGGGCCTTATGGCCTGTGCACACCACGTATTTTAAACGCGCCGTCGAAGCGCGTTGTAGAACCGTGTGTTGACGGCGCGCTTTTATCCTACATCACAGAAAGTCTGTTTCCTACAGAGCAGTTTGTTGTCGTTTGTATCGACACACACGCGCGTTAGCATCGCGTCTGTATCGCTACAAGCGCGCGTCGACGGCGCGCTTTTATCCTACTTAGCAGCTTATTGTCGTCTGTATCGCTACAAACGCGCGTCGACGGCGCGTTTAAAAAACGTGGTGTGCATAGGCCCTAAGGCCCGTATCAACCTCTGGTCCCATTAACCGGGACAGGACCCGGTACCGGGCCATCTAAATAAAATGCAGGGCCGCAACATTCCCGCCTTGTTTTAAAAATAATACCTGCTATCTATCGAAGCTGGGTTTTCAACACTAGTTTACCATAAAAATTCATATAGAAACCAACTTGAAGCGGAACCAGACTAACCTACGGTATTTCGACATTTTCCGCAAACTCAGATTCTTTGGTAAAAAATAAGCAGCAGCTCCATATTTCGCGCTAAAATTGTGACTAAATAGGCGATACCAAAATATGTAGTATTAATAAATGTGTAATTAGCAGTGATAGCCGATTGGTTAAGCACGCGTCTTGCGGGCTACCAGGTCTCGGGTTCAAACCCCGGCTCGAACCTCTGGATTTTTCGAAATCTATGTGCGAATCATAATTTCTATATGATTATCACTTGCTTACGGTGAAGGAAAACATCGTGAGGAAACCTGCATGTCTTAGAAGATTTAACCAATTTTCGAAAGACATGTGAAATCCGCCAACCCGCACTGGGCCAGCGTGGTGGATTATGGCCTGAATCCCCCTCGTGTTGAGGGGAGGCCCGTGCCCAGGAGTGGGACGTCAAAAAGGGCTAAAATTATTATTATTTTTTATTTTTTATAATAAATGTGTATTATTTTACCTAATGGAAACAGATTAAGGTTAAAAGTATAAAGTGGGTCACAAAGGGGCAGTGTGAAAATTAAAATAAATAAATATAAATATCGCCAGACTGACACACCAACTGTATGGTCCCAAACTAAGCAAAGCTTGTACTGTGGGTACCGTACAATGGACTGGGGGCGACCCCAGTGACACCCAGACCCGGGCAAATTACGAAATGGCTATTTCCGAAATTTGCCCCGGCGGGAATCGAACCCGCAACCACCATGTGCAGTGAGCCGAACGGCCTACGCTCGAACCACTGGGCCAAGCGGTCGTCATTACCGGGCCATGGAAGAACACTATATAATAACACTACTAATAAATCGATCTTAACTCTGACATCGGTCTTGAGTACGCTTTTCACATGTCACTTTATATGGTAGATTCTTGCCCGTGAGAAATCGTCAGCGACTATCCTATGCGATTCTCTCCTATGGTAGTTTACAGTATGATAAAAACTCGCAGCATTCAAACGATTCTCGTATTCGAGTGTCAAAGACGAGAGTCGCGGCCTTTAAATTGTTTACACAACAGGCAAGTTATATAATGTAGGTAGATAAACGCGCATTCGTGTCTCGACTTGTCTAAACACTGCTTTAGCCTTAGTTAGGTACACAAAGAACGTTGTTCGCATGCGAGCAGCACTTTCTAAAACCAGTTAACAGTGCAGAGTTTTAAACGGGCTTGTAAGCAGTTTTTATCGGATTAGCAGCTCTATTTAACGGAGTAAACCTTTAATAGTACATTGTTACACAAGGGGTGAATGTAACCCTCGAACTATTGGCGCCCTCGCTACGCTCAGACGCCAAACCACGTCTCGGGCCAAAATAAGTCTTCCACCCGAGGTAAACACTGTGCTTTTCATTGCGAATACAAGGAAAGTAAAAATAGAAACAGGAATTGGCTAAAGAAATAATACAAGGAAGTATGAACAATACTCTACAACTCGAGAAAAAAAAAATCGGATTGCCGCCTAGTTTGTTTTTTTTTCGTTGGCCGGCCAACTTCATTATTTAGCCATTATTTTTAATTTTCATCTTTAAATATTTTGCCCAAATCTATGTTATTTTAAAGAAATTGTTGAAACTAAATTAGAATTAAGTCATTTAAAAAAATACATTCTTGAATTAATACTTAACTTTATGTTATTTCAATTTCACATCGCGCTGTAATTGAGTGACTGTAGAAAAAGTTTGAACATGGTTCCATAGAAATGTGAAAATGGAACTAGTTTATTTTTATTATTTGACAGCTGTCAGTTGAAAGCGAAACTCCCGGGCCGGAAAAGTTTTACTTTCAACCCGCTTCTCAGGCAACTTCAGACCTACTTTCAGAGTATGAGTAATGAAAAATATATTTAAAATCCCTTAATGGCTTCCAGTTCCGGTTTCGAGCTTTGGTATGGACCACCCCACAAAGTAGAAAGTTATAATCATATTTTGTTCTGAAAAATGCTTTGATAACAATAAGAGCATCCAAGTTTTGTTGTTACCACCTAGTGCGCCATGTTTCTGTAACTATACGAACCTCTGTATAAATTGATGGCTGCAGCATCAGATAGGAGTTGGCCCATATCTTCAACAGCCATGAAATGGTAGCGGACAGCTCTGGACTGAACACGCTCCCGAGGCCGGCTTCCAACGCGGCGCACTCCCACGCGCTTATACGAAGGATTTCTCCCACCATCCTGAGAAGAGACAGTATTTTAGGGGTAATTTACATACTTTAGAGACCCCATCAACATTGGAAACCATTATCGATCCTGGCTTATTATACTAAATTCTAAAATCATGAGGGTTAAGCGGTTTAGGTCATATTATTGACGCCTTTGTAGAGTTCAATATGCAGTTATAAATCAAGAAGAGTTGCCTCAGCTCCTACATTCATAAAGAAAAACAGCACATATAAAATAAGTAAGTGAGATGGTTTTTCGTATCTATAACAACCACACAAAAAGCATGATATACATCTAAAACGTGGTAAGTGCGTTCAAGCGGAAACTTTATAATTTACATAATATTTCCTCAAATTTACATTTCAATAAGGCTCAACAGACATGATATTGTGTGCGTACAATAGGCAGGAACTGAGATAACAATTGAAATTCCTTTTGTGTATTTCAGATTGTATAGATTATTTGTATTTTCCAATTAACAATAGGTAATGTGGCAATGCAAGTCTCTTTTAAAAGCGATAAACAGTTACGTCCTTATGGAAGCCTCTTTGTAGGTATTCACAAGCTACCCTGAAGCTTCTCAAAGTCAAAATTATGTGAGAAATGCAATGTTAACCGGAGCACTACTCTGGTCGCTTTTTGTTACACAACCAGAAATTATAAGCAGATTGTTTTTGCATGTTATTGTATGACAATACAAGTGATTTCATAAAATTATACCAACAAATTGACGCGACCAATCGTGTGACCGATTCACTAGCCTACATTGGAATTGTATTATATTGGTATATTGGAAAACTGGGTCAAATAAATTTTGCAAGATGGAGCGTAAAATTAAAACATTTTAGAATATCTAACGAATTGCTTACTTCAATATCGGATCGACGTTTTCAGTGTTAGAGGACTCGCCGACCAAGTATCTGAGCGAGGCATCCATGTTGGAGTTCTCCACTAGACTATAATGGATGATCTCGGGCGGTATCATCACCGTTTCACCTTCAGTGCAGTCGACTGCGAGGAAGTGGCCTGGATGTGAATAAAAAAATATATTGAAATTAAAACATGCTCCCTTTTGAAGCCCGATCCACACCAACTTCTTATTGACAAAGCCAGAATTAAATCAGTTGAATAGCTGCTGGGATTAGTGTGAAACGCGGTCTAGCCCGGCTGGCTGTGGCAAGACATGATTGTGTTTTGTTTCATACTCACTTAATATCACAAATTGTAATAAATAATAAGAGTGCCTCGATTTGAAAAAAAAATTAAATGACTTGAAGAGCCATACGACGCACCTGTTTCGTAACATTTATGTGACATATTTTTGACAACGTTTATTTATTTCTCAAATAAACTGGGTCTATTAGATATACTCGTATATTATATGAAAGTGTGTCCTCATCTAATTTCCCCTTCCATTGGTTGGTCCCACTTACCAGTAATCATCAGGATCCAGTGAAGGTCTTCAAATAAACTGACAAGCTGTCCGCCACCGCTCACTGGCAGCTTTCCCATGTGCATTAACTGCAGCTGACTCTCAAGTCTATCAAACAACCGTAAAAATTATACCTATTAACTCGTAGATCCATCTGAGTGTAAATTATGAGGTCTAGTATACAACTTTATAAAAAAATATAAAAATTTAAATAACTTAAAAAAACCTGTGTGAACTAAAAACCTAGAAATACCTGGGGACTTTATAATTTATTTCATTTGGAGTCGGTGCCACTATCTTTACACAACGTTAGGACAACTTCTTAGGCTACCTACCTACCCCTACTTGCTTGAATTGAGAACCTCCTCCTTTTTGAAGTTGGTTGAAAATGTGATTGAAAATAGCATATCTCTGCTAACCTTTCGGTGAAATACAGGGATCATCATTAAAAGTACCAGGCACACATAAATCTTAATAGTACATTGTTGCACAAGGGGTGAATGTAACTTATTTTGGCCCGAGATGTTGGCCCTCGCTACGCTCAGGCGCCAATAGATCGAGGGTATTTTGTCCCTCGATCTATTGGCGCCCTCTAGTCTTTCACCCGAGGTAAACACTGTGCTTTTCATTACGAATACAAGGAAAGTAAAAATAAAAACAGGAATTGGCTAAAGAAATAATACAAAGAAGTAAGAACAATACTCTACAACTTGAAAAAAAAATAAAGATCGGATTGCCGCCTATTTTGTTTTTTTTTCGTTGGCAGTTCAACTTCATTATTCAGCCATTATTTTTCATTTTCATCTTTAAATATTTTGCCCAAATCTATGTTATTTTAAAGAAATTGTTGAAACTAAATTATAATTAAGTCATTTAAAAATATATATTCTTTTATATATTCTATTACTTAACTTTAAGTTATTTCAATTTTCCATCGCGCTGTAATTGAGTGACTGTAAAAAAAGTTGGAACCAAGGTTCCATAGAAATGTGAAAATGGACTAGATGTTTTTATTAATTTGACAGCTGTCAGTTGAAAGCGATTCTCCCTAGGGCGGAAAAGTATTACTTTCAACCCGTTCCTCAGGCAACTTCAGACCTACTTTCCGGGTATAAGTAATGAAAAGAGTATTTACCGTTTACTCCTATCTTGAAGCAGTGTGAAGAGTACGTGACAGCAATGGGCGGGCGCTTTCCTCGCGATCGCGCCTATTGTCATCAACACGTGACTATGAAGTTTACGTTCGTCCTCTTCTAACTCGTCCTTTATGTCATCTTCGCTGTTATCTGTACCCCTGATATTAAACAAACAATGTTTCTATTAAATTAGGCGAGATATTACAATGTGTACAAATACAGGTAATATTTTATGTAAATTTAAATGCTCAGCTTGCTTAAAAACAATCAACCAAGTTATGTTAACCTAGTTCCATCTGGAGGTGCCAGTCTGCACTGTAGATAAGTATTGAAAACTTCCATACACGGAGCTGACAGTGTTTCAGTGGAATACCCATCAGTATCATGGACTAGAGAACTCCAAGTGTGAAGGAATTTATTCAATGATTCTCTCCATACTGTGTCATCATTTATCTGAAAAAAAAAAAGATTTATGAAAAGAGTTAAATGCCTTCCTTGGTTTAGTGGTCTCATAGTAAGCTTACTGATAATGAGGTCCAATATTCAAAGGTATTATAAATGGCACGCGTCATGAACCATGTCTTAATATATACCATAGTTATAGTCATATGCCATAGTCTCAATGTGGGTCTCCATACAAAAGTACTACTAATATGGTCCATTTCATATACGAAGTCCCGCAGATGCGGCGCTGCAGTAGCGTGTCGGTAATACAATTTACACTGTGTGTTTTCCGTGGGATTTCCTTTGTGAAAATGTCTTTTTTTTATAGTGTTTATTAGATTCTGTTAAATTGGTACTTACACCTTCTTCCATCACAGATCCTCTTATACAATGACACGTCAATGACGTCAGGTTTTGCAGGAAAGCCTGTGGTGTCGCAGCTATCATCGACGGCGAGAAGAACTGAATCAGCCTGCGGTAGATATCAGAGATCCCAAGCATTTCTCTCTCAATGGGTTGTATATACGCCATCATGTTTAGAAAACTGTTCACGTAGTTCTCTAAATACTGCTGTTTTAAGTTATTTGCAGACACTACAGCACCACTCAGGCTAGCCAGTTGTACCAGACAAGTTAGAGATGGACTAGCCAATTCAGGGTTTGATCTAACATACATGTGAATCTCAAAAAACAGGTTCAGCAGTTCAGGCTGCATTATCGTATCCCTCCAATTTAGGCTCAAACGTAAAGGCGGCACAGTGTCGCTTTCGTAAATAGCTTCAAACGCACCGATCAATCTCTTCGATAGTAACGGAGATACGTGACTCCAGCATAATATTGTTTCTACAATAGTGAGTAGCTGCTTCGTTAGCAAAGCTTGTTCTCCCTCCGGGCGATGGCCTGACCGAACTATCTGTTCCAAAACACCTACAGTAAACCTAAATATTCTCTTCAAATCTAAAGCTTCAAAAGATTTCTTTAGTCTAAAATGCACCTCCCATATCAAGCCTACGTCAGCTGACTTGACAGTGATTGCATATTCTTGCATTATTGCCAATATAAGTGAGCATGCCAGTTTTTGTTGGCTTATTGGTGAGCCGAGAATTATCTTTTCTATTTCACCGAGCAATGCTTTCCTCTCTCGCCCACCATCGTCAATACTGCCTCTTTTTATTATTATAGCAATGGTCTGAAAAAGAACACTTATTATAGTGGAGATATTTATCTTCTCCAAGGGTCACAAAGCAGGGTATAAGAGAAAAATAATTAGCTCAAGCAAAAAAAATATTTCTTAAAACATGAGATATGAATTGAACAGCTTAAACAAACTGTGCATACAAAATATTGCTCATATGCCCTACTTCATAATAAATGTTATTTACATATTTAAATTTCAAAAATACCTGTAAAAGTTTCTCCCTTAAAAATGCTGGAGCTTCCTTCCTCAAGAGATAAGTCAATAAATACTCCCTAAGAGATGAAATATCATTTTCTGATAGTAAATTCCATTCCCTTATAAGCGCTGACTTCAGTAAACCAGCTGCTTCAAACAGCACATAGTCCGATGAAGACTTCTCTAATATTTCTCTACATAATTGATAAGGGTTTTTCGTACTACGAAATTCCAAAAAAACACTCTCCGCTTGATGTCGCTGTTCCGATGTAACCATATTCGGTGGTGCCTTTGAATATAAAATTATTAAACAAAATTATTTCTGATTTATTTATACATTTGGATAATTAAAAATAACATTTTCACATGAGTGCACAATTCGAAAGAATCATTAGAAATTAATTATAACTTTATATTTATTATCGCGTGGTCTTTTTATAATTTTTCAGTCCATAATATATTAGTTTACTTTACATAATAAACCCTGTTTTATTTAAATATTTGTGAAAGGCTGTTAGTTAAATCTAGGTAAATAAATACCTCAAAAAATTTTAACACATTGTAGTTATTCACTTTGACACTTATATAAATGATGTATTCCATTTAATAAAATTTTCACAAACCATTAACATCTGAGCTGCCGCCTCCAATGTTTGTAAAGCTGAATTATCCATTGTAGCACTTTATTGTAAATAAATATTAACGTGAAGATATGAATGAATGACTATTTATTAAACACTTATGAATCGTACGACGAACAATATTAGCTATAATGTCACATAATTAATGAGAAAATAGTCAAAATATTACGAATTTATTTCGTAAATTTTGTTACATGTCAACCATTAAACAATGACGGTTAGTGATGTACGTACAGAATCGAGTACAAATTACAGATGGCGATTATTTCCAACCATCAAGTTATAGCTACAGCCATGAGCGGGGAAAAGCATTTTGGGTACACCTCCGCAGTGGCCAAATTTTGTACGTTTTCTATATAATTAATTCATAATATATATACCAACAATAATTACTTATTATATTCCAATACAAAATAATTAATTCTATTAAAAACAAAAAAACCATAAAATTAAGACCAAAAGTTGTAACGATACTTTTTGCTATAGTTGTAAGCCGTACGGCGTGCGCGTGTTTCTCTGTCTGTCTCTCTCTCTCTCTTATAGAAAGCAAGCTAGTTATTTTCGTTTCGTCTTTCTATTTCGCATTGCACAGTGTGGTGTCGCGATGATTATTTTTGTTGAGTGTATACAGGTTTTTTGTACATAATAAATAATTACAATAATGAATCCTGACAGTGTATCTGCACAAGTTCCGGATATTGCAACTTCGTTCCATCCGGGTGTCCCTTGACACCTCTCAAGTTTATTTACTGTAAGGAGGGTTCCTTAGGCCCGACCTAATAAATCGATCTCAAGTCTGAAAGCGATCTTGGAAGTGTCATTTTTATGCAAACAGCGTGCTAAAGATCGTTCTCAGACTTGAGTTCGATTTATTAATAAGGCCCATACCTACACTTATTACATTTATTTTATGTAATTGATCTTGAATCGATTTCGGCCCTAGTCTATTATCGATTGATACTGAAACATAATTGTAGCGGCATCACTAGTTGACATTTACTGGCACAGATTCAAATTAAAATTGCTTTGCTAGTGTAATATTTTTTTTATTAGGCATTAGGTAAAGGCAAGGGTAAAAGTAATCCAAAAGAAACCGAAAGAGTATTATAACATAAAGGGGGAGGCACAGAGTACTTTTAAATGGGGAAGGTAATCTTACCGGGCGGAAGAAAAAAAAAAAATTATTTTTCCATTCGATTTTATTTAGATTGGGCATTTCAAGGGATTAGGGACTAGAAATACTTATGATACAGAATATGTAAAATATTCCATACTTACATTGTTTATAATAATACTTATACCTACCTAATCTCATTCATATATTCAGAAATTATAATACAAGAATGTTATATTAATATTAATTCAATAAAACTGATTTACTTAAACTTGTTCTTTAAAACAAACTGGTTTATATTATTCGATCTAGAACTACTCTGCTGGATGCTAAACAATTTTTAGATAATTTAGAAGCATAAAAACAAACGGCGCTTAGAGGTATGTACCTACAGGATGGCTTAACCACACAACAGCAAAAAAAAAGCTATAAAAAGAAAAATGCAATTTCTAATCCGACGAATCCAACCATGAAGAAGGTGAAGCAAGACCTAACAAGAACGAGAGAACTATTGGGATGGTACCTGCCTATAATAATCTTATTTCTCTTCTTCAATCATTTGTAATCTCATGTCCAGCAGCTCCTTATTTAATTTATGCATACAGAGATATTGACCATTTAGAAACAAGACAGGTATATCATGTCTGTACAATCTCAACCACCTCACATTTTCTTTTTCAGTAATATCAACTTTTTGAATAATGATTCTATTTTTGTAGGGTTCTAATTCCTCCATAACAATATCGCATAGACCACAGGGGTTCTTGGTGTAAAAGGTCAAAACTGGAGGACCACCAGTAGACTGAGCTCTGGAAATAATAAACCACAACTTAATTGAAAAAAAATTTATTGATTTTATAAATCTGTACCATACAATTAAGGTGGTATTCTTATAGCAATTTATTTACAAGTCATAATATAAATATATATTACATATTTTGTCAACAGTGTAATAAAATTCTGAAAACATAGCAAACACACAAACCATCCAAACTAACAGCAAACCATCTAAAAGGCACATAATAAAAGTAACAAGTGGCTAGTACATTGCGTTGAAACTTACAATTTTTCAATCATAATAGACGAGGCACCACCACCTCCGTTACAGATTGATGCAACCCCCTTTTCACCTTTCTTGAGAGCATGGCATAAGTGAACTACAAGTCTGGCACCAGACATGCCAATAGGGTGGCCAAGACTAACAGCTCCTCCGTGGACATTCACCTTGGCCGGGTCTAGATCCAATAATTTCTGATTAGCAACAGCAACAACACTGAAAGCTTCATTAATTTCCCACAGAGCAACATCTTCTTTCTTTACACCAGTTTGCTGTAACAGTTTTGGTATAGCAATAGCTGGTGCAATAGGAAAGTCAATTGGGTCACATTCACCATCAGCAAATCCAACTACACGGGCAAGGGGCTTCACATTCAGTCTCTGAGCTGCGTCTGCTGTCATCAATACCAATGCAGCTGCTCCATCGTTCAATGTAGAAGCATTACCAGCAGTCACTGTTCCATTTTCTCTTTGGAACACAGTAGCCAGTTTGGTGAATTTTTCAAAGTTAACTTTCTTGTATTCCTCATCTTCTGAAAAAATTACTGGTGGTGCACCTCTTTTTTGAGGTACAGGGACTGGTACAATTTCGTCATTAAAAGCTTTGGCCTCATGGGCCGCTGCACTCCTCTTATAACTGGATATAGCATAATCATCCTGCTGCTGTCTAGTTATTTCTAATTTCTTTGCTGTATTCTCAGCGCAATTGCCCATATGAAACTTATTGTAAACATCAGTAAGGCCATCAAATACTATGCCATCTACTAATTGCATGCCACCATAACTAGTTTCACCTCTCTTCAAATAGAAAGGTACATTTGACATAGATTCCATTCCACCGGCTAGTACAACATCTTGAGCTCCAGTTTGGAGACCCTGAGCAGCCAACATGACTGATTTCATGCCTGAGGCACATACTTTGTTCACTGTTGTGCAAATTGTACTTTTAGGAAGGCCGGCAAAGATTACCGCTTGTCTGGCAGGGGCCTGGCCCATACTAGCCGAACAAACATTTCCAATATATACCTGAAATTAAATATTAAAATAGAATTTATAACTTTAATTTAAATTAAGTTGACTTTACAGTGTGTTATCAAAAATGTATTTTTATGTTATTATCTAATGTTGCTAAGGTGATAATGATCTGTAATCTTGTCAAAATCATGACAAATGACTGCAGTGTAAAGTTAATTGTATGTCTTGATTGAACATAAGCATGATAACACATTCACATACCAAATAACTGTATGGACAACTAATAACTGTAAATCAATGGCAAGAATGGGTGAAAGTAGGCAGAATCAATTAACCTCTTTAATTTCCTCCTTAGGAATGCCGGCTCTTTCGACTGCTGCTTTAACAGCCACGGCTCCAAGCTCCGACGCTGAGAGCCCCGCCAGGCTCGCCCTGAAGGATCCAATGGGAGTTCGCACGGCTGATGCTATAACCACTTCGTTCAAAGACACCTTCGATGAGTAGGCCGACATCGCTATTAGTAGCTGTTAAAAAAAAACCTATTTTAGTATTACTTTAGATGGTAAGTACACTCAATTTATGCCTTTTAGTACGTATTCTTTATAATATCATGAACAAGTTTCTATCCCAGAATCGATAGACTAGTGACTAGTCAGGCACTTCATTTCCGACTGACGAAAAACAAACTTTGTCCGAAATGGTAAGAAATACAAACCTTATTTGATGGACGCATTTTTATGCTAATTATCCTACTTCCTTTTAAAAATAACATGATTTATTCTTTTTTAAGTATATTGTAAGTATTCACAATGAGAAGCAACAGATGAACTGCTTGAAAATGATAAACTTATCGCATTCAATTATGAAAACATTTACATAAACCTTATCTATCGAAGTACCCTGTGCTGGCTGTTGAGTTTTAGATATTGAATTTTATGCATACAACTTAAGGTCGCAAATGTAGTGATACCTGTTTTATATCCGAAGAAACTTTGACCCATACCACATAGGTACAACAACATAACAAGTTTGTAGGTAGGAAGGAGGTAGCAGTAGTAAGACGGAGAGAGAACGATATATTTGAAACGAAGCCATATCTACCCTGGCAACCCTACAAATAATGATAGCTATGCCATGCATGCATATTGGCTACGTTCCACTTAGCGTTCACAACTATCAAAATGCTCCTATAGCCGTTCCACATAACGACCGCGGTCGTTGTGGTCGCGGCGAAAACGTCACTCATGACGTTGACTTACGCTCACGCGAAGCTCACGACGATCCATCTAAAAAGGTGGGTCGTAGTGATCGTTGAGAAAATTAGCGGGATTTTCAAAACTCAAAGCATCAAAGATGGCGTGGTGGCGATGAAACTTACGTTATTTCATGCGGAAAGAGATATTTTAGTAGAAGTGAATGTTAAAGATATTTTAATTACATTTGAACGTAAATTAATTAAATACACCACTAATATTAATACAACAAAAAAATATATTTTTTTATTCGATATAAATCGATTTAAACAATAATTATTGAAGTTTATTTTCAAGGCTTATAGATTATAACCTAACCTCTTAAATGTTTTGCTTTCTTTTTACTAACTCGCTGTTTGTATTATTTACCTCCACGCTCAAAACGTTCTATAATCCATTCTACTTGAGTTTACGAGCGTTACCGCTCACAAGCAAGTGGAACGGGAAAATACTGCGGTCGTCAGTGTGATCGTTGTGAACGCTAAGTGGAACACACCCATTGTGTGTCATGTTATTGGTACCTCCATTTTCTTGGCGCCCGCGTACCGTACATTATATTACACTAGCTGTGCCCCCCGACTTCGTCCGCGTAGTATTTAGCTTAACAAAAATTTCGGGATTATCGGGATCCTATGTATTAATCCCGGTTATAAACTATCTGTGTTCCAAATTTCATCCAAATCCGTTCGGTAGTTTTTGCCTGAAAGAGTAACAAACATACATCCACACTCACAAACTTTCGTATATATATATATATATTATATATTATTACTAGGATTATTATCCTTTATCCGATGATAGTGTCATTCCACTTTCCAGCGAAGAAAACTGTCAACTCTCTGTGTACTTCTGATCACAGAACGTCTAAAAATAAGGCCCGTATTGGGCAAAGCCATAAAAAAGGCCCTTTTAATAAATCGATTGTGATCGTGTCTGTGAATGATCTTGGAAATGTAATTCTTATGTCATACCAGTACAAAACGAATTGTCAAAAGCGTGCTTCTAAATCTGTGATTCTGATTTACTTTAATTTAAAATGTATATTAAACCGAGTATGCTTTTGTAGTTAGGTATAAATAGCAAAGCTATATAGGTAGGTCACCAACTGGTTACCACAACAGTTGGAAAAAATCGGGTACACAGCGTTCAAGATTACCGACTCCCAAAAAAGGAGGAGGTTTTCAGTTCGTTTTTTTTTTGTTTAACTCCACAGAATTTTTTGTCTGAGGTTAACTTAGAAATATCTTCAAAATCGGTTTGGTAGATGGCATATGAGTCGTTAAATTTCAAACGTGGCCATCTCCATATTTTTCCATGTTCAGGATTCCATGATATTTTAAAAGATTACAGCACATAAAATATGCCTTAAAATTAAAATATGTCCATATCCGCGTGGATATGGACATATTTCAACCTACAAGCATATTCCATGCACTGTACTCTTTTTAAATATCATAAAATCCTTAAATCTGAAAAATATGGAGATGGCCACGTTTGAAATTTTACGACTCATATATAAAAATAACGGGAAAAAATATGTCATGTAAGTAAACGATATTGCGTAATTTGCTTCTATGCTTTCCTGTGACTTTTTATTCGTCGATGATGTATTCATCGACAGAGTTATTTATGTTATTCATTGCGGTATTACAAGCAGTAAAAAAGGAATAGTTTGTTAGTCTGTGATTAGAAGCATTCAAAGCAATTGTCAAATTCATTCAATCAATCATCAATCAATCAAAGAGCAAAGAGGTGAAGGAGGAAGGAAGCAAGCTGTTTGCAAGCTTGAAGATTTTTTCGCGTTTTATCACAAAAAAGCATCACAATAAATCATATTTTTACTATTAATCACAACTGTAATTTAAGTGTATAAAAATAAATAAATGTGATATAAGTATATTGTTGTGTCGTTGACAAACTGATGGGCATCAGATTATCCAAAGTATCCACAAAAACTCAGGAAATCAGGTTAGTGAGTAATAATAAAAACTTCGAAATACTTTATCTGCGACAATTTTGCCAGTACCGGGCAGGCTAAACTATTGCGTGGAGGTTTAGGCTACAAAGTCGCTTATGTGATATCAAAAAATGTAAGTTGTAAGTAGGCAGGCACCCAATTTATCAACATCCTAAGTTCACTTGATTATTCATTTTTCAAAGTTTTTCAGGTACTCTAGTATAGATATTTATAATAAAACAATATGATACTACTGACTATTTTCGTTCTTTATAAAATTACAACAAGTTTTTACTTGACTCCACCAGAAGAAGGGTAGTCAATAGCCTAGTGGTTAGAGGGTCTGCTCTCGTCACTGAGAGGCTCCAGGATCCTCATTCTGGCCATTAAACTATTGATGTGCGGCCACTCCTAACCCAAGTGTTAACTTAGCTGTAGGGGCTAACGGGAATATTGGTAATGTGACAAACACACATGTTAGCAATCTTTAAAAAATACAATAAGTGGTATTGATGGTTTTTTTAAGCTACAGCCCCTTATTTACACTGACAAAATATTTACACACATTTTTGATATGGTGCTGTATTTTGTGCTCTCAGAAAAAAGAGACAACTAGATTAATATGTGTAAATTTCTTGCCAGTACAAAGTACCTAATTAATGTTAATTACTTACTTGTTCTATGACTAGTTAGCAATTGATATATAATACTATCCATTAGTGGTATTTTTTGGAAAAAAAGGATCATTGGTAATAATTTCCAATATTTGGGTTTGAGTAGTAAACTTGTAATATCAAGATATAGGTAAAGTTGTTTGCATTAAAATTCGTTTGTTTAATTAATATTAAAAGTTTTTATGTTCAAGTCCTTTTGGAGTAAATTTTGGAAATTTGTTCATGAATTGCCTTGTTCTAAATATGAATGGTAAGTGGGTTCTTTGTATTGTACCTATTATACTACAAAGCATTACTTTGTTTGGACCATAATATGGTTGTAATATGTGCATGTGGTATATTTATTTCTTTTGGCTTTCAAATATGACATAATTAACTCATTTCCAAAGTTTCGTGAGAACTAAGTCACAAGCACTGATAATCTGTACCACAGAAAACGAAATATATAGTAAACAATAGAATAGCCTTTATTTACAATTGGTTGCAGGTAACCTGATTTCATAGATTGCTACATAACAAGCATTTTGATTCTTTCATATTTTTCAATAAGAAACATGGCATATTAATATTGTTTTTACACAGCTTTGCAGCTTTTATTGGTCATGTTTTTGGTTGATATTTGGTAGTGGTATGAGTCTCACAATCTCGCACCACTATGGCCTACCCTTTCCCTAAATTCTCATTCTGTGGCCTTTACTTAGTAAGTACATACTGATATCATAAATGCATGTGAAGTGGTTGTCATACTGTCCTTATCCACCAGTTGTGAAATTCCACCTATTACCATGATTTTATAGCCTGTTAATGATAAAATATATCACTGCATTGTGAAAGAACACTTACACACTCATTGTGATTCTTTTATCTTGCATCTTAGATAAGTGATTGCAGGTATTATTGTTCATAATGCAGTACATTTTGATGTAATATTAGGTAAGCACTTACCAACTCATTTAATATAGATGTTGGTGCTCATTTTGTTGACAGACAAACTAAAGTTGAATAAACTAATGGTATTGCAGTCTTTCCAATGATGATGTAAATTTTTGGACAACAGAATTTCCACAATTATTATTTTTGTTAAATGACAGATTTTTTGTTCTTGAGCATGTGTCATGCCTCCCACTGCCTAAGCAAAGGCCTTATTTCCTCCACTCCTTTTATTGAAAAAACAGCTTTATACCTTTGTTAATACGGTATGAATTGATCTCACAATCCAGTGGTAATGTAGGCAGAGCCACGATCCAGTGATCGGATGGTCGCCAGTTGTAATACTGAACATATTTCGGAATTTAAAATTTTGTAATTGATCATTCACGTTCTGCGTTTGTGTCTGAAATGTGTGTAAGATAGGAAATGACCTCCCATTTATGGGAGGATGTGTTTGCTTACACCATTTTACATTTCCTTGGTGACCACTAAGATGTTGTTACTTTAAACTGAAATTTTGTATGTATAGAAATACATATTGAGTAAATTAGTTGAGTTTAAAGTAACATCTATACACATCATTCACAAGTTCATCTGCAACCGTTCTTGTTTCTTTACTTTATAAGTAATTAAAGGTCGAGCAGTCGCGGTTTCGGTTTCCGATTCCGTTTGCTCTGTATATTGTATATTTGATTCTCGTAAAATGCGTATAACGCCAACATAGGCGCCGTCGACGGTCGTATGTTTTAAGCAAAGTTAATTCTTGAAATTGCGTGCCTTTCGTACGCACTTACCAACAGGTGGACGACGTGACCCTTTAAAACATGACCCCTCCGATCTTCGTCAAAAGTAAGGTATTATCTCCGCAACAGATTTTTGCCTTATCTTCAGAACTAATCCAGAATGAATCATGTCTGTACGTACAGTGTTGTAACGAGGTACTTGGCAATACTCACGTTAGTATGTTAACGTGAGCCGCCTACGACGCACTCTTACATGCTGTAATTAAGCTCGTTAGCAAGTTGTTTCATATGTAAATATACGACATTCTGCATTCACCTGCATCACCGACCATGTACGAGCTGTGGAGAATCGTAACTTCAAAATGTGCATTGCAATGCTAATATAATATTTTTTGCAAGCGTGATATTAGGTAATGAGGGATGTCCTTGTTGCAGGGTCAAAAAACCGCGCAGGCTATGACTTGGGCCATGCGATAAAAATGGAAGTAGTTAATATAGGCGAAGGTCGGTACGAGCAAAGCGAAAATTTACCAGGAAGCAGCGTTGACAGCGAGGCGTCCAGCAGCCTGCTCGAGAGCCACGACAGCGATCAATACAGCGAAGACTTGGACAAAACATCGGAAGATGGTGACCTGAAAGAGGATCTGCAGAAAACGATACCAGAATGCTACAAATCCGACTCAAACTTCTCATCACACACAACGAGCGACATCACAAATGACGAAGAATTTCAAGCGACAGCACTGTGCCAATTTATGGATATACTAAACGATTTAGATGAAGTTTTAGATAAATCCTTGCTTGCTTGTCTGGACGATGGCACGAAAAGCTTCGACAGTGACGAGGAGGATCTCATTTGTAAGATCAAGGAGTGTATCGGCGAGCCTCGCGAAGAGTCCGATAACTCCGAAGCGCATAGCTCCATGGACGATAATACTCAGGTGGTCATGTGTGCGAATGCTCAACCATCGGCACCGGCATTACAAGAAATTGAGATTACGCAGAGTATATCGGAGAGGCCCAACCTCACGTGTCTCGGACGTTCTAAAAGTTTTTCAGACCTCGCCGATAGTGATAGACAAGCTTTAGTTTCGTCACTGGAAAGGGCGAGTACGACAAACGGCAATTTGCGTGATTCTATGCGGAGGCTGGACCCTATAGTTCTGCCGGCGATAACGACGGCCCCGTGCGACCAGTTAACACTACCAGTTATACTATTCTTAGAACATCACGTGAACATGCGACCAACAAGTGCGCCGATACAATTGCAAGTCACAGCCGCGAATCTTAGTAGTGATGGTGCTTCAGGACCGCTCATCGTGGGCCGACGGGCTTTACTCATGAATCGCACGCTGTCCTTACCATCCCCGGGTGACAGTGATGTGACTGCGGGAGATTGGACCGGTCGGAATACGGCCAGAAGCACCGGCAGAAGTACAAGCGCGTCCAGTTCGTCCACCGAATCTCTAAACGTTGCTCCGAGCAACCAAAACGCTGCCAGTGCTACTGAGGAGAGGTAAGTCCTATCTTTGTACAGGCATCAACACAATTAAACCTCACGTTGAGTAATCACAGCCGTTTCGCGATATATTACTCAACTTATTCTCCGAAATGAGGTCATAGGATGTGATTTAGCGATTCATGTATTATAATAATATTTTTGGTGATCGTGATGATATGAATGTTCGCAGAAATGAAGAGACTGAAGAACCTCCTTTTGGAGTTTGGCCACATCGTATGAGCGCCATGTTGGCGTGTCTCAGCTGTACCGTGGGAATATTCAATATTTCCAGATTCGCCATATTCAGTGTACATTTCGGAGGTAATTAAACTATTCATTAAATCGTTCTTTGATATACCTAACCGATTTAACCAATTTCCTACTGTTCCGTAATTGTTTGTTTTTTGTTGCAGCGAGCTTCATAATACAATTTTTTATACTGTCGTTTTTAATCGGTATACCGCTATTCACTTTACATTTGTGTTTGGGCCAAGTGTTGGAGTCTGGCCCCGTGGACATGTGGCGGATCTCACCAATATTCCAAGGCGTGGGCGTATCTTTGCTCATCACGCAGGCGGTGATCGGCATGTACAGTATAATCGGCCTCTCCTGGATATTCGTGTATTTTAGAGACTCCTTTATCACGTCGAATGACAGATACAAATGGGCATTGCCGCACGAATTCAGTTTTGAAGGTGAGTCGAGGGTTGCATAATTAGTCTAAACGATCGATTGTTTGTCCAATGTCAACGAATTTGGTGTGATATCAATCAACAAATAGAGTAGGAAATATGATCGAAGGCCACCGATTTAGACAATTACCTTTCCGTTGAGCGCTCGACCAGGAAACGATGAGAAAAAGATTTTTCTTGCAGACGCAGCCGGGAAGAATGGTTCATACAAAATTCAGGAAACGTTGCCGCAGTACTTTCACGGCGAGGTGCTACAGAGGAGTACGGGGTCCAATAGTTCTTACTTTGGAACTATAAAGTTCCAAGTGGCGTTCAATTTAGCGGTAGTCTGGATGATAGTGTTTGTATCGCTCAGCAAAGGGTTGAGGTCTTACGGCAAGGTAAACACTGTTGTATCTTGGCACTTGTACGATATACAGTACAGCGGCAAAGTATGGAAAATATTTGGCCTTGTTCGCAGCTTTTTTCACATACTATTTAATAAAACTTCTGACTGACTGACTGACAACGCACAGCCTAAGCCGATGGGTCTAGAAGCAAGAAACTGTTGAAAAAGATATGCGTTCAAAAAATGTTAATCACCTGTCTATTGAACTTAATAATATTGGGCAAGTGCTGTAGATTTGTAGAACCAGATATATAGACTTTATTTTGTAACGTAATGTTTGTATTTCCAGGCGGTCTACATGCTCATATTTCTACCGATATGCGGCACATTAGTACTATGTACTAAATTACTCACGCTGATACCATACGACACTGTTACAAATATATTCTCGGAGACTGAATGGAGCGAATTTTTTATCAATAGCAATGTAAGTAACTGTTAAATGTATTGGACATAACTTTTTTATACTTAATTATATCTCCTGCATAATATTAGCGTACAATTAACAACTCACCTACTTTATCTGTTTCCATAACTTCAAAGATTAGCTGTGATATTATTGTCTGGTGGGAATTTCCCACCGACGACGTACCGACATGAAGAATTTGAAAGTAATGACTTTTATTGTGTAGAATTCAGTTTTAGGTATACTTACTCTCAAGTTATCTCTTCGGTCACAGTAGAGATTTCTAAATGAGACTAATGTGTAGTAAATATTTTATTTGGAACATCACTAATCATCTCTGTTGTCTTAATCAGGCTAAACTCAATTTTCACTGAATAACCATACTATAGATTTTATTGCCGTGTTCACGAGTTAATTCCTTGCGAAAGTTTGTATTATACATGAGGAACCTACTAATAAAATAAAGTCTTCTGTTTAAAATGAGTCTGTTCCTGAGGTAGGGTTATTTAGTTTGCCGTCAACCTCCCGCTTTCAACGTTTGCAGTAAGCAGTACTATGCTTGTCACCGGCCCTTGTATTAAGTCGATTTCTTTCCTTACAGAGTTGGGCAGCGGCCGCCCAAGAGACATTCCTCACATGGGGTTTACTAGGAGCCTGCGTAATGCAACTGACGTCACATAAAAACGCCAAGAACAAGACAAGTGCTATGCTGCAAAAGGAGAGCGCGTGTATAGTCGCGTTCACATTCGCGGTGCTGCTGCTCGGATCGTTTTTAGCCAACACGTGCGTGCAGATTTTAAAGAATTATGGATACGCCTATATACCGGGGAGTTTTGGTGAGTTGAACACTTTATTATGGGTATAAAAGGAAGCAAGTCTACCCAAAAAATAGTTTTATTTATAGCCTATTTTATGTCCCACTGCTGGGCAAAGGCCTCCCCTTTTTTACGCCACAGGTCCCTATCTTCGGCTTGTGGCCACGATTTACCCGCAAAGGTGTTCAAATCGTCGCACCATCTTCGCCTTCTACCACGACTTCGGTGACCATCTTTGGGCGTCCAGTATTCTCCAAAATCTATTCTGCGTAAGCTTGTCTTTCGTTATAGCAACTGCTGTTTGTCTTCCTAGAGCAATGTAGTTGGACTCCCGGAAACCGAAGAGTGTGACTTGATCTCAGAACATTTTAAGCTTCTAGCTGCCTGTAACGACTGTTATACTAATGGTGTATCGCGAGTTTATCGTGCCCTAGGTCAGATACTTTCCGACAGCCGGTTGCAAGTTTGGATTGAACTGGATGTAAAATAACTTGCTTAATGCGTTTACATATTATTCACAGTGTATACTATCCAAATTACACGAATTTTTAGACAATGCCTATGTTCAAAGTCGTACAAGGGCTGAATAGATTATGAATCAAACAGAAGGTTGTCTTTCATGAAGCTGATGTATTCACACAACAAAATTACCATAGCTAAGTTAGTTAGCTACAATAAGTGATATTTGGTTTTGTATATTTACGTTAACACCGTCACCAGAAGTCACCATAAATTACAATACCATAAGTTACAATGTATTTTTTTTACATTTTGTCGTATACCCATACCACTTTGGCTGTCAGTATTATTTGGAACGATCATTATTTAATTAAAATTTAAATTAGTACCTAGGCAAGGTGTGGGTGTAAAATATATATTATCTTGGTCGCTTTCTCTTTGCACATAAGTGGTGACGCGTGATCCAAGCGCATAATCTAAAATGACTCAACCTGAGATTTGACCCAAAAAATTAAACGCTGATCCGCGAAACGATCTTTATACTAACTTCAAACGTTAGGCTACCTGTTGCTTGCTATACTCTTCATAATGTGGTTATTTCCGGTTTTTTTTTTCAGAAACAGTTAAATCATCCCAATTTTTATGGCCGACGTCAGAACCGATGCCGGGTAGCGTGGCGGCCACTCCGGTGCGGTACATGGGACATTATGGCAGTCTCGTGGGTGTCACCGTATGGAAGACTGGCAACACAGCCCGCACTCTCAGCGGGTGGCAACCGCTGCAATTGGCAACACAGATCGTGCCGGCCACCCTCGCCGTGTTGCCGGCTAATCTGGTGAGTATTATACACTCGGAAGATTAAACAAGTGTAAAATCATAAAACTGGATAAGCTAATTTGATATAGTAATTAATTCCATCACAGAATATAGCCTTATAATTTTTCCCCAAAACTGGTGTCGGTCAACTGATTTTGTATTATTTGACATTTCTAATAATATAGCGTAAGTCGGCGTTCATGTTTTTCTCGTAGGACCGCGTATTTGTACCATGAGTCTACTCATACGCCGGGCGACTTACATTACCCTTCCTGTAATTCCTTATTCTGTGCTTATAAAAAAAAAACTTCATAAAGGTCTGACCTACATCCCAATAGTAGACATAAAATGTGTGTGTTTTGCGCCAATATGTACCATATACATACATGAAATATCGCAACATTCACTTTTCCCAATGACAATAAATTATAACATTCGGTTCAGCACGATAGATGTTATTGACAAATACTTTTCACTCACGCACCGCGCTTTGTTGTAAATGTTATCTAACTGTTTACAGGCCAATTATGTATTTCCTCGTCGGCTTTTATTGTGGTTTGCAAACAATATCACGTTTTTATTTCATTTTAGTGCAGCTTATAAAGAAACTGGTCCAGCTCTTATCATTATTGTGCTTAATTATTTATGCAAACAGTTTCGTGGGTGGCGTGGGTCCCTAATTATCAGTTAATACTTATCTCAATTAGTCAGCCAAATTGTCGACCTAACCTGGCTCTTTACCGATTCGGGTGACTTTCTTCCGTGTTTCCAAACCCAACTTATTTTTTTTATACTAGCACTAGCTGAGCCCGCGACTTCGTCCGCGTGGAATTTAACTTAACCGCTCCCGCGTTCTGAGCCCGCGCGACAGCACCCATTTGTTTCTATTTATTTTCTAAAATAAGAGTAGCCTAAGATACGCCTTATAACATCAGCTATCTGCCAGTGAAAGTCCCGTCAAAATCGGTCCAGCCGTTTCGGAGATTACCCGGAACAAACATACACACAGACAGACAGACAAAAAATTTTTAAATCGCGTTTTTGCTATAGGTGTCGTTTGTACTTTCATAAAAAGTATACTTTCATTTAATGAAAAGGTGTTATTTTGATATTACAAACAGGCACTCCAATTTTATTTATTTGTATAGATTAATCGATGATTAAGCGTATGAACTGCCTGATGTTAAGCAATTAACGTAGCTTATAAATGCTTGCAACACCAAAGGCATTGCTCGCATATTTCCGACCTGAAGGGGATTGGGATAGAGGGAGGGGATGGAAACGAGTTGGACTGTCGGCTCTCTCACTTATTGTACCAAACGCGGCTATAATGACAACTTCAGGTCCTGGGTTCACACCCCGGCTCGCACCTCGGGATTTTTCGAAATATATGTGCGAATCATATTTTTGGGTGAAGGAAAACATCATGAGGAGACCTCCATATAGATACTATTTTTATTAAATATACCAGTAAGAAAATAATTATCGGTCCCTTTCATCTACCGCCCGCCTTAAACGACGATCTTCTGTGAATGGGTGGTACATCCCCGATTGAGTCAGCCCGTGTTTGGGCGGTTGTTAATTTGTTACAGCATGGCTGTATCACTAAAACTAATGCAGTGTATTACTACTATTTAAGTATTTACTAATGTAGTGCATTAGTTTTAGTGATAGAGTCAGTTGTCACTAAAGCTAGATCAGTTGTCAGAATTTTGATATTTTATTTTGTTTCCAGCTGTCTCCGGCGTGGGCCGTGATATTCTACTTCATCCTGATAATGTTCGGCATAGCGCAGCAGCTCGCGATATGGCACTGCGTCATCACCGGCATCATGGCCATCAACGCCGACGCACTCAGGCTGTGGGAGACTACTATCACCTTCTTCAGCTGTGTGGTGGGACTCGCGATAGGACTCGTGCTTAGTACCGATGTGAGTATTTCATATTTATATTAATTTCAAGGTATGGCACGGTCGCTGATCACGAAGAAATTCGTACAATGACCTGTTATTACCTGTCTCTGTCACTCCCGCGTAAATCTAATACGTCTCGCTCACACAGTTGCCGGTCACACGCAGTTCACGGCAACTGTGTGAGCGAGACATAACATAATAGCGAGACATAATAACAGGTCATGGTACGAATTTCTTCGTGATCAGCGACCGTGCCATAGTATGTTATTATTTATTATGATTCTGTGATAATAGATTGGATGAATAGTTAAGTTAGAAATTTTATCGATGTATGTAAACGTGTTTTTATACACGGGAACTTCCGTTGTGTTGTCACAAATTTACTACTATAGATTAGCCATCCTGTATTAATTTAGATTATAATAACTAGGACCTACGTTCATTAATGTTATTTGGTAATAATAGTACATTTAGTAGTATCGCCAGACTGACACACCAACTGTATGGTCCCACACTAAGCAACGCTCGTACTATGGGTACCTTGCAATGGACTAGGGGCGATCCCAGTGACACCCAGAATAAGGCAAACTACAAAAAAAATACGATTACCATTTCGAACCCGCCACCATCACGTGCAGTGAGCCGAGCGGCCTACGCTCGAACCACTGCGCCAAGCGTCGCATAATATGAAGTATCTTAGTCTACTATTCATCTTTTATCATACAAAACCGACCTAAGGAGGTATGTGTAACATATTACTTACTACATTGTATTCATTTGTGGTAATTATGCAATGTGTTAATATAAAAAGAACAAGTGACTCGTTTCACGCTCGTTATTAAATATAAAATAATATTTATCTACTGTTACGTAACATAACTAGACATAAGTGGGTAGTTTGAACAAGTAATTATGTAAATTCCTACTCTATGTACAATACCAATGAATTAGAAGTTAAATTCATGCTTTAATTTATAATATTGTTCTTTAGAATGTGTAATGAATATTAACATAAAAGTGTGCCAAAACGTGTAGACGCGCGATACTACGAGGGATGCCTTTTAAGTTTTGTCGTTTGAAGAAAAAAACACAACTAGAACCTTATAGTACTTTTTATTGTTTTTCAAAGTATTCACCACGTAGCTTAATACACTTTTCCATTCGCTCAAACCAGTTATTATAACATTTATTCCACTCTAAAGTGGGGGTGTTCAAAATGGCTGACTTGAAAGCGTCGACTGCTTCTTCACTGGACTGGAACCTTTGACCACGAAGACTTTTCTTAATTTTAGGAAATGTAAAAAATTCGTTAGGGCTTAGGTCAGGACTGTATGGAGGATGGTCAAGAATTTCTACTTTTTCCTGCTTCAAATACTCAATCGTTTGACGAGCGCTGTGTGAACTTGCATTGTCGTGGTGCAGGATGATGCGTCGCTTTGAGTTAGATTTTCGAAGTTCGGCGATGACTTGTGGTAAACAAACTGTGGTATACCACTCTGCGTTAACCGTTCTACGATCATCAAGTGCAATAGTCGCAACATGGCCGGTTTTTCTAACGAACGTGGCCACCATCTTCTTTGAAGTGCTTCGAGAACGAACAACTTTAGTCGGCTTTGGCTCGTCTTGAAAGACCCAGATTGTAGATTGTTGTTTGGAATCAGGATCGTAGGCATAGATCCAAGATTCGTCACCACTGATGATGTCGTAGACGTGATTTGACTCTCCTCGGTTGAACCTTTGCAGAGTTTTCTTACACCATCTGACGCGGGCCGCCTTGTGATCGTCGGAAAGCAGATGCGGTATCCAACGGCAAACTAGCTTTCTTACACCAAGCGCTTCATGCAAGATCTTCTGAATGGTTGTCCCTGAGATGCCTAATAGAGCCTCTATCTCTCGATACGTCACATGACGATCTTCGAGAATTAGTTGTCTCACTCCAATGATGTTATCTTCAGTGAATGCAGATTTTGGGCGACCTTCGCGAGATTTGTCACTAACACTAGTATGTCCACGCTGGAATTCTAAATACCAGCGTTCGACAGTCCGCAGACATGGGGCTTCATCCCTGAACACAGATATTAGCTCTTCAAAACACTGAAGCCGTGTCAGGCCTCTTCTAAAGTTGTAGAAAATTATTGCACGAACATTTTCCTTAGAAAGATTCATTTTCGTACGTAACCTGACAGATTCTAATCGACGCTGTGACTAAACAATAACATTAAACCTAATACATTCAACTGTTTTGAGATTCGAAATTTAAACACATTCGAATATAGAACAGTTCCAAATTCAAAATTGCCGGGAATTATGGAAACGACAGAACTTAAAAGGCATGCCTCGTATCAATGACCGCCGCAACATAACAATTTTTACACCTCATCTTATCTGACTGTACGAAATAAGAAATTATATTCATCAAACTACTATAAAACCTACTAAACTAATATACCCATAGTATATTCTACTAGGTGAAACAAAAAGGGTATACAATTTTTTTGCAACTTCACTTTGTAAGTCTAAAACTATCGGCTTTGTGGGACAGTTGATGTACTAAAGGTTTTGTACACTTGTGAAATCTGTCAACTGCTATACAGCTGTAAGGAATACTCCTATAACACCTTTTGTTTTTCTAGTTTTCTCCAAAACTGATAGTTTTAAAATAACAAAGTTAAGTTTTGAAACAAAAAGTATACCCTTTCTGTTTCAACCTGTATAGACAGCCTCTTAAGAATACGAAAGCCGAACTCTTGAGCCCTTGGAAAGGTCTTGAAATATTAGTATTAGGCTAGGCAAACTGCGCACACTATTCGATTTCGAATACCGTCTCCGGGTAAAATGCTGAAATGGTATTTTCATGATTTGCTTTGGTCTGACCCCCAGTCTATTATATGATTGCATTGATAGCAATAAAACAAGTAATGCTTAGTTAGTCTGGCGATATTTAAGATAAGATATTAATTTGCAGGAACTGGACGTACATTTAATTTCCTTGCATGCCTAGTCTATGCATTTAGCATTAAGTAAATAATTGAATTAATTAATTAAAAATATATAAGGTCTTGTTTTAGTAAGCTATTATTTTGATATTCAAAACAGACAGTTTTAATTTTATTTATTTGTATTGTCAAAGTCAAAGCGTTTATTTTGTTTAGGCCTACGCGGGCACTTATATATTGTTATTTTTTTTTCTTATATCTACAACCGACAGGAACGCGACCTCGACTGAGCAAATCCGGCAAGAAACTCAGTAGGCTTGTTTTTTTACATCTTGTGATGTTTATTTTTTTATATCGCCAGTTGCTTATATAATTAATAATTACAAAGGGTAGTAGATATTATTGTAACGATATTAGCTCCAGTGTGTTGCCTTTTGAGATTGCCAAGAATTACAAATAATTACATCAGTAATTCAGACTAGTAGGGCATGACAGGGCATGACACGCTACTCTTTGACATTGTTTTTGACTGTAGATATTTGAGCTGCTCAGTCTCAAGCTCTTTATCATCCAAATAATCCCAAATGTTGTAGTAACCCTTTGCGCAGAGCTTAATTTGGGTTTTAAACTTATTGATAGGTAAATCTCGGATTTCATTGGGAAGCTTATTAATTGATTAAAGATAACCGTTCATTCGTTCCACAGGCGGGCATAAAGATCGTGCATCTGGTGGACTACGTGTGGGTGGGGTCGTGGTGGCAGTGCGTGGTGCAGGTGTCGCTCGCGGTGGGCGTGTTCGTGGTGCGGGGGCGGCCCTACTCGCCCGACGCGGTGGTGGCCGCGCTGTACACGGCGCGGGGGCGGCTCTCGGCCACCCTGGCCGCCTTGCTCAGCTTCACTTGGACTGTCATACTGCCGGTTTTGTTGTGTGTAAGTTGATAGTAACTGTTATTACTAGCAAGTATTCCCGTTAGCTCCTCTAGCTAAGCTTATTGCTTATGTTGTATAGACAAAGAGTTAGTAACTTAAACTCAAAATTGTTTTTATTCTTGTAAGCCAACAAAGCATTTATAAATAGTCAGAATCTACCACCGGTTTGGAATGCTGCTACAGCTGAGAAGATCCGGCAAAATACTCAATGGTTACTCTTTTCAATGAATAAAATATGGTGTACATTCTCAGGCACAGCAACAGAATGTGAGCAGGCAACACCATTGTCACTAAATAATTTCGAGTTCTGGTTACCACCGCGCTCGCCAAAATTCGGCCGGCCAAAATAACATTACAGTGTAGGACACAGAAACCGCAATCTTTATTAAATAATCCATTCATTTTCGTATCTGTTCTCTATGACGGTAGTATACAATTTTGAGTTTAGGTTATCAGTCAAATCTGGTTGTGGAACAACCAGCTGTGAAGTGACAAAATGTTAGATGTTTGGATATTGTCTCATTCTCCTCTGAATTAAGGTAGGTAAAAGGCTTCTTGGTGTGAAAAAAGTGTAGTCTTAGCCTGTGTGATAGCCGTGCTAAACAAATTGGGACAAAGCTAAGAAAAAGTTTGTTATACAAATCTTATGATAATGCCAGTAAGCGATTCTGAAACTGGTTAGGTTATATTCAAACGTATTCTGAACCTGAAGTATGTTAATATAAAAATAATAATAATCTAATTTAGCCCTTTTGACGTCCTAAGCACGGGCCTTACCTCACTACGAGGGGGATTCGACCGTAATCCACCACGCTGGCCCAGTGCCATAGGCGGATTTCACATGTCTTTCAAAAATTGGTTAGATTTTTCTAAGACATGCAAATTTCGTCACGAAGACACCTTCACGAAATTATGATTCGCACATAGATTTCGAAACTCAGAGGTGCGAGCCGGGGTTTGAACCCAGGACCTAGAACCTGGAGTAATTTTTTGTATATTTTTGTTACAGGCAATTTGTGTCATGGACTTCAGAGTGGGACAGCAAAAGCAATTGTACACTTGGAGGAAAACAGTCGGGTGAGTTAATAAATGGAGTTTACAATTCAGTAACTGTTATCAATATAACCTAGTTTAGTGACGGAGTAAATATTAGAGTCTTTAATCCGGTGCTGGTTTTGTTTTAGTGACATGGTTTTAAATTCATAGGTACTAAATGCGGTTTTGGTTTACACATTGTTTCACGATGGTTTGTTCGAATGGCTACAAAATGAATATGTAAGGAAATAAGTTGCCACTAAGTGTGACCTAGGGCACAACATTATGTTACTGATAAAACTAAGGAAACGCGTTAAGCGTTGCTGTTAGAAATTTATAGGGGTTTTATTATTATTTCTTAGTTATATGGAATTCTAATGAGTTTTGTTAATTATGTCATTCTGTAATAAACTCATTATTGCTAAAAAACATCGTTCCAACATCGTCAGTTATGTTAGTTAGCATTAAGAACATACATAAAGTAAGTCTCCGAAACTCGTTACATGCCGTTCGTGCAGACTAAAGAGTATCTTTATGAAACACTTCTGAAAAATATAAGTGTTTAATTGTATATTATTTTTGTATAAAATATTAATAATTTTTTGTAGTTACTGGCCAGTATGGGCGCGTCAGGTAGCAGTGTTTTTGCAACAGACGGCTCTACTGATTGTCCCGATCACAGCGTTCATACAGACATGGCGATACATCAACAAGGGCCCACCTGACATATTAGATGTGAGTAGAAACCTTAACCTCTAAACCCAATGGTTAACATCATACATCATTATTATAATTAGTTAACGTTTTGCAGAATGGAATCAATCCACATGAACTGCTGCAGACCAAAATCAACTTATGTGTTAGTCTTTCTAGGTTGGTTTCTGTGTGTGGGTTGGTTTCATTTTGAAAAACTACATCCAATTTAAAATTATTGAATATTATATTTGTTATCATTGTTGGCCATACAAAATGCGCGTAATGTGGTCTAGAAGGCGACGAAGTGATTCGTTGATGCTGCCAATGTTTATTAGCTGTGTCTCGTTAGAAATATAGATTTTCACAGTGCTCAGTGAATTGTGTTGTCGTTTAGCAGTCGTACTGTTATATAAATTGTGGTAATTATTCGCACGCCGCAAGGATTTCGGAGTGAGCGACTGTATCGAGGAGCTGGTAAGACAGTCATTCTTTTGTCTTCATGGATTATTTTCGTACAGTGATAGATTTTTGCTATTATAAATGTGGATGGTATAATGCATAAATAAACATAAACATTTTGATTTATAACACACGGAGTGTAGTCATGAAGTTATCCTGATTTGTTAACGTCTCATTGACCTCATCCCAAATCTCTGAAACATCACTGGTGTCGGACTTGAAGGTTAATACAAATGTTGTCTTAACCAATTGTATACCTACAATATTATTATTTTCAGTGAGTTTACTATTTCCATCTTTGATCGTTCCACGTCTTCGCGTCTTATTACGATAATTCTGAATGTGATAATTAGCCGTGACACTCATTACCTACGTAATCATTACAACTAGCTATCTCATGTTTGCCGTCTTTGAATAACTAGACTGTGTTACGCGTGAATGACTCGGGAGTTGTAAAATCTAATCTCGAAAACGTGTGATTTTTGGACATCTCATAACGTATTTGACTTATCATTTAGTACGTGTCGCGTTATTGCACCGGTCTGCGCTGTGATTCAATTTTAAATGATTTTTGATTCGAGAGTTATAATGGCAAGTTAAATTTTTATTTCGTTTTAATTTTCTGGTATTACGTGATCATAGAATAATATTTTTTAATATTAATAGCATTGTGAGTTAGATCACATTACTAATATTCCCGATAGCCCCTCTAGCCAAGCTTATTGCTTGTGTTAGGAGAGCTCACGTCAATAGTTTAATGGCCAGGATGAGGATCGAACCGAAGGCCCTCTAACCACTAGGCTATTGACGCCTCAAATAATAAATAAATATGCCCAGAATGACACACTAGGGGTGTCCACTTCGAAAAAACATCGATGTTTTTTTCGATGCGATATATCGGAAGTGTGTATCGATGTCTTTCGATGTATCGGTTACAAACATCGATGTTTACGGAAAATCGAGTACTTTTTCTAACATTACATCACACCACAAAGCCCTCACCTAGTCAGCCTTCTGACACTCCACGCAAGCGTCAAGTTATAATTATTATACTACTCCTACACCAGCACTGTCCATGTCTGCACATTTATTGTGTGTGTTCAAGGATGCTGAATGTTGAAGAAATCTATATAACTAAGAAAAAACTACTTTTCATGGTGTACGACCATACACATACATTTGCCGAAGCAGCAATCACACTTTGACCCAAATGTTCACATTAACGCAAATTGTATTGCAACCAAAATCAGTTCGTCATCGGTCATCAAGCAACCGCACGTTCTCACCCCTCATTAAATTCACTCCCATTACTTACGTTTAATGTCAGTTTTATAATATAACAACTTTTATCAGCTATATCAGTATTTCTATCAGCCCTACCCAACCCCTATCAGACAAATTAGTACGGGCATCCTTGTACACATGGAAACCATCACTGATACGATTATTTTTTATAAAAAATTAAAACCATGAATGAGAATGATTTACGGCCGGTCTCAATAACCTATCTATCCCTTACTAGAAGTTAAAATAGCTACCATTGGTATCTATCAGCGAATTTATCTGTTTCAATAAACAAAGATAGATAGAAAATATCTATCCATGACATTGATCTATCTTTGGGAGGGCCTATCTCTTACCATAGATAAGTTGTTCATAGAAAAAAAAGCAAAGTGTTTCAATATCGCTTTGGTAGCTACTGTCGATAGGTCAAATTACCAACTATCAGAGTTTTGCCTTATCTCTCGATTTTGAAAGATAAGAAGTGAACTTCTCGTATTTTAAAGTGAATTTATCATGGATTTGTTCAGTGACGACAGCGATAATGAACTATATGAAGCCGGCGTATTTGATTTCAACTCGGGTGTTGGAGAATCAGAGGTTCGCCGCCGGCCTAAAGCACGAATAAATTACATGGTGGAATTTTTAGAAGGAGAATTTGTATTCAGATTCAGATTAAGCAAAACAGCGGTAAATGAGTTATTACTGAAAATAACTCCAGCCTTAAGAGTGACTTCCTCTCGGTAAGTTTTTAGGTTATGTTTTGATAGCTAAACAAAGTTAACTATCTACGTTAGGTACTCATGACTAATGATAATCTAAACATTTCAGGAATAATGGTGCATCGCCGTTGCACCAATTGCTAATGACATTGAGATTTTACGCACTGGGTACCATGCTTTTATCAGTAGCGGACTTCATCGGTGTTTCGAAAGCTTCAGCCAGCCGAATTGTGGCGGATGTGTCTCGAGCTATAGCTGGGTTGTACTCCCAATACGTAAGGGCACTAGAAAATACCCAAAGTGGTTTTCATGAAATTGCTGGATTTCCAAGGACTTATGGTGCTATTGACTGTACACATATTCCCATACAGTCACCAGGTGACCTATTTATATACTACCTAATTTATTTGTTTAGATTCTGTAAGACCTTGTTCACACGATAACATCACATTTTATTTTTGCAGGAATAAGTACCTGTGGTACACACAGCATTGTTTATTGAACCGTTCACACATCATTTGTACTGCAATAGAGGCATGTGTAAACAAGTCTTGTACTAAATGTATGTGCTATTGCTTATTCCTGCAAAAAAATGTGCTACCTACACTTTGTCATATGAACCAGGTGCTAAGATGTTTGTGCATAATAAAATTACCCAGCATTGCATTTTATACTTACCTTCTATTAATGTACCTAATGTAAGTATTAATGTCAATTAAAATGTATTTTCAGATTCCAATATAGGAGAAGAGTTTAGGAATAGAAAAGGCATATTTTCTATGAATGTCCAAGGAGTCTGCAATGCAGACTTGTTATTAATGAATGTTGTGGCACGCTGGCCTGGGTCTGCTCATGATGCAACTATATTTAACAACTCTGAGCTAAAAGGTATGTTCCTATAGAGGTATATTATAAGGCACATAGTATTATGATGAGGTTTCTTAATAGGTACTTATTTTCAGTACAATGTGAGGAAGGGCTGTTTGGTAACAGATGGCTCATTGGTGACAGTGCATATCCCTGCACACCATATCTGTTGACACCGCTGCTTAACCCGTCATCACCTGCAGAGCATCGTTACAATGAAGCACATATAAAGACTAGAAATACTATAGAAAGGTATTACTTAACTCCTACTTTTATGTCCTCCACCTATCCAAGGACTAACCAAACTGAGTGTTAATTTGCTAATCTATTATATAAACCTAATAGTAACATTACGGTAAATTTTTCAGATGTTTTGGTGTTTGGAAGAGACGGTTTCCAGTGCTATCATTAAAAATCCGGCTAGCTCTGAGCACAACACAAAATATTATTATTGCCACTTCTGTGTTACACAACATCTGCAGGTTACATAATATTAGTGATGTGGAACCTGAAGTTGAGATGCCGGAAGAATCAGCTGATATTCCCTATGCTGAGGGAGGCAGTCAGCATAATCATACTGTCAGACAAGAATTGATTCATAATTATTTTAATGTTTAATTTAGGCTAGTCCACATAAGCTCAGAATAGATAAGGTTACAGTATAAAATTGTATTTTTTTGTTTAATAAATATACCTAGGTAAAAGTGATGTTTTACTTCTTTATTACCTATTGTAGTTAATTACACATATAATAATGTAACTAATCAGTATTTTCAACCCTCGACAAAAAGAGGGGTGTGTTATAAGTTTGTAGTGTCTGTCTTTCTGTGGCATCATAGCTTCTATACGGATGAACCGATTTTTGTTTAGTTTTTCATTTGTTTTGAAAGGTAAAGAAGGTATCTACCTTGTGTGTTGGGCTCATACAATGTTTTGTCGAGCACATGATAATACAAGCTAAGTGTATAAGGTCATAATCTACAGGCAAATACCAAATGTAAACACTTTTATTTACATATTACTTTTATTTTTTAGAATTTCAATTTCAAGTCTTAATTTTATATTTTCGAGCTCAACTTTTTCGGCTTTGGCTCGAAAATAAGCCCCCATAGCCAGCTCCTTGTCCCGCTGAGCTATCTGGATCTCCTCCAACAGCTTTCTTCGCTTGTTGGCTATAAAGAAAAGAAACAGTTCAGCTATGCTATCAACACAATAAGTATAACCCTAAATATTAATTTATTTATTCACCAGTTAAATTACTTATGGTTATTAAAATGTAAATAACTATATGGAATCAATAATAATATGTTAATTCAAATTTCAATTCAAATTCAGAAAAACGAAACAGAGTACAAGCCAATTTATTAAAAAAAATAGAAGTGCTCTGCGGTTTCACCCGAGTAGAAGTGGTTGAAAAGTACATAAATACATAGCAAGATTTGAACCTTTTATAAACTAAAATTACACAGATGAAACTGTGTTGACACAGCTAGTAATTATAATATGAAAAATTACTTACAGGAGTTATTAGGGGTGTTAAAAATTAATCTATTTGCTTTAAAATTTGCCTCTCTCCCACCACCAACATCACACTCTATATTACTACCACCACCACCACCACACGATACCAAAACAATGCTGGCCTCTTCTGCTTGTGGTAGTTCTGGCAACGGTTGTTGATCTTGATTATCCACAACAGCATTTGATAAAGGTGGTATTATCAATGGCTCGTTGCCGTCACCACCAAACTCCACAGTGAAGCCACTGCATGTGGCACCTAGCATAGATGCCACACGGTCTAACGCCTCATCGGGAGGAATGTAAGTTTTACCTCCACCAGTCTGAAATAATTTTTTTCATTAAAACAATACCTGGTTATAGGATACCTACACCTACATTTGCAAGAAAGTAGGTACAAACTTTTAAATTGTTTGTTCTTATCATTGCAGTTCGTTTCCTCGCTGCTTTTTTTAAATTCTCCCATTTTAAACGCAGTTGCTCGGGACGACGCGTTTCTCCTGCCATGGCCGTGAACTCCTGCGCAATTATTTTCCAAGCATCCTCCTTAAGTTTATTGTTGGACGCATTGGTAGCCCTTGTTGTAAGCGCTTTATGCTTGGATATTTGGTCCAGCAGGAAATGGACTTCGTCCTTTCCCAGTGGCCTTGCTTTCACCTGAAAAGAAAGTGAATACAAATGAAATATATTTTGGCGCGAAATTGCAACCAAAGAACAGTATTTTGTTTGATACAGGAGTCATTTTTTAATTATAAAACAGTAATAATACTTACGGTACATTGTTGAGCCATTCTTTTACCAACACACTACTAACAAAACAAAACTTAAAAATAATTTTGTTGACGACGCTGAGCACTTGAGATTGTTTGTCGCTGTCACCGGACTGGCAGTCAGTGCCGGCCGAATGTCAAGTTGTGCGTTATGTTGATATTAAAGCATTGTAAGAAGTTATCGTTTTCTATTATTTCTAAATGAAACAATGCATAAATTATAAATGTGTATTTTGAACAAATGTTATTAAAGCAAATTACATTATTTAAAAACGTAAAACAAATTGATAATAATTATCTTACAACAAGACGCCATCACTCTAACAAGCAAAAATAAAACGTTTCGGAGGTCCCTCCTAACCAGAGGTAAAAGTCTTATCTATCTATGATCTCAGATAAGCTTGCGAAGATTTCATTATTGAGACGGCAGTAACAGATAGATAGTGCGTAACTGTTTACCATGGATAGCTATCTGCGGTTATCTGTTAGTAGATTATTGAGACCGGCCGTTAGAGATCAAACTGAGTTTTCATTAAATTCACTGGTATTCGATATTTAATGAAAATACATCGATACATCGAGTGAATCAACAGTTTGTCAAAACATCGGATCGATTCGATGTATCGTAATTAAAACATCGATTAATTCGAAAAATCGATGTTTATTGAATATCCCTGTGACACACTAACTGTATGGTTCCAAACTATCTTCAACATCAAAAAAGGATGTTTAAAGCATCATATTGGGGATTGGTGTAATACAAGGGAGACTGCCGCAACGGTGTCGCAGTCGAAGCGGCAGTCATTCTTAGATGTGATCTTTAATCATATCGATCACTTTCTCTGTACTTTGACAGTCAACCCTTCGTATTACATATTAGTGGTGTGCATTAATTGTTTATAGCCGATTGGTAAAGCACGCGTCTTGGGGACACAAGGTCCTGGGTTCAAACCCCGGCTCGCGCCTCTGGGTTTTATTAAAAATCTATGTGCCTGGTAGAGATCACTTTTAGTGATAAGTCCGCCCATTTTCCACTTTCTGTGTAAATTATTTAATAATTTGTAATTTTTTGTCTTCTAGTGGTGGACTAATAAAGAGTTATCTAATCTAATCTATGTGCGAATAATAATTTACATATTATTATGATTGTCACTTGCTTGCAGTGAAGGTAAACATCGTAAGGAAACCGACATGTCTACAAAAATCTAACCAATTTTCGAAAAGACATGTGAAATCAGCCAACCCGCACTGGGCCAGCAGCGTGGTGGATTACGGCCTGAATCCTCGCTTAGTGAGGGGTGGCCCGTGCCCAGGAGTGGGACTTCAAAAGCGCTAAATTATTATTTTAATGCATTCCCTACCTAATGAGTTACCTACCTGTGTCGACAGCGTATACAAAACCTATACCGTCCGCGCATGGGCGCGGCGCACGAGAGCGTCGCGGGGGCGCGCGCGGGGGCGGGCGCGGGCGCGGGCGGCGCGGGCGCGGGGGCGGGCGCGCCGGCCGCCGACCCCCCGCCCAAGTACACGCCGCCCCCCTCCTACTCCACCGCCACCGGCGCGCGCCTGCTGCACACGCTGCGCCGCAGCTTCCGCACGCTCAGGAGGTAATACACCGCTCTTGTTTGTAGATAACGTGTTAACAGCCACGTTGATGCAACAAAATGTGATGGCTCGGATGGTCTTAGACTTTCTATAGTGACAAAGACCTTATGAAAATTATACGTAATTTAACAGGAGCATTTTTGAGAATTGTCTGCTTAGCTTCCATGAATGTTTTTACCGGTCTGCTTGTTTCAACTATATATTATAACCAACTATATAAAATATTGTTTCCGATTTTTATTTTCTCTATATTTTTATGATTTTTACTTGGGTGCGTAGATGTCAACAAAAAAAATATATAATTTGAGTTAAATGTCCCGATAGCCTTGAAATATTTTACAGCGAAACTATATAGTTTCGCTGTAAAATATACGATACATCATACGATAGCTACATGTTGATTAATCCTTACTAAAGGATTAAGTTTAGTAAGGATTAATCAACATGTAGCTATCGTGATATTAGTATATTATAATTGCAAAAGTAATTCTGTCTGTCTGTCGCTCTTTCACGCCAAAACTACTGAACTGAGATTTAAATGAAATTTGGTACACAGATAGTCTATAGCCTGAGAATGGACATAGGCTACTTTTTAATGCGAAAAAAGGGTTGAAAGGGGGGCATGAAAATGCTACCCAAAGACACTATTCCACGCGGACGAAGTCTCGGACACAGCTAGTATGATAAGAATATTCAAAATTACAGGATAACATCATCGCGTACTGAAACCTTACCGACGGACGACACATCACAACTGCCCATCACGCTCAGCGAGAGCGTCGACCGCGACCCGCCGATATCCCTGGAGTCTCAACCGCCGGAGTACACAGGAGTCTTCGCGGCGCCTTCACTCACAGTCACGGATGAAACTGACTCCAGAACGACAAGACCCAGGTCATCGACCTCGAGGAACTCCCTATCCCTCACCAGAGACTACCTCCGACGTTCGTTCGTTCGCAAAAGCGACTCCGCCAAGAGTATTCGATCGAGCTTGCGCAGGAGTTTCAAATACGGCGGTCCGTTGACCACCAGCCACGAACAGTTGGTGCGAGATGTTGAGCCGATCTCGTCTACAGTTGCCATGTCGTCGATGCTGCATGATGAAGAATCGCCCCACGCTCGTAGCCTTGCGTCTGTGATATGATTTATGTTTTGATCCGCCTCGACATCATCATAGATTGGTATTGATCGCCTCGAGAGCTGGTTCCTATAAATATCTGACCCATACATTAGTGTATTGGAATGGCTGTTTGATAGACAAGTATTTTTCTTGTTTGTTAATTCATGTAACGCGATAGGGCTGACATAATAGGGACCAGCTCGGACACTTTCAAATGTGCTTATAAGTACTTATTCAGTATGGCCACAGAGTTAATGGTATTTGAATATTAGCGTGTAGGAGGTAATTACGTAATTTAGGTACATGCCTAATCGATATGGGACGGTAAATTGGCAATTTACCCGTTTTATAATAAAGTTGATTTTTTAAATAATTCACCTCGACTGTACGTTGTTTGTTATTAAACCCGCGTTTAAATGTTAGGCATAGCATAATTATTTTATTTTATTGTTAGTTATTAGTTAAACTTTAATGATAAAAAGTAATCATAATGAAGGGGAATCTCAGTTACTCCACTATTTTTTTAAACATTGTTAATCCTTTATGTTGTGTATAAGCACAATAATAAGCCATTTACCTAGTTATACAAGGAATATATCTTAGACTAATGGTACTTACACCGTATACTTAAAATTGATAATAAACTCAGGAGCTTAGAAAAATCGTGTAAACAATTTGGGGTATTTGAAAGTTGTTGAATGTTTTTAAATTATACATGTGAAGCGAGCGATATAGTTATGTTCTCGCATGTTAATTTTTCTTAATTGTGAAAATGAATCATCAAAGTAATGTATTTTAAAAGTTTTCAATATATACATTAGGGTATTTTATACATTCCGCGTAGTGCAGTATTTTCTCAATGAAACGTTATATATTGCATACCTAAATAATATTAATGTGTACTTAAAATTATATCATTATCTGCCACCATTTAAACAATAAATAGTAACATACTGAGACACCTAGCAATATTAGATTCAGTGAATGTTTAAATGTGTGAAGTACAATGATTTTAGAAATGTAAGCGAACCGGTTGTTCAAATAGAATTAGGTGATTTAATTATAACGGCAGCTACTTTAGTTCCTTTTGTGCATTTTATAAAATCGGCTACTCGCTATGCATTAAATCTTATTTATTCGTGGCCGAGCATCGATATAGTTTTATAATTGCGTCGTAATGTTTTGATTAAGGATGCTTTGCCCTCAGTATTATTTTGATTACATCGAAGTGGTTAGCTGGTTTAGTGCATTTTTAATATGTATTCTTCAGATTTTATACTTAGTTCTAGTCACCTCTGTGAACCTTTGTCTAACATCACATTTTACAAAATTATATTTATTATTTACCTAGCGCACATTTTTATTGCACGTCTGTTTGAATTTTACTTTATTTTTTTTCGTCTATTTTCATTACATTCCACGCTGTTAGCGGCAATGTTCAAAATGCGATAATAAAACCTTTTTACACTACCAATGATTTATATTATTTTACGCATATCATACTTTTAATCGACAATAGAATCTTTGTTGAACATTTAGCATACAAAGGTATGTCTGTACTGTTTTTTTTTATTGACTACTTTGTTGGTCGGAGATAAGTATTCGTCAAGTGTATCACACGTAAATATGGGATGAATTTATTTATTGTCTTACTGTAAAAAAATACAAATGTCTTATTACATAGTTAAAGTCATACAAAGAATACAATCAACTAAAGAGCTTATAATAGTCCTTAAAGCAAGGAAGCCGAGGTTATGAAATGGTATTTAAGAGTACAGATAGAATACAAGACTTAGACATTAATAGAAAAGGAAACATTTAGATAGTCTGAGAGAAGTAAGAAATAACGCGTGTACACATTTTACGACCTCAACTTCTCTTGATTTGTCAAAAACCAAAAACATGTCACAAATATACGAGTACTTCTAATATCGCGTCGTCGATTATCAGACAAAGCGTCAATCGACAATATGTTTATAAAAAATAGTTTCAGCTTATAAACATGTAGTCACATCACTAATTTGGAACGATTACACGAAATCGTAATTAGATAATATATCTAGAACAACAAACAACAATCTGTTGTTGCAATATCGCAATTGTAAAATCACAATATACTCAAAATACAACATAATTCGATGTAATTAAAACTAATTCATTGTAAAATCACAATTTCAGTCAGTTATGTAAAATTATTCAACAACACTTTGATGAGAGTGCAAGTTATCTAATCAAAGAATTGAGATTGAGTAGCGATTTAGCTGCCTTTGAATCGGTCGGTTCTTTCTTCTTTGATGGGTCTAACATGAAGCACTTCCATAATCTGAAATAAATTAATTTTGTGTCAACACCAAGAACATTATAATATCATTGACAACCATTCCGCATCTTCAGAACTTCTGACAAATATTATATCGATTAGAATCCCAAAAAAAAAGTAATAACGTCATTTTTGAAGACGTCTTTTGGTTGCCATTTTCAAAATTAGTCACCCGTGGTCCCACTAGTTAAGTCTCAGGGTTTAGTTAGATGATAATTTATCTGTGTCCTTATCGTTAAGCAGATGAGAACTCTAATATAAAAAAAACAAAAACTGTTTCGTACATTGTTCTCTGAACTAGAGATCCGGTTCACGGCGTAACAGGCGTAGCATTTTTTTGTCAACCTATTGTTTCTCTAGTGCAAAGGTCCCTCCCATCATGGTCTTGAGCTGTCTCGTACTACGCGTTTAGATGAGCAACAGGATTAACACGCCGACGCTTTTCGGGTCTACCAGAGATATAGATGTACATAGATAACGCAAATGCATGTACTTCGCGTGTACGAAACCCCGACCAAGCGTCAAGGTTGGTCGCCGCTAACTTACAGTCCGCGCGACTAGAGATATAAAACATATGAGTATGAGCGAGATAATCACCCAAGAAAATCGTATCGGGCGGAGGGGCATCGGCGGCATCGGTGTCTTTGAATCGGTTTGGATTCCCCGTCACTAAATTTCGGCTGTGACGTCACAGTAGGTGTTAAAAATTCGGCACGCTTGGTTTCAATACAAATCGTGATACTTGCGTTATCTATGTAAATCTATATATGTGGCCTTGAGTCTCGTACTACGCGTACAGCGCGATAAGCAACAAAGTTATCGCGCCGACGCTTTTCGCGTCTACCTAGGCGACGACGTTCATGCTCTCGGTTTATAGGATTATGACCCTTATATCGTAGTGCACAGATGGTGGACTGACCGCAGCGTCTCGTCGGCGCCGGCGGACAGCACGGTGGTGCCGTCGGGCGACAGCGCCAGGTGCAGCACGCGCGCCATGTGGCCGCCCAGCTCCGCCACGCGCGACATCACCGGGTACTTCCAGATCACCAGCTGGTTGTTGGCGTAGCCGTGCCCCGAGATCAGCTCCTTGTAGTGCGTGCTCCACACTATCGAGCACACCTGAACACCGACATACACTTCATTAAACTACCAGCAGCCGTATTCACAAATGAATATGATGATGTTATCCTGTAATCCCTCATCAGGGGCATAGGGCTCGAAGAAGAGATTCGATTACAATTCACAAATAATCAGTAATTTAATAAATAATTTAGCCTTTTTGACGTCCCCCTCCTGGGCACGGGCCTCCCCTCTACACTACAAGGGGGATTCAGGCCGTAATCCACCACGCTGCCCCGTGCGGCAGGTTGGCGGATTTTACATGTCTTACGAAAATTCGTAAGCTGAGACATGCAGGTTTCCTCACGATGTTTTCCTTCACCGTGAGCAAGTGATAAACATAATATAAAAATTATGATTCGCACATAGATTCCGAAAAACCCAGAGGTGCGAGCCTGGGTTTGAACCCAGGACCTGGTGTGCCCGCAAGACGCGTGGTGAACCAATCGGCTATCACTGCTATTCTATCAGTAATTTAACAGCACTAAATAAAGTTTCATATTTCTCAATCTGCTGTGCGTTCGTGCGCGCTTTGAGACAACATAGTGATGTTTGTGAATACGGGCGTAATGCTGACTGACAGACAACACACAGCCGAAACCTGTGGCTCAATGATTTTTTGCACATACGCTCCTTATGTAATGTAGCTGGTGGGTGCTAAGTAAGGATATTTGGTAGTTCATCCCATAAGAGGGTTAGAACGTTTTTGTAGTAGTTCCATCGGGCACGTCACTAGTCCTTTTATAAATACGAAAGTGTTATTTTGTAGATATGACTGAGCAGTGAATGAATTCAAATTCAAATCGTTTATTTTGTTTAGGCCTACGGGGGCACTTACAAATTGTCAATTTTAAATTTTTTTTTCTTATATCTACAACCGGATCGGAACGCGACCTCGACTGAGAAGATCCGGCAAGAAACTTAGCGGGCTTGTCTTTTTACATGTAATTTTTTTTTTTATCGCCAGTTGCTTATATTAAATAATTACAAAGGGTAGTAGATATTAACATAAATATTATAATAGCTCCAGTGTGTTGCCTTTTGATGTTACCAAGAATAACACAAATAATTCGGACTAGTAGGGCAATACACGCTACGCTTTGACATTATTATTGACTGTCGAGATTTGAGCTGCTTAGTCCCAGCTGTATTATCAAATCAAATCAAATCTCGAATCAAATCTTCCATATAAGACACGAAAGACTAGCGTGACTAACAATTGCGCTTACTTCTTCCTTATATAGGTACTTAATATTGTATGCTACAAAATTTAAATATTTATTTTTCACCTGTGATTTGGTGTCGACAGTGTTGAGGTTGGCGCCGGTCTTGACGTTCCAGATGCGGATGGTGCGGTCGGCCGTGCCGCCGCCCGAGGCCAGTATGCCGGCGCTCCACGGACACCACGCCAGCCCCTTCACCGCCGCCAAGTGTTGGCTGGGAAACATAATATATAAATGTTACTACATTCATAGGAAAAATAAATAACCACTGACCATTATACTAGTGAAAACAGAAAGGGTATATAATTTTTTTCAAAACTTAACTTTGTAATTCTAAAGCTATCGGCTTTGGAGGAAACTTGAAAAAACCAAAAGGTGTTAAATATAGGAATACAGCTATTGACAGATTTCATAAGTATACAAAACCTTTAGTACTTCAACTGTCCCACAAAGCCGATAGTTTTAGATTAACAAAGTAAAGTTGCAAAAAAATTGTATACCCCTTTTGTTTCACCTAGTATAGACTTAAAAAAAACCACCAAAAATATACGGTGGCAGAGCCAGGCTGTAGTTAACTGAATACAGCTCATATATGGTCTGCCTCGACCAGGGCAGTAGCACCCTCTCACAGAAGATCGGTATCATAATGAGCGAGAGAGCCGAAAGACCCACCCCCCTTCCCACTACCCTTCAGGTCAGCAAACGTGCCAGCAATGCCATTGATATTGCTAGAATCTACTAGGTGAAACAGAAAGGGTATACTTTTGTTTTTGCAACTATCCTTTGTAAATCTAAAACTATCGGCTTTGTGGGACAGTTGAAGTACTAAAGGTTTTGTAGACTTGTGAAATCTGTCAACAGCTGCATCCCTATACCGCCTTTTGTTTTTCAAGATTCCTCCAAAGCTGATAGTTTTAAATACAAAGTTAAGTTTTGAAAAAAAAAAAGTATACCATTTCTGTTTCAACCTGTATAGAGAGTATAGACTACAGTAACGGCTTAACATCAGACCGGCCGACTATATCACATAAAAAAAATATGACATATTTTTCAAGGTCCACAAATATTTTATTAATAACATACTTGAACGAATACAGGTATTGCGGTTGCGAGTAGTGTTGTCCCTGCGCTATCGGCCAAATGTTCAGTAAATTGTCGTTGCCGCCCGAAGCGAGACATTTACCGTCCGGTGACCATTTCAACCCGCAAATCTGTGGAATTACAAGTGATATTATTTTCACAAAGAGGTTTGCTATGTTCGTTAACATTAAATATATGGATCGAACCTCATCTAGACTGACGACATACTCAGAGATTTCAAGTAAAGAGGTGTGTTATTAAATAAATATCGCCAGACGAACACACTGACTGTATGGTCCCAAACTAAGCAACGATTGTACTATGGGTACCGTACAATGGAGTGGGGGCAATCCCACTGACACACAAACCAGGGCAAATTACGAAAAGGTCATTTCCGAAATTTACCCTGAAGGGAATCGAACCCGCAACCACCAGGTACAATGAGCCGAGCGGCCTACGCTTGAATCACTGCGCCAAGCGGTCATCGTATTATGTTTCATTTCACTATTTCGTCAACTGCGTAGTATTCTCCGATACCCAAACGCATGACCTATTGCAGGATATACACGGGTCGAGTACCACTACAAGGCTACGACGAACAAAATCCTAGATTTTATTAAATTAAGTTCCTAGCAGTGCCATTTAAATTTTAAACGGTACAAGTAGAGTTATGGTCTTTTAGTAATATTATTTGCACTAGCATTTTTAAGCCCCGACAAAAAAAAGGGTTGTTATAAGTTTAACATGTGTATTTGTGTATCTGTGTGTCTATCTGTGGCATCGTAGCGTCCAAGTGAATGAACCGATTTCATTTTTGTTGTTTTTGTTAGATAGGTATACTGATCGAGAGTGTACTTAGCTATGTTTCATGAAAATCGGTTCAGCCGTTTGAAAATTATCAGCTCTTTTGTAGTTTAAAAAGTCGCCCAATCGGGGGTATTCTAAATTTTCCAAGTTTAGTTATATTGTCTTCTATTATTAATGATGTTAGATAAATTGTTTTGTGTGTATGAAATCGATTTAGTTCCTAGCCGTGCGGTTACGATTGGATATTATAATGAGTGAGTGTGTGTGTATAGCCACCTCCTGCGTGTGAGTGTGTGCGTGTGTGTGCGTGTGCGTGTGTGTGTCACCTCCTGCGTGTGCGCGTGCAGCGTGGCGACGGCGTGGTCGCGCTGGCGCACGTCGTGGTGCACCACGTTCCCGTCGCGCGCGCCGCTGCTCACGATGTACATGTTCCACGCCAGCGACCCCACGCGCCCCGTGTGCCCGTCCATTATCTGCACATAGCGCGGGCATGTCACTGCGTGGCTCTGTTCGGCGCTGGGCAGTGCCGGATTAACAATAATTTTTATATATTGATAAGAAACTAACTATACTAATATTTTATATTTTGATAAGAAACTAACATATGCGGGGCCCCCTTTCGCGTGGGGCCCGTAGCTATTGCTACTCTTGCTATAACGCGAAAGGGGGCCCCGCATATGTTAGTTTCTTATCAAAATTATTCTATATTGCCAGAAAATCTCATCTCTGGCTTTTTGTACTTGTCCAGAGCCTAACAGCGCCTATAGTAATTTACTAAATGCCCACAAAATTGTAACCTATAGATGGCAAATAAACGTATAGACTATTGATTTGTATTTTTACCACTTTATACTTAAGAACCCATAGGAGATCAAGGGCTCTTTGAAATAATTTGCTACGGGCCCCGCGCTTGCTTAATCCGGTACTGGCGCTGGGTACATTCAAACTCAAACTTGATTTTATTAAAGCAAGCCAACAAAGCATTTATTAATAGTCAGAATCTACCACCGGTTCGGAATTCTGCTTCCACTGAGAAGATCCGGCAGGAAACTCAATGGTTACTATTTTCAATGAATAAAAGATGGTGTACATTCTCAGGAACAGCATAAGAATATGAGAAGGCAACACCATTGTCACTAAATAAGTAATGGTAAATAATAATCAAATCTCAATCGGATTTAGGTATTTAAATAAAATGAGAAAGCTAGTTTAGTGGGGGGTGCATACCTACTCATACTTTCATCAAATTAAATGTTTACAAACCAAAATCATAATAAATTAAACAGAGGTGGATAAGAAGATATTTGCTTTGGTGTGATGCCTTCCATGCTAAGTAAATCAATAGGATTTAACGACAATGTTGTTAAGAGGAAAGTGAGTGGACCATTCTGATGTTCACTCTGATGTTCACTCCGAGGACTGAGCTATTGTCTATGCGAAACTACGTCCATGGAGAGGAAGCGTTTCGTGCGTTCGTCTACATCTCTCCGCTCCATTGACGGAGGTTCAAAGTTTTGTATGTATGGAAATGGTAATGTCAAATATATACGTTGTGGAAGCTACACTTCCATAGACAGTAGGCCTCGTCGTCGCTAAGTCGCGCTCGGAAATTTTGTTGGCAGATGTGTTATGTTTTGGCAGTACTAGTACTTCAAAAACCTTTAGGCTTACACACTTTCATGATGAGTAAATAAATAAATTAATAACGCCAGACTGACACACCAACTGTATGGCACTATGGGTACCGTACAATGGACTGGGGGCGATCCCAGTGACACTCAGACCTGGGCAAATTACGAAACGGACATTTCCGAACTTTGCCCCGGCAGGTTCGAAGCCGCAACCACCACGCGCAGTGAGCCGAGCGCCCTACGCTCGAGCCACTGCGTCAAGCGGTCGTCAAATAATAAGTCACCAGTTGACTCTATTTGAGAATGACCTAATCATTTACGATATTTATTAACAGTACATTCATTGTCTAGAATAGAAACCCATTTTTATACTGAAGAAAACCCTACTAAACTTACCCTTAATCTTTTAATTTTCTCACAGTCCCACAGTTCGACGGTGGCCGCGGACGTGCCGACGGCTAGGTGCGAGCCGCCCCCCTGGACCCAGCCCACCGAACACACCGTCTCCGAACCCTCAAGGGCCAACAACTGTTCTATTTGTCCCGTGCCCGCGTTCCATAGATACACAGCATTGCCTAAGGCCACCGCTAGAATGTTTGACGCACTCCAGTCAACTAAGTTTAAATCTGTGGAATAACAAAAAAAATTAATTGATGTAAAATTCATATAAAGCGCAAGAACGGTGTCCAACTATGAGGCCGAGATTTGACCCTAGCAGCAGGGAAAAGCTAAGTTGTCTTGAAACCTGCACGAATTTGTCGCCGGTTTCCATAATGTCCATGTAATGTAGATCCTGTGCTCTAGATCAGACATGCAAGTTAGTTTATAGTTTTTAATAATATGTCATATACACCTGGTACAACTGACAAATCCTTAAAATATAGTTCTAAAGAGATGATTACTCCCAGATATAGCATAAGGCAATTTACATTTTTATAATATTAGTAAGGATAATTAAATTAAATTATAATATTATATGACTTACAATAATCATCTAAAATATCAGGCGCGTCCAATATCCTGTCGGGTGCTTGCGGTATATACCGCGTTGTGTTCTTCACTGACGACGGAACTTTAGCCTGCAATTACAATAATTATAATAAATTAGCTATGCAACAATTTAAATTCTAATGGTGTCACAGGGAAAAGCTTAAATTACCTTGGAACCCACAAAAATTTAATCAGAAGAATAAAAGCTGGAAAAAAAATATCCACTTCCATATTGCAAAGCAGGAAACAAAAAAACCTACATATGTCTGACATTGCTTTTTAGACAATTTAGTTGATAATGGCTCACAGGAATATGGAAGTAACAGTTTTAGGTGTGTCTAAGACAAGTCCCATTAAACAAAATTAAACTATGATGGTTAAGATAATGGTGTTGTATGGTGCTAAATTCCATAGTATACTGTAGCAGTAGGACCCAAGAGGATATACCAGGGAATGTTGTTGTCTGGATAGATAAGATGTGGTATTAGATAGTAATGCATTTGAGAGGATTTTTTTGTGTATATAAACAAGCATAAACCTTGTGCAAGTGCAACTAGTGAAAGAACTATTTGTAATAGCATGAACTAAAAACCCAAACCATGAATTTGTAATATACATATGACTATACATTATTAAAAATAGTGTCATGTGCGTTGGCAGTCAGGTGTAATATGCTGACGCGCAGGTTTGCAAGGTGCTCTAGAGCGGTAAAATTAACTCTTTTTAGAGCCTATTGCCAGTCGTTTTACTCGTGCAGCCTGTGGGTTAGATATACGCAGCTGGCTTACAACGCTCTGCGTATTCAGTATAACAATGTGTTGACGATGTTGTTGGGGCTGCCTCGATTTCGCAGTGCTTCGGGCATGTTTGCGGAAGCGAGACTTGATGACTTTTATGGCATCATGCGCAAGCGGTGTGCATCAATGCTACGGCGTTTCAGAGGCAGCCCTAAAAATATTCTAGCTACACTGGCGGACAAAATTGATGGTCCATTTGTCAAGCACTGGGCCAGTAGACATGTACGCTCTGACGTATATGTCACCAATTAGCTTTAAGTATGTACATTTAATTTACCCACTAACAATAGATTAAGGCGTTTCTACTAACATACATATGGATCTTTGGTCTGAAATAAAGAAATTTGATTTGATTTGATTTGTTACTTTGTTCATCAGAGCATACAGTAATGAATAAAAATGTTTAGAAGATATTAGTAAAGCGAAGAGCAGATATACCTGTGAATACACAACTCTTAGTCTATTCTGATACCCCTCAGGGGCAGCGGGTGCTTTGCAGGTGTACTGCAGCAGTCTCCCGGGTTCCGTGTCAGCCAGGGCTCGGCCGATGGCCTCACCCGCTGCTGTTTGAGCTACCACTTCTTCAGTTTTGTCTTCTTCACGATTCATCTGTGGTGAATGTAAACATTAAAGTAATTTTTATGTAATCAGGCATTTTTAAATAATCAGCAAAAAAAAAAGATAATTGAGTAATTGCATATTGCATCAAATATAAAATATTATATTATTTATATTTTTTTTTGTTTTGTTGCAATTTTATAGGTAGAAGATGTTATAATATAACATTTGATCAGTGCCAGGCCAGGATAAGGTATTGTTAGAATTATTTTCTCTGACATCCATAATGAATAAAACACCATTGCACCTGTATTTGCGAATGGGTGGGCAGAGGTACATTTACATTTTGCTGATAGTAGATATTAGGTTCCAATGTAATACACAGAGGTTCTAGAATTCCAACTCACCATGTAATGGCACAAATCATAGTTGGAGTTACTCCTCGAAGGTATGAATCTGTCTGCTTTATTTGGAGTCTTAGATGCTTTGTTAGGAGTGGGTGTTGTGGAGCGACCTGTAACATATAACTTTGTATTACTGTATGCTTTTGCACTGATGATACATTTGTTTCAGTATGTGATGTAGTCATTACTTTGTGCAGCCAAAAAATAGATAACAATGGTAATGGTACTAAGCTGTAGCCAATTAACTCCTATAGTACTACCCTTTCTCAGATCAGCATAAATTAGCTCTGTTTCATATGTTAGGTGAAGAAGCCAGCAGCCTAATCCCCATCCTACCTTCCCCTCTGTTTGTCTCTCTACCCTACAAGTTGGCAACATGTGAGCAATGCCTTTCGAACTGTAAGCATCTATGGGTTATGCTAACAGCTTAATATCAGGCAGTACACATGTGTCACATTGCTCTATAAAAAATAAATTTAATGTTTCGGCAGTATGGTTCTATTTTTATAAATGTAAGCCTTGTAAGGACACTTAGGGGCGCTAAGGCGCAACAATAATATAATATACTAATTCCATAGGTATTTATTCATGAGATCAATCGAATAAAATTAGTTTACTTTCAGAACAATGGAGCGTACCTGGCGACCTGTTTTTCGACGGAGTCTTCTTTCCTTTTTTATTCTCATTTCGCGTCGGAGTTTTGTTACTGGACAGAACACTATTGTTGCAACTTTGGTTCGCCGATATGGACAACTTTTGCATAGACTGGTTGCAAGCACTGAGGTTCACGTTGGAATGGTTCTTGAAAGACGCACTCAAGGAAGGGTTAATGTTCTCGTTGGTGCCCTTTTTAGCCCAACGTTGCAGCGGACCCCGAGTTATCGGCCCGTCCATTGTAGCCAAACTATTTAATTCATTTAAATAGTTGAACTGTGCCATCATTTCACGAAATCACAGTCCACACTAACAACTCAATTCTTCGAAAGTATTCAGACGATTGTCTATTTAAAATATCACTTTTTTCTACAATAAAATCATGAGAAATATACTAATTATTCAACAATCAACAAAGAATAAAATCAAAATCGCAGATGACAGTTGCGTGCGTGATTCCAAAACGGACGTTACTTTAAAAATCGTAAAATGTTGCCAGCTTATAAATAGTACCAACAGTGATGAAAAAAGCTTTATGACGATTATCGGAATAAAACATGACTCTATACATAAATACTTCTATTGAAGTAATATAAATAGATTATGAGGGCATCGAAGGTGAATGTTACCATACTAGTGTGAGTTTATCATGAGTCTGTACTGGCTAAATATTTAAACTTGATTGACCTTGATGTCCATATATCTTGAGAGCACAAAATAGAGACAACATATTAAATCTGTGTAAATGTAACGTCTAAGTCAAAACATTTTTTAACCCCTAATTTGGATTGACCAACAATCCAAACTAGGGGTAAAAAAATGTTTTGACTTGCAGCACTAGCAGTGTTGCATGCTAAGAGAATATAAGTTGCAAACCTAAAAATAGGTTAGATTTTTTTTTAATAAAACTAAAAAAAGATAAATTGTTTTTTTCGTAGATTTTCTTCCACAGGCCGTCGCTTCACAGAATTCAATCAAAATATCAAAGTGAAACTATTCGTAATAAATAATTAATGTTGAATTTTTATGGTACTTACTACTATGGCTACGTTCCACTTGGCGTTCACAACGATCAAAATGCTTCTTTAGCCGTTCTACATAACGACCGCGGTCGTTGTGGCCGCGGCGAAAACGTCACTCATGGCTAATAATGCGATTCAAATGAGAATATGACTGAGCGCCATATTGAGACGTCATAGCTGTCAATTCTAACTTGTTAGGTAGGGTTAGCAAAACAATATATTTTTAAAATAAAATTCATTTGCAAAGGTTGAGTGATAAAATCATCACTGCTGCTTTCCGCTATAAAATTAAATAAGAATTATTGTAGGTTTTTAAACTGTATTACGCCAACTGTTATTTAAAATAAAAAGGGGCATTCTGTTACCTGTATTTCCAATAAAACTAAAATTATCATAGTCTTCGAATGGTTTTAAAAAACGAATTATGACTTTAAATAATTAAATAGGGTCCATATTGGCTCACCTAAAGTTCTTTACCCGAAATTGTTCTTCCTATTTGTAATCCGAATGATCATTCTTCCTAAAAATTTTCATCCTAAAGTTTTCATTCATACTATTTGTAGTGCTACCGGCGCGCGGCGGTGCTCATAACACTGATGTTTCCGAAAATTGTAATTAATAACATCATTAATGTAAATATATTTAAACTCCTACTGTTTTTTATCATAACGCTTTTATCCCTAAACATACTCACCATAATATCTTTACTCATACTCAGAAAGAAACATTTACCAAGTGTAATAAAAAATATATGTGGGTAGAAGATGATATTTAAAGTTTTAATGATTATTATTGTAACTAAACCAATAACTAAAGGACCAATTCGGTTCTGGCACTTCGCCGGCCGCTGCCGCGGCACGCTGGCTGCGCTCGCTCGGCTCGTGCGTTGGGGGTCACAGTTCTAACCTAACCTAAACCAAAATACACTAATAAAAGTGATTATTTGAAAGCTATAGCCGCTAATATTAAACTTATTTAATTGAAATGTATATATTTAACTACTTGTACCATGGTACTATTATTCTTATATGTTATACCTACATGTATGTGAAAACAAAGTTACGCAAAATTAATTAGGAATTGTGATTGTTAGGACGAAAAATGTTAGGAAGAACATTTTCGGATTTCCAACTATGGGAGTTAACATTTTAGGTGAACTTTGGCGCACCCAATTAAATATTATACTACAAGTTGGCAACATGTGAGCAATTAAGACAATTTACTACTAATTTAACCTCTTTATTTTAATTTGATGTAAGACTATTATTATTGTTATGCAAATTCTTTCTTTCTTTTTTACATATATAATTATATAATATTAATATATATATATATATATATATATATATATATTAATGGCCTCTTACAATTGGGTCAAGCCCAATATGATTCTGCCAATGTCGAGTAATGAATAGCAATAACAAACACAATTAATAACAATAAAATACGAAAATGTGACCGTCCATTTTGGAAAACCAAAATGGAAGCCAATATGCAAATATTTTTTTTGCAAACCATACTTTTCAAGTGACATTTGACAGATAGAGGTTATTGACATTCCTATTCGTATTTGGATCGCATTATACGCTCACGCGAAGGTTACGACGACCCATCTGAAAAGGTGGGTCGTAGAGATCGTTGAGAAAATTAGCGGGAATTTTAAAACTCAAAGCATCAAAAATGGCGATCGCGAAACTTTTTCACAATCATAATTTAGTATAATCGTATTCCATTCTTCATCTGAACTGAATTAACTAGTACTTTCTGGAGCATTATTGCGAACTCCTAACAAATATCTAAGTGCCGCCGCAAAATACATTTTAATTAAGTACATTTAGACGTAAATTTGAAATACAGAACTAATATTAAATATTAATTATATATTTTTTCAATATGAATCGACTTAAACAAGTTTTTTTATTTACATTTATTTTAAAGGCTTATTGATTATAACCTAAGCTTTTAAATATGTTGCTTTCTTTTTACTAACTCGCTGTTTGTATTATTTACCTCCACGCTCAAAACGCTCTGTAATCCATTCCACTTGAGTTTACGACAGTAACGCTCACAAGCAAGTGGAACGGGAAAAACTGCGGTCTTGAGCGTGATCGTTGTGAACGCTTACTGGAACGCACCCTATATACCTAATTACGCACATGATTTAAACAATTATTAAGAGACTGACCGTTTGACGTTATATTCTCTAGACTTGATTGCCTTTGAAACTTGTCCCAAAATCTGTGCCCAAAACCAATAAATAATATATTTTTTATAATTCGTTTTGTTTTGTTTATTAGTCAAAGGTATACGCATAATATGTACTGTAAGGAGGTCCATGTCGGCGCACTAGCCACTGGCAATAAGCGTTCCTGGCCGACAATAATATTTGAAATAAAAAAACATATTGAGTTTTGAAAATTGAAAGCTCTGCGGTGCGCTGGCAGTGACAACCAGGGTCCTCAATCTTAGAACAAAATTAAGGGAATGTAAGGGAAGTCATGCTACTAAATTACGATACACACAGCATTCTTTTCAGCAAAAGGATAGTTGGTGCTTTTTAATTTATTTGGATTATTTTTAAAAAACTTAAAATACAGATGGCACTTTTATAAGCTTTGCAAATTATTTACTTATCGATTCACAAGATGTCGCTCCACGCAAAGTAATACCTATGCAAGAACTTCACTGCTTTTCTAAGCTTCTTGGTCCTATGGCACAGTTGAAAATACTATCTACTAAAATAGTATATTTTTAAGGTATTTAAATAATCTTTAAAAACATTCCCCGCTTTCTGGCGCTGTAAACAAATGACATGAACACGTTTAGAGAATAATATGTTTAATACCTAATATGGTAAGTAAGTGCCTCATACTTTAGTATGTTTTTTTTTTGTGTTATTCCAATGTTTTGTGTCAATATTCAATATACTTATAGATTTCTTTTCTTATTTTATTTATAATTTAATTAATAAAAGCTGTTATTATATTAGTATGGTCTATGGATGTAGAAATTTTAATACGAATTTGGTATTTCGTTTTATTGTAAATTGGCAACATTAAAACATTTTAAAAGAAAAAACGCCAAACAGCTCAAAATCAAAATGGTGGTCGTGTAATATTTTTGAAACGGTAATTTAAATTGTTTTTTATTCATCCATCCAACTCTTAACTTTGTTTCTTTGGATTTTACGATCAACCTACGTTGTTGCACTATGTATTACTGTTGAGTTGAGCCTGTGCGTATCTAGTTTATACAAGGTAAGTCTATGCTGTGTTCCTCCGGTGGTTTGTTTGATATTTTTCAAATACCTAGTTACCAAGAGGAGTCCTCTTAATTGGTCCCTGTGTTATTCTTCGCATCGGCATCGGTATCGAAAATGTGTTCAGGGTCAGTGTGTAGCCTTGTGTGGGCCCTATGACTTAGGTTAGGTTAGAACAGTGACCAAAACGAAAATATTTTTTTTTCCAAAATTATTCTAAGTCCTGGCACCATAGCCCCCCTAACTGGGAACTAACATAACCTAATGACACATTCGGATTCTGGCGCTTCGCCGGCCGCTGCCGCGGCGCGCTCGCTTGGCTCGCTCGGCTCCCGCGTTTTGGTCACTGTTCTAACCTAACCTAAACTAAACCTAAGTCATAGCGCCCCTAAGGCTACACTCCAACCCATTAATTACTTACGTAATTTATGTAGCCAGTGGTGCCCATGATCTAAGCTCAAGTTGTAAAATTGCCCAAGGAATATCAACTACTAATAATAATATCAACTTTTTATTAATTTTAGGGACAGAAAAAGTTCTTCATTCTTTTCCATATCCAGAGAAAGATAGCGAACGGTTCAACAAAGTGGGTATTTCAAATTGGTGGTGCCATTGTGGGGCTGAAAAATGAATTGATATATAAGTATCGCTGTGTTTGTCGTCGACGACACTTTGAAGATCTCTGTCGCTATAAGAAGATAAGCGATTCCGACATTATATATGCCAGGTTTGTATTAATATTATTAAGTACATAATACATATTTTATTTATCTCAAGTTTTATAAAAAATATTGCATCTAGCTAGCCATGTCCGTCAATTATTTAGTATTTACAAGTTATTTATACTATGCATTTTTTTTTAAACTGAATCCTGAATCCTTGTCCTGAATCTTTTTCGCATAAAACAGAATCCTGTAACCAGTAGTAGGAAATTTAAAATGTCTATCAAATAAAATCCAAATCATATTAGATTTAGTGTTTCAATAATGTTCCCATTGCATTTCAGATCCATTGTCGCTGAAATATATCAAGCAGAGAGAACTGTGGCAACAAATTAAACCTAAAATTGCTCTTACAAAACCATCAACATCAGCAGGTAACTATTTATCTATTTTACACATTTGTTTGATACACAACCGAAGTTGCAGGCAGCAGCAGTATAAGAAATAATGTGCGTTGAAAGTTGTTTTTTTTTTAAACTGGACATGTGTACATCTGGCCATGCACATTGAAGGCTTCCAAACCCATTTCAATAGCCAATATGTATCGTATCTATAACCAAAGTAGTGAAATACACGAAACAATATTTGCGGGATAGAAAAACGGTCTTGACAGACAGACCGGCGGCCGACGGACAACAAAGTGATCCTATAAGGGTTCAATTTTTACCTTTAGAGGTACGGAACCCTAACACAAAATGTCATTTAACCTGTATTATTATATTTTCAGTACCAGTGCTCGAGGCTGTGATACCAGAATCAGACACTAACTACCAACCTAGGTCAGTCGTCAAGCCCGTCAATCTCTAGAAAAAGATGTTCAACGAAATCAAAGTAAGTTTCTTTGCAACAAACAATGTCCACGTAGTAGTAAATTATAAAAACGTAATTAGGAATTGAGCTAGCAATTACTTCATAATATTTATATTGGTGGCACGTGGCTATGGTTACCTACTATTAGGGTTGCAGTATTACAGCTGTGATTTTAAATTAAATTTATTTATATGCATGGATCATTTATGTGGTCTGAATGAAACATAAAATAATTACTATTACTATAATATTATCAACACATTAATACAATAATACATATGCATATAGATTTCGACGACCGCTTGGCACAGTGGTTTGAGCGTAGGCCGCTCGGCTCACTGCACCAGGTGGTAGCGAGTTCGATTCCCGCCAGGGCAAATTTCAGAAATAGCCTTTTTTGTAATTTGCCCAGGTCTGGGTGTCACTGTGATCGCCCCCAGTCCATTGTATGGTACCCATAGTACAAGGCTTAGTTTGGGACCATACAGTTGGTGTGTCAGTCTGGCGATATTTATTATTATATATCTATATATATAAAAGAAAGTCGTGTTAGTTACACTATTTATAACTCGAGAACGGCTGAACGGATTTGACTGAAAATTGGTGGGGAGGTAGCTTAGAACCAGGAGAAGGTTATAGGATACTTTTTATCCCGTTCCAGTGGAACTTGACATAATACGTGAAAACGTGTTATTAATGAAAATGACAGCCAATTATGACAGCAAAAAAAAATATGAATCAAAAAAAAGTCTAGCCGTTGATTATTTACAAATGGTATAAAAAAGGAGAACCAACAGCTAAAATGTCGTCTATAGTTAAATATGGTTGAATATTTGATAATTTGAAATATTGAAGTTGACAGTTGATATGTCAGTTTCGAATTTCTATTAGCTTATTGTACGGATATTATCATTAGCAATACGATGCCGCGTCCAAGACAATCTGATCTTTCGCGACAAAGCCGTAATGCAACTAGGATTCGAAACATTGCGAATGAAAGAACTGAAGAACAAGAAATTGGAAGTGAAGAGCGCCGCGGTAGTATGGCTCGAATTCGTGCTTCTCAATCACAAGAGCAAAGAGAGGTAGCCCGTGAAACGGCTCGGTTGGCAATGAGGAATCGTCGAGCAAACCTCAGAGATCAAGAACTAGATAACTAACGAAGCACAAGAAGAAATTTATCAAGTACTGATTGTGGCATGTTCACGGGTCGGAAAACCATCAGCGTTATTTGTTCTTACGCCTGATAATAAAACGAAAAATGTAGTCTATCACAAGGTGCTTCAATGAAGAGTGAAAACGAAGCACCAAAATACATGGCAAAGATATTGTTACCTAAAATACACAAACCCGAGGACCCGCTGCGTCCCATTGTAAGCCAGATTGACACACCAACATACAGTCTGGCCCAGCACGTAGCGAAGGTGCTCTCACTACTAAGAGGACACACAAGAGCACATACAAAGGATTCATAACATTTTGTAAGTGAGATTAAACATATACATCATGCTAACAATTAAACCATGGTCAGTTTTGATGTTCAGTCTGTGTTTACCTGTCTACCTGTAGCAGACTGCATCACAATAGTATCAAAGAAGCTAGAGGAGAAGAACATGCCAGAGGAATATGCTGAATATACTTAAACGGTAAATCTAACCACAATCCCACATAGTTAGCTACAGTGGGTATATCTTTGTTTCAGAGAGCACAAGGGATCTGAGATCAGCAACACCTGGCTGACGAAATACATCATGTCAAGCAAATAGTTGTCAGACACTGTGAGCAATTTCTGCGTGGATAGGACCGCAACCAACAACTAAATATGAGGGAACCAAGTTAATAACTTTGACATCAGGAAGTCTAACACCACAGTCCCCCGTGACCATGGCTGCTGTAAAGCCACCGAAACTTCGGTAAAATAAAAAAGGAAATAAACGCGATAAAATCTGTATAATAGTTTTATTTGAATACATTAGATGGCCAATAAATAATCTTTATATTTGTATTTTAAAATGAATATTTAATTAATCATTTTTTAAATCAGCACATTTATAACCTCAATGGCGAAACGAAGTTTGCCGGGACAGCTAGTTTTATATAAAATAATTTCCTCAGCTATGAAATGCACCTGTTGATTTTGAAAACAAAAACCAATATGGTGTATTATTGTACCATCCGATAATGTTGCTAATAAAGTTCGCTCGTCTTGCATTGACCGCGTATTGCCATCGGGTCCCGAGTAGACCGCGCGCCCGTAACCCTCCTGTCGACAACGAGTAGACGCCGAACGACAAGCCGGAGCTGGTTGGGTGCCGGGTGGCTCTAATAAGTTATGACGTTTTGGGAAGTTTGAAATACCGCAAACTAAAGAACTTTTAATATAATTATGATACATACTTTGATAAAAAACCGTGCAAACTATACCGTTCTTATATCTTGTAAGATTATCTTTTCGCGGTTAGACCATAATCAAAGACAATTTGAACAATTAAAGGTTTAATTTAAATAAATTTATGAAAATACAGCTGTATTAACAAAAAAAAATACTTTCTTTAGTTTCTCGTATTTCATTACTTCACAGAACTTGATCCTAATCGGATGGTGCAATAGTACAGAATGTTGTTTCTTTTTCTAAATCAACGGGTTCAATTCCTGACTAGATAAATTGTTTTTCAAAAATCAAATGATGCTGTTTTAGTTTAATCAAAATGGGTCTAGAGGTTCGTTTGAGCATTTTTCGATATTCTCTATAGTTTCTTATCAAGCCACACACGCACCCTTGAAAAATTCACCGGTAGATAGGAAATTTTACTATCAGCGTACTTTAATTTCAATTAGTATTAAATATTTTTTATAACCCACTAAATTCTAGAAAATAAACATTATATGCTTTTATTTACTGACCAAAATGGTTATTTTTGAATCTCCACAATTTATGAATCAATATTACCGTTTCTAAAAATAAAACTGTCGTGTTTATTTTCAGGAAAAGCAGTTCTTCTAGCAGAATGCCAGGAGACCACTGATTTATTCCTATTCCTAGACAACATATTTGATTAGTTGAATGGGATCTTCATGAAATTGCCAAGAGCCAAGCCGCCAGTTGATTCTGTAACAACAAATTCAAGCCACCATAAAATATGGATGGAAGGAAGAAAAATATTTTGATCAATGAAATTTATTACGATGCTGGATAAGTCGAGCCTGTTCCTACAGTGAATAACTGGCTGTGGACACTGGAAGCTGTAAAAGTTTTATTGAAGAAACTAAGCGTTGATTTTGTGGTGAACCTCAGATGGATGAATCAAGACCCTAGAAAACTTCTTGTGAGAAATTAGGGGTCATGGATGCCGTAACAATAATCCAACATGCGAACAATTCGAGTCGGCTTTTACAACATTATTAATTAACAATGTAACAAGTATACACAGTCGTGGTAAAAATTGCGAGGATGATTTATGTGATGCATTACACACCCTCCTCATTGGAGACCAGCCAGACCAGACCAGCTCAGTAGAATTCGATTTTGAAAGCATTCTTAACGCAGTTTACTTCTATTGAGGAGAAAGAAAAAGACCCCGCATTATAGCACCACTACAGTATGTGAGCGTGTATTTCTTAAAAAAGACTAAAACACGAATATTTAAAAACTGTTCGGAATGTAAAAAAGATTTTATGAGTGATGATCAGTTAGAATATATAAGGTACAGGGAATATGCCGGAAGACGGTGGCTTTGTTCTCCTACTCATGGATTAATACAATTAATTTCTAATATTCAAGATGTAATCAATATAATTTTGAAACAACATTTGGAAAGAAAATGCTTGAAAGACATAATTAATACAGCTTTAATAGTACTATTAGATTTTGACATGCAACAAGCCCAAACAAAAATTGATAAATTACTTGATGAATGTCTGTGGTAGGTTTATGGTATTTAATTATTGTAAGAATTTAATTAAATTATGTATGGGAAAAACAAATAAATGATTATGAAGACGTTTATCAAGTTAAAGCTAAGAAACTTCTAGCCAAATGTTGTAAACAAAAAAAATATGTTAAATTTTACTAATAAAAAACAAATGTACCAGAGAATTCGTTGTTATTGAATTAATTGTTAGTTTTAGGTACTTTAATAACTTGCTGTTTTTCAAATAATGAATTACTTTCAATGTTTGTTTATCATAAGGATAACTTTCAAATGCATTGTAAATTGTAAATGTATCCAAAAGCAAACTGATAAAATCTACTTTCAGTGTTGTTTTTTGAGGTTGGTAAATTTGTTGTTGTGGTTTTTAAAGTAAACTCTCAAATCTAGTATTTTATGTTAGATATTTTGTTTATTTTACGCTAGAATTTTGTTATCTTTTTTACTTAATTTCTTATTTTCTATAATGTACATTTTCGTTTATATTGTTAAACTTAATCTAAAATCAGTGTATTGTTCTAATTTTGCTAATTGTTATAAGGGCTTTCCGAAGTGTGGTATTTTTTAATTTTTGATTTACTTATGATTGAGAATTATTTCCATGTACGTTACGCTAGGAATGCCTAGCGTTCAGTTTATCATTATAAATGCTTACAAGAAGTATGCTGATCTGAAATCTACTTTCAGTACTTTGTAGCTAGCTTGTTGTTTTTTAAGGTACCTACTTTTGTTCATCTACTACTACTACAGTTTTTGTTTATCTAATATCATTGTATGTTCATGTTATATTTCCTGTTTTTATAAATATTTTATCAAATACCATTTAATGATGGATATTTATTATAAACTATGTGCTATATAATTTAATAGCATTGTGTTTATTTTCTATTTTTAATGCACGTAGAAAGTTAAAGTAGTAGATATATAAAGGCATTCCTTGGTATTGATTTTTGTGTAAATCTGAAAGGCGTGTGTTTATCTATAGTTTTAAGTTTATTTAATAATAGGCTATTAATTTAACTATTACGTTGTAAAGTAAGCAATTACCTACTGTAGGCATCATACAACAATTTATGTTTTTAAGTAAACTCGACCATTATGTTAGCTATTTTGTTTATTTTTCGCTAGAATTTAGTTTTCTTTTATACTTAATTTGTTATTTTGTATAATGTATGCTGATAAAATCTACTTTCAGTAGTTTGTAGCTTGCTGGTTGTTGTTTTTTTAAGTTACCTCTTTTTGTTCATCTACAGTTTATTTTGTTTATCTACTATCATTGTATGTCCATTTTATGTATCCTATTTTATTAAAAATAAATATGTGTTTCTAATAATGTAGCATTTTATTTTCAATAGATAATATATTTAATAGCACCTATACATGTTACTAGGTACCTATAGCCACATTCCTGATTTAGTTCCTAACTTAAAATCCAGAGGCGCTAGTTATGCATTCCCTATATACCTACAACATTGGTCTCTATTTCTAGTATATACAAGGTACTCTGTGGTGACAACCGAGAGACCACTAAGATAGGAACTATATTTAAAGAAATGTATTAAAAGTGAATAATATAATAAATTTTATATTACCCAGCAACCTGAGTTATTAATATAAATACAGGTGCTACAACTGGCGGAAGCGCCGAGAATAAGAAGTACCTCTCGCAGCAAAGAAGACGACGCCCAAACAGGGAGTATTAGTACTCCTCATATTTATGAATAAAGTGAAAATTAAGTGAAATAAAATAAAATGGAGCGGGTAATAACAAGTTTCGCCGGTCATTTTGACGAATCGGTGGAAGAATTTCTTGAACAATTTCAGGCCATCGCCGTTTTCAAAAAGTGTACAAAACAAGAAGATAAACTTCTTTTATTGCCATCATTTCTAAAAGGCAGTGCCTTATATTATTTTAGATCTATAAAAGATTCCTACAAGACCTTTGAAGAGATCGCGAATAAATTAGTTGAAGAATTTGAAGTCTGCGACTACTCAGAATTGTTTTACAATGCCAGACAAAATAAAAAAGGATTAAGTGAATATTTCTACTATTTATCGGAATTGGCGAATAAGGCAAATATTAAAAAAGACGCTGTATTCGTAATTCAATATTTAAAAGGATTGAATCCTTATTTCAAGTCAAAATTAGTAAACTCGCATTATTCATCTAAAAGAGATTTACAAGGAACAATTTTACAAATAGAAAAAATTTATCCGCGGACCAGGGACGAGCGAATGCAGTTGTCCCATAATCCGGCTGCATTGGTTCAAGGAAGCTTTGAGGCAGCACAGGGCGACTATAAGACGACCACTCCTTTTAGTTCGCCAATGTCGACTCCATCACAGGATGTACGCCGCCCGATACCGGGACCAGCACCTTCAACCCCGCATCGAAGTTCATCGGGACATAATTATAATTTACGTTATAATTCTAGATCCAACCAGTCGCAACCAAATTTTCGACCACGCCAGCATTGAGAAAGGCCCAATGTGATGATGGTGTGGTGGATTTCGAGTCAGGCCTTCTGCAGGCACATGCATCGGACAGAAATATGCGAGCGATGGACGGGGATAATCAACAGGTTAGACCTTTAGTTAGTTTATGCACTAATAATATGAATGGTTTAGCTCTTATTGATACTGGGGCTACGGTTTCCTGCATTAGCCAGACTGCCGCGGACAAAATAGGTGTAAGATGTATGGATGTAGAGAATAGATGTTTGAAAGCTGTGAATGGTAATAGATTAGTGTTATTGGGAAGATGTAATGTGATGTTTTCCCTAAATGAATTTTTATTTCAACAGGAATTTGTAATTGTATCTGACTTAAATTGTAATGTAATTTTAGGTCAAGATTTCTTACAAAGAAATAAAATGTGTGTTGATTTTGATAATTGCTGTGTATTTTTCTCCCAAGGGAAGAAAATTCCATTTTTTCAATCGAAAGTTCTAGAACAAAATATAGATGAACCTGCATTTGTTTTAGAACAAAATCTAGAAGATTCGAATTCAGATTTTGAAAAGCGAACTGTAGATGAGTTGGCAGATGTCAAATGTCAAACAATTGTCGATTCTATTGATTTTCAAGAACTAGGGAAAAATGACTATGTGTATTTTTCTAGATTACCAGATAGTTGCGAAGTTTCCTTGCAGATGGAGGAAAAGCATTTTATAATTAATGATGATTTACCCATAGAGGAGAAAAAGGTGTTAATGTCCGTTCTAGAAGAAAATAGGGATAGGTTTGCCTTTTCGAAAGAACAGTTAGGGAGATCGAAGGTAATTCCAGTTGACATCAAAACTAGTGATGATGAACCGGTACATTGCCATCCTTATCGAGTTTCGCCAATTAAACGTGAGATTATTGATAAACAGGTAGAGGAAATGTTGAAGCTAGGGGTGATTAGGGAATCAACGAGTTCCTATGCAGCACCAGTAGTATTGGTTAGTAAACCTGACAATTCGTGGCGTTTTTGTATTGATTATCGGAAGTTAAATAAAAAAATTTGTAGAGATAATTATCCCATCCCACGGATAGACGATATAATCGATAATTTAGCTGGAGCACAATATTTCGCGGAATTGGATCTTAATTCTGGATATTGGCAGACAGAGATTACAGAAGGAAGACATAAGACTGCGTTTGTTACGTCAACAGGGTTGTATGAATTCAACGTGGTTCCGTTTGGGTTAGCTACGAGTCAGGCGGTATTTCAACGTATGATGGATAAAGTATTAGGTAATTTGAAGTTTAGAGGTGTTATGGTTTATGTTGATAACGTAATTGTCTTTGGTAAAACGTTTGAGGAGTTTATAGGTATTTTAAATGAGGTTTTTGTGCGTTTTAGGGAAGCTAATTTAACTTTCAAGCCATCTAAGTGTAAATTTGGGTTGCAAGAGATAGAAGTGTTAGGTTATATGATTTCAAGTTTAGGGATAAGGCCAAGCGAACAGAAACTCAAAGCGATGCGAGATGTAGGAGCTCCAAAATCGGCGAAAGAAGTAAAACAGCTACTGGGTTTATTCTCGTATTATAGGAAGTTTGTCCCAGATCTGGCAAGAATAACATTGCCACTCACAAAACTATTAAAAAAAGGTGTGAAATTTTATTGGAATAGCGAGCTTCAAGAGTCATTTGAGTGTATGAAGAAGTTAATGTGCAGTTCGCCAATTTTATCGTATTTTTCGGCTGATAAATCGATTACTACGAGGTTGTATGTCGATGCGTCGAATGAAGCTATAGGTGCCGTGCTTATGCAAGGAAATATTACAATGTGTCCGATTGCTTACGCTTCAAGGAAGTTGACTGATGCTGAGAAAAAATATTCTACAACGGAAAAAGAATGTTTGTCATTAGTTTGGGCATTGCGATATTTTCGTCATTATTTGTGGGGTTTACATTTTCAGGTGGTTACAGATCATCGAGCATTATGTTGGTTGCAGTCAAAAAGAGACATGTGTGGTCGATTAGCACGGTGGGCTTTAGCAATTCAAGAATGGGATTTTGAAATTGTTCATTGTTCGGGAAAGAGTAACGTTATAGCGGATTTCTTGAGCAGGAATCCATTAATAGAGGTCGCAGATCAACAGAGGGAACCCGGCTTAGAATCTTATGATGGTTTAGAGGTCTTTAGTATAAATGTAGAGTCGTTGGCGGAAGATCAGGCAAATGATATGTTTTGTTCTAGTTGGATTTCACGGATACGTGAACGACCAGATGTAGCTCATGGTGGTTTCTTCTTGAGAAATGATCTTCTTTATAAAGGTGTACGTAGAAACGGTGAAGTATGTGAAGTATTGGTGTTGCCTAGAAGTTTATTTCAAAATGTAATGAGTGAATTGCATGATGAAGCGTGGACTGGAGGTCATTTAGGGCTCGCAAAGACGTTGAGAAGATTTCGGTCTAGATATTTTATGCAGCAAGCAGATAGAGAGGTCGAGCGGTATATAGGATCATGTGTGCCTTGTCAGGAAAGAAAAATGGTCAAAAATGTCGCGGAATTGATGCCGATTCGTATATCAAATATTTTTGAGAAAGTAGGAATTGATGTTTTAGGTCCGTTTCCTTGGTCTTCGAGGAATAATCGTTTTATAATTGTTGCCGTTGAGTATGCGTCACGTTTCGTTATTTGTAAAGCTGTTCCTAGGGTTTTAGCAGAGGATATTGTGAATTTTCTAATAGAAGAAATATTTTGTAGGTTTGGTAGTATTAGGGAGATTATTTCGGACCGAGGTACAGTTTTCACGGCAAGGATAGTGAAAGAGACGATAGAGCGTTTCGGAGGTAGGTGTATACATACGAGTTCGCTACACCCGCAAACAAATGGCTTAGTCGAGAGATTTAATAGGACTTTGGCAGCCATGTTATCTAAATATCTGGATAATAGTCAGCGAGATTGGTGTTCGATTTTACCTCTAGTTGTACATGCGTATAATACGAGTGTACAGGCCTCCACAAAATTGTCTCCATATAATATTTTGTTCGGTAGAGAACAAAGTTCGATAACAGATCGAGCTTTAGGTTTAAATGTATTAGGATTGAATGACAGTATGACAGAGCGTGTAGATCGTATGAGAGGTTTGCTTACGAAAGCATTACGTAATATCACAAAAGCGCAGGTTATACAAAAGCGATATTATGATAGGAAAATGAGGTCGGTAGTGTTTAATGTGAATGATTTAGTTTTATTGTATGTTCCAAGGCGAGTTACGGGCAGATGTACGAAACTGGCACGTCTTTTTCAAGGACCATACAAGATTATTGAACGAGTAGGAAGGTCTAATGTGGTGATTCGCAGATTAAATTCGCGTTCTAGGGGGGTTGTTGTCCATACAAATCGCCTAAAGCATTTTATGTCACGATGATATGTGTCTGTATACATTGTTGTATATGTATGTATAGAGGGAAGGTGGTTATGATAGTTTAGTTTTAAGTTGTGTATGTTGTTATTATAATTTATTAATATGTGTCTTTATTTTTCATAATGAACGAGAGAAAAATTGAATATGTCGCAGAGCGACGTCAGAAATATGAGAAATCGTTCAACACATAGGTGATGGGCGAAAAGAAATCGTTCAACACATAGGCGATGGGCGAAAAGAAATCGTTCAACACGTAGGCGATGGGCGAAAATGAAAATAAGTTATGTTATTTAATTTGATATGATAAATGTTTTGTTGAAAAAACGTGAGATAAGTATATTAACATGTTAGTAATGGTTATATGATTACAGGGGGAGTGTAGTTTCAGTAATGGTAAAGGTTAAAGTTTGGTGGTTAATGAATTGTAATGTTTGGATAGAGTTGGATGGATAGATCTATTCGGTTAGTTCTATTTCTTGGTGTAACATGATAAAGCAATAAGCTATTGATCATGGATTCCTGATTTAGGTTTCACGCATTTAAGGGATGGAATATGGACGGATAGTATCTGGATTGTAAATGGTATGTTATTATTATGGTTAGAAGTTGGTAGTGGATAGTGGATAAAGTACAGTTAGAGTATGTGGGGAAGTATTATGGGTTATTGTAGAAGGTGTAGTAGATTATTATAAACATAGTGGTTGTGTAAAAACGAGTATAGGATTGTTTTATAGTAGATGGGTTTAGTGTATTTAATAGTAGGTTAATAAATTTCTCTCACGATAAGCAATTTCTGATGTAGAATAGAGCGCCTATTCTCATAAGCATTCGGAATTTCTTGGTAGAAATCTTACCTAAATAATTTGTTGGGATGCTGAGAATCGTCTTATATTTTCCAAAATTAGTCGATGAATCTCTAATTCTATGGATTATGCGGGAATATTGTATTTGTGGGCATCAAGTCGTAAAGTGGACTTTGACCTATTTTTGGGATTATATTTTTGACCTTATATTTGAGCCTCTTGAAGTCTTGAGAGCTTTAATTATGATGGTGTTGAATATTTCTCCTATTAATAAAGTTGAATTTATCTTCTTTGAGTCTTGTAGTCATATTTCATTTTAAGGATGACGGTCACACCTTTCTATAGTTTGAAAGGTTATTTATATTAATTTGATTAAAATGTTGATGGGTAATGTTAATAATGATGAAGGGTGGTGTTTACTAGTCATGTGTAGTTAATGGTTTTCCGTATGGCTTGAATTAGGTACGTGATTTTCGGTTGGTTTTACACTTATCAAGTTATTCGAAGTATATATAACTCTTCCAATAACTAAATCCTAGCAGGATTTAATTTGAGCCATGCTTGATTGTATATGCATCGTCCAACCATAGGTAGGGTGTGCAAAAATTGTATGGTTAGAAAAAAAATTTTTTTGCTTTAAATTTTTTTTTTTCCCCAGGTCGCGAGGAATGTAAGGAGGTCCATGTCGGCGCACTAGCCACTGGCAATAAGCGTTCCTGGCCGACAATAATATTTGAAATAAAAAAACATATTGAGTTTTGAAAATTGAAAGCTCTGCGGTGCGCTGGCAGTGACAACCGAGAGACCACTAAGATAGGAACTATATTTAAAGAAATGTATTAAAAGTGAATAATATAATAAATTTTATATTACCCAGCAACCTGAGTTATTAATATAAATACAGGTGCTACAGTACCATTATATTATTATTATACCACAGATTAGAAATGTAGTTGTATGTTTTGGTAAGGTTTTGGTAGGTATTCAGAAAAACCACCCCAGACTTTATAATAATTGTATTAAAAAATAAAATAACGTATTATCTAAAAATATATTTCTTATATTTATCTAATAAAACTAATCATTATTATGATAAGATACATAATAATTTTTGTTCACATGTTTAAAACAATTTTGAAAATGATTATATGTACAGAATGATTATTTTGAGACGGATATAAATTATCAATACAATTAAATATATTTTGTTCTTGTGCAAAACACGATAAGACTACACTAAAATGTGAAAAATAAAAAGGAACAAATAAAATGCAGAATTGAGCATTATTATTCTAAATAAAATTAACCCTATTCATGCAGTGTCACAATACGAAGAAATATTTATAATAATAACCATTAGGTTTAAATTTTGTGAAGTACATAAATAATAATAATAATAATTTTAGCCCTTTTTGATGTCCCACTCCTGGGCACGGGCCTCCCCTCAACACGAGGGGGAGTCAGGCCATAATCCACCACGCTGGCCCAGTGCGGGTTGGCGGATTTCACATGTCTTTCGAAAATTGGTTTAATCTTCTAAGACATGCAGGTTTCATCACGATGTTTTCCTTCACCGTAAGCAAGTGATAATCATATAGAAATTATGATTCGCACATAGATTTAGAAAAATCCAGAGGTTCGAGCCGGGGTTTGAACCCGAGACCTGGTAGCCCGCAAGACGCGTGCTTAACCAATCGGCTATCACTGCTGCTGTGAAGTACATAATTCAAAGTTAAACCACTGCAGTGATAAGGTTAACATAATATTATTTTTAACTTCTCTTACATAGTTAACGTAAACCCAAATAAAATCAATGCTTATAGTATGAAGCGTAGGGCGCCACAGCTGCCACCGTGTATACCTATATAAATCGTGTAACGCTACTGACGTTTAGCACAGATAGAGTGGCCGCGCGGCGAGCGCCCCGAACGACTGTATAGAAGCTTCGCTTCCAAAAATGAGGGTAGATCGAAAATACGCAGGCCGTCCGTACAATATATTTACTACATTTGCGGCTACCCAATAATTTTATAATGATACACAATACTTATGAAATACCAAATTCAAAACTTTCAAAAGCAGTGCAGTGTCAAGTAAACTTCACGAATTCAATTTGTAAGAAATGATAATTATTATAAGAAATCGTAAACTAGCGTAACATAGTAATCACCATAGAGAAGCACCATTACAGTAATAATCTTATATTAAAAGTACCTATAATAAGAGATCCATCATGGATTAAATTATTAATTGACAGTTTAATTATGTTACCCATTATAAATCACTATTATACAGTCAAAGGTAATCATGCTATTAGGATAAAAAAAAATCTTTTAGGTAATTTTTACTGGTAAAATGGTCACATAATATTTAATGAGGGCAAACAAAATCAGCTCACCAGATGTCTCTTGATTGGACTAGGGTGAAGTTATCTGTCAGTGACGCTACAATTTAATATTATCGCGAGGTCTTAGAGAGAAACTATCAGAACTGTCAAGTGTCAATATCAGCACCTTCTAATGTGGCGCCGCCCTGGTGGCAAAAGATCGCGGATGCCCTCAATCAATGGCACATAATTTAAACCTTTCAATACGATATGCAATCAGACAGCGATTTATCGGAAAAAGGTTAGCTAAATTTAATGGCAGTGTATACCATAATATACATTACTACATTATTATTAATTATATTATGTCTATAACATTTATAACACATTAGTTAATAATTATAAACTATTGTCATTATTTTCGTGGCATAAGTGACAATAAATAATGATACAACACGTGGTGCTAATTCTGTTGGTAAGTATACAAACTGGACGCAACTAAATTTATCGCCGTCTTTACCATGTTCGTAATGTAAACTTAAATTTGGACATAGTTTTGCAGAATGGAACCCTGCTACATATAATTTGCAATGTGGAACCGACCTACTTACACTTGGGTTGATTTTGGTCTGCAGATGAATGTATGGGTTGTTTCGTTTTAGCAAAAATTTGTCCAGTTATACCTTTAGTTTAGTCTCATTTGTGGACAACAGAACTCGCGCCTGTAAGCGCCTTATTATAGTAAGGTGGGTTGGAAATTAATAATCTCACAATAATGCCTGTTCAAAATATAAAATTTATCAATACAAGCATTTATTTAATAATTTATTGCTATTTGTTCGTTTTATATCATACTAGTTACTGCCCGCAACTTTGTCCGCGTAGACTTAAGTAAAGAATTCTATGTGTTAATCCAGGTTATAAACTATTTGTGTTCCAAATTTCATTCAAATCCGTTCAGTAGTTTTTGCGTGAAAGAGTAACAAACATACCTCACTCTCAATATTATTATAATTACTTGCTTTTCCCGCGGCTTCGCTGGCTTATTTTATGTATATCGACAACAACGCCACGGCCTAATGGTAGAGCCGTTTAGGATGCGAACAATTACGAACATACGCACACCGGGATTTAAGATTAGATTATAATATTAATGAGCAACAATTTCGATGTTATAAAATTATATCAATCGATATCATTTTGTGATCGAAATGGAATTAAATCTAGTTTTTAGAATTACTAAGAAACAATGCATATTATACATAACCATAAAATATTAATAATTATTATTCATACGATTATAAAATGTATCGTAGTCGTATCGCAATTGCAACAATGTCACCACATGATATTGCACCCCAAAATCTAAATTAGCACTTCCCATTTGGATAAAGAAATCTAAATCTTATTATTAACTCACAGGGTTAACGATCGCAATTTAATAAACAATAATTCGAAGAGACAATGATAGTTGCAATTGGACGTTATGTACATGGTACCATGATACATTTTACAAATAAAACGGCAAGCCCCTTCGTACAAGGTGGCGGAAGACATATTTAAAAATCGACAGACATTTATCACTCTTGTGCCCATAAATTTTTCCTACAACCATTTTACTATTCACACGATTAATTTTACTAAATTGTCTTTTTTCAACAATATTTTCAAATATAAAATTGCATAAGGATATTATTAATAGAACAATATTGCATTAAAATTAATAAAATTGATCAATAGCGTATTGACACTTCCATTGTTACTAAACGCAATTACATGCACCAATATCCGTTTGTAGGAAGCTACGTTCAATAAGGAAATGCAAATTAGACTAGGGAAAAGAAATGTCAGGGATCGCTAAAATTAACAATAAAATTGTAATATTTTTTATTCCATAGGATGTTTTAGTTAAATAATAATAATTACTATTGTTTAACTAAAATAACCTACGGACTGACACTTGTAAAAAATGCAGTAATGGCAGTTACATTTTATAAAAAAAGTAAAAAGAAATAAAAAAGCAAAGCAAAAATAAACTTCATAAAAATGCTAGAAAATGTAAAAGATTATATAAAAAATATAGTACAATACGTCATGTTGTTTTAATTATGGAATACATACTAGCACCGCATTTACCTCAGCGTAGACTACCTCATGGCGGCCTCAATACCTGCTAATGTAACTATCATACCCATTGTTGATATGTAAAAACTGGTAGGCGTATGAATTAAAATAATTTGTCATGTTTTGACATTCAACCTAAAGCCGTTCACCATTGCCACACAAATAATTTAAACTACTGCATGGTCAAAACTCAAGTACCGCAGCTTCGTTTTCAATTACAATTTCCCCCAAAACCTTTAAGTTTAGTATACTCACGCCAACAAGTTATGACCCGTGTGACACATCGCATGGGATAATAGATACCAGTGAGTAGTTGTGATATTAAATCATCGAGTGTGTGAATGGAATTTCTCTTTGAGCTTATACAGGGTTGCTAGTAATGACTCGCATTCCTTGCGATAGGGAGGGTGTGATAGGGAATCTATAATTCAACACATTTTGTTATACGAAATATTTCTCTAGATATGTTTGAATTTTGTAATCCAAATGATCACCACAAGGATTCTAAATAAAGTCATAACCTAAAATTGCTTGGTATTTTATGACATTTTATAATTAATACCGCTTTATTATTACGGTGTCAACAATAAGTAATGAATTTTAGTTATATAGGTCTTAAAAAGTAATCACAAATATTGAAATATCTGGATAACAACGAAATTTCCCGGAACATACGGTATTAGGTTTATTACATTATAGCTCCTCTATCACACTTTATGGAATAAATCGAATTACCAGTAACTGTAGAATGTTAATAAGGTTAATAATAACTCAGCTCAGCTTTGAAAAGTCCTGAACCACCTGTGTCACATCTGCTCACTCAGTTGACTTTATCTTCAATGTAACTTGACTTTAAGTCTATATACAGTTTGTATTACCTTTTTATTCCTTCAGATATTGGTACAATGTAAATACATGCGGCAGTGTGCTACGTGTTCTTAGATTCCATTACGTTCATGATGTGGACGTGACCGGGGATGTCCACGGTGACGAAGCACGAGAACTTGTCATCATGGTGCAGAGCCTTCGCGTTCATTCCCGTCAGCTTGATGCACGCTAGTATCTCTTTCCTTTTAGAACCTTCTTTGTACCTGAGAGTAAATAATATATAATAATAATTTAGCCCTTTTGATGTCACACTCCTGGTCACGGGCTTACTACGAGGGGGATTCAGGCCGTAACCCACCACTCTGGCCCAGTGCGGGTTGGCGGATTACACATGTATTTCGAAAATTGGTAAGATTTTCTAAAGCTTGCAGATTTCTTCATGATGTTTTCCTTCACCGTAAGCAAGTTATAATCATGTAAAAATTATGATTCGCACATAGATTTCGAAAAACTTTGAGGTGCGAGCCAGGGTTTGAACCCAGGACCTGGAGCCGGCAAGTCGCGTGCTTAATCAATCGGCTATCAGTGCTTCAATCGGCTATCACTGCTAACCTCTAAGAGTTAAATGAGTATATATTTTTAATTTTAGAGTTTGCAACAATATCGCATTGGGTCTTGCCTGTAAAGATGTTTGTATGTATTGAGAAATAAATAAATAAATATTGAGTAGGTCCTCCCTATTGCACATTACGACAAAATACAAATAGGATTTAAGGTAGATTAAGATTTAGAAAGCGAACTCAGAAGACGAGCTATTTAATTTCCAAGCCACCACGATTTGAAGAGTTGCGTGTCTATTCACTAGGATGGAATGGGAAGGGAACAAATATAAATGAATAAAATAATTTCAATTATCGTTTATCATTAACAAGATAAGCAAGACAGAAATCATTTTATTTTATTGATGCTATTGCTGTGATTCTAGAATTATGTAATCTTACAAATATATATATTCTAGAATCACAGCAATAGTGATATCATAGTATTCATATATTGATATTGCTATTGCTGTGTAACTCGATCTGTCCAGTCCGAATAGATAATACTCACGTTTTCCCCTTCCAAATAGCCTTCCAACATTCCTGTGGCTGGGGCAGACTATCACCGAAGAAGAAGTTGCATTTTGATGACCCTGTGTTGCCGTTATCTGACGACTGTGATTGGCTAGTTTTGAACTCCATTGGACTACTGACGGGCGTTAATACATTGTATCCGCTCCTGAAAATATATGACACCTGTATTTCACGCATGGTGAAGAATTTTTATATGTAAAAACTTCACCCATGGTAATAGATATGAACGGCGATTTACCGGACACATTTCTAGTGTGATCGACTCAGTCAGATTTAATATGTCTGATAACAACTATTGTGGCATTCAAGTATAACTTAATGACGGATGTTGCTATGATGAGCTATGATGAGCTTCTTGGGACAGAAGGCCTAAGATAAACGGTGGGTCAAATTAGCTAAATCTTGGACAGCGGACGGCAATCACTCCGTTTATATTTATCACTGTGCTACAACTGGAAGACAATAAATTAGCTAGAAACCAAAGAGGTGGATAAGATGAATCCTCACATGGTAAAGTTTTTACTGGTCCGCGCGTTCAATAGGTGCGTGATGTTCCACCAGACGATCTCGGCGGCCATCGTGACCAGCACCAGCGGCGGCGGGTCGGCGGGCGGCTGCGCCGGCGCCGGCGAGAACGAGCAGCAGTTCACTTTGTGCTTGTGGTGCTTTAGGAGCGTCAGCTGACGTTTCCCCTTCACGTTCCACACCTTTGAGAAAAATATAGAAATAAGACTAGAAGATAGAATTTGACGACCGCTTGGCGTAGTGGTTCGAGCGTAGGCCGCTCGGATCATTGCACATGGTGGTTGCGGGTTCGATACCCACCGGGGCAAATTTCGGAAATGGCCTTTTCGTAATTTGCCCAGGTCTGGGTGTCACTGGGATCGCCCCTAGTCCATTGTACGGTACCCATAGTACAGGCGTTGCTTAGTTTGGGACCATACAGTTGGTGTGTCATTCTGGCGATATTTATTTATTTATTTAAGAGCCACAATTCTTAATACTACAATTTCTACTGATGACGGTAGTAGAGTCTAGCTGTAGCCGCTGACCACGCATATAGGGGCTGGTTAGACCGAGGTTGTTACCATCCTTGCACCGAAGATCGGTGAAGTAACTATTATGGTTGCGCGGCTACATTTCGTGCAATGAGTACGAGCGCCGCAAGACCAAACTCCTTCCTTTCCCTCCCACTGCCAAGCGGGGCAGCAAAAGTATGTGGGGCAATAAAGCTTTTTCACTATTCACACTCGGAAAGTAGGTCTGAAGTTGCCTGAGGAGCGGGTTGAAAGTAATACTTTTCCGCCCTAGGGAGAATCGCTTTCAACTGACAGCTGTCAAATAATTTAAAAAACTAGTTCCATTTTACATTTCTATGGAACCATGTTCCAACTTTTTCTACAGTCACTCAATTACAGCGCGATGTGAAATTGAAATAACATGATCTAAGTATTAATTAAAGAATATATATTTTTAAATGACTAAATTATAATTTAGTTTCAACAATTACTTTAAAATAACTTAGATTGGGGCAAAATATTTAAAGATGAAAATGAAAAATAATGAAGTTGGCGGGCCAACGAAAAAAAAACAAAATAGGCGGCAATCCGATCTTCATTTGTTTTTCCTAGTTGTAGAGTATTGTTCATACTTCCTTGTATTATTTCTTTAGCCAATTCCTGTTGTTATTTTTACTTTCCTTGTATTCGTAATGGCATGGCAATTCGTAGCACAGTGTTTACCTCGGGTGAAATACTTAATTTGGCCCGAGACGTGGTTTGGCGCCTGAGCGTAGCGAGGGCGCTATTAGTTCGAGGGTTACATTCACCCCTCGTGTAACAATGTACTATTTTTACTTGATATAGAATAACAAAGTCAACAAACGTTGCTCGCCCGTTACCAACCTAAAGAGGAGTGCCCCTTTAGGTAACGAGCAAGGAAAGCCTTTAGTATTCCAAGTATCTACGGTAACTGCTTAACATCAGGCAGATAGTACGCTAGTTTGTCGACTTTGTGATTTATATGTGAAATATAAAATGCTTGATTGCATGTCCCATGGTTTAATATGAAGTAAGTCAATCTTTATAATTGTTACAGGGTCGCGATAGTCTCGGTAGCAACTTTGAGGGGTTACATATTTCATACCTCGCATTGCACTTTAAAAAACAAAGTAGACTCACGTATGTAACACAAATTTAACAACTGCGTGGCGACCTCACATTCGCGACGCCGACAGAAACGGATAGATGGCGCTGAATGCGGCGCCTCCATACAATGTAAGGATTCTTCATAGAAAAACTGAATCACGATATTAAGACTCGCAAGCATCGTGACTATAAATACAAGACCCCGAGAAGCATAGCGGCCACCCCGTCATGCATAACAATCGTCCGAAGATGTTCCCAATGTCGCCAAAACTGCTTTAATTTGATGGGCCGTAGGTGAAATAACAAATAACGGTATCCCAAACGATGAATACTACGCAGCCTATAGTATAATAGAATTCATCTTTCTCACCACCACATTGCCGGAGTCTAGTCCCAACGCCAATATATTTCCATCTATGGTCAGGTCGCAGGATATAATCTCGTTGTTCAGTCTATATTCCTGGATCATCTGTAACTCCGGTTCCACTCCATCATTGACTTTTAGTTGAAATGTCTGTAAACGACAATAGACATTTAATTACGATTTAATTCGTTGGATAAATAATAAAAAATGCATATAGTAATCATTAAATAAATTTGACGACCGCTTGGCGCAGTGGTTCGAGCGTAGGCCGCTCGGCTCACTGCACATGGTGGTTACGGGTTCGATCCCGCCGGGGCAAATATCGGAAATGGTATTTTGCTAATTTGCCCAGGTTTGGATGTCACTACGTCTACGGTACCCATAGTACAAGCGTTTCTTAGATTGGGACCCAGATGGTGTGTCAGTCTGGCGATATTAAATATTATTATTAAATTAAAATGTGTATAAAGCACATATGACTGAAGTTAATATAGGTACACTAAATATAATTTGCTTGTAACTGTTACTTACTTGAAATCCTTTATTATATTTGTCGCAAATAACAAGTATATTATTCTGTAGCGACGCCGAACTGATGTGAACATCGGGTTGCCGCCAATTCAGTATTGCTGCCAGTTTCAAGCTCTTGTTCCAAAGCTTGATGGTCGCGTTGTATTCTACAGTGATGAGACCCAAGTCTTGCAACCAGAAACAGTCCACAACACTACTGACTTTGCATAGACTCTTTGAATCACTGCTCGGGAATAAACGTTCTCTAGAACTGAAACTGGTTTCACTACTCGAATTGGACATGTTTTCTGGTTGTCCATTACTTTTTTTCACACCTGAAATGTGGTGAACAATAATTGTATAGGAATATCCAAATTAATTGTTGGGGACGGGCGATTCACTTGCGCGCACGACAGCTGATAAGCCAGCGCGTAATCAAATCTATCGCAAACGTTACAGTTGTTGGTATGTTGAATACTAAATATAAAATAAAAATAAATTTGGCCTTTTTAACGTCCCACTCCTAGGCACGGGCCTACAAACGGGGAGTAGGGAGTAGGGAGGGGCTACAAACGGGATTGAGGCCGTAATCTTCCACGCTAGCCTAGTGCACGTTGGGGATTTCACATGTCAAACAGTGATCGCCGATTGGTTAAACACACGTCTTCCGGGCACCAGGTCCTGGGTTCAAACCCCGACACGCACCTCTGGGTTTTTCGAAATCTATGTACGAATTATAATTCCTATATGATTTTCTTATCACTCACTTACCGGGAAGGAAAAACTCGTGCGGAAACCGGCATGTCTTAGAAAATCTAAACAATTTTCGAAAGACTAAATAAAAATAAATATTATTTTATTTCAGGGTTCATCTAGGACAACGCATCTCTAAAACTATATATTTCGTATGTGTATTATATATCTACATACCTTGCAGTTCATTAAGTATTTCCTGGGACCCAAGATTGTTAGTACCTTTCTGTAGCATCTCGACCTTCCAACTGCCATCTACGGACAGCTCGTAAGCCATGAGACACCTATTCTTTCCCGCTACAATCAATAAGTCAGGGTTGACGAAGTTTAGGTACGACACGGGGCTGTATACGTCCATTATTATAGTAGTTTCTTTGGTGCGCAACGTGAACCGTTTGACCGCGCCTGAGTTGAGGCCGTAGATGATGTATTGATTGCAGGGCGATATCTTTACCCTGGTAATTGAGAAGTCGTTTTTCTCTGTGATTGTTGTTATTACCTTTCTACCGCGCATGACCTGTGGAGAAATTGTGGTGCTCGATAAAGCGCATAGACTGCGGTAGACGCGGTTACAGTTAGTTTGTTATTTGGTAAATGATTTTTTAAATTTGGTAAGTCTAATTCATACCTTACTCCGAAATTAATTCCAAAATAACCAAAATGTAAGAGGCTGCTCAATTTTTATACAGTCATAGATAATGATGTCTCAAGTAGCTGAGTCGGACTTAAACATTCAAGTAGAGTTTCAGTATTCGGCTGTTAGGTTAGTTTGCTGCAATACTGTTATTTAAAATCTCCATGAGTCACGTTATGAAAGTAATTAACCAATACAATCAACAAATTAACTTATTTATTGGAATTAATACGTCCAGAATACGTGTGAACCCGTCATTATAACTTAAACTCACCTGAATATTGTTCTTATCATCGACGACCGCCAACAAAGGTTGCAGCTCGCGCTCGTTGTTGTTCCCTATGCCCTTGAGCTTGAGCGGCGGCAGGGTGTGGCGGTCCAGGCTGAGCGTGTTCTTGAGCAGCTTCTTGGCGACCTCCTTGTGGTTGGCGAAGGACTGGTGGCGCCGCGGGGAGCTGGCCGCGCTCTCCGCGCCCGACGCGCCGCCCGAGCCGGGCGAGCCCGCCTGCAGGAAGCTCACGTCGAATTTCGTCGTTAGACGGGCTTTCCTGGGAATTAGAGAGGGTATTTGTAGAAATACAATGTTAATATAGTACATTGTTACACAAGGGGTGAAAGTGACTTATTCAGTCCCGAGACAAGGTTTGCGCCCGGGGTTTGCGCCAATAGTTCGAGGGACGAAATAAGTCTTTCACCCGAGGTAAACACTGTGCTTTTCATTACGAATAGAAGTGGAAGTAGCAGTGAAAGTAGCAGTGAAAGTAGCAGTAAAAGTAGCAGTGAAAGTAGCAGTAAAAGTAGCAGTAAAAGTAGCAGTAGAATTAGAAGTAGGCCGGCCTGGTTTAATAGAAATGTCAAAATAGAACTAGTTTATTTTTAATAATTTGACAGCTGTCAGTTGAAAGCGATTCTCGAGGGCCGGAAAAGTATTACTTTCAACCCGCTCCTCAGGCAACTTCAGACGTACTTTCAGAGTATAAGTAATGAAATAGTACATTGTTACACGAGTGGTGAAAGTGACTTATTTTTTCCCGAGACGGGGTTTGCGAGGGCGCTAATAGTTCGAGGGACAAAATAAGTCTTTCACCCGAGGTAAACACTGTGCTTTTCATTACGAATACAAGAAAAATAAAAATAAAAACAGGAATTGGATAAAGAAATAATAAAAGGAAGTATAAAAAATACTCTACAACTCGAAAAAAAAATTAAGATCGGATTGCCGACTATTTTGTTTTTTTTTCGTTGGCCGGCCAGCTTCATTATTTAGCCATTATTTTTCATTTTCATCTTTAAATATTTTTCCCAAATCTATGATATTTTAAAGAAATTGTTGAAACTAAATTATAATTATGTCATTTAAAAATATATATTATTTAATTAATACTTAACTTTATGTTATTTCAATTTTACATCGTGCTATAATTGAGTGACTAGAAAAAAGTTTGAACATGGTTCCATAGAAATGTGAAAATGGAACTAGTTTTTTTTTTATAATTTGACAGCTGTCAGTTGAAAGCGATTCTCCCGGGCCGGAAAAGTATTACTTTCAACCCGATCCTCAGGCAACTTCTGACCTACTTTCAGAGTATGAGTAATGAAAAATAAATTTATATCGCCAGACTGGCACACCAACTATATGGTCCCAAACTAAGTAACGCTTGTACTATGCGTAAATTACAATGGACAGGGAGCGATCCCGGTGACACCTACACCAGGGCAAATTATGTAAAGACCATTTCCGAAATTTGCCCCGGCTGGGATCGAACCCGCAACCACTGTGTGTAGAGAGCTGAGCGGCCTACACTCGAAACACTGCGCCAAGCAGTTGTGAAATACAAATACAAAGTTAATTAATATCGCCAGACTAATAGGCCAACTGTATGGTTCCAAGCTGGCGTTGCTCAGTTACCTACATAAGGGACTAGCCCCATAAAGGAAGGAGGAAGAAAAGGGCGGCTTTTGCTGAGTAGTGGGATGACGTCTGCCGTTTCTTTTCTTTCGCACTTTTTGAGGATTTAGTATCAGGGTAGTGTTGTGAAGAAAAAAAAAACAACATTCAAACAGACTTAGGTGGTGAATCGGACTGAAAAATCGTACAACTTACAACTTCTTCTGCGCTTTTTGCGATACGTAGGAGTCATCCAAGTACCACACTTTGGCCGAATCGTCGATCGTGCCCGTGCCCGTGAGAAGCACGTCCAACCCCGGCCCGAGCTCGTCCCACGATATCATTTCACTGGTGGCCATTGCGACCACATTTCTGAAAATAATAAAGATTACTTTATTCAACTTTTAGAAGAAATAAATCTTAGAACTTTCATGTAGAGACTATTTTTTCTGTACCTATTTCTATATGGAAGTGGGCGTGAATCAACCCAAAAGTCTGTATACTTCCAGATGAAAGTCTTAACCGGAAAATCACTTCGTAATTAAACCACCCTAACTTTGCAGTGGTCCAGTGTACTCGCGACGCCTCTAATCGTCAGAAATGGAAGCACATCGCCTGGAGAGCCACCCTCGGAAATGCTAAGGCAAACCTTCCACCATATACTCCTAGCTACAGTCGCCTTCCGATGTGAACGTGTTTGCTGACATCAATATAACTTGTAATTATATTAGACAGCGCGGCTCGAGCCGTCGCACGTGACTTTGTTGCCATGAGTGCTGAACTCGTGGCAAATGAACTGCTGGCGTTCCTGCAGCAGAAGCTGGACGTGATGGACGAGGTGTCCGCCGTCCAGATCTGCAGTACGAACTTCAGCGAGGACGACATCGCTGCTGCCAAGCTGCTGCTGTTTCGGGTGCTCAACAAGAGCGACCAGATGGTGTCCCGCCGGCGTGACGGGACGCAGAAGAGCCTACAGGACATCATCACGCTGCTCAAGGTGACCGACCCGGACGACGTGCCGACTTTTGTGGCGAGGGACCTTAACAAGCTCCCTCCCGTCACATTTGACCACGTCGACGTGACCAGCCTGCTGAAGGACATCGTGCTCCTGAAGAAGAGCCTGGCCGAGATGACGCGGAGGTTTGATGCGTCCGAAAATACCGTTACTGAATTGCGTAAGGAAGTTAATAGTTTACACAGTTCATTAGCGGTAATTAGGTCATCGACAACCGCTAACGTAAATGTGCGCCGCGGTGCATATTTCGATACGTCCGCGACGAGCTTTGCGTCAGCGGTTTTAACATCGTCACCCGCGTCACCTATTGCCGAGTCAGCAAGCGCTGGTCAAACTCCGCGCGCAGCTGCTGCCCCCGTCCCCGCTGCCCGTACCCCGCGGGCATCTGACAAGCTGCGAATAGCAGCCCCGACAGCAAAATCGGTGCCACAGAAGCGCCGTGATTTTGCCACCATTGCCGCCAGCAAGCCTGTTGTCCAGCGGCCTGTCATCCCTAAGGTGCCGAGCGTGGCCCCTGCGTGTGCACGCGTCGACGACCGAGATGAAGAGGGCTTCATCAAGGTACAAAAGAAGAGACGCACGCAGCGGGTGAACAGAAATCGCTGCGGCACGGCGGCAACAGGGTCCAGCTTCCTGTTGCGTGCAGCAGTGCCGACCACCCTAGTCTACCTGTCCCGCCTCCACTATACCAGCACGGCGGGGGACATTGCTGAGTATGTCAAAATAAAGAGCAATGTCTCATTGAGAGTTTAGCCGTTGGACTCTAGTCACAACGCTAGTTTCAAGGCGTTTGTGGTTAGGGTCCCCACGGACAGGCTGTCAACTTTCCTGCAGGAAGACTACTGGCCGAAGGGTGTGGTGTTCAGGCGCTTTCGGGGGAGATTGCCGCCGTCACCACCCACAGTTTAGTTTAGTTTTATTAATATGTATGTTAGTTTATAAGGTATTTATCTATGGGCCTGCGATGCCTGAATATAAATAAATAAAATAAAAAATAAAAAAAAAATATACCTCGTCAGCGCAACCACGACCACTCTGACAAGAGTGCCCGACTAAGAAGAAGAAGAACTTTGCAGCCACAAAAAAAATACGCTCCGTTCTTCCAGCGACCAGAGTTGAGCGTCAGAATAAGAATGTATGACAACCACTCCATGGCACAAAGCGTCAAAAGTTGTAGAAGACGATAGAGAAAATTGATTTTGATGCTTGACGTTGGTCACTGGAGCCGCGTTGCATTTAGAGTTCCGTAGTCAACTAAGGAACCCTCATATTTGCGCCCTATTCGACTGTTCGTCTGACCGAGATCACAGTCATTTTATTAAAGGACTACGGCTGCAAACTGGCAAAAAATGTTTTTTTGTTACAGCTACAAATTGGTGTACTTATTTAAATATTGAAAGCAAAATTATTCTAGGGTACTTCTCGTAATTGGAAAGACGGAGAGACAAAAGAAAATGTTTACTCACTTGATTGGGGTATCGTTGAACAGGTAATTTAAAATGTTTTTTTCTAAATCAATTCCAGTTTTATATCGTATACTATTTATTAATTACTCACCCTCTACTGTTTTCAAGATCAAAAGACGTGTAATTCCTCAAATCGACACACACCACTCGACTGTCGTCTGTGGACACGAACAGCAGCGTCCCGGTCTTGTTGACCGCTATCGACATAAACTTCAAGTTGTCCTTCAGCTGATCGCTGGCGATCACTTGCCGACTCTTGTACGTGTTGTTGGACTTTAGCGAATTCATATTTATTTTCACCTCGTGCTCCATCACTTCGTTGGATTTTAAAGTTATAATTTTATTGCTGCCTGGAAACGGAAGCTATATTTATTATTTTTTAAACCTAGTGCCATTTGGGGGGTGTAAATAAGGGGCACCGTAACGAACACTGATAACATAGATTCAACTCATGATTCTGGAACCCCCAGATTTGGTATTTTCCGTCAATATTTTCATGAATTATGCTAATATTTTTCATTATTTTAAAATTGAATTTAGCATGAAATCATTATAAAAATCTATCTCACCGTGATTTTACATAAATAAATTAATATAATAATTAATAATTTAGTCATAAAACTGAGAAGCAAATTAAATCTCAATACGATAGAGTCCACCGGCGAGGGTACTTGGACTGCTATCTCACTCCCTCAAACAGAGCAACGCCTCGCAGCGCCCGCGCGCGAGGGTGCTGCGGGCGCTGCGGGCCTCGCGTATGACAAACGTTTAACCATTTTTTTATTGTGTGTGCTACTTCGAAAAATAAATACTTAAGCTAATTCTCGTTACGTTAGTCGGTGTTTGTGTCCTGTCCTATATGCAGAGGTCTCGGGCTATGCAAATAGTTGTCCAGATCGCGGTTTGTTTTTTATTGTTTCGTGTGTGTGTGTGTGGGTGAACTTAAGACTCCGCGGGCCGGCGACTGATCTTCAGGTTTAGTGCTCAAGAGTATGGCCGATCTTATTAGAAGTGACAAGAAGAGACAGAAGGTAAGTAAATTTCCTATTACAAATCATTTCTTTCTAAACTAATCATGATAGGTACCTAAGAAAATAATAACGAATGAGCTCTTTAGGTATTTTGTAAGCATGCGCTTCCTCGCCCAGCGCGTGTCGGGTAGGTATCGCGCAGTGTTGTGTTGTGATCACGTTGTTAACGATAGGTTGCCGGCTAAAAATTTACAATATTTGTAACTGATGACTTTCGACATAAATGATTCGAATTTTATTAAGTCATGAAGTCTAAAACCTTTACCCAATGCTTTCGTTACCATACCCTTTCCACGGTGTGCGTATCGCACCAGCCTGAATTGCAATCAGTATCAAGCAAATTTATATATTATGCCAACACTTTTAAGCTAAATTAATAAATTGATCTCAAGTGTAGCGATCGAGAGATCGCGTTTAACTTATGATTTTGTACTAGTAAGAAATAAGAATAACACTTCCACGCACAATATTTTGGGCTCTTTAAGAAATAACTAGAAAGCCACATCCTCAATGACTTCTCAAATATCTAATCCAAATAAAATAGTAATATTATCATATTAAACTGAGCAAAATTTACTTCTGATGATTCCGAATCCAAACCAAACCAACCGGATACGTAATAAGCCCCCGCTTGCATTCCTTCCACCGCGTCCACCTTATGATTATTACCATACTACCCTCATAATCTGAATTGTAAAATTAGTATGTGATAGACTTCCTACGTAGTTTCGCTAGCTATTCATTAGTATGATTCTCATTTCAAGTGAGTTGTACTCTTATTATCAATATATATATATATAAATGAATATCTATTTCCTTGGTAATCGTATCACGCGTGAACGGATGGAACGATTTCGTTAATTCTTTATTTGTTGTGTTTATTATTGTCAGGAGAAGGTTCTTATGAAACAAATAATCTAAAATATGAGCGGAACAAATCGAATTCAATATTCAAAGTTAAGACAGGAAAATGTCTGTCGGGTCAGCTAGTGAGAAATGAATGTCTTGAAGCAGAAGATCGCTCTCAGACTTGAGATCAATTTAATAACGAGCTTAGTACTTTAATAATAATAATTATAATTAATAATTTTAGCCCTTTTTGACGTCCCACTCCTGAGCACGGGCCTCCCCTCAACACGAGGGGGATTCAGGCCATAATCCACCACCCTGGCCCAGTGCGGGTTGGCGGATTTCACGTGTCTTTCGAAAATTGGTTAAATCTTCTAAGACATGCAGATTTCATATCATATAGAAATTATGATTCGCACATAGATTTAGAAAAATCCAGAGGTTCGAGCCGGGATACTTTAATATGATATATTATTTTATTGTTACAACAAAAATAACTAACATATCTACATACAATATTACTATATCTTAATAGATTGCTAATCTGAACTATCCCGTACTTAGGGCCTGTTTCGCAATACTCAGAAGTTTATTCTTCAAATAAATTTGTCATTTTCTGATTTTTCCCATAGAATATCCGTCGATACTTCATATTCATAATACACTTTTCTGATGATTGTGAAACCGGCGCTCAATATAGCAAAATTCTACTTAAATGTAACATATTATAATAAGCAAATATTGTTAACTCACCGGGAACTGTCACCATGTCTAACACAACATCGGTCTCCTCAAAATTAATAACATTCTCTTTTGTCTTCAAATCGATGACATGCACATACGAGGGGTCTCCGTACGTGGCGACTATGATGTATTTATCATTATTGCACGGCACACAGCACAACAAGTCGTCTCTATCGAAACTGATCGTTTTGAATATCTTCTTGTGGTCGTTGAGCGAAGGGTCGTAGCAAATTATCATTTTTTGTGTGTTCATTATGAGGAAGTCCTCATTGTTGCTCCACCGGCAGCTGACGTACGGTCCGAGCTTCAGCGGCACCGTTTCAACTTCTGAATAGCTGCTGTTATATGACTCTTCCGTTTCTGTGGAATTAACTCTAGAGGTTAAGACAGATTATTGATATATTTGACTAACGACTCGCTAGGGCTACGCATTTTGAGGTGGTTATTATGATAAAATCTATAGCAATATAAAAATAAATATGAAATGTACAAAGACAAGCTCGTTGAGTTTCTTGTCAGATCTTCTCAGTCGAGGTAGCGTTAAGATCCGGTTCTAGACTTAAGAAAATAAATTTCAAGAATCAAAAACCCGACTGCTTAAAAACTTTCAATAAAGATTTTAAAGAAAGAAATCAAGTTTAATAGTCTATAATTCTGTTAAGCAATATGTCTTTAACAGGAGGGACCCATTATAAGCAATTTGAGGCGGTCTAGACTTTTAATAGTGGAGAACCCTTCAAAGGGATCCAATTTAGGGAATAGGCATAAATAGGGATAGTTGTCATACCTTCTTCAATAGTGCCATCAGAGTCGTCGTGTGCGAGGTCATCGACACGCCACAGCATAACGACGCCGTCGTAGAACAACGCCGATACAATCGGCGGCGACTTTGTTGCTTCCACTATCGGCGACATTTTGGGACACGCCGCGCCGATCCATTTTATCGGCGAGGTGCTCCCGCGCAGCTCTTTCCTCAGTTTGTTTGTGGGAATATAGAAGAACTGGACAGTACAACAAAATTAGTAAGAAAGGTATGACAAGGGACTAACCAGACTATAGGCAACATAAATAATTAAATAATTTAGCCTTTTTGAAATTCCACTCGTGGCCACGGGCCTCGACTCACTACGTGGGGGATTCAGACCGTTATCCACCACGCTGGCCCAGTGCGGGTTGGCGGATTTCACATGTCTTTCGAAAATTGGTTAGATTATCTAACACATGCAGGTTTCCTCACGATGTTTTCCTTCACCGTAAGCGAGTGATAATCATATAGAAATTATGATTCGCACATAGATTTCGAAAAACTTAGGTGCGAGCCGGGGTTTGACCCCAGGACCTGGTGCCCGCAAGACGCGTGCTTAACCAATCGGCTATATAACATAGTGAGGCAATTTGATTCTCATTGAGAGGCCAGGGAACTAATGAGTTATGGATTAATATGATAAAATATACTCTATTTCTTTGCAATCAGGTAAAGTGCATAGTAACTGTAAGCGTTAAATTCTTTCCAGTGGAAAACGGGCATTTTAAACCTGTAGACATGTGTCATATTTTTGAAAATTACCTTGATAAGTCCTTGGGAAGTGCCGATCAGCACGTAATTACCGAGAAAGCAAACAGCGGTTATATTCTCTTTCACGTCTATCGTGGAATGTTTAATATCCTCCACATTTTGTTCATGTCTGTAAAAAAAAACAAAACAGATACAGTACCACACAAATCAGAAGTAGCATTGGAAACATTCACTAACCTAGGATTCCGAGTAATCAACCAATTATCATATTTTCGCTGAAGCTTTTGTCTCATTTCAAGCGTTTATGTCGGCCCAAGCGTTCAACCAGCCTGATGTTAAGTAGTTACCGTAGCCTATAGATGCTTGCAATACTAAATGCATTGCTTGCACATTGACGACCTGTAGGGGACGGGCCGTTCTTCTGTGCCTTCATATTTTGATGCACAGATAATTACAGACTTTTATTTATAATACTTAATTATTACGATAATTACTACGGCGGTCTGTGACAAGACAATTGGTTTTATTCGCTCTCTATCACAGAGCATGTGCCAAAAGAAACATAACTTTAGTAGACTTGTATGGGGAGCCTCCGTTCCTTTATTTTTACTTAGACCCTGGTCTGTGTCACATAATCTTTCTCAGAAGTCTTGCAGTTAAATCTATACAAATAAATAAAATTGGAGTGTCTGTTTGTAATATCAAAATAACACCTTTTCACTAAGTGCATATCAAAGTACATACAACACCTATAGCAAAAATGCGATTTAATTTTTTTTGTCTGTCTGTCTGTGTGTTTGTTCCGGGTAATCTCCGAAACGGCTGGACCAATTTTGACGGGACTTTCACTGGCAGATAGCGGATGTTATACTATAGGAGGTGGACTATAGGAGTAACTGAGGCTACTATTATTTTAGAAAAACAACATTTTAAAAAATGGGTCCTATCGCGCGGGCTCAGAACCCGGTAGCGGGCTTTCTTGTTAAGTTAAATTCCACGCGGACGAAGTCGCGGGCTCAGCTAGTTATATATACGAAGTATGTTATATTTGGGACACAGTGTAAAGAATATACTAACAGAAATTCGAAGTACAGCTCGTTCTTGGCACAATTCCTCTCAGCGATTTCTGTTGCCTTGTTGTACAGTATGTCTTTGGACTCGTGTTGCAGGATGCTCTGGACGATGTCCGTGCACGGGTAGTGGTGTAGGTCGCGACCGTAAGCGTTCAGGTACCCTCTGATATTGTTTACGAGCATCCTGTCGAGGTCCTGTGGGTCGCAAACATATATAAATGTATACATAATTATAATAAACTACCGTAATTATAATACATAATAATTTAGCTTTTTTGACGTCCCACTATTCGACACGGGCCTCCCCTCACTACTTGGGGGATTCAGGCCGTCATCCACCACGCTGGCCAAGTGCGTTACATTTTCTAAGACAAGCAGGTTTCCTCACGATGTTTTCCTCCACCGTAAGGAAGTGATAATCATATAGAAATTATGATTCGCAAATAGATAGCAAACTAGCCTACACGCATGGAAACCTAAAACATTGGTTATAGCCCAGAAGGCGGAGAACGCGCGCCAAGACAAAACTTTTGTCGTTATCTATCTTTCCTAATGCATAGGAGGGAATGGGATAATCGATTTATCTCACGTTTTCTCGTCACAGCCGGCTGTGTTAGGACTGCAGGGATAGTGTAGCCTTTTATCAGTTGAATCATTATCAAAATAGGATCAGTAGTTCCGGAGATTATCCTATAAGCCTATAGGATAATATATAGCTCCTATAAGCATACTTACAGGCAACATTACCTCATTATAACATTAGTCTAGATATAACACACCACCAATACTTACATTCTTTACAATATCATCTTCATAATTCTGCAGATCCAATAATACGTCCGCCGCCCCTGTCAATCTCACTTTGTTGCCCAAAAACTTCAAATCCGTGTACAGTTTATTGAACAGATTGTATTTGTTATTCAGATTTTCAGTCTTCTTTATATGGTAGCCAATGTAATATGCTATATAGCCGTCATCAATTATTTCTAGGGGAGGATTGTTCGTGTTACTATAGTGATAACTGTTTAAAAAGTCATCGTTTAGTTTCTTTGTGTCCTCATCATCGGTGTTTCTTAAATAGCTCATTATTAGATCGTGTATCTCGTACATATAGTTTCCTTGATCGCGGTCGTAAGACTCCATAATCAGTGACTTGCTTTTCAGTTCTTTCATGATGGATTCCACTTCGCTGGTTTTCTTGTTCCACAGTTTGCTCAGCACTTTGGCTGACACTTGCACATTGTCAGGTAAAATCTTCAATTTCTTGAATAACATCAACATGTTTTCGTTGAGCGAGTTTATGCACATTTCTATGGTTTTGATTGGATTATTGGTTTGGTGTCGTGATAGTCTGTTATGAAACAAAAACAAACTTAGTTTGACACTGACGACAGTTAACTGCAGTCCTGCCAACGAACTTAGAATTACGATGTACTCTTTGGACATGACTTGTCAATTTTGTGACAACAACTAACATGACAAGATTTAGATAAGTATTATGGATATGATGTCTCTAGTCTCATACGTACATTATTAGTTCATGTACATTTTGATTTCTATAATGTATAATAATTTATAGCTATTGCTGGTGGTCACTTACAATATCAACAATTTGTGGCTCAAGGTTCAATGTTCATTTTAAAAAAAAATATGCAGCATACTTACTTAAAAAAATACTCCTTCTTTTTAAGTTTCTTTATGTAGTAGTTCCATCTATCGGGGTTATGGATCAGCCTCTCCTTGTTTTCCACCAGCTGCGCCGCGATGAGCCCGATATGGAACGGGCTTCCTTTGCAAATGTCGTGTAGTTTCTTGGCTTGCCACGGCAAACTAGACACAGGCACTTCTAGGCATAAGGCGAAGATTTCCAAGGACTCTTTCTCTTCAAAACTATTTTCTATCTGTGAAAAATCACGAATGAATTTCGTCAGAGGTAAGTTCGGCACTGTTGGGGACCTACATTTGTGAACCTACATTACAGCGGTACGAGGTTGCAATGTAATGCGAAGGAGCTAAGACTATTAAGCCATAGACGACGAACAGTCGGGCTACCACTTGCCTAGTTTATGCCACTGAATGCACCTGACATTTTGATTGGTCATTTGAGGGTTGAACGGATTAATCAAATTTCGCCTTCAACCCGATACCCCGCTATCTTTTGACGCTTGCATTCTTATACAATAGTATACGTAAGTGGTTTCTAGGTTAATTAGTCGGTGGGAGCAAATCTTGAGCATCTATCGGTCATATTACCTGTTTGATATAAAAATTTCCAGTCGACACCTAGCTTAACCTTGACTATATAAAGATGAACACTTAGAATTCTAATAGATACATAACATATTTTATTTATTATTGCTGTATCAACATAGATTTATTTATACTAATCTTTTGAGTTAAAATAAATATAGTACGAGCTTCAAAATCAGCGTAGGCCGTAAACGAGTCACGTTACCAAAGGCATAATGAATGTATGTAAAAACTTTATCTGAAAAAAAATGTTATGATCATGACGTCATGTAACTGCTATAATCGTCTGACTGTTCAAAGTCACTTCACTCACCTTAACAATCTGTGGATGATAATTGGCCACCACATCCGTGTCTCTTGCAGTAATTAATATTTTACAGCCAATATCGAACGCTTCCACGCACTTCTTCTCGTTAACTTCGTCTAACACTAGTAGCGAGTCCTTGAGCGGTTCCTTCGAGAATTGAGATTTGAGTTTGTCCCTTATGTCTTCGGAAATCCAGCCATTTAACATGGAGTTATTGTCCGCGTTGGAGCCGATACTCGACATCGACAACGATGAACTCATAAAGGAACTACAGTGGAACGTACAGAGTGACGACGCCTTCCGTAGTAACCTGGATAAAAAAATGAATAAAAACGATATAAAATGAGAATAATGACTATTGCGAATTTCAATTTTGTATCCCCTGGTCAGATACTTGTCGTACTTATTGGTGTAGCAACAGCGACATGTGTCTGTCCCACCGTGACGGATACTTATCGCCGTTGCTAAGGCGAAAGCTATTGCTAAACGTCTTTTCCACTGTGACAGACACTACCTTTCAGTTTATGGGTGCAGTGAATATTGTACATACTGAATACTGTGTGAAGTGAATACTGTGTGGACTCACTTGTTTTGTTGAGCAACAATGTCGTCGTCAGTTTTGCAGTTGCCCAAGTTCAACCAAAATACGACTCCCTTGAAATCATTAGTGATAAGGTCGGGATTGCTGCGCAGCACGCTGATGGCGACGCACGTCTTGCCCGAGCCGGACATGCCGTGGAATACTAATATTTTATGCCGAGTCAGTTGTTTCAATTTCACTGCTACATTTTTCTCCTAAAAAATCAAATAGATTAATACATTTGTAGCAATAGCGGAGCGATATCGTTTCTTTCGCAACAATCAGTGTATAGTTAGCTCATTGCACGATGACGCATGCTGTAAACATTATGACATTGGCATATGGGTCAATTTACATTAATTCGCGCGACACCGTGAACTATACTATAATACTATCACGCAGGTTGATTGGTAAAAAGTAGTCCTTCATTACTTTTCCAACCTAACTTTTTCTGCCACTTCTCGAGATCCCTAGTCTTGGTCCTACCCGTGCTATTGCATCCAAGATAAGAAAGACTATAGATAATAGAACATTTTGTCGATGATCGTGTTAGAAGGAGAGAGATGAGAGATACTTTTGTCTAGCAACATGTCGGCGTTACTCCACGTTTGCACTGACGAAAAGCACCGATTTGTGATTTTGTCTCTAGTTTGTGCTGGCAGAAAATAAAGACATCTAAATATATAACTCAAAGGTGACTGACTGACATAGTGATCTATCAACGCACAGCCCAAATCACTGGACGGATCGGGTTGAAATTTGGCATGCAGGTTTATGTTATGACGTAGTCATCCGCTAAGAAAGGACTTTGATTAATGGGTAGAATTAAGGGGATAAAATAGGGGATGAAAGTTTGTATGAAACTTTGTCAATTAAATTCCACGCGGACGAAGTCGCGGGCATAGCTAGTTAAAATATGAAACGGTGTACATGTCACGCCAGTTCAAACCCACGGTTATAAATAACATAACAATATTTATTAATCCCACAAGTTTATATAACATTATTATAAAAGCCATTTACTATTATGTTGAGTAAAAGAAGAATCAGCAAGCCCGCACTGGGGTAGCATGGTGGATCATGGCCTAAAGCCCCTTCGTATTGCGGGAGGCTTGTACGCAGCAATGGGTCATTAAAAGAGCTAATTATTTTACTTTTATTGTGCGAACTGCCAAGGAATGGAACACCTTGCCGGCGTCTTTGTTCCCGGTTGACTATAACCTGGATGTTTTCAAGTCGAGAGTGAACAGGTACCTTCTAGGCAAGTATGCACCACCGTAGACCACATCGTCACTAACCATCAGGTGAGATTGTGGTCAAATACTTGCCTATTTCGAAAAAAAAAATTGTTTCTATCTAGGTGCCACGGGTTCAGCCCGGTCCATTAGATGACTTTCATGAGGACTTGGGGCCAACATTATTAAGTACACAAGTGCAAGTTTTAACATAATACACTCACCAATGTTACTCTCCGAACGTGATGTTCGGGTAGCCTCGGCACATCGCCTCTGTTCAGGCTGTCCTCGAAGCTGTCGTTGGCCATCGGATTGTTGTTCTCTATGACAAGTTTCTCCCAAAGCCACTTGTAATCTTTGGCCAAACTATCGACGAAAGCTTCGTATGACTCGTTGGTGCCATTGCGTATCAGTATTTTTAGTAGGTGCTGCGTTTGTTCGACGCGATCTGTCTGCAAATTAAAATTAAACAGCGTATTGAATAGAATGAGGGTATGAAGTTAACGAATTGAACATTTGACGTCATCAAATTATCGCCGTACAGTTGGTACCTACACAACATAAAATTTACTCCCTTTCCTCACAATATGTTTGAGCAAGACAACAACACTTTTAGTTGTGTAAAATTTATATAATCTTGTAGGTAGTGGGGATTAGGATATAATTAAATAGAATCACTCATAATTGTACCTACACCACAGTTTTAATTAGGTGCTCTGTCCGCCGAAAAATCAAACGCGACTCTTAAGCCAATGTTACACAAGGGAATTTTCTCAAACGCGACCGGCGAGAATCTTGCGCCAAACAAAAAATACTTAGATAACGACTATCCAAGAGGTGAACGGTAGGTACTTAGACATTAAATTAGCAATAGTATTTGGCGGTAAATGACGTAAACATCGTTGGTACTTAATAAATAATAGTAAGGTTAAGGGGAAAGGGGGAGGAACTCACTTTTGAGGCTATCTCATCGTATTCCTCGCCGGAGATAGCGTGCTTGGTGAACAGATCGCTCAGGATGAACTTGACCTCTAGATCGGAGATGATGTCCCGGTAATACCGCTCCAGCAATTGCCGTTTGTTGGAGTCCATTTTGTTGCTTGGCGATTCATCTGCAACAAGAAATTAAATTACATTACCTACTGTGTGACCTCCACTTAATATTTATCTCAATTTTGTTTTATTTTATAAGTGTAGTTTTATTTAAATTCATTAGGTTTTTTTGTTTGGCGCAGACTGTGGTTGGAATGTTTATTTTGATTGTATATAAGTATATATATCTTTTGGTTGGACATAAAAATATATATTAAGAACGGTAAAGGAATGATGACTTCAGCCATTAAGCACTGCTGATCATTTCTGGCTGGAGAAGCAACAGTGACGAGTCGGAAGCTGAGGAGGCTGAGCTTAAGTGTGATAAACACACATAGATAATACTTAACATCTCTGTTATGGGAATCTTAAATAATGAAGAATTACGAAGAGGAGAAAACGGAACGGCTAAATCTATTAATTGCCTTTGAAATAGATATGTGGTCGGAATGTATCATAATCGTATTTAACAGTCTGCATAAGGAAACACATAATTATTAAACGCACCTTAACCACAGATAAATGCGCAATATAATAAAATCAAACTAAATAACAAGTTTTAAATCACAAACAACACTTTATTACTAAAAGGAATCGAAGAAACACTAGTAGACAAATGTCGATTCAAATTCACACTGAGCATAAATCTATATTCAAGTAGATAGATATTGGTCGACCTTGCGAAGTGGTACCACCTACATAATGAGATGAGTACATACACAAGTAAGCACATATTTTAAAATTCGAGGAAAGGTCAATGGCCGTGCTATGATTGCCAAGGCCTCCGATAAAGTGAATCACGACATAAACAAAATTTAAAAGTTAGTTAATAATTATAATTTTAGCCCTTTTTACGTCCCACTCCTGGGCACAGGCCTCCCCTCAACACGAGGGGGATTCGGGCCATAATCCACCACGCTGGCCCAGTGCGGGTTGGCGGATTTCACATGTCTTTCGAAAATCGGTTAAATCTTCTAAGACATGCAGGTTTCATCACGATGTTTTTCCTTCACCGTAAGCAAGTGATAATCATATAGAAATTATGATTCGCACATAGATTTCGAAAAATCCAGAGGTTCGAGCCGGGGTTTGAACCCGAGACCTGGTAGCCCGCAAGACGCGTGCTTAACCAATCGGCTATCACTGCTATTTTAAAAGGTAAAAGGTAAAAGTTAGTTACGTAAAGTAAAAATCCTGAGAGGAAAATGGAAATTAAATGCTAAGGTTGGGGATAGGTAGTACCTAAATCTTTCGTTACTTATACCTACCTGTCTGGGAAACAATGATACCTTATATAAAATTGTAATTGTTAGTGTATAGAACGCCAGTAAAGTCTGCTTTGTAAACTATCTATGGTTAAGGAAATCATTGTACTCTGTGGTCTTGTCATTATAAGCCTCTGAACAGTTCTCACGTTTCTAATTAATCCTTTCCGTATAACTCCATCTTATCAGAAATATAACATGGTAGCAGAGCGTGGTTACAAGATAATAATATCGTGATCGTGTTTTTGAATATTCGCGGAAGTAAATTACCAGAAAATTTTGTGTTCGAAAAAAGGAAAAATGTCTACCAGTAATATTTTCCATATAGAGAAATTGTCTGGCCGGGATAATTATTCCAACTGGAAGTTTGCTTTAGAAGCGTATTTACAACACGAAGGCCTCTGGGGATGCATAACTGGCACCGAAAAGGACGAAACAAAAAATGTGAAAGCAAAATCGAAATTAATTTTATTGTTAGATCCTGTCAATTATGTACATGTGCAAAACGCAAAGAATGCCAAAGAAGTGTGGGATAATCTGGGTAAAGCATTCGACGATAATGGATTGACTAGAAAAGTCGCTTTACTGAAGGATCTGATCACCACAACATTGGAGGCATCGAGGAGTGTAGAGGATTATGTGAACAGGATAATGACATCTGCCCACAAATTAAGGAGCATCGGTTTCAGCGTCGATGACGAATGGCTGGGGACACTCATGTTAGCTGGTCTACCAGATTTGTACAAACCGATGATCATGGGTATAGAAAGCTCAGGTGTAAAAATATGCGCAGATAGTATAAAGACTAAACTTCTACAAGAGGTTCAGAGTCCCGAAGATACTACCGCATTTTACATGAACAACAAAAAGTTGAACAAGCCTAATTTTCATGGCAAATCTAAGGGACCAAGGTGCTACAACTGTAACAAATTTGGGCATCTTGGAAGACAGTGCCGTGAACAGAAAAAGGTTCATAATAAAACCGATGAAAAAGGATTTGTTGCCGCTTTTTCAGTTTCAGATATTATGAAGGAGGACAATCAATGGTATGTTGATTCTGGTGCCTCAATGCACATGACCAACAGAATGGACTGGATGTATGATAAGATGGAACCGCCAATATCCACTGTCACTGTCGCCAGTAAAACTCCACTGACTGTTGAGTGTAAAGTTCCTGAAACAAGTTCACCTCCGCAACGTACATTCAATCTGAGGCCACGTAATAAGACTAATTTCAAAACGGGAAGTACCTATTTCTGTCCAACTTTGAATCTGACAGATCCTCAGACAGTCAAAGAAGCTCTATCATCTGCACATAGTGATGACTGGAAAAGGGCAATGGATGAAGAATATGCTTCATTATTGAAAAACGAGACGTGGACATTAACAGAGTTACCTCCGGATAAAAGGGCTCTCCCCTGTATGTGGATATTTAAGACAAAGAATAATGAGAAGGGAGAAACTATTAGATACAAGGCAAGATTGGTTGTAAAAGGTTACGCACAACACAAAGGTATAGACTATGATGAAGTTTTTTCTCCTGTGGTAAGGTATACTTCTATACGCTATTTGATAGCTTTAGCAGCAAAACTGGATCTAGATATAGAACAAATGGATGTTATCACAGCATTCCTACAAGGTGACATAGATGCGGAAATATACATGCGACAACCACAACTTTATGAGAAGGGAGAAAAGGCATGTCTACTACAGAAATCTTTGTATGGGCTAAAGCAAGCCAGCCGCCAGTGGAATATAAAGCTCGACAGTGCATTACAGGAAATTGGTCTGACCAGGTCAAAGATAGATCCTTGTATTTATTTTCTTCTGGACAATCACCGTATGATCTATGTTGCGGTATGGGTTGATGACCTTTTAATATTCTCAAATAATCATAATTTAATATCCAATATTAAGACCAAACTGCAAGACAGGTTTTATATGAAAGACTTAGGTGAATTAAAGCAATGTATTGGATTAAATGTCACAAGAAACAGAAAAGAAGGTTGTATAATGATTGATCAAGAGAAATATGTTCATGAAATATTAGTTCGTTTCTGTATGACAGACTGCAAGCCTGTGAGAACACCAATAGAGGTTGGTGTAAACTTTGATATAACGGATGAGGAGAATGCTCTTGCTGTCGATATACCTTACAGAGAAGCCATTGGATGCCTATTATATTTGGCACAGACAACAAGACCCGACGTTGCTTATGCAATAAACAAATTAAGTCGATATTGCAACAAGCCAAACAAAAGTCATTGGGCTGCTGTCAAGAGAGTAATGCGTTACCTGCAAGGCACCAAGAACATGATGTTAAGATATACCAAGGAAGGTCCTGAAAACATCACAGGTTATTGTGATGCTGACTGGGCTAGTAGTCCAGATGACAGACGGTCCTGCACGGGATATATATTTATTTTCCAGAATGGTGGCATCGCTTGGGGAACATGTAAGCAGCCTACGGTGGCTCTGTCGACGGCCGAGGCCGAGTACATGGCCATGGCAGCGGCTACCCAGGAGGCTCTGTGGTTGCGCCAGCTACAACGTGAATTAAGACGATGTGGAGAAGGTCCCCTCAACATCTTCAGTGATAGTCAGAGTGCAATCCGTTTAGCTTCCATTGATTGCTACAAGCCCAAAACGAAACACATAGATATAAAGTTTCATTTTCTTAGAGATAATGTTGTTAAAAGCTGTGTCAAATTTGTATTTATCGATGGTTGCAAAATGATTGCAGACATTTTAACTAAAGGTACAGCCTTTGATAAACATTTTTATTGTATAAATCAGATGGGGTTGCGTTCTAGAGGGGGTGTTAGTGTATAGAACGCCAGTAAAGTCTGCTTTGTAAACTATCTATGGTTAAGGAAATCATTGTACTCTGTGGTCTTGTCATTATAAGCCTCTGAACAGTTCTCACGTTTCTAATTAATCCTTTCCGTATAACTCCATCTTATCAGAAATATAACAGTAATGAACCTGTTTGTGGGACCAGTTATTTATAACGATCTAAGAATTAGACAATGAGTTATTGGCAGACTTATTTTGACTATGAGAAAGGAAGCCTTGCATTTGCGAGAACCTTATTCAAGTGTGATCATATTGCATCTTGCTCACAATGTGCGCATCTAGAAAAGAACCTCAAGAATATGACTACTAATACTTGTAAATATTTTTGGACTTAGGTACCATAATATGGGCTTCCGAAGATTTTTTTCATATGGCCATTGAATGTTTTAATGCTTACACAAAGAGTCCAAAGTACTCTAAACTGCTTATAAATAGTTTCTATTGTTCACTTATTTTAGCTGGCCAATTAACACTAATCTACTTTATCCTATTGGGTTTGTATATACTGAGTTCAAAACCACAATTTTTGTCTGTATGTACAAACATTAAGCAGGTTCAATGCAATGTGGCATGGTGATCATTATTCCCGGGCCAACATTATTTTAAAGACTTATCCTAGAAAATAGAAGGATCCACTAACGGTCGACATCCTACTAATAAAATGCGATAGTTTTTGAGTGTGGATATGTTTGTTACACTTTCAAATAAATGATTTGAATTTGAATTTCACGCAAAAACTACGGAACGGATTTAGATGAAATTTGGAACACAGATAGTTTATAACCTGGATTAACACATAGAATACTTTACTTATGTCTACGCGGGCAGAAACTAGTGTTATATCATTATAGTGTGAAACCTAATCTAAAGGGCATTCCCTTTAGATTAGGTTTCACACGGAATAAGTAGTTGAAAGTAAAAAAAAATAATTAAGGTAGGTACTGAAGAGTTCACTTTAGAAATAAATATTGGTACTACTTAAATGATACACCTATTTCCGATAATTAGCCCATATTGCTACTTATGTACAATTCTATGTCAATGTCAATTGTTATCTTTTGGTAGTCATCATCCAATTAGTGTCACACAAACGGAAATTGGTTAAACAATGATAACAAACACTTATGAAAAATCTATTTGTGCAAATCAGTCATGCACCTCATATCTGTATCTAACTTTGCTTATAGTTATTGTTAATAATATAAACAAAGATATTCTAAATTCCGTTTTAAGGTCAAATGTATAATTTTTAACATGAGAAAACATTTTATTTAGGTGTGTCATCATGGTTCAAATAAATATACTTATATTGCCAGATGGATAGACACACCAATTGTTAGGTCCTAAAACTTTGTACTATAGATCTTGTATAATAATGGACCAGTGCCAGTAGCACAAAATGAAAAGGCCATCTCAGAATTTACCCCAGCCATAAATCAAATCCGTTAGATAGATAACCCACAGTGTATTGAGCTGAGTTGCCTAACTATTAGAGCATGCTGTTGTCAATACAACAGGGTTTTACAAAAGTCCGAAATAGGTATTATGGCAGGCAGGCACATATTATATTGAGCTGGAAGGTATATGCCTCCTGAAGGCCGACTATATGTAATTCTCATATTTTCTGAGTGTTTGAATGATTGTCCCAACTTTTGTGTTGTGGACCTAGAATAACAGGCATAGGCTAAAAGGAATGTAAACTGCATTTAGGAGCAGTAGCAAAGAATATAATTTTTTTAACTATGAATAGAACTTGAGGCATGATGATTAGAAAAATTAGCAGGTAATGAAATTTTGATAAAGTGTTCTGATTTCAATTACATTATAAATAATACCATTAAGTTTGATACCCGATACTAAAGACCAATCCAATACTCATGTAAACCTAGCATATTCTAAATCAATGGGTTTGTTAGTTTCAAAACAAAATTCTAATGAAAACTAGGTATATCTACATTTCCTAATAGTACTGATACCAAACAGACTATGGAATGTTTATCAACATACTTTGACAGCCTGTTATTAAACATTTCATATTGAGTTCAGCTTTAGTATATTTATACAAATTTAAACATTTGAGGAATTACTTTATTTAAGTAAATTATAGCTCTAATTCTAGAGGTAACAAAACAACAAACTAAATTGAACTAAATTAAATCTATTGCCATCTCCACAATGGTTCATATTTATGAGTGATACATAATTATTTTTAGATGGTCAAATTGAGTTTAGCAGTAGTGAGTTGACAAAATAATTAGTGTAAATGTGTATACTTAGTTAATATATTAATTGATATTATCTGGGGTGACCAACATGTAGATTTTAAAGTTTACATCCTGTTTAACAAGATACCTATGTAATATTGTATGATAATATTTAAAAAAGAAAACTTTTTGGATTGTTTTAGATTAAATATGCACTTGTTTCAACCTGTTGATAGCTGTTACATAACGCAACATGATTACTATTGTGCAATAAAGGTATTATGTTATAAATTACTGGTCCTAGCAACTTTGATGTTTCTCTCAATATTTATGAATATGTAAGGACATAATACATCAATTTATTTTTGTATTTATACATGTATGTACTAAATAATATCACAGCATCATGCCAAGTTAAAAATGAAGCAAGAGAACTGAGAATAGAACTGAAGAATACGCAACCAATTCTGATCTTTTGTTATAACGTTTCATTTTTAACAGCTAGGCCACGGTGGCCAAATTGCATTAAAAAGAAAGCAGTTTATACAGGAATATAGAAGTACGTAATAGCTTGCGATTGATAAAATATAACTCGAAAGTAACCGCATAAGTTTCAAACAAAGTGATAACTTACTCCTTTACTGCTGACCATACGTAGGTATACCTAGGTTCTCTTCGATTTTCACATATATTTTTTAAATGGAAATCTGTCTTCAAAGTAGTTAAAGCACGCAATATTCAAAACAACACAAAGCAAACAAAGTGAATGCAACTTTGGTTTTGCTGCAGCCTGCACCCATAGCATAGACTATTATTATAGACTGCCTGGAGGGAGAACATATTATCTATGGCTGCAGCCTGCACTTCTCCTCCTGACAGTAGTGTTGTACCTAGAGAAATAATCAAATACTTTAACCGATTATAATGCATTTTGTTTTGGAAATCGATACATTTAATACCTTGGATAATTAAATCCAATACAATATAAGAAATCCATAAACCTGGGATATCCAATAGGCTTGCGTTTTAAAAAGATGTATCATACATTATTTTCATAATGTTACTGCTCGGTTGTTACCGTGAGTTCGCACTGGACGAAACAGGTTTGTGAAACATGTTGCTGTCTCTATTTTATGAAAACAAAAAATAGAGATTATGTTTCGCCAACATGTTTCGTCCAGTGCGAACTCACGGTTATATCCCCTAATAATGTAGCTGTTAAATTAATATTCGCAATTAAATCATACATAGTGAATAGTTATATTGTTTGCTGTCTGATGAAGCATAGTTGGAAACGTTTGGTAAAATTTAAGAACAATAAAAATCAACTACTTTGTGGTTTTTCTTTAAAACTTGAAATTTTACAATAATGGTTTAAGCAATTAACTATAAATATTGCAACTATTCCAAAAATATGCTATATTTATATTAAAGTTTCAAGTTAGCTAATATAAATTATTATATATAGTATTAATCGTTGATTATTAAAAATAATCGACATTGTACATCGCAATAGTACACAGAAAATATTATCGATGGTCTAATATTATCTGTCAAACAAAATATAGTTTTAAAATATTTGACTCATGGCGTTAGGTTTTATGCCAATATGATTATTTATAAATTATTGTCCTATTGTTTCATATATTTGTTATTGTAAGTAATTTTCAGTTTTTACATAGTAGGTATAAATAATAACAAAAGTGGGGAGTGTTCATGTATTAGTTAAGTTAGTCTTAGTTTTCTTACTTCATCATAGATGGCGCTAAACCGAAAATCTAAAGAAAACCATTTAGTTAGAAAATTACATAACTACAAAATAAGGTGGAACTATTCGCTCGCTAATCCACGTTTATCAAGGGGGCAGAATTTTAATGGTACCTAAATAGTAGGTACCTACTTATCGCTTACCAGTTCCAGTTGTTTGAGTACACGCTATGTCTGTATGTTGGTAACGTAAGTAGGACCTAAGCATCCTCCTACCTATAGGTCCTACTTACGTGTGGTGTTCATAATTCTCGTCGGAGAAAATGTTAAAATTTGTTTTTAGCAACCGTTATGTAGGTAAGTACATACTATAATACTATAATTAGATGTGAATTTGTTATTTTACTAATGGCAAAATAAAAATATAGGTGGGTAATTAAATAGGTATCTAATATTATTATTATTTTTGTTGTAGGTGCCGTAACTTAGTATAATTTATATTTTCATATTCGTTAAGTAAATGGCTGTTATTTTAAAATTACAAACAGAACACTTGTATACAAATTACAAATACATACACTTCAATTGTATGTATTTGTATACATGTAATACTAGTTAAGTTACAGCGTTTTGAGTTTAATTCTTAGTTTAATGCTAAGGTAAGGGTAACAATATTCTCACCCACCACGTGTTATATCCTCAGGTAGGTGGCAGATGCACACGACAAAAAGCTTTCCGCAAAATATCTGTAAACAAACCATTCTTTGAGGTCGGATCAGACCGCTCATGAATGCCGTTGCCTTACTGTGGGGCCTTTAATAAGATTTATTGTAACTGATCATGTTTTGACAATAGTGAATTCTTAGCGGCAAACGATCGCCTTTGTGTGGTCTCTACATTTATTGTCGTTTGCCACTAAAGTCAAAATAACACCTGGTAGGTGAAAAAGAAATTGGAATAAGGTACCTACATTTAATGTTTCTCATCTTGGATTGTATCTATGTCGTAAACGCTAGGTGTGCTCAGTCTTGTAATTGACATTCTTAGCGAACTGATTTCAGTTGGGCATACTAAAAATAACAAAAGGACGATGACCCTATTAAAGTATTTATCAATCACCCGGAGTCGTTTAGTTGAGTCATTTACCACATTTTGTTCATCGGAACGGAACTACTCGACAGCTGGAATCGTCACTCCTATACCTATCTAAGAAGCCCACTCCAATGGAAGTTCAAGTGATGTGCCACAGACCACAGTAACTCACAAATGCACCATCGCGTGATAGTGGGGTGACCCACCTGAGTTATGATAATGCATCCTGAGATAGGTACTCCGCCAGCGTGCCACTACGGCCACACGGCCCGAAACACTTTAATCTTAACGGCATATAAACATAAAGATGACCACTTTCACGTCACTAAAAGGGCGATTGTTGTTAAATTTAATGGCGCATCAAATAAAATAAAATAGCCCGGCTCACGATAATTATAGACGAATAAAGTAGGTATCCGTTGCTAGCTTTTGTTAGTGTGAACGACATTAAAATAATACCTTGTTATGCTATATGCAAATTCAAATTCAAAGCGTTTATTTTGTTTAGGCCTACGGGGGCACTTACAAATTGTAAATTTTACATATTTCTTTTCTTACATCTACAACCGGATCGGAACGCGACCTCGACTGAGAAGATCCGGCAAGAAACTCAGCGGGCTTGTCTTTCTACATGTCATTTTTTTTTTATCGCCAGTTGCGTATATTCAATAATTACAAAGGGTAGTAGATAATAATAAAAATATTTATAATAGCTCCAGTGTGTTGCCTTTTGATGTTACCAAGAATTACGCAAATAATTCGGAGTAGTAGGGCAAGACACGCTACGCTTTGACATTATTATATGAGACTGCATGTCATTGTTGTTACTGACAGTCTCGACAGACGTATAAATAACTCAGATGTTACATGTTAATAAGCCAATTAACATCAATTTTATGAATTGGAAGTCATTGCAGGAATCGTCTAATTACGTTTAAATTATCGTTGACAGCGCTATTTCCGTGCCGTGTTTGTGGAAACACGTTGTTAGAATAGAACAAAAGCGAAAACTTTAAGACTTTTTATGGGAGAATGATGGGCGTCACTTAATTAGCAGTTATTGAAGTAATTATGTAAGGCGACTGCTTGGCGTAGTGATTGGAGCGTAGGCCGCTCGGGTCACTGCACGGGGGGTTGCGGGTTCGATTCCGGCCGGGGCAAATTTCAGAAATGGGCTTTTTACAATTTACCTAAGTCTGGGTGGTACTGGGATCGCATCCAGTCCATTGTACGGTAACCATAGAACAAGCGTTGCTTAGTTTGGGACCGTACAGTTGGTGTGTCAGTCTGGCGATATTATTTATTTATTTTACTTATATTTGACATGAGCAAAGATTAGAGAGTGCGTATAAAAAACATGAATAGGGCGTTTAACGAAAGCTTATAAACCTATCAAGGGAGAATAAAATATGTATGAAATAATCGGAGGTTTCGTAGTTTTAGTGTTGATTAAATATTAAAGCAGCATTTATCAGTGGGTAAAAGTAAACACTCTGATAAGATAAAAACAATTATTGAAATTCTAGTCTACCCGCGTACCTTTGAAACGCCTTCCTACGTATTAGAGGGCCTTTTTCGAAAGGGATAAAACCATTAGATAAGTACCTACCTAACAAGTAACAACATGTTTTCTCAACATCTAAAAGAAATCACATTAAACTAATGGACGTAGAAATAGTCGATTTCGGAGCAAATGTAACTATCGTATCGAACTTCGATGGAGCGTTGTATGGTTTACACCGAAATTCATTTGCGAACGCCCTATAGGTAAGAATGTTTAGATATTTACTAACATTTCAAAACAGTATTTTATCTACTTGATAGCTTAATGAGCGTTCAATTGGTCGAGTGCTCTTTTGTAAACAATTTTTGTTTTGATATTAGTTAGCCCTAATTAAGAATAGGTACCTAATTATGTAAACATACTTACATCTATTAACAAGGTGTGTGTGTAGTAGTATTAATTAGCGAAAGTAGGTACATAGTCCATTGTCCGGTGTAGTAGATAGGTAGGAACTTATTTTAAAATAGTCCCCATCTAAGTATATAACAGTTTTCCCGCATTGTAGGGGCAACCGTAAAATAACGAAAGAACGAACATCGGTGTAACAACAATGGCTTCGTTGAGGTAAATATCAAGGCTTACCAGTCGGCGCACGTCTGTGATTGGTCATTTCAGTATATCTCAGTTCGACGCAACGCGAATCCCGAATGCATTACGCGAATTGTTTAAAAGGCGAAACTGACTACGTAGAGCTAAGTAAAAAATAGAAATTTGACTACATCTGAAGTTTTTTTTTTTTCATGGGACTGGGTCCGTCACTCTCTCCCACCACTGTCACTCCCGTAAGCCAAATCGACGCCTGATATGGTTTTAATAGCATTAACTCCATGTTACCTGTAGGGTGCCGCTAACCACTAAGTTATTTAATGTAGAACGTTCAAGTAGCTTTATTACCGATGGCTGGATTTTTTTTAGTATAGACCTTGAAATAAAACTATTTTTCGGATTTTATCGCGTTTATTTAATTTATGTTCCCGACGTTTAGGCTGCTTTACAGCAGCCATGGTCACGGGGGACTGAGGTGTTAGACGTCCTGATGTCATAGTTAGTAACTGGGTACCCTCATATTAAGTTGTTGTTTGCGGTCCGATCCACGCAGAAAGTGCTCACAGTGTCTCGAGGTCTTGCAATGGTACACTTGGTTTTGGATTTAATTATATTAATTACTGGATCCCAAGTTGAAATAGTTTTATTTCAATGTGTAGTATTCGCGTAAATATAAGAAAACAGTATAGACCTTTTTTATATAACAATATGACGTGTTGGTATTCCACAGTAGTTTATAAAAGTTGCGTCTACATTATTTTCACGGTAAAAATAACTAGTTTCAAGGATTAGGTGGGCACTATTGCTTATGAGACATACTCACTAAAGTTAATATGTTAAAGTTTCTAATGCAGGTTAATATGATGAACGGATATACATAATTTAACAACATACTAACCTATTATTGGAAACCGTAGCCATTCGGATCGTCATAACTCATAGCGCGCTCATAATATCTGTGGGTGTTCCAGATCAAATTTACGACGTCACGTTTCTAGTTTTATTTGATTGGTGCAATTCATCATGACGTCATTGTACTGCTGCCATTAACTTGGCTTAAACGATTTAATTCTCGACTTTCCCTCAAAACATTGATGGCACCTAATCACGGCCCACGGACAAGATAATCCCAGAATTTATTGACCCTAACGACAGACGTCGTCAATCGAATTGATATTGTGGTCATACCGTATTACAAACAGTTTGGTGCTAATGAAATTACATTGAAATGCTATAAATTAGAGGCGACAATGTTGGGGTGGCCACAATGAACGTTTACAATGCCCCGTATTTGGGTTAAATAGTAGGTCACAAAAGTAAGACCACCCTTCATGTTTGGGTGGCTTGTGGCGCACAATAGTCTCGGCAGCAAGATGTTTTGGTTTGCGCAAGATGTGTATACATAGAGTAATTTATTGGAATATTATACAATTATTGGAATGTATGCATTTATTTATTGCATCGTTATGTAAAAATGTCTTACGATTAAAACCAGTGCAATCATTTAAAATAACTTTTAAATTGCCATAAGTGCAGACCTTTAAAGTTTGGTGTATAGTATATGCAACTGAGTAGTTTTAGCAAACTTTAATAGCTAATGACTTTTATTTATTTCATATAAAAAAACATGATATGTCAAAAAAGATTAACCTTGTATTTTTGAGTTAATAGAATGGAATAGTTAATATTGTTTTCTTATATTTACGCGAATACTACACATTGAAATAAAACTATTTTATGGATTATATCGCGTTTATTTACTTTTTTATGTTCCCGACGTTTCGGCTGCTTTACAACAACCGTAGTCAAGGGGGTAAAATAGTTTTATTTCAATAGAATAGTTAATGTTAAAAAATATACTAAATTTAATGTTAGTCATCATGCCCATTAGACGACTAAAAGAAAGATCTAAAGTAGGGCTGACGCATGAAGAGCTGGACGCATTAAATGGCCATAACATACAATTGATAAGGTGATTGAATGAGGTTGTTGTAGTTTTGTTGAGTCAACGAGGATAACGATGTAATTTCTGCTGGGTTTGATAAAACATTCCTGCGCTCGGATGATATATTGTCATCCGGAAGATTCTGCTGGTGAAGGTTAATGCTCCCCTTGCTTGCTACTTAGAAGAAATGGTTAAAGAGCTTGTAGACTTTACTTCAGAGATTAAAAGTGGGCGAAGATTCGAAGACACGGAGCCACAACAGAAACTCAGCGTGATAAATTTGTTTTTCACTCGTGTCGTAGTCACTTAAATATGGATTCCTCTGATGGTCCAACCAACAATACGAGGAAATTGAATAAATAACATGCAGCAGCAATCAAGCCATGATTAAAGAATCATATTTATAAAATATTGGAGTTACTCTCACGGGCTTCCATTTCGTTCATGACGTGTCTAAAATTCTTGCGGACAAAGGGCCGGCAGGGCTGCCAGGAGCGTAGGTAGCGTCGGCCTTCCGTCAATATAGTGGACAGCGGGACACCATTGTCACTGCGCCCTTTGTAACCGCTGACGCTGCGAAGCACAGACCAAAAATCATTAATTTTGTATCACAAAGCAAGAACCCACAAATCGAAGGCCTGAAAAAAAAATTAGGGCCATTGAAGATCGGTCACTGACACACATCGGGATGAACACTCGTAGTGAGATGGAGGATTCGATTCGAGTTTTAATTATACTATTTTATAGGACGATGCGGCCGACAAAGAGTGATGAGCTGCGGTTTCGATATTGAAAGTTACGTGTGGACTATGGATAGTGATGAAGTTTTTATCTACATATTTCAGAGTCTTCTACAGATAAGATCAACCTGAGTATCCTACAAGTTCTCCGAAGTGTTAGAAGTAGCAGGTCGACATTATACCACAAAACATTTATGAAAATTCCTGATTACAACACAGTCTTTGTGTTCCATATTTCGTAATTTATAGCCGCGCGTCGAGCGGCTTGTAAAACCAATAACATAAGGAATCTTTGTTCTCCTGTGAGGCACGCACGCCACTAAACTCTAGCTCAAACTGTAAATGGTCCCGTGTTGTTTCGTATATAAATCACAGAGTTTTTGTGATTAATGTCACCGTTAAAGCATAAGATTCATATTTAGTGCAGCGGAGTTGAGCGGAGCTTATCCAAAACGTCCCGTGACAAACGTAACCGGATTAACCAGAACTATAAAATACGTTAAAAAATAAAACATTTCAGCTTACTGTTTACAGATCGCGTCTATAATTATTTATGAAAATCCCCTCATAAATAAATATTCGTGTCACTTCGTAAATACACTTTTAGAGTTCTGCATTAAAATGACATGGAGCATAAGTGTGATAAAAAAAACATCGATTGGTTTTTCCGTAATCGTCCTTTTCGCACGTAATACAGCAATAATTTCTTATAGGTGTCAAGTTATGGTCCATTCTAAGATGAAGTTAATTGTATGGATGATTAGTACCTAAAACAATCCCATGGTAAAAGTTATACTTAAAATTTATGTAATTGGAAATACAGAACCCATTTCAAAAACCCTACGCCCGTATACTCTTCGTGTTCTATCACCAAAATATTTAAACAAACCATTCAACTATCAATAGCGTTGTGGCGTAACAAATACGATTAAAACCGCCATACTCGGTCCCAACACAGATGGTTTGGGGGGAAAATTAAAAAGCACACCAAAAAAGCTCTCTTTGTCACGACGAATTTCGTTTTATCTCGTAAACCGGAATCGGCGGCCCCTCCAAGCTAAATAATGCTAATCATAATGGCATTACATTCATTCGTCGGATTTCGTCAAGTATCCTGAGATAGGTCTCGAATTCCCATCGTTTTTTTCGACCATTCTTGTGGTTTTATCCTTAAAATACATTAATCTAAACAGCGGCAGCGATTGTGCTCGTAATAAGCTAACGTCGATTGCTAATTTACTAAATATTATTTAATTCGATGTTTACTTTAGGATTTTCTTTTGACGTTTAATCAGTGGGTCAATAGATGCGGCTTGTTCAGTAAGTACTAAATATATGTCTCAATATAGTTTAACTATGAAGTAAAATAAAATATGTTCTGTATAAATAATAAACTATTTCATATACAAAAGAATATGATTTACCACAAACTAATGCGCATTTGGCTACACTATCCCCGTCGGCTAGAGCAACAATGTGACGTTAATGCCGACTTTACAAAGTGCTGCCATTAGCACATCTGATACAAAATATTTTGACGTTTACTACCACCAAATATGTATGGCTCTTTAGGGAATCCGACCATTAGATCCATGGAAACACACTAACAAAGTGAATGGCAGACAGCTCGGAAGATCGATTCGATTTATGCGTTTTTTGCGAATTCACACAATAGACCCTATTTATTGACATATAATAGGATCCAGGAACCGTAGGGAACAGTTGGCGGGAATCGATTCCATTCGTAATGTGGTTAGTTATGGCGATCAAAATCACATGTTGATTTCATTCGACGTCATTTGGTTAATGTGCTATGTCTCATAGATAAATAGTGGGTTATGGTTGATATTTTCAAACGTAATATTTGTTATATTTTTATTAATTTAATATCTAAACAAAGCTTTGAAGTCCCGTTATGAAAGACTTGTCATCATTATAATGTTATTTATCGTCCCGGAAAGGAACTTTTCAGCATGTTATTGAATAAAGTCATAATATTTATCATCGCTGGTTTTCTTTGGATCGTATCGGGCCGTCGAATCCGGGAAATTTTATTTTCACTCGTCTCATCTCAACCACAATGTGACGCAGGATGTGTGTGCAATAAAAAGTAGTCTCAACATTTTCAGAGGTTTGTCTAAACAGCAGCCAAATAAATAGAGCTTTGGCGGTTGGTGCCGAGTTGTTTTTGTGGTGTGTTTAATGGGTGATAGGAAGGACAGGGGAGGTTATGTTATGTTGGTGGGGACATAAGAATCGGTTGACGAGTCTGTGTAGCTGTTGTGATTTACAACTTCCTGAGTGAACGGGCGGTGCGTTAGCATTGCACTCGATGGGCCCGGCCCTGGACACTTACTGCATATGTTATGATATATTTTTAGTTCTGCTCATAAGAATGTTACGTTAAACGATTTGTGAGTGGTACAAATGGTGGCAAAAGCAAATTTTTCTTACCATCGTTGTTAAAGGCTTTTCAAAATGGATGTAGCTTTCAATTCTCTATCGACAGAGGCAGGTTTTCGTTCAGGAAATAAAAAATGCATGTCATCCGTTCGGTCTGTGTGGCATTCCGTTTCGGAGTGCACTTATTAAAATCCGTGCGTGCAGCGCAATTTGTGTGTCGCCGCCAAGCATTGCAATCTCTCTATTTATTCAAAATTCTTTGATTCCAATGAAGCCGCTTTAAAGTTCCCCGACGCCTTTTGTTTAACTGCGCGGCTATACAACGTTGAAATGACGTAAAAAATATTAATTTAATGTCCTTTACGACATTTTAGTTTTGAGACACATTGTGCTCTCGAATTTGATGTGATGATAAGATACGGATCGGATTTTTTGTGATTTATAGAAACATGTGGAGTCAGCTGCTTGTTCTTCCGTTCATATTTAAAGAGTTGAGTTTAAGTAGTAAGGAAACTTTTTATTTTAAGAGAGAGATAAATTTATCTGTAGTTTGTATTAACACGAACGCGTTGTATGTACCTATATGAATATGTGAAAGAAACATTATAAAGTTTAATTATTTTAGGAGGTCAGTAGATAAGGATACCGGCGGTCGGAAGTTGATAACTGCGAAAAAGGTTTTCGAGTAATTTTAGGCTTAATCCCCATTAGTGGGAGCATTCAATGATGATGTCATGAAGTGAGCAAGTTGACGAGTCCGCTAGATAAGAGTCGGTTATCGCAAATGCGTCATTACTCAGGTAACGTCCGTTTTGTGGAACAAAAGGCAATTGTGTGAAATGAATTTGTTCGTATTGTGAAATGTACAAGGTGATCATGTGAAAATATGGGCGTAGGAGATAGATAGTGAAATATTTTAATGATAAGAAGTGATAAATGTTTGTTATTTTAACATTATCTGGAATGTCAGTAGTTGCAAAAATTATGACTTACTATACCTACTACCTATTTCATTTCATACGTTTACTTTACACAACTAGAAAGGTACTCGTACCTACTAACTTTACACATCTATAAGGAGTATGATAATAAATTCACACGCTTTTCAGTAGGAAAGCCATTGAAATTTTATGATTAGGCAAAACAAACAAAGTGAGCACCGCCATGTTTATAAAAGCTCGCGAGGCGCGCTTCTGTTCATGCCAATCTTGTGGCGGGCAACTTGTTGCCGTTGTTTGAAGGGAGCGAGAAGGTATATCGGTGGTCTCTGTCGGGGGAGGAGCGACCGTGCGCGGGGAGCGTGCCGCCGCCGCCGGTCGCTCAACTTGCTTCTGCACTCAGTCGCTTCTCACGAGCCACCGAGAGAGGTGCCCGCCACGCTTCACCTCGCCCACTCGTGCCGTTATGTGTCGTACTTCGGAACAAGTTTGACGGGAAATTCGTAAAGTTTTCCTAGCGTGTTCGGACTAGCGTAGCGATGTGCGCGATAATAACGTATCAAAGAGTGACAATTTAAATAAAGTGACAGTTAACAGTGAGTTATTCGAGATGCTATCGATGGGATTGTTGGCGGTGTGGTACGCTGCATGGTGTTGGCCGTGCCTGGGTGTCGGCGCGGCGTCGTTGACGAGCCGGGTGGCGGAGGCGCCGCAGGAGTGCGAGTGGCAGCGAGTGTCGGGCGACGCCAGCGAGTCCACTCGCGTCCAGCTGGCCTGCTCGCTCCGCACAGCCGCCGGCGCCACAGACTTGTTGGCAGGGCTCAGTAATTCCCAAGCCCAACGTATCACGGTGCTGGACCTACACTGCACTGATGTTTTATTTTTCGAGAGTTCTCTCGATTTTGGCAGAAGAAAAGAAGAAGGGACACAACTGCTGTCTCGGTTTCACAATTTGAGGGAACTGAGGATAGACTCTTGCAAGATTCGATATGTTCCGTCTGCCGTGTTGTCGCCGCTCAGTGGATTGCGCACTTTGACTATTCGCACGCATAACACGGATTGGTCGGCAATGTCTATGGAATTCCATAGAGACACGTTCAGAGGTCTCACCGATTTGAGAGTATTGGACTTGGGCGACAACAATATTTGGAATTTACCGCCGGAGATATTTTGTCTTTTGTATAATTTAAAGGAGTTGAACATAACTCAAAATAGATTACAAGACATAGCGAATTTGGGATTCTCCGACTGGGGAAACGGCCCGACCGCACCTGGTAAATCTTGTAACACAGTATTGGAAACATTAGATATGTCATATAACGAAATAAGAGCTTTGCCCGATAACGGACTGTCAAGTTTACGCGCACTTCAGAAACTGTTTTTGCAAAACAACAGAATATCAGCTGTTGCTGATCGAGCTTTCGTGGGCTTGAGCGATTTGCAGATTCTCAACTTATCTACCAACGCGTTGACGGCTCTACCACCAGAGATGTTCCAGTCTTCGAGAGATATCAAACAAATATATTTAAATAACAACTCGCTCAGTGTTTTGGCTCCTGGTCTATTGGAAGGCTTGGATCAATTGCAAATACTGGACTTGTCAGTGAATGAATTGAACAGTGAATGGGTAAACAGAGACACTTTCTCGGGACTCGTTCGCTTGATAGTGCTAAATTTATCGCACAATAGGATTACAAAAATAGATACTTTGCTGTTTCAAGACTTGAATAATTTACAGTTTTTAAGTTTGGAGTATAATAACGTAGCGCGCGTAGCGGACGGCGCATTTTCTAATTTGAAGAACCTCCATTCGCTTTCTTTGGCGCATAACAACATAATTGAAGTAGACAGTGGGCACTTTTCAAATCTCTACGTTTTAAACCAACTGTTCCTTGACGGCAATAGAATAACGAAAGTTGACTTACGCTCTTTTGAGAATATAACGAAACTACACGACTTGGGTCTTAGTGGAAACCAGTTATCAGAGGTACCGGAAGCGATTAAGACGCTCAGATTTTTGACTTCTCTTGACTTGGGAATGAATAGAATAACGAAAGTCACAACTTCACAATTTGAAGGATTAGACGATTTATACGGGTTACGTCTTGTTGGAAACAAAATTGAAAAAATATCCAAGGATACATTTTCCGCCCTACCATCGCTACAAATACTAAATTTAGCTTCAAACAACATAGATCAAATAGATGATGGAGCTTTTGCTTCAAACCAACAGTTAAAAGCAATAGGACTCGATGGTAATAAACTTGTGGATCTAAAAGGCATATTTACAAACACCCAACCGCTTGTTTGGTTAAACGTATCAAACAACGAATTACTCTGGTTTGATTATAGCCATATACCGACAAACTTAGAATGGTTGGATATGCATGAGAATAAAATTGACAAGCTGGAAGATACTTATGGATTGAAAGAATCATGCTCAGTGAAAATGCTCGACGTAAGCTACAACAAACTCCGAAGCATTGATGAGTTGTCATTTCCAAGTAGCATAGAGACAGTAGTATTGAATAATAACAACATTGATAAGATCAGTCCCGGAACATTCCTGCAAAAATACAACCTCAACAAAGTAATACTTTATGAAAACAAAATACGAACATTAGAACTAGGCGCCTTTGCCATATCAGCCGTGCCAGATGACAAAGATTTACCGGAGTTCTATATTAGTGAAAATCCATTTGAATGTGACTGCACAATGGAATGGCTGCAGACAATTAACCAATTAAGTGACCTTAGGCAGCGCCCCAGAGTAATGGATTTAGAAAGTGTAAGGTGCTCTTTAACCCATTCACGAACCAGATCGGAAATGCTGTTACTCGAAGTAAAATCTTCAGAATTTTTGTGCGAGTACGAATCACATTGTTTCGCTGTGTGCCATTGTTGTGACTTTGACGCCTGTGATTGTAAGATGACTTGTCCAGATAAATGTTCGTGTTATCACGATCAGACCTGGACCACCACTAACGTGGTCGATTGTTCGAACGCTGACTACGATCACGTGCCGGACCGAATACCGATGGACGCGACCGAAATATACTTGGACGGTAACGATTTGAAAGAGTTAGGAAATCACGTTTTCATCGGCAAAAAAAAGTTACAAGTGTTGTATCTAAATAACAGCAATATCAATACAATACAAAATAGAACATTCAACGGGATCGAGTCATTGAGGATTCTTCACTTGGAAAACAATAAATTGGAAATCTTAAGAAACACACAGTTCACTAGATTGCCTAATTTGAATGAGCTCTATCTTAGCGACAACAAAATAAAGGTTATAGAGAATGATACATTCAATTATTTGCCTTCTATAGAGTTCTTGGGTCTTGACAATAACGGTTACGTTGATTACATGCCATGGAGGGTCATTACAGACAACGATCCTCGCACTCGTGTCTCAGTAGATGGGAATAACTGGATATGCGATTGTAAAGAGGTAAATCAACTGAATCAGTGGCTGATAAAAAAGTCAAAAGATACCGAGACAATGATGTGCTACTTTGCTCATGGGCAATCAATGAATAAAACTATAGCAACCGTAGCGAAGGAATGTAAAACGGAGACTACTACCGAGGAGACCGGCACCGAGACTCTAAAACGATTATTCATCGAATCGAATGACGGAGTCGAAAATTACATTCCATATATCGCAGCCGTGCTGATAATAGCAATTATACTCTTACTAATGTGCGCTTTGCTGTTCATGTTCCGAGAAGATTTTAAATTATGGATGCATTCGAGATACGGTGTGAGAGTGTTCACCTCGACTCCGAAAGATATGAATGACAACAAAAACAAACGATTCGACGCTTTTTTCGTGTACAATCCACGTGACGAGGACTTCGTGACTCGCGCTGTGAGCTCTGAGTTGGAAAATATGGGACACACACTATGTCTGCAACACAGGGACTTGCCATTGGTCGAAAGACGTTCGGGTGACAGTTTAGTGAGTGCGTCGGAAAGTTCTAAAAGACTAATCATAGTGTTATCGATAACTTTCCTACAGCAAGAGTGGTATTCGCCGGAATCTAATGCGGCTATACAAAGTGCAATCAATTCAGTGAACGTTAGGCATAGACGTCAAAAGATAATATTCCTCGTGACAACGGACCTGAGTGCCATAAATATCGATCCGGACCTAAAAGTGTTGCTCAAAACGTGTACAGTGATCGTGTGGGGGGAGAGGAATTGTTGGGAAAAGCTAAATTTTCGGTTACCGGATGTGGACGTGACATTGCCCAATCGGACGCTTCATAACGCGAACAATTTGAAAAGTGGTAATAGGGAGGCGTTTGGTCGGCACGGCAACATGAGGTACACGGCGCCGCCGACGTCTCACGACCCTTGGTATAAGTACGGGATGAATCCACCGGTTCTGATGATGTCGAGCCCCATGCACTCGACCAGCGCGAGCGCAGAGGTGTCCGCGCGCAGCACGGAGGACGAGACTTGTTCCGTAGCCAGCAGCGAGGGCCGGCCGGATGACCGGCTTCCGCACCACCATAGCTACGTCTCCATAGACAATCACCAGTGCGAGGAGAGGCCCCTCAGGCCCGCGCAACAAATTCCAATGTCTAGCACCACGCATCCTAGAAAAACTTACTTTGTTTAAATCTATAAACGATAATTGTGATGTTTTTGTAAATAACAATGTATAAACCAATGTAATTATAATTAATAAATTGGCACATTTACAGGACGCTATTGTTATAAGCTTACCTCTGTTGGTGCTGTAAATTTAAATTATAAAGGCGCAGCAGTAATTTGATTTTATGTTATTATGCCAGTATTGTGAAAACAATTTTCGTAATTAATATTGTACTATAAGTACTGTTTACAATGAATTCTGAACATATTTGTCGTTTGTACCTGTTGTTTAAATAGAGTCAGTTTTCCTGAAATATGTATTTGAATGAAGTTGTGTAAATCCATACATTCCTTTTTTGCATACGTAGGTTGTAATTCACAAGTATATAGTAAATGAGTACTTGCAGCTGGTACTTTAAGGTTCCTTATTAATTTAAGTACCGACATGCTGAATTATTTGTGATAATGTTAGGTACTTATGTTGAATTTATTTGTGAAGTGAGAACTGTCTGAATTTAGGTTTTGTACATAATTAACATTTAAGTCGAAGGTATCGCAGAACTGAAATGTACCCTAGTCAATTGTAAATAGCTAAGCGTAAGTAGTGTACATAAGTAAATAATTTTGTGATGTAATTGTTAGTTAGAATATAAAATTTTCGTATTTATTACGCTTCCAAACGCAGAGTATGAATAAAATAATATTTTTATCTACTACACTGTATTTTAATTGAAATTGTTGTGCCTTTTACACACTTCACACTATTACACCATGATTCAATTCAAAACTAATGATTACATTATCGACATGAAGTATTGAGAAATAAATATCTTATTAATAAATCAATTAAATATCGCCAGACGAACACACCTACCCAATCAATAAAACCAGGCAATCCCAGTGACACCCAGACCAGGGAAAAATACGAAAAGGCCATTTCCTAAATTTACCCTGACGGGAATCGAACCCAGAACCAGCCGTGGCAGTAAGCCGAGCTGCCTACGCTCGAACCACTGTGCCAAGCCGTCGTCGTATTTGAAGACAATTTGCTGCTATAGATGGGAAATACACGTAAAATGTGCCTGCCGGTGTCTGCCATTCGTCAAAGGTGTTAATAAGTTGGTACTCCAACTTATTTAAATTGGTGGGTGTATAATGGTTCATACGGCCTGATATAGACAGGTGCAGCACGTGTCAACTCGTGTCGACTGTTTACTTCAGTTATAAGTACGCTCTAATAGGTTTGCCTCGCTTCCAAATATTATTTCTCACAGCCTTTACTTAAATATTTCACAGACTTAAGTGATGATGGAATAGGTAAGATATGTAAAAAAAACAGTGCCGTCTGGGGACGCCCGAAAGAAGAGAAGCTTTATAGTAAAAAGCGTAGGGCGCCGCAGGTGCCACTCTGTATATACATATATAATGTAACGCTACTGACTTCATCGTGTAACACTACTGACGCTTAGCACGGGTAGTGTGGCCGCGCGGCGAGCGCCCCGAACGTTCGTATAAAAGATTCGCTTCAAAATAGTTTCATATTCGATCTGATAACGAATGGTTCACAAAACGCATACCTATCTAAAATCGGGACAGGTGATCCGATCCAATCCAATAGGGGCAAACGTCAAATATGTTTTTCATTGACATAATCAATTTACCGGAGCGCTTTGTTCGCCCATCCGCAGTCGAGTGTATAAATATTTATTTTATCTAAATTGATCGAAGCGGATAAGATCACGCCCGGGCCTGTACGATTTTAATTTAAAAAGCTGCCGCGACAGTGCGCTCGCGCCGATTGCCCGCTGCGAAACTATAAATCATCTGCCGCCCCGGCGATGATGAATAAACAGCATTTTAATTGACTTTTGATTGCACTCTGATGTCTCTTTATTGTTAAGTAGCCTGATAGTCAGCAAGTGAAGCAATCGATTACTCGTTGCGTTCGTAACACATGTCATGTCGGCACTTGAAATACCTCAGACGAGAGTGAGACACAAAATAATGTTCAGCCTGATAAATATGATGTAATATGAACATTCCAATACCCGTCCGTGGATTGACATCAAAGTAAAGTAAGTACACCCTAATTTCATTTTCCATACCATATCATTTTTCGGCATTTTCACCTGCAGATCATTGAGTTATGCCTGCTGTTGATTCTGATACTGAAAAGTAGAAGAAACCTTACCTTTTTATTACCTTTTAAATCTCTTTTAGATCCTAAAGTAACAAACTATGATCTCCTGGTAAACGAAAATATTAAATACACTATGATAATGTCATGTGATAATTGTATTGATGTCTGAGTCTTCGTATCTGTGAGTAGGTACCAAATGTATATTTTATTTTTAGAGACCATCATTTCACATCGATAGATAATTGTATTGACACAAATGTTATTCTAGCTATCAATATTTATTCACAGAATTGTATTTACTGAATATGAGATGAAGAATCAAAATAGAAAAGAGAGAGAAAATTTACTTGAGACTATTTAGTTTTCTTTTTCTGACTGATAGCTCTATTTATTTTATGAATAAATACAACGAATAATCTTAATTGAGTTTATTTATTTGGATAATATTACACGAATATAAATTTAAACGTCGAATGCAAAGGATTTAAATGTTGGTCATCAAAGCGCCTCGCGGCCACAGCACCCAGGTCATCCAATATGCCAGCGCCAGCAATGCGACAAAGACCACTTATCACCTTATTTCCCCGTGCAATACGATATCCGATCGTTTATTGCCCATGAACTATTCTAAACCAGTTCCAAATCGATCTAAGCTCTCTTGAACTTAGGTGGGAAATATTCAAAGTCGAGGTGACAATTGATTATGTTCCTTGTAAAGACAAAAAGCGGAATTGTTCGATTAGTTATGTCGCCGCGGAGCGTAGGCCGAGTGGAAACAATAGATTGGTTCTGGTTTATGATTCTATAAACGTTTATGTTCCTATAAACGACCTTTTGGCTTTTGGTGGAGTCGAGATTGTGATGTTATCTGTATCCGGACAGGTTTATTACGAAAGTGTTGATGACAGTTCTTATGGAAATTGTGTAGATAATAAATATCGTTGACTCTTTTGGGGCTTTCGCGAGACCATTAGTGGTCAGAAATTTGTTTATTCATCAGGTCATATCTGAGAGTGACAGTGCGGTGGATATCAATTGTTTTTTTATTTCCTACATAAACATTATTATTATTTGACTCCAATTTTGAGTCTCTCAATTTCAATGTACGTGGGTGGGTAAATGTAGATTGTCCCCTATTAACTACAACTTAAATATATCGTATCCTCATTAAATGATACTTCTATAACCGTAATCGTGACCGCCCATAGCTATCCAAAATCGTAAATATCTCGGGCCCAACTAATGAAATGTTTAAAGAAATATTTGGAACCGTGAGTTTCGCGTAGGACGTTGGGATGTCATAATAAAACCATTCGTTTATAGCTTTATTTATATAAACAAATAAAATCGACATACGGAATATGTTAATGTTAATAATGTAAGTGACATTGAACTACGTAGGAGACAATTGAGGTAGTAAATCTTGTTCCCTACGTGGCACTCAATTAACTTTCTGATGTCCAGAACTGAACCGCTCTATATCAGTCTTGATATTTCTCTAAAGCTTGATGTATCGGTTTTGACACTAAGGCAATGGCTAATTAGGGCAGTAGGTATTAGTGCAAGTATCGAGATTAAAAATCGTCTAATAAGCCAGGTGGTTTATTAATAAAATAACAGTACCCTATAGATCAACAATAACACTAGTTATCAATAGTTAGTTGGCCAATGCTCAAGAACCCGTGTTGGTAATAATTAGGGTGCAGCTGTTTCCGTCGGCGGGTGGAGTCGCAGGTTTTTTAAATGAATGTTCCTCTGTTATTGGTAGGAGCAAAGGAAGGAATTACAAATTTAAATTCGCCAAGGGAATAGTCCGTGACAGTGTTGAAAGCGAAGAATGTTACGCATATGTTGCTGTTTTAAATTAGGTCTTTGTTTTTTTACCAAGCACAAAACAAAATGTTTTCTTAACTAATATTATGCTAACATATTGTAACTTTAAATGTTATTTATTAGAAAACCTAATATCTAAGTTATTTTGAAAATATAATATATTTGCGTGCAAATTTTTTGTCCCTAATAGTGTCTTATCTAGGTGCGATTAATTATATTAATGTCTTCATCGTGCCAAACAGGTTTACGGCTGACAGAAACACAAAATCAATATTGATATGCCCCGTGAAAACTGCCAGCCTAATTTAGCTCGTAATCGCTTGTAATTTGCAAATGATAATACATATTAGCAATAAAAACTAACGTACACGATAATCGCTGATAAGGTCGCCGAAATGCCTTACGCCATATAGAACAAATAAAATTCTAAAACGCGTTAACGAAATAAGCATAAGATTTAAATTTATTTATTTATGTAAAATACCATAACGTTACTTGGGTGGCTTGCAAGATCGGAGTCTGATAAAATTTTAAATTTTAATTATTATCACTGGTCGAGGGCGGCGTGTAACCCCTAATTTCTATTTTTGATATACGTTCACGTTTTAGGTTGGGAACATCTGTAGGCTATTAGTCATATAAAGCCGCGGTATTAACTTTAAGTTTTTTTTCATTCTCAAAGCTGGATGGCACTTGAAGGAATGCGTGATGATGTGGATAAGAGTAAGTAGTACGGGATTGAGATTTGCGTAGATAATTCTCCGGACGTGCTATAGACGCATGCTTTGTGATAGTGTGTATTTATCCAAGCAAACACACGGTTTAATAAATGCTTCTGTGTAGTACATAATGAGTCACAATCTAGCGAGCGCGCATTTATCTAGTAAACTCCTGCAACCTAGTATTTCCTGAGGCACAAACCTGACAAGGTACTTAGTTGATAATTGAATACCCGTGGCTATCCACCACTGACTGCAACCTGACATCATCTTCTTTAACATCGTAAACTCGATAGAAGAAGCTCTATGTAGTGTTAGTTAGAGCTTCATTACTCAGATTGTTGAGTAGGTATGTATGTATAATATTATGTAAAACAAACAGTATTTAGATTTAATAGTAAAGTTTACTTTAAAAAGAATACTTGGTTATCAAAAAAGCTCATAGCGGTTAACAAAACTCGCCATATGGGAGGATAAAGTAGAGGGCTGCACTTGTCACAAAAAATAATAAGTGGATGTAATTGAATATGCTGATTAGGGTACCGAGAGTCGCGGGCGCATCGCCCCGTCACAATACTTAGTTCGTTAAAGTCGACCCCGAAGAGATAATATTTATTGGGATAGAAAAACTGTGGAGTGCCTCGACTCATATCCAAACTAGTTTTTTATTCTCGCTTTATGGCATATCGGCAGAGTACTGTAGAGTAGTATCAGTGAAAAATTATAGTCAGTGTGTTGCTTGTCTTGTCTTAAGAACTTGTAGTAATTTTCACAATAAACAACGTATTTTTAAAAAATATATAAGATTCTAGTTTTATAAATATTTATCAAACATCATACAATAGGTAAATCGAAAGCAATAGGCCTCTGTTGGATAAGGCCCTTTAGAATTGGGTGGTATAGGGCAAAATACATCACATCTTTATTTATTTTCTAGCAGAACCAACTCCTCAGCATTCCTTGTTCTGCCTGTATTCCCGAGTCGGTCTCCCCGCGCGGACTCCCTTTACGTTTCGCCGCCACAATGCTCTACCGAGTTATTCTAGCTTTTTTATTTCGGTCACGGGTGCCTGAATTACGTAATTAGCGGTAGCTTATTGGAACTTCGGGAGCGTCCTGTCGCTTTCAAATGTGATTAAGTGCCGTGCAGAATAATAAAGTAGTGAAATTTATGGAGCTGTCTATAAATTAATCCAATAATACGTGTTGACCTTTACGTGAATTAATATTAGTGTTGTGCGTATAAGTACATTGTTGTGTGTGTTTCAGTAAGGTCGCTAATTGGATGATTGATAGATTATGTTATCTATGTTTCAGAGAATTTAGTTATTGATTTTCGATATAGCAGAATGATATTGCAATAATATGTCATAATTACCTTCGTAGGTAGAAAGGTAGAAGTAGGGATATAGTTTGTTTGTAAGACTCTAAGGGTGTTATCACACCGATTGATCGACTGTCGATCAATCCATGCAATCGATAGTAGAATGAGACGAGTTTACGTCGATAAACAGTTACTGCACAGAGCAAAGATTGTTCGACAGTTGATCAATTGGTGTGGTAAAAGCTTAAAGTTAAATTACGTTACGAGATACACTCGGCTGCACAATAGCATAATAGTGACTTGTCTTACATATGGCTAGATAAGGGTTGTAGAGTGCACCGACGCTAGTGTATATTACACAAATGTCACAACGTAATTTCGCGCACTTGTTTGTTATTGTTAATAAAAAACTCAATTAATAACAAGTGGTCGCAAGTGCGACCTCTATCATTCATTTTATTGTATTCCGTACCCCCCAATACGCGTCGCATTCAAACGGACCCACATAAATAAAATGCACATTTGGTGTAGGACTCGACACAAAAGATTAAAAAACGGGATCGCATAAAAAACATCAGCGGTTATCTATTAGTATCTAGTTAGAGTTACGTGTACAGATGTTAGTTAAATAATAATCCCTCGATGTGGCGGCCCGACACGAATGCGGGGGGAACGTGAACCAAAAAAAATATTTTTCTTTTACCTGAACAGTAAGTTGAAGATAGTTAGCGACTTCTTCCGTTACACAAATGTGTTTGTAAAAATAGACGAACTGTTTTTTTAAGGATTTCTTCTTAAGTTACTCTTAAAACGAGGATTTGATCTCCCTCGACATGCCATAATATATATCTCTGTGCGTGTGCAAACATTCATTACACCAATGGTCAGTGAATTATCTCAGGCGTCTTGCAAGTTAAGAACATTCTTTCCCAGATTAAAATACAATCACGCAATAAAGAACATGCTACATTCTCGGAAAGATCGCCGTGTCTAGCATGGACTAACACATCTATGATATAAATTCATGCAACACAGACGCAGCAACAGCTGGTGTTTATATTCGGAATTCAATACACTCCCCATGGCATACGAATATAATAAATTCGTATACAACGTAGTCATGTTTCAATGGAAGAATTGCAAACATAATGCATGCGGTTTCCTCACGAGCGATCCCCACAGATCAGTCAGTGGCAACAACTTAGGAATTATTTCCTGTTTCGAGGCACACCCATCTGCTACACAGAACAAATCGCTTAAGAAAATATCGCGTTACAGTTTGTACACTGAATGCGCGGATGTTGAAGCTTTGGGAGATTTCTCGCTGTCTTTTTGTGTTTTTTGGAGCGCATTACGAGATATTAAATGACTGCGGCGGAGGCCAATTAATGCGGATTGCACAATGGCGCACGATGGGCGTAGCACAGTTCCGACCGGAAAGGTTCGATCGCGATGCACAATCGAGAGAAACTCGATACCGTGCGAGGAGCGAGCCACCTGTGCCCGTACGCCATGCCATAGACGAAAGTGAATACGAGTATACGCGAATTCGCATTGCATTTAGAAGCTACAATTATCATTTGAACAAACCTGTTATTTGTAACCTTGTAGAGGCTCTATTTCAAGGAAGGTGAGCATCGAGTTTAAATCTCAGCGGGAATAAATAATTTGTCGCGGTGTTTAGGACGCAGTAGGTGGTGGCTATCTAATTAGTGGAACGGGTACTTGGTGATTTATAGAGACAGTGGGCGTATAATGATCTGGCTGGCGTTTGCAACAGATCTGTGAAGTGAAAATTAAAGGGGTAATTAATATTCTTAAAAATGAAGACTGTATAAATATTGGGCCACACCTAATATACGTTTGCCATATGCATGATAGTTTTTATAAGTAGGTACCTATGGGAAGTTAACGGTATATAATATACTAGCTGTGCCCGCGACTGCGTCCGCGTGTAATTTAACTTAACAAACATTTCGGGATTATTCACCGCTTATTTTATCCCCTTGGGGTTAGAATTAATCAAAATCCTTTCTTAGCGGATGCCTACGCCATAAGATCTACCTGCATGCCAAATTTCAGCCCGATCCGTCCAGTGGTTTGGGTTGTGCGTTGATAGATCACTATGTCAGTCAGTCAGTCACCTTTGAGTTATATATATTTAGATTTTTAATTGCTGACTGTACAATAAATTCGTTACATGAAGGTAAGTATGTAATACTAAAGGATATGGATATCCTGAAGAGTAATAGAGACTCTACTATAATACCGGGGTGCAATGTGGCATACCCACATTTCATCAGTGGTTTCCCTTGTAAAAGTAAAAGGTAGTGAACTCATTTCGAGAATGTGCGGTATTATTATTATTAATATTTTGTTACAGAAAATCGTAAGAACACTGTGTTAAATGCATCCAATATTTTGGCAACTCTCGCTAACAGAAGGGAGACTTGTTGCGATGGAGTAATATGTACCCCTAGGGAGATTATTATTTTGAATTTTCCAATTAAGCATATTTATAAATAAATTATGATGACATCTGTACGATAATACACTAGAAAATAATAAAACTAGAAGTAACATATTTTTTCTCAAAAACCGTAACTTTAAACGCAATAATGTATATCTTCTTCTATAATTATAGTCATATTATCTAATTGGGTTATGAGTGTAACTGGGTTAAAATATTGCATCCAACAGTGACTATGTGTTTCAAAACGAACCTTTCAGTTTTCAGCTGACCATTTCGTGTCAGGAGGGAGCGCGAGAGGGCGCTGCTCCCTCTACATTCTTGTAGCTAACATGGGTTAAATTACGAATAAGGCGAGCTTATTGTGCCCTAGTATATTAATAAAAACTTGAAATAAAAGGCATATGGAAATTATATTTATTTTATGTCAAAACAAACTTACAAAACTCACTAATTATTAATTAAAATATGTACAAAATTTAGCCCATGCGGAAGCGTACCCAAGATGCTAGCCTTGCTGAGCGAGGAAATGCCCAGCCCTTGGGTCGCCGGCTGCGTCGACCAATCTTTTTGACACCTCTTGAATGAGATTATGCGTGCTTGGACCCCATGGACCTAGGGTCTTGACTCCAAACGGTACGAAAAAGTACTCAGAGCCAATAACCCTATACTGTCGCCGTTAAATTTTCGGCCCCTCAAATGTATCTTTCATTTTCTGTTAGAAGATTGCTACCAAAGTGAGATTACTAATATCGTTTTACTAATAGTCCCTTAGTCTCTTCAACTAAGCTAAACGCTAGTACCTATATACCAGAAGTGAACTAAGTTCAATAGTTTAATAGCCAGAGTAGGGTTCGAACCTGTTACAAGGGTAGCTCGGCAAACCAAAAGACTATGCTGTTTATAATAGAAGATATAAGAAATTTAATCTATACCAATAAATAAAATTTGAGTGTCTGTTTGTTATATCAAAATAACACCTTTTCACTAAATGCATATGAAAGTGCATACTACACCTATAGCAAAAACGCGATTAAAAATTTTTTTGTCTGTCTGTCTGGTTGTATGTTTGTTCCGGGTAATCTCCGAAACAGCTGGACCAATTTTGACGGGACTTTCACTGGCAGATAGCTGATGTTATAAGGAGTAACTTAGGCTACTTTAATTTTAGAAAAACAATTTGTGTTCCGCGTAAAAAAATAAAAACACATGACATCAAGGAGCATCTCCGTAACGGCTGGATCGATTTTGACGGGACTTTTGCTGACAGATAGCTGATGTTATAAATAGTAACTTAGGCTACTTTTATCTTAGAAAAACAGGTACGCGGGAGCGGGAGTGGTAAAGTTAAATTCCACGCGGACGAAGTCGCGGGCTCAGCTAGTAAAATATACGAACAATGTCAATTTTGCATTACTCTTCAGTATGGCGTTACATGGACATAGCTTTATTCCTTGTCCAATGCTACCTAAAGAAAATAAAATAATGATGAGATGATGAGTTATAAAAGTTTGCACATGTGCATATTTCATAATTTATTGTTCAATAGCTCGCGAATTAATTGCTACAAGAAAATCGATATTTACACTTGATTACTCTTTTTATTAATTGGGTTTATTGCCTTCTCTTCTTTTTAAATTAAATTAATCTGTTTAAATTAATTCCACATTTTAAATAATGACAAAATGTTATCTGTATATATATAACTCAAAGGTGACTGACTGACTGACTGACTGACTGACTGACTGACATAGTGATCTATCAACGCACAGCCCAAACCACTGGAAGGATCGGGCTGAAATTTGGCATGCAGGTAGATGTTATGACGTAGGCATCCGCTAAGAAAGGATTTTGATTAATTCTACCCCCAAGGGGATAAAATAGGGGATGAAAGTTTGTATGAAACTTTGTCAATCAAATTCCACGCGGACGAAGTCGCGGGCACAGCTAGTTGAAAAATAAAATCATAAGTAAACGAAGGCAATTACTGACACAATTACGAGCATGGTAGCTAAGATTATTATGCGAACGATACGATTTCAAATCGATTAGGTTTTCGAATAAGGCAATTAGTATTTTTATTGCAACCTGGAAAAAATAAAACTGCAGTACTCGTGCCAATTCCCTGCCTGATTATGGATAGGAATTTATATGTGGGATGACATTTAATATCGAAGTGATCAATTTTATATATAGTGCGCTCGCGCGGTGTGTGGTTGCGCTTGCACCGCCTTGTGGGGGGCTAAACGAACGATTGTGCAGCGCGCCTAACTGGCAATATATTACACATTAATAGCTACCCTTAAAAGAACACAATTTTAATTGCCTAATCTTTAATCCAGATGATAGGATATCTATGAACAATTATTGTTTGGTATTTACTCGGAAATAACAGGGAGCAAGGTTGAAAGGAAATTGATCGTTTTTTGTTTAAAATTTTGTTAAAGCAAAAGCTGTTATAGATTACAAATCTCTCATGATTTAAGACACTTTGAAATACAGTTGACGCTTTTATGTTTATAAGTAACACATTTGGTTTTAAGTTTAATATTTTAACGACGTATTCTGTTTTATAATTCAGATTGTACACAACTTTATGACTGCTTGGGCGTTTATCGAATGAATGGTAAACGGTGTGAGATTCAACTAAGTATAAGATTATTATTAAGCTCGCTTTAAGCTGTTGCCGAATGAACACAGACGAAAATAAAATTATAATGACTTGTAAAGATTAAATTCATTAAAATTCACTACGGGTGACTGCTACAAGTGAGCTCTAACTATAATTGAAACTGGATTTCGTTGTCAAGTGTTAGGATGATACTGGTCTTTAATGTTTTTTAATTCTTCAAGATTAAAATTTATACTTTTTAATATGTTCTGAGCCAATCAATATTTGGATATCACGGCGATCGTTAAAATCATCTTAACTGGCAACGCGTTACGGATACATCTCGCATTTGCATTTAAATTTATAGGCGTGACCACGAATAAAAAAATCGCCGAATTGGAGATATTTCTTGAGTTACAGTCGTATAATCTTATTAAATAAAAACATTAATTCTGCAACCCCGCCTATCATTTGCCGTTGCCGATGGAGCTTTAGATCTAAGATACCTAGTAATTATGCTATTTGGATCCGGAGAACATAACCTCTAGACATTTGTTTTAATTGATTTGTATATATTGATTTGTATCCTACCTACGTCATCATGAAAGCATACAATAACTGTGGAATCATTGCTTTATGTTCCGTTACCAAGAATCTTATTCTAGACTAGCTGAGCCCGCGACTTCGCCCGCGTGGAATTAACCTTAACAATAAAGCCCGGTCCCGCGTTCTAAGCTCGCGCGACAGGACCCATTTTTTGAATTTTGTTTTTCTAAAATAAAAGTAGCCTCAGTTACTGCTTATAACCTCAGCTATCTAACAATGAAAGTCCCGTCAAAATCGGTCCAGCCGTTTCGGAGATACTCTTTGATTTCAAGTGTTTTTATTTTTTTACGCGGAACCCTAATTGTTTTTCTAAAATTAAAGTAGCCTAAGTTACCCGCTATAAAATCAGCTATCTGCCAGTGAAAGTCCCGTCGAAATCGGTCCAGCCGTTTCGGAGATTACCCGGAACAAACACACAGACAGACAGACAGACAGACAGACAGACAGACAGACAGACAGACAGACAGACAGACAAAAATTTTTTAATTCGCGTTTTTGCTATAGGTATCGTATGTACTTTCATATGCATTTAGTGAAAAGCTGTTATTTTGATATTACAAACAGACACTCCAATTTTATTTATTTGTATAGAAGATATCTATTTTTTTTTTTTTATTGATAAAACGGTGTCAAAACCTGGTCTCCTTAAAAAAGGTATATAAGAGACCTCACTATAAAGGGTTCCAGGTTAGTTCCCTGACCACAAAGAGTTTACGTTCAGTAATGGCAAAGTACTCACTAATGATGACGTCAATGGTCCGACGGATCAATTACCCTATTAGACATCCTTAGAAATAGGTACTATCCTGCTAGGTAATAGCTAATAACTGTCTCATTAGTCCGAGCATCCGATACGCACGGACCGTTCGCAACCGCTTCCACGGATGCCCTCCCTTCAAACGACTGACCAGCGCTTAAAAGTACACAGTATCGGAAATTTATTTGATTTTAATAATGCTCCATAAACGGGTCACCAACTTTGATCGTGATAAATCACATGTTAACTGTTAATATAGGGATATAAAGAGCTGTAACAAGCAACCGTTTTGTACCTGTGTGCTGCGCTCGCGCATGGAGATAACTCCGTCGCGGACGCGATAAAACGGTGCTTGCGAGTTCAGCGCGCAGTTCTGATCGACCGAAACGGACGGCCGTGCGAACTAAATGGAGCTTGGCTGGTTGATAATAAAAGAAATAAATGGTCAAATAACGTTATCGAATGTTTAACAGGTATAAATTGCTTTGTTTGGAGATGTTTTTGAATCTTTGGAAACGAAATTTGGGTTATTAAGGTACTTAATTAATACTCTATTTCACCGTCTTGCTATTCGAGTTTAGTATGAAAATATTTTCGTTTTTTTTTTCATATTATATGTCTGGACACATATATTATTTGAGTGTAAGAACTGATACAATAGAAATTGATTCCTAAATTACTTTTAATTAAATTTTATTTAAAGCATTTCTCCAATTTTTTGAGGTGCGAATTTGAGAAAGTAAAGAAACGATTTGCGGTATCAACATGAGATAACAATAATGATGTAACTGTCAACGAACGCAACTGTAAAATGGCACTTTCGGCCTGATTCAGAGCTTTACATGCTCTTTTAGGGCTGTACCATAAATAATATTAGGTACTTTTGGCTCTACCGTGATAATTTCTACAAAAAAAAAATGAATACAGGTTTAAAATGTATACCTGCAAGACGCAAGACGCGTAGAAAATACAAGTACCTGCGTCTTTAGGTTGGTTGCACGTTAATTGATTACATTTTTCCACATAAAACAATATTAAAATACATTGCAGAGGGCGCACACGTCGGTTCCCGCGCTCGCGCTCAAAGCGCCCGCCATGTTTGCATTTCGATCCGCAAGGAACCTGTGTTTAAGTTGACTCGGGAATTATATCAGACGAACCAAGCAGTTATTACACTAATCGCTTAGTGTAATAACTGCTTGGTTCGTGAGGCTTTTTCTTGTATCAGCGTATAGGCTTTCACCCGGCATCCCCGCGTTGCATCGCCCATTTCGATTGTTCGAATCGAGCGCATTGTTTTCCGTGCCATAAAATTTGCTCGCTTATTTTATGATCGCATTCATTCTGTCTTGCCGGCGTAATTAATTTAGATTTTTACTTTTTACACTCTGAACACCAGCGTGGTAAAGTTTTATTCGTAATTAATTAAAAACAATAAAGATTGCATTCAATTAACTGCGCGTTTCTCTTGTTAATCCGATAAAAGCTCATTTGTTTCCGATATCGATAAATTTTGGTCGGTTTAAAAAACCTAAACGGCCGATTGGAAAGGACTGCAATGATAATGCATCGCAATATCATTAAGTTGGAAGATTGCACGGTGGGTTATTTATGTACACTCTTCGGGCCGACCGGGCCGGAGGTGTGCGCTTTTACCAAAGAGGTATTATAAGAATGGACATTTAAATAATTATGATTTAAATGAAAATTTGATTAACCCCTAATTTAAATGAAAATTTACACTTAGGCCCGTATTAATGGCTGAGTGAGTAGGCTGAGAGTGGTCTTGAGTTTACTTTTGACATGTTATTTTATACTGGAATGAAATTTATAAGTTTGCAATTAGATTTAAGATCGATCTATTAATACGGACCGAAATCCGATAGTGTCCTTCTGATTTTGCAACTTAAGATACTGAGACAGAGTTATACAGTCAGTCCTGTCTTGATATGTCAATGAAGCCGAGTATGCTATATATTTCTGCAGTTATATTATGTGAATGTACTGAAATTCTCATAGCACTTGGTCACCAGCTGGTCACCACAGTGGTAAAAACCTGACTTCTCAGCGTTTCAGATGATCTTTGCGTTGTATAGTCATCTCTTTTTACATAAGATGTTGTTTGCTGAGTTTAAGTAGTAAATAATATACCTATGACATTTAAAAAACGCTGGACGCTGATTGACGTACCTCTTTGGCCTATACCTTTAACATAAATCGGTGCATTAGAGTCGAGAGCGAAATTCAGGACGTGAATTGATCGCCGGCTTCGGGAACATGTCGTGTTAGCGGTCCGAAGCGGGTGCAGCAATGTACTAGTGTGGCCCACATTGTCTCGTAAGGGGATAAATATTGATTGTACCGCAAAGAGGCGCTTGTAATTGCGTGTGCGGGCGAACGGAGCGTTTTATAAAACTCGTTGGAAACCGCACGGAATGTAAACCAGAATGCTCCAGGACATTAATGTGTATTTATTGAGGGCGTCGAGTAACGTTTTTATCGGATGCGTTTAAAGGGCCAACGCGGCGATTCGCCCGGATATGCGTTAGTACCGATGTCCTTTTGTTATTTAAATGTTATAGACGTCGTTATTTTACTGCGACATTTTGCGACTGCAGTCCATTTGGTTGACTATAAGATATTTTATACGGTCGGCCGTACCGATAAGTAGATTATTGGGCTCTATTAATACGAAATCTATGTACTAAAAACATAAATCTTTATTTCTATCGTTTCACATTTATATTTTTATTTCCACCGCGACTGTTACTTATTGACAACATAATATTTCCTCAATAAATCTCGCTACAAGCGCAGTTTCGTGTCCACTATATTTCTCCAACCTGCTCTCAGAGACCGACGGCTAATTTCTTCAGCAAACATCACGTAGTTTATTTCTAACGGATGCTAAGTTGGCACTTACGATTTGCGGGATTGAAATGTGAGCAATTACGATGGTAGACAGCTGCCGCAAACTTGCGTACGATTAGTGCCTCGAGGATATGAAAAAGGAAACAAGTAGGGTAAATAAGCTGTTGCATTGCATTCAAAAGGTTTACAGATAATTATATATTGTACTGTTGTTCTACTGGCCGGGCGAGTTTAGTCTGTCAGCATTTGATTTGTTGTTAATGGTAAATAATCTACTAAAAAAAATAATATTATTAACATCTGCTTGTTAACGCTTACTAGGCAACGACTTGTTATTAAATATAACATCGAGTTTGACTATAGAATTAAGTGTCTTCTTATGAAATTTGTAAGCCCCTTATTGATTTGTATTTGCTACTAGCATCTATCAAGATTTGACAGTTGAGCATCGAAGAACTATGTGAACGTAATATTTTTTAAAAAATAGCTTTAAAATAATTACATGTTTCATGTCAGTTATTTCTGTGTGTGAGGTGATAGAGCGCCTTTTGTTTTTTTGCTCTCGCGTCACCCAACCGCTGTGCGGGTTTATTTTTGGACAATTTGTCACTACTTCGAATAAAACATTCTGACATAATCAATTTGTGGGACTAATGTTTTCAAATTCTCATTTATATAGGTATGTATCATGCGTCATATTGTTGTTATAATAATTATGAAGAATGTGGTGGCGCGGCGGTGTGCCAGCGACAAAAACATCGAAGAAACAGTTTCTATTCTATAGGACCATAATATTCTATACCTACCTAGCTTACTTATTTCAGCGTGATAATCAATCGTAAGAATTCGTAAGACTAACCTATTGTATGTTACTCAAGCCTACATGTTACACCTAAAATAAAATAACATCTTACAAATTCCATACTTTATCAAATACAATGTGTATACCGAACGAACCGAACCGTTACGCGTAAACTTTCAAATAACCACAAAATTCACAGAAATTTTAATTCCAATTTGAAAAGCATAAAGTCTAAATCTCCCTGCAGATACTCTAAAGGTTGAAGGATTATTGCATAACAATGCTCGTGTATAAATCTGAAGAGAAGGCGACTAACCGCTGTTACCCGCCATCGATTGTCTGAATTAAATCAAGTGGGCACATCGGATGACTCCGTCTGTCCGTCCGCCTGCCACCGGTAAGGCCGGTTCACATAAGACATCGCTACGTACAATTATCGTGTACCTTCACTACCTACGTGCATTCGACATGCGAATTTTCGTGGGTAAATATAAATATGCCGTGTTGGGAACTGGTATTTGGTATGATAAGTACTCGTAGTACGGGTCTACATCGTACCAGCTTTTTGGTATTTAAAAAAGTAATGGCTATTTGGTTCTTTGATTCGTGTGTTCCATCGCTGTTTGTATTGATAGTTGATAGCATTCGGTTAAAGGCGAATGTTTTGCTGAAAATAAATAAATCTCAAGTTTACGTAGCTCCTTAGCGAAAATGCAGTTCAGTGTTTCGAATTCAAACAAGTTTTTTATTTGGAAAATAGAAATCTATCCCTTATTGGTGAAGTCTATCCCTTATTTTAAATACAGGGCTGACAATCTCAATCATCTCCTAATTGATCCCGAAATCCCAAGCCAACTGATCAACACAATCAAAATTCATTTGGGTATATTTTTCTGTCAATTTATTTGAAAGATTGCCTTTGATTCGGTGTAAAGAGACGTCTAAATTCATTTTAGTCTAGAAATAGCTCGATTCGCCGCCGGCTGTATCGATACAAAAAGTTGCGCCGTCTGTCTCAATCATAAACCAATTTTTGGCTATTAGTGTTTGTTTAATTGATAGAAACTATGCAATGACCTAGACGAGCCAGTGATTAGATCATACTTGGCCAAACGCGTGGGTATTAACTGATGAAAAATTTTTTTAATTCTCATAAATGGCAACTAAAATGATAATAAAAATAATTAAAAACTCCGATGTTTAAATATGCTAATCGTTCCATCAAAAATAATATCGAAAAAACAAAACATAATTTAGCAGTCAAAAATTTTTTTATTGAGACGTTTTGCGAAAAAAATTGCCCATTAATGACTGTGGTTTATTAGATTCTATAATTATTTCAGATATTTTTTTAACATTATACCAAGATCCTACTAATATAATAAATGCGAAAGTTTGTGAGTATGGATGTATGTTTGTTACTCTTTCAAGAAAAAGTTACTGAACGTATTTGGATGAAATTTGGAACACAGATAGTTTATTACCTGGATTAACACATAGAATACTTTACTTAAGTCTACGCGGACGAAGTCGCGGGCAGAAACTAGTTACTAATAAATAAGAAACTGTCAGAATTTTATGACAAAAGCTATACGAAGATCCGTGTGGTATTGTTATCAAATACCTATGCTACCTATCTTACCTACCTTACCCACCTTACCTACTTAATTTGTTTAAGAAACCTATAATTGCAAAATTCTAATGCATTGATAATTAAACCTAGTTCACGTGTAATGTATTCATAGGAAACCTATAAAATGATAGAGCGTAAGACAATTGTAGAGCTTAAAAACATGTAGCGTTTACGGGGAACTCGTTCGCTCATATTACAAGCATATTATGTCAGAATCCGATATTGCATAGTCCTTATATAGAGCTTCATGAGAATTGAAGTGAGTGTTATTATTTTACCTGAGACTGTGTTGTGTTCTGTACCTACCGTATGGATATGACTATACAGTATGAACATACATTTTGATGGCAAAGTAACTTGAAGGATACGATTTCAATTAGAAGTAAAATACTACTCTTCTACCCACTCTTCTTAGCGCTCTTGAATTTAGTATTATTTTGTTTGTAATTAGTATTTACCTAAATAAAGGGGAAGACGGGAAATCATATTATGTAGCGCTGCGGTATCATCAGTATATTCCGTCCCGCTTACATGATAGATTACGTGAGTTAGGATGACAGAGACAGCATGGTTTTTAAATAGCGAAATGTAGTCGTTAGATGATCGTGCTCGTTACTATTACTGCCCACTATGCCCATTCGCCAATTATTATTTTGCGCAACAATTGTAACTTCGTCACTGAGACAGATATTGTTAATATTAGTCACCCAAGTCGGACTTCTCACGATTCAATTGGGTCTGTTTTATCTGAAGGAGCAGTCAAGAGCCTCCGAAATTAGCGTTCACGAGAACCCATGAAATTTGATAAGGGAATCATGTTTGAATCAAGGATAATGTGTTTGTTTGAAGTCGATGCTCACGAAGTACATTTTGGATTAGTATGAATCTAGGATAAATCGTTCCAGGTTTGGATAGATGATTACTCATCGCTGCTTATTCTGTTGTCTACAAATAACTAGGTGCTATAATATATTTGATATACACTATGACTATAAGTCAGACAATCGGTCGACCCCTCTGATGTTAAGCGGTTACCGCAGCCTATAGATGCTTGTAATATGAAAGGCATTGCTCGCACGTTGCTGAAGGGGTCCTGAATTTTGAGGGGGTGGGATAGAGGAAGGGGAATGAAGGGGAGGTTGGGCTCCCATATCATCATATGAAACGCAGTTATTATATCTATTTTTATTTTATTTATTTTTGTACCAATAGTAAAACTCTGGTCGCGCCACCCCTGATATGAGCTGTTGTCAATTGGTTACTGCTTGACTCTCCCACAAATGTCCATAAAAATATGTCTAGTTTGTGCAAAAACATAATTAGCACCACTTTTAATTACTTATCCTTTCGAACAAATCCTACTAATATTATAAATGTGAAAGTTTGTGAGTGTGGATGTATGCATGTATGTTTGTTACTCCTTCACGCAAAAACTACTGAACGGATTTGGATGAAATTTGGAACACAGATAGTTTATAACCGGGATTAACATATAGGATACTTTTTATCCCGATAATCCCGAAATTGTTGTTACGTTAAATACTACGCGGACGGGGCACAGCTAGTACCTTATAAATTGTAGTATAGTCGTATAGTCGTACTACCATTTCAAAGTAGTGAGGTGTATGTACACACGACAAATTGTCGTAAGTACCAAGACAAGTTGTCGTAATGCCCGTCCAGGTAACAGCGGCAGGAAGTGATTATTTTGCAATTCAAAGGTGTCTCACAAGCAGTTTTAAATCCATTACCCAGTGAATGTCACACGGCAATTTTCCATTCGGTGCCTCCTTCGAATTTGCCCACACGCAGCGGAGTCACCATCAACCAGCTAATAACTATCATCCGAAATAGTCGGGCGGGCGTCAGTGAAAATTATGATTAATATCTGTTTAGGTAACGGTGTATGGGTGATGCCATAGTGATGGGAATCTCGAGACTGAACGAATGTTCGTCTTTGAAGTGAGCGTGACTAAATAATTTTGTATGACGATAAGGAATCTTCATTCATACAGGTCAAATATGCTGTATGTTTGCTAATGATGATGATACAAAACAAATAATAAAATATTACAGTTTTGTTAACATACACATAAAGTATTTTTGTAGCAGTACTTACTTTGAAAGGAACAAATAATAATAGAAAATTGGAAAATCTGTACCGACCATAGAGGTTAATTGAGCTGATGGTTTTGTGGTATTGATTCGAAATAAATATTACAATACTTAATTATCTTTATATTACAGACATAATCTTTAATACTAATGGTTATGAAAACCAATCACGGATAAGCAAGAAAATTAAAAAATCGTAACAAACAAATGTTAAGTAATTAACATCTAAGTATTATTTCTTGTGTAAGTAGGTACTTATGAATGATGTAGTGTTTGTAAATTATATAGTTTGTGTTTATTACCATTCTCACATACTAACTAGAAGTCTGACCATATAGAATACGTATTGGTTAATTCAATTAATATTTCGAAGAAGCGAAGCCATCGGTCCCGCTACTTTTATAGCCTCAGTGTACATTTCACAAGCTCACTCATTGTCTATAGCGTGCAGTTATGTCTATTCAATTCAGACTGTTTAAAGGGCGTCAATTAGTTGATTCGCCGGTTGTCTAGCGTCTTATATTCGTACAGTGTGGCCAAGTTATCTGTTCCGATGTCCAAAATTGGAACTAACGCTCTCACGATGGAAATCATATTGTTTTTGACAGTTTTTAAAGACAGCAGCGACATGATCGTAGGTACTAATAAGTTGGGCGCTCTGTAATAGCACTTTCTATCATTCACACGTTCTTGCAATTGCTTTGTTCCGTCAAATTCCAATGTTTTTTTTTATAGCAATAAAACAGATTTGTAATGGGTTACCGGCATTCGTTGCTCATCGAGTCACGGTTTATCGCGTTTGTAATTTACTTGTTTTAAAGGTTCCCGTAGAATTGCCGCCGCGCCGTACTAAAAACCAAGAACGCTGACGTTTAATTGCATAGCTTTTAAGTGTACTTAAGTTAATAAAATTAAGTAATGTTTTAAAATACAACTATTGCAAGATATTCTAATGATAGTAATGAAGTATTTCACGTCCATTTTGGACAAGTATACTTTTGAAGCGAAGCTTCTATACGGAAGTTCGGGGTACTTGCCGCGCGACCACTCTATCCGTGATAAGCGTCAGTAGCGTTACACGATGACGTCAGAGTTGCGGCGCACTACACTTTATACTGAAAAGCTTTGCTTCTTTCGGGCGTCCCTAGACAGCACTGTTTTTTCACTGAAAATCTAAATTAGAAAAAAAGTTAAATATCAATAAAATAAATGCTCATTCAAATATGTTTATCGTCATATTATTTTATACACTGTAAACCACGTGCGAGATTACCTTATCTAGAGTTCTATGACCTGAATCATTTGACAATAGGTAGATACAATATGATGGATGCGAGATCTGAATTACGGCCAATCCAACACTTCTCTTATCTTGTTTATGCTAATGCACAACAGCGGTCCATAAATCCGAGACCTAACGCTGTTAGTAATGGTGTTTACCGATTCCGTGTGTAGCCGAACTGCCTCACACGTTTCCTTGCATTGGAAACGTTAATCAAGCCTTAAGACACGAACTTTACGCCGTTACAAGTATCTATTGGATGTAACATCGCTCGCTAGGCGGCCTGTACTGACAGCCCCCATTTAATAATAGTCCTCGCGAGGAAGATTATCTGTACTCCGCAGGGCCCTGAGCGCTGGCCAGCAGGCCTGGTAGCCCTGTCCGGCGTCATTATGCAATTGAAAGTTAGTGAATTATTACGCACGATAATAATCTTCATAAATAAATAAATGGAGCGCGCTGGGCGGTAGGAGATTACCCTGTTCTCTCGAGGAATCCCTTCCTTGACGCTGGTGTTGGGATTTTGTTGCTCGTGTTTGCTTTGTGCTGTGTCGGCTTTACTTTGTATGTAAGCGGTGTAAATGCGGTTATATTTGCTGTAATTTACGAAGCTCCATTGCGGTTTTAATAACTAGTGCGATACGAATACGCTGCATCTATTATTAAAATAGCAGGGAACTCGCCGCCTGGCAGTAAAAACCTGGTAACTGAGAAACACAAAATTTTACTAGAAGAATTGATAGATGCCCAATGAGCTTAATAATCTTGTAAACGGATAAAAAAGGGCTTACAAGGTTTTCACTGCTAGCCGATATTAAGTACCTTTACCTTTTATTACATAATTACAACAGACACCTTAAAATAAAAATAATTAATTAGGCAAACAGTATATCCAAATCAAAATTTATAAGCAACAGAATCAATTAGCGTATCACTACGAGATATAGGTACATCGATTACAAAATATTTGTGATTCAATTTTTATATTACAGTGTAACAAATCCACTCATACTTACCTCTCTAATAAAGTAAATTATATTTTAATGGTTAATTCGTGTTCAGAGTTGATTGCTCAGTCATAAACTAACCTCTTTCCAATGTTACCTCGCGGAAGTTACCGCATATGAGGAGAATTCTCTATATCCTTATTGTTTTCCGATGGCCACTTATTTTTGATGGCTTTTAATGCGGTGAGAGGAACGATTAATTGCCTAGGATTTTGCTCAATTTAATTGCTCCTAAAGACTTTGCAATCAGTTTTATTATATTTCTATTTTATCGTGGCGAGTGAAACTAGTATTTATTACTTTCTGTCAGTGCACTGAAAATTCAGAACACAATACCTATACTAGGATAGAACTACTGGATGTGAGAGATGCTACTATTGTTTGTGATGAGACTGGCATCATACTTTGACAAAAATACAAAAGACCTAAACGAATGTTGTTATTGTTGTTTATATACAAACTTGACTAAAACTAAATTAAGTATATTGCTGTCGTTTTCCTGGTTGTAAAACCAGGACTACCAGCAAGATAGCATTTTTGTTTAGTTTAGTAATATTTTGTATCGACCATAATTGTAATAATATAAAACATAATACCATTATATTATTATAAATATGTCACCTCTCTCCCATACATTTATATAATACAAACTTAAGTTATCTACCATACAAACAACACGTCATGACGTCAAAGCCAATGCCGACAGCCAATAAAATCGATAGTTAACTGCAAATAAATATCCCCATATCACGGCAAGAGACAATAATTTCCGATATCAATTCCTAAAGGGTTTCCTGGGCTTCATCGCCGACCGATCAATTATTCCATATATACAGGCGGGGCTGGCTTTGGGAGAAGCCGGGTCAAAGAATAGGGGCCCATGCTTCAATGGATTTTGTAGACAGTGGTACTGATTCTGATGGTGCACAGAATTTTGACTGAAATAACTATAGTAACATATGAGCAAGAAGAAATGGTTTAAGATAGCTATTTTTTTTTTCTTCGAATGGACGACAGCAGAATTATCGCCAATGGTGAAGTGATTTAGCAACTATTAATGTATTTTATTTTAGAAGTAATCAATGATAAATAGTCTGTAAACTCTGGTTTACAAATAGGAGGTGTGTAAATCGACATCGAAATTATTTAACACAATAGTGACGCTTGTAGCGTTAATTTTCATAAATTCTGAAACTGATTTTAGTGACCATCTTTGTGGTACTTATATATTTATTTTACAGTTTTAAACGAAAATTTAATAGCAACCCGAAGGTATATCGAGGTATGTTATGACATTTTATTGGACTATTTTTAAATTACTATTTAGACTTTTTGCTATTTAGGAATAGTCATGCCAAAATGAACACTTTTTTAGAAATAATAATGAGGGTCGAGGCATTGAAAGGCAGTGAATTCGGCGGGGTCTGTCTCGCCCGGGGCCCACACTGAACCTGAGCCCGTCCCTGCATATAGTTAGGTCTGGGAAGGCATTGGGAATTGTGGTCCGTACACCGATGCCGTTCTAATTGAATTTATGCAGGATTGCGGCCGCGACGAAATGGTTTATTGCTAATTGATTGAATATTGGAACTATGTGGTACGCGGTATTCCGTTATATTGCCTATGAAATATGCATTAGTATAAACATTATAATTTATAAATGCACATAATATAATTTAACTAGCTTTCACAAATGCCTTCAGAAGTGGAGTTATTAAGAAATATCATTGCAGGTCTTTGTTTTTTATTTATTTTCTAACGATAATACTAAAATATTCTGTATCAGGCCACAAACACATTCTATTTTTCTTTTATCTGATACGAATCTCGATTGTGCGGTACGGAAACTGACTGCGTTATCTGATCTATCCATAATATCTGTTTATCAAAGGAATAAAACAGGGCATATCATAGAATGCAACCATAATAATGTACTGCATACTTGTATCCGTATAAAATGTTTACTAATCACGAATTATGATCATCTTTCATTTTCAAGGTAAGGCGTATTTCCCAACTATGCTGCTATAATTAATTACGAGAAGCAAACCTTCAATTAATATTTACTATCTTATAAAACTGGTGGAGCTCGCGATAAACAAATCAAAATCAGCATCAATAAGATCAATGCCGTCGTGCGCACGCTGCTATAAAAACTTTAAAGTTAATTACTAATCACTACAAAGCAAACATTCAATTTACAAGGCGGGTTAATTGCGTTGCCCCGTAAGACGCATTGTAAAAAGTCAGCTAAAAACACTATCTTAACTTATTTCTTAATTATAGACCAATTCATGGCGGCGACGCAGGCTCCGTGCCAACGAAGAGTTGACGGACCGAGGACCGCGTTCACAACTCACTGACCCGTACCCCAACGAGTTAAAGTCCACTTTCGGTCGGTTCGTAAACATCTGCAGTTAAATATTAGTAGTCTCGGCAAATGGTATCTTCAATAATTACACGGTTCGGTTAAAGGTTATCAGCCTCTTAAATACCATGTATATGTTCTTTATCTGTTCAAGATCTGCGCTAATTTTGTTTCGATTGAATTGGTTGTTATTGCTAAGGATAAGATGTAATTAAGAATGTAGAAAGACAATTATAAAGTATGAAGCTTACGTCATAGATTGGAAGAGAAATTAGCTGATGAATAAAATGCATAGCCAAGATGCGGTAATACCTATAGGTTATCCTACAGAAGTTCTGATGAGAACTTGCAAAGTATGTAACTACAGGTTGTTTCAAGGATCCGAAATAATAATTTAGGTATATACACAATAGCTGATATGTATAGACGCCTAGTGAAGACAGACTATTGTGTAACTGTCATAATATCTGAGTTACGGGCCTTTAAATAGGTACCAATTTTTTTTTTTTTTCATATAGAACATAAGGTCATTTTACATATATTATCATCTGCCAAACTGCATAGCAGTTTGTCGGCAGTAGTTCTCGATTTGCATGCTATATACGTAAATCAATATAAATGTACGTATGTATGTCATCATCATCATCATCATCATCATCAGCCTATGTTTGTCCACTGCTGGACATAGGCCTCCTCTAATGAGCGCCATAGCGCATACGTATGTATGTATGTATATGCTATAGGTACACTTCATGGATCTTGACTATGGGCACAAAGATAGGTAGTGCTTTTTTAGTACATTTTTGAGCTGTTTTCGAGTCTTTATGCCTGTAATCAGACTTTGTGGTAATTCATTTATGAACTTCGGTACAATATACTTTCTGGTACGTTTCCCAAAGTAATTATTGACTTTGGGTATACAAAGTTTTTTTTGTTTAGCTAAGCGAGTTGGGTGGTTATGGATTCGTTCATTTTTATATTCCATTTTACCGTCTTGTTCTACTAAGATATTTAATTTCACTTTTTTGTCAATCGGTAATAATTTACAAATTTTGAATAGTTTTTCATAATCTTGTTCTAGCTTTCTTCTTGTGTTGGTCACAATTTTTGAGTTGCGGTTGCGACATAAGAACAAATCTCGTCTTGAAATAGTGGACTGCATTTGGGAGCAGCAGCCAACAATACAATTCGAGAAAAAGTTTGTAAAAATATTGTATTGCAAGTACTTTTTTCCTGGCGGAGAAAAAACATAAACTTACACAGAAAGTGTTTTAAATTTTAATCGAATTGTCATCCCATTCATTTATAGGCCTGATTCTCACCTAGATCCTCAAAAATAATTTCGGACTTTTGTAACACCTTATATCAATAAGCATGGTGTTTTAAATGCAGGAGCAGCTAAAGGTAAATCCCCATTGTTACGATAGCCTTGTGTTGGGCGACAAATAGAATGGCTGCTAGTCCTCAGACGGTATTAAGCCCAAGCCTTCTAATTTGAAAAAGCCAGACGTATAAATTTTGCTCTAATCCTACAATTGTGTGAGAGAGGAAAATTGGACGCAATTTCGTACGCACTCGTTTGCCCTTTAGGCTGCAAATCGTCACTGTTTATGGCGTAATGAGTGTAGGGTGACATGAAAAAGGCCATTCCGAATACATAAATGTTTAGCACGGACATTAATAGGTGCGGTAGCAATTGTCAGCCTACACGCCTCCACTGGAACAACACAATGTTCTCGTAACGCGTATTATAATGATGAGCTCTTTGCAATTTGATACACTTTTACGTCCGCAGCTCAATTTGAGAGCGAATGTGTTTTACACTTTCGAATGTGTAAACAATTTGGAGTAATACTCTTTAGGTATTTTAAAAATAAAAATATTTATTTTCCAGGTCCAGCATTCGTTAAAACTTGAACAATGAACTATTCTCCTGTCCCACAGAGATGAGCAAAGGTACATGATAAAGTTCTACAGCGGTCGTTTAGAAAAGTGCCAGCATAACTAGCTCACTAAGCCCTTATTAAAGTGGCGTTGTTTTAATTTTATACGAGAGGCTTTGTGGCGTGTTTATCCTCTATCTCTGAGGCCATTTGTCGCCGTGAAATCCTTCTGAGTGACTAACAATACGGAACGGGGGACATAATGTTGTGCCCTGACTCCGGCCCGACACGGTCTCCTGTGTTCTCATCTGCCGACTGTACGCATTGCTTCTGCGATCCGGTTAGCTGGTTAGCTCGGCCGTAAAAGGTCTCAGGCGAATATAATGGATTGTAATTGTGTTCTCATAAGCGGCGCACCATGTCGCTCGTTCGATTCCGCATGTGACTACGATTGAGTCAGCGATACACAAGCGATGCTGGTAATTGACGTTTACTATGTTCTTGCTCATTGTTGTCGGATGATGAAGGCTTGTTTCGTAATGTGGGAGGCGATGATCTCAACGATGCATATTTGTTACCAAGCATGTCTATTCTTTAATTACATTTGTAGTAGGTGTTCGGCAGAAAATTTTATAATTGCTTATAACAGAAATTAATGATGAATCCGCTTCTAGATACCTACGTCCAGATTGTTTAAATCTTTCCGCAATCGCTATTGTAGTTCGCGTTAAATACCTACCCGCTTCCGTGATCCAATGCCATTACCCCTTTGATCTCTAAACAAAGGTTGCTTCAAATTGCCTATCACTTGGTCATATTATCTTCTTGCATCTAAGATTCCTATTCCAAATGTCCATCTATTTTTAGATGAATAACTTCTAAAAAACCTATGAACACGATACATTTACACTCGGCATGCGAGCGTTGCGTGTCTGGGATCGATTTACATGTTTTTTTGACAACTTCTAATACTGGGTTTGCTACTGTCTTGTTACTTGCAGCGAGCTTTTTTATGTTTAATATGAGTCTAACTAGATATGCCCGTGATGAAAGATGCCTTGACATTAGAAGCAATTTTGTTATGGATACGATAAACAATGAGGCTATATAATTTGTTTCCATTTTGAGTTTAGGAGTATAATTAGCGTCTGAGTTCCTCATGTTACATACGATTATCTCTTACATACCATGGCCAACTACCATATTTCATGTCATGGAGAAAAGCATCGTCAAATTTCCTACTTTCATTTAACTAAAGATTCGTTTGTTGCAAAACTTGGTGAAGTTAGAGTTTTCAGATTGTCTTTGCACACCCCCTTCGACCCTGGATGAATTGTGCACCTGACTTATTCTTTCTTATATAATCTCCTTCATCTGATTTTTATCAATAGCAATTTAGGACTCATTAAATGTCACCACAATGTATCTAGATTTTAGTACTTGATTCGTGTTCAGTATTTCAGAATACTTTTCTCGGAAAAAGACACAAGATGAGTGAGATAAATATACACTTTATTTCATAATCAACCATGCAGGCTGATGCTAACTACTTGGTAACACTACGTAGCTACTTAATACTAAGGCATGCTTCTTAGAACCTCGACTAAGTGTATGGGAAAATGGCTCACTTACTCTAGAGGAACATCGGCGCTCATTGTCACCTGGATGTTGGCAAGATTAATGGATGATACTAACTCACTATAACTTAGTATCTACTAAGTTGGTGTGTATTACTATCGAGTTCAGTATTGAAGACAAGTAGGTACATTCAACGTCGGGAACATATAAAAAAGTAAATAAACGCGATATAATCCGTAAAAATAGTTTTATTTCAATGTGTAGTATTCGCGTAAATATAAGAAAACAATAAGTAGGTACATTGTAAACTTCGGATAATTATTGTTGTTAATTTCAACAACCGTTTGGCGCAGTGGTTTGAGCGTAGGCCGCCCGGCTCACTGCACATGGTGGTTGCGGGCTCGATTCCCGCCGGGGCAAATTTCGGAAATGGCCTTTTCGTTATTTGCTCAGGTTTGGGTGTCACCGGGACCGGGATCCAGCCCATTGTACGGTACCCATAGTACAAGCGTTTCTTAGTTTGGGACCATACAGTTGGTGTTTTTAAATAAAAAAATATTAAACGCACCTGCAGCTATCCTAATATGTAAATTGTCTTACAAGTGCCACCAACGTAACTGTCCAGGGTGGCCATAATTTAAGCTTATAAAGAAAAAATAAATTGATGAACGTCACATGAAGGGATAAGTTTTGGGCACTATCGTCAAATTTGAAGTAATTACGTCATACAGGCCAAATTCTAATAGTTAAAGACTGTTAAAACATCAAATCTTATTACAACTTCGTTCATAGGCCTGAAGTGCATTCAAGCGTTAATTGAATTAAATCGAGATTATTGTGGAGGTAAAGCAGAACGAGTAGAACGAGGGATGGCACGCAGCGATTAGTCACGGAGGACTATCGTGGACGCTCCCATGACTTTAGTGTTGCCAGCCCCTAAATAAGCTTTGTATGCTTAATCCTCAATTAGGATTCTTCATTACTTAAATGATGATGACGATAATGGTGCTTATGATATTTCATTAATTCTTACTGCACTTAGCATGTTATCAGAACTTAGGTAGACTTAGGGCTGCAACTAACTTTTGAAAGAAAAGTAGTAATAATAACTCTAAATTGAAAATTTAAAAACCCCCGATGCGACGACCTTTTCATCAAATGTATACAATAATCAACAGAAAATCTGTGTGAAAGTATGAGACATTATTTTGTTATGACATTATAATAATTGACATTAGAATAGACAACGAATCTAAATATTGATGCCACGGAGGTTTAATTCCTAGTAAAATATTATCAATTATGATTCAAAACAAACAAAATTTAACGCATGCGCATGGATACGCCCATCATGTGACACGTGACTTATGGAACTTCTTTAGTTCATACACAAATCTCATATAAAAATTGATAAAATATACATTTTTTCCAGAATCAGGGAAACTTTTCATATTAATAATATTGTAAAAAGCCAGTTCAGACTATTACGATCATTTAAAAATATAATAAATCGAAATCCAATAATCTCAAATTTCGATTGGATTCGAGCCGTGGAAGTTGGTTTTGGCCGTGAATGTGGCTTTTTAACCTACAAAAGAGCTGATGATCTTCAAACGGCTGAACCGATTTTCATGAAACATAGCTAAGAACACTCTCGATCAGAATACCTATCTAACAAAAGAAACACAATTGAAATCGGTTCATTTTCGTCGGGGGTTAAAAACGGTGAGTTATAAAATTACAGATTCACAGCTTGATGAACTGTTTTCCAGTTAATGATCAGATTTCCTTAAGAGTTTATGTCCACTGAGGGTGATCCATTAAAATCGGGTGATATAGCAACACTGGTGTCGGACCTAGTCGCGACCGCGACGGGCGCACTTCCGCCCGCCATTCACTAATCGATCGAGTATCGAATATCACCCACCATTCATCACGAAATCGATCGAAGAACCAAACGTTGGAATATCGATTTCACGGCCTCGTTCCCCGACTTTGTTGTGTTATCACCGTTAACTTTTGTTTTGTTTAACGGACGTGTATGTTTTTTATTTGTCTATATATTTTTATAAGATTTGTATGTTTGCTATTTTTAAGAATCAGAAGAACCAATCTGATTAACGCAACCAATTAGTTGGATAGAGCACTCGATAGTCAAGAGCGCGGCGCGGCGGCAGCTACATTATTTATATATTTACTCATTTTATTTGTACAACGGAACGCGGCCCGTCTAAATGAATAAAATTGATTGCTTATACAAACTGTGCGCCCAAATACTCGGCCATCACAATAAATAAGGGCTTTTGAAGAAAAAAAAGAGTAGAAAACGCGTGGACGGTCTGGATGGACGTGGCGGGAGCGGCGCGCGGGCACGGAGGCGGCGGCCTGGCCGCGCCGACCTTGGCGCGCTCTGTAAGACAAGTCGATTTTGTTATTTGTTTATACACAACACTACCTGTTCCCGATGCCGCGCGCCGCCGACGGGAGGTGTGGTGCGCGCACGCACACTAGCCGCACACGGCACCGCGCGCCCGCCTCACATCGATGTCGAATCGCTCAGGTATTTTACGGCGATTTCTATAATGAACATCGATTTATTGTGGCCACGGAATGCCGCTCAAAAATTGACTTTATAGATGAAACATACGAGCGATCACAATCAGTGTTATTGAAACGAGATACGCAGTGTATGACAAGCGAGTACTATACGCCGATTATAAATAAAACCATAACGATTCGATTTAAAACAAATATTTATGGTTCCACCGTCCGTGAAACGGCGCAAGATCGCGATACGTCGACCGAGATGAATCGCTGTGCAATGTCCTCACATTATGGACATATGAGATATGACATAAAATCTCCTAATAGGAAAATGTAACAAGATCTGAGCGGGCAGTTTGAGAGATGCGGAAGCCGCTTGCATCAAAACGCTATAAAAATATTTCACCGCGGGCATCCCGGCTACCTGATAAGGATACGCAGTCATTTGTAGTAGCTTCGTGATCTTGACCGCGACGGAGCAGCTCGCTACACAATTTATGTGTAAACCACTGTCAGTATTATCTACTTAATGTGTCCCGAGACACGTCGCTTAGATAGAACTTCTCCGTCTAAAAGGACGCCGAGGTTTTTTCGTCGATCCTTTTATTCGAAACTCGATCGCGCCATATTCGGATAAAGCCCTCATAATATATCGATCGATCGCGGCAAAAACAATTCGAGATGCTATATAGAAATTCGGTGTGTGACGTGACAGTATAATTGACAAAAAAGTGCTCGATAATAAATGGCATCCAGAGAGGCTGTGCGTTTTTTGTCTTCATAAATACAACCCAATAGGAGTGCTTCGTGACCTCTGTTTAAAATCACTGTTGCGATTACGTCCAGTGATTTAGATGGCCATTACTGGGTCGCCTCCACAGATGGGCCGTTGAATTACAGTCTTCCTGTTCGCTTTGTTGGTTTTGTACCGACGTTGGCTCTACAGTAATTATGAGATCATGTTTCATAGTTATCCATTGATTTAGAACTGTTCGAAGGCTCAATTATGTATCATCGATTATCGTTCACATCGGGTGAGTTATGTGTTACGGTCCTCTATCATCATGGGTTTTCTTAGATTCCAGTTTACATACATACCTACTTCAGTTCATACATCCAGAAATAGGTATGCAAAGTTTTCAGTGGGTATAACGATTCAATAGTTTCGATTTAGATATTTTCTTGTGACGGTTTTCATATTACTTTCTACTCTAAACTGCACTATATGTCTTATATCTGTTTGGGTAGCGAATGCTGTATGTAAGACGGGGTATGAGGAGGCTTTGGCCGAAAATCAGCGTTGTAGGAGATCTCGTTCCCCTCCAGCACATGCTGAGCCAAATGCCTTTCGGTACAGCTCACACTGTAGGAAATGCAGCTTTCTTACCTTATGTCTTTCTTTTTTACTTATTTTATAATTACGTGCTGTTGTTTTCTTATGTGTGTACTGCTGTGCTTGTAATTAAATATTTTTCATTTTTTTTTACTCGAAAGGATAGAACGCAAATTTTAAATTCCATGTTTCAATATCCCCGCGGCTGAAATTCTTAGCTCACAAACACCAACGATTGTAGTGCAGTGAGTGTACAAGTACAAGTGTAGCGGCGGCCGCCGCGTGACCGGTCCGACACGACCGAGATGCGCCTGCGCCTATCGTACGCTCCACCGCTGACGTTCTCACGACGACACATTTTGACATTTCATTGAACAAATATAGAAGCCATTTTTCACTGTGGAACCCAAAGAATGCGAATACATCCCGTCTACGATATACACTTAACAAAAAATGTACGTGTTCGTAATTCAAAAGTATTCCAATTTTGTAAGATTATGAAATGTCTAATGTCATAATGTTTTATCATTGTTGCGGATCAGTGTCTTGATACGAGACGGTCGTAAAACTGACCAGAAAATAGCCCGCAATAGATTATAATGCGGCTACCGGTGAACGCTCCATCTATTTTTCCAGTTTGATACGCGAGCTGTTGAGTCTATACCAAAACTCAATCAATGCCCATGAAGTAGGCAGATAAAATTTAATTTAATGTTTTATCGAGAGGTGTGCGTCGGCGTCGGTGTGTGCGTGCGTGTCCGTACACAGTAATTATGCGGCGGATCGGCGGCGGCGCGGGCGCAGCGCTGGTGGTCCGGCCCCCTCCCTCGCTGCTATAGTAAGCTCTACACCTGGGAACTTACGGCCGGACTTTTAGTACGCTATAATGTTAGTATTGGCTTTCGACTCAGAAACAACAGTCTTATTGATATATTTTTTTAAAGTAAGTAAATGAATATGAAGGTAATTTCATGTATTTAGTGTGACCTCATTTGAACAGGGAAAGTGTGAGAATTGTTCAGGCATCTTCGAGTGAAGAGCGTCCACGTCTTCGGCGATCGTCCTTTTGTCTGCTTTTATTTGCCTGTCACTCATAGCGCCTGCCTCGGACGTGTGCTTTAAGCGCACGACAATGTCCGACTCATTGTCGATGGCTTAAGCGACCTTTACAAGAGTAAATTTCGTTGTCATGCATAAAACCATGTGTTTATATGGAACGCTGGCGGGAGGCGCATTGTTGTCGAACTAGTCCACGTTAACAATTAACTTCGCGATTTTATTGTTATGTGTGCAATAAACATAAAGGAACATTTTGAATATTTATTTTCGTGCTGGTAGTTCTTTATAAGCTGCGGCCCTGTATTCACATGTTAAGTCATTAGCCAATTTATTGGTTATAAAGGGTTATAAAACTGTCTGCTGATCAAAGAATATGTACAATAATTATTGCGATTAATGAAGATACACCTTTTCACTGCTGGCCAATAAACTGCTGCAGTTGAGAGGAAATGGTTTTTTGTCGTGTTAGTTGGATAATTGTTTTGTTGTAAAGTACAATTCGTAATTTGGTGTATAGCTTTATAGTTTTGAGATATCGGAGGACGTTTCCGTGGGTTTGGAAATAAATAAGTACTCTGAATTACCTACATATTTATTAACACATTTTCTTGGAAAAGTAATATTTGTATGTATCTATTATTGGTTTGGTGTCAATCCTCAATAGAAGCGTTCTAATAGGTTTGCACTCAAAAGTTTGTTTCTTCAAACAGTCAAAAATTTTATTTAATATTCGTATATAAAATGTGTTGGGAGTGTGTTGTAAAAATAATTATGTCCAATTCATCAATTTGAACCGACTAGCATTCCAAAAGAAATGTGGTAAAACCGAATTGATACGTGGTTTTTGACTTTATGACGAACAATTCAATGGCAATATTATAAATGCGAAAGTTTGTGAGTGTGGATGTATGTTTGTTACTCTTTCACGCAAAAACTACAGAACGGATTCGGATAAAATTTGGATTGATTATAACTAACACAGATAGGTTATAACCGGGATTAAAACATAGGATATTTTTTATCCCGAGAATCCCGTTTTTTTTTAAAGTTAAATACTACGCGGACGAAGTCGGTGGGCTCAGCTAGTTATTTATAAACTAATCTGATAGGATATCATACGTTATAATTACGTATTAGCTAACCTATGGCCGTTATTAAAAAAACCGAATATCTTAACCTTGAACCTACCAATCGTTATTTGCCATCGTATGTCAAACAATAGATTATGCACAGACCTACCTATTGTTTCTTTGTTGCTCAATGTTCGTATAGCATTCCTTCTTTCTGTATGTGTGAAATATATCGCGATGATCTCTAGGAACGACTTACCTTACATATTACGGTGTTCCTCCAACCACAGCGAGTGGGTGATAAAGCGAAGGTGTGAAACTAATAAGTCATAATTGCACGAATAGACGGTATTTTATGTTGGTTTAGTCAGTTTATTTACTCGCCTATTTAGTTTCATATCTTACTTCCTTTTGCATTGTTATTGACAGTATGTTTATATTTTTAGACAGGTTCTTATTATATTTGTATCGTTTTAATATTGCATTTTATGTGACTATCATGCAGCTTGCGGTCTAATAGTTTTTTCTTCGTTATTAAAATCAAGTTTGAACATTTTTAAGCCAACTAAATATTTATTTTATCCATTATTCGGCTCGCCCTCAAATTATTAATTTTGTGATCATTATAACAAATAATTGCGTAAGCGTTTCCACTCGGAAATGGTGTAAAATAAATCAAAAGGCTTTAAGGTACCTATACCAAGCAAAACAGATAGACAAGAAACAACTTGCAATTTGCAGTATTTATTATCTCCTAGAAACTTGCGCAAGTGCCATTAGCAAATAGCAATTTTTGAAAAAAAAACCGTACCCAGTATTAGAATTTATTTGCGACAGTAAAATAATCCTTTCAAGGGCTGACTATTATCCTAACGGTACCATACTCGAAATTGTTGGGTTCGCCCGGCTCCAAACAGATCTTTTGTCTTCATTGTTTTTGTATTTGCAACTCTTTTTGCAAACCCTTCAGTACCGTTCGTTTTAGTTCCGCAAATAGTTGACCCTCATAAAAAGGCGTCGTTCTTTTCAAATATTGCATTGTCCTAAAGAAAGTCTTGACAATTGTAAAAAAGTAAATATTGGCATAAACACACAATTGTACAACTTTCTATCGTAAAATATTACTGTTTTGTATTTGCCGACAACATAAAATTTATCGATAGATATTTTTGCACAAAGCTATATAATATTTTCTCTGTTATTAGTATTCGATTATTGAGCTGTATTTTCAATACATATACATCATTCTTATGTTACTACTGTAGGTCCGCTAGCATACATACGGAAAACCGGATGTGATCTCATATTGGGTTTCATAACCGCCGATTGAAAGCTCGATTTAAAATCAATATAAATTAAATACAGAACAATAACATGAAACATTAAAGTCGCGATATTCAAATTGCGGTTTCCAACCGCATTCGTATCGTAAGCGATCAAGAATGCGGCATCTAAGATCCATCTGATAAGACTCTATGGGCCCTCTCAGTATATTCATTGTGAACTGACAAGGTCTAGAACAGAGGTGTTAGGTCGGTCCTACGTAACTTACGTCTACGAAACAAGCTCAGATCAGAAGATTAGATACACATCGCCCCTATACTTCTTCTTATAGAACAGGTTAACGCGATACGGCAGGATTCAAAGTGATATATTTCTATGTTGAAACAACTGAAAATGTTTGCTCTAGGGATTTAAACGATGTATGTGAAACATATGTGAGAGAAAGAAACTAATCTATGGCGATAAAGAAGGAACAGTTAATTCCCATGTCTTAAAAAAATGTAGAGCAGGAATCTTAACAATATTGTGGTTATTTTTAAGTTTTCTATTATCGTTCCATATCTATAAGTTCAGAAAGCTGTGGCTTCTTTAGGTTTCCTTCTCATTCTACACTCAAGATCCTCTATGACTGTCGTGAGCTCTCCCGAGTGCGCGACTTCTACACACAGAATACAGATCGTATAGTTAGTGCTTCATCTCATTCCTAAGAGTTCCCCGTTTTCAACCCGTAGCCAAACATTACGGTCCGTAAGAAAAATAAAAGCGACTCCGAAGCGTATTATCATAAAGATGTTTTCCAAATATTACCGAGGTTTGCTCTCGCTGTTGACTTTCCACGCTTCATTAAGTTTATACCAAGCCAGTGTTTGAGTACCACGACAATTTATCTGTACACATTGGATTTTGTACAGATAAGTTAAGGCATACACGCGTTTCTGTTAGATTTGTAGACGCGAACTTTTGATTTATTTATCTGTTGATTTAAGTGTTGGATATCGGAATTCAGTCCCGATCCGGCCGCCGTCAGCGACGCACGCTCCGCGCCAGTCCGCCTCACCGCACACGCGCTCGCACTCGCTCGACGCTCCGCCATCTCAGGGCTTTTTCCTCGTATTCTGTGTTAGCCTGTTGTTTTTACGGCAGGCTAATCACATTTTACTTGTGTTTAACCTTTGTTTTGTGTATTGTGTGATTCCAGCCACAGCCGCCCCCACTTCGCCACGCCGCCGCGCCTAGGCGCCGGCCGTCCGCCACCCGCTCGCGGCCCCTTGCCGCCCCCGCCCACCTCGCCCCGCGCGTCGTCAACTGTCGTTTTCACGACAATTATTGTTTCGAAATCGACGGAATCTTTTTCCGTCAAGAGTTTCACCTATCCACGGGAATACCTAACGGTGATAACAAGTGGATAGGGAGCGTGACCCAAGCGCTCGCCGTCCCCTCCTGGGGTAGGCAAACTTGGTTGGGCCTGGCACCACCGGCCTTGGGGTCTCCCCTAGCCGACGCCAGGTAGCTCCCTCCCACCCTACCCTATCCCTATTCCTATTCTCTGGGTGCTGTTTGGTGCGTAGTTAATTTATTGGCTACGTACCTCTGCCCCGGGGCTGTTAGTCACAGTTAGGTACTTAGGTACGCCGGTAGGCGTAGTTAGGTACTCACCTTACACAACCTTTGCCATTGCACCTAGGTAAAGGGACACCATAGGACTAGGACACACGCAGGCACACACCCTACCCCTCCCTGCCGACAGGTGGGGCGGGACGGTAACTCTGCACGCGTCCAACCATGGACTTTTCGAAGCTCAGTGAGGAGTTCCTTCGGGAACTCCTAGGACGCTTAGCCGCCCAATGCCCAGACGTCCTGGAGGATGCGTTCCGCCGGCTTACGGCGGACGCCGCAGACTCCCCCGCGTCCCCCGACCCCTTGCCTCCCTCCTCCCCTCTTGCCCCTACTCCCTCTGAGTGCGACTCCGACCTTCAGTCGGAGATCGACATGGAGGTGGAGGCCCTTGCGCCCCCCTCCCCCCCCCCTTCCCGCTACATCCTCCTCAGAGGATGATTTTATTCTCGTTGGCGGGAACAAGAGGGCGCGCAAGCAGCGCGACCTCCCTCCCCCGAAGGTGAGCAAAGCTGCTCCCTCTCTGGGGTCCCCAGCCCCCTCCCCTACCCCCGCATCCCCTACTCCCCGCCAATCTGGCAGTAGCCCGTCTGCCTCGCAGCGGGCCTCGCCCTCCCCGCGCCCCGCGCGCAAGTCACCCCCGCCCCCTCCCCTTGTCATCCATGACAAGAGCGCCTGGGAGCGCATCTCGAAGGCGCTCCATGAGCGCCATATCCACTTCCTCTCTGCGAGGTCCACCTCGCAGGGAATCATGGTTAAGGTGCAGTCCTCGGACTGCCACCGTGCCCTATCAAAGTTTCTGCGGGATAATAAAATCCCCTATCACACGTACGCGCTCGAGGAAGAGCGCGTACTTCGTGCCGTCATCCGCGGCCTCCCAAAAGAGCTCGACACCGAGCTCATTAAGAGCGACCTTAAGTCGCAGTCCTTCCCGGTGCACGAGGTGCACCGGATGTACAAGGCCCGCACCCGGGAGCCATATGATATGGTCCTGGTAGTGCTGGACCGCTCCGACGAAGGTCGGAAAATCTTTAACCTTAAGGCCGTCTGCCTTATTTCGGGGCTCTCAATTGAGGCCCCTCACAAAAGTGGCACTCCCACGCAGTGCCACAACTGCCAGCTTTACGGGCACTCTGCCCGTAATTGCAACGCCCGTCCCCGGTGCGTCAAATGCATCGGGGACCATCCCACTAGTGGGTGCTCGCGCTCGAAAGAGACCGCGACCGAGCCGCCGAGCTGTGTCCTCTGCGGGACTCAGGGGCATACCGCGAATTATCGCGGTTGCCCTAAGGCCCCAAAGGGGAACGGCGGGGTGGCGAGGCGCGGACGTCCTAGAGCGCCTGCACGGGCTGCCTCTCAGCCCTCTGCGCCCTCTGCGCCTCCCCCGGTGTCTTTTGCACCGATCCCCGCTGCGCCCTCTGCGCCCCGCCCCTCTCTGCCCTCAGCACTCCCCGCCCCCGCGCCCTCAGCGCTAAAGCCCGCGCTCCCAGCGCGCCCCTCCCCGCGCGCCAATGTATGGAGCAAGCCGCTCCCATACACGGCCTCCGCCTCCCTCCCGGTGCAGACCGCCCCTGCGCGCCCTGCTGCCCCCCGCCCTCGCCCCGCGCCCTCTGCGCCTACCACCGCCACTAGCTTGGCTAGCGACTTTGCGTTGGTGAGCGAATTCTTCAACGTTGTTAACGTTGAGCGAGTTCGCTCACTCGCGCACCACCTCCGCACAGCAACCAATCCTTATGAGAGGATTGCTGTCATGGAGTCGTACATGGATGTGTACGATTCCCTCTCATCTTTTGACTCTCTCGTGCACCCGTAATGGATTTACACATCCAACGTACCAAACCCCATCACCTATCCCTAGCGTTTTTCAACGCTTTTGGCCTTTCCCAGCAGAGGGATCAGGTTGGTGAATTCCTTCGGGATCATCAGGTTGATCTCTTGCTGGTGCAGGAGACCCTGCTTAAGCCGTCCCGTCGCGATCCCAAAATCGCAAACTATAATCTTGTAAGGAATGACAGGCTCACCGCCCGCGGGGGTGGGACTGCCATTTATTACAGGAGGTCCCTCCACTGCATTCCCCTCGACCCCCCTGCGCTCACCAACATAGAAGCCTCGGTCTGTCGTCTGTCCCTCACTGGCCATCCTGCCGTGGTCATAGCCTCCATCTACCTTCCGCCTGGCAAGCTTCTGCTTAGGAGTGACATCGAAGCACTCCTTGATCTGGGAAGCGCAGTCATACTGGCTGGCGACTTCAACTGCAAGCATGTCAGGTGGAATAGTCTCCTCACCACCCCAAATGGGAGGCGTCTTGACGCCCTAGTCGACCAGCTCGACTTTGACGTCATCGCCCCCATGCACCCCACTCACTTTCCGAACAACCTAGCACATCGCCCTGATGTCCTAGACATTGCCCTCCTCAAGGGCATAACCTTACGGTTGCGCTCGTTGGAAGTTCTCCAAGAGCTCGACTCCGACCACCGTCCCGTTCTCATGCAGCTCGGACCTTCCCCTCCATCTCAACCGACCACGCGTTCTGTGATGGATTGGCAAAAGCTAAGTACTTCCTTAGCGGATGTCTCTTCTCCACACCTCGCCAGCATCCCTGATCTCCTTACGTCCCCTCAGGACACATCTCAGGCTGTAGATGCCTTCTCCAACCATCTCCAGTCGGCCATTAGTCACTCGTCTAAGCAGGTCGAGGTAGGTGACTCTCACCGCTTCGTTCTGCCAGACGACATCAAAGCCCTGGTCCGAGCTAAGAATGCCTCCATCAGAGCTTACGATTCTTACCCCACCGAAGCTAACCGTGTTCGCATGCGCGCTTTACAGCGTGATGTAAAGCGTCGAATCGCCGAGCTTAGGGACGCCCGGTGGGGTAACCTTCTCGAAGGAATCTCGCCATCGCATCTAGCTTACTGGAAGCTGGCGAGAGCCTTAAAGTCCGACTCTACTGTCACAATGCCCCCCCTATTACGCCCTTCAGGCGACCCCCCTGCTTTCGATGACGACGAAAAGGCCGAGCTTCTAGCCTCCGCTCTCGAGAGCCAGTGCTCCCCTAGCACCCAATCCTCTGATCCCGACCACCTGGAACTCGTTGATAGGGAAGTCGAGCGCAGGGTTTCCTTACCCCTCACTACCACTCTCACACCGGTTACCGAATCCGAGGTGAAGGATTTGATTAAAGGTCTCAACTCCAAGAAGGCCCCGGGCTCGGACGGCATTAGCAACAGAGTTCTCAAACTCTTACCCGCCCAGCTTATCTGTCTCCTAGTAGCTATCTTCAATGCCGCTATGACGAACTGCATCTTTCCCAATGCGTGGAAGGAGGCAATAGTCATTGGCATTCACAAACCCGGTAAGCCCCGCAACGTCCCTGCGAGCTACCGTCCCATCAGCCTCCTCAAGGCCATTGCCAAACTCTATGAGCGCCTGCTTTTAGCAAGACTCAAAGAGTATATCTTTTCCAATCATCTTCTCATTGACGAGCAGTTCGGCTTTCGGGCCGGCCACTCTTGTGTTCACCAAGTACACCGCATCACGGAATACATTCTCAAAGGCCTCAACTCCTCCTCCGGCCGCCCCCTATCCACGGGAGCTCTCTTCTTTGACGTCGCTAAGGCGTTTGACAAAGTCTGGCACAACGGCTTGATTTACAAGCTGTACCTCTTAGGCGTGCCGGACAGTCTCGTGCTCATCTTACGAGACTTCTTGTCAAACCGTACCTTTCGATATCGAGTCGAGGGCACGCTCTCCCCACCCCACCCCATCAGGGCAGGAGTCCCTCAGGGCTCCGTGCTCTCCCCTCTTTTGTACAGTCTGTACACTAACGACATCCCCCGCACGAACAATGTGCAACTCGCCCTTTACGCGGATGATACCGCGCTCTATTTCTCCCATCGTAATAAGGCTCAGATCACACGCGTTCTCCAACGCGCTGTCAATTCTCTCGGAGAGTGGTTTAGGAAATGGCGAATAGAGGTGAACCCGGACAAAAGCGCAGCCGTGCTTTTTGCCAGGACCACCTCTCGACGCCCCTCCATACGCCACACTCGCTCCAACTTAGGTACTGTCTCTTTGTACAAGCAGCCTATCCCTTGGTCCAAGTCAGTTAAATATCTCGGGGTCACGCTCGATGGCTCCATGACCTTCGGTCCTCACATTAGAAACGTCCGCAATCGAGCCGCATTTGTGCTCGGTCGCCTTCATTATCTCCTATGCAAGCGGAGTAAAATGTCCCTTAGAAATAAGGTGACACTTTACAAAGCTTGCATTCGCCCCATCATGTCCTATGCGAGCGTTGTGTTCGCCCACGCGGCCAACTCTCACATTAGTCGCCTCCAGGCCTTACAGTCCCGTTTTCTTCGCCAAGCCGTCGGAGCCCCGTGGTTCGTACGGAACGTAGACCTTCATTCTGACTTACGCCTCGATTCTATCCAGAAGCACTTCAAAATAGCGTCTGAACGCTATTTCATGAAGGCTTCTGAACACACCAATCCCTTAATCGTCGCCGCCGCCGATTATGCACCCGCACACGAGCCAGATACATGCCGCCGCAGGCCGCGGCATGTGGTGCTGGACCCCCCCGACCCACTCACCGCTCTCCTAGACTCAGATGTCGAGGAGAACGACACACGCACACTCCCCGCCAGACACCGACCTCGCCGGCGAGGTCGGCGAACCCCCGCTTCCGCTAGAAGGTGCGTCTACTTACCTAGACGCACCTTGGCACCCGACAAGCCCGCTGAGTTTCTTGCCGGATCTTCTCAGTCGAGGTCGCGTTCCGATCCGGTGGTAGATTTACCCTCGCCACCTCTCCTGGCAGCGGCCCAAGCCGAGGTCGTGTCCCTAGTGACGCCCTTGAGCTAGCTGCCCCCCTGCCCCTATGGCTGGAGCGCACTTGCGCTCGCCCTCTGTCCGGGTGAAGTTGTTATGGCCACTCTGGCCAACAACATATAGTCAATTCAAAAAAAAAAAAAAAAAATAAAAAAAAAAATATCGGAATTGACTTCATTGATACCAAAGCTATTTTCAGCAGCAATAAACTATGTAAAGCATCATGGCAGAATAATCATCTTTTCTTTGTTGAATCATTATCGTATGCATCAAAATCACAACATTAATTTGCGTGCGGCTCGCATTAGCATTTCACGGTGGAACACGTTAAGTGTAGCGGGTCACAGTCTGCAATTACGCAAACAATATAATAGCCTGGTGTCAGTCGGGACTGATGTCGGTGCCGGCATATTTACCGCCACGTATCGAAGAAAAGAAATGTCGAGCCGTCCCCGGTGTTGCCATTATCGTGTCGGAACCGCTCGGAGCTACGCTCGACGGAGCGGGACGCTCAAACTATAAAATATGCCTCGCTACAGGGAGAAGACAGTTACAACCATTATACTTCGTGTATCTTTGAAGTGCGTCTTAGGTAGCAGCGTCCATGTACCAAACGTGTTGAACTAAGTGAATATATTTTTTAGTATGATGAATGGTAATGTTTATGTAGTTGCGAGTTGTATTGTTCTTTGTATTCTTGTTGCCCATATCTATATTATTATAAAAAATGATCTCTGTTTTCTTGGTCATCGCATCACGCGTGAACGGATGGAACGATTTCGCTAATATTTTTTTTGTTGTGTTTATTATTGTCAGACGAAGGTTCTTATGAAAGGAAAAATTAAGAATGTTGAGCGGAACAATTCGAATTCAATAACACAGGAGGTTAAGACAGGACAAAGTCCGTCGGGTCAGCTAGATTGTAATAAATATGATCTAAAATTAGACATTTATTGTGTGGTTTAAATGCTTTGTCGTTGGAACAGGTTTTTAACAGTAAGGACGAAAAAAATAGGCAAGATTTTGTGTACAGTTCTCATAAGATAAAATGTTCCCACTTGAGTTTATCGAATGAATAAGAGTTGCATTGTTTCTGTTAGCGTTAGCAGAAATGAATCATGCCATGAATGACAGCCGTGGAGATGAATGGCGTCCAGTCTAGTCACACCGAATTTAGTTATTCTTAAGGCCATGTCCCAAACAGGTTTATATTACCATTTCCAAGAGGCCGACCGTGTATCCTCTCGACGACTGCCTTTTTTCTAAATTTTAGCGTATCACGAAGACAAATCTCGCAACGGATCCTAGAGCCCCGCTCACACCGGCTTCTTTATCCTTGCCACAAAGGACGTAATAACCATATCAAACAGCGTGTCCCTTTGCCGTGTTGCATACATATCGTCGGGTACGAGAGAGGCGACGCCTTTATTCCGTATTAAAATAAGTAAAGAAATGCGTTTTGTTTCCGCCGCGGCGAGGCTTCCATACCTAATGCTTTAAAGAGTACGGACCGTGAATACCTGACGTGCTCCCAAATAAGCACGACCGGGGTTTCGTATGGCTTCACCCTTACGTTGGCATAATTAGGACAACTGTAGCTTTTATCTGTTTGCCTTTGCGTGCCTTTGGGACCTGTGCACGGAACCTTTATCGGCGAGATAATCTAATCGAAACAGAAATGTCTTACAAATTAGTCAAGTCACATACCCAGATATTTCTCTATCATTTCTGTATCAGGTCGTAAAGTTAATGGGTTTCTATGAAATGCTCATTATGTTTGTGTAGATAAAATATGTATACATATGACGTGGATGCAGGTAGACGTCACCCAGCTCGTGCTCCGGTTCGGCGTCGCTACGTGAGGGGCATGAGAACCGTACAGAACGACCCCGCACATAATTTTAGTGGTCTCGTCCTTTGTACCCGCTCGTCATTGTTATTAAAGTAATCACGGCCGCCCTCCATCGTGCTCCAATCGAAACATTATGGGATATAAACAAAAGAAAGCAAGAGGAATTCAATGAAAAGCCATTATGTCGCCGCGGAGGGCACTCCACCGGCCTGTTGTCTCAATATTTTTCTTGCTGGATGGAGTTGACGCGTCATTCTCTCGCGTTCGTTCAAAACGCCGCGTGGAATTCTGAAGGGTCCTCGATAATGGCTGATATTTACGGCCCTTAGATAATGTTATTTAAGCGATGGGACTGAATTATGGTAAATAAACATGAATAATTGTCGCGTGGTCGTTCATGGGGTCTCCTTAATGAACCATTGATTGGTGGCTTCTTATCAGAAAATTTCTTGACTTTCACGACTCCTGACATAAACATCTCGATGCTCTCTATCTAATTAAAAAAGTTGATTTAATTCATGAGGAGCTTTAAGATGTAGGATATGGAAAGAAATGGCGTCATTAGCAATCAGTGAGTACTTTTGCAGCATAACACAAGACTTAGAAATAATCTGCAAATGCCATTATGTTAATCGATTAAGTCTATTTTAATGCTTAATTAAATATTCAAAACTGAACTTAAAATCGATGGAATCAAGTGATTTACAAATGTGACACATTATTGTGATGGAGAGGCGTGATCTGACGTTCTGTTAATGCGTTCGGGCCTTTTGAGTTCCCATGCGTGGTCTGTCCGTAGGATTAAATTGAAATGTTTTATCCTTTGTGTTATTGGAGACATATCATGTCCATAATTCTATTGTTCACGTTTATAAACCTTCATAAAGTCTCTTGTGTATATCCACATCTATCGAAACAGCATAGAAAAATCCTGTGAAACATTTTGTTTTGTTACTTTTTAAGAGACGTGTGGTTTGAGTAATAAATACCTACATATATTTATTTACTCTTCATTCGCATTGAATGAGATCATGTTCCAACAACAAGTTTGCCTATTTATGTGACTCAAATTAAAACAATTTCCTTATTAATCCGAGCAAAAATCTGCTTAATTAAAATGTAAATGCGATTCCACGCGTACACAAACAAAAAAATATATATTTCTATCTCTAATCGTGATAATAAGTTATTTACTAAGTTCGACTCGCTATTTCTCTAGATTTTACGGCGGACTATTTTAAACGTTTAAAATTATTCTAAATTCTGTCTATAAAGAATAATAGCGCAATAAAATGTTAAGTATATTCACAGACGAAGCTCGGATTTAAATGGAATGATCATGTTTAGGAACTCATAAGAATATTGTGCTTGACAAAAATGCCTTACGTTCTTGTGCATAAGGAATGCTTTGAGGCAACTATAGTCGTAAATTGGGAACGTAGCAATCTCAGATTGTATCTTTTTTAGACAATTTAGGCTTTGGACGAATGCTTTATTGCCTTTAGTGGAAAGCCGAAACTAAATTAATGGCTCCAAGAGTTTTACGGAACACGAAATGTATCAGACTTTTTTAATATTACGGGAGGCAAAAACTATTCCAATGTATGTAAATGTGTGTACACGTGTTTCGTAAGTAGCTAGAGAGATAGTTAATATTGAGATTTCTCTCAAATGGCTCCGGAGTTAATAGGTTAGTGAGTCATCTGTCATTGCGAAAACTCGTGAAGGGTTGGAGTTAACAAAGACAGTGTAGTTAAAGATTTGCCGCTATTTATGTTATTGTTTACGATCAACGCGACAACCCTTTGTTTTGTGGGACAATGAAGTTTTAACTGGTGAATGTTTATGGCCGTGAATTGCGAATTGCCGCCACCAATGGATGTCTCAGCGGATTCGTATCGAAAAAACCTCCATTGTTGAATAATAGACTCGGTCCCGTTAGTTTTATGTTATTGCGTGATTTATGATCGAGTTACCGAGATGTGAATATTATGGGTTTTTTTATTGGTGTCGTTTAGTCGTCTTGTGAGTTAAAAATATAGGCCGTTAGACTGTTTGAGTAGATATAAATGGAGATAGTTTTCACATAAAAAAGACATCAGATACTTTATGTAATTTTCTCATTTATCGTTTGAAGAGGTGTCACAATCTTAATTAGGTATATGACCTGGGATATACGTGCATTCCTCAATTGGGTTTGTGGAGAATTCACTAGACTGCAATAGTGCCCATATTAATTTGCCACGATATCGATAAAGGCACTTCAAATCAATAGGTTCTACGTCGTACATCATTTATTGACAAAATGACGTACCTATTTGTTTTTGTTAGTACCTACCTATCTATCGCGTTTTATTATTGCTTATCAATTTTTTTCCACTCTGTTGTTTTTGTTCATCAACAAAATGTTTATTTGCCCGTCACATTCCCAATGGCGTGAGCGTCTCATCTCCATACCGCAGCCTGCTGTCTCACGATATCTTGCGCTTTAATCAAAACATGTCAAATTGTACAGCGCTAGTTCTCAGATAGATCTCACAGACAGATGAAACATTATTTGTAGCAGTATTTTATACATGTAAAGACAGACGGCTCATTGGAACATAATGGTACATATTGTTGTCTATTGACCTTTATCTGTAATATTTGAAATAGATTAGAATTCTATTTAGAACTAGCTGACCCGACAGACGTTGTCCTGTCTTAACTTTGAATATTGAATTCCTACCGATTTTTTTTGCTCTTGTTCTTTTCTTTTTCATAAGAACCTTCTCCTGACAATAATAAACCCAACAAACAGAGAATTAGCGAAATCGTACCTCGTGATGCCTCAATTACCTAGGAAATAGAGATCATTTTTATATATATAGATTATCTGTAAAAAGTTTAAATACAATATTACAAGGTATTTCAGTGCATTGACATGTTTAAGGTAAGCCAGTCCAGATGGTCCTAATCCAGCAATACGATATTAACAGAACTTTAGAATCCGAATTGAAAATGTCTTTGAGAGAAAAACACCGCAAAAGCGAGTACCGATTGTTACCAGTAAATCCAACAATCGGATTCTGCTCTAACAGTCCGTTAATGTGTAGAGAATTCGGCCGTGAGGGTGATAATAAGAGAACAGACAACCCAAGCTAATTCAACCAGTTTTCCAGACTAGTGGAATCCGCCAACTGAGACTTGATCAGGGACCAGTTGGACTATAAAATAATAGCACGTGTAGAGTCTTCCGTTGTTCAGGCGAGGCCCGAGCAATGGGATGTTAAAACTGTAAAGATGTTATGTAACTGGAGCAATTTTTATTTGTATATATTGCATGTACTTTTAGAAGTATCCAATATAAAATAAAAATAAAATAAAAGTGCTTATTAGCATTATAGAAGCAGCGTATTCTCAGGAAATCCATTAGCGCACCATAGCTCGCCACTGTAATAAAATAACCAGAGCAACTAATTCATAAAAACGTCCCCGAGTTAGGTTATATATCAATATAATTATATCCTCAGACCTGTGTTATAGTTTATATCGAAAGCACTGAGGGCAATGTATCCATTTTCTTATAAATCCTTTACAATGTAACCGCAGAATCGCCTTAAGCTACTAAATGCTACTATAGACATTAAATATAATGCTTTTTGTGTCTTTACTACGAGATTTTGTATAACTGAACATCGCCTTTAAACGTTTCCGTCTAAAGTTTAAAATGTCTCGCATCTAATCTGGGATGTTGCGTACAATTTGTTAGGGCGAGTTTACACAGGACCCAAAGTGCAACGTCGGGACAAACATTAAGCTTTGTGCTGCTCATGGAAAGGGTAAATATTGACCCTTTACTTCGGAGAAAAATGCGTTTAGACAACAGGAGAGCCGCTGTGTACACTAATCGTTATTGGAATTAGGCTCGGTTGCCCGTCAATGCCCGCGGCTATTGTTGCCTTCTATTATAGTCGTGTGGATTTGAGGTTTGATAGATGCCGACGGAGGCGCGGCGTTACGGGATCGATCGTGCATTAATTATAAGGGCAATAAAAATGGGACGATGTTTGATATAAACGGTAGTCGCGAAGATGTCTAATGTTTTTGGGACAAAAACTTGTAAAAGGTGCCTATTTTTTTGCACCAAATGTAAACTTACGATGCTATTCTACCGGGTACATGGCTTTGTTAATGTAGCAGTTCTACTATTCCCTCCAGCTGATGTCCCGCTCTTTATCTATCCGTTATGTGGTTTCTCCGGACTAAATCGTTTTTTAGTACACGCAATTTTCCGTCATTATCTGAGCACAAAAAGAAACAAACTTGCATCTTCCTGAATCAAATTGATGTCTTTCGAGATGGGAGTTACGCCACAGAATACTAGACGATGGATATTATAACTGCGATCTAGCCGCTCTCAGATACGCCGCTAAGTGTTTCAGTCTTCCGTATCTATCGATAAATCATTGAGCACCTGATAATTGTCAAAGTTGGCAGTTTAATTAAGAGTGTTAATTCGAGAACCGCACCGAAGTAGAGATAACCATATGCATAATATGTTACGATAAGTGTGATTAATTGGAAATTACTAATGATAACCGTGAATTATTAAACTATAATAATTTAATAATTTTAGCCCTTTTGATGTCCCACTCCTGGGCACGGGCCTCCGCTCAACACGAGGAGGATTTAGGCCATAATCCAATACAAACTAACCTAACTTAAATTCTTAATACTAACCATATTTATTACTCTAACTTTAACATGTACATTGCATCGCTCTAAATATCCTCCTCACTGTGGAGCTTACAAAATATTGCCTACCTCATCTGATTAAGGCAATCTGCGACCAAAAGCCGAATTCTAAATAAAAATAAAAGAAAAATAACATGATACAACGGAATTCTAAAAAATTAAAATAATATGATAAAACGTACCGAGTCATTCATCATCTATGTTGTCTAAGTACAAGTAAGCAATAAGATTATTTCAAACAGCAACAAATCGAAGGAGACAGCGGCCTAAGGGCAACCAACCTGCGCTTGATTGTTTTCGCATATGATCCCTACAAGATAATCTTTCTAGAAGATTTTATGATTGAAATTTATTTATCAAGGCAAAGTATAATGCACAACAAAAAATACCTACATGAAGAAAATAAGTACTGACAGGTTTTTAAACTACCTATTACTTTGTATTCCAAAAATGTATACATTCTTGAGTAATTTGCAGACTTGAGGGACCGAAAATGTTAACTATACAGATATTAAAATTTAGATGTTGATAGTAATTCAACTTACGTTAAAGCTCCATATCCATCAAGTAAGTTAGTAATTTAAAATACACGTAGATATCATAGCTAGGAATATCCTTAAATTCTTGCCTTGTTTATGCACCCTAATAACACAAGGAGTCGGCATCAATATCGCAGTCGTAAAGCTTGTTCGTCTCACATTTAGAGGTATAAAAAGACGGCATCCATTCACACTGCCGTTCTAAAATATTTATCATTTACTGGCTTTCAATGATACGACATTAGACACCTATGTGCCGTGAGTGGCTACCTACATGTTCATTATAATGCCAATGGTAAGAACGGTGTGACAACTCTGAATAGATCACGAGATGTTAACGGAAATGTGATTTATTATATTAAAAACTTTCCTCCTCCGAGAGATGCTGGTATTGCAAGGTCCTATTTTAAAAATTGAGGGTCATTTTCATAGGGATTTAGAATTTTTTAAGTGACTAGCTGACCCGACGAACGTTGTCATGTCTTAACTTTGAATATTGAATTCGCATCGTTCCTCGCAAGTTTCTGATTTTTTTCTTTCATAAAAGCCTTCTGACTTTAATAAACAACAAAAAACTAATCAGTCCATCCGTTCACGCGTAATGAGATGGCCAAGGAAATTGAGATTTACTATGAAATATATAAATATATTAGGCCCGCCACACTCTTTCACACTGTTATCTACTTCAGCCTTTGACCCTTGCCTTAGTAAAGTCTAAAGATGATGGACTACCTAAGCGCTGTACGAGTCGTCACCCAATTGGCGTGGAAACGCTCTTGCACATTGAGCCTTAAATAACAAAACTAGACGTCAATTCCAATGTCATTCCAGTATGACAATTCATGAGCATAATTCAAGATAGTTCTCAGAGTTTGGTTGGATTTATTATTATTAATACCAGCATAGATTGGCAATGCCATGGCCTGAGTAAATTATGTTAAATACTAGTCCAGTGATATAATCAAAGAGTTATTTCCGCGTCACCTATAATTTAGTATATCAAAGAGCGATGATAGCAGAGGTGGCAAATTACCTATATTAATTACAGTCATCTCGTCTGTCGCACGCATCTCTACGTATATTAATAAAGTCGTTTTTATAGCTCAATTCCGAGTATATACGCTAGAAGAATCTTCCATTTAATATCAAATTTCTGAAGGCGTCAGAAGTCCATTTAATAAAGTGACACTATATGTTCGTTTGGAAAATTTATTTGTTACATTTACATACGATTACTATGTTATATCATGTGTTTTTTTGTTTAAGCAGTTTTGCACTCGGGTTTGTCTAACATGTTTATAATATATAATGATGAAACGATTAAATTCTCATGATAATTGTTATTTTTAGAGTTCTCCTATTTTTTTGTGACGTAGCTTCCAGCATGGTTTTCAGATGTTATTATTTGGCGACCCATCAAGTTAGTACCAGGCCAACATTGCTTATATCTATTCCTCAATAAGATTTGTTATTTATGCGGTCGTTATAAAAGTTTATTTCCGAAAATTATAACGTTTTATACAATCATATTATAATGATAATTAAAGACATTTTAGTGTCTACGGATATACCAATATAAATTTTCAAATCACAAACAGAAAATTTCATTTTATAATCACTGGACAACAATTTAACTGATATGAAATTGATAAGCATCATAAAAGTCAGAGTTACGCCGTTAGGCGATATTAAAGGAAACACCTCATTAAATGTATCGAATGAAGTTATAAATTTAATGTATTGTATTTAATAAAATTTATTTTGCGTTAATGTCAGCTCTGAGCCAACTTTCCTAATTATTGTCATATGACATGTTATATTATGTTTTATTATCAAAAGGCCTGTTGAATATTTATGAACATATTAACTTTATTTTAGTTAATAGAACCAAGTTAAGTTACGGAATTATAATCACATTGACTTTTGTGACTTCGTTGGAACGTTGAAGTCTTTTCTTCGAGAACATTAAATGTGATTTGATACGAATTATTGGAAGAAGGCTCTTATAATTTAATGGGAAATTCACCTTGGGTGATACGTTTAGGAAATATATTTGCAGATTTTATTACATCTATCATAAACCGTGTATAGAAGGTACTTAAATTTGAAAATTAACCATAAAATGTTTTTTATTTACTTGTAACTGATGGATATATCAACATGTGAAGGGTATATTGGATGTATCTAGTCAGTTGTAATAAAAGAATAAGATGCGATCACGGACGTTTGAGTGTTTGGTTTGATAATTAATTTAATTACGGCATTTTATTGGTAGCTTATGGGAAAGTTATTAGCATGGGCTGCTAAGCCTACAAGGTGTTAAAGGGACTGCTTTACAGTTGCTGTATGTGTAGTACATTACCTTTAAGAATTTAATAGGTTTTATCTAGAAAAATAATACCTTATTCTTACTATCCGCAATTCAGTCAGCTATGAAGTAAAGGAGAGTAAAACTAAAATCAAAAGTAGACACTACGAGTTAGCAAGAAAATCATTATCAAGTGAGCGTCAAAAACGCGCAATTTGGTTTGTAATACGTGAGAAAAGGGTAAAGTAATTTGTGTTTACTTGGGAAAACTTTTGTAAATGGACTGTAATGGATTTGTAACATTTGGAAATGGTGTCATTTAAAGTATGAATTAGGGAAATTGATGTAAAAGGTTTCTACATGTAGGTTCCTACGGGCACTCACTATCTTAAGATTTTATTCACAACGAGCGGTAGACAGGCGCGCGATACGGAAAAATATGAATAAAATTGACCGTCAGAAATAATAATAAAAAATGTTTTAATATTCATTGTTCCGCTCGTGGTTTGGTTCAAGTCTAACACCGCTATTACTGTAGCCTCTCTGTTACAACTTAACAACAATAGCATGTTATTTCAGGACGCGCGTTAAGAATTCGTTTAAAAACGTTCTTATTTTAGCTATAGATACAAACAGACGATTGCGCTACGCTCGATTCGATCCGTCGGGCAATATGTTAGGGCCGGGGCTCACTTTGAAGATAAATTTACAAATGGCAGCGGCGCCGCGCGGTGACAGCGCGCATGCGCCGCGCAGACGCATTGTCGCAGCTGCGGCTGGGTCGTTAGCGACTAAATATAATATGGATATTGCTCGGTATCCCTTTGATATCAAGATATCATGTTAATTTGGAGGATCCGGGATAGAAAAAAAATTTAGCTAAGTATAAAGTGCTTTTTTTTGGCACCATTTTAGCGGTGACACTTTTAAGGATGGATTTACAACCTATGTTTCTTTGAATATGTAAAATAACATTAATATGCAATTTACCGATTAGCTAACCTAGTTGCCAGAATACTCACTATCCTACTGTTCATTCATACTGTAGCTTTTTATCTAGAAGGTCCTAAGTATTATATGCCGATTCAGTTATAGTAAGCCAGCAGCAAAGGTTAAATGTAGTAAAGATTAATGGAACACGCATAACGAGACTACATTTCTTCACTCGTTTTTTTATAATATACTAGTTAGTTAGCTAGTTTCAAAGGCCCTGGACGGTACAGTAGTAGTAGGTAAAGTTAGTAAGTTGGGTCTATTCAACAATACTTCTTTCTTAATATATGAAAAGTCATACCTGTCGACAGAGCGCTGTCTGGGTTTTTAAATGAGACGACACGACTCACCCCGATGACACTCTTGTATTTGTCATTGTATATGGTGCTCGAATTTCTTGGATGATTCGTAATTAGATGTTATACTTTGTATTTATTTTATAGCTTTATATTATACTATCAACTATCTACAAAAAGTATTTAGTTATTAACTTTTTAATGATAAGTGAATTTTAAATTCGTATTTTATTTAATGACGCTTGAATGTTTTGTAAAATGTAAAATTCAATAGTAAGAGATAAAGCTAAATGAGGATGATGTATTTTCAGAACGCATCAAATCAGATGTTCTTTACGCGACTCTACCATACCTCTACCATAGTGCTGACACATTGCCTATTATTCTCATGAATAAAAAGTGAGTTGACCGTTACAGTTGACATTCGGGAGCTGGTATAATAAGCAGGAATTTACATTTCATCGGTTCATGCGCGCACTCAGTTGTTTTTAGTATTTTAAATTTCAAATTTAACCCCACACCACGGTGTTCGCGGCGAGAACGACATTAGTTGGAAATTATTTTTCACGTCGCGTCGAAGTTTAATTTAAAAAGTTGACGGGTAAAATAATGGTTACGCAACCTTAAAATTCGACATCATAACGAGCAAAGTGGCCGCGTTCTACGCTCATTAATTACATACTCATTTATGCATGTAGAGTCGAGCTTGAAGAGCCACCCGCGCCATCGTCGCCGCACTTTAATGAATTTTTAACAAAAACTTAATTAAAAATCGTATCTCGCGTGTTCGAAGGAAATGAACTCATTCTTCGGAGTCGCTGACTGACGGGCGGAGTGACGGCCCCGTCATTATGACGAGCGCCCAGTTTAACTCGACCCCCGCTGCCCCTTGTTGCATACCCATAAAATTATAACCGCGGGCAGGTTTAACATGCAGTCAAAGGTCAACCTGCATTGGCGTTGCTGTGTGTTTTCGAAATTTTGTAGTTGACGATGTATGCAGTAAATGTTTATTACGCATTCAATTAATAATTATGGGCTCGTGTAACGTTGGCTGATCGGTAATAAGGGTGACCGTCCACCTGCCGAGGACCGTGTCGTCCTGTCAACTAGAGCTAAGTTGGGTGAAGCTGAGGAAATGAAGAGAATAAATTTTTCGGAGTGGGCGGGCGTGTCTCATAGCGCCACCAAGTAGACGGACACCCTAAGTGATTGTTTATTAATAAGGGATGCGGTTCATGTTAAATGTGAAATTTATTAATATACTTAAACCATCAATTAATTCACTTCTGAATATATTTACGAGGGTAAAAGGTTATAAACATCGAGAGTGCGCATTCTGATACCAATACAACAGAGTAAATAGAAGCTCGTACTCAGAATACAAGTTTGATGATTCAAATATTCTATTGTATTCGAATCATATCGGTTACATCGATGCGAGGGGCTTGTAAACATTTTTTCACGTTCAGTCTATGTGGCAAAAAGTGTAAAAAGGTTTGCATGTAGGTATGAAGACGCTGGCTTCAACAAAACCAACACGGGGCGGCCACAAATTGGCGGTTCAGCGGGACGGGCACGTCGTGACTGCGCGGGCGCACCGCGCGCCGCGCGCCGCGGGCGCATCCGATCTGCGGGCATAGATCATGAGCGGAGCGGATAGCGATTACAATGCATTTTTAATATAACTAATTCAGAAAGTTAGCGTACGAACTGCCTGATGTTAAGCAGTTAACGTAGCTTATAGATGTTTGGTTCTACCGCTGAAAAATGCATGCATTATGGCGGATTGATACTTTTAAAAGTATTCTTCTCTTAATATCAAAATGTTCATACGTAAGTTGTGGTCAATTGTTCCTATTATTTAAAAAAATACTTAAAGTAATCACAAACACCATTACGCTACATTGACACGATTATGCCGATAACGTTCTTTATACAGTCTTTTGTTTTATTCGGTAAAATGTATGGAAAAATAGTCGTCGCGTTCGCGTTGGTCAATAAACTGAATGTCCTCCGAATGGATGAAATCGATCCAATGTGGTAAAATAATCGTCCTAACTCCCTTACGAAACCTTAATATGTAGCGAAGAAGCGTTTACCTTGATTCTTAACGTGAGCTTTCTTAACAACCGCAACAACAAACGAGCACCTTTACGAGTCCAGTACGATTATTTGCTCAGTAATGGTAGAAATCCATTAAACAAGCCCCTTTTAGTGATTGAACAAGTACAAAGACATAGCTAGAATGCATTTTTGAATTGCATCCAGCCAATTTACAGACACTAAATTGCACAGCATGGAAATGCAAAACTATTTTTGGCTCTCGGATCGCGAAATTAATTTGAGTGCAGAAATTATACATAATTTGCCGAGGAATATTATTTTACTCAGTTCATTATCGTGAGAAAATGTAATGAGGTATTTCGAGGGACGGCCAGTAGTTACTCGCTAAAGGGAAATTTAAATCTATAGGTGTGTGTATCATGTTTCGTTGCGTATGTATTCTCAACAATTCAAGAACAAGAAATAGTAGCGATGCTATTTCTTTACGCAAAGAGAAGTGGAACTAAAAAAAAACGCACTTTTCTTACTGAAAAAAAATGTTCGAGTCGGTTTTGGTCATAGAGATAAGTAAGGTGTAATATTTTTGTCATTCCCATACAAGAGGAGGGAACTTCTTTTTGTGAATCTTTTTTTTTGAGAAACCGAAAAAACTAAATGAAATACAAATCAAAAATCGTTACAGTGTTTGTGACGGATTATTTGCATAGCAATCAATTAAAATGTTTGTAACATCGATATTTGATGAAAAGTGTACTGTGAAAGTCATGTCTCTCACTGGTGTACGCAACACGCAATATTACGTTTCCATGGCATTCTAATTCCATGACCCCATATGACCGAGCCCGAGACTTCAATATAAATCCCATGCCACACTGACAGTAACCATCATAGATAGTAGTAATTTTTTAACGGCCGTTTTACACACGGGAAGCCTTCTTGACCTCACAAAGGCTTGTAATATAGTAAAATTTATTATCGATGAAAATATTTTACGGGAACCTTGTGACAGTGTCTGGCTTTATTTCGCAAGAAACTCCGATAATTTAGTGGGCTATTAGAAATATAAGGAGATAAAACGCTCGTCTACTCGCGGCCATGTGTCGTGGAGATACTTAAATACTGTTATTTATGGGACAACGCGAACGTTTTTGTTGTAAACTGAGAAACAGTAATAAATGTAAGTGACTCAGACAGGAAAAGGGCAGGATTGGTTGTCGTTAGTGAGAATTCGGTTAGTTAACTCTAGCGATAGACTTCGTGCTTTTTGTTTAGCTAGTGGCAACTTACAACTAAACGCTTATTTTAAAATAAAACAAATATCGCTAGACTGACACGCCAACTGTATGGTAAGCGACGCGAAACGCTTGTACTTATGGGAACCATACCATACAATCGACTGGGGACGATCCCAGTGATACCCAGACCTGGTCAAATTACGAAAAGGCCAGTTCCGAAATTTTCACGGGCGGGAATCGAACCTACGCTCAAACGATTGCGCGAAACGGTCGTCATTTTTTGTGAGATTGAGAAACGTTAGCCGCCTTTATAGTAAAGTATGTTAGCATGCTATAAGATTCAAAAGTAGAAATGGAGAGAGACGAACAAGTAACAGTTACCTAATATTTCGAGGGAGGTCAACCTAGGCTTGAAAAGTCCCTAAATCAATACTAGTACATATAGATAGATAGATAGATAACTCTTTATTAATCCACCACTAGAAAATAAAAAATTACAAATTATTACATAATTTACACAGAAGTGGAAAATGAGCGGCCTTATCACTAAAAGTGATCTCTACCAGGCAACCTTAGGATGGAGAGGATCTAAAGAAAAATAATACGGGTGTGTACTTACATAAATTAACTTATAAACATATACATTACATTAAATAAACAAGAAAATAAGATACACATAGTACAGTTAATAATAATAGAGTTTGAATCAAAGAATTGCTACTGAACAATAATAACGGCACGCCAGGTATTCTCTACCCATATCAGCGGGGTCACGTGATTGACCCAAGACTACGTCTTCAGCTGCGGTGCGGTCAATTATGATATTGAAGATGTCATTTAATAATTACACTGATCGTGACGTAATAACGTACTAAATTACGAGGTTTAAGGATAACAAGCTGTTTTTTTTTTTCTTACAATCCCCCTCGTGTTGAGGGGAGTCCCGTGCCCAGGAGTGGGACGTCAAAAGGGTTAAATTATTATCAATATTTATACTTACAACCGCTTGGCGCAGTGGTTCGAGCGTAGGCTGCTTGGCTCACTGAACATGATGGTTGCTGGTTCGAATCCCGCTGGGGCAAATTTCTGAAATGGCTTTTTCGTAATTTGCCCAGGGCTGGGTATCACAATGATCACTTAGTTTGGGACCATACAGTTGCTGTGTCTGTGTGGCGATATTTATTTTAATTCATTTCTGATGCAGTGTTTGAATTTATGTAATCTGCATAAATTTAAACACTGCGCTAGCTTAGAAAACAATAACATTTTTTTTTGTCTCTCACTGTATGTATATCCCTCATACACGTCGCATATAGTATCCAGGTCAGGAATTCAAGCCGAGCGTTAATGAGCCAGTCAGGACACTTGTTGTTCTTCGGGTGAGAAAAGCGTGACGGCCAGATATAAGGACGTTTGTTTGACTTGGTTATACGGGATGGATTACGGAGTGTGGTAACGCCTTTTCGAAATTCTATGAAGTCTTATGCTCCCTTTTAGACCTGTTTGAAAGTTCATGTGAAATAAATCAGAAAAATGTCTTAATTAGCTGGCTAGTAGCTAATTAAGACATTTTTACCAGGAGTTCTAACATCAAGTAAGCCGTATTATTTAAGATAGAATATCTTAAAGGTGGTTAAATTACATTTTCAAATATTATGTAGAATATTATTGGAATCAAGTATAATCAGCTCACGAGTTAAGGTCCAATTAGTGTAATTACGACCCGTGGTGCCTTACAACTGGTCTTCAATCAGCTGTAACCGTCTTGCTTCTATGGCAATCAGTCCGTACCAGCTATTTTTGTCTCCCGCTTTGCACTAGAGGGAAGTGGAAATTTTTCTTTGTCTCCTCCTAGGGTTCTAAGACAATTTAACTTTTCCCCGGAACTCGTCGAGTGTCAAACCTTGACGTCATTATTATTATAACAGTGGTGGGAGTGTGTGGTGGGACCAGCCCCCATAATATGTAGACTATACAGTCTCTGTTCCCACCTGTCCCAGATCAGGGAGGGATAGTGGTCCTTTTCAAGTGGAAAGAAATAATTGGCTTGTTGATAAACCCACGATTTGTTTCGTCGTAATCAAAACTATAACATCGTTGAACATCACCACTAACCAACGTAGCCTGAAGGACCTTTATACACAATACTGTAATTCAGTATACATCGCGTAAACTGTTCTATTGAAACTTGATTTCGAGTACCACAGCCAGCAATGTTACCTACATCGACAAAGCTCCTCGCACAAACATCGACGAACTTAATTTACATACATCGAACATAAATTCTCGTTTGTAAGAACACACTGGCACTTTTATTGTGCAGTCTTCGTTGGAAGCAAAAAACTGACAGTTTTTTTTAAACAGACCACCATAAGATGACGACCTTTGATCGCGACTATACAAATATTAATTCTTCGCATGTTGTGGCAGTGAGCTAATAGTTTTTATTGGTCACGGCGCTAGTATCGTGAGCTTTTTATGTGGGAGGTATATTCGTTTGGTAATTTGACGAGTATGGATATGCACGGAACAAGTATTGGATGGGTACCTGATTTATTCATAGTATGTAGTTGGTTTCGGAAGGGCTTATGTGTCGGCAGCTTGAGTGTGGGATTTTATAGTTATGATGATTTATGCTCGCATTCTTTCTCGCGAATCTGGAAACGGCATCGGTAACTTTTTTACCTTTGCGCGGAAATAGTAGACTGGTTAAAGTAGTGTATGAATTATTATTGTTTGCTGGGAAACATATTTGTTAAATATGAAGTTTATTTTGACATGTGTGTTTTCAATAATCATTGGTTTTGGTTCATGCATAACGAACGTGGCGTGGACTACAAGGGTAGATAGTTTAGGACCCGTTTTAATAAATCGCTTGACATGGATTTTTTGATATTGGTCTCATACGTACCAAACTAAGCAGTTTTATTTAATCCGAAGCCGAGCGAATCTTAATGATAATTCTTCTTTTTCGATGTAAATAAAATATGTTTAACACATTCTTGCTTCCTTTCCTTTCTTCTTTAGTTCACATTCTGAAAATATATATAATGTATATTACAAAACAACACCAACAATTTGTTGTTGCGGCCGCTTGCACATATTTTACGAGTGATCATCAAAAACGTTGTAAAATTGATTTACAACGAGTCCAGCATCATTGCCACGTCAAAATTTGAATGGGTAAGCTAAAATCGTACAATATTCAATGACCATTCATTCATTTGTTAATTTTGTACGACGCAATAATAATTTAGTGGCAGTAAATATTAGGGTCATAAAACAGTCCAGTGTGGTATTAATATATAAGCTCCCGTTATTTCGTCTGTCAAGGTATTTTTATGTGTGGCTTACATGTTATGTTTTCGGGATGTTATGACAAACTCCATCCCATGAAGATTAAGATTTCAGTCGGCTGCGTCATCAGAAGCTCACTTTTAAAATTGTTTTTTATGGCCAAATGCCCATATTTTTATGTCCATTATACAGGTTGAAACAGAAAGGGTATTCTTTTTTTTCAAAACTTAACTTTGCTTTTCCAAAACTATCAGCTTTGGAGGAAACTTTAAAAACAAAAGGTGTTACAGGGATACAGCTGCTGACAGATTTCATAAGTCTACAAAACCTATAGTACTTCAACTGTCCCTCAAAGCCGGTAGTTTTAGATTTACAAAGTAAAGTTGCATAGAAAATAGTATACCCTTCCTGTTTCATCTAGTGTGTAAAGTCGTACGGAGGTCATGGAATATATGTCTTTGAAGTGTTACTTAGAAACGTATACCTATAGTAATACCGTGCGTTGCCAATCGTTGTTTTGTATGTTGTGATAGTCTGTTCCGACTGTTTATATCCGTATAAATACTGGCCGATCTGTTGTCTTTGTCCGCACAGGCGCCGGGATATATAGCTTTCATTATTTTCTACACGATATAAAAGAGTGAGTTGTTAAATATTTTTTATCTGCCGTTCACCGACCTCATCAGGTATCCTGGTTTAAGAACACTTACCAATGACAGTCAATAAACGAATTATAAGTACGGCCTTAGTCAATTTAAACTCTCTCACAATACAAAATTTGCAGATTATAGGTATATTATATACTAGTAACTATTATGGCAAATTGTACGAGTATGATAAAATATATTTTTTGGCGGCAGTGTCCCCAGTATGATAAGTCATACTACATATTATATTATGAACTAGCTGAGCCCGCGACTTCGTCCGCGTGGAATTTAACTTAACAAAAAGCCCGCTCCCGCGTTCTGAGCCCGCAGAACAGAACCCATTTTTTTAAATTTTGTTTTTCTAAATTACAAGTAGCCTACGTTACTGCTTATAACATCAGCTATCTACCAGTGAAAGTCCCGTCAAAATCTGTCCAGCCGTTTCGGAGATTACCCGGAACAAACACACAGACAGACAGAAAGACAGACAGACAAACAAATTTTTTATGGCGTTTTTGTTATAGATGTCGTATGTACTTTCATATGCATTTAGTGAAAAGGTTTTATTTTGATATTACAAACAGACACTCCAATTTTATTTATTTGTATAGATATTCTCATATCGGTGCTCGTACACCCTACAACATATAATACTCGCAACAATCTGTCGTCACTACTGGAATGGGATCTGAAACTTCTCCCGCTTGAAGTTTCCAAAGCGCTCACACTTATCAAGCGAATGGTTTGCCGTGAAAAGATTTTGTCTCAACGATTTCAGATTTAAGTGAAACTTGTCGCTTGTCGCCGGCGCGTGTAGGTGTGTTGTATTAAGATCCTCCCAGCGATGTCTGTATATTTCAACAAACACTATACCTGCTAAAAGTGGCGTCGTTCATCGGACAAAAGTCTTGAAGATTTAAACAAAGTAGGGTTTTTCATCCAAGAAGGAATTGCCAATCTAGAACATTTATTTATTCGTCCATCAAAAATTAATCAAAAACTTATCAAGAATGTATCAATCTATGTTGCAAAATGTTTTTCTTATTTCTTGTTTTGTTCGATTCAAAGGGAGCAAATACATTAAAAATAACCGCTAGCTCCATATTTTACCATATGATTGACGCAGGATGCTTAAAAGCGTCAATAGCCTAGTGGTAAGAGCCGCCCTCGTAGCTGAGTGGTTCCGGGTTTGATCCCCAACCTGGCTATTAAACTATTCACTACCCACTACTCCTAACATTAGCATTAGCTTAGCTGGAGGGGCTAATAGGAATACTTGCTAGTAATCTTTTTTACATGAAAACGGACAGTTGTGAATGTCAAAGCTAAATTCACCTAATCTATCTTAAATTACAAAAATGTCGTAACTGTAGGCGGAAAGTCAAATGCAAAAGCCGGTTTCCGGTAAGTATAATACGCGATAAAAGAAGTCAGCTTGCACTCGTGTTGCCGGCTAAAAGTACCGTTTACATAAGACAACCATCACTCATGATATAATAGTGTATTAATGTAAATACGCCTCATTATATCTCTATTTTATATGCGCTCCATACAGGAGCGCCGCGCCGACTAAATAATTATAAAATAAATGAACGTATTTCATAATCGTGTTTTGATCATTTATATTTGTTATGAATCTTTATTCACACATTTGTTTAGGAATATATTGGTATTTAAATGTGTTTTGATGTTAATGAGACTGATATCTCCGTATTAAATCCATTATCAGGTGACATATGGATCGGAATAGAACAAGCCGAAATAAAAAATAAACATTTATACCAATGACTGTCTATGTAGATTATTTATGTTCTGATGACAAGATTGGGAAACAAAAAATAGTTTTTATACACACAAATTTTAGTAACAGTAAAGCGATCATTCACCCGGCTAACCCTGCACCGATAATTTTCATACGTTTTCCTGTATACAAATGTCAAATATGGTCATTATCTGCCAAAAATATACAAACAAAACCGTGTTATTCTTCGTGTGAATAACCGCTAAAGGTTACCCACTAGCAAAATGCTGATAATTATTTGAATATGATAGGCAATGGGTCTGTACGTCAATTTAGTTACCATCCTGTTACACTCTGCCTATCAGTTTAAGTGTTCTCAAATGACATTTAAACTTAGAAGAACAAGGTAAATGGACTTAAAATGGTCGTAATGATTTAATACGTTTTTTAATTTAAACGCAGGCAGTCGTAAAACCACCCAACTCATACAAATTTTGGTTCCATTTAGTTTACGATCAGGATAACGTAAATTTTAAAAACCTTAAATAGTTTTAAGAACACACAGTCAATTAAAGAGAAAGCTATGCGGTAAAACCTACATCGACGTAAACTAACCTTATCTTATCACGAACAAGGAATTATAACGATGCACTTAACGTTTGAACTCATGATTTTATGAATATAACAATAAAATAAGTGATATTACAGTTTTGTACAAATAAGACGTTTCGGGCAATAACTGTATGAATGTCCGCTTGTTAGCCTTGAAATATGAGTGTTTAATTGAAGGTAATAAAGATCATAATGATATTTATTTAGGTAAACATTTCAGGTTGAAAGTTGGTGCGTTTAATGACAGAAGTATAGGTACTTAAAAATAATCTCCCACGCTTTCCTTCCTTGCGGAGAGAGGTGTCTAGAATAAAGTGTTTGAAAATTGTGACTTAAAATTGCAAGTCGTCGAGGAGATGACCAAACATAGTAAATTAGAACATTCATAGGTCTTCATTGTAATGTCATTGATGTAAAGATGAAGAAATACATAATTTTAATTTGAAACTATTTGCCATTTTTATCGGCAATATAATAAAATAGAGGCCATTTGAATTAATAAAAGATATTACCTACATGCTAGACCCAGTATGAAAATTTAATCCTAATTATCATTAAGCTCCATATCAAACGGAACTTATTTATTTGTAAGCATTCTTTCTTATTCGATTTCGTTTGATCACACAACCCTTCCAAGTCTGTCGAAACATAATTTTGAATAATGAAACTCGTGTCGTTAATACATCACTCTTGGACAATAACACGGGACTGGTGCAGTGCGGGCGAAATTACATGCGACTCACATTGACCGGCGCAAATAAATATTTTCAACTGACGTTTGGATTGAAGGTTTTTTTGTCTGTTTGTAACTAAAGACAAAGGCAATATCCGCCCACGGAGCCGGACGAAGGGCACCGAAAATTATTATGGACCGTGTTCACTTTCCGAGGCATTCCACGACTAATGATTTCGAGAGATACCCTCCCCTTGAATGTAAAACGACCCCGCCCCTCGAATGAATTGAAACACTGGCTGGGGATTTTTTATATATATTTATTAATTGTGGTTTTTCGACGGTTGGTGGCCGAATGGGGCAAAAAGTATTTTTTATTTTTAAATATCGAATGGGAGCTTTAGATGAGTTATGGCCGCGGGAATTCACCTCCTACGAAAGTTTGAATTTTGAAATACAGATTAAATAAGATTATCTGGTAGAGCTTTACATAAAATAAATTGTAGGACTGAATTGTCTATTAGATATCAGTTGTCATATCTCTTAATTTAGCGATATTATTAAGCAAGTCTCTAACAAAGATGATATGGTAATACAGGCCTTTGAAGTCACTCGATATGTTTTGACATTTCGCGGTCTCGTTACATCTTATGTTGGCTGAACTCGTCAGGCACCCACACGATGCATGATCGTATAATGGCGGGTGATGTCTGGCACTAAGCATAATTTATGGACTATATTTTTTAACTTTATAGCAATACTTAAGAAGGTGGTCAGGTGTTTTGAGGATTACTTAAAACTTATTAATTTTATTGTGCAACGGTTAGCTAGATCTCCCAATACAGTTGGAATGATGGCCAGATTATTTTGCAAAGCATAATTTGAATTGCTATTAATTTGATTATAGCATCTGATCGATATTAATATTTTTGGAAAATGGCGGTATTTAAAGTTATTTTAATCAAATTCCAAAAGTCAAGAACAAATGTAAATCTGATTTACTGATGATTTGCATTTTGTAAACTATAGGTAAATGAAGGACGCCCCTTGTGGAGTAAAATTAAACTGTTCATATATGAAGCAAGGTCAATTTTTTTTTTTTTTGAAAAAGTAATAGGGTCCGCAAACGATACTGGGAAAGCGTGGTAGGTGCGTAGTCCTCCTCAAATTGAGAAAGCTGCTTACCAGTTGTACAGTAAGAGCTATTTTCTATGCAATCATTATATTACAGGACTACGAGGAGGGAGCTTCCTACTTAGAGTTCACCACGGAACGCCAAAAGTGACGCTAATTTCACGTGTTAATAAGCACATCGATGCGTAAGAAACGTCTCAACGCAATCGGATTCCTTCAATGCAGTGTACCGATTAACTAAGATTTGTATGTTTACGTTACGGCGTTAATTTATCACATCCCTTCTAACAGTCGTGACTCGCTAGGCGCTTCCATAATGAAATCATTCAAAACCAATCCTATACAAGTGATTCATAAGGTTTTATATTATTGTTTAATCACATTGACAGTGATGCATTAGGTTGAATAGAGATGCGCATTATATAGAAGCCAATATTTTCTTACGACTTTGTAGACTAGAGAACGATGGATACTTTTATTTTATTACATTAGCTGTTGCCCGCGGGAGCCGCGTGGTTCTTCGATAAAATAAAAGTACTCAGTCAGTAGCCCAGGTTCTTATAACATCAGCTATCTGCTGGTGAAAGTCCCGTCAAAATCTGTTCAGCCGTTACGGAGATTAGTCGGAACAAAATTATTAAAAATAGTTTCTGTTATAATTACCGAATACATGTACTGTTATATGCATTTGCTATTAATACCTATTTGATATTACAAACAGACACATTTATTTTATTTATTTGTATAGATCAGGCCTCCAATCCGCACCGGGCCAGCCTGATGGGCTACCTACATTCCCCTCGCATAGAAGGAAACCCCACAGCCGTAATGTGGTATTGAAGGCCTTGTCACATATATTTTGAAGTAATTAACTATAATGCTAATACAATGGTAATGGCATCTAGCTAACTTATAAAATAACTAAAGGTCACATGCGAAGGAAGGAAGCGATGCACTTTTTTCTATAGCATTTTGTAAATAACAGGAAATCCTAAATCGATAGTGAGCACAACTATTTGTCGGGAAATCGTTAATTTTAATTATCTAGTTGGTAAGTAGATATTATTAAATTCATGTTTAGACTATTTTAAGTATTCTCCTCAAATGATTTTTATCATGTTGATTATTTATCGGTATCATTTTTATGAATTATGGTGTGGCTTCCTTTACCGTTTATTTGAAATGGTTGTGTAATATCAGTGACCATAAATGTAGATAACCAGCTGATTATATAGAAAAGCAGGAATCTATAGTTGTCTTAGAGAAAAGAAAATACCAAAATTATAATAAAATGTACATACTTACCGGATTGCCAGTTAAATTTGGAAATTTATATAGTTGTTTACGTGCGTATGTACAACCTTGAAATATAAAAAAATGGTTACACTCAATGTTACCAATAACGTATAAACATAAAATGAAACTCAGTAGGGTGTAGGTCCATAGATATGGCAAAGGTCGCGTTACATTTGGTGCTGTCATTAGGCATCTCGCATACAGCACGCTAGCAATATTTGAGCAGTTAATGGCAATAGAGACATAAAATTATTTGAGAAAAGTTATACTCAGTTGGAAGTTGCACAATAAGTATACCTAAAACAAAATTAAGTCAAATTTTATGTTATCAATTTAAAGAACGTACCCATTAACCAGCTGATTGTCAATGACTAGTGTTTAACACGAACATGAAACTTTACCAATGGCAAAACAATTGCTGCGTCCAAACCAAAGAAATTGTAGTATCATCTCTTTAGTCCAGACATTACCAAGCAGCTGCGCCCGAGCAATCGTTTATAACATTATGTCTATGTAGTCAAACGTCAAACTGATTGCTCGGGCGCGTCTGCTCACATGGTCTGAAAGCGCCCAATGGCTATAAAACATTCAGACATTTTGAGCACTGAATGACTTAGACCCATTGTTGAATGAAATATTTAAAATTTATATCACCTACATTTTTACCTCACCACTGAGCAAGTCTTTCTTTTGTTTGTCACTATCGTGTTTCGTATGCGAGCGGCCTTACATCATATTACACAATGAACAATATTCACGCCTCGAACTATGTAACATGAAAGTTGATCGCGATGTTACACAATTTACATCAAGTATAGACGACCTTATGGACTTTTGATAGGCTTGAGAAAAATCTGTTATTACAGGTACCTGCGTAAAATACCTAAAGAATGTAAGGTGCCTACACACCATTAGGCTAGATTACACATAGCTCTACATTGGTGTTATGTGAGTCGAAGGTAGTAGATAAATAAATGCAAGCCACATTTGGGTTCAAGATAAGAATATACCATTGGTAATTGTAGGAGCGCAAAGAAACAGAACAATTTTCCTCGGCCTGCGTTCTTTGTGCCTAAGTTGACAGTAGTCTGTCAGACAGCGGCGGTCAATGTGAAAAGAATGAAACATGCTGAGAGCGTGTTTAACGTTACACATCGTCTGTTAGAAAAAAACAAAATTCCAATGGTACTTATCATATTTATATTGCCTTGTCAAGGAAAGCCTCTAACACCAAGATTCCTTTGTGTTTAGGAACCATCAATATTACTAACGGCTTCCGACAATTGACGTGGGTGCGACACAACGAGAACGATCCTTAATCTGTCTTCTATCAGTTTATGGGTCATGTGGCCATCGATACCCTCTCGAAGGCACACAGTTTCAAGTCGTGAAATCGTTTGGACCATGTGAAACCAAGATCGCGTATTTTTTATTTCAATTATACTAGGTGAAACATAAAGGGTATACTATTTTTTTTGCAACTTAACTTTGTAAGTCTAAAACTATCGGCTTTGTGGGACAGTTGAAGTACTAAAGGTTTTGTAGACTTATGAAATCGGTTAACAGCTGTATCCTTGTAACATCTTTTGTATTTCAAGTTGCCTCCAAAGCTGATAGTTTTAGATTGACATAGTTAAGTTGCAAAAAAATAGTATACCCTTTATGTTTCACCTTGTAGAGTGTAAAAAGTGTGTGTGGAAATGTAAAAATGTGGAGTAAAAATACAAGATTCTTATAGGTACTAGATTACATTCAATTCAATATATGTACATAGTACATAGCAGGCATAAGCAGGTAGGTAAACCTTAAGTTATTTCAGTCATCCACGTTCTAACCAGTCATCTTGTATATTACCCATTAATCTTCAGATCTTCGAATAAACAATATCGTATTTAAATACCTACCCACTATGTATCTACAAAACTAATTTGACAAGTAATATTTTATCAACATAATTTTTTAACATAAAAAATCAATTGTTTCACCACTATCTAATAATTATCAACATCCGAACCTTATTAATTCGATTTGTATTTGTATGGATAGGGCACACTAACAACTCGCGTATGTGTGGTCTAACGGATGTAATACTTTGATGTAAGATAACGTCGCGGTAAAAAATACAACACGCCGCCATATTCAGTGTTAAACAATAGTAGGTGCTGGACCGCGGTGATCGTAATTATTTTAATTTGAATTCGCGTGATATAATCTTGTATGAATGGCAAGATTTCAATAACCAGGTAACAATGTACATCTTATACTGATGCACTGAATGTCGGCATAATAGATACGAGTACTTAATGGTATTTTACTATTAGTTTTGTAAGTACCTTCAACTTTCATCTACTGAAAATTTAAGAGAATTTGAGTTTGGGAGCCGTTTAATTAAAAAAAAAATAAATAATTATATATCGTCACAAACAGCTACGTGGGACTTAAACCTGTGGGTGGCATTTCAGTATTCGACTATGTGTCTGTAAGTCTAAGGCTCAGACTGGAACCGTGTCAGACCATTTGCTGCCAGAACAAATTCTGTTCAAAAAACTTAGTTTACACGTCAAGATAGAAAGTTGACAATTATAATCAATTTGAGAACCACTGCAGCAAGTTGTTTCTCAATTCGACTTGCGAACAAACCCGAAATGTTTTCTCGAGGATAGACTAGTTGACTCGGTGCTCCAACTTGCCAACTTCAATCGGGTGAATCGAGCATTAAGTTACCGAAGCAAACTAAGTAGGTGTTTTACATTAGATACAATAGTGTTTATATTAATATAGTTAATACATCATTCAGCGCATTTAGAATCGATCGATAGTCTTCCCAAAGACCCAGTCATCGCAATTATTTCGATTTATACTCTATGGACGTAATTAATGACACGTTTTCGCGACCAACGTCCGGTTATATTAATCGCACGTAATCGCGATGGCCACACGTAAATGTGTTGACGTGATTAATGTGCACCGAATCAAATTTGATTATCCGAAAGTGCTTTGTGCCGCTCTGTGGTTGCACCAAATAATGTGTTGCAAAACCGCGCACCTCGCTCAGCCGCGTCATTAATAATGATGTTGTGTGGACAGATTTCATTAACATTTGACCGTGGTATGAATATCTCAAGATTCTTTTGTTAAATATATAGCGTATCAATACTTTTTTTTCCGGTTTTGCAACAAAGAATTTGTTAAGTTCGTGAGTGAGCGCCCACTGCATTCAATTTATTCGATACGGAAAAAATAATACTATTATTGACATCCTTTGAAGTAGATAATGTTCTTCAAATTCTTCCTATTCTCTCAGTCGAATAAATTCGTGCAGGTTCCAAGATAATTTAGCTTTTCGTCGTCATTGGGCACCATTATTGTCAATCTTAGCTTACATGAGTAACAGTGGTGACAGGATTAGTAAAAAAATAGCCTCGTTTAAATGATGTTTTAGAGGTAAACTTAGACAAACTGCAAATAACAACTCGGTCCCCCGTTTCTTCGCAGTCTCATTTATACCAATAAAGGTAGACACCTTCAAACAATGACAAATAGTCGTATTTCTACCTGTTCCGAGAACTATCTAAATAAATGTGATTTACAATGAAATCTAATAAGATACGGGAGATTAAATCTAGATCCAAGATTTTTATCAATCGTTACGTAACAAGTGGTTACGGAATAACGCTTCACTGAACTTGAAAATACTGAATTAACGATGCGTGGTATCTTTTTATGAACTCTAATATCAACCTCGTATAAATGTATGTATACATTACAAATCTTTATGCTTTTATGATATTGCGAAAACCATAAAAAAGTGTGAATGTGTTAAATGAACGCTCATCTGTTTTACAATAATAATATTACCTTTTTCATTACCGCCACAGTAATCAATGTCACATAAAGTTCTCGTTTTTAAAACTCAATTTTGTTGTTAAAATAAAAGCAATTGGAAATAAGAAGTGCATTTATAGCGTCGTGAATCCAAATTGAAAAATAAAACACTATAGCATCTGTGTGACAAGACGTGCTTTTACATTATTAATGAGAACTTTGTATTATAAGTGTGACGAATAAATCGTTGACATGTTATATCATCATCTCCGACACGAATTTATATTTATGTATGTAGCCGCCACACAAGCCTACGGCACGCACACGGCTGTAAAAAAACTCTCGATTGTAACTATTAATCAAGATATTTGACCAATGATAAAACGCTAAGATATCGTGTCGTTCCGCGAAAGCGATAGCCAATCAAAATAAAGTTATTATCCTTCTGATTAATTTAAATCTTGTTCTATAAACATTAATAAACATCTTATTTGGTCATTATGCGTGTAGCGGCGTAAGTAATAACCGGTCTAGTACCGGGCTAGTAGGCTCACTCGCACACGTGTAATTTGGACGGAAACGTTGGAAAAAAGTTAATAATTATATAGGAGTGTAGAGAAATAATAGCGGCTCATTACTATCATTTACTGTGGAGCAGCGGGGCCGGTGTCCAGTCGACCTTCGGCTAATGAGCGCGACGTTTGGACATAGGGTGGATAATTCCCTACACCTTGTAGAGTCAACTTATAAAAATATACGCAAATTAGATAATACCGTCAACATGATGTTGAATAATTAGAATTTTAATAAACTGACTAGATACTAATTTATTTGTTTATTTTATTTACATTAGGTATGTTAGAAAGGTCTACGACCAATTTATACTAATAAAAACCAAAGCAGTATAAAGTAATTAAAAATAAAAACCGATCACGCATCTATGTCGCAGAACTTGAAACATAACAACAAAATCTTCATTCATGAGGAAACGAACCCATAGGTACGAACTTGTGTCTGAGACAGGTCGTACAATGCAGTAAGGGTGCGAGGTACAGGGGGTATACTATTTTCTTAAGCACCAAAAGGATATATATAATTAATTAATTATTTGGCTCGAATTCAATCTTTATTCAAATTCAGCAGATTTCAACTGACTCCGACTAGTAATTATTTTATAAATTCCGGTATTATACATAGAAAAAATCACCTGGGTTGAATTAAGAACTTCCTTCTATTTGAAGTTGGTTGATATATAAATAGTTATTTTCATTTCTGCATCAATAAATCTCTAATCTCATAATTTTGTGTGTGATACAAACACCAAATACTTGGATCTCTTTGGTGTTCACATCGCCACAAAACCGAAGATATTAGAAGCTTCTTCAAAGCTCCATACAAAAGCTTCAATCCGGTTTCCGAGTAGTAGTGTAGTACAAAAAATCGCCCCTATCTCGCAGTTCATTGCGTACCACATGCAATATGTACCTATAATAATGCCGCTAATTGTAGCAAATCCGATTCAAGTAGCTAACCGACGCAGAAACTCCTTTTCCGCCCGAGGGCACCGTAAAAAAGGCCGCATCCACGAATCGTAATCGTATTTCTATTTCGACCAAACAAACTAATAAGGATACCGCGCTCATCAAACACTACAAGGAAGAAACGCGAACATTTTTTTCCGTATAGCCAAACAAAACAACATATGGATGTCGTCATATTTCTTGTACCTTATTATAATCGGCGTCAGGTATTGTCTATTGTTGCATGTTTTTTTTTCGGAAATACAAATAGTTTTAAATTTCGATTGCTACCTGCCCTCGAGTGCGGATTTTCGGAATTTGGTTTTTAGAAAAAAAATAATGCTCACCGCAAACATTGTTTTTGTGGCGTTTTGAATTTAAATGCGTCTGTTCCAGAGGTGGGCAACATTTTATTAGTTGAGTTGAGGGAGTACCCTGTGTGATCCTAATGCAGCATTATATTAAAGCTCACCGCTTTCCGCCGAACAAAATGTAGTTATTAGAAGTAATTTACGAGAACTCGATACGGAAACTTAAACGAAGACCTAAATAAATACATAATAAGGTCAATAAAACCCCAATCTGTACTCTAATTATAGCCAACGATCTTTAAATTATTCATAGCTGCTATTATTCGTAAATTGTTTTTAATTACAGCGGGTTTGATCGTTTGAATAAAACTGGTAAAAGTGGTTTGTAATCCCTGATCCCACGCCGCAGGGAATTACAAAAGTAACAAAAATTAAATGTTGCAGATCCCCACCGTGTACGGTGCAGGCATTAATAAGAGCATATTTTGGGATGCGTTTCATTGCCTGTTTAAATCCAATGTTGTTTAGGAAACTTTTGGCTAAGACGAAATGGAAGACGTTTGATTTTTTATCGCTGATATAAATCTTGCAAGGGCGGGTGGTGAAGCGACGTCATACGGCGGCGCAGATACGAATTAATCTTTGTTTATATGATTGTTAAATTTTTTGTTAATTTTTTGCATTGTTAAGTTTTTGCCGACAATCATTTATTTATTTTAAACAGCGGTTACATGATGATTCTGAGTTTTAATGAGCTCAAGCTTTATGTGCCGTTGTCTTTTCAGGTTCTTAAGATTTTATATTTACGATTTTGCAAAGCTTATTGGCAATATTTTAATTCGTTACAGTACGTATAATTGTAGGTACGCAGACTGATGAAGCCAATATTTCTTTTCCTCATGCGTGTTACAAAATAAACTTCTTTTACATCAACGGGCGATACGAAAATCAGCGGAATGACAGTATGGATGGAATTCCACATAATAATTGCGGAGGTAGAAGTTAATGGAATAATTATAATTAAGTATATGAAAGGCAAAGAGGCCGCGGCCACCCGCCGCCCGCACCGGCTTCGCCGATTGTTATGCCCAAAAAAGCAATTAAAAAATGAACCACTAAGAAATTGCTTCGGATTGTGAAAGAAATAACTTCTCTTTTTAATTCCATTCTGATAAGCCGTGCTGTTTTGATGGGGCCGGTATTTTTTATTTATGATTTGTGAATGACATTCACACAAAATAGTTACAGTGTAAACGTAGTGAGAAATTGAAATTGTTGTTCTGTCGATGCGATTTGTGACAACAAAATAGTACATTGTTACATGAGTGGTGAAACTTACTTATTTTGTCCCGAGACGGGGTTTGGCACCCGAGCGTAGCGAGGGCGCTAATAGTTCGAGGGACAAAATAAGTCTTTCACCCGAGGTAAACACTGTGCTTTTCATTACGAATACAAGGAAAATAAAAACAAAAACAGGAATTGGCTAAAGAAATAATACAAGGAAGTATAAACAATACTCTACAACTCGAAAAAAAAAAATCGGATTGCCGCCTATTTTGTTTTTTTTTTCGTTTGCCGGCCAACTTCATTGTTTAGCCATTATTTTTCATTTTCATCTTTAAATATTTTGCCCAAATTTATGTTATTTTAAAGAAATTGTTGAAACTAAATTATAATTAAGTCATTTAAAAAAATATATTCTTGAATTAATACTTAACTTTATGTTATTTCAATTTTACATCGTGCTGTAATTGAGTGACTGTAGAAAAAGTTTGAACATGGTTCCATAGACATGTGAAAATGGAACTAGTTTTTTTTTAATAATTTGACAGCTGTCAGTTGAAAGCGAAACTCCCGGGCCTGAAAAGTATTACTTTCAACCCGCTTCTCAGGCAACTTCAGACCTACTTTCAGAGTATGAGTAATGAAAAATCTATTACTTGCAGTGCGAAAAAATAGTGACGAGATAAATATTGGAGGAGTTTCGAGGTATGAAGATTAGATTAGGAGGGAGCGCGGAACGCGATATGATTGTTCGATTTTTTAGACGCTCACTGTGAAGTTGAACTTTTAGTAATAGTTGTTATGCAATACGAATGAAAAGTTTCTATTACAACTCGGTTATTGATGTATGTTTTTTGTTTATTTTATACGTGATTTTACTGGTATGATATTCTTTATAATTTTCAATTTTAATATATAAAATCAACAACTGTAGGTAGGAACCAGCCATTTGTGATTTGTTTGGCGAATGGAATCAAATTTGGTGTATAGTAATGCCAGATTTGAAGTACCCACATTTTGGTTATCAAAAGTCGGGGCTTGAAAGTTTCACGTTAGAGTTATTTAAGTTGCTTAAAAAAAATTTTCATTACTCATACTCTGAAAGTAGGTCTGAAGTTGCCTGAGGAGCGGGTTGAAAGTAATACTTTTCCGACCCGGGAGAATCGCTTTCAACTGACAGCTGTCAAATTATATAAAAAAAAAACTAGTTCCATTTTCACATTTCTATGGAACCATGTTGAAACATTTTCTACAGTTACTCAACTACAGCACGATGTAAAATTTAAATAACATAAGGTTAAGTATTAATGAAAGAATATATATTTTTAAATGACTTAATTATAATTTAATTTCAACAATTTCTTTAAAATAACATAGATTTGGGCAAAATATTTAAAGATGAAAATGAAAAATAATGTCTAAATAATGAAGTTGGCCGGCCAACGAAAAAAAAAAACAAAATAGGCGGCAATAAGATTTTTTTTTTTCGAGTTGTAGAGTATTGTTCATACTTCCTTGTATTATTTCTTTAGCCAATTCCTGTCTTTATTTTTACTTTCCTTCTATTCGTAATGAAAAGCACAGTGTTTACCTCGGGTGAAAGACATATTTTGTCCCTCGAACTATTAACGCCATCGCTACGCTCGGGCGCCAAACCCAGTATCGGGACTAAATAAGTCACTTTCACCACTCGTGTAACAATGTACTATTTAATCATAATCCGTATGTAACAAGATAAATTAACTGACCGTATTTATCTAATGAGGGAATACCAATTACAGCCCACCAGATGTTGCTTGATTGTACTGGGTTGATGTTATCTGTCCCAGAACTTCTGCCAGTGTCACTACTACTAAGATTTTTTTTTAATATTAATGGCCTCTTTCCATTGGGTCAGGCCCAATGTGATTCTGCTAATGTCGAGTAACAAATAGCAATAACAAACATAATTAATAACAATACAGTACAAAAATGTGACCGTCCATTTTGGAAAACCTAAGAAAAATTGTAGTGTGGTGGGAGAAAGAGAAAAGGCTGCCAGAAATATATATCAAGTGCTATCAGTCTCACGTTGGTAGAATGACATCGGGTCTGTCACAATGGCAAGAGGCCATAGATAAAAAGAAAACAGTGTCACAACATATTTTTTTTATATTAATGGCCTCTTTCCATTGTGCCAAGCCCAATATGATTCTGCCAATGTCTAATAACGAATAGCAATAACAAACACAATTAATAACAATACAATACAAAAATGTGACCGTTAATTTTGGAAAAAAAGCCACTACAAATTATCGCGAAGTGAGAGGATTAAACTGTCAGAGAGTCAAGTGACAAGTGTAAGCCTACTTCTGATATAACTGGAAGCCATCGTTACGAGAAATCCAAGATAGTAGGTAGGTACCTGTTGATAATACATTGATTATCACATTCAAAATATGAAAAACAAAAGAGCGTAATAAGTAAATTCCCAGCGTCGAAAGCGCCTATATCGTGTGTAATTGGTCGGGACGCTTGTATAGGAAGTGTTTGGGTGTATTGCGAGTGAAATTGAGCTGTCAGCCGTGTATGTATTAACAAATGGGCCTCTATGAATATTAATAAAGCATGTTGTGTTTAGAGCTTGAACGTTCATTTTGATAACGTGTGGTTATCGATACTTTGGGATGGTTCTCTACAACGTTAGAGAAATATCAAAACATAGGATCATTGCCCGAATTCTACCCGTGTTGGAACCTTCAAGAACTAGTTAGATCTCTTTCAATTTAGATCTCTTATTATACACTAGCTGTGCCCACGGACTTCGTCCGCGTAGTATTTAATGTAACAAAAATTTCGGGATTATCGGGATAAAAAGTATCCTATATGTTAATCCCGGTTATAAACTATCTGTGTTCCAAATTTCATCCAAATCCGTTCAGTAGTTTTTGCGTGAAGGAGTAACAAACATACATACATACATACATCCACACTCACAAACTTTCACATTTATAATATTAGTAGGATTACCAAAATGATATAAAATAATGTTTTGTGTTGAAATAAACTCTTTCGTGTTACGAACTGATAGAGGATTACCTACTTGTGAATATCGATACCTACTTATATTGAAGATTATCGATACTCGATTGTGTCACATTGAAATCACTGTACACATTACACGCGACTAGCCCGCCGCCTGTCTTCGCCCGCTTCAATAAAGACTTGATGTATTAGCGCGATTAGATAGCCAGTTGTACCGACTGTCGACTACCGATGTTACTAAGAATTTTTTGTTAGAAGAACAGAGATTAACATGTGGTTTGACGACATTTTTAATTATAAATTATTTGTTATGTTCTTGTGTGAGAGGTCAATACTCCTTCGTGGAGATTAATTTGTTTCATTCTTTGCATTTTTATGTTGTGTTTTAGATAAATATATAATAGACCTGTTATTTATGTTTTCGGAGAGAGAGCATGATATATTTCAAATAACTTTTGATTATTTTATTCAAGTGGCGGTTTAAAGCTACGTTTGAAATGAAAAGAGCTATGAGTAGGGGAAAAATGTTTCTATTAAGGAAATTAAAAATAAACAAACATCTGAACAGTACAGACATACAGTACAGTGCAGTGTACATACATATTAAATAACCAAATGGAATCGATACATTTAGATCCGAATGATTAATAACATGATTCATACGACCGTTATTATAACGAAAACAAACGTTACGCTTGTCCTCTTTGATATTGCACTTCGGTCCACTCAGCTATTCTATTTGGTAACTTCCGGCTCGATCGAGGTTTTCGGACACGGTTCATTTCCTCAGATGTGCTTATTAATCGGTCGAGAAAGTTTAATTTCATACGATGAGAGAGAAACAAAGAAAGCTGTTATAAAAAGAAATGTTTACACTGAGGATATATACGACTGTAAATGATTTTGTACTTCCTAAAATTCGTTTTAGTATTACTAATTTGTTTGTAATTACAGCAAACATTTATGTAAAGCCTCAAATACCTAATGTATTATTATCTACACAACGTTTAGTCAAACATAATAAAAGGGCTATTGGGGTACAACAACATGTGTTTTTTCTTATAAATATCGCCAGACTTCCAACTTACCAAACGTATTATACGACTATAATCTTAAAGTAAGTATCACAGTCAAAGTATCGTAATAAACAAATATTGACAACACTTAAAATATGTGATATGGCCCGTTATTTATTATTAAAATATACGAACTTTTCTTTGATGATTAGGTATCGCTACTCTTTTAGGCGTCGCAGATTTTCCTTAAAGCCACTGCTCTTATAATAACGACACCTGGGGCCCAACTCTGTTAGCCGCTGGCATCTCGATCGACTCGCAATACGTCAAAACTGACGTATCGCGTATCTCAATACGTTTTCATGGATCCAACTACCTATACTTTTGCAAACTGAAACCAACCTACCACCACATCAACTGGGTTTGATTTTAGTATGCAGGACTAAGTGTGGGTTGGTTTATTTTTGCAAAACATGTCCAGAAAGAATAAAAACCCTCCTTCGCAGCTGCTTGCGAAACATAGTTGCGATGTCGGCCGAAAGGGAAAAACTGACTATTTGATTCAGATACGCGATACATTTATTTTGCCGCCAGCGGTTAATAAAGTTGGGCCCCAGGATCTAATATGACTACAATTATATCTAATAAGTTGTTTAAGGTACCGCTTACATTGTTGCATTGAAGAATTAACCTCTTGCCCCTGCATTGTTTCCCTGGCATTTCCTATTTGTTCACATAGTACCTAGGGGGCTGTATTGTTCGGCTTAAACAGATCTTAAGTTGATTGGAACACGATGTTATAGGTAAGTAAATACTCACTGGCGATTGTTTTTTTTTGATGGAATCCTATACTTAATTATACCAGGTGAAACAGAAAGGGTACACAATTCTTTTTGCAACTTTTCTTTGTAAATCTAAAACTATCGGCTTTGTGGGACAGTTGAAGTCTTATGAAAGACTTATGAAATCTGTCAACAGGAGTATCCCTGTAACGCCTATTTTTTCAAGCTTCCTCCAAGCCTGATAGTTTTAGAATAAAACCGTTCAGTTTTGAAAAAATAGTATAAGTACCCTTCCTGTTTCGATCTGTATATCCAATGGAAATTAATAAATATTAGGTTTATCAATAGGCAACTAACCGAAATCCAGAAGTAGTAGGTTATGCCCGTAGAGATTCTTACTTTTAACCGGCTTTAATCCAACAGTGGATTGTATAAGCTAGTGTTTTATCTAGAGCATGGTCATCAATCACCATCATCAACAATTAAGTATTGCTTACAATCCGAACTAGAGAGTCAGTACACATTAAATAGCACAAAATGAAATAAAAAGTTTAGCGCAGCCAACGAGGAGCGATACGAAAATTAATAGATTTTTTTAAAATTCGCCTTTAATTAACGTTTCATCTTCATTTATTTGTCATTCACAATACGGTTTTCGACATATAATGACGCATGAATTTATAAAATGGCCGCCCCGAATATTATTACCATTTCATATGGCTTCTCTTTGGTCGTGCTGTAGTTATGTTTTTATTGGATTTCTCATCAAAATATTTACAAGTTCCCGCGGTAGTTGTCGCGTTGCTATAAGCCAGTTAGCATTCCTGCCACGAGTGTAAGTAGATTTACATGTTACAAGCACGTGAGCCTATTTTGAATTTTACTCAGATGGCGCTCAGCATCGTCTTAAGACATTCGGGAACGGGCGCGGGAATGAAATACCACGATTGATGTCGTGGAGGGATGGTGCTTTAAGAAGATTTTTTGATGGTAAGCCGTAGAGCTTTCCGTCTAAAAAATCTTCTTAAAGCATTCGTATCTAAGTATTTTGGACGACCGCATAATGTACCTAATGAAAGCGTAGGTATAGCTCACAGGATCAGATCGTTGAGAGATCTCAATTTTGGGAATTGGTTTTTCCTAGCCATTGTCGTATCAGAACGTTAGAACTACTTTTAGTAGCGTTGTTTGTTTGGTATATGATATTATGATCGATGTCTTTGTTTGGCAATATTGTTTTTTTATAAATGACTCTAGCTGTTAAAAGAGTAATGCAACAACATTATTTTTCTAAACTTATATTATATTTTTAATAGTGTGATCTATTCTAGAGGTATCTGTACCAAATCTTGTCAACTTCCGTAAAAAACTGTAGAAGTTATGGCTACGGACGGACTCTATGATCTTACAAGGGTTCCGTAGTCCCTACGAGGAACCCTAAAAGAGGGTTAAGCAATATTGTAATCTCATGCCTATCATTCAAAAAATATGGAGGAACTCTTCTAACTTCACAAGTAAGAGCGGAAGACATTCAAGTAAAGCAACCCCTAAACCGTCGCTTTTTACGTTAACCCCGTTCCGTTATCAGCGAAAGAAACTGGTTGTGATGACTGCACGCTATCAGTTTTATAGCATGAACTTCTACACAATATATTAAAGTGTTTGATGACCATTAAGCTTTTATCTGCCGCTGGAGATAACTGTATGGCGTGTTTATGTCGTGGCAAGATCGATTGGAGGCCTTCGCCGCAAGGCCCTTGATAAGATAAATATATTGATCGTATAATTATGTTCTTATGCGTAAAATGTTTTATACTGAAGGACAGTAGCGGTGGTAGTGCGAGGCGTATCTGCTTCTCTGATGCTTTTGATGATATTAGAAAAAATGGAGCCACATTTTATGTCAGAGGAAATCTTATGAGTCTGTATAGCTAGTTATGAATAAAAAAAACAATTTAGAACAAGATGACTACGAGTAAAATATCCATTCTTGAAATATAACGCACATAGGTGACTTATTGAAGGCCTATGAACCACACCTTCTATTGAAAATCCATTACACAAAATGTTTTTATTCTCGCCAGCACTCGTAAAACGATGCAAAACATCGAGATTATATTGAAATCCGCGATTCATCTCCCAACTCGCGTTTTTTCATGCTCATATTGAGTACGTGAGGTGCGGCTTCTGAGCGTATCAGAAATCTTATTTTACTTTTGTTATTTGCTAGTGAAAGTATCGAACCATGTTTCTCTCAATTATACGAGGTTCTATGGTGTTTGTTCGAGACGAGAATCGTTTCTGAACGGCCGTGATGATAAAATTAAATAGAAAGCGCACGTCTACTACTGTTTGTGAACGAATAATTGGTTTTCTTTAATAACTCATTACGCTGCTGTCGGTGGTTGTACTATTTGAGGAAAGGTTGGGCTTGATCGGCCATAAAAACTGAAGTACAATAGAAAGGTATGGGAAGGCTGTAGGATGTTTAGTAAGTAAAAAGTTAAAGGTATATCATGCAGACACTAGTTTCGGTTTAAATGAAGTATTCCTAGAAATTACTAATAACACTTTTAGCATAGTTCTCCAGTATAGTTTTTAGTAATACCTTTCGTGATCTACATATTAGGCTTTGTAAAATGAATAGTATGATGTTAAATCATCACCATTAAATAGATAACATGTAATAGGTCAAGCCAAAATACTTCAACTTTACACAATACTTCAAAAGTTAATCATTGAACAGCAATGGGTCATGACTCTTCAAAATTTTTACTTGTGCTATGGTCTACCATATGTGTTAACGCATTTCATTGTAACCATAGATTTAAAAGGTCAACTCAATAAACGCCCAACACTATCGCAAACATTCGACATCGAATGGATTGTGTCGATTTTGACAGTGAATCAATTTGGAATGCTCCAACTGGCCGTTATATTTCAAACATTCGATTTACAACAAACGAATCGGGTTTATTACGGTAGCTGTAAGATACAAAATCCAATGATGATTTTAGTCGAATCAATCTCTCGGACAGCAGAAGTGTACTGGTCGATACTAATGTAACAAATATCGATGGTCGAAAAGATAGCCACAGCAGTTGTTGAATCGATATAGACATGGCGCTTTGATTACTCGATTCAATCGAACTCGTACGCACTCGGGTCTTTGATGCCGCGAACCATGTTGTGGATTGTGGTAATGTTCGATACCTATCTCTGTCTGGTCTGTCGAATCGGCGATCATTCCGATGTTACACATTATATATTCATGTTAGGCAATTGATATAACTTGTCGGTATGTGTCGGTGTTTAGTTCGGGTATATGCAGGCTTTAAAATTTAATAATGATTATCAGAAGTCATCCAATGTTCTAATCTTCGATTTCCTTGCTCGGAAATGGTAGCCAGTATACGTGATAAAATCTTTAAAGTAATAATCATTACCGATAGCCATAAACTAAAGAAGCAATGATCTCTATCTCTAATTAGGGTGTTAATAGACCATCGATAGAATACGTTTTCGACCACCGATAGTTTTTCACTACATAGAGCAACATATTTCTTAATTGAGCAACGGCACTATGTAGAAATTGTAGATCAACGTCGACTCATCTTCTTCTACCATCCATCGACAGTCGGACGGTGTGGTATTCAGGTAACACTACCCTAATGAATAGGTTATCGTTATCAAAGGTTATCGTACTATTACTGAAACACGTTGGGATATCATATGCACCACCTGAATAAGATTTAATCGACAAACATTCACCAGTAATGTCACATCAAAACTTATCTTGTTAACATAAATATACTCACGTCATCCATGTGGCGAGGATACGAAATGTATCTCATTGCGTAATCATATCACGCCTTGTCCGAATTGACCCACCTCTGAAAGACCCTAATAGACCGAACAATGCGTTCCGAATCGAATTTCACCAACAATACCTTTCATTTTGACTGCCCAAATTGTCGAGACACAAAAAATCCAACTCTTCATTGCTGCTTTACGTTAAACATTTTGGATATCTATCAAATCGAATATTCGATGGACGAAAAAAGTGTCGGAATATTCGATGTTCGCCGGTGAAATGTGACTCAGTAAGGCTGCACCTGGTTGATTGTTTGGACGTTTTGACAGTTGACCACGCTCGTTACCTCTGTCGTCGTGAAAGGCATCGGTAATCTAAATGCAAGGCTAATTGAATACAAAAGAAGCGATAAGTATGGAATGCACTTTATGGGGCTGGGTTGCGTAACAGAAATATAGGCTTAGGTTTGAGCAAGAAACACTTTATCACCGCGGCCGTTATCATATTTGCGTCTTATTCCATTCTTTTGTTTAGAAAGGTTATCTCTTGATACTACCCACGCATCATCCACACCTACAGTTCTAATAATAAAAATATTAATATACTGAGAGAGTTATTGCATTATACTTATGTCAGTTTTTGTTTAACATTTAGCTTTGATAGACTGTAATAGAGTTGATTTTTCATAGAATACTAAAATAACAATAGATATTATTTGATTTACCAGGCTTGTTTAAATTCTCTGCTCCTTAAAATCTATGAGTATGTTTTTATTTTACAATAATTTGTAGTAAGTTGCGATTAATAAATATGTCCTTCCTTATGGAAAGAAAACGCAACTGCAAAACCTTAACATAAATAATAGAGTCCTCATCCTTAAAGCTAATTCACACTGGTATCTTACTGACAAAGCGTGCTATGGGATGCCCGAGGCGTAGCACAAGACTCCTGTCTCCTGCAGTTAATGACGTCATTAAATATGAAACGAGGTGTACCGGGCCTTTTGTAAGGCGAGCCTACATCTCCGCACATGAGCTGGGGTGGGACTGTATGTACACGCCTTTAGTTACAATATGAGACGTGTGGCTACCTTGACTATTTTGTCTTTTTTTCTTAGTAAATGGTTTCATAATGTAAGGAGCCATTCAAGTTAAGCCTGAAATACATTGAAAACATTTAGATAGAGCTTTACACAGGGAGTCTAGTAAGAGTTTGTCAGCTTAAAACTAACCATGCTAATTCGAATGTTTTCATACATTTTATAATTATGTTTTCGACAAAATAATGGAGGTACTTACTTATAATTTATGTCAAGAATGTACCTGTACAAACTGACACAACCAACACTCTCGCAAGATGGTTAAATAAAAAATCAATCATCAAGCTTAAAGGATATAAAAGCCAAAAATACCGGTACGTAAACTATTACAGTGTACCAAAGTCTAAACGCGCAAGTGGGGTCAGCACTGTAAATAGGTTTAAGCCAAAACCATCAACCATTTATCAAAGAAAGAAAAGGTCCATTTCAACTACCAACACAACCGTTAATGTTAATAAAAATAATATATCATTTACTATTCAAGCTTCAAGCTTACTTCATTCCGTTTCTCACTTCTGTGTTGACTTTTAATTTTAAATAATAGTTTACTCTATTGGGTCCAAATTGTAAAGACAATTTCATAATACGTAAACAATTGTTAGGCCACCTGTCACTTCAACATGATAAGTATCTAACAAAGCTTCCATTCATTTTGTGGTCAGTTAGCACGTTTAACGGACAGCACTTGTTTCAAAAACGTTAGTAAGAAAACGACAAAATAAGTAGTAAAGTAGGTAGAAATTCAGAATTTGTTTGACATGAATAGATGCACAGAAGGTGTGGTGGTAAATTATTGTGTAAGGTGTATGATGTATTTATTTATTATATTTTAATTTATTGATTGTAGCGGTAAAATATCATATAGACAGTTTTTTTGTTGAAAGTAACAATGATATATCATGAAGTAAGTATCATTAGAAAGGTTTATGATAGGTGATAGTTATATTAAAGGCAATTCAGAAAAGAAGAATGAAAAAGCTATTTTAATTGCCTTCTTTCTTTTTCAACTCATCGCCATCCGATTCTAAAACTAAATCTTCCATAACACTAAATTATTTGTAGTCTTGTGTTATCTGCATCCAGGTCTTTTCTGCCACGTCCATCAGATCGTCGGTCCACCACACCGGTGACCTCCGGAGCAACGGCAATTAATTACTATTGTTGTTACGTTACTGAAAAACACACCACATTGCATTTCAACCGCCGCGGAAATGAAGGCCCAACTTCCTTATCTACAATAACACACGAAGAACTCTAAATTGCGTCAATCGGTCTGCTGTCGGAAACGAACACTTGACTGTTCATATACGAACTAGCAAGTGATAAGATACCCACATCGTAATGAAACAATGATTCGTTTTTGGGTTCGGTGTACTTGCGTTATCGCTTCCTCTGTCGAACACTTGCCCCATTGAGGAGAGATTAGTTAATGATTCATTACGCTTCTTACCTAAGTTCCCAAACTTTCCTTAGATAAGGGCGGAACGCACAACGGTAATGTATCCGTAAGCGAATTTGGGGAATCTTTGATTAGCACTCTGGGTCACGCGTGGTGGAATGACTATTTAATGAAATTCTTTGTGTTGGTAAAACAATGCAATATTTTTTGCTTCATTAGGCCGTAACATTATTCGTTAAAGTGGCAACACTATTGTTCCCAAAGGAAATGTGATATCATTGTCGATTATTTTGGTTAACTGGTTACAAAAAATATTTAGGAACAAACATCTAATGTTTTGTAACACGAAGTGTGCTTGCCCGTAGTATTGTTTACAATTTAAACTGTGGTATGTTTGGTCACAGTATATAGGTTATATAAAAAAAACATGTCTTATACTTTATTATCTACCAACAAATTATATGCCTGCCTAAATAATTTGTACTGGATTGATACCAAGGGTATTATTTTGAGACTATAATCTGCTATTCATAGGCAAATATATTATAATATTTATTAAAGAACCCGTAGTTACATACTTTACACCCGTGGGAAACTAGTCAGTGAATTCTAGTAACAACAAAATATGCTACAACATTACTCACACTAAGAATATAGAAGCGCTTACGAAGGATGACGTAGGTAATTTATAAATTATCCACATAGATGTTGGATTTTTACATTGTTTTTTTCAAAAGAACTTTGGCACATAAAATATATTGATTACATTGCAACTTTTTATCCAAACGAAATACAAGCGACCAAAGCCACGGGTAAGTGTTTGTGAAGATAAAGGGTACCTACGTTTAGTCATCGTGAGCCAGGGGTTACCCAAGTGGCCTTATGTCAGTGGGCATTACAAATTCGGACGATTGTGTGGTGCCCGTACGGGTGTCAATCACTCCTCACATCAATAGCGGCTAATGATTTTTATTAAATTGACGCATTTTTTTTTGCCGGTGCGAACAAAAAATACCACAATAATTGAAGACTCGTTTTTTGTTGTTGCTTAATTGATATCAGACATCTTGGAACGGTACGTCATGCGATGTAATAAGGTAAAAAGAAGGTAAAATAAGATATCTTTATGTATATTGCAGGACAAAGGATTGCTCTTTATGCTGATTCTCAGTAGAGATTGGAGTAAACATTTATTTTGTTCACTCAAAATAAGTATTACTTATATTTTCTTTCGAAGAGGTATTTTCATTGCAATCGCAAGACTAATCGTATGGTTACACTCGGACGAACAAATTACAGCAAGGCTTTTTCTGTTCATCACTTAGTTAAACCATTATTTACCTATCTGAAAAGGATCGTTTTGGTTATTGCACTCTTATAAGGAGAGCGCTTCAAATACTCAAATGTACATAAACCATTTTATTTACTGCACGTAAACAAAAGCTTTCTTCCAACAATGATACGTATGATTGTAAAGCAACATTAGCATGACTGTGTACAGTGGTTTGTATAGAACAATAAAATATACTTAACTACGCTGAGAATATCAAAACATTGGAAGATTTCCATACAATCGGTTCATAATACGAGAGGTTCTGCTAACAACTACACACAATATCGTTACTTTTAAATTGCAGAGTAGGTAGGTATGTATTGTGAATGTCGTTATGGCTCTTATTTCAGAGGACTATATAAGGCTCATTGCACACGGGCTACTAGCGGCCATTACTAGGGCTTGAATTTACGACTAACTTTAATAATAATATTGTGGTTGCCACATGTGGCCTTGCCGCTGGTGTCCAGCTACAAATTGTGATCTCTATAAGTTTTTAAACTTTGCAATGATTTCCAAAGAACTCGTTTATATGGGTGATTTTTAAACTAGATTGTACAAGCTTCATATAACGCACAGATTAGGGACTGAATTTATTGATAAATCTCATCTAATGATAATTTTATAGGCCACCGATCCCCAATGTTCACTTCAAAGGGTCACGTGTGACTGTGGTCGATTGTGGCTTTAGTCACTTCTGGCCGTGGTCACTTGTGGCTTTGTTGACAGTACAGCGTGCCGGTGGCCTATGCATTGTTATTTAGTGTCTATAGATCTACGAAGCATTATCTAATCTCAGTTTTATTGATGTATCTGTACATTCGGTACCAGCCCGGTGTGTGTCGTGGGAAATTCTGCCAATTATCCAATTTCCAATGTACCTATTATGTTTCATCGTTAGAGTCTTTCAACGGGTATATTGTTCGCATAAAGGTCGGTGCATATTGACCAATTGTTTATTTCGATATTTTATCTAGATGAGAATAGATGAAGAATAGTAAGTTAAAATATGACTTGTAAATTAGAGGCTACTTATTTATTTAGTTGTTATGGATCATTTTGTGCTCAGATTTTATGTATTTTAATGAAGTCTTCGGTGACCGCCAATGATAGATCTCGTATGGTGTTTATCTCACAACGGTTAAAGTGTTACAAAAAAATAAACGATATTAAGCGAGTCTGTCCCATACTTTATAGCTAGCAAACACATTGCCTATCATGACAGCCAATTTTCGCGTTCCTCCATCTATCATCGCATGCGCTTGAGTTCGAAACTTCGCTTCAAGTGGTTTAGATAATGATGGCCATCTAAAACACTTGAGCGGATCGCGTCAGTGGAAATTATGATTAATATCGTGCTAGTTAACGGGGCGCCGGCTCGCGAGGGCATGGCCGACCGCGGCGGGGACTGTTGGCTTCAAGCCACGGACGTCCGTAACTCAGGCTCATCATTTGTTTGGCCACGGACCGGTCCACGTCGCTACTGCTTTAAATTCATAATTTTTCAATAAGCCTTTTTTGTTGCCCGTTCCGTCTCGCTGACAACTGCGCTTATGGTTCTCTAGATAAGATCGCTTTGTGCGCCATTAGCCAAAGTGATTGACGTTGTTAGTTTGTTGTCAGTAATTTTGTTTGAAATTTAGAGCGGCGAACGTGCCTTTTTTGTTCGATGTGTGTAAAGAGAGTCGTGTTGACATGTGGGGCTGGCCATTGCGCATTGCGCGATCGTCGATAATGCGCGATTTCGAAATGAAATACATTGAAATCTTCGGACATAATAACATAGTGAGATGTATTAAAGATAAAGCTATAGAAGAGTGCTGTGTGTTCAGTTCAATTTATTTCATAAGCTGTGGATGAACGTGAGACGTCCGTCATATATTGCAAGTTACGTTGCGTAAAAATCAAGAGAGCTTTTATTTTTTTATAGGTATTAAAGGTAGATACTTAAACCCTATACACAATTGCTACCAACGGAAAAATTATAAACCACCACGTCGATTATAAATAATGTTTTGTTTTGAAAAAAAAACATTGTCAACAAAATGCTGAATAAAAACCAAAAGCTATATAATTACATTAAAGTAAAACGAATCATTTTAAATGGTTATTACGTCGCCAACATTCCACCCCATTCATGATGGCTAACGTGGGCTAGTCACAAATAAAGTCAAGTAATAACTAAACATGATAACATTAAGGAAGATTAAATTCTCGTAAAGATATGGATGTGGGATTTTATTTCTCAAACACATCCATACCAGAGGCAACAGTGACTCGGAAACGAGTCGTCTAACCACAAAATCATCATAAATTAATGGGACAATTAACCCAACGGTCTAGGCGATAAATAACGAAACCGTCAAGCCAAACAATGAGTCAGAGTAATTATACAGACGACACTGGTTGCATAACGGTGAGGCCGGTATCTGTCGAATTGTGAAACAATACCGGGTCTGGACACCGGGTAGGTCGTGACTTAGTGTGATGTGGTACAAATTGTAGAACATTGCGGGTCAGTATGCCCATATTTGATTTTTAATCAAGCTTTGACGCGGCACACAAAAACTTTACTAAACTAACCTTTTATGGTCGGAACGTATGAGCTAAATAGCATATTTTGAATGTCTCAGCTGATAGTGTAGTTTTGATTTGATGGCATTATAATTGATATCATATGTTCTAATCGAATATTTGCGTGGGATACTGTTTTTGTACCGTTATGAAAAAATTGGTCATCCTTAATATTTTTTTTATAATATATTATTCTTTGAATTATAATTATACTCCATAACCACATAGTTCATTTCGACGAGCTTGTTCTACACTCTTTATATGTACCTACTTATATGAATAAAAACAAAATTACCACAAAACAAGTTCGGTGACTATTAAGTAAGTAGTAAGTATACATTTTTGTCTCTCCCCTCGTGTCCCGTCGCAAAAGCTAAAGTTGGACAAACTGCAGCGGAGTGATAACACGGCGCCGCTAATCCCACAGACGACGGCACTCTCCAAATCTATTCGATACAAATCCATATTACCGAGGAGCTAGAAGTGGCTACAATTCAAATAAATAACGGATATAGTTCAAACAAATAAATATTGGTAGCTATTCAAATAAATCTCTAAGCAGAGCAACTATTGGCTAGATTTTCTCGTTGTTATATGTGTGATTCCATATGAACGTGTAATGCAACTTTTTGGGTTTTTACTCGAGCAGAGATAACGTCAATGTTATAGTAAATTTTTCGATTCCCATACAGAACTCTTGTAACGAAACAAATATTAACTTACAAAGGAATAAAGTGGTGAGAGGCATCAACACCTACGAGATTCTCTGTAAAATAAATCCCAACCTACTAGTCTTTTGAATAGTGTCTAAAGTCCATTATCAACGTAGGTAGCTATCAAGCTACGTCTTATAACCACATCCAGAATTTCAACTATTAAAGTTCAGCACTCTTTATTAGATTGACCATTGGTGTTGCATAATCCTCAATGAGTTGATCGTGATTCACGCACGACTCCTGGATTTGACCACCTAATCGAGTCTACTCTCGGTTTGTTATCGTTGTTTTGTTAAATAGTTACAACCATTTAGAAATTAGGTAAAATTTTGGTGACCGGAAAAATAATTATGACAATAATATATGATAGGACATATAAATTTGGATTGGCAACGCAAAGAAACATAACCACTATGAATTTCTTAAATCAACGGAATTTATTTCGAAATCGGCATTCAAGTTTCTGCCATCTGTCTAGAGATTTCGTTATCATTTTAATTATGGTAATAACAATTAACAAGCCAACCCATAAAGAAAATAAGCAAATTAAGTCGTTAGAATGTCCCTTTCAAGTTATTGGATAAGATTATCGATTTTATTGAATAATTTTGTGGTTTAAAAGGACTTACTGAACCTGTTCTTATCTTTTATCAAGCGTTAACTTTACATTTAATCATGGAAATAAATAAATAGTCGTTATACCTACTGCAAAAAACCTGTTTTGGTAACACATTATCGTCTAGTGATTGATCATTATTTAATATCAGTGACGTTCCATTTCCTTAGTAATCAGCAATATCCTCTACATAACTAGGTTTCGAAATCTCATATTCTCAACAACAAAAGACAACAAATGAAATTGGGATGACAAATCATGGAAAATTATTAATTAAGAGCATAGGAAAATGATTGTTTGGGTACTTACAATCAGGATTATATTCCACAATTTAAAAACGAATGTTATTTTAAAATAACCGGAATAAATATAAGCAATTCATAATAAAAGCCTTGTTTTACGACTTTAAAATTCGTAATAAAATTATAAATTCCTCGATACTAAAATCACTAGCTAATTCGTCAATCTTTATATAGCGTGTTATATCTTTGATGTTTTAACAAAAAAAATACAAAGTAAACTAGTATCTTCGGGCCGATAATTTGTGAAGCGCGCGACATCCATTTTGGGAAGTTGTAACTTTTTCTATACACTCACGAAACTGTACCGTCGTTATGTTGTTTATTTTGTACCTCATGTCAGGGACTCTAATTTACCACATGGTGCTCTCGTTCGACATAAAAAATAATATCCACATGATTTGACGTAATTTGTATCGTGTTATGACGAAAGGTTCGTGTGTTTAAGAGTAATTTCTTCCCGACCCGTTATTAACTAGTAACCGACTTTTTTATTTTCCTCAACAAAAAAGTTAACGAGTATTATACATGATGCACGACGTAACATTTTTGTAGTTAATGAACTAAAAGGATAACCAACTACGAAAAAATAGGGGAGTGTTTCCGATGTTCGTTATAGAGAACAGCGAGGTTTTCCTTTTACATTCTCCGTTACAACCATCGGAAATGTTTTATTGAGATAAACATATACTTTGGTACCTATCTAATTAATGGTATGAACGGAATATAATATTTTAATACTCCTTCATTCCACAGTAAAATTGTTTCCAATCGAAACGCGGCGAATTATGTATTCATATATTGCGCAAACCAACACAAAAAATATAAAATTGTTAATCCGACTTAGATTTCTAAAATATTTGCTTAAAATTTATTTATATTCAAACGACAATATGCTTAATAGTTCGTATTTCAATATAAGAAAACCGTATTCTTTGAGTCGGCATTTATAAACGATCGAACACTAATCGATTGTGAATAGGAATTGCCTTGAGATGTAAGACGTAATATTTGGACGGATGGATTAAAGTGTACATAAATTATATAATTTATGTAGTCCCCTTTATAGTTGCTTAGCGAATGTTTTGAATATTGATTTCAATCACCAATTTTTCTTCATTAATGGCTACCGAGGCGTCGTATGTTCGGCAAGAAGTTATGACGTGTATCGGTAATAATTTATATAGTGTGGAATGCGTATTGAGGCGAATACAAACAACCTATTTTAAAGTTTCTATATCGATGGGGTTCTGAGAAGCGCGGTAGCAGCGGCCGCTTCATTATGAGGAATTAAGATGATAATTGGGCAGTAAGGATAGATTCCGTCGCCCCTGTTTGGATGTTTAAAGAAGTATTTTATCTTTAAATTGTTCAACTGCGTAACGCTTTTAAAGTACTGTTGTAGTCACTGTTTTATGGCAAACATTTTAGTCGCAATTTTTGTTAAAAATAAAAATGCTAAGCTATTTAAAGACAAAGTAGCTAGAGTTACGGGCGTCGTAAGTTTCAGACTGTCATACATAAACATACGTGTTTACACCGGCCATTCTGGGGTCAAAAGTTAATTTATTTCCTTGAGCATAGAGGAAAGTAACTAATGAAGCGTATTTTGTATTCATTTTAAGACATTGTCACTTGTTGGACCGTTTGTCAGCTTAACGTATGCACGTAAAGTAGCGAACTTGTTGCTTCGCTGCTCCTGAAACTAGTTATGTGACGTTTTTGTATTCAGTACGACTGGGATTAAGTATCGAGTCGGTACAACACTTGATAGTGTCCGAGTTTACTTAATATTCTTAACATGTATCATTTGAGTCTGTTTCCGGCAAAAAATAATGTAATAGGTAACATGTAAGTACTACAAAATTGCAGTGTTTTGTTATTATAATAACTGCTCTACATTAGTGATGATAGATTGATAGATGATATTTTTACGTACTGATTGAAATAAAACTATTTTACGGATTTTATCGCGTTTATTAACTTTGGAACATAAATAAAACTATTTTTCGGATTTTATCGCGTTTATTTAATTTATGTTCCCGACGTTTCGGCTGCTTTACAGCAGCCATGGTCACGGGGGGACTGAGGTGTTAGACGTCCTGATGTCATAGTTAGTAACTGGGTCGGGAACATAAATTAAATAAACGCGATAAAATCCGAAAAATAGTTTTATTTCAATGTGTAGTATTCGCGTAAATATAAGAAAACAATATTTAGAACATAAAGTTAATAAACGCGATAAAATCCGAAAAATAGTTTTATTTCAATGTGTAGTATTCGCGTAAATATAAGAAAACAATATTTAGAACATAAAGTTAATAAACGCGATAAAATCCGAAAAATAGTTTTATTTCAATGTGTAGTATTCGCGTAAATATAAGAAAACAATATTTGGAACATAAAGTTAATAAACGCGATAAAAACCGTAAAATAGTTTTATTTTAATGTGTAGTATTCGCGTAAATATAAGAAAACAATATTTTACGTACTGGTCATATTCGAGTCATGTATCTTGTCAGTACCATACAGTATGGAGCGGTTGTACGGCACATGCCTATGAAAAAACTCTCGTAAAAGTAGCGCATTATAATAAAGATGTCAGTGTAAAGATTTAGGTAGTCGGCCGTCCATCTGGTCGAGCGGACAGCTAATTCAAGAAGTTTATTTTCACACGGTAAGTTAATGCGCTGAAAATGATTTAACTCGCCCACTGTTAGTTCACATTTCGGCCGAAATATTTATATCAATGACCCTAACGGAGTGTAAAGATGTGATTGCACATGAAATTAAAGGTAATAGAAAATTACACTTATTTATACGGGGTATACGAGTAGTAACTTGAAAACATACCCTTACTTTGAACTTTCAATAGAATTTTGACATTAACTGATCCAAAAGTGTAAGTAGTTCTTTCAGATATTCACAATTTATATGTAGGTGGAGAAGGTATGTTCATGAATAATTTTAGAATTTATTTTGTAATTCATAGGCGTTTTTATAAAATCTGTGAACTGGCTTTGCGTAATAACTTTTGGGCGGAAATATATATTATATTAAATTTGGATTATGACAATAGGAAGGTTGTCAGGTTTTATTATTTACGAGTGAATCTTCTTCCAATTGTCACAGTTTACATGAGCTTTGACACGTCGGTAGCAGTTAATCACACGTACAGGACGTACGCTGTCTTAATTTGTTTAAAATATGAGATATGTAACGAATATATTTGATAAACAAAATTAAGAAAGAAAGAAAAAACTTAATTGTGGCTCACAGGATAAAATGATTACAAAAAAAAATGTAAAAAAAAATCTGCTTGCCACACACGGACCTAATTCAGCATGTGCTGGTTGACAAGAACCAGCGCTGGTCTTCCAAATTAGTAGAAAAGACAAACGTTTTGTCTATAAAAACAAACGATGTACCGTACCATATCTCCCTTTTGGCCCACAATGGCCACTAACATTACACAGTTGATTAAATCAAGCGACTAATACAGCAAGACAACGTGATATCCGGATTATTTGATAAGAAATTATAAAAAAATTGTGTCGTAAGCGGAGGCGGGCGTTGCACATTTCTTTGTTTATTGTTGAACAGTCATTATATGTAAATAGTAGAGTCGTGATGATGGCTCGACAGATAGTGACGAGGCATGTTTCGCAACCACACGGAATGATAATTGTTTAAAGCTCGGCAACCGTGTGGGTGCTGCGCCGGCGCACCTGTCCGCCATCTTTCTTCGTAAGACGAGAGATCTCCCCTAACAGATATAAGTAGATTTAATATTTCATAAACGTGACGCTCAGAGACATGCTCCCATGAATTTTTAGTTTTTATGGTTTTAAGTGGTAGGGCTACTGCGTTCTATAGTCGAGTGTTTCTTTTTAAGTTAAGTTGTACTATAAATTTCACCTTATTAGGACATTACTACGCTGGACACCATTAAGTTCATTTTCGTGCGGCAATACTTAAATCTAATGCCGCTGGTGTGACACTGTCCTCACTGGTAACGTTCAAACGAAATTGTTGCTAAGTGGGCTGAGAATATAACAAAGATTGGGGGTATGATAAATGCAACGGGGTGGTCCGGTATGAGTTTGTGTACCTAGGTACATACTAGAAGCATTAGTCTGCTTATCATATTATCAACTCCGCAATAATAATGTTATTTTATTAACCGGGTGCCATGCCGGCCGCCAAAGACTATCTTATTCTGTGAATGCCAAAATACAGATGGAAAATTGTGAGGTACTCGAATAATAATCCGTTTCAATATAAATTTAACTTCTGCAAATCCATTTTTCGTTGCCTTATATTATGTTATTTCGTTGTCTTAGTACTTATTATGGATGCTCGAAAAAGCCCCAGATATTACCCATTATGTTCAAATACAGTTAATTTAAAAGTTGGCGCAAACTTGATAGTGCCGCAGGAATTGGCGCTCCTCCGATTCGGGCAGGTGGCTCCATTTGGCTCCTGGCTGCTCGGCAATTTGGCTACCGAGACAGGATAACATTATTTTGGCAAAGGACTTTTACATACTCGATTATTACGTTAGAGATTAGAGTGTAGAGATTTTGTGCCAGATCCACAGAATACAAAATAGTGCCGGATCTGCAAAAACAAAAGGTATTCTAAAAGCCCGATTTACACTTTGCAAATTGGCAAGTAATTAAGTTGCGAGACAGCTTGAAGAATTTTTTTCTAAGTGCGGCGGCTACTTTTGTACCCACTTGCAAACATGTAGAACTGTTTATCTGAGACCAGTGAGATTTAATTGTCTTTGCCATCTGCACATCAAACAACAACTATAGTTTAAATACCATTACTTTTGATGTCAATTAGAAAAATACAACATTTTAGAGCAGAACGCATTGGGAAAATACTATATATGATGCATAAATAAATATAAGGTAGAGTAATTTTAAGTCACACGCGGTGGACTCTTGTCGTCCCGTTGTTACGATAGCAAGTTGAACAAACGAGGATTTAATCTGGACAATAATTATCTCAGTATAAATAGCGACGTCATTATTCAGTTGTCGCCCACTCGGCGACGCTGTCGACCGATAATCTTGCTCTACATGTGCTAATTAAAGGCATTCCCTTACACAATGATCCCGGCTGTCCGGTGAACTAACATGAAGGGCGGTCCACCCAAGCCTTTCTTTTCAATTCATGACTGACTACCAATACTACCACATTGTAAATGAGGCTTAAGTCTCTTCAGTGTATATTCTGTTTTATCGCATTCTTGAAAAACATCGACTATTTTGAATTTAGAATATTCCAATGCTGTCGGTACACGGCGCGCGCATTTACATTCGGGAATGTATTAAGTAATGTAATGTGCATTTATTTGTGGGATCACAATGCGGGGCGGACCTGTAACTCGGGGGCGATTCAGTGATCGTCTCGTGATAATCGCGATCACGGGCCCCTGACATTTCTTTTATTTTATCGCGGACGCTTGCGCAGAGATAAAACGGCAATAAATAATCCTGGTAAGACATCGCTGGGACGTGTGCCCGGTTGCGCTTTTCATTTGTAATTCGCGTAATTATGTCTTAATACAAGATCGGCGAAACGGCAAGCCTTATAGGGTCATGCGAGAAATTAATAAAATCATCAGATAACGCATAGATTTATTTAAAAATAAAACCTTTTTACTCATATTGATCAGAAATCAGAACCAATATAGAGTTATCTTTTAATCTCAAGGAAAACGTCATAAATATTCCATAGGTGTTCATGACAACATGTTTTGAGAAATCTTTTCACACAAAAATATCGATAACACAATATCTTTGTATACGAAACAAAATAGGACATTATGCGCGACGCATCTTCTCCGTTGCGCCTTATTCCTGTGAAACTTTGAATGGGGCTCCGAAAACGGCGGATGGATGTTGTGTTTCACAATGTGTGAAGTGAATATAAATGTAGCTTAATTTCTGCTATTATTAATTTTGTATTTCAGACCTTTTCAGGTAATAAGTCAGTGCATTTTTTTCATGAGCTGACTGTGACCACACAATGTTTGCCATTACACGTTAGAAAACTGTGTCCAGTTGTATTAGTTCGTTTCCGGTAGGTATCCAAAAATAATTGTTTTTTTTTTAATAGCATCAAGGTATCTTTTCTGTACTTTATCCTGCTTTATATTGCTCTATTGCTCTCGCAAAAATGACCAAATCATATCGCCCGGTCAGCCCCGCCATGGGATACCAATTAGTGTATGTAGATCTAACTCTTAAAAATACAATTAACTGACATCATCCTGATCATATCATAGTATTTTTTTTTAAGATTAATATGAAATAAAAATTTAATAGAATATGTTAAGCGGAGGGCCCGCTATCGCGTCGCAATTTTAAAGGCCTCTAGTAGCGCGGTCCCTATTCCCATCACGTGTTTCCTACGGGATGTGTTACTGATAGGCGCGCGATACACGAATTGAACGAGTCTGAGCCTTCCATAGAACATCTAACTGTATTTACGGTACCAAATATGCATCATTGTATTTTTACGACAAATTGGTATGCGGACTATGTCATAGGACGACATCTGTTTCTGTGGAACTTTTAAATTGTGGGGGGACAAAGTGGTTTTTCTTCAAAGCTCGCGTTGGTTGTGGTGTGGGTTTATTTAATTTCGCATCGGTATTGGACTTTTAGTACAAAGTGTATAATATTAACTGGAATTGTTTGAGACAGAATGCTGTTTGTGGTACAATGAGAAACGTTTTGACATATTATATTTACGTAGGTGTGTTCAAGTGTACTGACATAGGTCAGTACTCTTGATCACTAAAGTTTTACGCACACTGTTTTAAAAGTTGCTCTTTAGTTTTGGTAGGTAGTATATTAGTTAGTTTAGATGTCGTCGTTTAATATTGAATAACTTACCTGTTCTGATTTTAAATCTAGATGAACCATCATGTGAATTAACAACTCATTGCGAAGCTCCCATCGCTTATCTCAACATCGCTGTACCATTTTTTGTCACAGTTGAAAGTCGATCAACATAATTATTTGACATCGCATTAATTGAACATTCATAATCGCCGTCATGCTACCGAAATAACCAATAACCACGCCGGCATCCATGACGAATAGATTCTGTACTGTCAATCAATTCGGAATTGTCGCATATAATCTGGTTGAAGCAACTGCGTCTAAGCCAGGGTTGGCGAACTTTTTTTTATTTCCATTTGCTAAAAAGTTACACACTGTAATAAGAAATAAACACTTAATGATACCAATAAGTCTACATCTACCTAATAACACAAACATCCTACTAATATTATAAATGTGAAAGTTTGTGAGTGTGGATGTGTGTTTGTTACTCCTTCACGCAAAAACTACTGAACGGATTTGGATAAAATTTGGAACACAGATAGTTTATAACCTGGACTAACACATAGAATACTTTACTTAAGTCTACTCGGACGAAGTCGCGGGCCGCAACTAGTCTACCTAATGAACTGTAATGTTGGCGACAAAATACGTTATTTTTGAAATATAATAATATGCCAGATACTTTTGACACTGACGGTACTAATAATGATATTGAACTGTTTTGTAACTCTATCTATGGTGACCTATTAAGAGTAGACTCTTCTCTTCTTTTTAGCTAACATTGACGACAACGATCAACATCGATTGGGAGTGGCATTTTGGCACATCTTATTTCGATAGCTGGATGAAATACTTAGGTGCCTATTCTTAAAACATTACTTAGTATCGACTATATTTTGCCATTGTTTGTCTACGGGTCCACTCGCCAACCCTGGGGTAAGCCAGCGGTTCGGCACCTTTGACGGTCATTACAATCTTCTTAGTACTGCGCACAGATCGGATTAAACTAAAAGGCTGTTATGTCGACCCGGCCTGACGTGATTCCTTGTCAATTCCGATCGAAGAAAGCTTATACGTGTCGAAGAAATTATTTTAATTGCGATAATAGTATTAGTGGTTTTATTAAAAAGTTGCTTCGTGCAAGCGTCGCTTATGAAGGTACTAAGCTGGTGAGAAAATGTTTTTGTACTAGTTTATTTTTATAACTAAGTCAGCAAGCAAGCATGTTAAAAAGAAACCCATCTGATTTTTATTTTTGTGGTAGATCCATCATCTTTAGCATTTTAGTAGGGTGCCATGAAAAATATCGTGCAATATATAACCTAATATCCTACTAATATTATAAATGTGAAAGTTTGTGAGTGTGGATGTATGTATCTACTAGCTCTGCCCACGGACTTCGTTCGCGTAGTATTTAACGTAACAAAAATTTCGGGATTATCGGGATAAAAAGTATCCTATATGTTAATCCCGGTTATAAACTATCTGTGTTCCAAATTTCATTCAAATCCGTTCAGTAGGTTTTGCGTGAAGGAGTAACAAACATACATACTAGTGATGTAACGAATATTCGCATTCGCATTCGCATTCGCGAATATTCGCATATTTTTTGACATTCGCATTCGCATTCGCATTCGCAAGAATCTATGCGAATGTTTTGCGAATGTTTTTTAAAAATAAAAAGGAAATTATGTATAAATGGATATGGAATTTAATACAACTAATAAGAATTATATATTTTTTCAACAAACTTGCTCGAAGGGTAGCACTTATTGCACCGTTTTTAGGTTCATAAAGCAGATTATTACGCACCAGTGCTATTGTAATTACATTAAAAAAAATCTTAGTAGAGAGTTATCCTAAAAATAGTAAGCATTTTTATAAAATAAATAAACAATTTTTATTAAAATATTATAAATAAATTTATTTATTAATATTATTTGTATAAACATTCGATTTATTATATTTCAAATAGTATAATCATTGTTAGGGGCCTTGCCAGACCCATAGATAAATATAACTAGCCAAATGCATGTCAGACTACGCATACTATAGGGTTTCGTAGACATCCCGCCACGATTCGATAATATGGAACCTTAAAAATAAAGTTATGTCTTTTTATTGATATGTAACATCTCAACAGATTAATTTCTGCGAAATAAAAAAAAACTATTGGCTACCGTATGAATAAAAAAGTAAGAAATTCTGTTACTAAATTTATTAAACTGGCACTCATAGACATCTTATCTTAATCTTAAGCAAAGTGACAGAAACCTTTATTTTCTTTTTGGACTGATGAAAAGTTCTTATAAGGAGCTGTAATTCAAATAATTAAGTTGTGATTAGACTGGGTGCACAATCAGTAGCGCGTGGGTTTGAGACTCAGTCTACCTTAGTTTTTTTCTAAATTGATTATATTTATATTTAAAAGTAAAGAACGATTTCTTTCCTATGATAAACCATTAATAATGTGGTCCTAATTTAAAGGATGAATCCGTTGTTCACGTAAAAAAGGCCACTTTGTAGCTCAGTATTTTGTAAATGGGAATGAAAAACTGACAAAGAATCCTATAAATTATTTTAAAATACCTACTGAACAATACATAATGATACACCCGAGAGGGTGAGTAAACATTTTTTCACTGCCGTTTCTTAGGTATGGGAGTTACAATAACTTTGCAATAATAGTCTCTGAATAAAATTATTGTGATGTCAGAGGGACGGGCAGATGGACAGACGGACGTGGCGAAACTATAAGGGTTCCAAGTTTGACTACGGAACCCTAGAAACTTACGGCGCGCCATCTTGTTTTATTTTTCATTCATCCTGCAATTCTCTAGGTCTTAAACAAATTCGAGAATTGTGATTTTTTTAAAATTAAGATTGCAATATACTCGAAGTGTGTTGTAAAATGTCGTATGAAACGCGTGAGCATTGTTCATTAAACCTTTAGCTCCATCACAGCCCTCGCGTTAGTCTCGGCCTGCAAACCAGCTTCGATCGTAATGTAATTATTAACTTAGCTCACTTGTACATAATGCACTTTTAACTTACAATTGAATAAAAAAAACATTAACAAACTCAATAAAATTTGAATTTCAATTACAATTATTTGATTTATGCATTAATACTAAGCTACCCTGAAATCAAAATAAATCTCTTCGTATTTACTTCGTTCTTTCAACCTGTGTATCTGTGTGTCTGTGTTTGGTATCGTAGCACCCAAGCGGATGATCCGATTTTAAATTTGTTTTTTTTTGTTACAAAGGTATTCTGATCGAGAGTGTTCTTAGCTATGTTTCATGAAAATCGGTTCAGCCGTTTGAAAATTATAATAATTAAAAAGTACAACTTTATTTTTTTAAGTTTTAAATTCTTTTCTTTAAATTTTGTATTTGAAAGTCAAAATATTCGCATTCGCATTCGCATTCGCGAATGTTGGAGCCAAATATTCGCATTCGCATTCGCATTCGCGAATGTCAAAAATTCAACATTCGTTACATCACTAATACATACATACATACATTCATACATCCACACTCACAAACTTTCACATTTATAATATTAGTAGGATGTATGTATGTATGTTTGTTACTCCTTCACGCAAATACTACTGAACCGATTTGGATGAAATTTGGAACACAGATAGTTTATAGCCGGGATTAACATATAGGATACTTTTTATCCCAATAATCCCGAAATTTTTGTTACGTTAAATACTACGCGGACGAAGTCCGTGGGCACAGCTAGTATATATATGTCGCCGCCAAATAGCTTAATTCGCCGTTCAATTAACAGCCTAGGCACTTAACTAAACGGCGCCGTTCAACTAACGGCCTGAATGATATTCAGCCGTATCGCCTATTACAACATTCAATAAACTGGCTGGCTAATGCTTAGGCAACTGGTTGACATTTAAGTACTACAAAACTTTTTCAAAATACTACCCCAGCAGAACGACCTGGATGGGTTTAGGTTAGGGTTATTTTTTTTATGACCCCACAGAAACCCCACCCGGCAAATAGATTCGGTGGATCTAAAAAAAATCGTAAAAAACCTAAGTACCTAATAAAATTATTCCATCAAAGTTGTTTTTTTCCGACGCCATATTGACCAAAGAGAATATAGAATATAGAGATATTGACAGTTTGGTGAGTTTCGGCGCTAGGTGGCAGAAAGTAGAACTAAATTGAAATGAACAGGCTAGGCAGTTAATTAAACGGCTAGGCAAGTAGTTAAACGTCATCGATCCAAGTCATTTGCCTAGCTGTTTGATTAAATGGCTGAATATCATTCAGGCCACTAGTTGAACGGCGCCGTTTAGTTAAGTGCCTAGGCTGTTAATTGAACGGCGAATTAAGCTATTTGGCGGCGACATATATATAACCTAATGAAAATAAATTTTATGATAAGAGTGTCTGTCTAGAGTAATATAATTAAAATTTTAGTACCGTACTGAGGTTGTAGTAAGGACGAAAATAAACTATACTCCTTACTTATGGAGTTGAAAAGCTATTAGAAGTTAGTTTATTCGCTTAAAATATTATGTTCTACAGAGGTTATGCATAAAATTTTGTACAGCCTTACTTAGCTCTATTAACTGTCACGAACCAAATTCAACCCTAAAAGTATCGCGATGGAGTTGAAAATGATATAACGACAGTCTCTTCTTAGCTGGCAAAGGTGATATTTTTAGCTAAACGCATCCTATCAACTTTCATTACTAATGCGCTTTTTAATTTATTATGCAGATATTTGCTTTATACTTAAGAGAAATAAACGCCGCTGTACCGGTGTTTGCTTCCTAATTTAATACGATGTACCCAGAATTTTCAGTGACGGCAGAGCCAGTTATAATGTAATCCCGGTTATAAACTATCTGTGTTCCAAATTTCATCCAAATCCGTTCAGTAGTTTTTGCGTGAAGGAGTAACAAACATACATCCACACTCACAAACTTTCACATTTATAATATTAGTAGGACTTAAAAAAACTTTTTATTCGCCCTTGGGTGTACTGAGTACCAAATTGTTGTACTTAACTACTTACTTATATGTAAACCATATCATATTTATTATATTAGGGCTTGGAACCCTTTGAACTACTGTAATAAACTGTTATCACAAATAAATAAATAAATATCGCCAGACGTTTTTTTAATGCTTTCTTTGTTCACTGTCCTACTTTCTTAATAGGCTATGAAGCAAACACAATAAATATCAAAACACGATTTTGAATATTAATTCAAAATATTTGAGTCACAATGACAACGGTTTCCTTAACCTTTAAGTTAAGCGGCTTTTGACGTTAAATTACGTTTTCGGGATGTACAGGCTGTTGAATGAAGACGCTATGTTTTCTATTGTTAAAATAAATGGTACTGAAGCGAAGGAATAATAAAGGCCAAGGTTTAGTATGAAAATTAACTCTATCGCATTTCCATAGAGTAAGCATGCTGTCACTGTCATTCGTATTTTTGAAATCCATGAAGTGAGCAGGATGGAACATCCCTGCGACGTTATAAACTAATTTAAGTCAGGCTCCAACTAATGATTACTTAGGTAATGTCAGCTTAGAATTTGCTATCAATGACATACTATCTGACTGATGAAATATTTTCTGAAAAAGTTTTATTCAATAATGAACCAAACTGAATAAAAATAAAGTATATATTATATTAGTCTTTGTTATTCACAAGTGTTATTCGGGAATATGTGCTTTATTATCTGCAGGCGTAGAATCATAAGGTTATCAGGATTGGAATTATATTACGGATAGAATAACCTTAAGCGTATGTGCGTAATGCATTACTCGCTATGAATGTACGTTAAGTGGCCTGGCTATTTGAAAATTGATATTAAAATTGCACTTGGCTTCATTGCAGGATAGTTCCTGGGGTGACCAGAGTTTGCCACCGGCGCCTGATGAACAGGTAAAGTAATTTTCAGTTCTTATGTTTCGCTTTATTCATATAAAAAAAAATCTGCACCATTTCTGACTTTCTATTTAATAAAAAAGTCTCGCGCCTTCTATTAATCCAAAAATGTTAAACATAATTTATTTTCTTTGGATAGTACACCACACTTGCTTTGGTTTAAATATCCTTCTGACATTGCACTTCTTCACTGATAAGCGCAATCTTCGGAAACGGAGATATCTAAATTTTCTTGCTAGTTTTATTAAGTGATGCTAGCGTTCCTGGCAAACAAAACATCTACTATCGGTTCTCCTTCATTATAAAACATCCATACCCTGTATATCGGCTGGTGTCTATGGTGCCGACCCGTAGGAATTTAAGATGCTATCTTGGTACCGGGAGCTTAGAGTTTTATGTGACTTATGGTGCAATAAATAAAATGTACCGTTGTTGTGGCACCTACATACGTCATCGGAACTATGTAATGATAGCGGTGAACTTCTTTTGTCCCTTAATGATGGTAAATTAGATTCGGTTGATCTAATATGGAGATAATTGGGAGTTCTGCATAAGCTTAGCTTTAACACCTACTCAGCTTACAAAAACTGACTAGTTTGCTGTATGTGTTCCTCAGTTCTTAAGTACGTAGTACCTACCAAGTTTAATGGAGTAGGTATCGTTACAAAAACTTTTGCAAGTAATTTGTAAGTCTATTAATACTCATCAATACAGTTCAAAATAAATACAGTGCTGGCATTCTAACATTCAGACAATGTTACAAATATGTAAAGTTAAAAATAAATTGTTACTGTTCCAAACAAAGAAATTGTTACAATATATTATTATTATTTTTTGCAAGCCTGAAAATACATTTTGAAGATATTTAAATCTTCACTGATGCAGTAATATTATACGAAGTATTTTAATTCAAGAAACACTTATACAATAAATATGATACCCGAAGAGTAACCGTGAAACCGAGAAGACAGTCCCATAGTCCCGAACGTTTAAAGACGACAGATGAGATGTCAGCAGAAAATTGGATTTCGTAAAATAAATATGTCGCATTCACTTTGAATTAAAACCAGACTATAAAAAATGAACTTCAATTCAAACTGAATAAGGATGACTTTCATTCGACCGACATATTCGAAGAAGATTTGACGGAAAGTTAATTTTAAGTGTGACTTTTGGTCTCACAAAAGATATTTGTCCACTACGGGAGGTGTTGCGTTTTTTGCAAAAAAGTTATTTATTCTTCCTTTCGAGGCGTGCGGATTAATTTTGCAACAGCTGAGAGCCGGGCGAGCCATAAGTCCACCTCGTTACATATTTGAATGACACTTCCCAAGTTTTTAATTTAAACGTGGCATCGCCGAATTGAGACGAAAGCTCTTAATCCCTTTGTCTCCCTTTGTTCAAACGTTAATCCTGTAAACCTGTGCTTTTGATGTGTCGTTTCCATTGTAGTGAAGTTTTGTCGTTAATTGTTCCTAATTCCATGTCTTTATCCACCTCATTCACTCTCATCTCACTTTTGCTTTCAGTTAATCTGCTTGCTTTTGTATGCATATATTCTGAATAACTTTTTTGCTTTTCAAGGTCTTTCAAAGTTTTCAAGTTTGTTATTTCCTATTAAAACTGTTTGATGAATATGAATTAGTTTCGTTGTCATTTTGATATTCCGCCCATGAATTTCACTCAAATTACACCGACTGACGCTAATTAAGTTTGTTTTACGACTATTAAGGTAATTAAGAAAGGGCAGGATAGTATAATTATTTATGTTAATAATTAAGACAGGTCATGGCCCATATAGTTTTAAATGGTACTTTGTTCGAGTAGACTCTTTTACGATGGTTTAAAATGTGCACTAATAAGGTGCTCGCATGTCGGCTTTATCATAAGCCGCTTGAGGTGTGGTCCGAATTTCGCACGGTTTTGATGATGGCTCGAAACGCTTTAGTGTCCACAATCGGTCTTCGTAGATACCCGCTAAGTGACCCGAAGAACGCACAAATAACTGAATCAATAAAACTGGATCTTACGAAACCGAAGCTTTTAATACGGAAATAATTCTGGGCGCCCACGCCTAGGCCTGCGCCTCGCCGTCCCAAAATACGGATTCCCCACTTGTCAACTCGTGTTAGCGTAACTTTCAATATTTTAGCTTTTGTCTATTATGATATACAATTTCCGCGTTTTTATCGCTGTTTGTGTGCAATATTTGGTATTCCGACTTTAATCCGCTGATATACCGCCGCCTGAGTTTTCACCGTTACGGATGTTTTGAAACCGCTAACTCTATCGCTTTTAAATTCCAATCACCGACGAACAAATAAATTATTTTCAGTGTGCTTTTTTATACACAAACAAAAGTAAATCATCGTTACGGTCTGGCATCCTTAATCGTTTCGGAATTCATTCGTTAACGTTGTGAAATTGTCTTTTTATTAAGGTAGTGATTTATTTGACAGGCTGTACACTTGTACCGGGACTTGGTCGAAGATACCAATAAATGTAGCGATTCGGTCTGACCCTTGTTTAAAAAGGTGTACACTCCATAAAATGAATATTACAAGTATCAGAATTGACAATACGAGGAGAACTTAATAATACCACAAACTTGCGTATTTTATTGGTTATACATTAAAAGATTTTTCTGAGCGTTGATGCAAGGAATATCCTAAGAATTAAAATATTTTTAAATGCTATATTTACTGATAAGTATTTAAAGGGTGACCATAACTTTAAGAAATTATGTATGATGCAAATTAATTGTGAGGTAATTAATTTCTCGGCGGGTTGTCTTTGGGTTGTTCAAAATGATCAAAATCACGTTTATATTATGCATTTTATTATACGAATCTCTTTAAGTCGCGTGCCGACGAGGAGCTTAAAACTTTATTTTCCGTTAAATTAAAATAAATATTCATTTAATTTTTAGAACTGGAAATTATTAGGCGGATTATTAGTATGCACATGACTGTAAATGTTCAATAAGTTTGTGTGTGTAACAGTTTTGAATGAATAAATAAATATCGCCGGACTGACACACCAACTGTATGGTCCCAAACTAAGCAACGCTTGTAGTATGGATACCGTACAATGGACTGGGGGCGATCCCAGTGTCACCCAGCCAAAGGCAAATTACGAAAAGGCCATTTCCGAAATTTGCCCCGGCAGGAATCGAACCCGCAACCACCATGTACAGCGGCCTACGCTCGAACTACTACGTCAAGCGGTCGTCTAAGTTTTTTTTCTATTTTACTTTAAAGCGTCTGCAAACAGGGTTGTGTATCCTAATGGTCGTCATAGTGAAGAGTACACACGTCGCACACGTTTAAAACTATCACCGCATAGATCCGCACGGTTTCATGTGAACCGCTATCCAACAACAGTCGGCCGCGGCGGTGGCGCGTGTCCGTTTCCTACCACCGAGCCGCCGCAGAGTTCCGTTTATGCACTGTGTGATGCATGCTGATGCCGTTCAATGTGATATTCCAATCTAGACGTAATGTATCATTAGCTTTGTCAGTCAATTACCCTTTTACCCGCTACTTTTCCCGTGTAAACTATAATCTTTATTAATAAACGTGGTATAACGGGCGATTAGTCAAACACCGAATTATCTCGTCCCGTCATTAGTTATTAGACTTTCATAAGAAGAAGACAGAGCATGGTGTATCTAAACTTTTTAATAAGGGGGTTAGGGTACAATGTAGCCAATATGTTATTCCAGAGAATAAAATACCTGTGTAATTTCATTCGTATTTATAGTATTACTAAGGAAGTAAGCATTGAGAAGCTAAATGGGTTGTGCCTCATCTAGTTTAACAAAATTATTAGTTCTGTCACATTTCTTAACGTTTATGAGCCAGATATTTAGAAACTCGTGGGATAAGTGGCAGTGCAAATACTACGGCTCTCTTCTATAATTTATCATTAATCTAAAGTTACAGAAGGCGAAAAACATGAAACAACTAAATTCACCCAACTCCAACGCCAACTCGACCGCTTGGCGCAGTGGTTTGAGCGTACGCCCACTACACCGGGTGGTTGCGGGTTCGATTCCCGTCAGGGCTCAGAAATGGCCTATTCGTAATTTGCCCTGATCTGGGTATCACTGGGATCGTCGCCAGTCCATTATACGGCACCCATAGTATAAGCGTTGCTTAGTTTGGGATCGCACTGTTAGTATGTTCGACGGGCGATATTGATTTATTTATTATTTGTTTGAGCTTACGTTAATAAATGATATTCTAATAATGTAACGGAGTGATACAAGATTCTAATAGCACTAATTACAATAAGAATGGGAATAATAATAGCTGCTCGATAGTATGCCAATGAAATCGAGATGTTGAGGTCACTTTCGCTGACCTTGAGAGCAGGAGTTTATTGTTTGAGGCTGTATATCTAATTGCGGGTTATGCAACCACACTTATGAACAATCAAAACTATGCTTGTGCAATGTATCAGAGCGCAGTGAGTTCACAATCCAATCGTAGTATTTGGTAATGTATTTGAAATAGTTTTATGAAGTCCTGAATGCTGCTGAAGTGTGTAATTGTGTGTGATTTGGAAGGTTTTAACCGAATTAAGAAAAGAAGGGGGAAGTTCTCAAATCGACAAAAATAATAAAAATATCTTCAACAATATGTAAGCTAGGAACTTTCAGTTAATTAATTCACTATATTGATTACTGGTTTGTGATTAATTTTAAGTAAAAATTTTATGTTCAGTGGTTTATGAAAGGAGATGGGAAAATTTAACGATATCTATAATTAAAGATTGGAAACTTTAATTGATACTTAGTGTTGGGGCTTAGATTACAATTGCTACTGCTAGCGCAATTGCGCTTAATAGTTTTGTACTTTTGCAATTAACACGTAATTGCTATTAGGTATATCCTTACTTGATTCCAGTTAGATTGCTTTCCAACACATAAACTTCAATAAGAATTAAAAAAGATTAAACCTATAATAAAGTTATACTTTATTCCATAGTAAGGAGTAGGCAATTAATTGATTTACTAGCTGCGGGGGTCTATAAACGGTATGCCAATGGCTATCATAATGTTTAAGAAACCAAGTTCGACTGTATAACAAATAAAGCATTTGATTGTGACTCCAAAGCGCGCCCGAGCCGTTGCGATTAATCCGCGCCACGTAATTGTAGACGTGTTTGTTAACAACCTTTAATTGTAGAATCAAATCGTGATGCCGCAATGAAGTAACGAATACCGAATGTCAGTTTATAGAGTTCAAAATGTTACATAATAATATAAAGTCCATTGTTGTTGTAATAAGAACAATTTAATTGGTATCTGCGAATAACGTTTGTAACTTTCCATTTGATACAGAGACTACGTACAATTCATCATATAAGAGCGTTCATATATTAAGTTCAATATTCAATCTTGAATCTTGTCAAGATATATTAAATATTGAACTTATGAAAGCAGACAATACTTACAATTTGAACAATACTCTTTATGACTAAATCTACACGTATCAGATATATTCAATATCAATTTTGTATGTTTATAAAGTACAAAAAAACTTCTTACGGTCGAAATGAAAGCATGGCATAGATATTTTTAAAATTTGGTTTATCTTTATTTAATTACAGCGCAGAGATGAATTACGAACATGCACCGGAATTTTTCACCCTTGAGTAACGTTTCATTTATATTACAAACTCATTTTACCTCAATTCCACTACCTATTAAAGCCACGTTCCTTCGTCCATGCATCACGAGGTGACAGTCCACGGAATCGACATAATTAAGTGACTTCAAAGTGAGTTGGTGTCGGTGTGCGCACGGACGAGTGAACTGTCCGGGACGATTTGGCTGATGAGACGGAAATAGCAGCCAAAGGAATAGGACGAAAGAGTGTTAAATACTGAACGAATGTGGCCGTTTTTTGTGGGTAGCTATACAACTTCACTTGAGTTTTATTTGCGATTTTGTTGGATGAAAATTAGAGAGTAGAATACATTTTAGCAACTACGTTTAGTAAAATTTACTAAATTTTCTTCGAATGTAAAAGCAAGATTTGTTCAAGAATTATTAAATTCTTGGGATTTGTATCCTGATTTATGCCACCAATGTACCGTACCTATAAGATAAAGGATATTGCACATGCATACACAATAAACCGTCTCGGCTTCAAAGGGCTATTTGTCTCTTTCCAAATTGTAGCAACATTTCACGGCGATGTACTCACATTTTATCTCGGCTGTGTTTTTCTATTTTCCTCACTTGATGTATGGGACGCATTTCCGCACTTTCGAATAACACTTGTGTATTCCCTTTTATGTGCGCACAGCTTTAAAAATGTATTCGCAGTTAGGGTGGGCTTTGGCGCTACGAAGATGTGTTAAGGAATTATTCAAGAAGCCCTATAGTGCTTGGAACTTTGGACTGAAGGTGTTTTTAGTGGGTAGATGTTTTTTCCGATACGAAAAATGTAATTATAGAAATACGTGGTTCGGAAGAAATTCGAAGAATTTTTATTTGCTGCTGTAGCATTTGCGGAGTAAATAAACCCGTCGTTGAAGAAAACCTAATTATTATCTATATTAGGCAAAGAAAATTTAACCTTCACGGCGGTCACAGACCAAAATTTCCTGATATTCATTTTTTTTTCAGTAAATATTCACTCGAGGTGCGACTTAGGTCTGTCAACAACATTAGGGTCACCGTCCACTTGGCTGTGCTATGAAGCGGGCCCGCCCGTTTCGATCAATAGGGTCGCTGCATTTCCTGTCAATTTGAGCAAAGCCAGGGTAGCTGAGGAATTAAAGCGATCCTATTGGTTCTAGAAAGCGGATACAGCTTCATAGCTCAGCCAAGTGAACGGTCGGGTGACCGTCCGAATAATCTTTCGGTCATGATCGCTAGAAATACTTATTTTTTATTACTCTAATCGACAAACTTATGATAGGTAATTCCAGAATTGAGTTATTAAATCTTACTTATTCTCATGTAGATTGTATAGCGGTTCCTCAGATAAGTAGGTACCTATATTGAACCGGAAAACATACTGATTACCAAAAACACAGCAATTAGACTTCATAAAACCCAGTTGCTTACAGTTAGGCAATTAACGGGTGTAGCAACTAGCAACAGTATGCGCTGTATCTTCAAATCAAATACGCCACACATCATATCTAGTGGACCTTACAGCTTATCAGTGCCAGTCATCTCGCGCGCACGACCACACGCGCTGGGCCGTTTTTGCGCCTACTAATTTGTAATCGACTGTTTTTTTCTTTATAGGCTAGTATTTGACCACAATCTCACCTGATGGTAAGTGACGATGTGGTCTACGGTGGTGCATACTTGCCTAGAAGGTACCTGTTCGTTCACTCTCGACTTGAATACATCCAGGTTATAGTCAACCGGGAACAAAGCAAGGTGTTCCATTCCTTGGCAGTTCGAACAATAAAAGTGGAAGCGAAACGCTTGGTACGGACCGAAGGAATGTCCACGGTGTATGGATGCATTGTATCCGTGCATCTTGTCGTCTGATGGTAGAATGGAGACGGGGTAATTAACTCGTGTTATTCCATCGCACACTCCCCGAAATGTAATGATGTAATGTAATGATGAACCGAGTTTCGTATGTAGCAAAAAGTAAGTGTGTATGATCGCTAGAAAAATTAAACGCAGTTGGCATACCAGCGTGTCGTACCGCCTGATGTTAAGCCAAGCATTTACCGTAGCCTATAGATGCTTGCGACACCAAAGGCGTTGCTCGCACGTTACAGAACTAGGGCTTAACTCTGTAAACGACTATAGCGCGATTCGCCTCGCGATACGTCAAATGTCAAATATTGCGTAAATGAATATGTCAGATTTGTCATTTTTTCTAATAGGAAAACTGTGAAAAGGGATTCCAATTACAATTTAAAGTTTATGGCCCCCCTTCGAGGACCGATGATTCTGCCAACGGCAAGTAAGTATATATGAGACTAGCTGAGCCCGCGACTTCGTACGCGTGGAATTTAACTTAACAAAAAAGCCCGCTATCGCGTTCTGAGCCCGCGCGACGGGACCCATTTTTTTAAATGTTGTTTTTCTAAAATAAAAGTAGCCTAAGTTACTTCCTATAACATTAGGTATCTGCCAGTGAAATTCCAGTCAAAATCGGTCCAGCCGTTTCGGAGATTACCCGGAACAAACACACAGACAGACAGACAGACAAAACTTTTTTAAATCGCGTATTTGATATAGGTGTCGTATGTACTTTGATATGCACTTAGTGAAAAGGTGTTATTTTGATATTACAAACAGACACTCCAATTTTATTTATTTGTATAGAAATAGATGTATAGACAAGGTAAACCATTAAACGGTAGGGAACGACAGTTCGATTTTTTTTCTTTTTTTTTAGTTTATGGCTTCCATGATTTTGGCAACGACAAGTAATTAGGTATTCAGATACGCGTTACGTCAGTTTTGACGTATTGTATTGCGAGGCGAAGACAGTCGTTAGTAGAGTTTGGCCCCTGGAGGGAAGTGAGACAGAGGGAGGGGGACGCAGCTAGAATAGATACTCTACATCGATCTTCTGGGAGAGGGTGGTACTACCCGGTCGAGGCAGCCTGAATATGATCTGTGGTCATTTACAATATAATACAATTATGCTAAAATTTGGCCCAACAGCCGTTAAATGTTTATTCTTACACTTTTAACGGATAAGGGAAGATCTTTCAGGGAGGCGGGTGTTATGCCTGGCGGAGCGGCCGCTATGCCCCGCTGGTTATTTTTTTTTTTTTTTTGAATGGACTATATGTTGTTGGCCAGAGTGGCCATAACAACTTCACCCGGACAGAGGGCGAGCACAAGTGCGCTCCAGCCAGAGGGGCAGCTAGCTCAAGGGCACCACAAGGGACACGACCCCGGCTTGGGCCGCTGCCAGGAGAGGTGGCGAGGGTAAATCTACCACCGGATCGGAACGCGATTCCCTCGACTGAGAAGATCCGGCAAGAAACTCAGCGGGCTTGTCGGGTGCCAAGGTGCGTCTAGGTAAGTAGTCGCACCTTCTAGCGGAAGCGGGGGTTCGTCGACCTCGCCAGCGAGGTCGGTGTCTGGTGGGACCCCCCGCTGGTTATTCTCGGGGTCTTGTATATATAGTCACGATGCTTGCGATTCTTAATATCGTGATTCAGTTTTTCTATGAAGAATCCGTACATTGTATTGAGGCGCTGCATTTTAGCGCCATCTGTCCGTTTCTGTCGGCGACGTGAATGTGAGGTCGCCACACACTCGTTTGAAACAACCTTCGTAGCTTCGTTTATTTGATGCCTTGATTTGATTGTAGCCTCCCTGTCCAAAAAATAGCTGTGAGAATAAACAGGCAGCTGTATAGTCGTGCATCTATTTTTTTCTAATAAAGGTTTATCCCTCTGTTGGTCACTCCAATCGAGATGGTGTATCTGTTACTAGCACATAAGGTTAAAAAAATAACTTCATCTATTGTTGGCAAGAGGATAGAGTCAATTAAGATTGTTGTTTATTCTGTTGACATACAAACAAAATTTGACAAAACTTAATAAATCGCCGTCCTTCTCAAGCCGGTAATGTCAGCGAAAGACATCAATATTTTTAGAAGTGTCCAATTTAGTTTTCTTCTTATTCATAGAGAGCAGAATTAGCACCGGGCAGTGTAGCACAAACGAGTAATAAATTACCCCTTTAATATATTACAATTGGTGTTCTTAAAGTTCATTTGAATAGTTCTGATACCGATCAGTGCATTTCATCAGGACCGGGCCATTATCTGGCTAACTAGGAAGAGATCGCATTGGTTGATCTATCTCCGCTCGTATGCCAATTAGCCAATTAGAGAGCGCAAACAACGCCAGCGCGGTAAGATAAGGGCACGTCTTCGTGGTCTCACCTTAAAGCATTCCTTAGATTTAAAAGGAAATCTATTGAGGTATCGTTCTAATGTAGAGTTTGTTTTGAGTTTAGAAGCTAAATCTTAATGTAATTATTAATGAATGACTATATGTAATTGTTGGTAATCTCGGAAGCCAACACACTGAAGCTATTATATTAATATATACTACCCTTTGTAATTATTAACTATATAAGCAACTGGGGATGAAAAAAAAAGAAATTTAGCAAAATGTAAGAAGTCAAGCCCGCTGAGTATCTTGCAGGATCTTCTCAGTCGAGGTCGCGTTCCAATCCGGGTGTAGATATGAGATAAAAATAAATGTAAAATTGACAATTTGTAAGTCTATTTAAAACCTGATATAAGATTTCATCAGACAGATCGTATGGTATCTAGTAAAAAATTGGCTGATCGTAAAAGTATAAGACCATTAGAGTAAATTTTGTTTCTAGTAATTCTAATCCATTTGCAACTCAGATGGAATAGGATTATTCGTGAGGGCATCTCCAAAAATGGACACAACCACGTTTTGTCAAGACCTCAACATATCAATTAAAATGATGTCCTAGAAGGATTACTTAAATGCGACATGTTTTTTAATCACTAGGTCGATCTAAAGAGCAGTTACCAACAAATCACCAATAAGTCATCCTAAATTGGCGACGCCATAGGTGTTTTGTTTTCATTAATCCAAGTCTGGGAGCGCAATCGCCGGTTCAAAGGTCACAGCGACCATTTGTTTCAAGAGTCTTCGAGGCGATGCCCGGCCGAGGCTTAATTTTCGAATTAATATGCAGCTTATGAAAGGTTCTATTAGAAAAGTGTCAGTTGACAAATATGTTACAAAGCGGTATGCTTATTTTTGTATAGGTAGATAGCATATACAGGTTGTTGTTTTTACTGGGAGATTGTTGGGAGGGCTATTCTATGACATTCTTGTTTTATATATTTTTGATGTATAGTTTATCTATTATGTTCGAGACGATTTTTTATCAAAATGGTTTTTGATCACGTATAGAAATAATCCAACTAGATTCACATAATACTATTCGTAAAATTTATGCAAAGGAATCTTGTACAAGACAGTTGATTTAGTGGGTATATACCAAGTTTGACGTATACCATGGCCAACGAGAAGAGATACGAAAATGAATCGATTGTTTTATTAGATTAGTTGTGTTCGCTTTTATTTATTTTTAATAATATATTATTGTGCCTCCACTTAAAGCATGTATTTCGGACATCATGAGAGTTGTATCAGAAAGAAGCAAATACCTCCCAGTAGGAAAGAAAGTTTCATAGCTTGAGCTTAGTTTGGCGAGTAATTAGATGTCACAGAGAGATCGTGAGGAGAGAACGACGTACCCATAGTGGAGTCGACGATTCGTGAACATACAAAGTTGTGTCATAGCACAGGCAAAGGTTAGAAGGTTAATTTTACTCGTGTACATCTATGCTGTGTCAAAAGCCAAACATTGTTTCACTAACACGGCCATTGATTGTAGCAATAACATGGAGAGAAAAAAATAATGTCAATTTCTGGCTGAGGATAATTTTTGATGTCACAAATAATATCCTACGCTATATTTCCAATCACTTATTTGTCAATATTTAAAGAATGGGAATCTTGTAATTGTTGTAAATGATTACTATTTATAATTTACCCAACAGGTAAATATTATTACGGATCTTCTAAATCTAATCTATGAAATACCAGTTGATGGTTTACATTTTTACGACAAAATAACATTGTAGCGTGAATAATAAGCGTAGGTCCTCCATGATTTTAATCAACTGTTCGAAATTATAAAATGACAAGTATTATATCTCAACATTTATAATTCATTTTTTTGTTATATTTATACCTAGTCCAATAAATCTGTCAATTGTCAAAAAGTATTTCTTAGATTCTGAGAACATGTAATAATTTAATTAAACTTCTTTATTTCTTCCTCGATTGTGGATGCATCCGGACTACTTTCAATAATGGTTCATAAGCTGTTGAATAAGATGTCAGTTTAATTTAGAAGAGATTTGTGGGCGACAAGTTTTGGTGTCGCGATGTCAGTGGTATGTCTCTTAATAGATGATGTACAGTCAACACAAAAAAATGAATAGATAATTTGATAACGGATACACTCCAAAGGAGTTCAAAAAAAAAAATTGACACGAATTTAGAACGTCCTCCTTTTTGAGGACTTAAACACGGAGGAGGTTCTCAATTCGTGTAATGACAATAATTAAAATAATTTAAGAAATTGATGGTACTTTCCCTTTGTTAGTTCTTGGCTAGAGGCACGAACTGGAGTTATAGGTGCCTAAATTAGTAGCATTGATTCACAAATAACAAACATTTTGTTTTCATAGGAGCCATAACACAATTCACTTTTTATGTTGGCTGTACTTATGAGACTAACAGTTTTTGTATCATTTAATGAAATACATTTTTGACATTTAACGAAAAAAAAATGTTAATAGCGCCTACTTCCTCTACAGTTGATCCGTAGTTTTTGCCGTTTGATTGGGCATATAATGATTGAACCTACGGTTATATGTAATGACACATCGTTTCCTGCACTGACTTAGAAAATAATAGATATCTATATCGGAAATGAGCTTTGTACATAATCATACTTATTAAGTAGGTACATAAGGTCTTTGAAAAAATTGTATTTGTGTAGCTTACTGCTTCTCACACGAATTGAAGATGCTTGTTCGTAGTTCAATATGTTGTTCTCTTCATTCCATCTTATCTATATTTTTGTAAAATGTGCGCAGAGGTATTTTACTGCATCACATTTTCCTAATACCTATTTATAATACAAGGCAAATTAATATAATCACTATTACAATACAATACAGGCACGAATTCCTACGTAAACGGATTATTTGATGAAAATGTCTCTGTTGTCCTTTACTCAACAGCTAAATACCCACATAACCATCCAAAACGCTTCCTTATTTTTGGCCGAACAAACAAAACGATTTCCTCATACGTTGTGTCCAATATTTTCCCGGAAAAATCTCGATTCTCTCATATCCGTATTTGGACAACTACAGGGCGTGGGGGTGTATCAAAGAGCTAAATCCCGCGTTAACGAAGGTCCGCACTGTAATCCCGGGCGCCCCGGGACAATCCCCGACACAATTAACAAGCTCTAGTATTGTCTACCATGTATGTTAGTCGTTAGTAAGCGAATTAAAAGAACGTGAGCATAGAGGATTTGCACGTAATGCAATGCTAATAAGTGTTTAAAACCTGCTTCTGTTTTTAAGTCTCCTTAACAATGTTGAACTTTATTGTCCCGTGGCATGGTAGAGTTTATATTAATGTGTAAGTAACACAATATAGAGATGTAACGAGTAATTGTTTAATCTTAAATAATTGCAAACTTAGGTCCTCACAAATTATCATATTTATATTAGTACTTACGTTATAATATGACTGCAAGGTATTGCCTGACATTCGCTAACGCACCACCCAGATTCGAGGTTGCACGGCTGCACGCGCGCGTGCACCTATGAGTATCTCTAAATAACGCTAGATAACCCAAGAAAAGTAAATTTAAAAAAAATCTGATTCCTTAATGAGTGATAATCTGATAACCTTAAAATATAAACTGCAAAAACAAGTCCAGTAGTCTCGAATTCTGTTAAGCCATATCTCGTTAATAGTCGGGAACCATTTTTGGGAAGAATTAGCTGGTCTAGATTTTTAATGAGTCCCACCTTTGCGTCGCGCAGTCGGGTAAAAAGTATGCCTATGGATCTCTTTTAAACAACAAGTCTGGCGTATGATAGCATGTCGGTATAGTTTAATTTTGTGTTTTTAAAGCTCTAATGTTTGCGTGTAAGATATCTATGTATTAAACGTCATTGGGAAATACTGAAATATCCTATAGCTTGCACGAAAATATAAGGGTGGATTTCCCAACAGCAAAATTTACGCGGCACGGATGAAATCGGTAGTGTGGAACGTTACTATACAGTTCTATTATTTTTTTCTAAGTTGAAGAGGTTTGTGCCTATGCGAGGCAAAATTATTTCTTCATTAGGTTAGCAATTAATTAGGAAAAAAAAAATCCTAAAGCCCTGTTTTTTTCATTTCGGTAGCTGTCCGCATTACATGTTTCAGTGTAATTTCCCTCGTACAACAAAAACTATTGGTTATTCAGATTTATGGTAACTTTTATTTTAATCGTGAATAGTGATAGTATTATCACAAAGTAGTTTTATATTAATATCTCCTCAATTTAATAACTGGTAAGTAAAAATGCATGTGTCCTAGAAAGTCCTTTCATTTCGGTGACCTAAAGTTTGTCACGAATATTTTTGTATAGAACAACTCTAGCTCCCCCCTCATGTCCTTAAAAGTTACGTACTAATGCTGCCTATGTGCTTATCGTCGGAGGACGTGCGCAGAAAGCCTGCGTAATTCCGAAAAATACGAAAGTATTTCATATCGGTGTGATGGGACAAATTTCTTTTCATTTCCGTTTATAGGTATAACTTGTCACCCAATGATCTAGTACATTTAATTAAGTATTCGTGAGAAGGCTTATTGTACTACGTTTAATTGTGTAGTATTCACTGCATCCTATAATAAATAGTTTTCTTATAATACAATTTTTTGTCCCTATTTTTAATTTCAGTGTTCTCATTTCGGTTGATTCGGTGGCCTAAACTGTCAATGGAAATGATAAAATTCTCACCGTAATGATAAAAATTATCATCTCGGTGAGTGCTTAGGGTTTCGGTGTATAATATTTTCATTTCGGTGAATTGTTTTATCATTTCGGTTGATTACTATTTCATTTCAGTGAAAATTCAGGCCAGCAGGTGAATTATTCAAAATGTTTCACCTATAAGTACTATTTTTAAGTACAAGCAGCAACGCAATTTATTATTTATTTAGTATTTTTAAAGTACAAAGTTTCAAATATAGAAGAGATTCCTTTTATTCACAAGGTTCGCTGATGTTATTATGCTTAGGATTCTGAGCGTTGATCATAACAAAGAATTTGTATAGTTGAATGTAACTTCACGTAATTTGTAATCTCATTTGCACAAAGCCAAAGCTAAGATATCCGTAAATAGTTAAAAAAAAACATTTTTTGTTACTTATTATTTTATTTTACTCCTTTTATTGTGTTTTTTTTAGTATGTTACCCAGAAGAATATCTAAAATTTACCATAACAGAGGTTCCTAGGTTAACATTGCGTCAGTTAAGAACCAGATGAACGTGTCTGCAAATTGGTGCTTGCTGAGAAATTGCAAAATAATGAGCTGAAGGTGGGCGGGCGTTGATTAAATAGTCTTCCTTTAACCTCTTATTACATTGCTAATATAAAATAAATATATTGTTTTCTTTTATTTACGCGAATACTACACATTGAAATAAAACTATTTTACGGATTCTATCGCGTTTATACACTTTTATATTCCCGACGTTTTGGCTGCCAAAACCAAGCGTACCATTGCAAGACCTCGAGACACTGTGAGCACTTTCTGTGTGGATCGGACTGCAAACAACAACTAAATATGAGGGTACCCAGTTACATATTAACTATGACATCAGGACGTCTAACACCTCAGTCCCCCCGTGACCATGGTTTGCTGTAAAGCAGCCGAAGCGTCGGGAACATAAAAAAATAAATAAACGCGATAGAATCCGTAAAATAGTTTTATTTCAATAAAATAAATATTAAAATTATTGTTTTTTTTTTAAAATTGTTGCTTATATGATAATTTTATTGTTAAAAATATTTTATTGCTATGTTTTTATTTATGATTTTTTTCCCAAAATGGTTAACATACGCCGTTTTGGTTCTCATAATATTTTTATGTCGTAAGAGCTTAACTAAAGTATGTTATAATTACGAGTACATTGTTTTGCTCGTATACAGCATAATGTAATAATGTATTTAGAACATATATTCGCTTTCATTTGTGTTAAACTGACTAAAGTTGATTCCGCCAAAGAGTCGTATATGCTTTAACATTGTTTTAGTTCCAAAGTTTTAAAGTAAAGGTGTATTTTATAATACTATTACTAGCTGAGACCGCGACTTCGTCCGCGTGGAATTTAACTTAACAAAAATTTGATATAACAAAAAACGTTCGTTCAATTCGCAGAGTTTACGAAAAGTTAATTCTCATTTTTATTTTTTGCAAGTTGATGTTTCGTGTTTTATATACCTTCTTATCGTAAAAGCCCTCCCGCGTGTTCAGAGCCCGCGCAACAGGCAGCACATGAAATATTTTTTTTGTTTTTCTAAAATAAAAGTAGCCCAAGTTACTTCTTATAACATCAACTATCTGCCAGTGAAAGTCCCATCGAAATCGGTCCAGCAGTTTCGGAGTTTACCCGGAACAAACACACAGACAGACAGACAAAACAATTTTAAATCGTGGATTTGTAATAAGTACCGTATATACTTTCATATGCATTTAGTGAATAGGTGTTATTTTGATATTACAAACAGACACTGCAGTTTTATTTATTTGTAAAGATAAGCCTTCTGTATACGTTTTTGATGGAAAGGTTAGGTGAAATGAAATAACTAGTCACCGTAATGAAAGAGAATTTCGGTGACTGGTTATTTCATTTCGGTGAACGGCTGTTTCATTTCGGTGACATCAAAAGTTTAAACACGTATATCTCATAAGTTAATTAAGATATTTTGATGTCATTAAAAATTTGCATTAACTATATCAAGAAGTACAATAAATAACAGATACAATTTTAAAAAAGTTAAAAATAAAAAATTCAACCGAAATGAAAGAAAAAACGACTTTGTTGAAATTCACCCATAAGATACTTACAATTTAATCCATGTAGCAATTGCAGTCGAGCGTACGGCGCAGCATGGTTAAACGACATAAACTTGTAAGAGCCCTGTTGCATTGTTAGTATAAATTATCGAATATGTCTCCGAACGACTAAAGTAACGTGTATAAAACTTCATTTGAATAACTCACTCGACAACATGCGATGCGGCCATGCCATGCCTCTCCTATTCAAAGCGAAGCCAGCATATTTTACAAATAACGATTGCAATCGGTTGTTACAGCTTTGTTACCAAAGATTTACGCCAAATATATAAGAATTTTAATCCATTTACTTCCACTAGACTTTAAGTAGTGTTTTTCAGTACTGAAATGCCATTGTAAATCGATTGTAATAATAACCTTTTCGAAGCCGTTCGCTAAAAGCAAACGTATTACAAAATTAGTACATAAAGTCTGTAAGTAGCTGGAATGCAGATACACTACGAGAAATAAAAGCTAACAACCAAAAACAATTGCCATACGACGGTTGCATCCGTAAGTTACAAAATACAGTCGTTTGTTCCGTCGGCTACTTTAAAACATTTTTTAACCCATTGTAAAGTCCTGTTAATGTAGATAGGTAAATTGTATGACAAACATTTAATGAGGTGTTTCATGCATATAAAGAGAGACAAGGGGCCTGTTTTATCCTTTATATTTCATATTGATATATCCAGTAATAGCTCGCGAGGATTGTTTATGAATTATCTCGATGTGAATGGGTAATTTGTTGCTTTTAACCGTAGGTTATACGCGGCTGCTTTTGAACGTGTGTAGTTGTAATGTATCCGGTCTTTCACTTTGAATAAGGAATACTTACGTGACAAACATTTTGAAGCGATTGTACCCGTGTAGCATTCAACATGTTTCTGGCTACTGAATTTTTAACATGTAGAGTTTAACCTCTAAGATATTTGAATGTTGAGCAGTTAATTATAATGAATGTATTTTTAATAAATTACCACATTAGGTAATTGTATAACTTACCTACAAGCTGTAAATAAGTTAATCTATCAAATGAGATAGCAAGCAGTGGATGAGTGTAACTATTTACCGCTTAATATGAACCGCAATGTTAATCCATAACCCAGCAATATTTCCCTTTATATAATATAACCCTTGTTCACTACGCCTGCTGCCTGGGAACCGGCTTAAGCATTTCAAATTAGCCTCAGATTATTAAATATAGATTGTTCCACTCACCGTTACGAGTTTCGGTATTCGAATGTGGATTTTCGTAAATAAATCATGTTCAAATTCTCTGTAGAGATTACATTGTATTTGTGTAGTCTCTTGTCAGTTTTGTTGCCAAACGGTTGCGAAATTTGGGACAACATCTGGAGTTCATAATTTCCATGATATAGAAAAGCTTTAACTACAAAATAATTGGTATTATTATGTAGTCTAAGCTGAGCCTTGGACTAAGCGAATCGTAGAAATAAGTTTTATCTGAAACTTAAAATATTACAAGATAAAAATACCTAAAATGCCGTTGGAAAATCGTTTGATTGCTATAAAATAGCGATTCAAATAAAATATGATTTACTTTACTCAAAGCAAAACAGTGACAAAAGTGGATAAACATACTAAATTAAAAAAGAAACAAAGGAATATCCCAAAAACTCCCAGCCACGTAGCCTCACTACTCGGTAGCTTTTACAGCTCATTGTTGATAATCGCAACATTTCATAAAACGGTTTATAAAGGCACACAACTTATCTGTTACCGTGTCGGTACAAAACGACGCAATTCTTTCGGACAATAATCGTTTTTTAGTATAATTCACCGAATGATGACTAACGTTGCATTTGTCTGTTGAAAACGTTCAGCTTCGCTATTTACTTGAACAAATGGAGTCGATTACCTAGTCACTTGTAGCATGAAACAACGAGTATCAATGTCAGATAAGAAGGTGGTTTAAGAATTGCGAACAAGCGGGAAGTATTTTAATAATCTATAATAAATATCGCCAGACTATAGGTTTAACCAACTGTATAGTCCAGGGCAATCCCAGTGGTACCCAGACCAAGGCAAATTACGAATAGGCCGTTTTCGAAATTTGTCCTGGCGTGAATCGAACCCGCAACTATCCATGTGGTGAGCCGAGCGGCCCACAGCTATGGTTGAACCACTATGCCAAGCAGCCTTCGAAGTATATCTGAATGTATCTTATAGTGGTGAACCACGAACAAATCAGCGAATACTCGTATCCACTGAAAAAAACGGAAACTGAATATTCGTTTGACACTGAATACGTTGTACCTAATAATAGCGTCCCTAAATTGCGAAAGCTCATATATCAGTATAGATAGGTACTTGAGAAAAAAATCGTAGTCATTTACAAGATATGCGATTTGAATATTAAATACAGTAATCCTCTTATGAAAATGTAGCTTATTATTGTATGCAAAGTTCAGTTTAAATTACTGTAATTACTGGTAAGTACTTTGTGCGCTCAGTTAAAAAAACAAAAGCTGCCAACTAACGGACTTTTATACTGGTTAAAAATATTTTAATCTGCTTAAAAAAATACATATATTTTTAAAATAAATGATATAATAGGGCAACATTAGGGACTGTGCTGTGGTCTAAAACTGGTTGGCGAGATGATTTTTTTATCTCCTACATTAACACAAACAAGTATATCACTCTGGTCTGTTAGAACTGGTTAAACCTTCATGTCAAAGCTTGAATTATTTTCGAGAACGTCGACACGGTAAAATAAAATAATTAGACATACAAAAAAGCTAATTAGCATTAATATATTCTGGCCACGGTGACTGAGACGGCACTGAGAGGACTCTCTTAAAAAACGACTCATCCAAAGCTATAATAGGGGTCCTACATACCTTGAATATAAAATAGCAACTCAGAACTGGTACAGTTCGGGGCTAACAGAATAATATGATAGACAACCGTGTCTAATAACTAATTTATAGCCTTATTATCATTGTTTTCTATTACGGAACAATAAAAACCAATTTTGTTTTGAGATATGAGTAATTGTTTGAATTAGTTCCGATGTTGGCGTATGCCTAGGAATTTTTGGAATGTTTTTTAGGTATGTAGGTATATCATGTTTATATTCATTTATTTCACTTTCCAATTCGTGGTGTACAGGATGTTAGAAAAGTTCGAAATAATAATTTAGGTGCATATACGGTACCTAGCAGTTAGGTAGATGCCTCGAAGACAGACTATAAGGCCCGTATCTATAAATCGATCTCAAGTTTGAGAGTGGTCTTAAATAACCTTTTAATAATAATAAATATCGCCAGACTGACACACCAACTGTAGGTCCCAAACTAAGCAAAGCTTGTACTATGGGTACCGTAAAAGGACTTGGGGCGCTCCCAGTGACACCCAGACCAGGACAAATTACGCCAAGGCCACTTCCGAAATTTACCCCAGCGGGAATCGAACCCACAACCACCATGTGAAGTGAGTCTAGCGGCCTACGCTCGAATCAGTGCGCCAAGCGGTCGTCAAACATGACGACCGGTCATTTAGTTTGACATGACATAAGAATGACATTTCCAAGATCACCCTCAGACTTGAGATCGATTTATAAATACGGGCCGTAGTAAAAGTTTACTTTTTTTCGTTTTAGGCCTTTGAGTATTGTGTTGCCGGCTTAGAACACTGCTGCTGGTTGTATAATATTCAATTGCTATTTGAAATAGTACTTTGGTTTGCGCTACATAACTTAGTAGGTATTAAAGGCGATTAAAAGGTTCTCCGTGTTCACAACAAATCAGTTACCATAAAAAAATTAATGCCTCTAACAACCTGCGATCAGATAAGCTACGAATCTTTTTTGACCAGACAGACAATATAATTCTTGGTACTATATATGTTAGTGTGAACCGGTCCCTGAACAATGCTAGGCTTGCAAGACTAGGGACTTCGCAATATTAACTAAAATTCCACACAACCGGAGCGCGCGAAACTTTAATACCGTCCATAATTAATACAAAATGAAAAAAAAAGTATTAAATGACCATAAATTAAGCGAAGCGGAAAGGGTCCGACGCATCGAGGGACCTTTTAAGAAACCTGTACACTTGAATTCCATTCCGAGGGCCATAGTTAAAATGCTCAAAGAATAGCTATTCATTAGTGGGTGCGAGAATGGGAATTCTTCAGGCACTCTGAATATTCCATTGGCTGAGAGGCTGGTATTGTCTTTTAGAAAAATGCCTTCGTCCTTTGCGTCGGTGCTAAATTATGTCAACGCCATGTTTGCTACACCGCGGCTGACGGCGCACGGCCCTGCCGGCGGGAGCTTGATCATGCTAGTTAATTATCTAGCGTTATTTTTATATGACAAAGTTGGCAAACGAGCGCACGATCCGCCTGATGTTAAGCAGTTACCGTAGTCTATAGATACTTGAAATAACAATGGCATTGCTGGCACATTTCCAACCTAAAGGTAAGTGGGATAGAGGGAAGGGTTAGGGCTAGCTTCAGGCTTCGATCACTACAATCTTCTGATAAATAGTAGTACCACCCAACCACTGTAAATTTCTTGCTGAAAACAATATTACAAACTACAATTATTTGGCCGTATATTATGATACTAAGGGAGAGATAACCCATAACAACTGTGCATCCAAAACACCATTCATCCTAATTAAAACAATTTAACCTTAATTTCGCCTCCACCGTGTCACCGCAACACAATCCTGAATTAAAACGACACGCGAACCATTAAGAGCGTGTAAAATTATTCAGTGTCCTGTCGAAAGAGTACCACAAAGTTTGCGCTTTGCATATTTAAAGAAACACCCGCCTTATCTGGCTCATCGCTGATTCAGTTCACAGATACTCTCGGAGGAAAAACGGAGCAAACCAAAGGCCAGGATTCTTATGGGCCGATGCGCGCATTAGGACAAAATTAAGTGCGGTTATGTGTTCAGCTGTCACATTAAAATACCATCGGCTACTTCACACCGCTTTTGTGGAGAAAAAAATAAAAATAAAAGCTCGTAAGCTATTGGCTGAACAATTATTCGAAGAATCCTTTTGCCTTTACTATGTAATCGAAGTTTACGGTCCCCTTGTTAATATATGGATAATGGCGATTAATAAAATTGTGTTGTAGGTTTGTTTCTTGGATGTTTTTGCAGGTGCATGGTAAAAGTAGTGAACGAGATAAAATTATTGTAGACATGTAATTTATGACATACTAGCGGCCCGCCCGGCTTCGCTCGGGTACATTGCGGTTACATTATTGGAGTTTTAGTAAGGATCCCTAGTTTTTGAAAATATATTATAGCTTATGTCACCCGGGGATAGTGTAGCTTCCCAACAGAGGAAGAATTTTTCAAATCGGTTCAGTAGTTTCGGAGCCTATTCATTACAATCAAACAAACAAAGTTTTCCTCTTTATAATATTAAGTATGATATAGTATGATTAAAACGTAATATATAGCTGGTGGTTCATCTTAACTTATGGCAGAAATCACCTAAAAATAACAAAAGTAAGTTACCCTAAGGATGACGGTTGACATGGCTGTGCTATAACCACCAATAAAGTTGCTTCATTTCCTCAACTTCAACCGGATTAGCTCAAGTTGACAGAAAAAAAAACGCAACCGAATTGAGAACCTCGTCCTTATTGAAGTCGGTTAATAAAGCGATCAAAATGGTCTAAGCAAGCGGGTCCGTTTCATAGCAAAGCCAGGTAGATGGTCACCCTAAACAGGGTTTTCCCAACCGAAACAATTGGGCAACCAGTCCAGCCACGCCAGTGACTCAACCGTGTAAGGAGTCATTTCCGTATCGAGTCAATTAGTCTCGAGCATTCAGATCAATTATAAAATAGGAACGGACCAGTGACGGTGACGGGACGAGGAGGAATCCCGCGGGAAGATCGTGTGACACCGGGTTACGCTTTTTAATAAAAAACTTTGATGGCCGGGGTATATTCCAAAAAGAGAATCAGATGGGATCCTGTTTTTGTGACGCTGGCTAGTTGATTGATGATGGTGATTGTACTGTGTAGCGTATTTTGTTCGGAAATTTGGCGTATTATGTTATTTGGTACATATTTACGGTAAATATGTCATCGCGGGAAATGTCTTTAGAAAGTTATGACACTTAATACTATCCCCTTTTACAAGTGTAAGTCAATTCATATTTATGCCGGTTAAAATTCATTGAGTAAAGAAATCTATACAAATAAATAAAATTGGAGTGTCTGTTTGTAATATCAAAATAACACAATTTCACTAAATGCATATGAAAATACATACGTAAGTACGTACGTACGCGAATAAAACATTTTTTGTCTGTCTGTCTGTCTGTGTGTTTGTTCCGGGTAATCTCCGAAACGGCTGGACCGATTTCGACGGGACTTTCACTGGCAGATAGCTGATCTTATAGCGGGTAACATAGGCTACTTTAATTTTAGAAAAACAATTAGGGTTCCGCGTTAAATAATAAAAACACTTGAAATCAAAGAGTATCTCCGAAACGGCTGGACCGATTTTGACGGGACTTTCACTGTTAGATAGCTGATGTTATAAGCAGTAACTGAGGCTACTTTTATTTTAGTAAAACAAAATTTAAAAAATGGGTCCTGTCGCGCGGGCTCAGGAGGCGGGACCGGGCTTTATTGTTAAGTTAAATTCCTCGCGGGCGAAGTCGCGGGCTCAGCTAGTGAGTAATAAAATATAAGTGACCATATTTTATGCCCTTCGTATGGTAGGTAAACTTATTTAAAATGTTAAATACTTTGAATGTAAGTAAACCCTTTTAATAAGCCATTTGCGAAAATTATAAGTCCTTAAGAATATCTTATCTTCAATAACTATAAAAGCTGATAAGCAAATTGTCTATTTGAATGTATCAGTATAAATATACAACATAATTAACTTGACCGCGCCTAATTAACATATAAATGTTGTTCTCATAGATAGACTACTGTCGCTTTTTCTGTACGAAGTAGTCGAGTGGCTTATCTGAGTAATGATTACACGGCACGGTTGACGGGAGATACGCGGACCAACTGAGCAATCTGCAGATAAATATGATAAAATAAAAGTTGCAAAGCAGACTCAGTGAGACGTTGAAATCTGATATTTATATTGTACGTTGATTTTTTGTAATTGAGGTTAGGTAACCACATTTATTTTCAATACCATATTTCAATTCTAATGGCATATGATTTTTTTCAATTTTATATATTTATATATTACGTAAATTATACGCAAATCTGTTGAATTTATTTTAATAATTTATTATCATGGATAGGTGAAAAAGAAATTATGTCCGTTGTAAATCTAGCTAAAAGTTTTTGTATACAATTAAATGCATACTTTGTCCCGATTTGTTTAATGATTGGCAACGATTTTTTAAGTGTTTATTAAAGCAGGTCTGTTTCATATAAAGTTTTATGATATAATTTTATTTGGCAACACTAACAAGGCTCGTGTCTGATTTCGACACGCCAATAACATTTTGCACGGCCAATCCCAGTTTCGGAACCAATTAAATGATTGCAAGATTAAACTAACTCGACATGGTCGTTAAAATAGCAAAATCAATAGATATACTTAAGAAAACAAAGGCAACATTAAATGGTATCCATAAAAGTTAAGTGTTCGGACGAGTCAGGAATCAGACCAAATACCATGAGATGAATAAAGAAAGGACTAGTCACACAAACATAATAATATGTATTGCCGAATGTGTGTGAGATTTAGATATATGATATCGTTAGAGAAAGTTACGAGTGAAAAACTTGTTCGCAAAATAAACAACACGCTGAAAAGAAAAAAGAATAAGTTATATAAGAAAAGTGGTTGAAATATAAAAACTGCAAAAAAGCTGATAATTTTCAAACGGCTGAACCGATTTTCATGAAAAATAGCTAAGAACGCTCTCGATCAGAATACCTATCCAACAAAAAAATAAAATCGGTTCATCCGCTTGGGCGGTACGATGCCACAGACAGACACACAGATACACATGTTAAACTTATAACACTATTTTCGTCGGGGGTTAAAAACAAAGTCACTATCCGCGCCTGACATTTGTTTGCTTAGTTCTTTTAAACTACACAATAAGATAAAGATTTCAAAATAAGAGAAAGATTTCTTCCATTCTAATTAAATTTATAAATAATAGAGAAAAGTGGTGTGAAGCTAGTAAATAATAAGATGCTAAAACAAAGTAGGTACATCTTTGAATCCTCTACAAATAAAAAAACAACATATAATTACAAGCAATCTATAGGACCGAGCAAACATCAGATAGACTGATAATATGGCCACACGCTTGCAAGATGTCAGGGCGTCGAGACAGCTACTGTCAGAGGATCGCGAATTAATTATTCTACCGTTATGCAATAGAGCAAATACAACGTGTTTGTTATACACCCTTAGGCGTAATTATGCTATACACTACAATGAATATGATGTTAGTTTGATGGAGGATCTTTCAGGACTTCATACAAAGTGCGTATAAAAGTAATAAAATGTTAGGGTGATAATCTATATATTATACATAAATGAATCTGTATTTCCTTGGTCATCGTATCACGCGTGAATGGATGGAACGATTTTGCTAATTATTTTTTTGTTGTTTATTATTGTCAGGAGAAGGTTCTTATGAAATAAAAAATCTGAAATTTGAGCGGAACGCAATTCGAATTCAATATTAAAAGTTAAAACAGGACAACGTCTGTCGGGTCAGCTAGGGACGATCAAAAATAACTGTTGCATTATATTTGAGATGTATCTAAATATATATAACTCAAAGGTGACTGACTGACTGACATAGTGATCTATCAACGCACAGCCCAAACCACTAGACGGATCGGGCTGAAATTTGGCATGCAGGTAGATGTTATGACGTAGGCATCCGCTAAGAAAGGATTTTGATTAATTCCACCCCAAGGGGATAAAATAGGGGATGAATTATCCCGAAATTTTTGTTAAGTTAAATTACACGCGGACGAAGTCGCGGGCACAGCTAGTATATATATAAAATCATTGCTGTATGTCATCGCAGCACATATAAAAAAATATAATTGCGGTCTAATATTGTGGTCTTCCTAGACGTTCAACTAAATAGTTTTAGGACAGGTTTGTGCGCTCGAAGATTGATTGCCATTAAAATATTAATATTTTACTTACAAGAGTAAGTATGAGAATCGTCAAGTTAACATGTTGCAGAACAGGATTCCGTTCGGATACTTGTCTAGTAGCTCGATTATTACTCTTAATCTGGCACACGACGGTGTGGATTACCGCGACACGGCGTTTGGCGAGTCTGCAAAAAAGCGCACCGTCATGATTCATAACGTTTATTCCTTTCAATACTCGACTCGTATTTTATTCATTTCAACGCAAAAACTGAATTTGAATAGTTTTTTCCGACAGCTGTGTATTTAATTTTTTTCAAAGAATCTCTATCAGCGGCTACCTATTCGCCGTTTTGTTACATGGATATTAATTATTCGTTTTCAATTTATTGTTTTGTGCTGCTTTTGTACACTTCTTTAATCGTATCCGAACGTACACTTTGTTTCTACTCGACGTGATCGTCAATTTTTATTATCTGATGTTTTTTCTACAGTTGAGCTTTATTGATTTTTTGCTACCAGAATTCCTCCACTCTAATACGCTTCATCATAACTCACGATGAAGAAGCCGTCTATTGTCTTTGTTATTTTTACATTATGCTGTGTTCACATGTTTTGTTCTTAGGAATGCTTATTCATCGTTCAATGTACATTTTTTACGGCCTAAAAATCCATTAAATTATTTTTGTAATTCGAATCAGCCATTTTTGACTTACCTACAGCGGCGCATTAAGGAAACCTCAATTTCACCATGTGGTTTACCGCTACCTAAATAGTGGTATCAATCATAATTTTCATTGGCGAGATTCGCTCGAGTATTTGGGATGATTGTTATTAGCCAGTTTTGAGTTATGAACATCGGTAGTGAGGTTGATGAAACCGCTTAATGGAATTTTAAGAGGCAATTTGATTAATTCTGTACGTGCAAATTTTAGGATGGAATATTAGAATTAATTGGATATCACGTTGTGTTTATCAGTCATACCTAAAAATGTTTCTCATTTACATTTAAATTTTTAAACCCCGACGATAAAAGAAGGGTGTTATAACTTTAACATGTGTATCTGTCTGTGGCATCGTAGCGACGAAGCGGATGAAGCGATTATAATTTATTTGTTTTTGATAGTAAGGTATTCTGATCAAGAGTGTTCTTAGCTATGTTTCATTAAAATCGGTTCAGCCGTTTGATAATTAAAAACTCTTATGCAGTTTAAAAAGACGTCGAATCGGGGGGTTTTTAAATTTTAAATTTAAAGCTATAATCAGTAATTATTATAAGACGAAAAGACGCAACAAAATTTCCAAATAGTTAACTAAACTAAACATATTCAAGAGACACAATAATGTTATACGAATATCAATGAAAAGGTGTTTTGCACTAAGAATTTATAGGGCATAAATTATCGTATACGATGGGAATTTTATTATATACAATAAATTGCTGTTAATAAGGAAGCAATTCCTTTGCACCTCAATGAAATATGGACGAAGGCAAAAGTAGCAATTATTTTTTAAAGCCCCCCGCCTGCGCACATTGACTTGAAAAATCTATAAGATGTTTGTCTTGCGAGGATTTAATGTCCATTTCCATACCGTTTACGATCAATAATGATCCATAAAAAGCGGACACGCAATCTCCTGCGCGTGCGTTTATTGGTTGGTAGTACAAAAGGTTTATTGAGTACATAATTATTTTCGGCCCTATAATTGGTGGATTAATATACGAGTATATTGTGTTTTGTATAGGTACTGTTTTTGCATTTTATTTGCAAATTAATATTGCTTTATGAACTACTAGCTGTGCCCACGGACTTCGTCCGCGTAGTATTTAACGTAACAAAAATTTCGGGATTATCGGGATAAAAAGTATCCTATATGTTAATCCCGGTTATAAACTATCTGTGTTCCAAATTTCATCCAAATCCGTTCAGTAGTTTTTGCGTGAAGGAGTAACAAACATACATACATACATACATACATCCACACTCACAAACTTTCACATTTATAATATTAGTAGGACTTACTTGTTAGATATAAAAGTCAATTCTTATTGAAATACATAACAGAGTGAATAGGTGTATCTTGGTGTATTTTGAGTTTGAATTTTGTATATTTTCCCAATATCAGAATAATAATTTCGCTGCAGTTACTTTTAAAATTATTGTAACTAAACTAATTCTAAAATGAATTACAAACATTCGTGAAACAAAATTGTATCAAAGTAATTTATTGACGCACGAGTAGATTTAAATGTGTCTCGTCTAAAATTTGTCGGATACGTCAATCCGTATTTATAAGTAAGTAAGTGATTTAAAGCGCAGTGCCTATCGAATTAACCCGTCATCCAGTTCAGACGTTATCACTGCGCGACATCGGTAGCCGACAAGTCCGGTGACTGGTCGTTTGCGTTTTATTTTACGCGTCCGACGTGCGCTTGCGCATCACACGGTCAGCATACAACCTTAAGATCCATGGAATATTTAAAAGGTATTGGAACGAAGTTTCTTATCGCGGGGGCTAGACGGAAAAAATTAAGACCAAAAGTTGTAACGACACTTTTTGCTATAGTTGTAAGCCGTGCGGCGTGCGCGTGTTTCTATGTCTGTCTCTCTCTCTCTCTTACAGAAAGCAAGCCAGTTATTTTCGTTTCGTCTTTCTATTTCGCATTGAACAGTGTGGTGTCGCGACGATTATTTTTGTTGAGTGTATACAGGTTTTTTGTACATAATAAAAAATAATTACAATAATGAATCCTGACAGTGTTTCTGCACAAGTTCCGGATATTGCAACTTCGTTCCATCCGGGTGTCCCTTAACACCTCTCAAGTTTTATATTTGAATGTAAAGGTAGGTACTTAGGTTTCCTTATAGTTTCCTACTTCCTAGTTATCTTTTTTTTCTAATTCTGCAATGTTGCCTCAAGTTTTGATTGATTTTTAGTCAGTCTGCATGTCAAGTAACAAAGCTGACTTTTTACATATCGTGCTAAAAATAAAACTACTGTCAATGTTTCGCATGCTTTAAAATTATCAATAGATCACACAAAAACTTACGTCGTGCAAACAGAGTAATTGAAACGCAGCAAAAACTGGATACAATGATTACCACGGATTAAGTTTTGATCGAGTAATTGTACAAGCACTGACAATTTGCCGGCGGTCCCGCGGCAAACTGCGTGTCAGTTTATAAAAGATATGATAAATAATAACATGCTATACTGAGCCTACCAAATTGCGAATACGATATCTATACACGTGGGTGGCGTTATACACATTTATATTAAAACATTTAATTTGCTCCGGGCATCGCCGGCTATCTAATTAAGTGCGATATACAGTGAAAATGCTATTAAATTGTCAAACGGCAAATAAATAGCAATAATAGTAAAATGATCAGTAACATCCCGCCGTCGAACGATGTTATCGTTACCTGTAATATATTGCTCTAAATTAATTTTATACACTCCCGTCCTCATATCGTTTCAAATTTTGAATCTTAATTAACGCTGCTCTGAGCTGACAAAAAATTAATTAGTTATGCTCAATGATCTCCGTCCTGTCATTATGAGCTAGTAAAACATTGATTTAGGCTCTCTATATTTTTTGTTTAATCTACAGAGAAATTTATATGCGTTTTTTCTTTTGTTCGGCTGTAACCCGCTCGTAAATAAGGATCAACTTTGTTTAAAGGATTTTGGTTTGGGGAAGGTAGCAGTGCTTTAGCTGAATTTACCTTATAGGGGTCTGTTTTATTTAAGGTTTATGTCTCTACATAGAGCCTAGTGAACAAATATTAAATTATACCTAGTCCAGTTTATCAACTGGGTCTGTAGTAAACAAGTACACAGTATTCTAGTTTACTCATGCATCAGAACCCCCACCACTTTATACGTATTTTATATTCCAAAATTGGGTAACAATTTCCATTCCGAATCTACAATGTGACAGTTTCTTAAACGATTTCTTTTGTGCGTCAATAAAAATGACACTCGAAGAAGGTACACAGTCTGTAAAATGTATAAAGTTGGACAATAACGTACAAGCACAACGATAATCGCGTCGATTCAGTCTAAAATCTGTGGATATTCGAGCTTTTATTATTCTATTGCTTTTGATCGAAGGATACAAGGCAGTACGTTTTGTGACCGTTTGAGTTCGATGCGTGTTCGTATTTTATGGGCGCATAAATATCTGTGGATGGTCGTCGGAGCGGGCCGGCGCGGGCGCAGGCCGCGGGCGGCCAAACCGGTCGTAATTTTTTATTCTCAGTGAACGATTTCGGTAAATTTGTTTGCATGTGCCGGGTTTTGTTTGAGCATTAGCGTCGGCCGAGATATGGATGCGCACTTAAATAACAAATAATTGCGAGCGCCCGAGTGCATCGGCGAGATGAGGCCTTTTATGAAACGTTTTTTGTGAGTTAAAACTTTTGCATAATAATTTTTCATTACTCATACTCTGAAAGTAGGTCTGAAGTTGCCTGAGAAGCGGGTTGAAAGTAATACTTTTCAGGCCCGGGAGTTTCGCTTTCAACTGACAGCTGTCAAATTATAAAAAAAAAACTAGTTCCATTTTCACATTTCTATGGAACCATGTTCAAACTTTTTCTACAGTCACTCAATTACAGCACGATGTAAAATTGAAATAACATAAAGTTAAGTATTAATTCAAGAATATATTTTTTTAAATGACTTAATTATAATTTAGTTTCAACAAATTCTTTAAAATAACATAGATTTGGGCAAAATATTTAAAGATGAAAATGAAAAAAAATAATGGCTAAATAATGAAGTTGGCCGGCCAACGAAAAAAAAAACAAAATAGGCGGCAATCCGATTTTTTTTTTCGAGTTGTAGAGTATTGTTTATACTTCCTTGTATTATTTCTTTAGCCAATTCCTGTTTTTATTTTTATTTTCCTTGTATTCGTAATGAAAAGCACAGTGTTTACCTCGGGTGAAAGATTTATTTTGTCCCTCGAACTATTAGCGCCCTCGCTACGCTCGGGCGCCAAACCCCGTCTCGGGACAAAATAAGTAACTTTCACCACTCATGTAACAATGTACTATTGTAATTCATAGCTTTAAACTGTATTTTAGTCATCTTCTTTTTCCATTTCTTCTTCAGGCGGTCAGAAGTGCATGTTTTGTGTGATGGAGGTCGGTGAGTATCTAAGTCCTATCAGGAAGTTTCCAGCCTTTGAGGTCGCCGAAGGTATACTGGAGGCCGCCCGGTGAGCCCAGGTAGCTTACGTAGTAGGAAGCTACTCCGTTGCATTCTAGAAGGACGTGAGCAGTCGTTTCTTCTGCCTCTATGTAGGCTCTGCAAAAGGGTCGTCGGTGATACCTATTTAAGACATAATTCACACTTTAAACACAACTCGGATTAGTCCAGGTGCGGGATACGGGTGCCGAATACGATCTAAATCTATCAAGATGTAGGTATGGAGAAAACTTTGTTATGATAAGCCGTGTAAATGCAGCCTAAAATTACTAAAGCATTTTATTGAGGGTATAATTTTATAGTTGGTCACTACACTTATTAACCAAAAACACTAAAGATAAAAACTTAAAAAAAATATTTTTGGAAGTCGAACTCTACGCAAACGAAGTAGAGACGTAGAGTTAGCAATAACGTGTGATAATGTGTTCTAAAGCCTTATTTAACCAATTATCCGATTCCAAATTAAAAGGCGTGATTTAGCTATTATGTATGTATTCAAAATAAGATGTTTAATTTTTTCTTAAATATATACACAACATTTAACTTTTTCGATGGTCATCAGAATCAGATGTTTCAAAAGTTACCGTTAAATCACCAAAGATTTTCGTAAGCCCTTTAAAGGTCTTAGTTCATTTCCTGAGTATGAAAGTATCGATTCCTTTCCGATACAAGCGTAGGTAAGTATAAAATGATGCATTGTAAGAGTATCCCACGCATCTTTATGCGGGCTAATGTAATCAGATGGAGTTTAAGAATTAGCTATCCATCATTGACGATAATGATATTTGACAAGCTCTTACGATGGTGCTCTTGATAAATTTTATAAATACCACTCGTTTGATTGATACGATGCGATGCCAAATTCGTATGTAGGGTTGTGTAAGATCCGGTGCGTGTGGTGTGTCTGAAGGTGTACAAGTGGTTGACAAACATTGTGTAGACCTATTACAAATAATATATTTATACACCACTATTTTATGATCACCATACAGAAACATGAATAAAACCCGAATAATTGGTCTACTACAACTCGCCATCAATAGGCCGCGATATGTACTCAAAACTGACCGCACTCGCGAGCTGCGTGGTACCTTGCCATTGCCATTCGGTAGGTGATAGGTAGTCCACGTTGTCTTAAGCAGGCCGCTCACCAGCGCCACATGCTACACGCATCGAACATTTACGTCGCCACAATCATTGCGCTACAATTCAGTTTGCTACAAATGTATTGTATATGCGCACATCGGAAGCACAGTTGTAACGTGGCACCGCTTTGAGAATGTCGACATCATCGTCTGACGACGACTATTACTTGAGGTGGCGATTCATGAGAAAAAAAGACGTTATTGGATTCATCCGTTTAATCAATATTTTACAATTTACGGGAATTTCAATATTTTTTTTCCAAATAATTTATGTAATCCGTCTGTTACTATAATCAGTGAGCGTATGGTTGTATAATATAGGGGTTTTTTCAACCTTTGCAATAAACTCAACGTAAAATTCAATGTTGTCTTTCATTTTTGCAAACCAACGCGCTACAAAAGCGAACGTGTTCGTTCTTGAATTCGTGTAGCGCGGATAACGTCTCGCCACAAAATGCGCCCTTTACAAATGTTTCCTCAGTGTGCGTGCTCACGTACAAATATATGGGGACGTTAAATGTGTCGCGTTTCAAATGTGGCGCCACAGTTTTCGAGATACAAGTGTATGCCTGGTGTGCGGCCTGCTTTAGTAGAAAATCCATCGATACATTTAATAATATGCATTATATTTCAAATTCCCCCTCTAGATTTGTGTATCAATTCACGTATTCCGATAATGAATGTTCATTCCACAGTCAATAAGACTACAATGTAATGAAAACTTAGAAGACTTGTATAGAAGATTAAATCGTACAAAAAACACATTAATTATGTCACAGGATGTTGCAGCGAAGAAAAACCATGGGAAGTATAACCGGGGCCAGTTATAATCACTTACTATCTGACCGGTAAACACTGCATTGCTTTAGATTTTACATCGTTAACGTGTCTTATGGGTATCAGAAAATACTATGGCTGATAGGTTAGTGAGAAAAGTAGAATATGCAATGGAAATACAAATTCATAGAGCATCGATCCGGTTGCAGTTATAAGCAAAAAAAAAGAAAATTTACACTTTGTGAGTGACAATAAATGCTTTGAGTTTGCATTTGGAAAAGCAACTTCAAAAATCATTGCTGGTCGTAATTTTGTTTTTGCATTTTTAACCCCCGACGAAAAAAGAGGGGTGTTATAAGTTTAACATGTGTATCTGTGTGTCTGTGTATCTGTGTATCTGTGTGTCTGTCTGTGAAAACGTAGCGCCCAAGCTGATGAACCGATTTCAATTGTGTTTCTTTTGTTAGATATTCTGATCGAGAGTGTTCTTAGCTATGTTTCATGAAAATCGGTTCAGCCGTTTGAAGATCATCAGCTCTTTTGTAGGTTAAAAGCCACATTCACGGCCAAAACCAACTTCCACGGAACGAATGCAATCGAAATTTGAGATTATTGGATTTAAATTTATTATATTTTTAAATGATCGTAATAGTCTGAACTGGCTTCTTACAATATTATAAATATGAAAAGTTTCCCTGATTCTGAAAAAAATGTATATTTTATCAATTTTTATATGAGATTTGTCTATGAACTAAAGACGTTCCATAAGTCACGTGTCGAATGATGGATACGCGCATGCGTTAAATTTTGTTTGTTTTGTTAATGGTCATGGAATATTACGTTATAATAATGCTAGAGGGCGCTGCTCCGCCATTGAGAAAAAATATAAAAAAAGAAATCTAATTTAAAATAATTTTAGCGTTATTGAAAATTCTTCCCCTCGGCTGCTCCCGCCCACCTCAACCAGAGTTATTACGTGAAATTGAATCATAATTGATAATATTTTACTAGGAATGAAACCTCCGTGGCATCAAAATTTACATTCGTTGTCTATTCTAATGTCAATTATTATAATGTCATAACAAAATAATGTCACATACTTTTACACAGATTTTCTGTTGAATATTGTATATATTTGATGAAATGGTCGTCGCATCGGGGGTTTTTAAATTTTCAATTTAGAGTTATACTGTAAAGAATATAGTAGGTATTTCAATGCAAAGCTAGAGCTTATCAAAACATCTAAACAAGCATTGAATCTGAGACTTCATTGGTCACCCGTGCTTGCTATCGACACCAAAGCGGCAGTCTAAAAGGTATGACTGATAGGCTGGGCCTGTACCGTGGTATCTGTTCACCGTTCCTCGATATCCATTAACCGTGAGAAGGGCGATCGTGAACTACGTTGTTGAAGAAATTATAACCATTACACTGTAGAAACAATTTGATACAATCACGAACAATTCGGGACGCGAAAGTAAATATTTTGATTGTACTTTAAATCGTTGTAGCCATGTTATTTTAATAGTAGCAACGATTGTGTAACGGTCAAGAGGTCACACGATGTTTGAAACATCTCGGATACAGATTTCACGCAATCGATTACCTGCAGCTCAGTTCCAGTTGCTCAATAGAATAACGTAATATGCATTTGTTTATTCTCTTTGTACCCTACTAGGATCGGATGTCATAAACGGATATAATTCTGGACATTTTCCAATCGAAGCTTCTTAAATTTAAAAATATAGTTCAGGGCAATTTCAGTAGCAATCTTAACACTTAATTATACTAATTCAATACTTTCAATGACTTACACTTAATTTAAGTATATTATTACTAACCCTCACGCACTTAGAGTCATAATCTAGTTTTAAACATAGTTCTTATATACATAACCTTTATACTCGTAGATTATTACTCGTTCTATGATCCAAAAAAATAAAAATAAATATTTTTTTAAAACCCCAAAGCTAGCTGATAATTCGCTATCCGTCACCGTCTTTCACCAGCCATACATTGAGTGTTATTAACCGAGACGTGCGTGAGTGACTGAGGGCCACTTCATGTTCGTATGACGTGTAAAAATAGTGACTAATCAAGGCATATACGTTATGTTGCGACGCGAGTCTATCGGCATTGTGTTCACATCGGGGACTCGTGATCTTAGATTTGGACGCCCCACTTCCGCCGATGGAATGCAGCGCCATTGATGCCGTGGATGTTGGAATTTCGGAGCTGTTCAGAATTATTTCGGTCTTAGGTCACAGTTTTACGGCTGAAAATTAAAAATATATCTAGATCCCACCGTTTGAGAAGTCGTTATCTGTATTTTGTGTATGGCGCGTTCTCACATTTGAGTTGAATTTATGTATGCGGCGGCTACTAAGAACTGTATCACTACCAACAGGTAGGTATCGAAGGTTTTTTCCAGATTCAACTCTGTAATATTTACGTAAGGTACTAAAATTAATTAAATTACCCATAGAATCATTACACGAATAGCATAATTTTACAGTTATCATAAATATATGTTTTCCGTAACTTCGAATGTCATAACGCACATTAATATCCAGTAATCACCACTAATGTTAAATTAGGCTGCGTGCTACTATTTCTGTATCCGTGGACGCACACCGCCGGATCCAATCAAATTGATACGGTACATATTTCACAACACATTTGTCAAGAGCACCGACTCTTTGTAATTACTCATCTCGTCCGGCAAATTGATATTACAACCGGTAATATTATTAGAAAGTGGACTTTTTCAATGTTAAGGCCGCGGCCACAATGTACGATTGTGGACCGGTGTTACGTTATTTCACAGCATTTTAGACGTTACGCACATACTTTTATGGTTCGTTACAATTTCTTTGTTTATTACATAATGTTGATATAGTGTCTAGTTTATTCATTTATCATCCGGAAGACGATTTTACTAGATTTCTGTTTTAATTTACAACAAGGTACTCCTAATTACATGTCCTGTTATTGTAGGTAGTCATTGTTTTATTTAGAAATGTAATTTTATATATTTTTTTCTATTATACTATCTCTTAAACGGGAGCTCATCGGATGCCGACCAAACCACAGGCCGTGCCATCCAGCGTAGACGCGCCCCAAGTGACCTACTAAGTAATGGAGAACATTCACATGGACTGATACGAATCTATTATAAATATAATATGACAATGGTGTATTACAATGAGTTGGATGAGACGAGCCGGTCGCCGATAACGATCGGAACTGTTCATTCATCATTTTGTTACCGAAACGGTGGGAGTAAAAATATTAGTTTGATAAACAAACTCCTCGATGTTATCGATAATGTTTAAACTATTAATAGGCTGTGGCGTGGCCGTGAAGATAAAAGATTCTCGTGACGTCCACCTACCTTCTTTGGTTTGTAACTTGAATTGTAGAGATAAGTAAGTATAAGTTAAAATTTAAAAGTTACAAATAGTGGACGTTAGTTCGTTTCGTAATGTTTATAAAATTAAATTTTAAACCAAACCCGGCCCGGCTGGAGGACAATTAAACTAATACCTGTAGATCTTTTTACTTTGTAGCCATAAATAATAGCTTATTTTAGTTTTATAAAAACCAAGAATGACAACAAAAAATTAGGCAACCACGTAAACTTGACACATTTTTAACCCTTCGCCCATCCGTTTTCTAACGCACTAAACTTGTAAGGGCTTAAAAAATGAACATCGAAAACTCCCATTATGTAACCCTATCGTAGCTGGGATCATCGAAGCTTGCCCTTAAGCAAACTGACTATTCATTAAGGGCCGTTTGATTGATGCGACCGATTAAAAAGTTAAGTCCCTCCACACGGACGCGCGGCATTGCGTTCACACGTTATTTGTCAATATAAACGTGATAATCAATAAATGACATTTTTATGCAATGAACATGTTTACAAAGGATAAAGATGTTCTGTTGACTTTTCACTTAGTACTTAAGTTACAAACATATAATTTGAGTATAACAAATGATTTTATCAGTAACTAGTCTATTATAACAATTTCCTGTTAGAGTGTGACCATACCAATCGTACAAGATCAGGCTGACAGTCAACAACAACAAGTCGATTGAATGGTGTGGTAATACCCTTAGGTATTCTTTAAAAAAGGTCATGAAACTAATTTATACCTAGTATTATCTACTAATCAACAGTTAATAAAACCTGCGTGTCTATTGCGGACCTGCACCAGTATAATAGGTGATCGGTCTGTGAAGGACCTTACAAAGTTATAGTTCATCGCTGTTGCCTTTTCTTATAGGGTTGCAACTGTAATTAGCTCGCTATGTAGACATCAAGTCGATATGAAAATAAAACAATGACGTAACGATTTGATTTGTGCAGGTGAATAACACAGCTGCCATTAAATTAACGTCTTTGATGATAGTTTCACATGACGGATCCTTATAAACTCCCTAATATAGAACCTAAACCTAATAGCATTGTGTTTTAAACATATTACTAAAAGTATTAAATGTTGTGATTATTAATTTTGTGTATTTATTAAATTATTAATGTGTTGATGTTTATAAATGTTATATATTATGTCCTCTTTGCGATTTATTACTTTTGGTACCTATGTTTTGAACTGTAGCTTTTATACGGACGTTCAGATCGCTCGCTGCGCGGCCACTCTATCCGTGCTAAGCATCAGTAGCGTTACACGATGACGTCAGTAGCGTCACACGATATATATATCTAGGCATACAGAGTGGCAATAGGCAGCACAGTTTTCTAGAGATTTTTAATATGTTGGTAAAATATTATTTTTTCTTATTTTTAGTTAAAATCAACATATTATTAGCGCTATATTTCAATCAACCATCGTTCTAGATTTCTTCATCCAGAACATTGCATAAGCGGAAATGTTAACTTTATATAGGACTTCCTTATGATCGATCATAAATATGATTTCGAGCGTCCAATGAACGGTGTCCATTGAAAGGCGTCCATCAATGATTTCCGACTTCAACGAAGTTTCCATGTCCGACATATTTTAGTGTAGACATCCATTCATCTTTGGGGGAATGCAGAGAGCTGATTCGCCGCCAGCGTGGGAGCAACGTCACTATAAAACACGATTGTGGAACGCTAAACGAACCGACGCGACGTCCACGATTGAATTTTATTGTGTGCTTAACGCTAAGTTGGACTATTTTGATATATTTTATCGATGCACTGAAAACGGTAGCCATATTGTATCGTTATCTTTAAAGATGGCATAAGCTACTTGACTTATTAAGCTGGTTGGTGGTCATGATTATGTGATTTGTGTGGCATTTGGGACTTAACATTATGTAAGAGCGTGCTTTCTGAATGGTAGCAACTGATTTTATTTAAATCCTTTGGTAGTTAGGAGCCTTATTCAGACTAAGATTCTGTGCAGAAAGTCACAAAGGTTGCATAGGCTGGGCGCTTCAAAATTAAAAACTATCTGATTCATTCAGCCCTCAATTTATAGTTCGTTGATTTTGCAAAGACGCGTGCTGTGACTCTTATAACACTGGCATATGTGTCAATTTGCCTTAATCCACGCGTCTTCGTGAAATGAAAAACAGTAAGGTGTACAAGCCCCGTTTGCTTGCTCCTCCGGGAAATACTGGTGTGTTGGTATTTTACGTTTGTCACAAACCAAACAACTCACCGCTGGAAGTGACCACATCGTGTTTTACTATTGACACTTTACCCAATAAAAGCGTCCCTATAAACGCGACCCCCGGGGCCCATCCACCGCCGCGCCCGCCGAATGATGATACTATAATATGCATAGACCCCATTTTATCACCGGTTTACTACGAAAAATGCAGTAAATACTGGTAACAGACGCACTCGAGTTCTAGAACCGACAATTCTGAACTCCGATTCGTTTTACGTTTACATGAATGATATATATGTTTGCAGTCCAGGGTAGAATTTATGAAGGGTGGCCAAGGGTTTTAATCTTGCGGCACAACCATAACAAGACGTATGGGCAAATTACTGAATCCGTTATGAGGTGAGTGTAGCGATTTAATGGTTCCTTGAATAGGGCCACCCTTTAAATATTTGAATTTAATATATCAAATGGGTGGGATTAGCTGACGAGATATTTTATGGGTGATTTTGTGTTTTCATTAGCTTACCAGATGCTGATTTTGAATATGGGTGAAAGGTTTCATAGTAGAGTTAGGAATGAACTATTAAATATTTACCTTTAAACGAAATGCATGTCCTAACCCATTACGACGATTTGAACCTACCTTTCATGGAAAGTAAAAAAAAAAATAACTTGAGAGGTGTCAAGGGACACCCGGATGGAACGAAGTTGCAATATCCGGAACTTGTGCAGAAACACTGTCAGGATTCATTATTGTTATTATTTTTTATTATTTATTCGCGACACCACACTGTTCAACTGCTGGTGTCGCGAATAAATAATAAAAAAATAACTGGCTTGCTTTCTATAATAGAGATAGAGAGACAGATAGAGAGAGTCGCACGGCTTACAACTATAGCAAAAACGTTACAACTTTTGGTCTTAATTTTTTCGGTCTAGCCCCCTTTTGCAACGCGCGATAAGGAAGTTCGTTCCAACTAACTCAACGTTATTGATTAATCTATAAATATGTAAGTATCTTAAGTAATGTAGAGTCACATCATTAAAAAATGAACACACTTTAAATAATTCTTGTCGCGAAGTTGGTATTTTTAGCAAATACCCCACACATTTTACACTGACACGTTTGAGGATTATCATAATTTTATAGCCGAAATGTACTAGAATTATGTCGCCTAAGATGTTTTTATATGACCAACCGCATGCTAAAAGTTTATGATAAAATTTATGACGACAATCTTAGACAATTTGGTTGGATTGTGCTATTTATATGCTGCGGTGTGATATAAGTTGAAATTCACTTTGAGATTTTATATGATTAGCACCTATAACAATAATAAACTTCACAAGTTACTCGAATTATTTGTAATCGTTAATTGGTTCATGTCACAAGTTTATTAGGCTTACGAAAGACGATCGAGTAGCGTATTTTTGAAATATTGGCAGGGCCACGCTAGCTACTCAAATCGTAATAGAAAAGCAAACGCTCGCGATTGCGTTTCAAACGATCCGCTTTTGACGTTTTGCTGACACCATACCATATTAATGTCAGTAGAAATTGTGATCCTCGTGTCAGCAGAACGTCAAAAGCGGAGCGTTTGAAACGCAATCGCGAGCGTTTGCTTTTCTATTACGATTTGAGTAGCTAGCGTGGTTAGGGCCCAGATAAAATGCACCTCTGCTGGGCAACGATGGCCTGGGCATAGATACCTACTACCCAAATACTTGCAGAGAAGACGTGGCCAGAAAGCCTTGGATCAGTATCGATGGTGGAAGAGGGGGAAGGTCTTTGCCCAGGGGTGGTACCTAAATTGGGCTGGTTATACGCACTTAAAAATATCTACTTGTACAAACTTATGAGAAATAATATTTAAAAAAAAACACAAACACAAATATTATGAATAATGATAAAAGGAGCGATAGTAATTTCAGTCTGAAAACATCCCATTTATTTCACTAAACTATGATAAACTTATAAAAAATTCAAACATAATGAATAAAACTAAGCCACACGTCTATCAAGATTAACGACATTCAAGTCAGATTTATAGGAACGGAGAAACATATTTTTGAACCTGTCTAAGCATCGTATAGTTAAAAGTATACGTTCTATTTTGTTAACTCGTAAGCTTAGAATAATAACCCTCACAATCGTGGTAATAAAATAATTTGTTTCTTGATTTTGTACTAAGAAAGCTTGCTTACGAAGACGTAAAAAAATTATTATTATTTCGCTAGCGGGTGACGTAGGAATCAATTTTGATATGAATTGGGTAATGTAAATTTCACTGAGTCAAAAAGTTGGAAATTTTGCTAGTCTCTACGTTAATACATCGGCATGCCTACACTGCGGGCAGCAACGAGATGGGTGCTGACTACAGATTCTCGTCCGGCGTTTACTAATTGCACCAATTTGTTTTCTCCCGGAGTCATGACGACATGATCTTGGTGCTCGTGACATGTATTCGCGATGAGTCCCAGCACTAAGTGGTTATATTAATTGTGCCTGTTAATGTAGAGGCACTATATGCTAGATACTTATTTATCTTATGACTATACTAATATATTACCATAAATTGATAATTATAAAATTTGTCCTCGTGAAAAGCGAAAATAATTTCTTAGGGACTCTACGCCATTTTATTGTATTTACACTGGGAAAAAAGTATTCCTTTTACTTTGTTTATTTTACTAAAAGGTTTTTTTAAACAAGGCAAAACGTAAGGCTTTGCCGTAATTATAAGCGTTTGGTGATAACTACTAAAAATAATTATATTAACTACAAAAATAATTGGCTGCCGCATTATTTTTTCTCAGCGTATAAACTCTTCTTAATTCCTGCCCATTATTAGTGAGGAAAATGAAAACTACAAGACGCCACGATACTATCACAGCTATACCTACTTGAGTAAATACCAATAAAAGAACATTATAATTACGATAACATCTCGGCATCGGAGTTTGGGCTCTAATATCAGCGCTGTCTGTTAAACAATGTCCACCGACGCTCTGCCCACGCGCAAGTCACGCCTCTAACAGATCTCACATTATTGTTTTTGTAGTACATGTATCGACAATATCTCACCATCGATGTATTGAAGAATGCCCAAATTGATAGCCATCGGAAACTGTTAGAGGTTATATTATTAGGAAGATACATGATACGTGAGGGATTTAACATTGTACGCTTAATGGCTATGGACATTCGAATTGATTCCATTGTTCGAAATAAACACTGACATCTCGATGCCTGAGAAAATATTTGAACATTACCTACGTTTCCAGTCATCGAATATTTCGTTTATAACGCAAAAACAGCTCAATCTCATGGTGGATCTCAACTCTTTTGTTTAGCGATTCGTGCTCATCGAATTGAAGAAAATGGAACACATGAGTCCACAGTTTCTTAAACAGAAGGAATTCGCAATAGTCAGGAGGGTCATGAAAAAACAGAATTAATATCACATCATTTCGTATTCGACTCGCGCGCAAAAAGGAGTTCCAATTATGCGTAAACGCAGCGTCCACTTAAAATCGAGCATTCGTTTCGTTCTTTAGCGTAATAAATTGACTGCAAAAATCTTCGACAGCCCCAAAAAATGTATTTACAATGTCCAGTGAAAAACTATGGAAAGCGCATTGGCGTTCTTACACGTTTGATATTTTTAAATTCTCGTCCCTAACATCAAACAAAGGTACCTCCATATGTCATTGTGTCAAGCAGAATCGATGCATAATGCATTGTTTCCATTACACTACGAGTTTTAACATAAACTCGATGTTAAAGTTCCTTTCATGAATAAAATACAATTTTTTTGCTGTCAAGCGACTCTGAGCCGCGGTCGAAACATGTAGAAGTGGAACACGACAGGCCAATTTTTTTAGTTCTTGCCGCAGCGGTAGATAACAACGACCATTTTTATGCACCATTATGAGCTGTTTAGTAAACAAAATATTTTTACATGTTTACAAAATGCATAGTTATTGAAGCAAAATGTTCCCGGTATCGATTTCTAAGTTCAAATATTTACAAGGTTAGTAATATTTTATCAGCTGTTCAGATATTCTTCCATTTCAAGTTCCCTCAGCTCTTTTTGGGTGCGTTTTCATTTTAACGCCGAACGATGATAGTGTGTCCGAAGCAAACATTAAAAATAAGGTTGATTTTGTTAGCGACATTCCACGTCATCGGCAGCTAACTGTATTGAACATTCACTGCTCTGTTTACAAATACAAACCTGCTTCAAAGTACGCATCTTATACAAATACACTGTGATTTGCTATTCCGTACCGTTGGTTCGTGTCTAATATTTGTGTTTGTCGCCCAAGACAAACTGAGCGTGGCTCGTGTCTTGTTCACGGTCATATCAATATAATAAAGTATACAATGTTATTAACCATTATGAGGAACAAGAAATTTAATTTAGGTGTTGGTGTACCTTCAACATTTGTTGGTTATCCAATGTTTGTTTATCTAACTAGTAGAAAAGAAAAACTGGCCAAGTGAGTGTCGTGTCATGCCCAATGTAGGGTTCCGAAACCATTTCAATAACAAAGTGATATTATTGGCTAACAAGTTTTGTCGTTTATGATAAAAATGTAAGAAGTGTAGGAATTCATTACGCAAATTTGAATTAAATATTTAATAGTTAAAAATCTCGCAAACAGGATTTATGATACTAAAATGTTTTATGAAATCACCATTGCATTTGAAAATACGTTTTTAAAGATTACCCCACATGATGAGGTAACTAAAAAAAAACCCTCTTTCCATGTTCGAGGTAGAGTTAAAAAAAGTATTTTGCTACATTTTATGTTTTAAAAGTGAGATAGAAATGACGTCAACTTCCGACAAAGACTAGAACTAGAAGTTATGGTACTGTGTCAGACTGGGGCGGACGAACGGATTGGTTCATCTTATAAGGGTTCCTCGTAGGGACTACGGAACCCTAAAAAACGGCTCCTCAAGCGAGTTTAGACCACCGACGCTGCATCTAGGTAAATGTTCCGCGACATCATAATTACCGACCGCTGCACTCCCGAGGTAACCGGCAATGCTGCCAACGCTTGATAAATTACACTACTTCCCTTGATTATACCCCGCTGACATTTCAATTTGATAGTTTCCCATCGGTTTCTTATCACTTTCTAGTATTATTGATCGATTTAGAGGGGCATATCGTTGCGATCTCCGGCCGCGGTATAAATTGCTGGGCAGCGCCGTCGGTCCGGCTCGGTTCTGCATTGTCAAAGGAAGTGCATCGGTTATTGTTCCCGTCGCTTTACGCTTTATCGGGGCCGCTTGATCGCGCCGAGGACTGCAATTTATCTCGCCCTCTATTTGATCGTATTATTTTACTATCGAAAATTGTTATGCGAAATTGACGTATCATTACCAATATTGGAAATGGATGGTGAGAATAGAAGTGGAGTCATGTTTTTGTGAAGCTGAAAAGTCTAGTCATGTCACATTATTATTTATACAAATGATAGTAAAAGACAAATTACAATTCAAAATTATAAAGTAAGATTCTTCCACATCCAAGGATATTTATTGCATATGCATTGAATACGTTTTATTTAATGAATTCATGTGCTGATTCATCAATTCAAAATACTCAAGTACCTTAATTCTTAAATCGATAATATCCTCAATTAGTTGCGTTAGCGTTTCATTCGGCTTCCGAGAAGATTGTGTCTCATTGAAATTCAGTATTGACTCGAATCAGTGATGTAGGCAGATTATTTTTCTATATGTTTATTCTCATGACTTCAAACACGTACCGTTTGATAAGAGTCCGAACGCCGATATCTTATTCATAAATCCGTTGCATTCGATTGTGCGCATGTCATATTGAGTGACGCCCGATCAACATAATCGGTTTACAAGCTTCCTGTCCCAATTGTTATTGTAATAGCCATTGTACTACCAGTTATTAATGTCCCATACGAGACGCGAACCGTCACGGACAATTTATTTATAAGACGGAGGCAAAATAATGAAGACTAGTGGTCTCTAGCCTACGATGCCGGGGTGAAGTTCAAGCATTAATTAAGGTTTCCATTAAGGCCGCGACTGTACATAAGACGCCAAGTTTGGTATTTTGTACGTCTCCAGACGAATCATTGCGGGGTCACGTAGGACGAAACATACGAATTCACTCTGATGATGATGTTACTAGGATACTCCTTGCTTACTGCCTTGAGTGCTGTTTAGTATTTTAGTAGTAAAGTTATACGATATCATCGCGGTTGTATAAAGAACATTTGTAAATAGGTAGTTTTTCTTCTTGGAAGTTTTCAGAAACACAAATATAATTTAGAAGTAAAGCAGATAACTAACACATTTATAAGTAGATATAATTTATTTTATCTCGTTGCAGTACTAAATTGATATTTTTTTGGTATAGCGTAACCCATTTCTGTTGCTTAGTGCGTTATTATTGATGTGTTCATGATTATGAACTTCAATCAATGCGCATAAATCACATAGAAATAGAAAAAGTTTTCAATACAATTATGCATATTGACTTTCACAAAAAATATGAGCGCCATGTAAATATCTATTTGAATTATATGTTTCCGCCTGGACCACACGTGATTTAAATAATTTGGCAGTTTATCGATGCCAGATATGATACGATGTTGACTTGCACCTACTCTAATGGTCACTGATAGCCATAATGTAACCGAATACGAGATTGTAGATATTACTTTTTATTTGCGGTGGCGATGAAGAATTTTTATAATGATTAATGACGACCATTATAACTGTTGATTTGTTTTGATCGCAGCTATTTAGTTTTATTGCGGTGGTATTAAAACACGGTTAATTAAAACCTTTCTATATACCTTGAGTAAGAACTTGCTTCTTTGTGTTTGAGGGAACACTAATGGTTCTCCAGGGATACCAGGAGCGGGAGTAGCAACCCCTATTACATTTATGATTTATGATACTTCCCGATCACCTATAAGTTGTAAAACCGATTTATAATCCGTGATTTATTGACATGGTAAAACTTTATAGGTAGGTAACTTAAGTGTCTTGTTTATGACACTTTTTTGTTTTTTTTTGTGCTGATGCTGGTGTTCCACCATTTAATAAAAATGTTATAGGTAAAGATACATGGATGGTTTCTGAGTTCGTTGGTGTCCAAAATGTTATTAATAAGTCGTGCAAATTTTCAATTATCAGCAATTTTACCGTGAGACCAAAGGGATACAAGTTGATTTTCCTTTGAAAACCCGCCTCATGTTAAGCACTTACCGTACAGACGGTAGTCTATAGGTCCTTGTATTACCAATGGCATTGCTTGGTTGTTTGTAATCATTGTCTAACTGAAGGGGAGTCGGATAGAGGGAGGGGAAGTACTTTATGTCGAATTACTGTGAGAGGGTGGTACTACTCTGTTCGAGCCCGTATATGAGCTGTAGTTACCGCAGAACTTACTTACGTCACAGAAACTGCTTAAATTTTAATGTTCCCATTACTTCCTACTAATATTATAAATGCGAAAGTTTGTGAGTGTGGATTTGTTTGTTACTCTTTCAGGCAAAAACTACTGAACGGATTTGGATGAAATTTGGAACACAGATAGTTTATAACCGGGATTAACACATAGGATACTTTTAATCCCGATAATCTCGATTTTTTTAAATAAGTTAAATACTACGCGGACGAAGTCGCGGGCAGCACCTAGTCCTACTAATATTATAAATGCGAAAGTTTGTGAGTGTGGATGTATGTTTGCTACTCTTTCACGCAAAAACTACTGAACGGATTTGGATTAAATTTGGGACAAAGATAGTTTATAACCTGGATTAACACATATAATACTTTACAAAGTCTACGCGGACGAAGTCGCGGGCAGCAACTAGTACAAAATAAAGCACTGACTCTACCTTTGAACATTACGACCATTATCCCTTTTTTGATAAATATTTAAAATTAACAACCTGCTCAGAATAAATGGCTCCAACATGATACCCAATTGAAGATTCAGCGGATTGCTGTCATGGGGTCCCATTGAGAACGCTGTTTAACCCGTGCAAGGTATTATTAACCGTTCATTGCTGTGGATTTATACCGTCGTCGGCGTCACGGACGGTTCCCGTACGCAATTATCCGTCTTGCGATCTCCCCATTGTTGTCGAAATTTAAAACAAATTTCCTGTACAACGGGGGGTCGCGTTTTTCTGCCCTGCCAAATTGGATGAACACTGTAATTATTCGTTTAAGTTCCGAACGTCGGATCCTCGGATTGTGGGTGTTGCTCGGTTTGTGTGCTTTGGACGAGTTTATGAGGTGCAACGCATTCTTTATGAGGCGGGGTTCGCGAATTTGAATACTGATCTCTGTTTTGTTTAGAGACCTGGGGCCCAACTCTGTTAACCGCTGGCATCTCGATCGACTCGCAATGCGTCAAAACTGACGTATCGCGTATCTCAATACGTCAGTTTTGACAGATTGTCTATAGGAAAACTGTCAAAACTGAGTGCGAATCGATCGAGATGCCGGAGTTACTAAACAGAGTTGGAGACCCAGCTCGGACTGAGGCAATATCTGTGTCGCTATCTGAGGTATTTTCACAGAATAACTTATGAATGATCAATAAATGATGAATCAAATAAATAAACTTATGATGAATCAATATTTTTTTTATTTACATTACAAAGTCGGTACACAAGCTGCATCCCGCCTGATGTTATGCAGTAACCGCAGCTTTTTTTTTTTTTTTTTTTTTTTTTTATTGTGATTATGCACAAGTGTGCACAATCTGCCGCGTCTCCTCTGACTTAATCAGAGACCTTGTTATTAAGTTTATTTATTTATAGACGTTCCTTTTTTAATATGATTAATACTGTTTTCTTTAGGCAAATTTGTGTTAATTAATTTTGTATCAATGTTAGAATATTATGTTACTGTCTATACATTGCGGCATAGGTCTTAGATCGTGAATTATTAATCGGCACCTATTTTAAAGTAGAATTAACTTGTGATTGTATATACGAGTAAAATCAAAAATGTATGATTGACTATTTCCAATTTTGTGACTAGATTATAAATATTAAAATGACTTGTAAAATAAATTAACTGGTTTTAAAAATTGGTAATTAAATTGTTGAATAATTTGTAAAATAGATTGTAAATAATTGTAAAATAAAATTGTTAAGAAATTGTAGAATACCTTGTAGAATATTTGTAAAATAGATTGTAAATTAAATTATCAGGTTTTTAAAATTGTTAATAAATTGTTATTTTAAAAATAAGTTGTATATTGTAAAATAGATATCACATTTGTAAATCAACGACAGACACGACGGGTTTGTGTGTTGTTCACGGCTTCATTCAGTTTGGAATGCATATGTCGAATATTCTCACGAATATTGTGAATGTCATCTTATTGATGATGAAGCCGTGAGTGTAGTGTTAGGGTGTTGTGATGCGTTTGGGGTGCGTGCTTGAAGCGCGTAAGTGTGTGTTTGTGTGTGGAGTGTGTGCGTGCGCAAATAAGACTCGGCAGCACATCAGTGTTGCCTCGTCTATTTGTGTTGTGTTGTGCGTTGTGTTGATCAAGTACGGCCTGGAGACTCTCCTGACCGACATTGCACAGAATGTGGTGGACAAACGAGTTTGTTATGTTCTCCAGGTCGTACTTGACTTGGTTAGGTGTGTTATGTTGTATATGTGGTGTATGTGTATGTTTTGTGTCGTGTTTATTGGGTGCGTGTGGCGTCTGTTTTACGCCTGCGGCGACCTTAGCATTAGGATACGCTCGACCGCGCTATGCTGTCCCATTTCCTCCATATTGGGCAGCCCCCATCAAAGGCAGTGTGCCCGGTGTTCTTGCACTTGGCCTGAGTGCAGTTGCGGCATGTGGGTGTGTCGCCCGCGATATAGCGCGGGCAGGCCGCGCGTGGGTGCGGGTCGCCACAGAAGCTGCAAAGATCAATAGAATCTTTGCAGCTTCTGCGGCCGTGTCCGTAACCCAGGCACCGGGTACACTGCACTACTGGGGACTGGTCCTCGACCGCCACCCGCTGCAGGTCGATGTGGACCTTTCCCACCGACGTTAGCCTCTGCCACATCCTGGGAGACACTTGGAGGATGACGTGGTTCTCTAACGGGTTCCGCGCCCTCCTCCGGTATCTCACCACGATGCTGCTGAAGTCAACGTCGGTGAGGTCGGCCAGTAGGTCCGCATTTTGACACCTCAGGGACGCGAGGATGTCCTCATCGGTATTATAGGAGAGGACATCTCTGATGATGACGAGCGGGTTCTTGTTTCGCGCCTCTTCAACCGCAAGGTCACCCGTGGTCTTGAGCTTAGCTGCCATACGGGCCAGCTCCTCCTTACTGGAGCAGCTCAAGACCACTTTCTGGTCTTTGACCTTGCGGACGCGCTGGAGCTGGAACCCGCTCGTTCTCGCGTCTAGTGTTGTGCGGACCTTTGTGAGCACCTCCTCGCTTGTGTCCATCACCTCGCGGGAGGACACAATGATGGAGTGGTGGCTCGGTGGGATGGCGGGTCGTGTGGGGGCAGCGGCGGGCGCGGCGAGCGTCTCGGCATATGTGTGGGCGTTTGTTCTCAGCTCAGGGATCTGAGCGTTGATGCTGTCTATGGCTGCTCTTATGCCCAGCACCTCTGTCATCAGCTCCTCATACTTTTTGGCCCCTGCATTTCCCTGAGCTTGCTTGATATTTTCTGCCATCTTATTTTGTGTTTCTCTAGCCTCCTTAAGCAGGCTTGAGTTTTCTTCCAATAGCCTGCTGTTTTCTTCTATCTTTTGTTTTAATTTATCTAATTCCCCATTGTTGCTCAGGTCTTCCTGTCTCTTTTCCGTTTCCGTTTCCACCACCTGTCTTGTTTTTTCCCCCTTCCTGTCCTTTCCATTTTCCAACTCAGCCTCCTTTACTAGTTGGTACAGCCGCTCCACAGCCGCAGTCACCTCATTTTTAATTTCGGTTTTCAGGTTCCTAGAGTTGTTGAGGTGGAGCTTGGCCTTGTTCAGGCACGCTCTCGCCTCAGCAACTCTAGGTTGGGTATTTTTAATTTGTGGTGGTGGTGGTGGTGAGCTTTGTGGAGCGTCTGTTGAGGTCCGGGCTGGTCCTGTCTTGCTGATGGAGATTGGTCTGTGGAGAGGGGAAGGTTTTTGGGGTTTGAGTGGTGCAGGTTCCGATTTAGCGGCCTCCCGCTCCCCTGTGGTCTTACAACCGTTCGGGGCTGGGTCAGTTTCCGCCTGGTCGGTCTTTCCCTGCGAGTGCCTCTTCTTTGGCTTTACCGGACCATACTCCTCCCGGAGGGAGCTCGGTGAGACGACCCAGGACTCGATGCTACGCCGGACCTGAGTCGTCTTGCTCAACTCGGTTCCCGACGGGCTGACCGATAAAGCCTTCTCGGGGATAGAGACAGGGTTCGCCAGTTTTTTGCTGTCCGCGGCAACAGTCTTTTTAACGGGCGTGCGGTGGCCAAACATTTTAACAATTTAATTACAATCTAAAATACAACTTACGGTATAATGACTTTAAAAATGACTAGGTTAAGTTACGATTAATAATCTGGGTTTGTATAATTAGTTTTTAAAATTGTATATAAAATGTAAGTGTGTATATATTGTATATAAATTAAAGTGTATATAGTTATTAAAATTGTAAAAGTCAATTCTTTAATCCTAATAAAATGTAAATATTAATCGTCTCTGACGATTGTCCTATTTGTCAGTTTATAAGTTTAGCTAAGTGTTATAGCTCGGTTTTTGGTTATGTCTTCGTCTTTCTAAGACGATTGTCAAATTTTTATCAAAAAATTTTGGTTTTAACCAAGTTTCGTTACCGGACAGATTTAAAATATCTTAAAAACTATGCTGTTCTACGAGCTGTGACTCAACACAATCACAGAGCTTGCCGTCAGAGGTCCGCTCCCACACACAGTCGTGCGGTCAAAACTTTTAAATTTTGTATGGGAATATATAGATAGTAACCGCAGCTTATAGATGGTTGCAATACCAAAGGCCTTGCTCGCACCTTACTGACTGGAAGCGGAGTGGGAAAGAGGAAGGGGAAAGGGAGGGTGGTTGGCTTCTACCTCGCTCACTCGTCGTACGAAACGCAGCTATAATAATCACTTTACGGCCATCTTGTGTAAGCTGGTGGTACTAATTTGGTTAAGGTGAAGGCGCCTGTCTAGCCCACGAAATTCAAAATTTTCGAGTATTTTTTATAGTTTATCCAAAATCTGAAAACATTTAAGACAACATTTTGTGATTTGCGACAAACACAGTATGTAGTGCGTTTATTGATACATTTATTTTACTCTTAATATTATCACGGTGGATATGATACTAGTAAATCACTAAATATACAAAAATTGCCAGATTATCTGGATAGCTGTCGTTCTTGAAATGTTTTGGAGTAAGTTGGATATATTAATAAATGCACTGCACACGGTCTTTGTCGCGAATTACAAAATGTGCCTTTTATTATTGTCAGATTTTGAAAAATTTCTAATAAACCTCAAAAAATTTGAACTTCGAGGGCTAGATGGGCGCTTTAGCCTTAAGCCAGCCCGTATATATATAGGCTTGCTTGATTCTACCACTTATTTTGCAATCGCCGTTATAATGTTATTCAATTGAAGATATAGAATGTTCTTTTTTAAAAAGACGGCTACAAAATATTTCCAACCTATAAGCCGGTGGTCCAAAGTGGTAATACAATGAAGACAAGGTGGGACTATCGGCTGGATCGCAACAACAGGACCGAGAGCATGTTTTAGTGCCGAATGACGTCAGTCGACTAACGCAGTCGCTTCCTCGCAATGATTAATTGTTCGTAAATGTTGAGCCTCGTGTTTATCTTAATCTGCATTGAGAATAGGCCTCACAATATAACCATTATAACTAATGGTTTTCAATCTTGCAAATATTTATCGCCGGACTATCGCGTAGGTATATAATTTGTTCGAAGGTTGTTGGAGAATATAGAATAGAGTCGATAATTGCGTGTTATAATGTGTCCAAGCAAAGTCAGGCTTGCGCATTTCGAGAATTATGAAGTCATCTCAAAGTTTTTGCGTTGTTTATATCTTGTTATCATCGAACATGGCGGAGCTTGCCCAAGGCAAATCTCTGAGTACGGAAGCGACGCCTAAATGCGGGTGACGGGGGATGAGGTACACATGGCTAGCTCCGCCCAGAAATACCTACCATTATAAGTAGGTATACATGTTATTAATTAATATTTTAGAAATGTTAACTTTTTATGGGTGGGTAAACCGCTTTGTAACGTAACGCGTTACGGCGCCAACCTGTCAGTTTAAGTTAACACTTCTGTTGTACGTTCCGAGACGCACACGTTATTTTTAATAAAAAAAATTTTTTTACTTACGTAGGCATTTAGGTCTATGATATCACACTACTGTCACATGTGATTTGTCTAAGAAATAATAATAATTTAGGAAGTGGGTAAAGTACAATAATTTTAGTTGTATATTATGCCGAACCTGAGATCGTAAGCCCCGCCTCTGGTGATGTCAGGAACCTACTTCATGATGCGTGACCCACTAAGCTTTGCTGCTAGGGACCTATTTCATGACTATTAGCTTTATTAAGTTCTATTTATATCTCTGCTCCACGATATTAAGCAAGTCACAAATCTGGGGACTACATTTCAAATTTGTGACATACGCGCATAAAATACTGTTGACAACGAGGAAGAAGTATTTAGTAAAGACAGCCTCCACACATGTACTACGTAGCAAATTCATGATCAATCTTTAGTCCTGTATAAAAAAATATTATGTTGATAGTCTTGAGGGCATCAAGTAAATCACACTCAAGTGGTGTTGGGTATAGCTTATACACTTTTGTAACACCCTCCGTTTACATTTTGACAGATGAGATGTCAGCAGAAAATTGGATTTCGCAAAATAAACATTTCTACTTCTTTGGATTGCATTCGATGTACCCTTCTAAAATACACTTTAAGTTGCCACATTACAGTTCATTTTTGCGAAGTAATCTGGTTCTTAAGAGTCCGTTGCAGGATTTGGAGCGGTGTTTCCTTTGTAACTGTTCCGGTCAAAAGATCGGTTTCACAGCTAACAGCTGTTGTCCGAATAAGGGGACCCTTATTTGCTTAAGGCGGATTGACGTATCGCATTCATATGCAAAACACCGTGAGATAGCATCTTGATGGCGATTTGATGAGTTTATTAAATTGAAAATTATGTTTGGATCGAGGTTGGAAACGAGATTTGCGAATTTATGTTTTTTTAAAAAGCATTTGATTTGAAATGTCATGATTTTTATAATCCGTTTTTAATATTTGGTGCAATATAGGTGTCTTATTTAAATGGCTACATAATACGTTCATACGGAACATTTACACTTATTCTGGACGGCATGTCCATAGTAACATTTTCCTATTGTTGACCAACATCTTTACCTACAATATTGTACCACTACCAACAAGCAGCAACAACACTTTACCGTGAGTTCGCACTGGACGAAACATGTTCGCGAATCACCATGTTGTCTCTATTTTATGAAAACTAAAAATAGAGACAACAATATGTTTCGTGAACAGGTTTCGTCCATTGCGAACTCACGGTTAAAGGTATATCTATAGATTAATATATTAAATCCAAAATACTTTTCCCGGAACTTCCAATATATTCGCTATCATAATTTAATTTTTAAAATACACCCCACGTTTCACCTGTCATAACTGACGTGATTCCTCACGTGACACGCCGGCTCGGGAAGTCAACGTCATTCCACTGTGACGTGCATCGACGTCTGATTGGACACGTCATGCGGACACGGCGCGGCGGCGACGGGTGTCTGAGTGTCGGACAATAGGTATCTATCAGTGATATCTATCTATACAACATTTTGGTGTGGTTTTTCATTTTGGTTTTCCAAAATGGACGGTCACATTTTTGTATTTTATTGTTACGAATTGCGTTTGTTATTGCTATTCATTACTCGACATTGGCAGAATCATATTGGGCTTGACCCAATTGTAAGAGGCCATTAAATTTAAAAAAACATTGTGGTGTGCGATACACCTTATATTTTTAAAAAATAACAAAGTAAATTACCTTTTGCAAACACCATCCTTATTGAAAGTAGTTGTAGTTGTGTAAAATAGTAATCGATTAATTTCAATTTCGCTGCGCATTGCGTATAAGCACCATTATATAGATTTTTTAATTTTATCGTGGGGTTGGTTTTACATTTTAGTGATTCATGTATACCTATGCAGGAGGATAGTTAGGATTGTAATTAAAAACAAGGCTAGTTACATATTAAAACATTATGCGAAAGTAAATCAATCATTGTTTTTCTACTTAAACAATATTTCCCGATCTAACTTTCCAATAGTTTTGTAATATTCTGTGAATGTTCCACGTTTACCTTTTGAGTTTGACGGTGACCTCATCGTATTACAGACATAGTTAGAGACTCGTAAAAATAAAAATTGTGCCTATTTATAGACTATAAACATAAAATAATAAACGTATAAATAAATAAATAATCACCGTTGTACACAAAGTATTCGCTTATTTGGCCGGCGATATCAAATGTCTATAAAACTGGAATGTGTTTGGTGTATCAAAAATTTAGATTATATTATACCTACCTACCTATTAACGTATTTTTACACTTATTGTTAGCTATAAAAACGGTTTGATTACGTTTTTAAAGAGTAGTTACATCTTTATACGTTATTAAAATAGGTGTATTAAAAGAATAAGGTGAATATCATCACGACTAAGTATGCGATGGAGTAGGCGCTTGACGTAGTGGTTCGAGCGTAGGCCGCTGCACATGGTGGTTGCGGGTTCGATTCCCGCCGGGGCAAATTTTGGAAATGGCCTTTTCGTAATTTGCCCAGGTCTGGGTGTCACTGGGATCGCCCCCAGTCCATTTTACGGTACAAGCGTTGCTCAATTTGGGACCACACAGTGTGTTAGGTGTATTTGTCTGGCGATATTTATTTATTTGTTTATTATTGTACCACCACGAATCCTTGATCGCAAACTTGACCAGAGTTGTACACCAAATTTATTCTAACTAATAGTAGATTGAACCGAAATGAAGCGAACATAGGGCTTTATTAATTTCAGTTAGGATTGAGTTAAACTTCGAAAATAATGGACTTAGCCTCTTTAGTAATTACTAAGCAATTGCTTATTTTCCTTAAATAACATTCAGCTCAAATATGGGGTCAAATATAGTCTACTAGCTGTGCCCACGGACTTCGTCCGCGTAGTATTTAAAGTAACAAAAATTTCGGGATTATCGGGATAAAAAGTATCCTATATGTTAATCCCGGTTATAAACTATCTGTGTTCCAAATTTCATCCAAATCCGTTCAGTAGTTTTTGCGTGAAGGAGTAACAAACATACATACCTACATAAATACATACATACATCCACACTCACAAACTTTCACATTTATAATATTAGTAGGATTATTGAACAGTGAAATACAGTTTATGATTCGTTGATAGGTACGTATTGTTATTGAAATTATTTAGTTAAGTAACAAGTTCCATAATGCACATAGACTCATGTCAATTCCAAAGCCCCTATCTTCACTCCCATACGTGACACACGCCGCTAATAAAGAGATGGCCATCTGTATTCGTGTTGGATGGTGGCGACCACGCGATATGTCTCGACTACGCCATAAATTGATTACGCACAGCATGGCTCTGATCGGCTTCGTATTTATGAATCGTTTTGATAATGTAACTCACCTACATCGAAGTAGTTTAACACGATGGTAATGGGACAGTAGCGTTTGATGACAAATAATGTCTTATTTTAATAATGTGCGAGATTCTGCATGGCGCCTTATCACCGAAATGACAAAGAAGATTTGGCATTTAAAATGTCATGGAGATGACAGACAAAGTATTTTATAATATTGACTGCCCCTACGATAGAAAAAAAATGATGTCTTTGTTGGTGCAACCGGTTTGTAGCTAATCATTTAATCAAAGGTAGCAGTCAGCAGTGATAGCCGATTTGTTAAGCACGCGTCATGCGGGCACCTGATACTGGGTTCAATCCCTCGCTCTCACCTCTGGGTTCTTCGAAATCTATGTGCGAATCATTATTTGTAAGTATATGATTATCAATTGCTTACGGTGAAGGAAAACATTGTGAGGAAACTTGCATGTCTTAGAAAAATTAACCAATTTTCGAAAGACATGTGAAATCCGCCAACCTGGACTGGGCCAGCGTGGTGGATTATGGCCTGAAACCCCTGAGGTTAGGCCAGTGTCACGTCAAGAGTGGGCCGTCAAAAGAGCTAAAATATTTATTTTATTATTAGCTCTTATAAAGAAAGGCAACAGATATATTTTTTATTGTGTGATTTACTAAGCAGCCACACAAAATAGGATCGTGCTTAATTAAATTTAGACCTTATGTGTGACAAACTATGATTTTTTCTTGTACACTGAAATTGTATTCCGTTTTGTTACCTGAAAATTACGCCAGAGTATAGTCAACGACAAACAAATTACTTCAGCAATTTGTTTACACTACTCTCACATATACGAGTATACAAGGTGAAACAAAAAGGGTATACCAATTTTTTTGCAACTTTACTTTGTAAATCTAAAACTATGGGCTTTGTGGGACAGTTTAAGTACTAAAGGTTTTGTAGGCTTGTGAAATATGTCAACAGCTGTATTCCTATAACACCTTTTGTTTTTCAAGTTTCCTCCAAAGCTGATAGTTTTAGAATTACAAAGCTAAGTTTTGAAAAAAATAGTATACCCTTTTTGTTTCACCTAGTATACTATTTCGTTTTGATTGTATCAGACGGCTGCGCGTACGATTAAAAGTTTAATAAATATATGATTTCATTTTGAGTTGATGCAGTAGATTTTGTATGAAAATAGAAAAATATAATTTACACAAATAATTCTGACGTAAGGGCACATCATTTGAATACCGACGGGTTAAGAATAGTTGATGAGACAGTAAGTAATTACAGATTTTTAATCTTACTATTTATTTCGTTTAAATTGTATTGGATTCTGATCGTATAGGACTTTGGAGGCCTAGTTAAAGGTCGTTTCAGATACATTTGCATTTTTAATTACTGACATAATTAACTGTATACGGCGACTGTAGGTAAAATGTTACTTAAAAGGCGCGCTATCAATATTCATGAGGAATCACTAGAAACGTTCAGGAGCTAGGTAAGGACTTATTAAATTCAATCTGTCAGTTATACTTGACATGGTGGTTGCGGGTACGATTCCCGCCGGGGCAAATTTCTAAAATGGCCTTTTCGTAATTTGCCCAGGTCTGGGTGTCACTGGGATCGCCCCCAGTCCGTTATGCGGTACCCATAGTACAAGCGCTCCTTAGTTTGGGACCATACATTTGGAGTGTTCGTCTGGCGATTTTTTTTTTTCCTATTTTTAGCCTATATTGGACAAGTACACCAACTCACTAACGGACGGTTATAAAAGTAATCAATTGTCACCAATACATTCAACAATCGGTTCCTTCTCTACCTAGTTGGTGAACTGGGCCCTAAGTAAGTAATTAGCTGTTTTGAGAGACATAGTTTCAATGATTGTATTAAGTACTAAAGTTAATGAATTATTGTTATAATGGCTAAATATAAACTACTGATTTATAATAACACTAGCTGTGCCCGCGACTTCGTGCGCGTGGAATTTAATTGACAAAGTTTCATACAATCTTTCATCCCCAATTTTATTCCCTTGGGGGTAGAATTAATCAAAATCCTTTCTTAGCGGATGCCTACGTCATAACATCTACCTGCATGCCAAATTTCTGCCCGATCCGTCCAGTGGTTTGGGCTGTGCGTTGATAGATCACTATGTCAGCCAGTCACCTTTGAGTTATATATATGTAGATATACTTACATAACATAAGAGGCTACCTAGTAGACCATTCAAGTCTTCTAGGGATCTAATACCAATATCATCTAACACCAACTAATGAATTTTAGAGTTTTATTTAGTAAGTTGATTCTTTCATAATTCTCCGTATTAATTAATTTTATTCAATAGTAAAATAGGTAAGTTCGTTATATATAACATATTGTACTAATTTGCATTTAATTTACTTACTAATTATACTTCTCTCTTTGAAAATTAAACACAAATTATTCGATGTTACCCGCCTGTATACAAACCGCTTTTTGGAAATCCCATTTGTTGTTTACCACAATCTAAAGCGTAATTGCATTTCATTAAAATTCTTGTCACCCTTTCGGTGGGGAGCGTTCAATTCAATTAAACTTGCTCAATTCTAGTGGCGCGGTTATTTTGAATGTTTCAAATAAAGGAGAACGGCTATGAAAGGGTATTGGCCAATTGGTGTAGTCAGCGTTTTATTTGTGTTTACGCGTATGATGTTATCTGTGGTCTGTTAGCCTATACGGGCGCCCGCCCTTTTATTAAATGTCGAATGGCTGACAGAGGAAACTGTCGACTTGTCAGTTACTATATTTTGTATATTGAAGGACAATGATGTCAATGTTAATGTTATTTGGGACAGTAAACTATTTGTTCTCATCTGTTTTGGATAATTTATTTTACACACATAACGACCAGAGCATTCTTGTGAAATTTTCCCAGCGCGGAATTGAATAAAGTTTGTTTTTAGTTTGGTAAAGAAACCATTGCGGATCAATTAGCGCGAATTTACGACAGCAGTCGTTAGGAGCCTAATATGTTCTAAAAAAATAAAATAAAAAGAGCAGTGATAGCCGATTGGTTAAGCACGCGTCTTGCGAGCTACCAGGTCTCAGGTTCAAACCCCGGCTCGAACCTCTGGATTTTTCGAAATCTATGTGCGAATCATAATTACTATATGATTATCACTTACTTACGGTGAAGGAAAACATCGTGAGGAAACCTGCATGTCTTAGAATATGTTCTAGTAGATTTAAAAAAATAAAAATAGTATCGTGACAAAAATATGTGTAAAAAGCATTTTTATATTAAGGTTTTATTATCATCATTATTATAGTCCATAGGAGCTAGATAAATAGCTCTATAGCTTTTTATGTTCTATTAGCATGAGAGGGTGTGTGTTTCATGTAAGCAGGACAAGAATCTGAATATAATGCGCTCGTGGCCGTCTCAATATCGTTGTTAGATAAGTTTATTAAATTGCCCGGGATGGGATGGCATGAAATTCCATGCCGATGGTTTTTGGGGAAGAAATAATGGGGGCTCCTGTCATAATGTTGAAGACAGCCATGGCTGTTTGTGTAACCGAACCGTTCCACATCAAAATGCAGTTTTATGTTAGGTTCAAAACGAATATCGTATGAGTTTTATGAAGTGGGAAAATGAAAATCGTGGCTTAGACAAAAAAGTTCCCCACCAACCGTAGTACAGTCAGCGACAAAGCGCGACAAAGAGCGTCAAAGGTAGATGCACATGTACAATGTTGCACAAAAGTAGTTGATTAGCTCCGGCAAAATATTACGGAACCAACCAATTATAATTGGTTGGTTCCGTAATATTTTGATAATTATAAATGTCTTTTACTAGGTTTTTTTTCGTGATGCCTTTGGTACGTACACACTTTTGACACTCCTTTGAGTAACATTAATCTTTCGTAGGTACGTATTTATTATTAGAAGTAAGCCGGAAGAACATTACCTTTGGCAACAAAAAAAACATAGAAAAACACATAGGATAAACAGGTGTCAATACGTATTTATACGTTCGTATACGTAAACGTCATGGGGTCGTTGACCTCCGAACCACGTAATAGCCGCTCACGTCACTCTGCTGTCTCTGTGCCGTCACTGCACGGAGAGAAGTTAATTTTCCCGTGCACTTAATTTACTTATTAAAAAACGGCGAAATTAATTTGGTTGTGGAGAATGGGTTCCGTTTGGAATTTGTTCCTAAATTGCTACTATCGAGCGTCATAATTATGTTATTTTGAGAATCGTCTGTGTTGTGTGAATGGTGCCGCTTTTAATTTATTTGTGCATCAAATACATTTTTCGGCATGTACCTATTTACAAGACCAAAAGAGTTTTGTGGTGTAAATACAGCATCAGGTTGATGACATTAGAAAGAGAATATTTGAATCTACTCAAATAAAAATAATAGTTAAATCCGTTTACGCATACAGTGTGCTTCAATTGCTGGTCATTATTTCGAATGGGTTGGGACAGATGCAATCAAAATAGAATGAATAAAATAATCAATTGAACGCAAAGAACCCTAAAATCTCAAAGACCTCCAGGCTGAAGATGGGTGCGCGCACCAAACTTTGTTTATCTTTAATTAGTTCAAAATAGCTGATTCACTCAAGATGAAGCCGTCCACCTACGCTGCGATGACTTTTGTTCAACCGCTGTGTTTATCGTAAACATTGGTGACGACTCGAATGAATGGTGAGTGTTTTATGTGCCTTTATTGTCCAGGAAGTAAGAGGTGCCTTTTGTTGTGATGAAAATTGTGTGATGAATAATTGTAAGACTAGTTGCACAACAAGTTGTGATACTTTCCCAAGTCTATAGAATACAGTTTTCAAAACCCTTGGTGGATAGTAAAGGTTTTCAAAATTGTTTCCACTTTTCTCAATAGTAGTAGCATCTATGTACCTACCTACAGTCAATGCGACTGAGATCTCATATGTATAGTGATAAGTTTAACATAACGCTGTGGTTGCTAGCGAATCACATTCATATGTAAATGTGTTGTCGACTGTACTTGGGTCTCTCGAGATAAGTGCATTGTTTGCTACAATATCTACATTAACACAATGTTACAACATGATTATTGCAATGCACGCAGGAAATGTCTCGACACAAAAACGGTGTTTGTTTTTTGTCTTTAAAATGAGCAGTTTGGTCTAAAATTATTTATTTATCTAAGTTCAAATAGAGCTCTCAAGATGTTGACACCATCATGAAAACTATTTCAATGGATTTAAGTTCAAAATTGATTCCTTAAATAGTGGATGATATTGGGACGTTTGGCCTTTTCATATTGACTCCAATTTCGCATAGGTATAAATCCCTGAGGAAATTTTGACATATACCAAAATTCAATTCCGCTTGGGGCGTCTGGTGGAATGACCGTTATGAATTGTTAAACAATATCGTGTAGTGTGGTCGCCAACACCTTGAAGTATTTTTTTTGTTCTTGGAACTTATGGAAACTTTGAGAAAGCTTATCTTAAAACAAACCCCTATATGATAAGGATAGATTTCGAGCAACAGTAGATTGTAATTTACAATATCGAAATAGTGATGGGTATGTAAATTTATATTAAAATATAAATAGGGAAATCCTGATTGACCGATTGATTGATTGACTGATTCATCAACACAGAGTAGTTACCACACAATATACGAACACGAAATCTGGACAGTATTTTTTTACATAGGTACCTAAGCAATAATAATGGAATTCATAAAAATACTTATATTCATATTTTTGCCTACTCTTTACCCACTCTAAATAAAACCCTGTAGACAGAACCTATCCTAGCTTAGCCTTTCTGAAGGTATATAATTAGACTGTGCAAAATTCAGGCCTCCCGGCGAATTCTAACCACCTTCCAGCATACCTAAGGCACACTACACATTGTCAACGCATATAAAACTTACACTGTTGCTTTTATATCGCCATTGTGTTGCACCCCTTGCAGTTTCTTTAGCGTTTTCACGGCGTATTCTGAATTTTATTATTCATGTAACAACTGCCTTATACACAGTCCTGTGATGTTAATAATTGAAGACATCCGTGACGCGAGGCGGTAACCTGGCAGGGAAGATAGAGCCTGCCGTGTTTATAACTATAATTTATTTCAACTATAAACTATTTATGACTCCTTGTTTACTTTCTTTTATTCCAGCAGCTTTTTGCATTGAGTTGCATACAAAGTTGATACCTACTTAGAAAATGGCTAAATACGGAAGCAACAAGAAAATCATAATAAATAATTGATTGGCTCAGACGTAACTTTGCGGAAATCCATTGTTGCATTATTTGGGATATGAAGTCATCCGCGACTTGTTAACTTCAGAACTTATAATCCAAAACAGTTGATCGATAATGGAAGAGGCCAACAAGACTGAACTTCGTTAGTCAATTAGTCTGTCTGTCATGATTGTGGGACCTTAATAATATGCAATTTTATTTATGATTTTGGAGGAACCTAATAAGCTGAGGGTGTGTAGTGGGTCTTTCTAACAAATAATTTTATGAGAATAAAAAACATTTTTGTCGTAGATAGTATTAGCATTAGAGATAATAGCTATCAGCCGGGTCTAACAGTGGCTGAGAACCATTAAGTGACACCTTAGTCGGTCAAGCCTAAAAGGCTAGAAGAAGAATTAAGAATACACGCGCACCTGATTTATTTGTATATTTTTTTATTGTGAAATTGTTAAATAATATATTTTGTGAGCTAAGGGATGTGTTTGTATTTTTATAGCACATAGTATCACATTCAAATAATATAAATATTGTTAAAACGTTACTCTGATCCACTCGTGCGCGTGATTGAAGTAACTCTACACCGAAGCTTTTAAGAGTATTGAAATAAAGAAATGCCCATTCCGTCGGTGTGGGCACTACGCGTTGATGCGGCATAATATTTATTACTTATTGTTCCCGACCGATATTATACTTAGCACCGCTTTAACCATTTTCTTTGAGTAATATTCGCTTTATGAATTCAATAAAGGTTATGTGTGTAGTGTAGGTATAAAATATTTATAAATAAATATCTCCAGACAGACCAAATGTATGGTCCCAAACTAAGCAACGCTTGTACTATGGGTACCGTACAATGGACTGGGGGCAATCCCAGAATCACCCAGAGCAGGGCAAATTACGAAAAGGCCATTTCAGAAATTTGGCCCAGCGGGAATCGAACCCGCAACCGCCATTCAATGAGCCGAGCGGTCTACGCTCGAACCACTGCGCCAAGCGGTCGTCAAAAACAATACACAGTAGGTGATTGAATTTACAATGCTAGAAATCGGGATAAGGTACAGGCTACGCAAAACAAAAAGTATAGCTTTGACATAGTAGTACACTCCGCTAAAAGTATGTACATATTTTCGAATTAAACAAACTCTTATAAAAGAGCATATAGAAACATTATTAAATCCGAAGATCTTTTTTTTCGCTCAAAACCTGTGCACACGAAGAGGACGACACCGTTCTATCCATACACCGTAATAGACATCTGAAGACCAGTAAAATGTATAGGAATTTATCAGTCTGAGTTCACCGTTTGAATAACCGCTAATTCAACCTTAACTATCTCTTGATTTTGGTGGTATTTTGATTCCAGCCAGTAACTAAATTCCTTTAGATTGTACCATGTTATTAATAATAAAAAACTGATTTATGCTTCTTCTGCAAATAAACCCAAATCGTCTACATTGCATTAGAATTACAAATTCAGCTCTAATTGGGTGTTATGTGGACAGTTAAATATTTATCTACCACATTTATCGTATGAAATTTAATGCTACCTATATTTTATTAGTTTTTTTCGTAACGAAACCGGTTCATCTCGCAAAATATTACTTGTCGAGTCGAAATGCGTAAGAATTTGGATAGATAACGATCTAAAGATATAGATAGCCAGGTTTGGTCGGCAATCATTTGGTGGAGATTAATTATAATAATTTCTCAATAAGGCTCTCAACGCTGTGTCGAAATGGATATTCGATTCTAAAATTTACTTATATTTATTGTTTTACCGATATATACTTGTTTAATTTTACATAAAATCTTGGAGTGTTTTTTGTTTTTAGAAAAAAGGTTACTAGTGTATCACATTACTATTATTCCCTGTAGCCCCTCCAACAAAGCTAATGCTTGTGTTAGGAGTGAGCTCACGACAATAGTTTAATGACCAGGGTGGGGATCGAACCAGGAACCTCTCAGCTACGAGGGCGGCCTCTCTTACCACTATGCTATTGACGCCTTAAATTGTTAACAGAACAAAATAAAAATCAATATTTATCAAGTGTAATTTTATCTCAGTAGGCTTAATTTGTCGAAACAATATACAACCACTGGCTCTTTATGACCATCAAATATAAGTATAAATATTATGTTATATTATGCTTATTATATGTCAATAATCTTGTGCCCATTTGGACAAGGATTATTGACTGTATTTATTACATAAGTGTTATAAAGCTTCATGACAGGATATGATATGACTATGATGTAGTACAACATCCTGCAGAATGTTAAGGCTGGATATAAATAACTTAAGGTAATAATACCAAGGCGACAACGCTATTCGATTTTAATATTAACAATAAAATCCACATAATCGCGTTATTTATTAGAAGAACCAGATTAATTCTACCAAAACCTTAACGCTTAAAGGTGAAGGAACGTTTTGGCTTCTGTTTCGATGTAGCTGTCGCATTAATATCACTCACGGCTATTCCGATGTCATTTTAAATCCGTTATGAGATAAAAACACATTAATTCAGCGAGCGGAATAGCTACTGAATTAGCGACGATATTACGTAGCGCCGAATTTCGCGTGACCAAAAATGGAGTAGACTCATAACATTTTTGTTCGGTAAGTGAATATAATAAAAGTTCACAGTAAACAACGCTACTACTGCGGCATATAAAATGCAAAGTAATGGAGCCACTAAGTAGGGTATCGCCGCTTACAGGTCTTGAAGTTTTCCTTTATCCGTTACACCCTTATTCCATTTTCGCGGGGGAAACGTTGAAGTTTTTCTTTCAAGCAAAAAAAAAGGTCAATGTCATTGTGCCGTATTCATAATTAGACCACACGCGATCGCGCAAGGAGCCACAAGAATTTAAATTCCTGCCGTTCGGGGAAAAACTTCATGCCGCTGTTAATACTTTCTACGTTTTCGTTTTAACAAAAAAAATTCTTTGAACTGTACGCTATGCGCTGGATTTTGTTCGTGGAAGAGTCGCAGGGCACGCGAAGCAAACCATAGCAATTTACGATGTGTTACATAAAACTCACGTTCCCAAATTCATCTACTTGGGTGGCCCAGTTTGATAAACCATTAGGTTTTTGTGGGGGTTTAATGATGAGTCTTAAAAGAGTGTAATCGTGGTGGTTTGTTTGTTTTAGCAATAGTGGAGCAAGACGTAAGCCACGCGGCGGAACGTGACGCGATTTAAGTGGTTCTGATAATGGACACCACAAAACTTCTAAGTGGACAATCGTTGACCAATTTTCACTGGCGTTAAAGGGGCAAGAAATATTTTTTGTTTAAGCGTCTGTGGAATAAAATTGTTATTAGAATTAGTTTAGAGCATACAAGTTAAATTACATGTATCATTTTATCAGAGGTCTGATTTATAGTACCACTAATGCTGACAATAAATGATTCTATTATGTACCTACCAATTTTTGAAAATATTCAATAAAAATCACATTGTTCAGTAGATACGACAATCTGAGGCCTTCATCACTCATGGTTAGAGTCAGCAACTAACGTAACGTTTTGTAAAAGTAATGCAGCTACTTTATGTATAACTCAAAGATTGGTACCATGAACCAATAAAACTGCTTATAAGACACTCGCGTCCCAAGTGTCAGACATAGAATGTACAAGCGTCTGCAAGTGTCGCATTCACGTTCAGCAGTCTCGCGAGTGTCTGCAACATAGCCGGCATGTTCGCGAGTGCATTCTTCGGTTTCAACGCCATATCGGCTTTAGAACCCCTGACAGATGGTATGTGGTGCTTGATCGTGATGTAAGACAACCCTGTGGGTTCTAGTATGTGTCTAGCGAATGACTGGTTTTGGATGCAGTTTCCTCTGTAGGTGAACTTGCAGAATGCCATGAGTTCATATGAGTTTGTAGCGAGAATTCACCGGTTTCAAAATTGAACCATTGGGTGAAACAGAGACATTACTAGAAAATATAAGGGCTATACATAGCTTAATGGTACAATATTGAAAAAAATATTGAAACAGCAGTACATAGGTACCTTTGTTGAAGTTTCTGGTTGAAAAAAATTAAAAAACTACAAGGTCATTTTGAAACACCACGTTTAAAACCATATTTCATCCTGAACTTATGTAAATATAACATTCCAAATAGGTAAGGAAATAAATATTGAATTGGTTTCACAGGCATAAACGTGGTAGGTAGGTATAAAAAAAAACATTTTTTATGGGTCTGTTCACTCATCTGGAAACTATTGAATGGTAGATATTTTCACACCTAATTAGCAGTAGGTACAAAAAGACTATATTGCATGTCATAGTAACCTACTCTGTTTACTCGCAGAAATCAAAACTTTTTTGTGGCCCTGCGAAACTACGGCAAAGAGTTAGAATTTTAAAACAAATCGAAATGTTTGAGTGGTTTGCTTTTTGTGGCACCTAGTGTACTTGCATTGACATTATAAAGCTATATAACGGCGACTTTATTCAAGTGGTGGTAATAATTATAAGTCTGCTATGTATATTGGTATAGGTATGTATATTTGTAAAAGTATACTGTGTTGCATTCATTTTTATGCATTACCTACTGCTTTTTTGGGACTATTTTATACACTTAAATCTTGCTTCAAATAGGAAAAGATAACAAAATTTAAGTAAAAAAATCAGGAGTTATTGTTAATAAATTTATTTATTTGCATTTTGCATTTCAAATGACGGTACATTTCCAATTAAAAGTTCTCTAAGAAGGGAATTAATTACTTTTAGGATATCTTGCACAGTGATGGATGCAGTGCTGTGAACTATAAAGCGGCTCTTATCGTAATAGAGGCGGCTAAACTGTTATCGGAGCTTGAAGCATTCCAACTAAGTTTACTGCCTTGATTTGAAGTTAGCTTTTGTAAGTAGTTTTATGTAGGATCCATAAAAACAGTCTTTTGACAATGTGCCGTGTCTTAGCTTAGACCTTATCCATCTATGTTATAAAGCGTGAATTAAATTCATAGATTTCATACCTGATTAAGATTAAATAAAACGAAGTTTTTTTAAACTAATACGAACGCAGACAGTTTGAATAAATAATAATAATAAATATCGCCAGACGAACACACCAACTTTATGGTCCCAAACTAAGCAAACCTTGTACTATGGCTACCGTACAATGGACACCCAGACCACGGCAAATTACGAAACGATCATTTCCGAAATTTAACCTGCAACCACCCGGTGTAGTGAGCCGAGCGGCCTACGCTCGAACCACTGTGCCAAGTGGTCGTCGACGTGTTTAAAACCATACATATATGTTTCGAATGACCAAACAGGGAAAAACACAAAAAAAAACAATACGAAAACGAAACAACGCGAAAGTTTATTCCACGACATGTACCAAAGTGCACTCGTGTAAATTTAAATTGTAGTGCGTTCAAAAACCGCAATAAAATAGTTCTATTTGACAGCGCTACACGCAACTTTACTTACCTGCGCGGGAGTTGCCGTGTCGGTCGACGTCGCGAACCATCCGCGGCATTCGGCGGTCCGAACGAATATTCGCTTTGAGGTATTTATTGCCTTTTAAAACTAATTTCCCTGAACAACACTGTTCAGATCAAATAAATCTTGCTGGCAGAATAAGAAATACAAATTTTTGCATTGTTCGAAATACTTGGATTTATTAATTGATGTCTTATGCGAACATTCTGCAAAAATCTCTCATCAGAATATAATTATTATGTAGTATTTCGTACACCAGGAGAATCTCATTGCTAGACAAAGGTCTCTCATACCATCTGGATAATAATCTGTTATTATCTAGAGTTAAATTTTGTAAGTTAATGTAGGTACCTGCCACTTTAAAAAGCTGAAGTTACAAATTATTTTCTTAGATTTTATTCCTTCACCTCACTACAAGATAAAAAATATTATTCCGAAAATAGTTCACATTACAAAACGCGTCGTTCTACACATTTGTTGTCACACGGTAATGGAATCATCCACGAGTATACGGAAGGGCTTACGTAGTTTTTCGTAACTCAGTTTTTTTCATAAAATCGTAAAAAGAGCGATCAATCACTGGTGTTCCTCCATTCCTGACGCATAGGGAACCGTAGCAATGCAACTTTCAAAATCCGTAAAGATTTAGTGCATTTGTTTACACCGCAGCGTAACATGGTTAAACCAAAGTAAACTTACTTAATGGCTTATAGAATATAATTAAGTACATCTTATAATTATGTCGTTAAGGATTCTTATGATCCAGGAGCTTCTGAATTCAAGGAAACCTTCTTGAAATAGGTACATTTGCACCTCCATCAAGTCACATAAATATTAATGTAGCGAATTTCAAACAAAATAATGCAAAAGCTTTCCTTTTGGGACAAACATCAAGTATTCTATTGTGTCCATTAACACTCAACTATATTTTTATGTATTTGAGAAATTATATTGACCTACTTTGTTAAGTGTTGCTTATTAAGTCAGATAAACGTACAATGTATGTCAAAAAGTGTATCTTCAATATGATCTTGGATACTAACATTTCTGCAAAGACCACCAAGCAAGATGCCACACATAATACCTCATTACTCTACACAGCATGTTTCCCTCTAATTACCTCCGCTTTCCTCTGATCATTTTACTTTTAATTATTAAGTGGAAGTTTGTCATTACCGTAATAACTGCTGTCATCATAATTCTGTAATGACTTAATTTAGATAATCTTTATTTTGAATCGTTTCCTTTCAGTATCGTGATTGTATAATTGAGTAACTTGAAAAGTACAGTAGTTATTTTATAAAGCTTAATTACATTATCAAGATTTTTTGGGGACGTTTCGTGCTTTACGAACTATATCTACGTAATTACGTGTAGATGGACGTTATTACGTGCGTACTGATCTCTACTTTCTTGTGTAGAGAAAGGCAACAACCAAATGAAACAATAATATAGCTCACAATATATATAACACTTATCGGCACCGACTCCAAATTAAAGAAATGTCAAGGTGCCTAGTTGTTCTAGATTTTTAGTGCACCCAGGTTAATTGAAATTGGTTCAATTTTTTTATTCAAATATTTATTTTTGTCCTCCTCCGGTTAGGCTACGGTGTCATTTCGTTATTTATATCCGGTAGCAAATCCGGATCCTAGGAGTATTTGGCAAAGTGCGCCGTGACGCCCCGCTGTCACGCGCCATTTTGTTCCCGGTACAGCATTTTCCACTTCGGGATCCAACCGACGCTCGAAGATTAGCTGGAAAGAATAAAACTCATTAGTATTTTAGAGAAGCTGTATTAGGTGCTTTAGAACAATATTTTAAACTTATTTTTAGGGGTGCCGCCAGACCCACTCATTACTGTTACTTCAAAAGACCTTTTTGAAAATTTCGACTCCTTCATCTATGGTTACTCCTGTAAACCAGGATTGACTATAATATCCAAAATGGCGGCGAGTTAAGGCGAGATGACAGCTCTGTAGGTGACAGTGACTTTTGCTAAGGCCCGCAAATCGATCTCATGTCTGAGAGCGATCCTAAGTACGCTTATGACACATCATTTGTACTGGAATGACATAAGAATGACTTCCAAGATCTCTCCTAGACTTGTGATCGATTTAATAAATCGATACGAGCCAAAATATGATAAAATCAGATGGACAAGTCTTAATTTGATGGATTGATACAATTAGTTGGTAGCGACTAGCGAGTGATTAATATAAAGTCGGCTGTTTGAAAAAAACCTATCTATAGGTGTCTAAGGCGCACTTAAAATAATTTGTATTTATTAAAATAAGACTTCTGATACAACTGTTTTATAAACAAAGACAAAAATATATTTTATAAGACAAAAGACAAATAAGATAATATCGATAAGGTATTTAGATCGAATAGAAAGGGATAGGAAGGAATCGTTTACAAATTGATATAAATCGTCTCAGCGCGATCCATCTTCTTTAAGTCCATCGACCGTACGTGGGTAATGGTCGAGTGACATCCATCTTTATCCGCCACCGAATAAATATTCAAATGAGATGTTTTCGAAACATTTTAGGATTACTGAGTTGGTAACACGAACAGAAGCGGCTATTAATTTACATAAAGCCTTGCGTACACGGTCCGGTAGCCACTAGTGGCTGAGTGACCACTTTATTTGGGAGCAGCAAATAAATATCGCTTGACAATATAACCGCTTCATTTTTTATATTACCTACTATTTTCTTACGCATATATCCTGGGCTCACAGAACAACTCAAGGAAGTAGACACGTACCTACTCATGTCGTTTGGATTTGTTTTTTTTTCTGATAACTGTCTAAACATAGCTAGCCAAAAATACATATAATTTACTTATTCTAATGGCTTCGGAACCCTTCATTGTGCATGGCCCGACATATTTTTGATTTGACTATTTTCATATGGTTAATTTAATCATGGTTAACTTGACATACAAAGGTTAAATATTTCACTAGAATCGTACCCTTATCTTTTTGATATTCAACACATTATGTTATTAATGTGCTTATTAATGTTATTTAAACATATTTTTTATACTTTTCTATATTAAAGTGGTAGATATAATATTGAAAAGGAAGAAAGATCAATTATAAGTACCTATCAATCAATTGATTAGTAGGGAGAACTGTATAATTTCGTTAGGTACTTGTGGCTATCAGTAGCCAGTATGCGGGTAGCTTTATTGTGAATTTTAATATTATGTTGATCTCAATTTAATCGGCTAGACCCCGAGCCCGCAGTAGGTATGTGACGTGACTAATGTCTATTTTATCACGGTAGGTGTAAATTTAATATTCAAATTGGTCTATCTTATATTCAATATCATCGAGATCGGATAACGTGATTAGATAAAATTATAATATCTCCGACTTATACATAGTTTCGCTAGTTTAAATAACACTAACGCTAAATTATGATGACAATAATGTAAAAACACTGTACAAAATCTATGTTTTCATATTGTCAATTAAAAGGATTATATTATGAAAAGTTAATAAAAAGAAAAAGCAGGATTTGTGCGATGTTATTTTGTCATAAAAATGTGTTTTTGTAGGCCCCTTAATATATAGATCGTGTAACTTTAGCATTATAAATGTAGGTAGACAAATATTTAAATCAACTGATTATTTACGCTTTAGTGATTTTTTAAAGGCTCGTTATCAGACGACATAAGGAATTTAAAATAAAGTGTGAAAAGTTCTTATCAATAGTAAGCAGGTGTTTATATAGTGCATCTTTAATTATATAATAGTCTTCACTTTGTCTCATTATTTAGCTCTTTCCACATAGAGTCCCAGGTTTAATTATTATTCAAGATGTGGTTACCAACAATTGATAATGAACTTATAAGAACAAATTATCTTTTTATCATGAAAAACCCATATCGAATTACGAATTTCGAAACCTTCAAATCGTGAGCACCCATATCTCATTGTATCAGTACAATCACAGATTCATTTATCAACGCGATGCATTAATCAAATGTACAAATTTAGTTATTGTAGTCCGCGTCGTCGGTTTTCTCAGTTTTGCAACTTTGTTGCGATTGGGCACTGGTAGTGAATCCACAAGGATTTTATCTACAGATAAATAAATCTTCATGCCTGTACTTTCGGTTGGAGTATTTATGGAAACGATATAATTAGTGATATATTTTGTAGGCATCCCATTGCCTGATTAGAAACTAATACAGTTAAGCTAAGATAATTTAAATGCAATGCGCTATTTATTTGACCGCAACGGATCGTGACACTTAGTCATTATTAAAATAAATATATATTTTAATAGATTTAATTATTATAATTTACATCGCAGCTAGTTTGTCACGTAGGATACGTTTTATATCTCGAACTCAAACGACCATACGTTAAATATTCACCATAATTAATTACATGAATAAAACCGATCGTAATGATTTAAATTATTGCATTTTTATCTTGTTTTAACCGGTGATGTCATTCAGTTTTAATTATGTGGTCTGTAGGCCAGTTTTACGACGCGTTTTACTGGAGCGTGTAATTGTTACTTTATAATACATACTTTAATGGAAAATAGTTTAAAATATTTGTATAAAATAACTGGGTATGTAATATTTTGTTATATATTTATTTTAGGTATTTTGTTTTATAACTCAGTCACCAGTTCTGCCCTGCTAATTGCAAATGCAGTAATCGCAAAATTATAGTTTCGAGTAAAATTACTCTATAATTACTCTACATTATAGAGTGATTTTCACATAGAATATCTTCTCGTCCAGGGCATGAAGACTAAGGTCTTCAATCAGTGTGTGTTGCCAGTGATGACCTACGGATCCGAAACTTGGTCCTTCACAGTTGGCCTACTGCACAAGCTTCAAGTCACGCAGCGAGCTATGGAGAGAGCTATGCTCGGGGTTTCTTTGCGTGATAAGATCCGGAATCAGGATATCCGCAAAAGAACCAAAGTCACCGACATAGCTCACAGAATCAGCAAACTTAAGTGGCAATGGGCAGGCCACATCGCTCGTAGAACCGACAACCGTTGGGGAGGAAAGGTTCTCGAGTGGCGACCTTGAACCGGAAGACGCAGAGTTGGACGGCCCCCCACTAGATGGACAGACGATCTGGTGAGAGTCGCGGGGAGCCGTTGGATGCAGATGGAGAGCAACCGTCCATTGTGGCGTTCTATGGGGGAGGCCTATGTCCAGCAGTGGACGTCTTCCCGCTGATGATGACTCTACATTAACTGCAATCAAACTAAAATGCAATTACAATTAGCAGGACCGAGTTAAATTTCTATTTTCTAGGTATTCCAGACTTTAAAAATGTTTTTTTACTAGATTTAAACTACTACTTCAGTTTTATTATTGTATGGACGAAATGTTTATCTGTTATGTTCAGGTACATTTTGTACATATTCTTTTTTTTTTTTTTTTTTTTTTTTTATTTATTTAAGGAACTTTGTCGCTTGGCGACCACATCGTCCCGTTAGACGTCGCAAAATACAACACAAAATACAATAAAGATATCTACTTATTGGTATCATTGCTTAGCTAAACCTAGATCAGCTAGCTTAATCAACATTTTGGCTTCTTCTGATATCGGTTGCGCTAAAATACTATTTGGAGTGCCAATGTTTACATAGTTGCCCTTTGAAAACCACGATCTCCTAAATGAATCATTCCGAACACACTCCATCAATATATGTTGTACATCTTCGATCACGCCACACTCAATACAATTTGGAGATGGGATTTTCTTCATCAAAAAGGCAAACTTATTCGATGGAATGTGTCCTGATCGTAATCTAAGAGCAGTCTTAACCCAATTCCTGTTGACTGAAACCTTATCGAACCACGGATATTTTAATAGTTCTGGTTGGATGGTTCTATACCAGATACCCTTAACACGCGATCTTTCGTCAAAGTACTCTTGCCATTCCTCCCTGCATTGTTTTTTACGATTTGAACGAGATCTGAGAAGAGAGGTACTATAACCAGTGGAATCCCATCTTCTGTGGCTTGTTTAGCTAGCTTGTCAACCTCGTCGTTTTCTTTTATTTGGGCGTGGGATGGGATCCATTGGAGAAACAGTTTTTTGTTTTGGGATTTCATCTTAAGAATTGATTTTAATATCCTGTAGGCAATCGGTGAACTTCTCACATGAGAGGTGCAGCGAGCCAGATGTTGCAGTGAACTTTTTGAGTCGGTCAAAATTACAAATCTATCGAAACATATTGAATCAATATACCATAGGGCTTCAGCTATGGCAATTAGCTCCACGTGCATTATAGAAATATCTGAATCAATTCTAAGTTTAATATTACATTCCAGCTGAGGATCCAAAAAGGCGGCGCCTCCTCCAACTGAATCTTTTGACCCGTCAGTGAATATTTTATAACAATCCCCGTAATTCTGATCAATGTGACGGCCACATATGGTTTTAAGTTCCTGACAACTAAATGTGCGCTTGGCGCGATCAATTTGCGGAATCGAATCGTAGATGACTTGACTTAAATCAATATTGCTAACCCATGTATCTAATGAATATATATCAAGATGATTACTACTGTGCATGGGCACTGATTCTAAAGTATTATGAGTATGTATTAGTAATGGAAATTTCTTGTTGGACCAGTACCGTGAATTTATTAGTGCTTCGAGGTTTTCAATTAAGCTAATGGAGTTGTTATTAGTAAATGATTTTGATTTTAGCCAAAACTTTCCGGCCAGAAATTTCCTTCGCCATTGTAGAGGAGGAAGGCATAATTCATTTTCCATAACGTGAATTGGAGTACTCCGCACAAAACCACCAATAATGCGTAACGCCTGATTTTGGATCCTATCCAACCTTGTTAAATTTGTTTGACAACTGTTGTCATACAAGAAAGAACCATAATCCATCCTACTGCGAATAATTGAAATGTACAAGCGTCTCAAGTGCTTTTGGTGAATACCCCAGCCTGGTCCTGACAGAGCTTTCAACAGGTTTAAGAAGTTAGATACTTTTTGACTTATTTCCTTAATATGTTTTCCCCATCTTAGAGCACTATCTAACCATAATCCTAAATATTTTACATGATTGACTATTGGTACGACATTATTCCCAATTTTGAACTCAACGACGCTTCTGAAACCGCCTTTCTTAAAAATACATAGTTTAGTTTTTGTCGGGGAAACTATTAATCCTAAATTATTTAACAGACCGTTAAGTTTCTGACAGGCCTGTTGAAGATTCCTGACAGCACACTCCACCGTCCCACTTGATGTGTACAAAACAAAATCGTCAGCATATTGAGAAATCCCCACATCCTTTATATTTGAACAGATTTCTACGGTAGCCGCGTTAAATAGAAATGGAGACAGCGGGTCTCCTTGTGCTAATCCACGACTAGTAGTCCGAACTAATGTATATCCGTCTCCTGAAATATTTAACCGTCTATTTTCCAAGAACGTCCAGAGGTATAAACAGATTTTTGAGCCCACGCCTAATTTATCTAAAATATTTAATAGACTTCTCACGTCCACATTATTATAGGCATTATCTATGTCAATAAAGCATGCTGCCGTCACCAAATCTTTCGAAAATCCTATTTGGATATGCGTCACCAACTGTGTGAGATTGTCCAAACACGATCGACTTTTGCGAAATCCTACCATGTTTTGGGGGAACAACGACTGTTTTTCAAAATACCACTCCTATCTTTTATTGAGAATTGTATGGAATAATTTACACAGACAGGATATGAGCGCAATTGGTCGAAGTGGGGAGTGGGCGCTCGCATCCCTGCCAGGTTTAGGGATGGGAACTATCTTAACCTGACGCCACTGTAAGGGAACAAAACCTAAGTTTAAAAATACATTGTATAGCCTAACCAGTAAGCCTTTACCTGTGTTCGGAAGGTTTTTTATCATTGAAAATGAAATGTCGTCACAACCTGGTGCAGTATCAGATTTTTTAATAGAATTTTCAAGCTCTTGTAAAGAAATTTCTGATTCTAATTTACAATTTGTTGAATGGAAATCTGGTTGTGGAGGACATACATAATCCGGAGTTAGCTCTTTAAGTAGTTTTTCGGCCCTGTCTTTGTCTACGCGATTGTTAGTGTCCGAAAACCGACCTTTGACCCATCTCATTCTTCTCCACATGTCTGACGATGAAGTCATTTCGTCTATAGAGGAGCAAAATCCCTGCCATGATGAAGACTTTGCTACCCTAATTACTCTCTGTGCATTACTTATTTTATCCCGTAAGACCTCTAGGTTTCTGGGGGATGGGCATCTCCTCAAATTTGCCAGGGCCCGACGACGTTCTGCCACCGCTTTAGATAGTTCAGAATTCCAATAAGGTTTAGGATTAAATTTATCGCAGATATGTAGAGGAATATTTTTACATGGGATAAATTTAAATGCTGCTGTTTGTAAGGTGCATTCAAACATGTTATAGAAGTCCTGAGGATCACAGGGGATACTGCACTGGGTTAAGGAATTTTCTATGAAGGACGAGTACGACTGCCAGTCACTATTTTTAAAATTCCTTTTTTTTTGAAATGTTTTGTTAATATTTAAAGTTATTCGTAATAAAATGATAAGGTGATCACTGCCAAGTGATTCATTACTCACTTTCCAATTGAATAAAGTAGCCAATTCGGTAGTAACAAATGAAATATCAGGGGTTGATTGTTGCAGCAGCCCATTCACCAGCCTGACTCTAGTAGGCTCTCCATTGTTTAAATAAACACAATTGTGTTCCAACATAGAGTCGAAAATTTGAGACCCTCTTTGGTCTGTTCTATTAGACCATGAAGTGTGATGCGCATTAAAATCCCCTAAGATTAAAGAGTTATTGCTTGCGAGGGAGAATATGAAATCCCAGTCATTTTGTGAGGTACGTACTGTCGAAGGACAATACAACGAGATAACGTTCTCAATATGCTGACAATTAAGAATTTTCACATGTACGAGTTCAATACCCATATTAGGGCAATGCGTTCTACATAAAATGCCTTTGATTGAACTATGTGTTAAAATGGCCACGCCTCCATATGCATCCGCTCTGTCTAGCCTATATGTATTATAGCTGTTTATTTTAAAAAAACTTTCGGGTTCGAGCCAGGTTTCACTCAATACAGCTATGTGAACTTTTTCTTGACTCAGTAGTGATTCAAGCGATAAGGCTTTAGGTCGTAAACTTTGGCAATTCCATTGTACAATATTGACATTAAGAATAATAGGAGGATTATCCATTATTTGCAAACATTTTAAACAAGGAGCCCCTCGAAATTTCCCCAACAACTTTGGATAGTATCCATCCTGCACACTTTGTAACCACCTGTTGGATTTTAACCTCTAAAACCTCCGCTCCTATCATAATTTCATATAATTCCGTTAGTAAACTACTCAAACTAAGCTTTTCAGCATAATTTCTCTGGGTTCCCCTGGCGTCTTTTGAATTTTCTTCCGAACCCTCCGACGTCTCACTCCAATTCATCTCCATGGGTTTTGGTGGTGGGGCCAGGGAGGGAACCGGCGAGGTGGCTGGTGTGTAGGATGTAATTTGGAATTTACGATGTCTCTTCTGTCTACGGCTTTTTGCTACTTTCGGTTGGGACTTTCCTTGATCAGCCTTGACTTGAGACATCTGTTGCTTTCTCCTAATCACATCAGAAGTGTCTTCGTATACGCGTTCCGGTTCACTATCCATCGAATTGGCATGTTGGGCCTCGGGCATGACAGGTGTAGGTGATCGGCACCTAGCAGGTGATGGTGAAGGCAGTACGTACATGGTAAGGGCTTTCCTATAGGTACAGTTAAACTCTGACATCAACTCCCTTATTCTCCTTTCCTTTTTATATACAGGACACACTTTTTGCAAAGCCATATGATTACCCGTACAGTTAATACATCGAAATGATGTAACTTCGCAGTTCTCGTGAGGTTTAGTGCATTTAGGACATACTACCTTTTTCGCTGGACATAATATACGTGAGTGGCCAAACTTCCAGCAACGCGAGCACTGGGTCACCGGGAATACATAAGGATCAACTTTAACCCGTAAGCCATGAATGTATACATGCACCGGAAGGGAACCTCCTTTAGAGGCTACTCGTATAGCTTCGCATTTTACCCAATTTGTGGAATAATCTTCAGCGTATTTCCTCTTGTTTAATCTCTTTGCAGAAATAATTTCAATATCGCAAGACAAATTCTTGATAATATCCTCATCGGCAACATCCAAGTCAATGTTTCTTATCACTCCGTACGATACGCCTACTTCAGAAGTTTTCTGACATCTCCATCCCAACTCGCCTAATGCCTCACACTGGATGAGAATGTTAGCCGCAGACTCCTCTTCAAATGTCACAATAATTTTGTGCTGATGATTATACCTCACGCGGCTAACTCCGTTGATATTGTGATCTCTAAATAATCTTGCTAAGGCGAATTGTTTAGGTATAGGGGAATTGGATGTTATGCACACTTGTACTTTATCTGCTAATTGGCTATGGCTAGATCTACGTATTACTTTACGCCCACGGGATACAGTATTCCATCCTTCCTCTGACGAATTATCTTCGCGTGTTCTTGACCTCTTTCTACTTACTTCTTCCGACTCCATAATATGTAAACTATCACCGCATTCCACAACTTCATTTATCATGCCAAACTCGACCGAGCCTTCTACGATATAGGGTTCATTACTCATCGCGCCCGGGTCTCGACCTGTGGCGGCCGAGCCCGCGCTTATCGCAAGTGGGTATATTAGATACTTAGTTATTAATTCGCGCGACACGTTCTTCCCGCTACGGGTGCAAATAACAACTGTACATATTCTTATAAATGTATAAACTTTGGTATGTAGGTAATACAAGAGAACCCTTCTCGATTTAAATCTTAATCTTTTTAATCGTTCACCTTTGTTTAAATAACTTTATCACACAGTTTCTTAAGCTGTCATTCAAGTGTTGGAACAACGCATAATTAAATATAAGTGTAAGTTTATTTAACACGAAGAAAATAAACATTCAAAGCGTGCGGCTTAATACCGGATTATCTCTTGGTTTCTGTCAAGGAGTTAACGACTTTATCAAAATGTTCATGTGGTTTTATATTAACGTTAAATAAATAATTATCGCCAGGCTGAAACACCAAATATACCTATGATTTTAAACTGAGCAATACTTCATAGCAAATTGTGGACAGGCCCTTTCTGGAATTTACACTAACAGGAATCGAACCTGTAACCACTCGGTGCAGTATACCAAGCGGTCTACGCCCAGCGGTCGTCAAGTAAAGTTTTTAACTTATTAGTAAAACCTCTCGACTGAAGCACAGTCTAAGGGTATTCGTCCACTTGGCTGTTATATGAAGCGGGCCCGTTTCATAGTACAGCCAAATGGACGGTCACCCAAGTGAGGTTTAGCTGTGAACAGTTTGATACAACAAAGCACCAAAGGAAACCGAGATTTTTCAACAGACTCGTAAACCGTACTTTATTAACGGCGTTTGTTTTTATAGGCCTTATTTTCTTGAAATACGTAACGAAACTGCCTTTCTTATCGTGATTAAAACATCGGTGCATTTCCCTTAAGCTAGCTACACACGAACGAGCAAATACGATCTGTACGATTGATGCTCTCTTGTTGGCTAGTACTTTCGAAAATATACAACTAGTAGTACGCACTAATGAATCAATTTTAAGCAAACTCAAGATTTCACATTGTTGTCGGATACCATAATATATGTCTCATTGTTATTCGATATTTTTCGGTATAATTTTGTTCACAGCCATGTTTGTTCGTGTGTGGCTTATTTAACGTTTAACGTACATTGTTCGTACACGTTTCCGAACAGAAAATTGTTTAATCGTTAAGTAAATACGTAATTTCACAAATCAGTTATTAAGTGGAGCTGGCTCCGTGAAGTTTAATCTTCCGTCGAATCAAATTAACTTGTGCCGGTTAGTTCAGGGTAAGCGAACTGCTTTTTGACTACAGGCCAGCTGGCTAAGTGCGGCTAAAGCAGCCAAGGTTAATGGTTAAGTCCGGTCAGTTATAACGTAATAATAAGTTATGACTATAAATATAAGTAGCCTATAGGGGTGAGAGGGATCACCTTCGTAGCCAAGGGTCCTGGTTCGATCCCCGGCCTGGCCATTAAACTTGACCCCTTTAAGCCTACCCTTGCTTTAGTGCCAACAAGTATTTTGCATAGTTGGACTATTGATAAAATGTAATCTATATATATATATAACTCAAAGGTGACTGACTGACTGACTGACATAGTGATCTATCAACGCACAGCCCAAACCACTGGACGGATCGGGTTGAAATTTGGCATGCAGGTAGATGTTATGACGTAGGCATCCGCTAAGAAAGGATTTTGATTAATTCTACCCCCAAGAGGATAAAATAGGGGATGAAAGTTTGTATGAAACTTTGTAAATTTTAAACCGATCGAGCTGAGACTTTGCATGTATAAAGCTACTATGACGTAGACATCCCCTAAGAAAGGATCAAAATTTCACGCGGACGAAGTCGCAGGCTCAGCTAGTTATTAATAATCTTATTTGAAAACAAAGAAAAAATATCACAGTATAATAATATGCTACGTCAGGTATTTTGTTGCCACGTTGGCCCATGCCTACGTCACGATGTGTTGTCATTCCTTCAACCTTCAATACAAATAGCGTTCACTATTAGCCGGTGACGTAGTCTTGGGCCCAGTCACGTGACGTCGCTGTTACGGTAAGCGAATACCTGGTTGTATTATACCATGAACTATACTTTCATTTACCATCAGTAAAAATACTTCTTTTTTTGGGTTGTAAAAAATCCCTTAAAGTATCAGAAGGCTAATTGGGATGCTTGAAAATGACAATAATTAAATTAAGTCCGTCTGTGTAACCCCTTAAGTTTATTTCTAATGACTTATTGTAATGAGTAACTAGTAGGATACTCGAAGGTGTAGTTTGCATATAAATTAGCGCGTTAGCGATTGATTCAATAAAATACTATCTGATTAGCATATTAAATATATTAGTTTTGTTACTTCCGCTTAGCTTCCTTTCGGTTAGTTGTTTCAACTATCTTTATGGATAATCAGGCCGGGACCGCATTAGTACGTGGTCATTCACAGGGTTAACGAGACACTGATATATTTCATACATTTTGCTGTAGATATCCAGGTGCCAAATACGGCCATACCCATCAGAAATATAATATAGAAAAAAAAGTGCCGTGTAGGGACGCCTGAAAGAAGCGAAGCTTTATAGTATAAAGCTTAGGAACTAAACGTCAAAAAAGAGCTGTCACCCTGTATACCTGTATAGGTATATGTCGTGTAACGCTACTGACGCTTAGCACGGATAGAGTGGCCGCGCGGCGAGCGCCCCGAACGTCCGTATAGAAGCTTCACTTCAAAACGCTAAACCGTTTGAACCTTCATCGTGACTGCTAAGGCGATTGCTATGTGACAGTGATTAAAACACAAATTTTCGCTTATGGGAAGCGGTTACCGCCACCATGTTTAACTAAGTTTATTTAAAGAATATCGCCACCGCCTTACCGGTGCAGTTCCGGCCTTTAAGATTGCGACGTACCAAACCCCAAGTACTAGAAGAGTTTAAAGTTGACAATATTGTCCGCTAGGGGCGCTATTAAATTTATCATACAAAATAAATAATACGCAGGCTTAAAAGTATGCCTAAGTCATAAAGGTATCCCAAATAGCAAACTATAGTATGTAGTTTACATACCTTGTTAAATAAATTTTATAGAGTATCCCACACAACACTATATTTAGTAGATTATAATCGATTCATAGCCATCAACTTACTGTATATCAGATCAGTTACCATCGATTCCCAATAACAAATCGACAGCAATTAGAAACCAATTATTGTGGTTGGCACACGTGGTAATTATGCAAATTAGTTCTTTGATTGCACGCGAAACTAATTTCACACGTACATAGATATTGAAGTGATAAATGTTGCAATGTGTGCTTATAATTGTTCGTTTAATCAAATACATTAAGATTAAAAGTACCTACCTACCTACAATTTGTGTGGTATAGATTACTGTAAAACCCCTGCTCCTCTAGCCAAGTGTCTTCCTCTACATTCGTTTCTACAAATCGCTACGCTTCATACTATATGGAAATGACATAAGACACGTGATCTACTTATCGACTTGTAATGTCATTTCCATACATTGAAGCGTAGCGTTTTGTAGAAACGAATGTAGACAGAGACACTTGGCTAGGGGGGCTGAAAATGTTTAAGTGTGAACTTTAATGCGTTCTCCGTTTACAGTGTACGACCCGGCCAATGTTAAGCAGTTACCGTAGGCTATAGATGATGCAATATTAAATGCATTGTTCATACGTTGCTAACTTGAAGGGGAGTGAGAAAGAGGGAGTGGAAGGGATAGGCTTCCCTCTCACTCATCGTACGAAACGCCAGTACGAACCAGTGCATTACCCCAGTCGAGCCAGCTCTTATATTAAATTTAGTTACAGCTTAACTCTACCACCGTTTTGATTCTGTTACTAAAAGTCATTTGATTACATAATTTTTATTATTACTAATCTATTTTTACTAACTCCATTCTATTTTTATCCAGTCGCTATAAGTGAAGCCGATAGCCGATTGGTTTAGCACGCGTCTTGCGGGCTACCAGGTCTCGGGTTCAAACCCCGGCTCGAACCTCTGGATTTTTCGAAATCTATGTGCGAATCATAATTTCTATATGATTATCACTGGCTTACGGTGAAGGAAAACATCGTGAGGAAACCTGCATGTCTTAGAAGATTTAACCAATTTTCGAAACATTGTGCAAACAAAATTGTGAAATCCGCCAACCCGCACTGGGCCAGCGTGGTGGATTATGGCCTGAATCCCCCTCATGTTGAGGGGAGGCCCGTGCCCAGTAGTGGGACGTCAAAAGGGCTAAAATTATTATTATAAGTGAAGACTTGTAAATAGCTTTCCTATCGCTAAGTTATTTTTCCTTATGTTTAGTTTACTTAGCTGTAAGTCTTCCAAGTACCAAATGAAATAAATAAATAAATTAACTCAAATCATGAGGATTTAAACAATTAATCTGTAAATATTAAAATACAAATCGAATCCTATTTGTAATATTCAATCAGCCTACATGTAGGGGCGTAAAGCTCGCCACCCACGTGCGACAGTCGGCAGTCGCTGCGATTTGTCAGTTGTCGTCGTCGCAGGCACGCGTCTCTGACTAATTGGCGTTATAAATCGACATGCGCTGTGTAATCAACGCGATGCAAGTGTTGAATGGTGAGTGGTTTCGGTTGACGGCGATTATTATTGTTTATATGGTCGGTACCTGAATAGGTATAGTTATAATTTTGTAGTTGGAGCTTAATATATTTTCACATATTTTTTAAAGATGGCAGAAAGTATTTTACCTATTTATTTTTAGTAAAGTATTATAGCATTTTAATAATTTTCATAATGCATCTCGAAATAAATCGCCTTCTAGATGAAATTATAGGACGGATAGTTCATTGTAAGTACAAAAGTAAATTAAAACACTTCATACGTAAATCATCATGAAAATAGGAGTCGTTTGAGCTAATTATAGGGTGTTAACACATGTGTTGATTGTATTGTACGGGTGGCGAGTATAAATGAATAGTGATCTCTGCTGTTTTTATTGGAATTATATTAATACGCTGTTCATATATATCAAGATCTCGTGTTAATAACGAAAATCAGTCCATTTATTTGAAGCTACATAACTACAGCTATCTTCTCTTCCGCAGCTATATAATTTGATTTCGAAATTTCAATAGTTCAATATCTCACAGAATTTAGAACGAACATATCCTTCTGGTGAAACACAAAGGATTTCGCCAACAGCCACACACTGCACGATCGTTATGTATGATGACAAGAATTGGTGGTTCTTTGTATACAATTTAATTGTGCTTAATGTTGAATGAAAGCTTACACTTAAATCGACAGTAACAGTCATAAATAAGCTGGAAGACGAAATAAATATCGCACATTTATTTGTAGTTAGGTGAGTGTAATACCATTTTCACTTATAATAAGAAAATATTTGTTTTGTGTTTCATAGTGTATTGGAGAGTCATGTCAGTAATAAACAAGCAAAGCCGCGTACAAAAGGTAGTGCACCCATAAATGTCAGTCACAAATGGATTATTGCAAGCGCTCAGGCGGACGGCTCTGAGCGATGATCGGGCGAGACACAAAGGCATGCGAAATTAGTATTTGTCGTTCATTAATAAGCGTATATTGCCTGCTATACGCCTCTGCGCCATAGATTAGTGCACAACGCGCCTGTATTGCGTCATGGATAGGTTAAACAATACCTTTGATGTCTATAATACAGGGTTACTGGTGATTCGACGCATTCCTTGTAAGGTGTAAAAGAGATAGAGAAGCTAAAATGTAAAAAAAAATCCTAAACAATTTGTTCTACGAAATTCAGTATTTTTCTAGTTATTTTCAAGATTATTATCCACTTGTTCATCGACTAAAATCAGTCTAAGTTTAGTCATAGCATTGAACTGCTGGTTATTCCTGGTACTTATTGTATGATTACTACCGCTTTATTGTGGTGTGCCATTAAGTTCATACTGAATTGAAACTCATCATTTTTTTTTGTCTTTTCAACTATAAATTAACTTATTTCTTATTGGGTCTTTCTAAAAAAGTTACAAATATGAAAATATCACGTAAACACATACATTTTTGTGGCACATACCCACAAGTAACCCTGTATATTGAAGTACATTCTTATTATTTTATTATTTTAAATCCCATTGATCAATTCACCCAACACTCATTCCAAAAGAACCTATAAGAATATATAAAACAAAACTCATATCTCCAAGCACACCACATATTGCAGTCCCTAGAGCTAACGAATGTCCATACAAGAGGTTTTCTTGTAAATAAGAAAGAATGGGGTAATGCAATCCTTTGCGGGCGGCAGCACAGTCCTTTGCGGGGTCCGTTCGTGCGTAGCAACCACTTCTGTGCCAACTGAGATATAGTTCTGTCCCTCTCACACTATTCTGTTGGGGATACTAAAAATATATTCTGAATATGAGAAAACGATATCGCATCGATGTGAAAGTGGTGGAATATTATGTTTGTTTGACTGAAGAAAGCACTGGAATGTAGAGTTTGTTAATAATTTGGATTGGAAACGACCTTTAGAAAATTATATGGTGTGCTCTCAGCATACGACATGGTCAAAAGGAGGCTCAGGTATCTCAGTCAGGTAGTCAGTACTTTCAGTCTGTCTAAATGCCATAATAAACTTCGGATTTCATGAATTTGGGCGTTACGTCTACGTACTCAGACGTCAAATCTGATTGCTCGGGCGCGTTATTAAACGCGCGCGACTATTAAATAATAAAACCCTTTAAAGGGAGATCGGATTGCAATAATGGAAGTCTTCAAACCCTTACACACTGCGATTACTTCCACGATAGATCCAGGAAACTATAACATGCAAAATGAAGGGTTTTATTGCAATTAAAACAAAAATTGTGCTTCTGCAGTAGCAGCAATTTTGCATGAATAGCTCCCAAGTTACTATTGTTGATATGAATTTTCCTAGTACAGGTGGATAATAATTTTACCGGTTCCAATGTGCTAACTTTCCGCCTTTAATGATTTTCATTATTAAGCGCCAATAAAGTGGTCAATTTTAATATCGGTAAGTAATTTCGTAATAGATTGTTAGCCATAAATTGTTAGATCTGAACACCTGACCCCTTATTAATAAACTTGGATTAGCGGTTGTATAGTAAAACCATACTTAGTCTTCTTCTTTCAAATGTCATATTGCATATATGCAATAGATAACCCCACCACTCTGTCGCGATGTTCACTGGTCACTCCGGAGGGGTTGCGGCGGGTGCACACGCGGCGCCTGCTCGCGGCCCCGCCGGTGCGCACGCGCACGGCGCTGTATGCCCCGACAGCCCAGGCCGTACATCTACTCAACGCTTTGATTGCGAACCAACCAGACGTTGATATATTCAACATGAAAGTACACATGTTTTTAAATGACTGCATTCGATTTTTAAGTACCTAAATATAAGCCACTGTACCTTATTAGCTTGTTGTGCGTCTTGGCATTGCTGTAAGCACAACAAGCATTCTATAATAAATAAATAAATATAACTGATGACAGCAAGAGATAGTTCGGTATGTAACTATTCACCCGCTAATCCACGTTTATAAGGGTGTATAGGATTTTTCTGAATGTATAAAGTCGTGTGGTGTGGCCCCAAAATAGCAAAATTACAATCGATTAACAATGCCTTTTTGATGCAGCTGTGTTTTGAAAATGCTTTGTAAATGTAAAGATTTTGTGTATATTTGTAGAATAATGGTAAATTATATAGCGTATAAAGTGAGGTTTCGAAATAAAATTATATACTGACACTAGATCAAGCACCTTAATGACAAAGGATTATTGGTTACTATCTACCAAGGAGAGCCAAATTACGAGTATGTTTATCCAACTTCAACAAAATTAGATTTTTCTATCACAGGTCTTTACAGAATAGTTCCGCAATATAATAGTGGTGTCTTAGAAGGGTTTAGGGTTTTTTACACCGTCTTGTGGAGTTGCATAAATATGGAGACGACAAAGTGGATTCGCGTGTTCCAAGCACGTGACTCTATCAAGCGACTCTCCACAGTGAGAATACAACCCTCAAATGTGGATGCAGTAATATGTCACGTAGGAACTTTGCCTTAATTTTAAAGTTTAATTATATAAAGAGGTAAATGAGAATAGTTTGTTTGAAAGTGGGTAGGTAATTTTCTGTTAATTTTAACTACCCTTCAAAAATTAAGGTATAAAGTTACCTATTCTTCTTATTAGTAGGTAAGTATAATCTTTGCACCGTATACAGTTAACTGACTTTATTTGTTCTATGTAAAATTGAACAGTATTCTTTACTCCGAACAGTCGTTAATAATTCGTAGAACCATCTGAGCACACAACCTTAGAGTGAAAATCAACATTTAACTCCGAGTAACTAGAGGCTATGACCACGCATATTGATCGGGCAGCACTCCGTCGAACTAGACACTTTCTATTAAATAAACATGTGTGAGTATTGTATTATGTTTAACTGTTTAACTATATTTAAATCACTGAACGTAATTATGTAACAACTAGCTGTGCCCACCGACTTCGTCCGCGTAGTATTTGGCGTAACAAAAATTTCGGGATTATCAGGATAAAAAGTATCCTATGTGTTAATCCCGGTTATAAACTATGTGTGTTCCAAATTTCATTCAAATCCGTTCAGTAGTTTTTTCGTGAAGGAGTAACAAACATACATCCACACTCACAAACTTTCGCATTTAAAATATTAGTAGGATGTATAATTAATGTAAGATACTGGAGCTAGTATCTAAAAAAAAACAATTGAATAGGTGAATAGGTACCCAATTATTAATCCATGTGCCCAGAGTTGGGAAGGATTTTCTCGTACCATAGATACCTTCACTACTGAAGACATGATTTCTCAGATCTCTAGATAATGATCGATTTTTTGTTCCTTTTTATAATATTTATACAATTTTCTTCCTTATATTTGAGACCACACATGTAGCGAAAAGTAAGTGGAACTATGTACTGTCGCTAGACAAAACGCCCACATCCAGAATCTATTTGGTTTAGCTGTGTTTCAGGTGCAGAGTTCAAATTTGACGTTCGTCAATCGTCAGACGATTTTAGAGTGAGAACAGACGTACATTTTATTTCCCAGATTAACGTCAAAATAATCATGCCTGCCCATGTTTGTAGCGAGTGCTTAAAAGTCGCCGCTTTAATTTAAACAATGAACTTAGTACATCGTTATCTAACTTTATCTTAGTTATTCTAGCAGTAATTATCACATAATCCCCGTGCGAGGCAAGCTTATTTAAAGTGAAGCGCTTATTAACATTAAAACAATAGTCTGGTGCAAGTATAGGAGAAGGATTAAAGCTTACATTAATTTTATAAATACTTTAGAATATGTACTTCTTGATAGGGCTCTCTGTTATTTAGCAGAAAATTAAATAAAAAACATTCTACCGTTTCATTAGGGTGTAAAAAATAAATAGGACATGCTTGAATTATTGATCTTGTATTGTCTCATGTTAGGTGGGCTTAGTTTGATAGCACCGTTTGATGGAGATACTTCGGTTATACCTACTAACACGACAAAATAAAACACGATTACAACCAACGTATTCGCGGCCGATTTGGGAGATTTTTGTTCCTTAAAAGGCTTTATCATATAGCTACAATAAATATTTATAAGTCTAATGTATCTCACGAAATAATTAATTCTTCTCATCTTTATCGGCTAGACCGATTTTTATGATATATTTTGGCCTTATGGAGTCACCTGGATGGTCCTTAGCTATGGTTAGACCCGGGGCCCAACCACGTTAGCTACTTAAAACGCAACAGAAACGCAAACGCTGCGCTTTTGACGTTAGAGCCAAGCTGTAGCCGATTGACTACAGCCCATATACGGGCTGTCTCGACTAGGGCAGTACCACGTTCTCACAGAAGATCGCCTTCTTCTTCTTCTTGTGCGGGCAGTTTCCACAAATCGACCACCAAATATCGCCAGAAGATCGCCTTAAAATAGCTATTATAGCCGCGTTCCGTGACATGAGTACGAAAACCGGAAACTCAACCCCTCCCTTCCGCTCCCTTTGTCCTACTCCCATTAAGTCGGCAACGTGCCAGTAATACCTTTGGTATTGCAAACATCTGTAGGCTACAGTAACTGCTTAAATCAGGCGGAAACTTTGTAGTATAAAAAAGTGTATCTCACTTGATCACGTATTTTCACACGCGTCATTAGTTAGGCCAAATTGAAAACTTCACTCGTATCAACAGAAGTAAATCAAGGCTCTGTCTAAGACAGGGGCTAGTAGTGATCAAGGGAAATATTTACTGTGCACGAAACCACGGGTGCGGCGGTGGACGTCTTCGAGATAACATCCCGATAAAGTCTAATTAACTGGCACTACATTAAGGCTTATTAAGGTGTTATTCAATGGTGAAGGTATCGGATCCGACTGGTGATATTAAAACATTGATATCTGTGGTCGCATCGCGGCACGGAGGCGGTGATCCGAATGCGTTCTGAGACTTTAATTGAGAAGCTTGTATTTTTAATTAATGGATTAAAGTTGGAAACAGTATGTTCGAAATAATGGAGCGAGTGTGAATAAAGAGTAAAAGAGAAAGGTTTTCTAGTAAACTAGATTTTGGGCGCAGCTTTGCAAGCGTTGATTTTATGTTCTGGGTGGTGAGAACAGTGCCAGCAACCGGGTCCAAACATAGCTAAGAACCATCAAAGTGACCCCATAAGGACAAACAATATCATCAAAATCGGTATAGCCGTTAAGGAAGAGAAGAATAACAAATACACGCACACCGGAATTTTGTATACCTACATATTATAAAGATTTGGGTATCTGAAAATATTTCATTAACAAGATATGACTTTATAATGCTTTCGTTAATAATATAGTAAGTTTAAAAGATTCGCTCAGGTTAGTAATGAGTAAAAGTTGCGTACTTACGCCTTATTTACACATATTAAGTATACTATAAATAATAACAGTAACAGGATCTTCTCTAAAGGAAAATGACAGGGATAAACAGTTTAATTAAATAATACTGAAGTCAAAGCCCTTCTAATAACTTCAAACATATCGAGTAGTCATTCCGGAACTAACTGAGGCTTTCAACAGCGCAATTACGCACAGTGACGTACTACACACTAACTACGTAAGTGCCCACTTTGTAAAGTGCAAACTGTGGACTAAAGTAGTAGTGAATAGTGCGGCATGTTATTGTCGATTCAGTCGTATGCTTGGTATTATTTTGTAACTCATGTCATCGATTTATGTGATAAATATCAACTCAGCCGAAAGACGTCTACTGCTGAACATAGGCCTCCCCAAGGTTCGCCACAATGACAGGTCTTGGGCTGCCCGCATCCAGGGGATTCCCGGGACCTTCACCAAGTCGTCGGTCCACCTTGTGGGAGGCCCACCAGACCAGACCCACCCTACGCTTTCCGGTAAAAAATATAACGAGCTAATATATTATTTAGGTGGTGGGAAACTGGGTTTGGAAAATTTAGACATACATAATATTAACGTTGTGTAAATTTTTAATTTATTAGTTTCTAACCTGCAGCATGGAAATTTCCATCAAACACTGCAAGTTTCGTTTCGACAATCGATATAATCATTGTCAGTCACGCGTTGCATATTCCGATTCCATTCTCTATTCGCTTAGAAGCCACGAATGACAGAATAACCGCCCATCTAAGGCTGTAAGCGGTGATTTGCCAACGTCTCAAGCTATGTGTGAGGGCATGAGGGGGGCATGTAATCACAAGCAGGCACCGCCGTCTCACATTAGCTCGAATGGTTTTGGAAAACCGTCAGGTGGCCGATGACCGATGTTCTGTAATTAGATCGTTGAACTTCGATGTCTCTATTTCTGCGATTCATTTATTGAACTTATTATTATTTTACCTAGATGCCGTCGATAACTCCCATCCCTTATTTCATCTCTTCAAGCTAAATTTCAAGCTCGTCATTAGGAAGCTTTTGTCCTTCTCCAAGAAAAATCTATCTCTATACCAAAATTCGACGACAGGGGAAGAATTGATTGTATTGCGACCTTACACAGTTGTCTAGAAAATTATTTCACCTCATTGACTAATGATGAACAATAGGATGACTATCCTATTGTTTTTTTCTTATCAACACAAGATTTCATACCATGGTAATTTATTGATCAATCATAAAATAATTTTGATTATACGTAGTCTAGAAATCATTGACTAATCATGATTTACTAGACTGTTCAATATCGGGGTGAAATTTCATACAAATATCGCTTTAACTACGTCTCCACTGTTCGTTTGGTGCAATCGTAATTAAATCCAAGCAAATTAGTACACGAACTCAGTTACAAGGATCACGGTGCAAATCTGCGCTCACGTGCTGAGTCTTTCAACAAAGCGAACAATTCCCAGGAACAAACTAACGAAGCCAGTTAGCATAACAATATTCGTGTCTCCGTCGTACACATATACGCCGGCGTGTACACCGGATTGTTCTTAAATATCTACGTGGCTTTTATGTAAATATACTCTTCCTGCCTCGGGTGTGTGCTGATATTAAAAACCTTTTGTTGAGTTCGCGAACCGTCCGGCAATCTTGTCTCGTGCCGTAACGTCACAGCTTTTGTCATCTGTCACGTTGATGCACCTTCCATTATACTTTTATAATGAAAATAGCACTTTTCTCAATCTATTCTTAGAAGTGACTCTTGTACGGAAGATTATAATTGAAATTTAAGGCGCCAATAGCCTAGTGGTTAGAGGGCCGCCCTCGTAGCTGAGAGGTTCCGGGTTCGATCTCCATACTGGCCATTAAACTATTAACGTGAGCCCGCTCCGAACGCAAGCATTAGCTTAGCTCTTGGGGCAAAAGGGGAATACTAGTAATATGATAAACTCATACAGTCTGCGATTTCTTCCAGCCGCCTTTGGATCGAGGATTTTGGTCAAAACTAGTATTACGGCAGTGAAACTACAGACAGTTTTAATCCATAATAAATATCGAATATTATATTGTGCATTATAGATATTCTATAGTTGAAAAACTTCGCAATGATGCTTGAATTGATTGCCTTCCATATAAATGCAGTAAAAAACATACTAAACCTCTATTCCAAGTTTATGTTGTTGAACAGCAAGTCTATTACGTACTAGAATGAATCTTTGACATCGCGCTTCATAAAACTGAAACTTAATAGCAGCATAGGGTATTAAAAGGATATTCAGATATTGAATAAACAAAGCAAGAGAACAGTACGCCGGGACTTAATTTACATTTTGCATATTTAGTAAACGGACTCCGTCATTTAACCAATGACTCGAGAAGGCAATATTGACAAAAGACTTTTGCTCGGTAATGCAGAAAATATGCAAAGCGAGAAGCGGCAAGCTACCAAATTGACCCTTGTGTGGTCCGCTACCGACACAAATATTTCTATATGGAAAGAGGCCAAGGCTAATGAAGTTCTCAGTAATATGATACTGATCATTTTGACGATGGAAAAGATAGCCAACCTGTACATGTGCCCATTGACTACAGCTCATAAACAGGAAGTGGATTTTTTTCCTGGTTCTCCTCATTTTATTTCTTTCGATTAAACTCGTGCGGGTTTTAAGACAATTTATCATTTCCCCGGGACTCGTCGAGGGTAAAACCTCGCCGTCATTATTGGTCACCATTGTCGATCCTGGTTTACAGGAGTAACAAAGCTGGCTCAATCAGGGTATCACTTCTTACACAAGATTGGCGTGAAGTATCTATTATAGATACGTTTTATATGATGAGTGATAGAGTCGGAACACCAACCACCATTCCTTCCCCTTCCTCTGACCTACTCCACTTAAGGTTATAATATAAAATAACTGCTTTACATTATGACACGTACGAACGCTTGTATTCCTACTTTGTTACGTGTCATAACGTCATACAATCTTAAGCCTCATCTTTGATTTTATTGAGGGTTATCTCGGTTTTACGGCACCCATCACCATTTCAGAATTCACATTCGACATTGCCGTCGCTTTTGTGGGTAGGGAAAGCAAACAATTTGCGGCAATTTGTTTATTCATGCTAATTTTAAAATTAACTTCGTGAAATACAACAAACGTGCCTTGCAGTCAGACCACCATAGTGGAGCCGCTTAACGCCGGCGCGGCGCATGCGCACTTGCGAGACCTATTCATTATACAGTATAACATACACTCGCAAACGGATATTCTTGAAATTCAGTCGAAGTTTCTTATACGTTTCCTCTCATAACTGTTACCATATTCGCTATCACGATTGAATTTTAATACGGTTTCCTGATGTTATTTGAGCAATTATGGAAATTTTCGAATAACACGGACCGTCTTACTTTATTTAAGTTATCTCGTTTATTCTCCAGCTTTTGAATTTTATTCATGCTGCATATATTACCCAAGCACTTTTTGCGGGGACTTTATTATCGTTAAATATAATAACGTACTTTGTTCTATGTTAAAGTTATTCGCGTTGATATCATCTCTGTCTAAGCTGGAATTTTAATGTACGGTATATTTAACCCAGAGTCACGTTCTTGAAACGTATGCACGCCTATTTTAATTTAAGTATTATGAGTAAAATATCTTGACTTAAGAAACATTTAGGGACTTAAGGTTTTCACCTACTGAGTTCATCAACGAGTTCATATGTGCGAGTTAATTATTTTAACTATATTTATGTTGATTTATATTATTATGGAAATATTGTAATTAGTTTTAATTTTAAAAAGCTTATATGAATTAGAAAATACCAATGAAAGCTCAGATTGATTCACCAATTTTAGAGATACTTTATGTGAGTATTTACAACAGAAGATGTTATTTAACAAAAATCATGGCAGTAATACTCCGTCATAATTAAAATAATGACCAAATACAACAGACCCGACATAATGAACAGTGTATCGATCACCAAACGTGCAATTGAGCGTGCAACACTGTTGCTACTGACCCAACATTAAGACATCATCCGCAAGCCTTGTAATCTGCACAAAAATTGCAATATTTGCGTGCAAATTATGTATTTGATTGAATATTACAAACAGACGTAATTTAATTTCAGGAAATGTTTATTTTGTTAATACCACACCATCATTATAATTATTATATACCTGTTATATGTATACATATAGAAATGACCGTCACCGGGCGCCCGGTGGATGTGAAAAGTGTGAAGTGTATAGTATGCGCGACACATACACAAAGACGTCGAGGCGGTGCGTAGAAGAGGTATGACGGCATGAGAGAACGTCATGCCATTTGCCGTGACGACGAACTGGTCTATTTTAATGCCAAAGTGCGCCAATAAATGTCACCAATAACTTAGTAAGATTATTGAGCAGTCGCATCAAAAATTTGTCCCGTTTGGTAAGCTAACGATGAAAAGTTTCTATTTGCAACTTGATTCTATCAAAACATTTACTAAGATACTCTTTTCAGCTCCACAGTAAATTCTAAATCATTCTTTACAATTTCCTTCCCATACTATCTCCACCTACTAATACTGAACATAATAAATCCCAATAAGATTATACCCTCCGAGTCTAAAGCCCAATTTTCCATCACAAACTGCTCGCTTGTGTGCATCGACAAGTAATCCTCTATTACCGGACCGGTCACTGTACACCGCCTCAATGTACACGGAAGCTCAATTTAATTACATCCCACCGTTATAACGACAGTGGTCCACTCTCATTGTCTATTATCGTATTAATCATTGGCCAGGTTGATTTATGTGATAATACTATGGAGTACTATATTCTAGGTGTTATTAAGACGATGCGTTCCGAGGCAGATGTGGTATCGAGTTTGCAAAAGATAAATCATAAGCTATTGATATTGATGTATTATGCACTGTGCCAGTAATTATTTGGCGTGTTATGTTTATAAAGTGGGCATGAATTATAAGATAAATACACTGTTAACACTGCATTTCTCGAACGGAAAAGCTGGGTTGCTGAATATTTTAACGATGGTATTTATTGATGGTAGAATTTTTTGGAGATAATGAGTACTTACTGTAGCCGTATGCCGTTCAGCTGTTCATCACTGGACAACATAACAAGCTGGCAATTGATATCGGAATTTAAATGGTGATCATCTGCAGTTGTTCACTTCACACGTCTCCTACTTTGCTTCGGCCTAACTCACCTAGGCATCAAACTATGCTGTAGTGTCTAATACTTATGGTTTTTTTTTATATACAGGTTGTAACAAAAAGGGCATACTTTTTTTCAAAGCTTAATTTTGTAATTATTAAACTATCAGTTTTGGAGGAAACTTGAAAAACAAAAGGTGTTATAGGGATACAGCTGTCCACAGATTTCATAAGTCTACAAAACCTTTAGTACTTCAACTATCCCACAAAGCCGATAGATTTACATTTACAAAGTAAAGTTAGAAAAGAAATAGTTAACCCTTTCTGTTTCACCTAGTATATACTTATAGGTGTTTGTAATTCAATAGGCAAACCACCCACGTTGTCGATCTCAAGGGGAGTGAGACAGAGTCTACTGTGAGAGCGATATAACCCCGGTCAAGCCATCCCATATACATGAGCAGTAGTCAATTCGCTACAGCTTAGCTATACAATAGCGTTGCCTAAATATCGATAGTTGATGTATCGATAGTTGACGTCGAAAAATAGTCACAATATCTATAGGCCTATCGATACTTGAAATTTTACAATACTATCGATACTATCGATAGTATCTATCCGAGAAATTGAGCAATACCATTGATAAAGTGCAATACTGTCGATAGTATCGATACTATTGGGTATAGATACTATCGATATTATCGATACTATCACTATTATGGCGTATTTTACTGCAATCACTGTTGATACTATCGATAGTTTAACTACATCGATATTTTACCAAAATTCCATAGTCTCGTGTTGGGTTCTAGCCTTAGGAATTACTCTGCACTCTTGGTCAAACTAATCGCAGACGCATAAATTAAGTGAGTAAAGAGAAGTTACTAGATAATACAACTATTTTCAATATACTAATGAACTAAAATTTCGGTGCAATACTATTGAACTTTGGGTAAATATCGATGTAGTAAAACTATCGATAGTATCGATAGGGCTATCGATATTATGACTATTTTTAGAGGTCACGATAGTATTGACAACCTATCGATAGGCAATCCATAGTCAGGCAACACTACTATACAACCGTATGTATCTCATACGGATTCAAATATTCTATTAAAATTCAGCAACAACGTTAATAGTTTTCGATAACATGCCTCTACAATTTCCCATTTCCGTTGAGCTCCAGATCAATTAGCAATAAAGCATTAACAGCCACCAGTGGGTTTTGCTCGGATTCAATTAAAATTAACTGACGTACCGCGGTCTCCTAAAGGGAAGGTTTATTTACTGCGTATCAATGAAGAATTATCGCTTCGTGGCGACATTAATGTGACGCAATGGTCTTGTTAACCCTTTACGTTCGATCCGAAGAATTAACAGGACGATTAATATGGGGACGGGTATTTATGTTGCGTCACAATTTATTGTTATCAACTGTTGTAAATAAGGTTGAACAACCTTTTTAAGAGGTCAATCCCTAAGTTGTTAGTCACAATGCTACGAAATCACTTGGCAGTAGCAAATCACGATTCGAAAATGGTAGGTATTTTCTTACGCCATGTTGGTGGGCCATTAGAATGTTCCTGTTTTACAACTGTTTTATAATAACGCAAATTGTTTTGTTTACACCACCGCTACAGCATGTCATTAAGAAATAAAAGAAGCTGTCAGTAATTTTATCGCTAAAATGCAAGTGTTGTAAATGATTTTTATTTCGAATTATATTGAAGGGTAATAAGAGCATTCCTTGCCGTGGGTCAGAGCGATTTATAATCAATTAAAACGGCTTAAAACACGCCACGGAGAAATGTTTATTGTGTAAAATAAAATTATTTTTAATAATGTTTATGATTTGTATGGTTTTATCGAAAATTACTTTTAATTTTGGATAAGAGTTGAATATTAATGATATTGTTTTGATATTAATGTCTTAGATTTTTTTATATCCTAAGGATTGTTACGTAAGTATAATTACATTAATATCGATCCTTAAAGATTCAATCTTTGTTATTTTCGAACTGTCTTCGTATTAATTTATGAAGATTATTATCGTGCGTAATAATTCAGTAAATTTCACAATGGATGTTGGTTTAAATCATCCGAACTAAATTTGAACTAAACACTTACGCAATAGGGTGCAAAATACTTGTGAGAGTCATGAGAGGTCGATACAAAAAGTAATTGATCTCTGGTAAGTCATGCTAAAATTCATTACGAGAGTTTTAAAGATCTAATAAGTCCATTCGAAGAAGATTAAATAAGGAGATATGCTCGTAAAGATGTTGAGAATTTGCTTTGTCGGGACTAAAAGTTATTTATTTTAATAAGAAATGATGTCTGAGTTGAAATAATTTTAATAAACGAAGAATAAAATATTGAACCAAGAATAATCGTGTGTAAAGAAATACTTCGTATCATTTCAAGTGGATGTGGACTATAATAACAATAATACCTAATATTCACCTTACTCTGACTCTTACGAAATATTATTGCTTAGTAGTCATTCATTCCATACACGATTTCCATACCATTACCATGACATACCAGTAACATTTTTATTCAAAAAAATGTCAGTTTGCAACATCTAAATAAATTAATTTAATTAATTAATAACATCAAAAAATTAAAGCTTGTCTTACCACAAAGGATTTTATACTTAATTATTTTTCGAACTAATGCAACTGACTGCTCAAACCATACGCCATGTTCAATTACAATTGTAATTTTCTAGTTACATACCTATTCATTATTGTGAATAATATCTTTACACCTGTACTCAACGGCTTAAATGCCCTTTAGGGCGTATGACTCGTTACAGATAATATACCCTCTGAGAATCATTACTCTCTGTATGTTTGTTTTGCACTGTAGCTCGGAAACCGGCGATTAAGACGACATACCAGATAACAGGGCCCTAACCACGCTAGCTAATCAAATCGTAATAGAAAAGCAAGCACTCGCGATTACGTTTCAAACGCTCCGCTTTTGACGTTTTGCTGACACAAGCTTCACGATTTATACTGACATTGATTTGGTACCACACTCGCGATTCTTAGCGTTTGACCTTGAGGTTGCGACTGACTTATTTTTTTTCAAAGTGAAGTTTATTTGCGATGTTTTGCTTTACGCATTTAGCCAATGTCGAGTAAATATATTTTTCAAGTTTTATATGAAGGTCTTTGTCTAGGCCTAATATTACCAGACTTATTGGGGGAACTCGAATAATCATGTTTCACTACTATTCGTCCAATTGCCCCCACTCACAGATATTTTTTTATGAACATTGGCATAAAGCCAAAAGTAGTTACCAACGCAGATCCAAATAAAAAAAACTACAAAGCGTTCGATGACATAAGCCACTCGCAAATGAGACGCTAGCGTGGTACCAAATATTGGCCAAGCGTTTGAAACGTAATCGCTAACTTTTGCCTTTCTATTACGATTTGAGTAGCTAGCGTTGTACGGGCCCAGATGTAATGTAAACGTCGAGCTGAAGTGATGCGACTGTATTATACTTATTAGCGGAATGGATATCAATAAATAAATAATTGTAGAATCGAAACTGTAACTGTACTGGTTGTGAATAATTTAGGACCAGTTTGTTTGAAAGTTAGTGATCGGTTATGTAGTTACAAATTGACTTTAAATCGTGTTTTCATGCACTATCGTCGCGCGTTAAAGGTAACAAAACACGCTGCAAACTCATGTTATGTTATAAAATCGTTTGTTTCTTCAAGTTATGCAGCAGTGTTCCGTCCCGTCAACGGCGTGTGAAAACATCGTCGTGTGCATGGAAAACTTTAAAAGAGAGTAAGAGAGTAAGTAAGGAAATATGTAAAAGAAGCCTCGTTTTATTTTTTAGGTTTCATGACATACCTGATCCAAAAATATCAAAAATATATATTTCTTGGTAAAAAAGAATCTCAATATACAAAATAACATGAGTTCCGTTGTTATGATAGTTACGTAGGCATTTTCATACATTAAAAACTTTTAATTTATTCAATCTGTCATGTACTTACAATGTCGACAACTTACTGCTTACAAAAAAATGCTATTCATAAAAATTCATTACTTTTTTGTGAAATATTTCGCAATTATGTTCATGAATTACGAAAACATTAATTCCATTTCATAATAAATACATTTGTATTCAGTTGTATCTTTTGTTGGTTTTTGAACTTTAATTGGTATTAAAGTGTCAATGATCTCTTAAGATCTTAGTAGCGTGCGCTAGCTGTAGTGTAGTAGGGTTGTCGCGTCAACTCAGATTTCGTTTCGTTCGATTCGTATTTCTAACCGTCTACCGTTTGTTCGAATAATTCTTTGTTTTTCAATTAATACGTTATTATGTTTTATATTATTATTTAACACATCATTATATTTACACAACCAGTTGGAGGGCATGACTATGAGAAAAAACATAATCGAATTTTATTTTGTATTTGTAACATATATACACTTATGAATAAAACAGGGAGATACATAGCTAATAAATTAAAATACGTGTTTAGTTTTTTAGAAAAAAAAAATTAATAAACAAATAAAAATATGTGAAAAAAATATATTCCATTCCTTGGAAATGTCCACGTTGGCACTTCCGCCAACCCTGAGCTGCACAAAATCACGAACAAGTGACCTCAATTAACATTACAACAAATTCGTTAAGCGTCCATTCATCAAAATTGATTGGCAGCCCTCAGACACGACAAGCCACAGTGTAGCTACTGGCGAAATTGCAGCGTCTCAATAACACTGTTGGTGCCTTTTGTTCGACATCTACCTATCCACCGCTTCCGATATTAATTTTAATGAATAGATGAATCGGTACGTTGTGTAGTTTCGTTTGTGTGAAGGTTGAAAATACACCTAGTAGTTACATGTAAATAAAGTTTATTTTCATTTATTTTATTGCGTGAGTACCTAAGTACTTAAGCAGAAAGGCAGTTGCAACATTTGAATGGGGTACTTAGTTGTAAAAATATACTCAAAAAGCTGTATACCCACTGTACATTATGTCTGTTCTGGCTTGTCGCTCCTATATTCCTTCCTATACCAATTCCATATCCAATGTCAAACTCATGGCGCCATTTGTTTTGGCCAATCATCGAAGAGATTACCTCCGCCGCGAAGAATCGACCAATAGCGACGAAGCAAGCGCTTGCCGCGCGCGAAGAACCAGAAGACGGCTGTGTTTTCGCGGTGTTCCAACTTTTTAATTCTAATAATTCTAAATAACAATCAATTCACGGTTTTGGACTGTAATTGGGTCGACCCTTGAACAATATATAAACATATTTATCAAGAATACGTGTGTGTGAGTGTGTGAACCGAAAAAACAGACAATTTAGTGTGGACAGTGCACCGCCGAAGAAAATCCTTCATCGCCGCCCTAGTCGGCGTGTCTCGGCGTCACCTTCCAGAGCCAGCGTCCTCAAAACTACCCTGCCGTGAGTTACTTAAACCTATATTCATTCCAACCTTTCCTGGTGAGTCAGACAAACATCCCACCCACGGGAGATCTAACTTCCACCTTTCTAATAAAGGACGCGGTTACCCGCCATTTTATTAGTGGTCCGTACGAGCGCGAATATCCTATGGAATTTTGGGTTCAATTTCATTAGAAAACTCCGAAACTATAGTTCATTCCTAGCTAACAATCCTTTTCTTTCGTTTTTATTGCGTTTTCTAACTAAATATAAAGTTTTCAAACCATATTTTCAAACATTGTATAGAGGAACTGCAGCAAATTTGGAATACTGGTTTGTTTTTTGGGAATAAGTAGAGAATAAAATGGCTTAGCCCAATAAAAAATACATCAAATGGTTAGAAAATTATTAAACTTTAATAATAGAAAGAATAAAGCAAAACGGAAACTAAGAACATTATTAAAAATTTAATCAACCTATAAAACTCCAAAAGCTTCATTTGACTTATGGTGCAGATAATTTGGAATATAGTATTCCAAATTATGATCACCTTTTTTTCTTTGACTTCCCTTACACTTTTTCTTACTATCTAATAAATTTCTTATTTTTGTAACAGTTTTATAGTTTTCAGTGCTCTTGGTATAATAATTTAAATAATAATTTTGATAACAAAATAGCTTGAATATAATTTTTATAGCTAATTGATATGCCAACCGACGCAAATCCATTCTGGTCAGCCCATAAAATGTATTCTCCATTGTTAATATTATGTACTCAACCAGCACGTTTTCAATATCTGTACCCAAAACTGGCCTTCGACCAATAACTTTATTCATTACAGATTCAGTCGAGGAGTCATTATCATTAACAAATCGAAAGAGGGTAGACCTGGGAACATTAAAGTGTTTAGCTGCCTTCAAGTACTTCTCGAACAGCGATAATCGCAGCGGACATAAATCTTCCTTCTTTCTTTTGCTGTATTTATGGGATGCAGACATTTAAAAAAAAAAAACTAGAATTGGTATCTTCTTACAAAAATGTGCATAAAAATTGGAATATCCCAAATTATATTCACTTTCGGTATTCCAAATTAACAACATGACATCCAAAGCTAAAATTTCATATCACATTTTTAATTTCAGAAATATTAGCAAAATAAAAGTAAAACCATTAACTAGAAAGGTCGCTTATTAGTTAAAATAATTACAATAAAGATTTTATGTATCATGTAAATGATTATCGATGATTGCTTTCTTACCGAAAAAAGTTTGAAATTTGACGTTTCGCTTCTACGAGGCTGGCAGCCGGAATGTCAAGATGGTGTCGGTTTTTAGAGCTCATTATCTCCGTATGGCGTGTGACGATAAGTTTACAAGAAGAAAACACAGGTGGCACTTCTAATAATTAGGTATCCAAGGTATTCCAACTTACCTGCAGTATTCCAAATTTGCTGCAGTTCCTCTACCTAATATCAAGAAAGTATCTAGACACCTAAGTAGGTATCTACTAGGTAGTAGGTATAGGTAATTTTTATTTCAAGCGTTAGCAATACATAAGTACCTACCTACTTCATAACATCAACATTGCATCTCTTCGCATAGATAGCTACCTAGGTACCTATTGAACAAGCAAAATGACAGACGGAACAAGTTCGAAAACAATTGAAATTGAAAGACAACTCAAGTTGCTTACTACTCAACGCGAATACGCGTTTCGAGATATTCAAATTTTATATGACTTGTCTAAGCATATTCAAACTGATAAGAGTGCAGCATCTCAATTTGAGGCACGTTTTAAGCGCATTGATTTATTACGTAAAGAATACTTGGAATATACGTCTCAAATAAACGATTTAAAATTAATATTAAAGCCAGATGACGTTATTGACATGAACGTCGTGATTGCGTTCGACGACATGTACTACGCCGTCAGCGCCGTGAAGTCAGCTGCGGACGCGAGTCGCGCCGCCGCGCTCGGTTCCGGCCGGCCCGACTCCGAGCCGGACCCGAGTACGTCATCCGGGCTTTCTTATCATAGCGCGAAACCCATCGCGCAAACGCGCTTACCTAAACTTGAGTTACCAAAGTTTGACGGCAATATTGAATATTGGCAAGCGTTCTTCGATACGTTTTCGTCACTTGTACATGATAATAATAATATAAGCTCGATTGAAAAATTTCACTATTTATTATCGTGTCTTTCGGGTTCAGCATTGTCGATAGCGAAGGGAGTGCCTGTTACGTCTGATAATTACCAAATCGTCTTTGATGCTCTCGTCGAGCGGTTCCAAAATAAACGTATTTTGGCTGCTACGTATTTAGATAAAATAAGTAATTGTTCGCCATTAAAGTCTGGTAACTTACACGATTTACGTAATTTAACAAATGTGTTAAATGAAACTGTTAACGCCCTTAAGGCGATGAAAATTAAGAAGTTGGACGAGTTTGTTTTATTTTATTTAGCCTCGCGTATATTAGATATTGACACACGTAAACGTTTCGAATTGCAAAATGGCGAACAAATACCTACCTTTTCTGATTTGTTAATCTTCCTACAGGGGTATGTCAAAGTGCTTGAGGTCAGTCAATCGGGTAACCTTTCCGGTTCTGGTACTCAACCAAAACAATTCAATAAAAATACTGAGCGTGGCACGGATACGCGGAACAGGAATAATAATTACAAATCAACATCATTTCCGTCTAACACGGCGGTGGATTCAAACGCGGCAAATAAAACCGCTGAGTGTCCGTGTTGTGGTGAATCTCATACACTTTTTAAATGTTCTAAGTTTCAAGAACTTAACATTTCTGAAAGGTACCGATTTGTGTCCGACAAAAATGTTTGTGTGAACTGTTTACGCCAATATCATAACGTAAATAAATGTTTTTCAAAGGGCACGTGCTCGACCTGTGGTATGCGTCATCATAGTTTACTCCATGACAGTTCCACTGTCGCGGTTCCGTGTAGCTCCGCCGAGGTTACTACTGAAGAGGTTGGGGCCCACGAGTTCCCCACCAGTGTGAGCTCCGCGACGACTACCGCTCACGTCGGTCATAGTCGCGCGCTTGTGTTGCTTGGCACGTGCGTAGTGCGCGTCCGCGGTTGCGGTCCCTCCGCTCAACCCGTCTTGGCCCGCGCGCTCATTGATAGTGGAGCTCAGGATTGTTTTATGACGTCATCACTCGCTCAACGTTTAGGTGTGCCTATACGCCGTTGTAATCTCGCTGTAGCAGGTCTGGGCAACAATGTCGTCCACCAAGTGAAGGGGGAGACTTCGTGCACCGTGTTCCCTTCGGACTCTGAAAATCCAAGCTTCGTTATTAATTCAATTGTTATGAATACAATAACAAATAAAATGCCAATGGTCGAATTGCCTTCCCATGTTCGTGCGAATTTCAAACATTTAATACTGGCCGACAAACAGTTTGACAAACCAACTGACATTGATTTGTTACTAGGTGCGGAACTATTTCATCAAATATACGATGGGCCACGCTTAGAAATAGGCCCGGGCTTACCGGTCGCCTTACATAGTGTCTTCGGGTGGGTGCTCACTGGCAGGGTGGATAGTGACTGTCACCCTCCGCCTTCGGTCTCTTCCCTCGTCGCTTCCACGCGCGCTCTAGACGACGTGGTCAAACGTTTCTGGGAGGTCGAAGAGCCACCGAGTATGGTTGTGTCGAACCCCGAAGATGTCGAATGCGAAAAGTTATATTCTACGCTAGTGTCCCGTAAACCCAACGGTCGTTACGTCGTTCCATTATTACTAAAGGATTCGTGCAACGATCTCGGTGACTCTTACGCCATGGCAAAATCACGCTTATTCAAACTCGAAAAACGACTTGAGCGTAATAGTAACTTACAAGGTGATTATTGCGATTTTATGAACGAGTACTCGAATCTCGGACATATGCAACCTGCAACTCTGGGTTCCGGCAGATTTATTATACCACATCATTGTGTACTCCGCCCTGAGAGTACTACCACAAAACTTCGTGTTGTTTTTGACGCAAGTTCAAACACAACCAACGGAAAGTCGTTGAATGACTGTGTGTATACTGGCCCTAAGCTGCAGAACGACATTGTCGATGTCCTTACGAAGTTTCGGCTCCACGCAGTTGTGTTTACTTCTGATATTTCAAAAATGTATCGTAACATAGATTTACGCCCGACAGATAGAGTGTGGCAGCACGTGTTGTGGAGAGATTCGCCCTCTGATCCCATGTGCGAATACGAATTAAATACCGTAACGTACGGCGTGACCAGTTCACCGTATTTGGCCATTCGTACTCTGCACCAACTTGCGGTCGATCACGGCTCTCAGTATCCTCAAGCGGCGAAGATTATACGTCATGATACGTTTATGGATGACGTGGTGGCTGGAGCGCCATCTATCGACCAAGCACTGAAACTTAAAAATGAGCTTATTCAGCTACTGAGCTGTGCCCAATTCGAGCTCCGTAAATGGAGTAGTAATGCTCCCGAGTTCATTGCGGCTTTACCTTCTGAACATTGTCAGGTGCCGAAAGCCTTCTGTGATGAAAATCACCAACACATTCTCAAAATTCTCGGTGTTCAGTGGGACCCCATCGATGACTTCTTCACGTACTCGATATCGGAGCTGAATTCAAGTTTAACCAAGCGTGCCATTTTATCAAATGTCGCCCGCATCTATGATCCGGTTGGATGGCTCGCCCCCGTTGTTCTGATTGCCAAGTTGTTGCTGCAAGAAATGTGGCGCCTTCAGCTCAGCTGGGACGAACCTGTCCCATCGGAGATTGCTCTTCAGTGGCAAAACTTTGCTTCTGATATGGAGCACGTTAAACACATTAAACTGTCACGTAGACTCACATCAGATGATAGTAATACTTACCAATTGATTGGATTCTGTGATGGGTCCTCAAAGGCCTATGGATGCTGCGTGTATCTGAGAAGGGTCGGTGCCCATCGTTGTGACGCGCATTTGTTGATCGCTAAATCCAAAGTGGCTCCCATAAAGCCGCTCACTGTGAACCGCCTCGAGCTATGCGGTGCTGTCCTGCTTGGGCGCGTTATTAAACACATGTACAACTTACTTCAAGATAAAATTCCTCTTAGTAAAGTTATCGCTTTCACAGATAGTAGCACCGTACTATCATGGCTACACACTGAACCTCACAAACTTAAGACTTTTGTTTCTCATCGAGTCGTAAAAATTCTTGATGACGTAGCAGTGGAGAACTGGCAACACGTCTCGACGCATGACAACCCTGCTGATCATTGCAGTCGAGGGCTCAGCTGTTCACAGCTATCGGCTTGCTCGCAATGGTGGTCAGGTCCAACTTGGCTCTCGAACGATTCCTCCAGTTGGCCAGTGAAGTGCGATTGGGAATCGCCCGAATCTGTACCTGAGTTGCGTACCGCCGCTCATGTTTCTCAAGCAGATCCTAGCTCTCCAGAGTCTGATCTCATTAGTCAATTGTTAGACCGGTACTCTACGCTACCGCGCATCCAACGTGTGCTAGCTTGGTGTTTGCGTGCTTTGGCAGCGTTCAAGCGAAACAACGGTAATAGGAGTATTTTAAGTTCCTCAGATCTGGAGCAGTCAATGATGTGTATGGTTCAACACGAACAACGACTTTATCTGACGGCCGAAGTCAAAGCCTCTAAAGCTGTTAAAAGGCTGCATCCGTTTGTTGACAACGCGGGTCTTTTGCGAGTGGGGGGACGTCTTACACATTCTAATTTACCTGTTGCCGTAAAACATCCTTTACTACTGCCAAAATCTTCACGATTATCGCTGTTGATCATAGATCATTTTCACAAAACTTACCTCCATTGCGGTCCTCGTACTCTGCAATCTCTCATTCAACGTAAATTTTGGATACTTGGTATCCGTAACTTAATTCGATCCCGGTTATCTAAGTGTGTCACCTGCTTTAAGGTGAAACCTGTCGCTTGTCAACCTTTGATGGGAGATCTTCCATCATCAAGAGTAAAACCAACACGGTGTTTCCAAAAGGTAGGGATAGACTTCGCCGGTCCCTTCACTGTGAAGGAGAGTCGTAGACGAAATGCTCGTACTTATAAGGTCTACGTGTGTGTTTTCGTTTGCCTTGCTGTAAAGGCTATCCACCTAGAAGCGGTAACTGAGTTATCGACTCCGGCTTTCCTAGCTGCGTTAGATCGATTCGTATCGCGCCGTGGGCTCTGCACATTCATAGTGACCGACTGTGGCACTAACTTCATAGGTGCAAAGCGCTATATAAACGAGCTACAACAACTTGTTCGTCAAAACCACGATTCGCTTGAGTCTAACCTCGCGAAACAAAATATTGAATGGAGACTGAACCCTCCTACCGGTAGTAACTTCGGTGGAATTTTCGAAAGTGGTGTCAAATCCATGAAATTTCACTTAAAGCGTGTGGTAGGTTCACAGGTGTTGACGCTCGAAGAGCTGATGACTGTACTTACCAAGGTCGAAGCTGTCCTAAATTCACGGCCACTGTGCTGTCTATCCTCTGATCCGGAAGAAGTGGACGTTCTAACTCCCGGACATTTTCTGACTAACGGTCCCTTGGTATCGTTACCTGAGCCCGAACTCGCTGATGAATATGTACCACCTCTTGCGCGCTGGCAAATGCTTCAAAAAATTACCCAGTCCTTCTGGCGTATTTGGCAAAAGGATTATCTCCATACCTTGCAACAACGCGCAAAATGGTTCCAGGAACGTGCCAATATTCAAACCGGAGACATCGTTCTAATTGTTGAAAACAACCTACCACCTCTAGAGTGGCGTTCTGGCAGGGTGCTCAACTTGCATCCCGGAAATGATGGCGTAGTGCGTGTCGTCACCTTACGCACTGCTAACGGACTCCTTCGGAGACCCGTCAATAAACTTTGCCCTTTACCTATCAATCAATAAAAAAAAAAAAAAAACTACTTATACAACCAAAACTTACCTTCTAATTTTAGTATCTAAGTAATAACATCATAAAAGTAGAGCAGTAATGTGATTTGTCTTTCAATTAAATTCATTTGTATAATTATCTATATTTCCCATTTTCTACCCAATTAGGCGAATCATCTCATATAATGCTAGGACAGTTTTCTGATAGGTAGAATTCCAAGCTTGAATTAGGCAGTTCTTATTCTGAAATCTGGAACGATTTCAAGTGGGGGGAAATGTTCTGGCTTGTCGCTCCTATATTCCTTCCTATACCAATTCCATATCCAATGTCAAACTCATGGCGCCATTTGTTTTGGCCAATCATCGAAGAGATTACCTCCGCCGCGAAGAATCGACCAATAGCGACGAAGCAAGCGCTTGCCGCGCGCGAAGAACCAGAAGACGGCTGTGTTTTCGCGGTGTTCCAACTTTTTAATTCTAATAATTCTAAATAACAATCAATTCACGGTTTTGGACTGTAATTGGGTCGACCCTTGAACAATATATAAACATATTTATCAAGAATACGTGTGTGTGAGTGTGTGAACCGAAAAAACAGACAATTTAGTGTGGACAGTGCACCGCCGAAGAAAATCCTTCATCGCCGCCCTAGTCGGCGTGTCTCGGCGTCACCTTCCAAAGCCAGCGTCCTCAAAACTACCCTGCCGTGAGTTACTTAAACCTATATTCATTCCAACCTTTCCTGGTGAGTCAGACAAACATCCCACCCACGGGAGATCTAACTTCCACCTTTCTAATAAAGGACGCGGTTACCCGCCAATGTCAGTTTGAATTAAGTGTTATCTCCTTATCGTTAGAGCTCCATATTCATTACAGATATGGCTCAATATAAATGATAGATACATTAAGATTAGACCTACCTACTAAAAAAAAATTTTTGTACACAAAGTAATACATAACAAAGTTTGATATCCTTAAAAATAAAACTTTGTAGCCATTAAATCTAACAATTAATAATCACATGATGAACGCTAGGATTTATGGGCGTTCTTGTTAATACAAGAAATCACTTCGTTATTATAGCCCCTGGGTCCGGCTACGGAAATTCCACTCAGATGCCCATTTATGGCACGACGCCGGCAACGGGGAGACCGTTTCATATGAAAATTCCTATTTGCATATTTCGCTGTGTATTTACATATTTTTTATAATAAACTAAGTACCCATCATAGAAGGAGACGGTCTCATAGGGTGTTGGAAAATATTTAATCGTGATTTTAAGTTTTTAAAATTAGTTACCTACGTATCAATGTCCTGAATTGACTTAAACTTGGGCACTGATATTTTTTGATAGTCCACATATTATCCTGGGACCCGCCGGATATTAAGTGGTTATCGTAGCTTATAGATGCTTATACAACCAAATGCATTACTCGCACGTTGACAATCTGAAGAGATTTAGTCTAAGTAAGAGTCCAACACTATAGGAAGTTTGGCATTTCCCAATACGCTGTGCGTTCGCGCGCACTATGATATGCTGCAGTAATATTTAACAAAGTAAAAAAACAGTATTTTTTAAGTTCCATGTTACCACTCCTTGCTTTGTTTACATCCTTTTCAGATATGCATCAAGAATATCATTGCAAACATTTTCTCATACCAAATCCCAAGGGGCACCAAAAACGAGCGTACACTTTTATTGCAACTTTTAGCATTTTTCAGAAGCAATATGAAGATTTCGTCCGCCCTCCCTCGCCCCGTTGTTGTATAAATAGGCCTTTATCCCCTTTATATCGAGCACTATCATAAAAGTGTCACGGGGCTGCCGCAAACGAGGATTTACTGTGGCATCGTGCAAATGAACCGCCTATGATATAAATCGACAGAGGATTCGATATTGACAAGATAACGCGCTGATAATTCACGAGCTCTTGTTTAATTTACTTTTTTACTTGTGATTGCCTTTGATTGTGATTACTCCTATCCCTACTAATAATCAGTATGAAGTTAAGTTTGGTCATAGGTTTGAAAGTTTCACTGAGCATCACCCACAAACGGATGCACAAATTTGAATGTTTGATGTACGGGATAACACACAGAATACTTAAATCAACGCGAGCGGGGCCGCAGGTAAATCGTAGTTCATAATATTTTTTCGACAAAACAATACACATTTATTTTAAAACGGTTTCCAATTCCCCATAAAATAACATTTGGCGCTAAGTTATTCGTGACCAAAATTTCTAAACATCACGAAAAACAATCAAATGTTTTGGTATTGTTCCACAAAACAATCGCTAAAATAAGAACGTTTGCATCAAATTGTACACAATACACGGACCACACACGACAAGGCGCACTTTGTTTCGCTTATGCAAACACGGTAACCGGCAGCTGTAATTTTAATGATCGCTTATAGCGCTATTGCGCTCAGCAGCGCACTCGGACATGCGATATACTAGTAAAATAAATACTGATCTGATATAATTATGTTTTTGCGGAATAATGCTGTGCGTAATTTTATGCAGTGGACGTATTCGTGTTGGAAGTAATCAAGTGACGTTTTATTATTGGTTTCCCTTGACGTCGTACTAGAGTTCTCGCCGGCGGGGTTGTGCAGCGGTTTATTAGTTATTTTATGAAAGTCATTCGCTGATATTTCCAGAATTATATAATTTAAATTTTTAATGCGTGCTTTACGGCTGAAACAACTTTAGTTAGGTATTTTTATTGTTGTTCCACTCGCCTGTTGTACTATCCCACTCCTAGGTCATATAAGCATTTTTTTCATCGATATCAACATGTCTAGGGTAATTTCTGACCAATTTTATCCCACAGGTAAGCAAAAGTTTATAAAATCTATACAAATAAATAAAATTGAAGTGTCTGTTTGTAATATCAAAATAACACCTTTTCACTAAGTGCATATGAAAGTACATACAACACCTATAGCAAAAACGCGATTTAATTATTTTTTTGTCTGTCTGTCTTTCGGTCTGTCTGTCTGTTTGTCTGTGTGTTTGTTCCGGGTAATCTCCGTAACGGCTGGACCGATTTTGACGGGACTTTCACTGGCAGATAGCTGATGTTATAAGGAGTAACTTACTAGTTTAATTTTAGAAAAAAATAATTTAACAAATGGTTTTTGTCGCGCAGGCTCAGAACGCGGGAGCGGGCTGTTTTGTTAAGTTAAATTCCACGCGGACGAAGTCGCGGGCTCAGCTAGTATTGTATAATATACTAGGTGAAACAGAAAGGGTATACTATTTTGTCTGCAACTTTACTTTGTAAATCTAAAGCTATCGGTTTTGTGGGACCGTTGAAGTACTAAAGATTTTGTAGACTGAAATCTGTCAACAGCTGTATCCCTATAACACATTTTGTTTTTCAAGTTTCCTACAAAGCTGATCCTTTTGGAATTAAAAAGTTAAGTTTTGAAAAAAAATGTATACCCTTTCTGTTTCAACCTGTATATATGGTCGTACCTACACCTTAAGGACAACTTACGACGTGTTAAAAAAACGATTCTTTAGTACATTTCAGATACCAAGCTAGATTTCATGTTGACTCTATTGATGCACAAAGCCTTGCAAGTTCATTAAACTAGCAGAAAAAATACTTAAGACGTTGTTTAACATCTAACTGATAATTATGGACGGAACCCGTATTTCATTTAATTTACATTCATGGTCTTCACAAATTACTATTATTATTGCCACACATACACACTCAAACGCCTACGAATAAAAAAATAAAACATCTGATAGCGGCGAATTGTGGTTAGAAGGTATTATTTAGGTCCATTAGATCCTGTCTTTTTCGTGAAAATTTTCATGGATTATTTTACTTTATTGGTTATTTTTCTGCAATAGTTTCCTTATTTTGTTACTTACTGTCTAATTAAGTTTAAAAACCATCATAGGCTACTTATCATTTATAAGGAAAGCTTGCTACATCAATTTTCTGACTTAAAAAGGGTAGTCTGCCCCATCTGAGCATCTTACCGCTTTAATAGAACACGAGTGATTTGGGTCCAAACCAAAAGCCTAGAGTTTGACGTACCCTTGTTAATTTAATTTGTACATACCATCTGTCGGGCAGTTTCTGAAGGGCCTATCCAATTACAAGTGCCGTATGTAAAATGCCTTTGGATAAAGTCCCTTTGGAAATGCACTCGGGGCATTAAAAAGACTAAGAAGGTTTAAATAAACGAATAAGACCCGTGGACTGCAAACATCCATTTGACGTGTTTTGTTTTTGAGTGGCCGCTTTTGTGGATAAAGGCTTAGGTGCCCGTTTTGGATTATTTAAGCGATGGACTTGAATCACGAATGCATAACGTTACATCCTTGGTTCAAGTTGATCTCTATGATTCAAGGATGCGATGGGAGGTAACAATTTGTTATAAAATTATGAACAACCTGATAATAAGGATTATATTGGTTGTCAATCAGACTTATTTTGTTGCGTGTTTTTGTATACAAACTGGTGGCTTATGCTCACATTTAAATAAAAAAATGTACGTTCGTTTCTTGTTACTTTTACTTAAGACGTGTCCTCAATATTCTTTACCCCAAAATTAAGTACGTACAGTCAACATCAAAAGTAGCTTGGGACCTTAAATTTCCAATATAATTATTTAGTTAAACACGCACCAAGCTGCTTTTGATGTTGGTACCTAATCCCAGAAGTTTTTAGCAAGAACGTTGCCAAACTTTAAAATTACAATAAATGGGGACCACCTTAAAATAAACATTGGAAAATCAATTTTTCTTTAGTCGAGACACAGTAATTGCGAGCGAGTCCACGCTCTGACACAAATTGCCGGCAATTGCACCTGGCAGCGCCGGCGCAGGCTGCGTGAGCTATTTACATTTCACACGAAATAAAAAAAGAAAATAATAAAGTCGTTGGCTATCCACATTGCAATGAGTTATTTAAAATCACCTGAGGTATGGGATGCGTGTAACGAAAACTTACAAGGACTTTTGTTTCTTTTCCGTCGTAACTCTTCATTCAACAAGAGGTTTCACAAATTTTCTACTATGAGTATGATTTAAAATTTCTAAATTGTTCATCTTTATACATATTATTAGTTAAAATTCCAGCATATATGTGTTCGTGATTCTTCTCCTCTTTAATGGCTAAACCGATTTTGATGTTCTTTTTGTACTTATAGGGTCATCTGGATGGTTCTTATCTTAGCTTATAGGTGGGTCAAGTAGGTGGCCATGTTGTAGCCATTCAGAAAAAAAAAACGCTTATTATTTTGCTTCAGCAAAAGCATGCAATATTATTAATATCGTATCGTCATTTTTCCATATTAAAATTACTTTTAATGAACTGAAAAATTCCTGATCCTTTTTTAGATTGAAAAACACTTTAGCATTCTGTGAAGTGTATCTATGTAAGATATATGGGCTGGCATTATTTTTGTGAATTCACTCTATGAAACAATATTTTACAGTACTAAATAAGTGCATCAAATATGTAAATATGACGCCTTCAGCCACTCTTAAGCTTAAAACGTTTGTCAAAAGTTTTTATTTATCTCCAAAGTTACTTTTCACTCGTGAAGTTGTAAAAACTTCGTATTAAATATACGTTTACGAAAGCATTTTTAAACCCAGATGATCACAGTAGTTAAACATTTTATGGTGTTTTAAATGCTTTTTGATAGCAAATATATGTTCCAATTCGCCATGAAAATTATACTTTTAAAATACTTAATGACACATTGACCAATAACATGTAGATATATTGAATCGACTTTTAAAAATCCTATAAACGTCTTTAAATTGTTGCTATTCGTATCATTTTTTTTTTCAAACTGGGATATTGTATAGTTGCTATCTAAATATTTTTAAAGTAGGTTCTTGTCATCCTGACATGTGTAACCACGCTAAACGACGGAAGGTAAAAAAAAAGAAAAAACATTAATTTTTATGCACATATTATATATTCAGTATTTTTGAGTTGCGTTTTTAGAACCATACATTATCTTGAACACGGACGAAACTGACCGGTGTAAAGTAAGGTGTTAAGTACCTAAGCATTTTAATTGGATCGGTACATACAAATATGTCGTTCAAAATGCTATGAGAGCATTATCGTAAAGCAGCGACAGCGGGAAGTTTTAATAATGAAACTGTTAAGAATGTAACATAAAATTTTATTGTGCATTATATTTCTACGTAATGAGATAAAACGTTTTTTTTTCTCACGACACAGGCCGCTTCGCTTTTTATGTGAGTGTAAATATTTACTATTCAAATCAAATGATTAGAGGCTTTTTCGGACAAATAGCTTATAAAGTTAGTAACTAATATAATTTACACTGAATGCATTTTAGTTTCGTATTTTTCCGCGGGACTTCTATCTAGAATATAAGTACCTATTATAACTTACATTACATACACAATTATAGATACACATATTATATACATCTCGAAATAAATTAAATTTTAAACATTTCGCACTTAAAATAAATAACCACCTTGCTAATTGCTTCCATTCTGAAATTGAAAAATAATCACGAAAAAAAAATTTACTAAAAATGTAGCACAAAAATTCCTTTTATAGAGCAATTAATAGAGCAATTTTGCCGGCGGCCATTTGTTTTAATGTCAGCAACTAATTAAGTTGCCGGGCTATAATTTCAAGTAAATGCTCGGTATTGAACGTAGAATTAAAAGTTTAGGTTTTATTTTTATGACCATTAAATAATTTCAGACTGACCAGTTGTTTTCAAGGTGGTAGCGACGAAACTGTACGGCCCGGACCACAACCGCTCGTGTTGTGTTATAAGGCGCTCGTGTCTTTATATTTTATCCAGACATTCATTTTGAATAATTACATCTTGAATATTTACAACCTTTTATAATCGTACACGGTAGTAATTTAAAATTAATCGGTGTTTCGAAATACTTTGAAATAATGTTCCATAAATATTTTGAGGTGAATCTCGGTTGATTGCGGTCGCTTTCAAATAACCTGTTCCAATAAGAATATAGTATATACAAAGTCATTTGAAATAATATTTACATTGTGACGTTTTTGTTTTGAACTAGTGCTTAGACATAGAAAATTAAATAACACATACCTTTATATGTTTCCAGCAGTGATAGCGAATCGGTTAAGCACGCGTCTTGCGGGCTCCAGGTCTTGGGTTTAGGCCCCGGCTTGCACCTCTGGCTTTTCGAAATCTATGTGTGAATCATCCCTATGATTAACACCTGCATGCCTTAGAAGATCTAACAAATTTTCGTAAGACATGTGAAATCCGCCAACCCGCACTAGGCCAGCGTGGTGGATTATGGTCTGAATCCCCCTCGTGTTAAACGGAGGCCCGTGCCCAGGAGTGGGAAGTCAAAAGGGCTAAATTATTATTATTATTATATTATATGTTTCAGTTTTGTATGTACGTGTCATATGTCTTTTAGAACCATAGATGTTATTAGTCTTAACCAAAAAAGGAGACTCGTGCATAGAATTGAGGCAAACAGAGTAATGCCACCCGAGCATCATAAAAGTAATAAAAAATACGAAATGTCGCTTCAAAAATGTTAGTACCATACTCTGATCATTTGGTTGTTTTCTTACGTTTCAATATGGATTAAAAAGTAATTGCAAATTATATTTAATTTTTCAATTCCACAAAAATTACATCGGTAATTTAAAAACAAACTACAGTAATTGCTATCTGGGCCTCTTAATACCAGCGTCAAGTCACCGCATCTTGTTTGATGTCGGCCCATCATCTTCCGACCGCAGTACATTATCTCGGCTAACCGCATCCATTCCGTAGTCTTGTTACCGGCGACAATTTGCTTGACTTGTTTTTTAAGACGGATAACATTAGTAGACTATGATTTAAATTAATATTAATGGATAAGTATACATTATATTTTAAATAAACCTATCCAAGGTTAGGTAGGTAACAGATAAATGGCAATAGGCTCACCCACTAATAAATTGGCACCAAAATACTCTTTGTGAACAACATGATTTTTCCACTTCACGGCAAAAAGCCCCTTTCACTACTTACTTATTCCTATGAAAAAACATTGCAGCATCACCAAGATCTGCCAATATTTATTTTCATAAAAATTGTGCATCTTGTACGTAGATCATGTTCTCAATTTGAAATAGCAGTAGGTAGTATTTGACAAATGTAATCACACAAACATATTGGGAGCTTCCATTCGGTTGGTCGCGTATTCCCGCTACGCTGTCACGGGAACGAACTCACGATATTCATAAGCATAATCATCAAAGGCCACACGATGTGTTGTTAACGTAGAATTGCTAAGACAGGATAAGAAAAAATATTTATAGGTAGTGAACATGATTAAAGGTGGTTCAAGATTAGACTGGCATTTATGGTCTTGGTACACGGACCTATCAGCCTTTGGACTCCACACTCTAGGACAAAAGTTTCCGAAACACATACGTTTAATAAGGTGTATATGATTCACGATCGACCAATCACAATCCATTAAGACTTTCGATTGGCCAATCATAATGGTATTGCCTCCGCTCCCGCCGCGCAACTCATTTCGGAATTATTTTACAAAGGTTAGTCCATGTCTAAATAAAACTACTACTGGTGGATCATGGCTTAAGAGGTTTTTTTTCAATTTTGATTCTAGTAAGCTGATACTTTTTCCGATAAAGTTATTTTAGGTACTAAACCTGTAAAACTGCAAATTGTAACTCAGATAAAATATTACAAACCGTTAAAGCGGTAATTATTCTTGTCTATGTACAAACTTCTACAATAGATAACAATTTATGTAGGACCCCTTTTATCTCTTTTCCAGCACTAAAAATCTATGAAAGACAAACACCCGATGCGTTTGCCGGCTGTGAAATATTGCCAGTGGAATCGTCACGACAGTCTGTCCGCCGCTTTATTTATAACGTGCAAACGTACCGTTTGATAGAACGAATTAAAATAGCTGAGTGCCACTACCAAAGGAGCCGTGACATATGCACATATCGATTTGTCTGTCAGCAGCTATTAATATTTAGATTATATTTTTGGAAATAGCTTCATTAAAGTGCTTTGAAGGTGTGGCCGTGATGAGCTGTGCTGTGCTGATTATTTGAAAGATGAGCGAGTCATAAGGATCTCTATATTATGATAGCGGGCCCTTCGTAGAGCAATTTCGCAATGCCGGTGAAGTTGCCCAGTAACTTGATAGTATTGACTCTCGTATGCTGTGTTTGCGACATAGACTTGTCAGCATTAACACATCACAGTACGATTTAAATAATATTATGTTTTTATATGGTGTTGTTTTAATAATGTATGATATTTTGCATGGCGCTTTAATTCGTGCTGAAGAAAAAAAATATCTGATGATATAAATATTTTCTGTTGGTTGGGACAGTTGGTTGATAATGAGTGATTTAATCAAAGGTCAGCTGTTAGGGAAAACCCCATCAGTTATTATTTTGTAGTATGCAAATAATCACTATCGCCATACTAAATAATGTACGATATTATTAAAATAAGTTCTCATAATATAGGGCATTTTCGAGCGGAGTGGGACACAGCATAGCTTTCCTAGCCTCGTCTTTAAAGTGACCATATTTTATAGCGGTTAGTGTATTAATGGCTCACTCTACAGAAGTTTTTGGTTGAAGAAACCATTAGTGTAATGGTTATGGATGTCACAATGCGGCTAATTATAAAAGAAGGATTGGTCCGTAGACTCCAATGTTGACTTTAAAAATAGATTGTTTTAAAAGATATTAAGTGTATTGTGTTTTGTTTGGATATCATTTGTTTTGATATCAGTATTCAAAGATTTCATATGTTAGGTAATCAATAAATACTGTGATGCAATATCATGGCACTGTTCTCAATATTAATTGAAGGGTCGGACTACTAATATATGGTAGATTAATAAAAACAATTCTGATTTCTCATTAAATGTTTACTAATCAACAATTATTGACGGAAACCCGAATGTCTTCATATTTTTGACGGTGTAGTAATTGCCAAAGAGGACACTATTGATAATAGCCATCAATAGTAAAGCATGAAACAATTTCTTTCTGTACAGGAAATCTGTATCAATTAGAAACTGATTTTCTTTAGAGCACAATTCCGATCATTAAATATTACACATCTCAGAGCTACTAGAATTAAGTTAATTAGTCAATCAATCGAGAAAGCATTGTTCGCGGGTTTTTGTTCACTCACAAAGGACCCTACACAATGCTCAGTATTGTCTAAGGAAACCGATGAACTTTCACCTTAAAGTCATCGAGTTATTTTGTATGCAGTTTTGGACGGAAATGCATGGAATCTTAAATAACACTGCAATAACACTGTATGTTTTGAATGTGTGGGAAATAAATAAAAATATACCATTTTATGTCTAAAGATAAACGCTGTTAGAAATAACGTCGTTTGGGAAATTTGAAATGTCAAAGCTGTGATTCGGTTATAATATTATTCGAACAACTACTTTTACTATGACATGCATGAAGAAAATCTGTATTTTTTATGGCCTTTCATTTTGTTGACGGAAGTATTCCGTACCAACTAATTACCCTGAAAATCTTATTAAGCCTTAACTAAAATCATTTACATAAACATTGACAAAATAATTGACATGCACATTGACGCACCATAATAATAAGTTCGCATGCTCATTGGACATGAAGCGCAATCGAAATGCCACCTACCTCATAACAAAATCCAGATAGGTATGTTATTATTTCCATTGCTGGTGTAATGCTATAAAATTTTAAGAGGTCTATACAAACAGCGGGCTGTAAAGCGACCGTTAAAGGATCATACATACTGTTTTACGTACTTTTTGCAGTCGCGACTGTTATTGCGGTTCGATGACTTTTATTCGTATTGTAGTTTATTCCTTGGTTTATGCTAGCTTCAAAGCTTAGGTTCAGTGTATGTCATAGATAACGAATATACTCCGTACGATTTAAGGTGCCTATAATTCTGGTTAATAGAAACGTTAATGAAATATGAAGCCTTTGAAATATGTAAGGATTATTAAGTACCTATTATTTATCAGAAACGTAAGGAGTACAAAAAATATAAACAATTATAGATTCTGTAGAACACGATTCGCTTTGGAGGGCTCTATTCCAGCAGGGAGTGCCAAAAAAATACATACGTATAATTAAAAATATATACGCAAATAGCACAGCGCAAATAAAACTGGAATCAACCGGCGAAGAGTTCCCAATAGCCAGAGGGGTAAGGCAAGGAGATCCGCTATCGCCAAAACTTTTCTCAGCAGTCTTGGAAAGCATATTCAGAGATCTTGAGTGGGACAATTTTGGGATTAATATCAACGGTAGACAACTTAGTCACTTAAGATTCGCTGATGACTTAATCCTAATAACTGACAACGCGAATACCCTTCAACATATGCTACAACAGCTAACTGAGGCAAGCAGAGTAGTTGGTCTTACGATAAATAAATCAAAAACAAAATTAATGACAAACAGAGAAGAAATAGCCATAGAAGTAGACAATGAAGATATTGAATATGTTAAAAACTATACATACTTAGGGCAATTAATATCTTTTAGAGATCGGACAGACATAGAAATAGAAAGCAGAGTGGCCTGTGCTTGGAAAAGATACTGGTCCCTTAAAGAGGTATTTAAAAGTAAACACTTTCCTATGACAGCCAAGAAAAAAGTGTTTAATTCTTGCATCTTGCCATGTCTTACGTATGGGAGCCAAACATGGGCATTGACTCAAAAACATCTTTTAAAACTAAGATCATGTCAAAGGGGAATTGAAAGGAGTATGTTGGGCGTGACGCTAAAAGACCGCAAAAGAGCAGCAGACATTAGATCTACAACAAAGGTGGAAGACGTACTAAAGAAAATAAGACAGTTAAAATGGCGATGGACGGGACATATGACAAGGGAAAGCAGAATGAAATGGACTAAAATTATAACAGAATGGCAGCCACGTGATGGCAAAAGAAAAAGAGGCAGACAAGCTAAAAGATGGATAGACGATATCAAGATTATTGGAGGGAAAATCTGGTCTAGAACAGCTATTAATAGAGATGAATGGAAGCAGCTGGAAGAGGCCTATGTGTCACTGGACACGCTGATCACTGAACCGGGAAACCCGATGTATTAGATTTAAGTTAAAGCACTTTGTTATGTTCATGTATCATTGTTTAGTATCAGCAATAAAGGCTAATAATAATAATAGATAAGTACTTTACTGAAACCACTGTTACTGACTCCTGTAAGCCTAAATCGACAATGGTGTCCAACGAAGACGCCGAGGTTTGACTTTCGACGAGTAGCAGAGAGAAGCTAGATTTGCTTTGAATCCGCACCAATTATATAAAAAAAAGAATACGAGAAGTCGGAAGAGGATTGTTAAAAAGGTCTGATGCCATTATTGAAACCATATGTTTTAAAATAGCTAATCAGTCATGCTAATATTTATTCGATTTGAGACAGTTCCTGAAGATTTTCTCTGAGTTAAAGAGGCAAACGGGTCTACTACTAACTTATGGGATTAACCTCACAAAAGGCAACACACTGTTCCTATTATATTTATATTAATATCTACTAAAAACTGAACTGGTGATAAAAAAAGAAATACAACAAAAAAAAATATAGTAGGTAAACTAAAGTCAAGATCTTCTCAGTCGAGATCGCGTTCCGATCCGGTTGTAGATATAAGTAAAAAATGTTAAATTGACAGACATTGTCAATTTACCTTTTTTTTTGTGCCCAGTAGGTCTAAACAATAAAAACGCTTTGATTTTGACTTCAATTTTCCTAATATAAAAAATAGACCTTATGATAATTCCTAATCACTTTATTCACTATCTTTAAATTTGCATACCACACCCATTTCCCATTGAATTCCGTTCGTTGAGAGAGGTGCTATGGTGCAATTACGCTAATCGTATAATAGTACTGCTGGCAGGTAACTATGAATGAACTGAATTCATTGTCTGTGGGAACCTACAGAACGCATGTTTCATCACCTTTCATCTGATACTAAAGTGGCTCGTAGTGGTTCACGTTTTCTTTGGATTGTTTTAAAAATTCTGGTAGGTACAGTTTATGAATAGAACTACGTTATATGTTCACTAAAATTAGTATTTAGTATTATTAGTTAGTACATACAGTGACAGTTTTAATAATTTTGGTCACAATTTTTGTTTCAAATACTTTCAACATAAACTATTCTGTAAGCATACAAAAAAATTGACGTTGTAAATTACTAACTACACATACTCCATATATATATTTTTTGGTTTAATATAGGCAGATGTAATAATTATATTATTATTATAGGCAAATAAGTAATAACAACGAGAAAAAAACATCAAGTTAGAGGTTATATTTTATAGGGCCTACAGAAGTGGATGACAAAGAAAAAGTCTAAATTCAATTAACAATCACCTCTAACCCGCATACAGACGATATCTCTTTACCTACTTGTGAGCGAAGTCTGGCAAAATAGTTACAAATTAATTACCTCATCCAACATGTATGACAATCTAATAGTGGTGATCTGGCTGCGACCCGCTTTCGGCTTTCTCTGGCACGAAGTCCTGACTAAGGTCGCTGTTGAGCCACGAAAAGTACTAATACTGATATAACTGTAATAAAAACAAATTCCAAATGACTGTCATTTTCTTTTTCACTTTTATTAACTCTAATTTTAACTACATTCTCTTATAGAGATAAACGAATGCAACCATCAAAACTTTAGTTGATTTGAAATTATTATTTCAGAACTTTTGTTTGTACTGGACTGTCGGTCAAGGTTTAAAAAATAGTTTTTGTAGATTTATTATTATGTATGAACTATCACGATGGTATTTTTAAATATGTCGCGAAAATAAAAATATAATTTATTTTCCGCGAAAACTCTCGCTATGATAGTTTTAAAGACGCCGTTTTCATGGTTTCATTGCGAGGTCGTGAGCTGAACTTAATTGGACCCAGGCCGGGTGACACGGAGAGGAGATGCATCGCCCGAGTACGGACACATAAATTCAGCCCTGAGAACCGCACCCTACGGCACATTGTCTTGTAATATCGCATCCATATTTCATGGTCGATGCTTTATTAAAGTAAATCATATTGGATGTATCGCCATAATGAACACTGACGTAGAACTCGGATGTGGCTAAAATTTCTTTGATTTATTTATTGAAATTAATTTGATGGATAAGAGTGCTTTTATATTAACACATTTCAATTAAACATAACAGTTGTCAAAACACCGTCGTAAATAAATAAACAATTTGCTAACTTAATAACGAAAAGTATATAATAATAGCTAACAGTCGCCTCCTCTCATCCGCCTTTTATAAAAAGTGCACAATAAGTCGAAAAAGTGACAATAGACAGATAGTGGCTAGTAAACGAGAAAGAACGCGAGCCGTTGACACATTTGAAGATAATGCGCGCATGCCGTCCCACTGACAGGAGCTACGGCCAAGTTATAAGCGATAAGAGATTTTTACAGGGCCATACCTACACACTTATAACAATTCTGTCCACTTCTATCACTAACTTAAGTTAAGATAAACAGAGGTTTTGTTGCAAACATGAATTTGAGTCAACCTGAACATGAAATAAGGTCGCTTAGTTATATTTGAAACCATTTGACATAGGAGTACGCCAAGGCTCAATCTTCGAGCCCAAATTTTTCATTCTCTATATAACTTACATGTTCAAGGAGGTTTAACACCTTAGTTATTCATTAAAATATTTCATCGCTCATTACTCGCTACTTCCACCTTGAACTCATGAATACGGAGCGGGCGGCGCCGCGTAACGAGTGCGCATTTACATTTCATCTGGTACAAATGATTCGGTACGTTGCACAGGTTGTATAGAGCCGCGGCCACAATGCCGGCTCGCGGGTACACATCAAAGATGCAGTATGCAGTTGCATCTACCTCAATATTTGTATAATGCATGTTTTGGTTCCGTATTAAATAATTACGAGATCAAAGGTAACAAGGTAGATAATGCAAAATTGAAGGCTATAGGTATAGAAGTTATAAAATTAGTAATATTAAGCAGTAAGTACATTAAATTAACTAATAAGACTATTGGTCCAGGAAATGTTACAGATGAGTAAGCAAAATTAATAAGATACAAAAATACAGAGTTTACTAGGACAGATTACCAATAACAAAAATAGGTCAAAGATGAAGAATACCATATAATTGTGAGCGTAAAGTAGATACACAATCACTATACCAACCATTACATTCTGCCTGCAAAAAGCACCTATCGTTATGGACATTCAGGTCACCACGACCACACTTATACAAGAGGGCAGATTTCACTTGCCTTTTAAAAACTGGTTGGCTCTTCTTCGGTTAGCCATACAATTTTCAATATGTTTTTTGGGCCCATATTTCTTTGCTTAGATTAGTGCTTTGATTGAACTAGTCGAAAGAATCTTCGACATATTTACAGTTTCCTTTGCTACATGCACTTGTTTTAACCTAACCATGCTTGAGGCAACTAAACGTACGAATTCGGTACTTGACATGATTTAATTCAGCACGATCATAATGCGAGTACATATTGTACTAACAAATCTACTGTTTGTTTGAGCCGAGGTGTTGGAAACGGATGCTAAGTAGGTGTTGCGACCTACAGGAAGGGCTTTCGACACTACATGCAGATGAATGTCTCATGATTATTCATTTTCTTTTTTTCTTGACTAACACGTTCAGTTTTTAAACATTTCATGATTTCGTCTGTGTCTTTGTTTGTTCCTGTCTATCTATAATCTGATGAGTTTTTCCAAACCAGGAGCCTTTCGAAATTTTAACTCATCAAAATTTGATCCGAATAATAAACCAAATTAGATGTATTTTATAATTTTCGTGCTCATTTGGTTGCATAATATGATTTTACTCTTAATTGGTCGTAGTCATAATAAGGTTGTTAGCACGTTTGAAAATTCAACACCAGTCTTCTATTGAACTAACCAACCTGTGTTGATCCCTACGTAGAAACAATCCAGAAATGTGTATTGTAGTCAATTCTATCACCAGCATTGGTAGTCCAAATAGTACTGTACAAGACTTGGAATCCATGAACAAACCTTTACACTGGACAATGGATCGTCACACGTGAACTAGCCGTGAATCTATCGAAGGCAACCAAAAAAACAAAATGGGAGCTGCATAAAGATATCCGCGTAACAAAGTGAGGTCGAGACTACTCTTAAATAAAATAAGGCAGTTATGTAAATGACCAGCTCGGTCCCCGCGGTGCACTGGATGCAAAAAAGCTTTTGTTCCTAGGTTAGAGTGGTAACATGGTGATTGTGGATAAGCGGAGAAATGCCCTCTGGTATCTAGCTTTTCACTTTTAGGCAACAAAATACCATCCTAAACAAAGCTCTTTCATGCACCTTTTGGGCTGATTATAAATTGCTGCGTGGTCAACTCGACTTTTCCTGACAAATTTACTAAATATTAATACTTATCTCAAGTTGTGTGCTATGCAGATATTATACATTTTATTTCTTAAATATTAGTATTAGTTTAAAAATGTAAATTTAGTTTACATTTTTATGACTTTGGAGATGTTCTAAAGCAGTAACATAAAAGTTGCAATAATTATTCAAGGGAATATAACTCAGAAAATGTGATATTACGTAAGAAGTCTCTGTTCACTAGGTATCTACATATCAGTTACTGTATTCGTATATGTACATTAAATATTATTTAGGACGTTAGAAATACTCTGTATATGTATTTTATAAATAATTTATAGGCTTTTTTAAAGACCGTCGATGGCTTTCGAAGGTTTATCTCAACCGATAGTGAGCCTTTACTATATTTCAGAAGCAGTTAGGAATGATGCAAATGTTATTTATGCTCAAGGATACCTTAAAATATAGTATACTAGCCGTGCCCGCGACTTGGTCCGCGTGGAATAGTGTCTTTGGGTAGCATTTTTAATAATTTAGGCTAATTATTTTACATCCTTGAGGGTAAAACGTTAACAAACTTTGAATGTCATATTTATTTATATCGAATCAACAGCCTAAAAAATAAGTTTCAAGCGTCTAGCTATAAAAATGACGATACTTCCATACAACTTTTCATCCCCCCCTTTCAACCCCTTACAACCCTTTTCGCTTCGTAGCCTGTCATGCATGTCCTTTCTCAGGCTCTAGACTATATGTGTACCAAATTTCATTTAAATCGGTTCAGTAGTTTTGGCGTGAAAGCGCGACAGACACAGAGTTACTTTCTCATTTATAATATTAGTAAGAATTAGAGGAGTATTTGCAACAATGTTGTGTTTGTTTGCCAACAAAACCGCTTCTGCCTCTTACTGTAAGTCTAACTTAATCAAAGTGTAGATTAACACAATCCGAGCAGTACTGACTGCCCGTGAACCAGATTACAATACCATGACCCGCAGCCCTATGACAGTCTAATCACGGTGTGTCAGGGGTCTCATTACTTTCCGCTTCTATGGCCACCGTTTACGCTATGAAGCCGCATTTAAATGCTAATTACGGGGGGTAAGAAGAGGGAAAATTTTTAATGGAGGTGTGAATCAGATTCTTTGCTCAAGTGAATATCATTGCAATGTTAATACAGTAAATTTTCTTTTGTCAAGTCTCATAAAAGCGCTGATATTGGATATTGGAATCATCCGTGACACCATGTGCGCCTGTGAATGGTGGATTTTCTTTATTACTTGTAATTGTGCCGACGTGATAAAGCCATGAATTTAAATTAATATGTAAGGTATAAGCCATATATACCTGTATATAGATTTACATAGATAACGCAAATACATGTATTTCGCGTGTACGAAACCCCGACCGAGCGTCAAGGTTGGTTGCCGCTAACTTACAGTCCGTGCGACTACAGATATAAAAAATATGAGTATGAGCGAGATAATCACTCGAGAGAATCGTAGCGGGTGGAGGGGCATCGGCGGCATCGGTGTCTTTGGATCGATTTGGATTTCCCGTCACTAAATTTCGGCTGTGACGTCACAGTAGGTGTTAAAAATTCGGCACGCTTGGTTTCAATACAAATCGTGATACTTGCGTTATGTATGTAAATCTATATCTGTTGTATATGCACTAAAGATGTACCGGCTTCATAAAATCTGCTAGGTTTACTACCAACAGATGACCATTAATTAAATCACTCGCTACCTACCACCTATAGCAACTAACAGAAAAATATTATACCACAAGATTTTTTTTCTATCGTAGGTATATACACTTCAGCATTTACTAAAGCGTCATGTTCAATATCGTGCATTATTAAAATAAGACTCTCTATACCTTTACCATTAATGGAATTACCAGTAGTAAAACAATTCTCTATAAAGGTAATGTATTACAATGAGTAGTTAATTGCCAATGTTAACGTTTGTCCGTCTGCTCGTAAACTGCACAAATGGCTCCGTTTAACTACACTTCCCGTTATCCCTGGGATTGAGATACAAACTATCAGCGAATTAGCTAACTTCACGATTAAATATAAATAAATACCTATAAGTGAACTTAGAACCTAGCTAAATAATATAATGAATGCATGAATGTTGCATATATTATTATTTTGATCGAGATCTACAGATGTTACTTTTTATCTCAGGATATAAGGGGTTTCTATCAAATGGCCGAGGAGTTATCTCACAGCCACGCGAAGAAATTTGAGATATAAATGCAAATTTCAAAACATATGACATGCAACGACTAAGTCTAGATAATAATAATCAAGAAACCCCACTAAAACCTGTAATTCAGTCATAAATTCCTTGTAATGTTCATTTATACAAACGTAATTCTGTTCACAGTTGAAAAATTTACCGAATCTATCGCAGGTATTAATTAATTTCCTTCGGATATACAACCACTAAAACTAGTAATACAATGCTAGAACATGGTCGAACACAACAAGCACATTTCACGGTACTACGCGATACAGAGCTAATCCTAGTTAATTAGAGGCTATAGACATTGGACCTTGTCGGGGACTTCTGAGGGAATATTAGAGCGGCAACAGCGTTATTCGCTTTGTCTAATGGTAGAGTGTTATCGGGTAGAGGATGATTGTGTTTTAGTTTTGTGGAATTTAGATTTCTAATTTCTAGATGTATCAGAGTTGTGAACAATTGTGTATAAACATTACCAACCTGACCTATGCAAAATTGCAAATCTATGTACTTTTTGCTCTCTGTTAAAGTTAGAAAATTCTTCAATACGTCCCAACAACGTAATAACTTTATGACGACCGCTTTGTGTAGGAGCGTGAGCGTAGGCCGCTCGGGTCAGTGCTCGGCAATTTCGGCCTTTTCGTAATTTTCTCAGGTCTGGGTGTCACTGGGATCGCCCCCAGTCCCAGTTCGGTACCCATAGTTCAAGTATTGCTTCGTTTGGGACCATACAGTTGGTGTGTCAGTCTGACGATATTATTAGTATTATTATTATATATTATTATTAAACATACAAAACTTGGACCCAATTTTGTGAAAATCAATCCTACAGTGAGTTGTTTTGAGGAAAACAAATTTCCCAATAATAACCGACAGTCACGTCCACGTAACCTGAGGACCGATTAGTCAACGTAGAGGTTTAACGAGAAAGTAACTTAGTGTTAAAATGCACAGGAAACAATACTTTAGAGATAAAACACAATCAGGGTAAAAGGTTCGTTCATTCATTTCACGAAAACGCGTGCTGTGACTCTTATGACACTGGCATATGGTTCAATTTGCAATAACTCACGCGTCTTTGTAAAATTAACTGACTATACCTACACCATGTGCTCTACTAACGACATCTGTAATGTAGACTCGCCCCTTTGTCCATTGCGCCTGTCAAATTAACGGTCGCGTTTGGGCCCGAATGTCTGTAATGTGCTTTATCCGAACTGAATTTCGGCTTGTGTATTTCTCCTCGGGTTTGTTTCGTGACTAGTTTCTGGGTCTCTAATTAATATAGCCTAGCTGTGACAGAATGGGCGACTGGGCTGTGATTCATTCATTGCAGATAATATTTCAACATTAATAGTAATATTTGCGTCTTTGTTTAACCGACTTACATACTCAGTTGTAAAATTTGTACATAAAAAAATTAAGTCGACGTTACACGCCAATCTCAAAAACCAATCTCAAAAACATAAATATGTTATTGAAGTATAAGTTTAATTTAATTAATGTCGTATATAAATTTAATTACTTATATGCGCTGCAACTGAGCGTAAGTAACTTGTTCAATAACATTTGAATACCTTAGGATATAGGTACAAATAAAAAAAATAATGGTGCTAATTTTGTTCATATCAATTTATGACTCATCAAAATTTGTAATCTCTTTAATATTTCTGTCTTGACTATAATTATTAAAATAGTGACAAGGATAATACAATTATATAGTTTAGTTTGTGGGGCTCCAGTTATTTACTACCAACAAACACAGTGAGTATCAAACATCAAAGTTTTCGTTTGCTTTCGTCAATTCAAAGTTACACTCTTAAGAATTTTAAATTAAGTAATCCAAGCACGTTGCGCTAAATGATATCGTCTGGCTAACGATATAATAACTTTTTCTCCGTGTATTGTCAATTAGCAGCACGGTATCGCATTCCTCCCTCGTGTAGCCGGTTCGATTCCAGACAAAACACTTTTGTTGCTAATGCGATTGTGTTGATAAATATTTATGGAGTCTGGCTCGAGAGATTTGTCTCGCTGCGGTTTTGTGGAAACAAGTTAGAGTGCACATTTTATGCATTAGTAACTTTTTATCTATACAAATAAACAAAATTGAAGTGTCTGTTTGTAATATCAAATAACACATATTCACTAAATGCATATGTACATACGCCACCTATAGCAAAAACGGGATTTAAATTTTTTTTGTCTGTCTGTCTGTCTGTCTGTTTGTTTTTTTTTTTTTTTTTTTTTTTTTTTTTTTTTTTTTTTCCGGGCCTTTATGGCCCGGCCGCGTTCACCTCTGATGTGGGGGTCAGAGACCTTACTTAACACGTTATTAATGAATGTACAAAAACTTTTTATTGTAGTAAAACACAGTATTTAAAATGGCATTTTATCAAAATCGAGTAAAAATACCAATAAAAGAAGCTTATCAAATATATACAAAAAATGGGACAGCGGAATAAATAACAAGGATATAAACGTGATAAAAATAAACAGAGATTCCCTCCCATTCCATTGCACGAATATGTCAGCCAGCGTGATTAATAGCGCAGTGTAGTCTAAGTTGCTGTTGGGGCTTATTGACACAATAAGTGGACAGCTGGCCTCTTTCTGCCTAGGTCTTATTTCTATTAATCACGCTGGTCGCTACCTCCGTGCAATAGCTTAAGAAGGTATCACGTTTCTCGCTGTCCATGACAAGTTTACAAACACTGTGTAAATCTAAGATGGTGTCTAAAGACATTTGCACATCGTGTCTTTGGCGTGAAAATACAGGGCAATGCAGTAAGACATGCTCCACTGACTCGCTCACACCCGGTTCACAGATGCAAGATGGGTCATCCTTGCACTTGAAGCGGTTCAAGTACTCTGAGAACCCACCGTGCCCGGTCAGAACCTGTGTGAGCGTGGCAGTGGGATGAATCTTTCTAATTGTCCTATAGGACACCACCAGGTCAGGGAAAAACATTTTCGTCGTAGATGCAGTGGTGTCAGTCTTGTACTTACGGTTCCATTCGTCCAGCGACTCCAGACGGATTTGTCGCTTGACGAATGATACCGGACATTTGTCGTACGTTGGCTTGGTCTTACTATGCAGCGCTGCTTGCTTTGCCAATTCGTCCGCTCTCTCGTTACCCGCCAGCCCTGCGTGTGCTTTTATCCAAAACAAGGAAATGTCCTTGTTTTGGTGTCTGCACTGGGCGATGTTGTTCCTCGCCTCGGCGGCGAGCGGGTGAAGAGAGAGCGGGTTGACCACTGTCTCGAGTGCCGAACGAGAGTCGCTTATTACAGCGAGACTGGCGCTTCTACACTCTAACGCGTATTTCGTGGCTCGGCATATGGCCAAAAGTTCAGCTTGATAGACCGTGCAGTAAGACGACAGTTTGAGTTTGAGCGACTTGATCTCGGTTTCACTATTCCAGATAGAAAGTGAAGCGCCGACCTTGCCTTCAATTTTGCTGCCGTCCGTGTATATTCTTACTGCGCTGCTTACGTTGGTGGTCACGCTTTGCTGATCCGTCAAGCTTATGAACTTAAGGTCCATATGTTTTGCCGGATGCGGAGTACTCGTATACGCCAGTCTGCTTTCGACTTCCATGTCGCCTAGCTCTGGTCGGGGTACTCCCCTCTTGGCCTTGTAGAGGGAGGCCGCTTCGCGTACACGAATGTAGAGGGGCAGTAGCCCGGTCAGAGCAAGCGAAGCGTTCGAGGACACCGTTCTGTAGGCTTTGCACATCTTTAGCGCAAAGCCCCTCTGGACAGTGTTCAGCTGCTTCTGAGTAGTGATCTTGTTTGTTGCTGGCGACCAAGCACTGGCGGCATACATGATGATGGGCTCAATGGTGGCGGTGTAAATCACCCGGATGACTTCCGGGTGAAGGCCCCAGCTAGTTTTAGCGGCCTTTGCCAGCTGTTTGTAGACATTCAACGCCTTCCTGCAGATGTCCGCAGTGTGGCTGTTGAATGTCAACTTATGATCGATGGTGAGCCCCAGGATCTTAATTTCATTCATGATGCCAATGTCAATCCCACCCATGGTCAGGAGGGGGGTGTCGTAGATAAGCTTTCGTGTCACAACCATCGCGCTTGTTTTGTGAGGTGCGAACTTCAGCTTATTCTTGACCCCCCACTCCCGCACATAAGCGAGTGTGGGATTGGCTTGCCTCTGTATATCCAGTGCCGTGTCGCCAACAAAAACAAGTACTACGTCGTCTGCGAAAGCCTGTACATATTGCCCCCGCGTTTCGAGTCCTTTCAGCAACGGGTCGAGAAGAAGATTCCAGAGTACAGGCCCACCGATAGACCCCTGCACGCACCCTTTTTGAGTGCCCTTTATGTGCTCCTCACCAGCATACCTAACTCGAACCTTTCGGTCCTGTAGGTAGCTGTCGACGATTCGTCGGAGGTTGACCGGGCACTCTTCTTCGGCCAGTCTCACCCTTATGGCTGGCCACCATGCGCTGTCGAATGCTCCCTCTATGTCCAATGATACCACGGTCACGATCTTTCGCTGAAGTAGATTGCCGCGTATGTACTGTATCAGGTCGTAGAGGGAGTCCTCGGTGCTTCGTTGGGGCATAAAGCCATACTGGCGTAGACTGAGCCTAGGAATCAGGTGCCACTTGAGCCTATTGATCACCATCTTCTCTAGAATCTTCCCCATGACTGGCAAAAGGCCGATGGGCCGATAGGACTTGGGGCTAGTGTAGTCTGTTTTGCCAGGCTTCCGCAGAACGACCACCACTGCTTCCTTCCATTTTTCCGGGAAGAGACCTAACTCTAGGCACTTGTTCATGATTGCCAGGTGCAGGTCCGGATCCTGGTTGATCACCTGGCAACATATGTCGGCGGTGAAGCCGTCTCCTCCGGGTGCCTTTTTCGGGTTGAAACTTTCCGCCGCGGTTCTGAGCTCCTCCAGTGTGAACGGCGGGTCGTGGACTTCGCCATCGACACTGTCGTTCACACGGTTCGCTAGGGCTCTTGTCCGCTGGTGGTCTAAGCTGTCCTCCGTCTCCAGGTCTCCCGGGAAGAACGTTTCCGCTAAGAGTCGGGCAGACTCTTGCTGCCCTACTATAGTGCCGTCTCTCGCCAATGGAAGGTCTTCCTGCCTCCTGGTGGTGTTCTTTATGACCCTGTAGATGCTTTCCCATACTCCTTCTTTGTCCTGTCTTTCGCAGAATGCTTTCCAACTTTGGATCTGAGCCTTTTTGGCTGCGTCTTCATACTCTAGTTTCGCCTGCAGGTACTGCTCGACAACTCCTGGTCTTCGGGTTGGCGCAGCACATCGGACTCTACGCTTTTTCGTGTTGACATCTCGCTTCATTCTCTCAAGATCCTCAGACCACCATGGTATTTTAAGTTTTTGGTCTGATTTATGTTTGGGTACTATTTGGGTGCATGTTTCTGTGACTAATTGTGTAAGGTTGCTTACATGTCTTTCTAAATCGAGTTTACTGTTAGTATTAACTATGGCTGTTTTGTTTAAATTGTACTGTGACTTGAACTGTTCGAGTTTCTCATGAAACTGGACCCAGTTAGCGTTTTTGGTGTTGAATATACGCGTGGTCCTATTGATGCTAATTCCTTTTGCTTTACACAATTTAATTTGGAAAAGTATACCATTGTGATCTGAGCTAGTGAGATCTTCAGCCACTCTCCAGTCTTCCACTAGCGCTAAAAGGTCCCCTGTGCATGCTGTGACGTCAACGAAGCTTGTTAGCCGTCGTCCTCCCCTTACAGTATCGAACGTGGGGACGTCACCGTCGTTCAGTACATGCAGGTTCATCTCTATGAGTGCACCCAGCATTTCCTCGCCCCTGCTGTCGTTTGTGGTGCTGCCCCACCACGAACTCTTTGCGTTTGCGTCGCCTCCAACTATGATCTTACAATTCCTGTGAGATTGAACTATGGTGTTCAGATGGTCCAAGTATGGCCCTATGGGTTGGTCGGGTTCAAAGTAGTACGAGACGACGAGGAACTCCCATGCGCTGGTTCGCAACTTTACCACTACGATGTTATTCGTGGTAAAGTTCGGGCACTGCAAGACGTCAATAGTTTGGTCAAAGACGACTATTGCCGCCTTGACAGTGCCTTCACCGCGATCCGCGCTTTGGTAAATCCTCGCCGCTCCGTAGTTCTTCATCTCCTTTCTCCCCCCCACGTAAGGTTCCTGTACCATCGCGACCGCTATACGCCTTTTACTGGCTTCGAGCATGAGCTCGTTGGTCGCTAGTCCCTTTCTCTGGAGGTTCGCTTGGGCTATCTTATATGCTGCGGTGCTCCTACCGAGTGGGACCCTAGTGACCACCTTAGCAGTAGGCTATGGCGGCTCTAGCCAGTGCGTCCCACTTCTTTCGGGTCGGGCATTCCTGGCTGAAGGCAGTATGGGCAGTGCCTGGAACTTTTGCGTTTACGCAGTTCCGGCACACTGGCGCCTCATCTGACCCCCATTTCGGGCAGTCATTTCTGAGGTGGCGACCACCGCAATGCGCGCAGAGGTCGGCCGTCTCCGAACATGTCTTTCGGCCGTGTCCAAATGCCAAACACCGTGTGCACTGAATCAACGGCGTTTGATCCTGGACCGGGACATATTGGATGTCAATGAAGACCCTCTCGGCGGTCGTCAACCGTTTCCACATTTTGGGCGAGACCTGCAGAACCACGTGGTTCTGGTGCGGGTTCCTCGCCCTCCTGCGGTATTTAACGGCGACGACTTGGTCGTCAGCCGAGAGGTCTCCCACCAGCCGCATGTTCTGGGAGACGAGTGCGGTCTGGATGTCCTTGTCGGTGTTATATTTAAAGACATCCCTGAGGATGACCAAAGGGTTTTTGTTTTTGGCCTCCTCGACCCTGAGCTTCTTGTCCTTTCTGAGCTGTGTCACCGTTCGCTCTATCTCTCCCTTGGTGGCACAGCTCAGAACGACCTTCTGGTCCTTGATCTTTCGGACCCGCTCGATCTGTAGACCGCACTTTTTGGCGTCTAACGCCTGGCGAACTCTGTCGACAACGTCCGAGCCGGTGTCCGCGGTGTCGTCGGAGGACACAATCACTGAGTGTTTGGGCGCCTCCTGAGGAGTAGGCCGCGGCTTCGACAGCATCTCCGCGTATGAAGGAGTATTCTCCTTTATCGCGGTGAGCTGTCCACTCATCTCCTCGGCTGTACGCCTCAAAGACAGGACCTCAGCCATGAGTTCCTCATGTTTCCCTCCTCCGACATCACCCCGCACCGGCTTGGCCGCCTCCATCACCGTGTGATGCTTGTCAATGGCGGCTTGGAGAACTCGCATCCTGTCGGTATTCTCCCTCGACAGTTTTGAGTTCTCCTCGATTTTGCGGCAGAGTTCGGCCATCTGGTCTGCCTGGCCTCCCGCGGTTTTACCCTTAACGGGATTTCCCCCTTTCTCAACGCCAACATTGGCGTTTGTGTTTTCCCCACCCTTGGCCGTCTCCGACTCCTTAACAAGTTGGTAGAGCCGGTCGATGGCCAATTCCACCTCGATTTTTATCTCCGTCTTAAGGTTCCGCGAGTTTTTGAGGTGGAGCTTTGCCCTGTTAAGGCAAGCTCTCGCCTCCGCGGTCCGTGACGGAGGTGCCTGGTCTGGTGGTGGACTGTTGACGGTGCCAGATGGTGGGTGGGCAAAGGCAGTTTTGCCCTCTTGAGCCGCCTTAATCTTTGGCTTGGTCACCGTCTTGTCCAAAATGGTCTTTTGAGGTGGGTTTTGGGGTGGGGTTTTGGGGTTTGCCTGCGAGGTTGGCTTACAGGTGGCCTCACACTCCCCGATGCTCCGCCTTACCGTGGACAACTGTAGTGGTTGCCCATTTCGGCTCTCGCTCGGGGAAGTGGATCCCCTCTGTGGCCGTTTCGCAGGTGTACGGGTGGCCACAAACATCTTGAGGGTCCGCGGCTTCGTCAGTCCAAGAAGTTTGTAAAAGTTGTAAATTATTTTTGGACTGACGGTTTAAAATGGAGCTGTGTAAATGGCAGCTCCATTTTAAACAGAAACATTTTAAAAAGAAAATTAAAAGTCCCGAGTAGCGGGCGGTCAAAAAATATACAATTTATAAAATCTTAAAATTAGCTTAAAATTAAGTCCCTAGGCAACAGGCCCAGAGACGGTCCTTATAACTAGTGTCGAGCTCGAAGACGATGCTCGACGGTCGCTGGCTCGGTGAATGACACGCGATGCCAGGTCAGGTAATGCGGTGTGGTACAGTAGAAAAGTTACTGTACCGTTAGCAGGAGGTCACCAGATGTGCTGTTCCAAGGCGCCCAATAAGGCAGCCCACGGCCGGGGCAGCGGCAGTGAGTGTCCCGGGCGTGTTATTTGGTGCGTGGAGAGCGCACACCCAGATGTGTGTAGCACTGTCACTGCACTGTCACTCGCACCTCGGTGTAGGGGACGGATTGGGAATTTGGAGTAGGGAAAAGTGTCGAAAATTGGGGGGGGCAGATTGTTGGGGCCAGAAGTTGCGGCCAGATGGTAGCAACCTGCCGCGACCACTCCCTTGTTTCTGCGACCCTCGGGTCAAAAGTTATGGCCCGAGGGGGAAATTTCCTTGAAGGGGGTGGGGGGAGGGGGGAATCCAATATCAACTTTGGGGTGGGGTGGGGTTTTGGGGGTCGAATTTTGGGGGCAGATTTTTTGGGGCCAGAAGTTGCGGCTGCTTAGTGGCAATCTGCCGCGACCACTCCCTGATTTCTACGACCCTCGGATCAGATGTTATGGCCCGAGGGGAAATGTTATTGAGGGGGGTCGGGGGGGGGGGTCCAAAATCCGACTTTTTGGAGGGGGGTGAGGAAGGGGGAGGGGGGGGTAAAAATTTGGAGGGGGGTAAGCGGGTTGGGAATGTGGAAGGGGAAACTACGTACCGGGTGCACTTGATGACGCACTTGATGACGCGCGCTGGGTGGCGATTACTCACACGCTGGAACTGGCGGTGACCTGATGCAGTAGTCCCCCTCAAAAGATGGTCCCCCTCAGGGATCCTCAGGACGTCTTCGGAGCAAGTCCGGCGCCCGGCCTGACGTCACCCGAGCCCTATATGGAATGTTCTAGAGGCTCGGCTTCGTGACGTAGGCGATCTGTGACGCTTGTTTACGCCAATTCTGGCCCGGGAAAACTGACTCAAGATCTTCGGATCGTCAGTATCTTGGTGGCGGCTGGAAGGTGCTCGCCGGCGCTGTAAGGTGGCGCTTTTCCCGGGTCGGTTCCGCTTAAGCAGCTCCTGGAATTGGCCCCGCAAGGTCCAGATGCGATATCTTCGGGCGCTGATGTCTTACAGACCTGCCTCCATGTATCCTGGCGAATCACTCACTCACTAGACCGGCAAAATAAAACTGATCACGTGGCACGGTTTCTACTAATTATTAGCTAATTTCTAGCGGAGCACTTCGGAAACAAGTGTGTTCCGGGCTGAGGGTGGGGCACTACCTGTCTGTTTGTTCTGGGTAATCTCCGAAACGGCTGGACCGATTTTGACGAAACTTTCAATGGCAGATAGCTGATGTTATAAGGAGTAACTTAGGCTATTTTAATTTTAGAAAAACAATTAGGGTTCCGCGTAAAAAAATAAAAACACATAAAATCCAAGAGCATCTCTGAAACGGCTGGACCGGTTTTGACGGGACTTTCACTGGTAGATAGCTGATGTTATAAGCAGTAACTTAGGCTACTTTTATTTTAGAAAAACAAAAGCAAAAAAAAGGTTTCATAACGCGGGAGCGGGCTTTTTGTTAAGTTAAATTCCACGCGGACGAAGTCGCGGGCTCAGCTAGTAAGGCAATATAAGGCTGTCTGTCAGGAAACTAATAGGCATATTCTAATAACTTAATCTGTGGATTAAGTGTGGCCTGCGGCTTAGCCCGCGAGTTATTTGGGTTAAATAAAATTAGCCTAAGTTACTACTTATAACATCGGCTATCTGCCAGTGGAAGTCAAAATCAGTCCTGCCGTTACGGAGATTAGCTAGAACAGACTGGCAAAAAAAAAGTTTTTGTTATAACTAGCTACCATAGGTATAATACTATTAATTGCGTTTAGTAAAAAGCTGTTATAAACAATCACTCCAATGATATTTATTTTTAGTATAGATAAGTATCTAATTAAGCCAATTCCATTGTCGTCAAATTAGGACTAAAATTAAATCAAACCTTAACTAAAAATATTGCTGTCTCTTACGTTACTATTTTCAGAAGATTGGCAATTTTTTTCATTAAGTTAAGTATGTTTTATTAGTTGGTGAACGTACCTACCTATCAACAGAATTAGCACTATTATTTGAGACAGTATAACGATTGCTATTAAAATAACTCAAAATTTAATTTTAATATTTCAAAAAATATTACCATAAATCATGAATTTATTCATGATTTTTAAATGCAATAATAATATTTCTTAAATAAAAAAAATGTGTATTCCCAAATGTTTACATTGGATATTCTATTTTTTAAAGGATATTAATATTCAAGAATATGCTATAAACGGTCTAGGTACTTATGGAACTGTCAAATAAAGCATTTTTAGCTTGGTTCATTAGTAAATAAACAATCAAAACCGTTATCTAGCCGTCGCGCATTTAATGGACGACGTTTTTATGATAATTTGAAAACTGAGTAACGAACATAACTAGCAACACAAAGATATCATTCAATTAATGTGTAAATAACCGATTGACGTTTTATGCTTGCCCTAAAAGTAATTCGGATTGAATTTAAGATAGATAATTATAATAATAAAAAAACATGAAAAAGAAATTGATAAAATATAATGATTAATGATATTTTTATTAATTTAATATCGAAGGCTACATGTTAAGAAGTTAAAATTTTTAATTAGTTTACAAATGATTTCCGTAAATTTGAGCGACAAAAAAAAGAAATTATAAAAGAATACCTACTTACTTGTGAATTCGTGACCTTTAAACTAGGCATAGCCTGTATCGTAAGGGCCAGATATATTGCCAAAACAATTGTGCTACGGCGAGAATAATAGTAAATATTACAAATCAAAACAAAAAATAAAATAAAATTATAGGTAGGTATTTTATTTACACGAGTGAAGCTAACTTAACCCTAATTTGATAGAAGCTTGTCGACGAGACCTTTGCCTATCAATGGAATCATTAAGTTTAAGAAACAAAATGAGATTTTTAAATTTTAACTTCATACTTAAATAGTTTATTGTTTTGTAACTTAAAATAAACTTCTGCGCAAGTCCTACTAACGCCATCTCGCGTGGTTAGTCTGAAAACTGTTCCACTCAATTGAGCGCTAGATGGCTGTAGGAGACGTGTTCTTTATTTTTTTTTTTATATAATACATAATCCTACTATATATATAAATATAATATTATAAATGCGAAAGTTTGTGAGTGTGGATGTAGGTTTGTTACTCTTTCACGCCCAACCTACTGAACGGATTTGGATGAAATTTGGAAAACAGATAGTTTATAACGTGGATTAACACATAGAATACTCTCCTAAAGTCTACGCGGACGAAGTCGCGGGCAGCAACCAGTAAGTACATAAATATGTATGAAGAGTTTCCAAAGGGGTTCGCAACGGTGTATTACATAATTAAAACAACATTTTGGCATTGTAGTACCACTCTCTCACAGGAGATCACTTAAAGTAGCTATTATAACTGTGTTTCGTACGATGAGTGAGAGAGATGGAAGCCCAACCTCCCTCTTATTTCCCCTCCTCTATTCGACTCCCCCCAAGCAATGTAAGGAATAGCAAGCATCTATAGGCTACGGTAACTGATTAGTATCAGGCGGGACGCACGCCATTTTGCTGTCTTTATTTTATACTACTGTATGCCCGCAACTTCGTCCGCGTAGTATTTAACTTAACAAAAATTTCGGGATTATGGGGATAAAAAGTATCCTATGTGTTAATCCCGGTTATAAACTACCTGTGTTCGAAATATTATCCAAATCCGTTGAGTAGTTTTTGCCTGAAAGAGTAACAAACATCCACACTCACAAACTTTCGCATTTATAATATTAGTAGGATAAAAACGCACTATCATTGCGTAGCTCTTCGGGCCTCGGTCCACCACGCTGATCCAGTTTAGGTTGGTGGAATTCACACGTCATTTCGTAAGAATGGTACCTACCCACACGCATCATTGTTTTTGATGGAGCAGTATGAAATTGGGCACACTTATAGTTTATATAGAGAAGGAGTGCAGAATGATAATATTTTTATATTATAATATTTGGAAATAAATAATTTAGCCCTTTTGACGTCCCACTCCTGGGCACGGGCCTCCCCTCAACACGAGGGGGATTCAGGCCATAATCCACCACGCTGGCCCAGTGCGGGTTGGCGGATTTCAAATGTCATTCGAAAATTGGTTAAATCTTCTAAGACATGCAGGTTTCCTCACGATGTTTTCTTTCACCGTAAGCAAGTGATAATCATATAGTAATGATGATTCACGGATAGATTTCGAAAAATCCTAAGGTGCGAGCTGGGGTTTGTATCCAAGACCTGGTGCCCGCAAGACGCGTGCTTTAACCAATCGGCTATCACTGCTTAGTGGAAGACTACTATTTACTGGAAATACATTAAAATCAATACATAAAACATTACACACACTACCATGAATTGACACACACACATTTATAACTTCTACACTGACTGACTGTCTGACTGACAAATGGTGACAGTTTTTGGAGGGCGAGACTTCCATAGTGCATTCTGCGTGCCAGTATCAAATAGTCTTTTACAATAAAACCTTACTGACGTTTAAAATTAAAATTTAAATGAATTATGGTCGACAATTATAACGGGAATACTAGTAATTTTAATTTAGATTGCCAATATATTTTAACAATTGCCAAACCCGTGAGTCACCACAACTCAGCGTCTAACAAGAAAAACAATTACGTGATAAAACATCTTCTGACCGCAAATTGCCAGCCCCGGTACACATAATGCGCTGTAAATCACTATTTACTGTCGTATCGCACTTATCAAGTCGTTCGATAGTACCTAACCATGTCTACTAGGCTTTTGTGTTTTATGTATTTAGGCCTTTATAAATGTTAGGTTCAAATAATTTATGTGTGATTTTATGGTTTATCGGGCAATTGTGAAGTGCGTTTATGATCCACTAACTGTTTCCCGCCAATCCGCCGGCGTAGTACTTGGATAAACTAAAAGTAGCCGAAGTTACTCCCTATAACATCAGCAGCTAGTGAAAGTCCCGTCAAAATGGGTCCAGCCGTTTCGGAGATTAGCCAGAACGCCATAGGTACATATATATATATATATATACTTTCGTATGCACTCACTAAAAACCAGTTATTGTAACATAACGAACAGACAATTCAGTTGTATTTATTTGTTTTCTGTTGTTGTGGTATACTTATTTAAATATATTAGTAGGTAGGTACTAGGTACCTCTTCTTCTTATCATATTATAAAAAGCCTAAAAGCTCATTATCATTACAATATTTATCTCTCCTCTTAGGTGTTGTTAATATTTCGTGAAATCATTATTGATTACATGAAATACTTAGTCTAGTCAGAATCATCAGAATAAGCTAATAGTGACGACTTGCTGAAGATAATAACATAACATTCTGTCATCTCTACAACATCGCAATAAATAATAATCAGTGGTAAAATTATGTGTCCCACATGTTAGAACATAATTATAACACTACCACCACCCAAGTCATATGCACCGCATTCGTGATAATCTAAATTAACCAATCAGCTTCCGCGGCCCCACCATATCTCACTTGCTATAATGGGACATTCCTAATTTAAAAACACTAGACATTCATAGCCTTGAAAAGAGGGTACATTAAAAATAACTGTCAAACAGTACAAACTCTTAACTCTTAAGGTCTATTATAAATCGGGCAATTAACCGTCTTAAAACGTCTAACGTTTACTTACGTCTCGTTTCCTTGGCTTTTAAACAAGATGTCTTGAATTAAAAATGTGGTCAGGGAGCTTTAAAACGGCCACGATGGCTGTCGCTTAGATTAATAGCCCTTGACTAAGTAACTGCATTAATTATGTTGGATACCTGTTACGTAGGGATGATCAAATGCCTTTTGTATGTCCTATACCGCTAAGTACAATTTGGAACCCAGGGTTCAATTAATATTTCTCGAAATTGGGACATTTTATTATAAATATAATTTACTAGCTGTGCCCACGGACTTCGTCCGCGTAGTATTTAACGTAACAAAAATTTCGGGATTATCAGGATAAAAAGTATCCTATATGTTAATCCCGGTTATAAACTATCTGTGTACCAAATTTCATCCAAATCCGTTCAGTAGTTTTTGCATGAAGGAGTAACAAACATACATACATAGATACATACATACATACATCCACACTCACAAACTTTCACATTTATAATATTAGTAGGATTAGGTACCTACCTTATATGTTGCAAAAACATTTACTACACCTAGTAAATACGTATTTCAAGCACAATCCCAAAGAAATTTATGTAATGCGACGTCTGTAGATATCTCTCTCTGTAACTACTCCCAGCTTTTACGATTATTCAAATGGCATAACTGACTCAAAATTGTGTGAACGTAATAAAAAGTATGACAAGCGCGGGCGGATCACCTAATATGTGTAAAGATATCATCTGTAATAAAGTTTGAGACAATAAAACCTTGTCGCCCGTTGTATGCGTTTGCCCTGTAGATACCTACCTGTAGATTATATGGGCGATAGTTCGTGCTTGTAAACTTCGAACATGGAATCCCTTGTAGTACTGTGAGAGGTGTAATCTGATGCCTGTTTTAGGACACATATCGAATCACACAGAAATACTAACTTGTAAAAAGTTATTGCTTGTATGAGTAAGTATTGGTTTCTGGACATACAGACTTGGTCTCGCATTATTAAAAAACCAAGGCTAATACCAAAGGCAAATTGTAGTAAGACCAATAGCGACATACCCTACAAGACTTGAGCAAGAACATTATGGTGTCTCATATAGTCTAGCAGAGTCTGGCTTATTTTTTGTCTTGTGAAAGTACGAAATAAAGACCAAACCTGGTGTTACTGGGATCACTTTCAACATTTTTCCAAAAAGTAGTTTATATTGCGGCTAAACTCATTTGGCTTATTTTCCTAGCTATTTACCACGATATCCAAAATAAACTCATATCTTGATAAACGCATGAACCAACAAAGTTTATCCGTTTCAGTGCCGAGAGTATCGTCGACAGAGATTTATTTTCGTATTTTAGCTTCAATAAATTTCAGTGTAAATATCTCTATACGTTTTTCTCACTTCGACACTCAAAGAAATTTTATCGCGTGAAATAGAATCACTACAAAATGTTAGCAAACCTTTGTTGGTTATGGAGCGACGAAATTATATAACGGGCGCATAAAAAATATTATTGTTCTGTTTGTGGTGAGAATGCGTCGTGAATCATTTCTATTGCTTGTATTTTATAACATAAGTTGATGTAGAGTTTGAAAGATGATCTGGGCAGAATTTATTTCGAGGAGTTGCTCAATTTTATATCTAGTTTCGTTGCTGAGGCAACTCCCTACTTGTAGGTACCTATATTAGCCATTATCTTGGTTAATTTTACTCAAAGCTGCACTAATGGCATGACTACAAGCTCTGCTAAACAACTAATCCACTTCAGACTATTTATCCCATGGGATTCTCTGTGACCTGCACACACGAAACTAGATCCACTAATCCATATTGCGAGCCTTTTAATCGCAACAGCGTACCAACGCTAAATACATTACCCCCTCAATCTGTAATTATTTGGCCTCCCTGTATCGGCGTTCTCGTATGGGGTCTTGAATAATGCGCTCTATGCACGTCGACGGGATTACCTGGTTTCAATCGAGTTAATCCTAAAAGGTACCAACTGGAGTCTAGTTGGCTATAGGATATTCGGTATTACGGTATCGCACTCGGAATATAGCTATCAAGATTATGACCAGATTGGTGGCTTATTATTAGAGTTCTGTCGGCTATAAACCACGACTTAACTAATTTAAACATTTTAGAATTTTTTTGTCTTGCATTAAAAGTATGAGTAGCATGACAAAATCTTTAGTGTAATCAGATCTAAACTTAAATATTGTACAGGCATATACAATAATGTTGGTTGGGTATCCCTTAAAAGACCTGAATCTAATTTTGTTAATACTATAGAGTAGAGACAGGCTGTAGCTAATTAACTAACACTTGTTCATATACGGGCTGACTCAACCGGGATTGTACCACACTCTCACAGAAGATCGGCGTAAAGAAGAAGAAGAGAGAGACGGAAGCCCAACTCCCCTTCCCTTTCTCTCCCTCTGTCCCATTCTGGTCCAAGTCGGCAACAGGCGAGCAATGCCCTTGATAATGCAAGCATCTGTAGGTTACGATACCTGCTAATCATCAGGCGGATCGTAAACTTGTTTACAGTCTTTGTTATATATAAGGTTATCAAATAAATAACATTCAGAATATTTGATGTTTCAAATAAAAATACTTACAATTGTATTTTTAATTTCAGGTAATAGATGAACAAGTGGCGCGGCACGCCGCAAAATTTCAGCAATTATCGGCAGCAGCGCAATTGGAACTGACAAATTGATAGACAGCGTCCAACTCGACGGCAACTACTAATCACCACTTCAACTGTGTAATGGTGTGAACATTTGATCGGTGGCTGTCTGAAATTCTGAACGCTTGAAGGCATGTTATCGATGAGTTTAATACCTACTCAAAGTAGATATAACCCCTATTGTAAAATTGTGGATATTACCATTATAATTAAAGCCTGGTGCCCCATATGTAAAACTCTCATAGATTGTATTTTTAAGTTTTACAGCTATCCAATATTGATCAAAATCTACACCCACTTCTTTACTGGCTATTTAGGCATACTGGCAAGCGGTCCATCTGATGGTATGTGGCAACCCTCGCCCAGGATATCTGCAACTTAACGGGAATTATTCGAAGTCAAATATATGGTCCTAACTATATCATGTATTATTGTCCTAATTACTTATGTAATTCTTGGAAATTTCAAAAGGCAATAGACTGGAGCTATTATAATACGTTAACCAACTAGCTATTGAAAAAAAAGGAAATATAACGAAATGTAAAAGACAAGCCCGCTGAGTTTCTTGCCGGATCTTTTCAGTCGAGGTAGCGTTCCCATCCGATTGTAGATGTACGAAAAAAAGGTATTGTCAATCTGTAAGTAAGGCCTCGGGGGCCTAAACAAAATAAACAATTTGAATCAAAATAACACGTTTTGTGGATATCTATTAGTTTTTGATATACGCCCTATTTTTTTAGCCTTGATAATGGTATTTATCTCTTTGCTGAAGTAATTTGTTGGGTTTCTTTTTTTAATAATGTTGATGCAGTAGTAAATCTTCATCATAATTAGGTACCCATGAATGGACTATTCCTTTATTTGAGTAAATTCTCAGTATATACATAATTTTGATTTATTATTAAGAGAGACAATTAAATAATCCTCATTGTGTTGTTCCTCAAAGTGTCAGGGGTTATGGAAGATGAAGATTATTTCTCCCCTAGGCCGTGCAGATTCTTGGTCAAATCTATTTCCAATTGATATTTGATTTGCTCTCATTATTGCGTTATAGGAACGGAGGGGTGGTCACCAACCGTGTTCGAGCCCTTTTTATTTGTATCTAATGACGGATTATGGTTATTGTATTTTGTTTACTTTATAATTTTATATGGAGGTAGAACGTATGAATTTGTCCTGTTAACTGGCATCGGCCTACCCTCAATAAACCTGAGATTTGTAGTGTCGTCCCTTTTACCCGCCTTACACTGACTGGACTGACTGTCGTATGGCCTAGTCGCTCTCGCACGTGCTAGTGTGCCGGAATTCCCTTGTTCGTGGAGTGACTTGTAGGACTGTGCATTTGTGTCGTGAGTGCCTGATAAACTCTGGGGAGCGCTCCCGCCTTGTGTCCGTGCCACTGACTCTAAGGACTCAGCCCACTACCTGAAGAGTGCGGCTGCATCTTCGAAGCCGGTAATGTACACACAGTGACTTTTACCTGATTCCTATAGTGTAGCCTCCCTTTTTTGTGATTTAATTAATTAAAGCCAGCAAACCCGATAAAACCATCAGGGCCTAGCATATTTTCTGCGACAAATTTGGACTTAAATTAGGATCAGTAAAATTTGACATAAAATTATAAATAGATTTGATTACATTATAATGCCTCATGTTTAGTTCGTGTGTTTTCGATAGCTCCCTCATTGATATTGAAATTTAGATTTTTTCGAAGAAGCATCAAAAATACTCAATGATTTGTGATTACGAGACCAAATGGTTAGGCAGACTTATTTTTCATGTTAAACACTTTTTTATTTTATAAATTATTTTCTCACTAACAGGTAAACAGACAAGTTTTCCGTAATAAGTTATTAAAGAGGTTAAACACTGTGCAGTTCAAACATTCCCACTTTGCAGATTTGTTCACTTCAATCATAAGTCAAATTATTTCATTAACTACTCGTTTACGCACTACTAAGCAAATTATTATGCTGACATCTATTACTAAATCTACGATTATCATTATATTCACTGTATCATATCATAACACACACCGAGAGGCTATATTCGCTTATTAATACGGGTCATGTGAACTCATGTGGCATCGTTTGCCAAGTTGGAGTGTCTCCAAGTGGTTTCTATCGAATTTGGCAAGAATTCCGATAGGGGCAGATGTCACATGCACCTGAAAGTTTCACACAAATATGCAAATATGCTGGCTATCCGGTCTTGATGGTTTGTTTATATGGAACGAGGAACTTAGGACTCACATCACAGGCAATCAGGGAACTGAATTGACTTATGAGAATACTAAAACTAAATCTGTGTTTGAAACATTAGATAAGTGTTCAGTGACAATGTTATTTTATGTTGCTATTCAAATCTGTATCTAATGACAAATAGTAAAAACTATTAATATCTTCAGCATCATAATCTCGGAAGAAAGAATTCCACTGCTGAATAAATGTTAAAGAAAAATACTTACTTACATAACAGCAAGTAAGGTTCTTGAGTACCACGTATAGGACCTCGCAGGTTGGGTGCCCCGCCCCATCGAATTTTTCCACAAACACCGATCCTGTGCTGCTCGCATCAAGTTTCGCGACCTTCACCAAGTTATCAAAACTCAAACTCAAATTGTTTTTATTCACGTAAGCCAACAAAGCATTTCTGAATAGTCAGAATCTACCACCGGTTCGGAATGCTGCTTCCACTGAGAAGATCCGGCAAGAAACTCAATGGTTACTCTTTTCAATTAAATAAAGTATCAGTCCACCTTGTGGGAAATCTATCCCCGCCGTGTCTCGAGGGACGAGGTCACCACTCAAAACCCATTGCGAATACCTACTATGATAACTATCTACTAAACATATATTTTTTACATAAAAGGGAAAATTCTCATTACGAAAGTCTCACGGTAAAACCTTTCCTCCTTTTAGACAGAAAAAACAGTAATACATGTAACTATATAAATATTTACTCCTTAAGTAAAGTTCGCCATCTCATGTCGTAAAGAACATTATATAATTTGCATAAGAAGTTTGAATGGGCAGGGATGAAAGCCCGGGGCCGCGTCTGGCATATGAATTTGTTTTTTTATACGTTAATATTGACTCCCTCGGCATGAGACTTTGCAAGTAGCTTTAGTTATTAGTGAAGCTATTGTCTGAAGTTTATGTAGCTTTACATTTTTGAGAGCGATGCATTTAATGAATAATATTTTTAAGATTATTTTATGTATACTCATAATGCCTGCAATTTAAATAGACCGACATATTTATAAAATTGGTCTTTGAAAATCTTATGTATTTCATGTGACAAAAAAATCATTAATAAAAACATTTAACCGCCTCAAAAAAAAGCCTGGGTGCACTCAAAAGATAGAAACAACTATGGAACTTATAATTTATTTTATTTGGATGAATAAAAATACAAACGGATTGAGAACCTCATCCTCATTGAAGTCGGTTGAAAAACAAAAATAAACTCTTTTTAAATACTTATATTTACACTCTGCTAGCTTAGAACATAGCAATATAAATTATAGTTTTATCGATGTTTATGGTAGCAACAAATGTATTTAACCCCACGCACGTCCAACCGGAACTAAATAATCAAACGGGGAATAAAACGGCGATAGTTTTGAATATTATGACGTCATTCGCCGGCGCCGAGCCTGCAATTTTACGCGTCATTCCACTGACGATCACGACTCCGATAAACAACGTTTAGATGTTCAGTATAAACATGTCTCGAGAGACTATAATGTTTTATATGCCAGATTGGAATAGTTCAATTGAGGGAATAGAAATGTAGCCTTAATATAGCGTACAAAACAATATATATACAGGTTGAAACAGAAAGGGTATACTTCTTTTTTCAAAACTTAACTTTGTAATTCTAAAACTATCAGTTATGGAGGAAACTTGTAAAACAAAAGGTTTCAGGGATATAGCTGTTGATAGATTTCATAAGTCTACAAAACCTGTAGTACTTCAACTGTCCCACAAAGCTAATGGTTTTAGATTTACAAAGTAAAGTTGCAAAAAATAGTATACACTTTCTGTTTCAAATAGTATATCTCACTCCTTCTGACAGAATAAATATGCGCATGAAAGGTTGCACATAGGTCGACTCTTTGCACACAATTGATCTTAAATAATAGAATCGAACCAAAATCAATTTTAAAAACAAACTTGCTTAAGCAAAAATTATGCTAAGTCCAAAATTAATAATAGATTGGGAATGAAATGCTGTTAGGACAGATTGGAGATAAGAATTCAATTTATGGTTTTTGAGTTAGCCCTCTGTTCCCGCCTCTGTTTTAAATCAAAAGCACCCCAAACGAGTATTCGACTCTAGATTCACTGATCGCAATCGTAAAGCAATCCCGCCCGCAGATATTATTGAGGGAAGTGATAAAAATCTATCAAAACAAATAAATTATTACTCTGTTATGGGGAAACGATCAAATAGTGATTTATTGCAGAAGGGTTTTATGGGAGTACGCCAAGTTGGGCTTATTTGCGTGGGAGAGATGTTGATAATTTACAAGCTTCACATAAATAAGTAGTGAAGGAAGACTCTGTATTAATAATATTACCAAATCAATGAATCACCTAGTTTTAAATGACATCAAACTAATCACCCCTTGACATCTCAACTACGAATTGTAAATATTGCTTCCACAGAAAAATAAAATTGTCGGTCGTCGAATTAGAGTCTCAGATTTAACTGTTACGATAATCTTATCTACAATATCTATTTCGTACCTCATTCAGTATTCTAAGTACATAACTCAGAATACATTACCTCATTCACCATTCTCAGTTACCCAAACACTTGGATTTCCTTCGCAAATTCAAGCGGCAGTGACATAAATTAACACAAAAAGCTGTCCTCTAAGCGAACTGATATCACCATTGTTTCGGGTCAGGTTGCCTAGCGTACTGACTGTAGTAAACTATACTGGACTGGAACTATTCCTTCTGAAGGAACTACCTAGTTATTTAGTGGGCCAATTTTTTCCTATATGATGGAAATTATACCTGCTTACTTAGAGGCATTACATTATATATTTGGTTACATATTTGGTTTTCAATATTCAAGCTTAGAGTTGCCTCTTGTAGAGTAAAGATATTTGCCTCATATTTTGAAGTAATACTAAGCATACTCCCGTGCTATTTCGTGCAAGTATTCGTAGAATAGTTGCATGTTGGCCATACAAACTCCCACACGGATCCTAAGTGACGGTTACTTTCAAAACAATTCCCGCTTCCACTTCTTGGAACGCGGTACACTGAAGGATAACTAGGCGAATGCTTGGCAACTTTATTTTAATATATTTGTTTAATTATGTGTGTATGTTGGTATTTTTATTTTATCTGCCTTTGAGGACTGGTTCCGGGATTAAACCTGATTTTATTATGAAACTGTCCTTATAAATATATCTTTTGTAATATTTATTAAATCTTTTACATAATGTTAGAAGTATATATACTTAAATAATTAGTGTTATGTTAAATACATGATGTTTTCAGGCAGACCATACATTTTTCTCAGCCATTTCACTTAGTATTATGTTGGTAAGCCCGTAAATCGACACGTTTACGCAGAATATCTCCAGATTAATCACCACACATGTTAGCAGAATAATAAAACAATGTGTCTCATAACTGCAGCGAGACACGTTTGCTCTATCAAGACAGACATCAACACGATCCAGTGATTTGCATATAATGACTACTTAAAAAGCAACTAACATGAATAGTGTCATGGCAGTTAGTGTATGAGGTGTCGACGCTTTATCTTTGATTACTTTATTGCATGAGGACGCACCATGAATGATTGAGGATGAATATTTTAAATTTAAAATAGGATTTAAAAGAAGATATCCTAGGCTATGTAGGTGGTCCTTACTTTTAACATTTTTGAAACTATCTGAATTTGGAATGGCGGCCAAATTCTTATCTATTTTGATTTGGCTCTATTTTTATTCTTATATTTAGATTTTTGGTCCAACAAGTAAATTTATCAACAAATAGTGGGAATTACCTTAGAATCAGATGACTAAAGCAATCGAAGCAGTTTGTAATACCAATGACCTTTACTTTATTTTGGTTCATGGTAGATAAGTTAAACTTTTAAAGTTTCCTGAAATTAGATTTATTAGTTGTCTCTATTTATAACTGCATTGTGTCTATACAGTAATAAGTCTTAGAGAAAATAAAACAAATGAGGATTCCTTTTAAAAAGCAGCAAGCTCTGGTTTGATGGCTTCCATCAATGTAAGCCAAGCCTAGCCAAACAGTTCATTTTCCCGCCAACACTCTCCGTTGGTTTACAACATTAATCTATCGGCACCGAGGCGTTTTGATCCCGTCATAGGCTTCAAAGACACGAATGCAGTACATTGTAGGATTTCAACTGTTTAGTACGGTTGCGCTTGTAAGCTCGGATTAACCCGACGTGTCATGCCGCCACTACATGCCAGTAACTAATTGGAGTGGTCCGTCTAATGTAGTGGTTGAATGCATTGTCGAATGTACATGACAGTTTCTGACCATTTTAGTTAATTATGGAAGTAACAATTTCAGTGTCAATCAAATCAGTGTACAAAGGTATGTCTCAAGTGATATCGCAACTATAAAAAACTTCTTTGAATTAGGCCCACAGATTTTGGTTTTGATTCCATCAGACAGACGAAGGTGTAGAACTCTTAACACTACAGTTTACGTCGTGTTGGAAAGATTCATTAGGATACAATTCTTATCATAGATATTAATCGAAAGTGTCGCAATAGCGAATGCTTTGTTACTTCAGTCAGTCATAAAATATTGATACTTAATCAGTTTCATTTTCATCAATAAATACTCAATGTTTTGTTGAATACTCCACCGGATTCAAATACTCGCTTGAGAAATACATGGTCTTGTTTGTACAATCGGATATTTACAATACAAGCAGCCGGGCATTGATTACCGATAACTTTATGGAAATCCGGCTTCTATAAGTATTTTAACAATTTAGTTTTTTATGTGGTATGTATTTTTTCCATCAATTTTAATCTAGTTTAAATAAATCTGATAAGTACTAATTTTTTTTTTTTTTTTTTTCTATATTTAGATTCTTCTATAACAATTTATTTATACATATATACAAATTATATTAAATAAAATTAAGATAAAATAAAATACAAAGTACAATACAAGTACTTATTTTGTGACCAATCTTGTGTCTAATATATACAAGTACTTTAAACTTAAACATTATAAATTGATTTTCTAAGAAATTAAATACAATTGATACCTACATACAAAAAGTTTACTCGTAAATTGTATCGCGCCTTGTTCTAACCTACACAAAATCCAGGTTTTTAACAAAAACAAGAACTTCAGTCCGATGGAATATGTACCCACCCACACATACAACCTTTACACTGCGTCTTCGCTATACCGTGTGACATGTATTGTTCCTCCAACCTCTCAAGGTTATAAATGAAGTGATAAATGAGGATATTCGCACCCAGAAGGAGATTGACGCGATTCGGGGCGTTCGAACGCGTTTACTGTCGCGTTGACAACCGTTGATCTGATAATGGATGACGGTGGGATTTTTCCTGTTATTGCGCTATTTTTGGGATTTTCGAGGAGCAAGGGTTTGTTTGAGTAAATCTGACGCTATAAATTTCCAATTAATTTTGACGGAAATATATATTATTATTATAATTATTCCGATCTGGTTCTGATATTCATTATTAGAACCCAAACTGACGCAAGCAACGAGCTAACAATTCACTGATTCGTGGTCAATCCCCTGTCATATTAGATTTGATAGCCAGCCTTCAAAGACTAAGTTCACAAACTAGGTACAGTTTAGATTAGTGCTTCCACGAAATCGTACCAAAATTTTAAACTTTTTAAGAGCTCATAAGTACATATAACCCGTCAAATTGAAGCGTAAATAGCCTAGTGGTTAGAGGGGCCGTCCTCGTAGCTGAGAGGTTCCGGGTTCGATCCCCATACTGACCATTAAACTATTGACGTGAGCCCACTCCTAGCACAAGCATTAGCTTAGTTGGAGGGGCTAAAGGGAATACGAGTAATGTGATAAACACACATTGCTAGTAATCTTAAAAAAAAAATGTTACATAAAAAAACAAGAGAACATCGAATGTGTGCATTCGAAATCCAATCATTTAAACACATATATTTAATTGCGCTGATGCAGTAAATTATGTTATTGTTCTAATATTTATTTGGCCATTTGAACATCGATTGTGTGTGAAACGCATTGTTATTTTCGGCCAGAAATCGAATCAAAATCCAATTCACAGAGTGTACCTTACCTATTGTTATTTGCAATGAATTTTCAAATAAGCCTCGTTATTGCCGTTCTGAATTGGAAAATTATAATTTTAATTGCCCATCTATTGATTGCAGCGAATTATCGGAATGACTACATCTATATGAACGATGAAAGCTTTTTATTTGAATAAGATTTAATAAATTAGTTTATAAGGAAGAGTGTTGTATGTGACTGAGTCGACTACGTATATCCCGAAAATAGATCTGAAAAAAAAAAAAAATTAAAACATCAAAATTTCACCTAAGTTTGTATTCAAACATATTATTTATAACGAGGTTGGCGGTGCTAATACAATTGCAAATGTGTAGCTCCTAGTATTAAAAGATACATTTATGTGCTGGACTCCTGGCTGGAGTACTATACCTATCCTAATTCAGGTACTCATACGTACCTATATACAATTGAAGTGTGCGTGTGTTCATCTTGTTGGTTGTTAGATATAGTTTAGACCCGATAGGTTGTACTGTTATAAACATCCAGAAAATATAATCTTCGCCAGGGAAGCTGCGGGGGAAAGGTAGTAACATTATAATTTAAAGACCGCAACAATAATTTAAAGAAACATCGCTTTCTAGTGATCATTTCGTCAAGGCGTTTAGCAGACGGCGCCAGGCGTCACCAAATGAAATATGGCTTAATTAACGTTAACAAGTTGACTAAATTTACATTTGCAACCTCTCTTATATTTGAAGCAGTAAAGTTCAATGTTGTCCGTTCAATTTGTTTCCGTAGTTCGTTATGTGATATGCACATGTTTATAGGGAGGCGTTGTAAATCAAATGGACCGAGGAGAATGGAGGTGCAATCAACATTCCCTATGTCCTACCCTTTCCTTCGTTATACATAAATGTTGCATTAAATTAATATTTTGCTTTGCTATTACGTACATAGTAAGAACCTCTTAGGTAGAGGTAATATTGAGTTTCTATTGAGTGAACCTGAACAATATATTTGTACAAAGATTAATATAAATCTGCATACATATAACACTAGTCTCAATAATCCCGCTAAATTAACTACGTGTTTGCTAAAGGTAGGCCAACGTCATCAGGTAACCAAAAAATCTTGACACTCTATCGTTCATTGTACGAAACGCACCTATAATAGACTTTTGTGAGACGGCGGTACTACTCCACTCGAGCCAGTCCGTATTGGAGCTGTTATTGTAGCTGTTTGTTAGTACTACAATTGCACGGGAATTTCCTCTAAACCGAATGCGGCGGTTAAAACCAACTCAAGCAACTTTTAAACGAAAGCGAAACTCCAGCCATCGATTGCGTTCCGGTCCGTTGCTATATATACCGTATGCGGACATAATGCAATCATCTAAGCTAGTGATCCGGAACCGTAAATGTTTATGCAGAGTTTATGCAGAGCCACGGGCGAGTGCAGAGTTGATTCTGTCCAAATAACGGTCGGTAATGTGTTTGCATGTGTAATTTAATGTGTGAGTTCCCTATAAAACAAACTTGCTGGAATAATAGTGTGAAACTAAACCTTCTGTGTAGGTATCTAACTAGTTTTAGGGAGTTAATTTACTAGGTACCTAATTGAAATTATTACTCACGTATTTTGGTTTCTAATTAAACATTATCTTCTTTTGATCAAGTGTCATGTTTGATTTATTATTCTTTATTTAATTCTGGTGTGAATTAGAGTTATAACTTGATCGGTGAAGTGGATTTCTTTGTAAAGATCCGAAAAAAATGAAGACTAAAGGTCAGACCCTCAGACTACATATAGCTTCACTAACTAACGTATAAAGTCTCAATCTCGAGAACATGCATAATTAACTCAAAATATTGGACGGTCTAAAATATGGGCGTCCCGTCTGAATGCTTCGATTGTTCAGAATTACGTTATATCAATATTTCCTCAGAATATATCCCCAGTTTTCCGAACTAATTCATATGCTAATGACGAATGAGAGAAGGGTAAAAGCAATAATTGAATGAGCCGCCCATATAATATTGTATTCGTTTCCAAAATGGTTTTATTACGGAGAAAACACGCTCTGCAATGAAAATGTATTATCTTGTTTGAGAATTGTGCCTTTCATGTTATTATGAAGGAACGGATAAAACGGCCTCTGATGTGTACCGTGTAATATAACATGTTGGAATGATGTTATGAATACGAATATTTTCTACATAAGAAACACGAGTCCTTAAAAAGGTCCTTTGTATATTTTCTCAGATTACAATTTATTTTTATAAGTGGATTGAATCCTTTGAGTCCACATGTTTCTTAACTCAATTGAATAAAGTACTTACAGAAAGTTTGACAAATAATACGAAGTTAACAAAAATCAGTGCGAGCAAATTTAATAGTGAAATTTTGACATTCAAAGGAGAAATATTTTGAAATTAATGCAAACGATTCGAGTCTGGAAACTTATATCGAGACTATATTAACGAAAGAAAGTCTAGAACAAGCAGTTATTCAAACAATTGTAACAAACAAGTGAACGGTAAATGCGAAGACTTAAAACAAAAACTCGATAAGACATCGAGTGCTTTAGAGACTGTTATTGAAGGAGACGTGAACCCTACTATGAATCTGTTGTAAGAACTGCTAGGATATCTAAAGCAAATAATAGCAAATCAAAGTGGAGAGTAGGTACTCATTGCAGTCCTGATTGTAGGGATGCTAGATAATGATCTAACATTAAGCTTCAAGCTTTGTACCTTACTCGACGCATACAAAAGCGCCACTAACATGAAATTTAAGTAATCACTGCATAATATATAATATAAATCTTAAATATGTAAATCTTACGACTTGTTCGACAGTACAATATAACAAGTTAGCTTACTACCGCAGCAGTCGCCATAATCTTGTAAACATACCTCATTGTACTTGCAAAATTACGTCGTAACCGGCAACACATAGTAAAGGTATGAAAAGAGCGAGTTAAGGCCTTTGACGACAAACTGCACTCGGGGCTACAATCGATAGACAATGGATTGTTTGGCTTTTGTTCGCAAATCGTAAAGCGCTCTAGACTATCTTAGAAGTTCTTTGAAAACGTTTCTTACTCGTTGAAATGTATTGTCAAGTTTTGTTTTACGTCTTCATGTCAGCGACTTTGTACGGCTCCCTGGTTAGGTAATTTTGTTTTAGTTCCGCTCGCTGCTAAGCTTACTAGTTGTAGAGTTTCTATCTTTGTAAAGGATCTTTGCTGAATGAGTTCGAATTTTATCTAGTTTGCGGTTTAGTTCAAAACGTGTGTAGGTGACATGTCACACTTCATTGACAGTTTAAACTTAGTACTTACTCAGTTTAGTGCTGTGATTTAAATGTTAAAAGTACCTAAATATTTGGTCCTAAACACACTTGACTCAGCTATATCCAATGCAAAATAAGCCACTCATGCGCGAACAAAGAATCGCGTCTCCGCTTACCCCCTGCCAATTCCAATAAGACAACTCTCAGGAGGAATAAAATAGCCTCATTTGCGACACCAATACAATCCGTTTAATTCGTTACGCGGCAACCCCCTACGATAAAGATCGAAGCGACCGGGATTAAAAGAAAATTAAACGTTCAGGGACTGATGTCAAACCCCATGAATTCGTAGCTTGACAAAGATGAAATTTAAATATTGGAATACTTTACGTCTAAAGGTATAGAGATGAAATTGCAATTGAAAAGGTGCAAGTTAAGTTGGCAAGTTATCGCCACAGACAGTCTGGTACTGGATCCAGCCCCTCAAGAACTTATTCCACGTTTGGGGCGTTCCTTTGGCAACGGCTGCTGATTGTGTGGCTTAATTAAACTGCATTATACTCGCTCTGTGCAATTCTACGAGACCAGAACACGCTTACAATGAGGTCTGGCTGCGAAATTGAGTGCATTTTTATTTATTTATATTTTCTTTGATTACTGAAGACTGTTTGAAGGATAAAAAACAATTTAAATTTACAAGTCAAATTCTTAACGATTCTCTTAAACCAGTTTCTTTAACTTTAAGTCAGAAATATAAAATGATAGAAAATAGCCTGAAACTACCAAATATAGTAAGGTAAGAATATTACCATTTTAACATAAGACGAAAAGTTATGTCTAAAAGAAAAAAATATGATCAGTGCAAACAAAAATAAATAAATTTAATATTCATGTATCAAACATTTAAATTTGAAAGACAAATAAAAGGTGACGGCACGCGACCGACACTCCAGTATAATTGTCGGCAAACATTACCGATTGCTCTACAAATATTTGAATATGCGTTTAGTAAGAAAAAGTCACGTCTCATAAAAATCTTTCGAAATTTATTGATACGAACTTTGAGAATTTTGGTGTCTTAAAAAGAACGGAATCTTAATGTAAATAAGATTATTACCCAAATTAAAAATATCACAAAAAAGTTACCAGTTAAAACATACCTAACACTGCTGATATGGATACTAAAAATGCCATGAAAAATGAATCGTTCTTTTAAGAATGTTATTCTTCAAATTTACAACACGTATCCCCGAATCGCACATGATTGACACTACCCTCTTCAAAGCTCTACAAACTACCCTACAAATTCCCATAAAGACGGCGTGAGTGCGCAACTATGCGATATTGATATAACCTTTGCTAAACATGATTGATAGTGCGGTTGAATAGAGCTTTATCGGGATCATCTACAACACGCTTACAACGGATTTTCTTGGGATATTAGAAAATTTGTGTGGTGCGCTTTTGAGATATATTTTTTTATAAAATGGAAAGTAATGTTTGTTTTTTACCATGTCCGAATCAAAAATAAAGCCACACAATTTAGAACTACCTTTGGAATTAAATGATTCTCAGACAAACATAAGCACTCCCAAAAGCAAAAAAGGATAATATTTGAACACAAATATTTGTAAATGAGGAAGCATAAAAAGGACGCGACTTGAGTCAAGAGTAAACCGAAGTGCAACAAGCTTGGAGTGCCATTGAAGAAGTCGCGAGAGTTGACACAACGTGCACTGAGATGATTGTCTCAATAAACCGTCCCACGCCTGCGCTGATGTTGCGCACTTGCAGATGTTTAATTTGCACTCGGAAACCGAACGAACTTACAACTGAAGGATGTTATGCAATATTCCTTCACGAAAATACAATATTCCTTCACCAAGATCTTTTTGTTTCTAAAAGTAGGTGTTCAATTGAGGATTAAAATCAGGAATATTCGTTTTATAAAGGAGATATCTTACAAAAAAGGAACAAAAATTTACCGGTGTAGTCATTTCCTAGAAAATAAAATGATGTACATACACTGACAAACGGTATAAGGTATTTTTAGTTTAACTTATGCTCCATTTGTGTCACCTACTGTTCAACGCTAGATTAACAAATATGGTCAATAAATTACCCGAGGAAACAATTAAGATAACATTTCATACAAAACTGGACGCCATGAATCGCTTAAAATTCATAATGTACTCCCAAATGTGGGTTGTATTGGTAGTAATCTCGCTATTATCTTGACATAGATACCTTATGTCTCAGAACTGGGGGTCTACTTCAATAAAGTTAAGTCTGTTTAATCGCTGACTTTGAGTTTATCAATATTTCTCTATTTATTTGAAGAAGTTTGAGAATCTTAAAAAGGCACGAAGATTTTTCAATAAGAACTGACAGTTTATTTTATTTTATTTTTTTATTTTATTCGGAAAACTTACAGTGTTTTACTTCTACATAGCAACTACATAAATAACTTATCACTATTAATCAGTTTTCGCAGATTACTAGCTGATTATTGCTTATTTGTTTTACATTAGACAGTTTATAATATATCTTTCAAAAGGCAACACACTGGAGCTATTTTAATATTTATATTACTATCTAAGTACTACCCTTTGTAATTATTGAAAATAAGCAACTGGCGACTAAAAAAAAAAATGACATGTAAAAAGACAAGCCCGCTGAGTTTCTTGCCGGATCTTCTCAGTCGAGGTCGCGTTCCGATCCGGTTGTAGATATAAGGAAAAAAATATGTAAATTGACAATTTGTAAGTGCCCCCGTAGGCCTAAACAAAATAAATGATTTGAATTGAATTGAATTGAATCTAATTATAATAAAAGTTTAATTTGAATACAAGTAAATTAAGAAAAAGTTATGTTAAAAAATTGAATTAGAAAGTTAAAAGGTTAAAAAAGGTTGAAAAAGGTTTGAATACAACCTTCTTGTTAGTGGTAGGTACACAGATATAGATTTATCTATATATATAGATTTATTTATATCTGAGGGTAGGTACGTTAATTTTATACTTCCAAAAAATCAAGAGAAACTAGATACCCCGTTATGAACAAACCAAAGACTTATTTAATGAGGGACATATATTGTTCACGTTTCTTCTCATATTTATTTTTGCAGGTAATGAAACTTCGCTCGGCCTTTCACGAAATGAGAGTAGACCTCCAAATATTTTTATCCGAAAGTACAGTTCGATGATAAGAGCTATCTTAATGACCTCGTTATATGCTTAAGATACTTATGGTGGATTTTAATAATGTCTTTATCGGACACAAAACACTCCATCCTTACTGTTTTGTAGGCGACTTACCGTTTTATAGCTGTTTTGGGAGCAGTTAGTTTTATCCGTCAATCTTCTGTGTAGGCACTAGAAATTTTTGTCAGTTGGTGAGTAGATAGTTTAAAAAGTTTAGTTTGTTGACATTACTTCAACTATCTTTGCGACAAGGAAGTCCGTAGGTATTCGCTATTCAGCGCTCTGAATTTATTTTTGTTTTATTTCTTATCAGATTGATGACGACTCAAACTGGAATAGTTGCTTACAAGATAAGATACCTATGCTGTCGTACCTATTGAACTTTAATTAATAGCCTTAGATCATAGTTAGGTAAACCTACGAATAATACCAACAGACATGACTTCAAAAGTGAAGGTATCTATACAATTATTTAAGGTACCAATTTTGTCTACAGGTATAGTCTTGATACCGACTTTCTCACCATACTTCTCTTCATTGCAAATTATTATTTCAAATTCCAATGAAATCTGAGTAAGATCAATACAACCTTTATATTAATGATGACTCGAATAAGAATAGGAATTTTAATGGATTTTCTGAGGAGGTTCTTAGTCATCCCAATCCGAAGAAACAAGAATTGATTTGCCAACGAAGTGCGAAAACACGTTGGCCCTTTGTAAATTCAATAAATTTATCAAAATACCGATAAAATAGTTTTAATGGTGATAAACATGGAGTCACATTACATGACCGCAGTCGTAAAATCGGATTTCGTAACCACACTTTGAAATGGCGGTTTTGACACTGAGTCATGGTTTCTTGTCGGTATGTTTCAACCATACAAAGAATGTTTATTATTACTTATTAATTAATTAATGTTTATTCGAGAATATAAATTACGTATTTTGCCCTTCTCTCTCTTTTCAATACGTAGAAACAATCAGGGTACCCGTCCATTTGAGCCGGGCAGACTGCCTAGGTTAGATAGCCCGTTCGCTTCGAGTCGAAGATGACGGAGTGAAGCAAGAAAATTAAGCAAACCTATTGGTCGAAGGAATTGACCAAAAGGATTCATTTTAATGAGCAGAGGCTAATGTTAATAAAGACTCTATTGAGATGAGTGTTTATTCTTATTTAAGAGGATGTGAAGATTTACTTGTCGCCTGTCAACTTCTCCTTATGTTTCAAAACATAAAATGGTAAAGCTATAAATTGAAAGGTGAATCCATAGGTCCACCAGATAGCGCGACCACTAGAACGCACATATCACGGCGAGTTAGTCACGGGTATTAATTCAATATCAATAGTGTTGCAGTGAGACCCACGTTGAGAATAGGGCTGTGAAGTTTTCTTTGCGAAAATATTGTTGACATTCGCTCACTGATAGTGAGTGACGTTAATTAAATTTAAGGCGACATTGCTGTGCTATTTCACATGGAATGGCGCGGCAGTTGTCTAGTACTGGTTGATCTCTAATATTTTTAGTTTTTATTTTGTAATGTTATTTTAAATTGTAATGCTATCTTTTTTGAATCCTGGTTACATATATTATGATGACTTTAGCGTTAAATGTCGACTTTAAATTTAATGAAGGCCACTGCAGATGATAGTCTTCGGGACGGAAACTTAGGAGACTTTGTAGGTAGGAGTAATTTTAATTTTATTTTTAATTTAATTGTACCTACTCTAGTTTCACGCTTCCAGTTGGAAGTAATTAAATATAATTGTTTTCAATTGTCCTTGAACTATGTTAGTACCTTTTACTTTTACAATTCTTGTTATGATATTATAATAATATTCTTTCATATGACGAATTATTTTTATTTCCCTTAGTTGTGGTAACCCTGCAAAATGTTGTCGGCTCTTATTGTGTTTACCTAATCTTTTTTTGCGACGCTAATTTATATCGGGTCTGTGACGGATTTCGGCGAATAGTTTTATTTGTGTTTCGACAACCTTCTAGCTAGTTTAATGCGTTAGTTGCCATGTGCATGCGGATCGGTACGTTGGATATTTCAAAGGGTTCCATTGTTTGATTTTTAATTCGACTTAGTTTTTTATTTAAATCCACCAAACATGAAGGATACATTATTTAGATTTGACAGCGTTTATGAATACTATTAGCGCTATATATCGGAAGTTCGGAATATAAGTAAAAAGTGTATATAACTAAAAGAAGAGAAATTTCCGTAGTCGAGTTAAACCTTTTTCCTCATACAACGCAACGCAATCTTACCACAACAATTTCTCCAAAATCAAACCATGTCGAGTTAATCGATTAACACATACCTCATGTCATTTTCACTTATACGCCACGGAACACATACCGATATACGGCCATTACAGACCAATTTGACGTCGTCAGCAAGTTGGAAACTGTACGTAATTACAAACCAATCAAATTCTATAACAAACCGGCTCCGATCGGCCCTCGTTATCCCTGTAGGTATACGAATAATTTATTACGACAGTTCAATATTTCAAACTAGTCGCGCCACGCGACTTTGTGTAGCGGTGTGTATGTTTACATTTAGGACCCTATATTAAAAGCAAAGAGCGTTTTATTATTATTACAAAAATATAATATTACATGTATAATAAAATTTTATACGGATCAATTCCATTAAATAGGTAGGTAAGTAAAGAAGTTGAATGGAAATGGACAGTCCATTGTATTGTACCTACGATACCCATCATAATAGGTAGTCTGTAGGTACAAGCGCTGCTCCGTTTGGGACCATACCTACTGTTGTGTGTTAGTCTGGCAATATTTATTTTTTATTTTTTCTACAGTACTATATATTGATATATACAAAATTCAGCATGTTTATAGTGAAATCCGTCACGTAAATGGCTCAAAAACCTGTTTAGTACTTATCTGTCTGCTATTATTGAATAGAGAAACCTTACATAGCAATTTATTCCATCAGTAATTTTTTCATCTTCTATTATCATAATAAATTGGAAAACAAAACAATTCTTCCGAATATATCATTAACGTTTCAAATCAAATTTATAGTGTTTGTTCGATAATAAATACTTATAGGAACCTGTTAACAAGTCCGTGTGTGTGTAGCCCCCCTGTGGGAATAATTACACAGGCCAAAATTTTTGCCCGAGGTGACCACCCGCCGTTCCGAGTCAGTTTTGGTTTAGCATGAAGCCATTATTTCAATATTATATTTACGTATTAATTTGGATAAAATTGATTAGTGTTTTATTTCGGTGAAAGATTTTATTGTTGTTATTTTAATAAAATATTTATTGTGTTATTTTTGCATAATTTATAATAGGTAGGTACCTCCAGATATTTAAATACATTTATTTAGGTTTTTTTTCTTTGATTATTTATTGAAATAGAAATCTAAGAAATCTAAAAACCGTAATGTTTTTGAAAAAAAAAAGAAAGTTCCCCTAAGGTTTAACATGCATAGTATAATTCCGTTTTTGGCTTTAACAGAGACACATGCCGCCATCTATTGATTTTTTGTCATACCACGTGCACGCATAACTAACAAAAAACAACACGGTCTTCCGTGTTCATGACGTAAAAACGCATACGAAAGGGTGAAATTAGTGAGCTTTTTAGTGAACAACATTAGGTACAATTATTCAAATTCAAAAGCGTAATTATTGCACCTATTTATTAGATCTGTTTTTTAATAGGTAATTAGGAGACACGCTTTATTTACTACTCTTTCTACATTAAAGTATTTTAAATTAGAAAATCAGATGAGTTATATTATTATTATCACAGCAGCATATTATAAATATGGAAATTACCTCTTTCACTGTGATATGTAGGTATACTGACCAGATGTTTGTAATATATCTGGTTAAGTTTACTTTTTAACCAAATTATCCCAACCAAGTAAGCTTGAGCTACAGTTAGGCTCACAATATTTGAATGACCAATTCGATAGAATCCATTTCCACCAAACTGTTCCCCATTTGTTTTATACCTATAGTTTTAGATTGCACCATAACGAAAATGTAAGTACTCCTCAGTTACCATAAAATAACAAAAAATAATTAAAGTAAGCTGCTTGCATAAACACCAAATCATATTTAGCGCAAACTAACGTAAAGTGCAAATTAATATCACCCACTGGTTAGTACGTGAGAAGTGAGCTGAGTTCGTATTAAATTATCTCAAATAGCACCAAAGTGACCCAAAGAATAATTTACTGGAGGCTCCCTGCTAATGAAGACTAGTACCCTCAAGGCGGCTGTTTGCGCTAAACTTGCACCATTAAGATATTATAACCTTGAGTTTTGCTTACGACATTCCGAATGTTAAGGAGCTTGGGGACCCCAAAAAGTAAAAGGAGCAATGGGAAATAACAGCTTTGATGGCAGGAAACGGTTAAAGTTTTAATATTTTGTTTACGTTTGCACTTATGCAACGTTTACACGGATATATAATGTTATGTGTCTATTTTTACAGCCCAAAGTAGAGACAAAAATTAAAATTGGTGTAAATGTTCCACCAGTGCAAACGAAGGTAAATCTTAATTACAAAATACAACACAACAAAGTACTTAGTACATTTTCCAAAAAAAAAGGTAACAAGCTCTTGTTTATTATTCGTAGTGAAATTGAACTACGTCAGCATCCTGGTCGAGAATAAGGGCCGATTCACGTTACCCATTGCGCTGATGTAACAATAAGATCACTGTCTAAGTGCAAAAGTTTCGACAACTTGCTAAGATTAAACGACCGATTAAAAGGTCGTAAATGCCTACTTTAGAACAGCTCAGGTTGTTCACATAATCGTTTCTAGAGTTATTTCTTTAATATTTATTATAATAGTAATTAATTATAATAATTACTATTAAATAGTCGTTTAAATGGAATGGATGGAACAAAACAATAGGTATTATTGAAGTCTATATCAACGGTAAATAACGATTCATTTTCAACAGCCTATACGTCATTATTAGGGCGGTGCTTTCATTATTTCGATTAAAATGTCGTAACAAGCAATTATGAAGTGGATCTCGTGATAAAAACCGTAAATTCTTATTTATCAGCTCCAAAAGAACGGCGTCTATAATAAATCAATGGAGTTATCTATGCCCGATTGAAAATAATTAGAAGTAATTATTCTGGTCTGTCATCCAAAGCCGGGTATAAACTTTGATCGATTCACAATATTTAGATTACGTTTAATGTAAGCGATCATTACTCGATTAGATGTTCAATTAAGGAGATAACTTACTTTGAATAATACTTTAATAAGTTTAAACTTATAGTGTATTCGGTATTTGGTTGAGAAAGGGTTTTAATTATTATATTATTATTGTTATGAAATGTAACCCTTTTACTTATTACTTGTTTCAATTCAACCTTCGTTTACCACAAATCTATACAAATAAATAAAATTGGATTATCTGTTTGTAATATCTAAATAACACCTTTTCACTAAATGCATATGAAAGTACATACGACACCTATAGCAAAAACGCGTTCTAAAATTTTTTTGTCTGTCTGTCTGTATGTTTGTTCCGGGTAATCTCCGAAACGGCTGGACCGATTTTGACGGGACTTTCACTGGCAGATAGCTGATGTAATTAAGAAAAATTGTATTTAAAAGTGTATTTAAGAAAAACAAAAAAATACAAATGGGTCCTGTCGCGCGGGTTCAGAACGCGGGAGCGGTTAAGTTAAATTCCACGCGGACGAAGTCGCGGGCTCAGCTAGTAAATTCAATAAATTATTTATATATTATGATGGTAGAACCAATCTTCATACTAATAGCTCATATACGAGCTGGTTTAAGGGGGGTAGTACCACCCTCTCACAGAAGATCGGCAGCAAAACGCAGGTTTTGTACGATAAGTCAGAGCCGGATGCCTAACCCTTTCCCTCCCTTCCTCACACTCCCCTTCAGTTCGGTAATGTGACAGCAATGCCTTTGCTATTGCAAGCATTGTAAGACTACGGTAGCTGCTTAACATCAGGCAGGTTCTAGTGTAGGCTAGTTTGCCGTAGTTATTATTTTAAAACAAAGTGTAAGCAAGGAACATCAAAACTTTAAATGGAAACTAAAATGATTATCCTTAATCTTAATGACAACGCTAAACTCAATTTCAAACCCCTTACAACATGCATCCAATCTACTATCGTATTACTTTATTCCCTTGACCAAATCTGAAGGTTTACAATTACGGAAGTCCCAAAAAGGGTCAGCACAATCCCTCTAGCATTTCGACACCGCAACAAGAAGCTTACAGTTCTAATTTACTGTCCCATCGAGTCCACTCTGCCCCCTGCGTCCACTAGATCATCCTCGCATTGTTCAGAGTTCCATTTCAAAGGGACGCTTACGTAAAGTAGCCTTTTGATATGTCTTATCCGAAATTGTTGCAATTGTTGATTATAGTCTCGAGCCGTTGTAGAAGATGCAGACGATTCATGTTACAGTTAAGAGCTTGTTGAATAGGTATACGAACTAGTAAACGATAAAAAGATTATTAATGACCATCACACGTAGTTGTTGTTAATTTAGTTCAAGCAACAGAATATAATTATCATTAATAATAATGTACAAATTGCTGCAACAACAGTTTCTGATATTATTAAAAAGACCGAATATCATAAGTACCTAGAAGTGAAACTCTATGCAAACAATTTGGATAAAGTAACAAAATTATAACTGAATATTATCTAAATATTGACCTCATTGAAACAAAAGTCAACATTTTGAGCTATTATTTAAAATATTTAAATATATTAAGTAAAAGTTGCCAGATATTGCCAGACGTACTAACTGTGTGGTCCTAAACTAAGGAATGATTATCCCATGGGTACCATACAATGGACTGTAGGCGATCCCAGTGACACTCAGACCAGGGAACATTTGTCTGAATCTAGTCCTGAAGCGATAATGTCACATCCTACTAATATTATAAATGTGAAAGTTTGTGAGTGTGGATGTATGTATGTATGTTTGTTACTCCTTCACGCAAAAACTACTGAACGGATTTGAATGAAATTTGGAACACAGGTAGTTTATAACCGGGATTAACATATAGGATACTTAAGTAAGTCTACGCGGACGAAGTCGCGAGCAGAAACTAGTATAACAAAAAAACAGAAAATGGCATAATAAGCATTATTATGCAAACAAAAAACAAAAGCATGCCCAATCACCCGGAGTATACTCTTCGTGAACAAGGCCTGGACCCAGAGGTATATTCTAGCAAAAAAGTAGGTATTTGAAGAATACGCTTACCTAAACAATCTCTACATATTTATACACCACACAATACCCAGAGCTCCTATCTCCAGGTAAATACGTGGCAGCAAAATGACGGACGGCATTAATTAACGCGATTACCCTATTCGTGATTGCGGGCTAATGGCAGGGCTGTTTGAACTGTCGACCTATTTGCCGGACATTTGCTTTTGTAATTAAAAGTACATACGAATTTAATTGGTGGAATCTGGTGGATGTACGTGGAATTACGTGTCCGTTATCTCGTATCAGGTTAAAAGGGTACGCCAAATATACTTTGAGAATTAACATACATACATCTACACTCACAAACTTTCGCATTTATAATATTAGTAGGATAACAATCAATGGTCATTAATATATTTACATGTGTTTTATTGCTGACCAGAGGTCATGTCATAGAGATATCGACAAGTTCATATTGATTAACTACACTTGTGACAATTTAAGACTTTGATTTCCATGTAGACCAAAGCAATATAGACAAAGCAAATTAATTGAAATGAATCAGTCTTGACTTGACTGCCGAGGGCTATAGACGTAATGCCTAGTTATGTAGTCATATTGGATTATGTATTCACTATAGTTATTTAAAACTCGAAGTGAAAGCAGAGTTATGTTGAAGAGTTACGATAAATTGGTAGTAGGTATCTATATTCAAATTTAGACATACAGATTTATTACGTTGCTTGTAACAGATAGTAACACACTTACACATAGTACAATTGTAACAGAAGTCGAACAGATAATTCTCATAAGAATAGATAAATAGTGGCTCGTGCTAGGAATCAATAAAGTGCAATTCAGCTATTATGCCCAGTGCTGTGTACCTAAAATTATATTTACCTACAAGGGACTCTATTTCTATCGGTTACTCTTAGATTTTCTGACCGCATTGAGTGGGTCCACCAGGGCGAAGCCGCCGATGTGGGTACTTCTATCTCTCGTACATAAAGTTCGAAATGCGCCAAGTCTGCTTTCGCAATTAAAAGCTGCAAGGTCGGTCCCCTGAGATTGTTTTTAGCGCATTGTCGACTGAGCGCATTATTATAACAAACAAAAGAAACACCTATAATAATAACTCTTTACGAGCCCTCGCTCAGGTTACAAATTCAATTTCTTTCTTTAGTTGCGATATGCTCTCTTGAGCGTCGTATAAACTTTAATGCGGACTTTTAAAATAAACCGCCAACTTTCTTGTTCCCATCAACTCTTAAAGGAAATTGAAACAGTTTATTCATGCGAGGTTATTTTAGTATCGCCATTCTTGCGTGCACAATGTTGAATACTTTCGCTACAGTGTTTCCTCGGTGAAATTTCTAAGCTCTCATTGTTTTGATCCAAAAATAGTATGTTATATTAAGACATGGTATACACAGCCACCTTTTCTGCGGCTTTCTTCGTATTAGAAATATAATAACGTGTTGTACAGAAGCTCCTTTGGTAAAATAATATTTAGTTTCACTACAATAATATAATAGACGATGGCTTTTCATAGCGGTTCGAGCATAGGCTGCTCAAGTCTGGCTGGTTGAGGGTTCAATTTCCTTTAAGGTAAATTTCTGAAATGGCATTTTCGTAATTAGCCCTGATGTGGGTGTCACTGGGATCGCTCCTGGTCCTCTGTACGGTACCCATAGTACAACCGATGTTTAGTTTGGGACATTACATTTAGTGTATTAGCCTGGCGACATTAATTTATTTAAATCACTTCTTTACTATAATTATTAAAGCCTAAACTTTGGGATCTTTAACTGCTAATATCTGTCTTGTTCACGTTTATTGTCTCCAACTAGTTTGGCATTAAATTCATACATTATGTACCGATCAGCACTATCTTTGTACAAAATTATCTTAGTGCTATTGACTAATGCATCTTCTTATGCCTGTACCAGCAAATGCAGCCCTGATCGCCATGTTATTTGAAACGTATTTGTTGAAACACGTCCTCGTATTAATGGCCCTGAGAAAACACGAGTAGGATCGAATGCAATCACATGAACCGATCTGGATTAGCTGTGGAAACGGCAAATGAATTCTGAGACTTCGTTGTTAGGCACATATCCTGCAACCAGTGGCTGGGATAACTTATCACGCTTTAAATAAATACAAACAGGACTAACGAAGTGCCGAAGGAAAGTTAAAAGCGTCTGGTAAGGAAGGAGTTGAACCACTACCACGGATTATAGTGACTTTGTGAGTTAGGGAGTTAAAAGCAGCCTTAGCTTGTCAGCTAGAACGATTGTTTTCATTTGCATATTTCCTTATAGGGTATCTCCACGGACTAGAGAACTTCTACCGTTTACTTTTAAAATTGAAAATGTATGTATTAATTAGTTATTCAAATTGACTTTGCTATTAAATCCGAGGTTCGGACAATGCTTTACCGTTTATGCATAAAAGCTAACGTTAACAAAATTTAATTGGTTCTCAGTGTACAAATATTGAATTCGGTAAAAATTGTGAAACGCTCCTGTGAATACATTTGCGTGTACCATGGTAGGGGCGCTGAATTTATTAATGTTAACGAACCTCTCGCCACTCCATTAAATCATATCTGACCGAGCGACTAAAAATGTTACTCCTTGCGACAAAATGGCTATTTTTGGAGTCAGTCTCATTTTCTCTCTAGTTTAGCCGGAGCGAAAGAGATATATGACTATTTTTTTATTCTAACTAAAGAAGATATTGGAGTGCAAAATAATTTGGTAACATCATAATATGTTTGCAGCTATAACCGACTACAAAAATGCTACCAACATGTTGCTAATTATACATTTTTGATTTTTCATTTCTAAGTAGAAGTAACCATAACCTTCATACCGTTCGTAGAGGCAGAAACTTCTTTACAAATTTTTGATAGTTAAGGAAACTCTAACCTAACTGTAATGATTAATAATTCCATTAAAATTTAAAAAAGGGTCCATACGAGTAACAGTCCAAAAATATATCACCGAACATTTTCGCCTTCAAAACGGAACCGGCGCTTGTTTTAGCATTAGTAACGCCCACAGCCATTAGCGTTAGTTGTCATGTATTAATGACGATTTCTGTTTCGACCCCACTTCCGACGAAATGTTTACAGTGATTTAATTAAAATTTCTCAGCGATGATGTAGAGTGCCATTTGTTTTATGACATCATTCCCTCTTGTTATTTTTAGCACGTTGGTGCATCTCCGTCTTTTTAAGTTTTGTTTTAGTTTGAGAACTACTTGGATTTTGCTTTGGGTATAAATAAGCTATTAGCCAACCAACTATTAGCTATTTAAATTTTAAATTAAAACCTGAAAAATTTTGTTATCACGCTGCGTGTTCCAAACTAGACTGTGGCCTTTTCACTCCTTTCTTCCACTTGAATATTTTTATTTTATAGCCTTGAGCAAATAGCTTCACAGCGCAGCATCCGAAGCAATGATGTGGTAACGCCTAATTGAATATAGCTCGAATTTCATCCTTAACAAGTGTGACAGGAGTAACAAGAATTGACTTCGCACGCTGATTGTTGCAAGGAATCTTCGGGTCAACTCATTTGACTTCCATCCACTTTCTCTTTTCAACTAACTCATTTCGCATTGCTCTGTTTCGGTTGAACATTTACAGTGAAGATGTGATTGCGAAATGTGATCATTGCGTAAGCTTTCTGTTGCGGATTTTATATCGTCAATTTATGAGGACGAAATAATTGAAGGAATGCCTCGGTCCATGCTCCTTCAATAGAATGCGTCAATAGATAATAGTTTAGAGGGTTGCCCTCTTAACACACATGTTCCTGAGACGATCTCCATGGTGATGGTCATTAAACTATTGCCTTGACTCCACTCTAAGTACAAGTATTTCGCTTATTTGGAGGGTCTAACAGGACTACTAGTTATGTATGTACTAGGTTTGTATCTTTGATAAAAGCCTTTATCAAAGGTTTGTATTGTTTTTTGGGGCTTATTCTCTATGGTTTGCGATAAATGCTTGTGCTATAAAGTAATGGCCACGAAACGGAGCGTTTCTTTCCATACATAATAGTTATGAGAAAACATCAGTTGCTAGTAATCTTAAAAAAATATGTAACCTAACAGTTAGACCTATTCATTATGTGGGTATTTATTTTGATAAGTTCAGAAATTCTTGTTGGAAATCACAGCTATAATAACCAACAGCTAACATATTCCATATGATCTTTGAAGTGTTATGCCAACAATCAGAGCAGCCTTGACACAGTTCGGTATATTATTCCATGTTTCTCAATGCTTTACTTTAATTATTTATTTTAGAATTGAATGATCTTGTGTCAATAATCATAGTAAGTACTTGATGGTTCTGATTCGCTATTATTAAACTCGTTAGTGCCTCGATTGATAGTCATCGATATCTTCATTGGTCATTTTGTTATGAAATATTTATATATTTATAATGGATACTTGTAATATCTTTAAATATGTTATACCTTTCAAAAATAATATTACTTAGACACCATCAGTTGAAAAATAAAAATATTCCAAAGCACTCTATTTGCATAAGCTAAGTGCTTACAAAGTTTTATTACAAAGGTCGCTTTTAAATATGAGCACAGATACATGTCAATATTCATTCAGTGATCCACGATACTTAATAGCGATTCATCAAGCATGTAAACTAGTTTTACTATCTAGCATGCAAAAAAAATAAAAACCTATCTATAGAAATATCCACTAGTGACAGCTTCAAGTGGTTTTTTTTCACAAATTCTAACTATAACATCCATGATAGTTGGTCCTGACAATACAGCCAACCTCCTCAAGATAGAACGCCTGATACCTGATGACATATACGGTATATATAATCCGCAGGAAGTATATTAAAAAAAAACGATGGTAGGAATATGTTGTCTCTTCACTACACACGTTATATTTAATCATAGCAAGCATCATTCTCCGAAGAATTCCCAATCCCGAAGATCGCCAATCGGTAAATGTAATCGGTTTTCAAGATTTTTCTCAGTTGCAAACCTCTAACCATAACGCACGCCACTGATTCTCGTCCGCATAAAATTTATTGGGCCATCGACCTTTACGATGTCAAACAAGTACACATTTTGGGAATACGCTGCGCTTATCGTTCTGATGGTAGATATAAACCAAAGATGATATCGCACGTTGCCCAACTTCATTTTACTGCTTAATTAATGTTTAGTGTGGCATAAACAGGCGGCGTTGTGGACAATCGGTATGATACGGCAAATCTGTGGTGTAAGGCGAACCGGTGCATCGTAAAACTAATCATAGGGACTATAAATTTAATAGCCTCATTTATAAGTAATAAAACTAACTATAAAATTTCAATGCGCCGTGCCACGAACGGATTTGACTCAATGAGATCTGAATCGTCTACAATTGAATTCATCGCCTCAACGGAACCGTAAAAAATCGGTCAGATTGATATTACAAAAGCTTAAACTCCATACTGATGTGTGTGACGTGTGTACACATGCATCGTTACCTATATAAGTATAAGAATGTGTTGTAAGTGTTATGCAATTGCTATGAATTTATTTTATCGGTTTTTTTTTGGGTCTAGGATAGTATGTAATTTTAGAATAAGTAAATTGGTAAATATAGTGAGTACAACACAAATATTGGCGTTGGCGATGTAACTATTAAGAGATCCCTTCTACTAGTAAATTTATATAATTCCAGAAGTAACTCCTGATTAATTAGAAAATATTGATATTAAAAGGTTTTTCTTTCTATAAGACAAATCACAGAAACATAAGAACCGCCAGGTTAGGTTTCTTAAGCACCATGGTGTGTTAATGAGTTTACCTAGTTCCATAAAAAAAAAAACTATTTATTGTTACACCTACGCATTATATTATATTTAACGTTTAACATCAATTCTAAACCTCTGTGGTTTTTTGTATGTTATGTACTTAGAAATATTACATGTATTTAAATGATAATAAATAAATAATAAGGAATGCAATTTGATTGATAAATAAAAAGTTTTCGCAAAAACCATACTGAGAGTATCCGTTACTCGCAAATTGCAATAATCACTGTTCAAAGAGAGCTCCCTTCGGAGTTGATTCTCATTTGCGGTATATGTTTTTGATCTCCACAGTCTTCGCACTCTGTCGATGGGATGACCAATAATTTGTGTGCTTTATGGACACATTTTATTATTAGGTAAGTATCTGCCTGTCATTCATACTTTTACTCCTATATCGTTGTCAGCAACAATTGAGCTTTGAAATTCAGCTTATTTTACGATTGTTTTTAATGTTTTCACTCGAGATTTCTTTATTATTTAAGTAATATTAAGGGCTTAAAGTGACTTCTTCTTGAAGTGGTACTTCTTCTTTGTTGCAAATATTACCCTTCTCTTTTTTGCTTATTTTTAACAAACATTACTAGCCAATAAAACTAGTAGTCCTATTAATCCCTCTATGCGGTAATTCACACAAAGAAGCCCGCGCAGTTGTCTATACATATTTGATAAACATATATAGCTGTATTTGACAGAAAAATGTATATAAATGATTGGTGCCGGGTTATCCGTGTGAGTGATCGCTAACTAAACTATATGCTTATGCTAGGAGTGGTAAATACGTATACGTGTTTGTATGGTAATTAAGACACTAGTCGTGTTTTAAACTACTATAGAATATGAAAGTTCAGCTATTCGAGCGATCGTTTAGTCGCCCTACGACTCATTACAAGGCGCTCAAGCGCATAATTTTGCGGTTGCCACCAAACGAGAGAAGGTCGCGAGCTGCGGTCTGCAGCCACGCGCTCAAGCCATTGCCTTTGACGCTTCTGTTTAAAGCGAGAAAAATATTATTTTAATGAAGCTATTATTTCACTGGAAAGTATTTTAAATAAATAATGTGTTTAAAATGACAAATATAGATCTTAATTTTAATATAGCAAGATATTGAATATAGTTTTAAATATCGCCAGACGAACAAACCAACTGTAGAGTCCCAAACTAAGCAACGTTTGTACTATGGGTATCGTACAATGGACTGGGGGCGATCCCAGTGACACCCAGACCAGGGCAAATTACAAAAAGGCCATTTCCGAAATTTACCCTGACGGGAATCGAACCCATGGGCACTTCTGTCTTTTACCACCTCCAGTCCATTGTACCAGTGCAAAAATTATATTACGTCTTCACAAATTACGTAAGTAAAACGTATTAATAGATAAGTATTATTCACTTTACGTCTTTGTCCTACTGTCCCCGCGTTACCCATCTTTCGCTACCAAAAATAATGGATTGATAATTTCTAGCTAGTCTTAAACATAAGAGCCTACATCTTGGTAGTTAGTTTAGTTTCTTCATGACCTGTGTGACCAGATTATAATTTGTTTATTTCCATAAGCAAATGTCACTTTTACCAATAGATCACGAGATCATTGAACATTGTTTTGTCACACGCTCAAGCTGTCACCCGATTCGAGACACCATCGAGTCATGTTAAGTCTATCGGGATGAAACCCGATAGTTTACGTTCTCGACTAACCAGCTTATGGGAGCCGACGGCGTAAACGGTAGCCGGGATCGTGTGACAGTGGCGCCCCCCGTCGAGTTCTCGATTTATTTTCTCGATATTAAAATTACATTTTCCGAGATTTCGATGATGTAGAATGTATTATTCTCATTTGAAGCAGCAGGGGATCGCACTGTATGTGTAAAAATATAAATAAAATGAGAATATTGCGTTACTAAGTATCGTGTTTTGTTAAAATTAAATCGATCCTGTTATATTTGACACCTCGTTCGTCTAATATATTTAACTGCTTCGTTGGAGACGAGACCTCCCGATTGGTTAATTTTGGCATGTGACTTTGCGACGCGTTCGTTTTTGTAATCACACATTATCAGACATGCGATATAAATATTTTAAAGAAGCAGTTAAGTTATATCACAATAAGTCTATGAAAGATATTATCGCTATATTTACAAAGAAACCCAACCTCAGTAAAACCAACAAGAACGCGACTAAAGCCGCATGTAAATCTCTGGCCTGCCGTTATGTTTGCAATCAACAGTTTAAAATAGAGGGCCGCGACCGCAGCCTCTATTTACCCCGGCTTCCTCCAGTTAATGACGTCATAAAAAATAAAACCCCGCCGCTTAGATCCCCGTCAGCCAGAAAAACTGAAGCATTTTTCTCCTTGCGATGCAGTGACGCGATAAATTACAACTGGCCGCTTATTTTAATAAAAAATGTGATTGCTATATTTTTCAGATAATTTTAAAATAAAATAATGATCTTGTCCTGATGCTTATTGCCGCTGAACTTGATTGAAAATTAGAATTTGAAACTTAGGAAACGATAGGTACTCTTCCAAAAAACACGTGGTTGATGTAATAGTGTCCCGTCAAGTAAGAAGTTCTAGTCTAGTAGTTTCTAAAATCAATACTCTGCTTCGCCAAATGAATACAACATCGAATATAATTTCACTCAACGTGGAGGTAGACGCTTATCACAATTTATGGCATATTGAGTAGAATAAGGGAAAACAGAAATCGGATTTTTAAGCTTTCTTCTAAAAATAATTTCAGTAATATATTAAATTTAAACGGGCGTAATACGATTTTTATTGCCACGCTTTGGACGTGCTGTGAATTAAATTCTTATAAGCCGAAGTTTTCTGATATATTCGATTATAAGAGTATTATGAATATTATGTCATTGTTAGATGAAACAATTGAATTTACTGTTGAAATTATACGAATAAATTTATCGTCGGTAGAAATCAAAACAAACGCCAAATATACATTAATTGTTTCGGACGGGCAAGTGGCAAACATCACTAAAATGATCATTGGGGACAAATATGAAAGGGGTCTCCGATATCGGCCGGAAGTTGCATTTGTCACGAGTGTGATACGGGATAGTGAATCTCATCTATAGTACTATAGAGTACCTAGTCTTATTTATTGATATTATTTTCTACTAGCTAAAGTTTCCTGAAAATTTTTATCAAGCGTATTTTAGTAAAATTTAAGTTGTTTCGAATGATGTACAAGATTCGGTCTATACGCAAACAGAAGCGGCCTTATTGGATACTCCAAAATTATCCAACTAGACAGCTATAGTTATACATAGCTGTGTCAGTAACCATAGTATATAAAACATTCAACAATACAGAATACAGTATCGCCGATCAAATGCATATCTACAACTCTCCCTCGCCTAGCGCATTCGTTCCGGCCGAGCATGACGAAACAACAGCGCATGCTGTCAAGTCCTGGCCACGCGCGCTTTGAGCTCCGCTACAGATTAGCGGACTTACCAACATACTGCTACACCGCTTTTAAACAATCACAAACCTTATTCCAAAGCAATAGAATGCATCTTAAGTGCAAAGATAGTTATGCATAATTTGGAGAATTTTGGACATAAACAAGTCTAGCTGGTACAGATTTGGGTATGTCAGCAGAGATTTATGATAGAATAATGATTTGGAAATCGACGCTAGAGTGATGGGAACTATAAAAGCCGGTCAAATTTTGATTACGTTTGTTTTGGTCCTGTAAGAAATTAAAAAACAAATTAAGTAGATACCTTATTAGAGAACAGTATAATCGGTATCTCATACCCATTATACGACTCCAACAAGTTTATTAGAAAAACATCTTAAGTAATACAAAATATAATATTTGGATAGGAACATTTCGTCACATGTTTGACTGCGATGCTATGACAATATCAAATTAAGTAATCCTCAAAGAGCGAACGAGGGTCCAATTAAACCATCGCCTTTTGATTTTGGTGCTTATTTATTTTTCGCAGTGCGACCTCTGATGTCCGGAACAGGGGTCGGACCCACAAGACGGGACGCACCATCCGTAGAGCAATTCGATTAGGGTGCAACACAAGGGAGAAAGCTGACGGTGCAAGTAACCTAGACCATTATATCTTTGCTGTTATGACTGAAGCAAAACATCTGTATATTATGGACGTTAAGGTCGAAAATGCATTCTTTGAAATGCTTGTCAAAAGGTGGTCTTGATATGTCATTTCATTTCATACACAACACTCGCAAAATAGATCGGTGACGAGAGTCCCTACACGTAGCATTTCGGAAAAATGAAATTGCTATTAGGGCGACATTTGGACGTACATTCTACTATATTTTAAGAGCTATTACTACATAGCTACTGGTGTTACTGAAATAGCGGATGACTAATAGCATGAGAACGTCTATTGTACTAAAAATGGAACTATGTCATTTGGTATAAACATCGTTATCTGTATAGTGTCAAATAACTTTTATAACACAGTTTAAAATTTCACATACGAATCAAAAATTTTAGCAATAATAGACTTGTGCATTATTTATTAGGAAATTATATTTTAATATTGTTTACTAGCTGAGCCCGCGACTTCGTCCGCGTGGAATTTAAATTAACAAAAAAGCCCACACCCGCATTCTGAGCCCGCGCGACACGACCCAATTTTTTTTTCCAAAATCAAAGTAGCCTAAGTTACTGCTTATATCAGCTATCTACCAGTGAAAGTCCCGTCAAAATCGGTCCAGCCGCTTCGGAGATACTCTTTGATTTCATGTGTTCTTATTTTTTTATGCGGAACCCTAATTTTTTTTCTAAAATAAAAGTAGCCTAAGTTACTCCTTATAACATCAGCTATCTGCCAGTAAAAGTCCCGTCAAAATCAGTCCAGCCGTTTCGGAGATTACCTGTAAGAAACATACAGACAGACAGACAGACAAAACAAATTTAAATCGCGTTTTTGCTATAGGTGTCGTATGTACTTTCATATGCATTTAGTGAAAATGTGTTATTTTGATATTATAAACAGACACTCTAATTTTATTTATTTGTATAGATTCATTCGAAATCCGAATGCTAAGCAAAACTTCATTTGAAGAAGATAATGATGGTTAGATTTACCTATCAATGTTTTCAATTATGTAGCCGTAGAGTTTATACGTTCACTCGAGCATCCAGGTTCTAGCGACTACGTTAAACATCAACCATTCTATAGAGCGGTACAACTTAATAATATTGTTTACAATGAAGCGCCAATAGCCTAGTGGTTAGAGGACCTATCCTCGTAGCTGAGTGGTTCCGGGATCGAACCCCATCCATGCTACTAAACTATTGACGTGAGCCCACTCCTAGCATAAGCATTAGCTTAGTTGGAGGGGCTAAAGGGAATACTAGTAATGTGATAAACACACATTGCTAGTAATCTTACAAAATAAATCTCCATACAAATCCACCCTTTTCGTTACAACTAGTCCGTTACTCTCAACATCTAAACGTTTCAAGCGTGCTTTCTTAAACTGTATAACGGTACTAAAGCAACAAAGTGATCTAATTGGACGCTGATAACTGAGGTTACTCGCGAAAACAGGTTAATAGAGACAATTTGTAGTGTTTAATGGTGGCTGTGTTACATGGATGCTCTGCTCTTGATTTGACAACTACTCTGTCGTGAGATCGAGGCACTGATGTTTGAACATGCATCACGACTGTGCTTACTACTTTTTAATTGAATAATGCAGAAGATTTAGACTGTATCAGACTTCAAAACATGTATGTAGCTAAACGTTTATTATGTTAATGTCCTTGAAGGCAAGAATTTTGTTTGAGACTAATTAAACCTTGGATGAAGATTAAATACTTAACATTTTTTTGTGTAAGCAGCTCAGAAGTAACTTTATCCGCTCTTATAAAATACCAATCTCAAAGAATTTTCAACAAGTAGTTAACTTATATACTCCTGTGTTCTCTAGCGAGTTTCACAGATCTGTTCACATGAGTGTAGATTACAATGTTCAATACACTATTATTATTTACCTCCAAAGAGTTATACAAAGCAAATCCCGCAGTCACAAATAATAGATGAACATTTTATCAGCAAGTTCATCTCTAGCTTCTAACGAAAAAATGATTTCGTTTGCAACCAATTGAATTGAAATTAAATGTACGGTGCCCCCAAAAAGCTGAATACAGGAGGGAGTGTGGCAGGAAAATAAAGATGGGTGGCCCTTATCTAGATGCAGGAATGAAGAATTGTGGATTGTAATGAGGGGAAGGGTGAATGTGAGCAGGATACGTACCGGCTCACTTCAAAATAATTGAAGTTAAATTTGTTCATTTATATTAGGCATTAATTAATGGTACAAAGGAGTTATGTACATACTAACAAATTGGAGGAATAAGGGTGTAAAAATATTATTAATAATACTTATGACTTATATTCATAATATCAACGCAAAGCAAACAATATATAAAAGGAATGCGCCATATAAAATAGCAAACCAATCAAATTCATCAGCCACTGAAAAGATAATAATATAATAAACAATGGTCTAACAATTTGGTCGGCAATTTGTCTCTTTTAATTTCAATAGCTTCTTAAAGCTTCCAAAACTGTTGAAATTGGCAATTTGGCAATTGAGGTTTGAAATAAAAGACCAATTGAAAATACCTACAGTTCACACGTTAACGCTATGTGCTTCATTCAATTGTACGACCATAATTGCCCACAGAGCGTGTTAAGCCGTGCTTCGTCCGTTACCGCGTGTTTCAATTGTCTGGTACGCGTTCAATTCCAAATTAATGGGCACAGGATTAGGGTTTGAGGATAGGATGAGTACATCACTAATCATCTCTTCAACAGCGGTCTAAATGTAACCAATTATTTTAGCTTCAATTATATTAAATGTATGTTCTCTATCCTGTATAATAGTTTTAATTTTAATATAAATATTCTGATTCCAAGTATCCTATTGATATAAACAATAGGGTTTTTGAGTCAGTAAAATGTTATGTAGTGCTGTATAAGTTAAACTCTGGAAACATTAAAATAAAAACAAAAGCTTTGTCATTGTTTCTTAAAACGACACAAGAGATTGTCATAGCTATTATTTGTATTCCCACGAATAACAAGATAAGTGCACCCCGCACATTATTATAGTAGAAAGTCTTACCAGAGTCACGTCTGTCTTAGTTTGCATCTTATACTTTCCCACTATCTGGCTTCATACATCTGCCGTGGGTTACCTGATACGTTGTGCAAAACAAGTCATTAGGTCACCAGAATGCGGCACAATGGACCCGTCTTGCCACAATATCGACAATTCATTCATCGTGTTCGATTGTCAGATTTTCTGACATTGTACCGGGATTTGCACACGTGGAGGCGTGTGACCGTCATAGAAAAAATGGCCCAAAAGAGCAACGCAATCCTGTTGCGTCATTCCACAATAAACTATTCACTTATAAAGAATTCGCGTGAAATCGACGAAGTGAAAGTTTATGAAAATCTATTTCGCGGTCTATTGTACAAACGAACCCGTCATATGAACTACTTTGAACATTCTCATGTCAATCATCAGCGTGGGAAACTAACAAAGTTAGTTTATTAGCAGCTTAATTCAACTTCTCACATAAAACTAATTGGGTTAAAGGTAATGTCCTTGTGGGTCTCACGCGATGTGTGCCGGCAGGTGACAATGCTCCGATTTTTATTCGTCCACCATATGATATGCAAATGATACAAAAAATACCACATTCACCTGTCAGAAGAAACTGAAACCCGATGCGGCTACAGATGTCATCGAACGAGTCTGTGTTTACACAGGTTGTTTAGATGTAAACCACATAAAAACAGAAGGATGATTTTACCTGGATTTATTATTGTAATTTCGCTTTCGAAAAAAGGTGCTCTAATTTAGACCCCATTTTAATTTGTGAAGAATACATAATTTTTTACTACGTTACAAACAAAATGACCCGAAGCGACAATCCCTTAATGGTTTTGCTCATACATAAATTCGTAGGCCGTGACCGGGCTAAAACAAACTGCCCGCCCTGTAATAATTAATGATCATCCACATCTATTTTACGGTCGGTAAGTTAAAAACGTTATTAACAAATCAGAAAAATGCTCGCTGTCTCGCGCACCTGCTCTTGCAGCCTTTGTTCTATTTTTATTAAAACTTTTGACAAGTTCATTGGCTATTTACTCAATGATATGGATCATAATATTTGAGCGATAAATTTTTTTTTTTTTTTTTTTTTTTTTTTTCCTATATTTTAGACCTGCGATCAGTCGCCTAGACTATAATCAGGTGTGTTGCAAGTGGTTGGAGTTTGGAGAGGTAGAGCCACTGCTCCATCTCCCCTTAGTAAGGCAGCACATCAGCTCTCTTGAGTCTTCTAATAGGGTTTGGCTGCAAGAGCATATTAGATAATGGGTTTGGGTGAGTTGTCAAGCGGTCCTTGTAGTTGGCCGAGTATCGTTTTGCTTCGTCCAAGATGGTTGGGATTTCCAGGTACTCGTGGATTTCTGAGTTGAGAGCATACCAGGGCGCCGAGGAGAGTACCCTTAGAATATTGTTTTGGGCTCTCTGCAGGCACATAATGTTGGATTTGCTGGCTGACGACCACAATTGGATTCCATATGTCCAAATCGGTTTTATTATGGAACAATATACCCTTAGCTTGTTGGATAGGGATAGAGCAGACTGTCTGCCGAGGAGCCAGAGTAGGTTTTTAAATCTTAGATTGATTTCGTTGCGCTTCGTTTTTATATGGTCCTTCCATGTCATCCTCCGGTCTAGGTGGAATCCAAGGTATTTGACGCAGGTTGATTGCGGCAGTTTGTCGGGGCCTAGGTTGACCGGGGGACAAGTTTCACGTCTTAGGGCAAATGTGATGTGGTGAGACTTTGGAGCGCTTGCTTTTATGCGCCACTTGGTCAACCAATCGTTGATGGCATTGAGTTGGCTTTGCAGCAGTCTGCTCGCTTCATTTGGATCACGGTCACAACTGAGGAAGGCCGCGTCATCAGCAAAGGTTGCTACAGTTATGTCGGGTGTCTGGGGTAGGTCACTGGTAAAAATGTTGTAAAGGACCGGACCAAGTACGGAGCCCTGGGGTACTCCGGCTGAGCAGCTATAAAGAGAAGATCTTGCGTCGCGGAGCTTGACCTGAAACTTTCTGTCGCTGAGATAAGAGTCCATCAGCAGGTAGTAGGAGTGTGGAAGGTACTTTTTAATTTTGCAGAGTAGTCCTTTATGCCAAGCCCGATCGAAGGCCTGTTGTACGTCGAGAAAGGCAGCCGAACAGTACTCTTTCCTTTCCAGGCATTGTCTTATTGCAGAGTAGACTCTATGTACCTGCTCTACAGTTGAGTGGTGCTTCCGGAAACCAAATTGGTGGTTAGGTATTACGTGGTCCATATCTAAGCAAAGTTGTTCGCGTCCGTAGGAGCTACCTAACCACAACCCTACACGTGTCCCCCGGGTGGTGCTAAAGAACAACAAACGCCGAGTCGTAGGCGGCGGTCAACTAACCTACTGGACTGGCTTAGCGGCCAGCTCCTGTGGAAGTAGAAAATGACTTCTACAAACCGTAATCTTGCGGTCATGTTTTGTGAGAACGGTGGCCTTGGCTTAATCGCCTGGGCTAAGAGGAAGACATCCTCTATAAAAAATAACCCCAATCCTAAGGTGGGAACCGCGCCGATAGGATGAATGGCTGGGGGAATCCAGTCCCTAGCGCCAACCTCGATGGACCTGGCCACATCGTTGTATAGTGCCTTCTCATAGGAATGAGCGTTACCCTGTGAGCGACCAACAATTCGTCTCTACTCGTGGGAACAAAAATGAAGTCAAATACTCCAAAAAACCCTCAACCGCAGCATAAATTGCTAACCCAACAAGTACTCCTCCCAGGTTTATTTAGCAGACAACGTTCGTCATCCCTTTCAGATTTAGGAAGGTCATCACAAGGGAACCAAAAGGTAAATGCAGGACAACCAAATGAGACTAGTAGCCCACCTGAGGCATCCTCAGTGGAAGACACCCTCCAACAGCCTGCTCCCCCACCATGGCAGAGGGTGCCATCACCCAATAGCAGAAGCAGTAAGAAAAGAAAATATTGCAGTTCTCCACCAGAAGCCCAAAGCACAACTACGAAAAACCGTTTTGGCACCTTGCCTCTAGACCCAAAGGATGATTCGTGCACCACCGACTATCCTAAACCCAGCAAACCCCCACCTATCGTTCTCAACGGCATAGAGGATGTCACTGAGCTATCGAAGCTACTTCAGACCGTCAGCAGCAAAGAAGATTTCAAATTCAAGTTAATCAACAAAAATTTACTCCACATTCTTGTCAACACTGCTGAGGAGTATAAGAAGATTATAGCGGTCATAAGAGCAAACGGTCTTATAGGGCACACATTTACCCCTAAAGACAACAAATGCTATCGCATTGTCATAAAAGATCTCCACCATAGCACTCCCCATGAAGCGATATCAGAAGCCATAGAAGCAACCAACAATAAAATTAAAGGCGAAATCATCAATGCACGATACGGTCCTGATAAGAAACCCACATCGACCTTCTTTGTGAATATTGAGCCCAGTGTCAACAATCCGGCAGTCAAAAATATAACTCATATATACAACCATAAGGTCAAGATAGAGGATCCTCGAAAGTCAAACAGTATCGTCCAATGCCAACGTTGCCAGCGCTACGGTCATTCAAAGAATAACTGTATGAGACCATTCAGGTGCGTCAAATGCGGAGAAGGCCACAAAACCTCGGAGTGTAAAAAGAAAGATAGAACCACACCGGCTAAATGCGCTCTCTGCTCGTGTGACCACCCGGCTAACTACAAAGGCTGTGAAGTATACAAAGAAATCCTCTCCCGAAGAAACAAAAATCCTACCCCAAGAGAAACTCAACCCGCCCCAATCACCAAAACACTGCCAATTAACCCAATTCGCTCCACCTCGACAATAACCGAAGGAACCTTAAGATCCACTCATCAACGCACATACGCTGAAGCTACAGATGGGGTGAATGCCCAATCAAGTCAACAATCCTACAACAAACTGGAAGGTATCCTGCTGAAACAAAGCGAGAAAATGGAACTCTTAATACAACAAATAGGCTCTCTAGTGAGTCTTATCACTACTCTCGTCTCTAAGCTTACAAAATGACTTCTCTACACATTGCCATCTGGAACATCAATGGCCTTGCCCCTAATAAAAACGAACTAGAAATGCTCATCAAATCCAACAAGCTTGACGTTTGCCTTATTTCTGAATCGCACACTACACCAAGAAGCCGAATAAGCATTCCAGAATTTTCGGTGTATCACACTTGTCATCCCGATGGTGGAGCCCATGCTGGTACCGCAATCATTATCAAGAACAGTGTAAAGCATTGCCTCTTGGAACCTACTAGGGCCCCCCATCTCCAAGCCACAACTGTAAGGGTGGAGGATCGATCAGGACCACTTAATCTCTCCGCGATATACTGCCCACCGCGCCACACCATAAAAGAGAAAACGTTCACAGACTTCTTTATCTCGTTGGGCAACCGATTTATTGCAGGTGGTGATTGGAACGCTAAGCATTCATATTGGGGATCAAGATTGACGGTTACTAGAGGCCGAGAACTAAAAAAGAGTATTGAAGCGAATCATCTATTACCCATGTCAACTGGGGAGCCTACGTATTGGCCCACGGACAGCAACAAAACACCTGATCTCCTAGACTTCTTTATTACAAAGGGCATCAGCGAACTGAACACTCTCATAAAGTCAAGTCTCGACGGTAGCTCTGATCACACACCGGTTTTACTAATGGTTAGTCCAGTACCTATACCCAATGACACTCACACAGACTATCTCCACAACCACAAAACGGATTGGCAATATTTTCGTGAATTCCTGGAATCACATATCAACCTTAATGTCCCACTCAAATCCAGGGAGGAAGTTGACGATGCATGTCTTTATATCACAAATCTGATCCAAGTGGCGGCTTGGTCTAGTACTCCGGAGTTAAAGGATTCATTGCGTGGGGCACCGGTCCCTATTGCAATCAAGAAAAAAATCGCCGAAAAACGCCGCCTTCGCAGAATTTGGCAGATGACCCACAAGAGCGCAGATAAATCCAGATTAAATCGAGCAACTAAAGAACTCAAAGATCTTCTGGCCCATGCAGCTAATGAATCGCTGAAACAGAGATTAGAGAAAATGTCTCCAAATGCAAACGGGACTCACAATCTTTGGAAGGCAACAAAGTATCTACCACAGCCGCAACAGTGTTCTCCACCTATAAGATCCGGAAATACATGGGCTCGAACTGACCAAGATAAATCTCAGGCCTTTGCTACATACCTAGCCGGGGTATTCAAACCCAATGATTCGATTAGCCCTGAAGATCCAGAAATAGAACAAGTCCTTAAGCAAGATCTTCAACTATGCCTGCCACTGAGCCCTACTTCACCAAGGGAGATGGCTAGAGAAATAGCCAAAATAGCCCCTAATAAAGCACCTGGATTTGATCTGATCACCCCTAGGCTACTGAAAGAGCTCCCCAAGAAGTGCATTGCCTTTTTGACCATACTTGTCAATGCCACGCTGAGAACCTCGTATGTTCCTGCACTCTGGAAAATATCTCAAATTGTTATGATTCATAAGCCTGGCAAGCCGCCTAACGAAGTCTCATCCTATCGCCCTATTAGCCTGACGCCTGTGTTGTCAAAATTGTGGGAAAGGATCATCCTTGCACGATTATCTCCTTGCTTAGATATGGGCGATAAAAATTGTATTATAATTTAGCCAGATTCAATTTTAAATTAATCAATTAAAATTCCTTTAAATGCTTAACAAGCAGCACTTATTTTAAATTGTCTGACTGGAACCCTTTCTATAAAGTCATTGTAGTAGGCGTGTCGAGCATCAATGATTTAAACAAAGCTCTTAGTCGCGATGACACAGCGTTATTTGTAATAAATTCTCTGTGGCTTTATTTAGTTAGAATAAACGTTCGTTTAGATTTATTGAATTGGAATTAAAAATAACAATACAATATTTAAAAACTCAAATTTTATATAGCCATCTTAACTATTCTATCCATATCAGATTCTTTGACATTTAATTTCTTTAAAAAATATTTTGATGTTATTACAAAGTTATACACAAGATATGTCAAAATGTACTTGGAAAAATGGGCATAACTCCTGTTCATCGCCTGTTTAAATTTTTTGTTTTAATAACACCGAGTGTATTTATTATTTATCTTAAAAAAATATTCCCGTTCATGTTAATCTTTCTCTTAAGTACTTATTTCTAAATCGTTGGGCAAATCATAGAAAAACTCAAACATGAATTTAACCTCTTTATTACTTATTTGTACCTGGCCTCTTCAAGTACCAGCCACGCTGTTAAAGGCTCTTAGCGAAAAGGATGTACTCCTAAACTGCGTAGTCTTTTTATTTCATCTGTTTGATCTCCTCTGCTACTGATATCAAAGCAACCCCGAGGGCGATGTTGAGCTAATCTTGTAAAACCTGTGTATTTTTAAGATGCAATTTACAACCCCTGTTTTGGAGTCCTTTAAAATGTTAATTTTTAAGTATCTGCCCTTTATCTTTGCTCTTTTCTATTTTTTTCGCTTTCATTTTTTTTTTCTTTAATTATTATTTAAGTCGTTTACGGTCATGGTATGCTATATCTGGAGCTTGAGTGTCTTGAAGGAATATTTTTTTATATTAACAAAAGTCATAGTTCTTTCTGTGGTAAAGTGAATGAACCTAAGTACTTCAATAATATACGTAATTACTGGCCGTCGTTCCATTTATGCAATAAAAAATATCATAAGGTGTGTTAATATTATTTGTACCTACTAACTCCATTTCTTCTAAACCAAAATTTTATAATATTTATTATACAGATGTTAACATGGTATATTGATGAAATCAATTAAAAATATTTTAATAAACAATTGAAGCGTCTTCAAAATGCCCTGGGTGCACTAATATGCAAGAAATTACCTAACTTCCTAAGAAAAAGTAATCGGTGAACGTACATTCACACGAACATAGAACGTCTATTTTTGTAGTCGGTTAAAAACAGTTAAAACATTGGTCATAAAGTAACAACATTTAACTGCCACACTGCCCCACGATTTTAGAGTTAATATAGTATTAATGGTTAACCACAATCGATGGATCCCTTGAGATGTCCCTGTTCCTATATTATAACACTATAATATGTACGGGGGCCGTTTTATTACTATCCTATCTTGAAGGATGGGACCCTTCCGAAGGTGTTGTAGGAAATTTATGAAAAGCCTTTTCGGGAAGCCGATAATATGTCCCCTTGTAAATATTACATCGAGTTTCATGTTCTGGATAAGGTCGGCTTAGCGCCAGTTATTTCAGCACTTATTGGGCGCAAAGAGAACTATTTATTGGGTTTTGAATTTCAGGGTTTGCTGGAAATTATTGTTTGTCTAATATTGAAACTTGGATTTGGGCGGATATCCTCGTAGACTGGACTAGATACGGATTCTCTTGAAATATTTTGAGTGTTAGAAAATTAAATACAAATAAAAGCAGATTCTGGGTTGTAGGACTGGCTGGAAAAAATACTTTAAGTAATTGGACAAAAAGTCCTTAGAAATAACGAAAAAAAAATAGTGTTATTAAAAAAGTTAAGGACGTCATGTTTTGTTAAAATTTTGATTAGCGAAATTGAATAAGACGCGTCTTCATTACGTGTTTAACTTTTTTGTGATCACATGGCTTATCTTTTAAATTAGTTGCAACATTTATTGTTTTACATACCTACTAAAGATTAAAGTCGTTTGCTACAGTAAATCTTTATTTTATTATTATCTAAGTCATTGTAGAGTTCAGATCCCTAAATTTCAACTATTTGAAACAGGTCATTCTTTAGACCATCTTAAATAGAGACTTTGAAACAATCGAACTTTCAAGCTACAATAGACGACACCTCACCGAGACTTTGCTCCAATTCTAAAGACTCAATAGAAATGTCTCGATAGTCGAACCAACAACTCTGTTTATTTGTAAGTCAAACTGCATAACGGTGCTCGGGGCCGCGGTAAGTGCTACAGCCAACAACATCAATACACTTTTAGTGCGGTGCTGTAGGGAATGCCACCTAGCGCGCTCTTGGAGTACCGAGTCGTGCTTACACGAACTTTCAAATCGATTTAAAAATGATTCTTATTTATTCTATTATTAATCCCGCCACACAGTCCCACCACTCTTACCTACTCCTGTAAGCCAGCATTAACAATGGTGTTCAATAATGACGACAAGATTGAACCCTCCATGAATCCCGAGAAAAGCTCAATGGTCTTGGAATCTGCACTAATCTAATCGAAAGACAAAATAAGAGGAGTTGGTTATAATATAATTTTCTTTTATTGTACCATTATTGTTTATTTTGTAATAAAATCAGCCAACCGACTGCGACTGGCCCGTAAAAGTATATTTTCGGATTTTGATTTTGAACATCCTGTAGAGTGGTAATGAAGTACTGACGTTGAAGATTGCAATTTTAAGCATCTTGTAGTGTGTTTTATCAGGATTTAAGTATTTGAGTAAAATCGTTACCTATCGCTGCACTGCAGAATTTAAACCTATTAACCTGCGTAGTCATATGCAATGGAATGTCAAAGCTAATTTAAGGTTACAATAACAGGATACTAGCTTGCCATACTCCTTTAATAGGTTTTTATTGATGCCTGTGTAAAGAATTGTTTAATGTGAAATCACATTGTTTCATTGTATTTGCAATGCATATTACCATGAGAATGGCCTTTGTATCGGACGATTTATAAATATTAGGTGGGCACAAATAAATGCGATTGACCTGTGACTGGTAATTCGCGTTACCAAAGAGGTAATATGTAACACGGTGCAACTTGCAAACAGGCTGCCCTGGAATTTTATTTAGAAGTTTCGTTACGATTAAAATACTCGATCATAGAGTTTAATCCTTTGACAGGTAGATAGTATATACAGTTTTATGCGACATAATTATAAAACAAAATAAAATAACAATGATAAATGTATTTATGTCCATAAATATAACGAACAGATTATTAATTGCTTATGGTGAAAACCTGCATGTCTTAGAAAATCTATAAAATTTTTGAACGAAAGTCATGTGAAATCCGCCTACCCGCACTGGTCCAGCGTGCGGTGGATTATGGCCTGATTCCCCTTCGTATTGAGGGGAGGCCCGGGCTTGCCCCTGGGCTTGCCCCTTTCGTGCCAGTGAAATGTTAAAAGGGCTATTTTTTACAATCATGCTAAATCTGTGCTCCTTGGTATGCCACTGTGATTCAGTACGGAAGTATCACACACAAATGGTAGGTCGACAGATTTATCGTCCGGTCCTGTGATGAATGTTCCAGTCCAGCCAACCATTTTGCGTTGCAGCAGTGTACCAAGTCAAATATTTATAGGGATATGAATAACACTTCTGTTAATAATATCTTCCTATACATAGAGTTGTAGAATAGTACCTAAACCGCAGATATAGATTTACATAGATAACGCAAATGTATGTAGGTACTTAGCATATCCGAAAACCCCGACAAAGCGTCAAGGTTGGTCGCCGATAACTTACAGTCCTCGCAACTACGCATAAATAATATGAGTATGAGCGATTATCTCGCTCGAGAGAATCGTAGCGGGCGGAGGGGCATCGGCGGCATCGGTGTCTTTGAATCGGTTTGGATTTCCCGCCATCTGTGACGTCAGAGTAGGTGTTATAAATTTGGTTTCAATACAAATCGTGATACTTGCGTTATCTATGTAAATCTACAAGGTGAAACAAAAAGGGTATACTAATATTTTTGCTAATTTACTTTGTAAATCTAAAACTATGGTCTTTGTGGGACAGTTGAAGTACTAAAGGTTTTGTAGACTTGTGAAATATGTCAACAGCTGTATTCCTATAACACCTTTTGTTATTCAAGTTTCCTCCAAAGCTGATAGTTTTAGGATTGCAAAGTTAAGTTTTGAAAAATATAGTAGGTATACCCTTTTTGTTTCACCTAGTATATCTGTGACCTAAACCCAGTTACTATGTAGATGATAGGAAGTAGATATTATAACCATTCGTCATCTAAAAGGAACCTGGTTGTATCCGGTTACCATATAATACGTATACGATTTTAACATATATTATAAAATGTTAAGGCGTCAATAGCCTAGTGGTAGCAAATCCCAAATAAAATTTGCTCTTAAGGTGCCGCCTCGTAGCCGTGAGTTTCCGGGCTCGATCCCCATCTTGGCCATCATACTATTGACGTGGGCCCACTCCTAACAAAGTATTTTCTAGCTGGAGGGGCTAACAGGAGTGATAAAATATTATGTAAGTAAATAAATAGCTAAGATTCTCAAAGTACTTAAATAGTACCTACATTTCTTTAATCTTAGGTAACTACTTACATAAAAGTCTACCCTTCGCACGACTTCGGTGACACCTTAAGAGGAAATTTTATTTGGGATTTGCTTTTTATGTAAATTCAAGCCAGTTCGCTCGAAACGAAAAATGGTGCAAAGTTTGCAGTTTGCACCTACTTGTACCGATCCGACTGCATTTGCCAACTTATTAAAAGTAACTCTACTTTATAAGTATACTTTAGGGTTCAATTTACATAACGACGTGAAAATTTTAGATGAAAAGTTAGTGGGATTTGTGATATAGTAGTTTAAGTCGACGTGATTTTTTTAAGCTTGATTTTGCTGTCGCTTTAAAAAAGCTTTAGGATTTTTTCGTCAAAACAGACAGCTATTTTCAAAATACATTATTTTAAAGAAAATTATACTTTTATTAAACTCCTTGAAATAAGACAAAACAAACAACCAACAAAAACGTCGAAAACAAATTTTATTCCAAAATTAAATATACAACTAGTACATTATTTTAAATACCTACTAGTAAAAACGTTACAAAATAAATAATGACAAATATTAAAAGCGTGTCCATATCAATCAAGTTCCGCTTGATTGGGGACCTCTAAACATACCGATTGTCTCTCATCACCGATACCGTTGGCTTAGAAGTATTGCCGATAATAATTGCACAGTCATAGAGTCTATTCTTCAAGTACTAATAAGGGTAGAGTCACCATGGGCCAGCACAAGAATTCGAGATTTCTTTCATCCAATGAAATGTATAAATTGTGGTAACTACATAAAATTCCGAATTACATGTAAAATTGTTAATAATTATAGATTTAATAAAATACTCGCACATACATACTTTAACGAAAGAAATAGTTGTTTAACATCTTTATTTTTTGACTTCAGTACACTGTAAAGCAATTTTCTACCAATATGACAAAAACACGATTACTGACCCATCTTACAACAGAATTGCAAAAACAAACTATATGATTCTGCGCTGGTGCTGATTGAAAATACAAAATAAGCTTGACTGCACTAACTAAATAAGTAATGTTTGAGCAAGGCATAAACATTTTTAGATCTGTCCAAAAGTTTTGTCGCGATTTGACACCGGCAAAATTTATTGGCATCAATCAATGTCTGCATATAATATCAAATTCTCAATTACACTATTAATCTGCTGACCCAGATTTCCCCTAAAATATTAACACATGGTATTCCTATCATATGTCATTTACGATTCAGTTCGCAGGTTGTTCAGAACGTGTGTCATTCAGTGGTAATATGACCGTCGTTATTAGACTGTGGGTCGCCGGCGCAGTCTTTACATACAAATGAATGTGCATTCTTATCCCTACTACAATTGTGACGTCATGCTGGAGTAATAATCTCCTATGGGCACACTGGTAGATTACGCAATTGAACATGATAATTTAATTTTATTATTATTTATATATTTATTTAAAGGCTCTACTTCTGGAAACGTCTCTATACTGGGATCTCTCTTACTAAGATGGTCCCGCAAATACAAATAAAGTCAGTCTAGTGGGTGATGATATTTGCCCACTGAAAAAGGAAACCTATTTGCAACAGCATTTGATCGAATTGGTGAAATTGGAAGATCTTAGTGAATTTTATTTAATTCCTATGAGAAATAACGGAAATAAATTACAATTTCAACTTTATATTTATATAGGTTTAATTTGTTTTACAGCCTTTACTTAACAATGAACAAACGCGTTTAAACATCCCTCCCACTAGACCGCTTCAAAAGGATAGATTTCGTGAAGAAAATTAAAAAAGTTAGTTCAAACAAGGGGTGGGGATAATGTCCTGTGGATACGCTTTCAGCACGTCCATTTCTCGAACATTGTACACATCATTCGACTACTTGGATAGTTGGATATCCATTACCGTTTAACTACAGGAAGATGTTTTGTCAAAGCAAATTCTGTGCGTAGTGTACGCGCTTCAAATCTTTACATGCGCGCTTTATTGTATTGAGTCGGGATCATGTTGACATAGCGTTACCCGCATACATTACTGGGTTGGTAGATAAAGTATAAAAAATGATTTAGTGAACCAGGATTGATAGTTACGAGATCTAAAGGGAGAGTTCCAGAACTTAAGATTTTGGAATCCTATGTTATTAACTACTGTTTAATACTATAGGATTGATCAAAATAGATGTGTCATTAAAGCTACAAAATCATTTTAACGAAATAGATTTCGGAATTTTAAAGCATCTTGTCTGTTCAGTATAAACCGTAGTAGCCTTACCAGGGCCATAACCACGCTAGCTACTCAAATCGTAATAGAAAAGCAAACGCTCCGCTTTTGAGGTTTTGCTGGCACGAGCTTCACGATTTCTACTGAAAATGATATGGTATGGTGTCAGCAAAACGTCAAAAGCGGAGTGTTTGAAACATAATCGTGAGCGTTTGCTTTTCTATTACGATTTGAGTAGCTAGGGTGGTTAGGGCCCAGTAATTTTACTTTTTTTGGCAATGATTACTAGCAATGTGAGTTTATCACATTACTAGTATCCCCGTTAGCCGCTCCAGCTAAGCTAATGCTTATGTCAGGAGTGAGCCTACGCCAATAGTTTAATGACCAGGACTGGGATGGAACCCGAAACCTCTCGGCAACGAGGGCGGCCCTTCTAACCACTAGGCTATTGAGGCCTGTACAAACTCATAGAGACTCATATCTACTCAATGTGCTGAGTCTGCTAACACATTGCTATAATATTATATAATAATAATACAATAATTTTGCCTTTTTTGACGTCCGACTCCTGGGCACAGGCCTCCCCTCAACACGAGGGAGATTCAGGCCATAATCCACCACGCTGGCCCAGTGAGGGTTGGCGGATTTCACATGTCTTTCCTTCACCGTAAGCAAGTGATCATCATATAGAAATTATGATTTGCACATAGATTTCGAAAAATCCAGAGGTGCGAGCCGGGGTTTGAACCCAAGACCTGGTGCCCGTAAGACGCGTGCTTTAACCAATTGGCTATCACAGCTTCATATTTTATAATAATTGATTTTTTTAATATATATAAAATTCATTAGGATTTTAACATGGAAGCAAGTAAGTAACTACATTTATGTATTAGCAACTCCATTCTGTATTTAATTAGAGTACACCAAAACAAACAATCTAGTTTCATTTGTATGGGAAACACTCTCGTGACTGTATCACAGCAGTATGTTACAAAACTATGACACACAGGCCAAATTAGATCATTCACACTTTGTTTTAAATATTAGCGACTGTGTCAGTGAACGGTTTTTCAGTTTCACTAGAAATCGTGGGTCATGAACGAAATTCCAACATCCTTCAGAACCGTTTTATATATCTGACTGATATATTTATACAAATAAATAAGATTAAAGTGTCTGTTTGTAATGTCAAAATAATCGCTTTTACTTTTTTTATTTCGGTATAGGCAAGTATTTGACCACAATCTCACCTGATGGTAAGTGACGATGTGGTCTACGGTGATGCATACTTGCCTAGAAGGTACCTGTTCATTCTCGACTTGAAAACATCCAGGTTATAGTCAACTACATGCTTATGAAAGTGAAAATGGAACATACTTATAACAAAAAAAAAATGGCTGTGTGTTTGTCCCGGCTAATTTCCGAAACGGCTGGATCAATATTGACGGGATTTACACTGGCAGATAGCTGATGTTATAAGGAGTAACTTAGGAAACTAATATTATATCGAAGAACCACGTGGGCGCATCCGCGTTTCACAGCTAGTATTTTAAATACCCAGTTGTTAAGGAAGAAATGTTTACGTTTCTGATCATTACACGCATTTTTATGACGACTAATAGCTTTGTAAGAGTTATTTAAAAGTGGATAAACTACAGCCATTTGTTTAGTGCAGCTTATGAGGATAATAATGAGTATTATCATTTCTCTCTCACGTAATACCTAACTACATAATTCCTTTAAAGGGTTCGTATTGTAATATTTGTGCTATCTACTTAACTCGCATTGAGTCTTTACATCTACTTACTACGTAGTCCTTTGGCTACAGCTTCGCTCAACAACCGTAATAATATCTACTGAAAAACTCTGAATCCATTCACGAGTTATACAATACAACCTCTCAACAATTAAGTCTATATTGTCAACCATCTCAATGCTTCCTCGCTACTCCGGTACTTCGTTATTAGTTTGCTGGGCAAATAAATGCTTAGTTACAGACAATCAGTAGTCTGGTAACTTACTTAGTACGGGTCCAAGTTTGACTGGGTTGCCAGCATAATTAAACCATTTACTAGTTACGCTGGTTTGTATCCCAAATTGATGTGGAGTATCTACTTACTTACGGATTTTGTTAGAAGGTTTATTACTATTCCTTCATTCTTTTTTCAGAGGTAAAATATTTTAAAGCTTCTCAAATTTTTAAGTTTTGAAAAATAAATAAAAGAAGAAAAGTTGCCTTCCGGAATTTGCCTGAAATTCTGAGAAATAATTCTTCAAACACTGTAATGTTTTTTTTTATATTTTTCAATAAAATTCTCGTAAAATCATACATATAATACCTATTTATAACGAATATTCTAACAAAATTAACTCACATTAACAATCATAAAGTATCTACTACCTACGGTTGCAATATCAATGTTGTTCTGACGTTACAAGCAACATCGACGATTCGATCAAATTAAAATAGTAGGCCACTACCATCGTTTGAACATAACTTGTAGTTTATGATATACCTGTGAATTAATGGAAATAGCCTGTTTAGATGCGTTATCAAAACACTTTGGGAGTTGGATAAAAATGTAGTCACGAACGTTAATGTGAATAAAATTCGAATTAATGACGCCCTCTCAACTGGAGGAAAACATTTTATTTTGACATTACACCATAAACATAATAACAACACGATTGTTTATTGTGAACACACCTTTAAACTCTGTACCAGCATACGAATTTGAACTTTATTCCTATGTAATAGAGCATGAAAAAGAAGTAGATCCAAAATATAAATTATAGCGCTAAGACTGTGGAAATAGTTGAATAAGCATAAAGGGAGCAATAATACATCATTATATTATTAACTTATCTTCTCACCCTTGACAACAACAATGCCTGTTGAAATATTCTGATATCGTTATTTTAGGAGAGATTTTACTGCTGTTTGACATGCAATACTTTAATTCAATTCGAGAATAGGAGGGCTAACACGGGTTTACGAAATACATGATTTGATTTTAAATATTTTCAAGCACTTGCCAGTTTTATGCTTGATTTTTTTTATTAGTATTAGTCCTGTTGACCCAATTTTGATAAATTCTTGTGCAAGTGATGGGCTTGCGTCAATAGTTTTATATTGAGGACTGGTATCGAACCAAGGACATCTCGTTTACGAGGGCAGCTTCTCTAAGCACTAGCTTAAAGACGCTTTATACAGACGTTGATTGTAAATATTCGAAGTCGAATATGATTTTTATAAGCTCGTAAGTCTTAGGGGTGCAGGTCAACGCTTAGAATAGGATTTTGAACAGTTATATTCTTAGAAACGTGAGTATGATTATCTCATCTGATTAGTTTGACGTGAGGGTTTTTCTTCATTTCGCAGGCAGTCATTTTGCAAGGATGCATCACTGATTTTAAGATATCATTGTGTCACGAGTTTCTCATCTGAGCTGGGAGGAAGTTTTATTGAGGTGTGATTAAATGATGAGAACTGAGGCAAGTGACACACATCACGAAAATTTGGTACGAATTATTACTTATTTATACCAAGTTTTGGAGGATTACAGGGTGATTAAAAATGTGCTTAGGTACCTATACAAAATAATGAAAAACTAAATAAATTATCATCAAAACTTACATGATTATTTTGTTGAAATCAATGTAAAGAAATGCAAAGATTGAAATTTGACGCTTTTCAGTTTATAAAACTTTCCTGGTATTCATTGGAAGGTGCTGACAAGACACGCTGGTAACCAAAAGCGTGCGTGTTTCTCTCGTAATACGGCCAATTTTTACAAAGGAAACACCATTTTTATAGAAAAATTTCGTTTTATCATTATTTTTACCATACATAATGTTTTATTCAAAAGTGAAAGGAAAACAGGAGGTATTAAAATAAGTATGCTATGAAACAAAAACACAGCAATAGTTTTGGCAATAGTATCACCACTGGGAACTAATATTGAACCGATAATTATTCGTTCGAGTTCATACAAATCCGTGTTTAAACTTTTATACAATCAGAATTCCGTATACCGAACTTTTCCGTGCGGAAATTTTAAATATCGAATAACTAGCTTCAAATGCGGAAGTATAATAAATGCACTCTGAATCGAAGTGGGCGGTTATGAAAAATTTAATACACCCCACTTTGAAGAGTTTCAAAGGACCTCGCCAAATAAACCTCTTACTGAATAGTCGGAGATATGGCAGGATTTGCATAAGAAGGCCGGACGGCCGAGTCTGGGGCAGACGATCGTGTCTTGCATCTAAATAACGTCTTATATTTGCAAATATTGACTCTTGCCCGCACCCTTTCAGGGTTTCTATCCTTATTATCTTAAGATAGTTTAGTGAGTGGCAAATCGGCTAACGCGAGTTGGAACAGGCGCTATTGTTCGTATCTTGAGCTTTCAAAATGTTTGCAGTATTCTTAGTCACGGGAAGAAATAATTAATCGATGAATGATAGAATAATAAGAGGTAATGAAAAAAGTATCAACTTGTAATGTGCATTGATGGATGAAGGTTTCCCCAAATATACGCCTCTCAGATAGGTCTTCAGATTTTCCATACAGTTCTGACATATTTTCTTTTAGTCGAAGTATCTTCTTTCCTTCACCATTATAAACAAAGAGTAAGTCTCTTCTATTGAACTTCATTCTCCACTATATTTGGTTATACTATGCAGGATATGTCAATAAAAAAGTTTCTACGAAATCACATTTACCATTTTACTTTCCTGAATAAATACTTTTTGATATACTCAGTTGTCAGGTTGGTAGAACATAAATTATTTTAATGTTCTCTCACGCCCCCGTACAGCCAATAAAACTGAATCATCAATGATTGTAAGCCTACTTGGTATTCAGGGGCCGAAAGCTATAAAGCAAATCATGGCTAATGATTCACAACACTATATTCACCGTCATTTGTGAACCACTCCTCTTCAGCGAAAAGGGTTTACAAACGTGACGGCTTGAGATGTTATCGACGGAAGATTATCATTTTGCGAAATAAGCCGCATAAGGTTGTTGCATTGTTTAAAATAAAAATGCAAAGAATTTTTGCCTTTGATTGTACCGCAAAGAAGTGCAATGAGAATTTCATTCGTTGCATGTTTTTTCGGTCTAGAAAATAAGGTTCAATATTGAACAAAATAATAAACTGGTATTCAGAACAATAGCGTCAACTAGCCAAAATGTAACCCTTTACGGTCTTTATATTCGACCCGGAATTGTTTTGGGAACGTTTTATTTCATTTGTATGACTCCAACGAATGAATCAAGGTTCTAAAAGGAAAACAGGGGAATGAGTAACGATATAATATATTGCCATAAAACCACAGAATCATGTCGGTGTTGCATGATAAAACATCAAACGTGATCGAGCAGCCAACTTTTGCCCATTCATTGCTTTACCACAATTTGAACATTTGTCATTAACTGATGTTGCAATTGAGTTAAAAATTCTTGTGAAATTGATAGCATGAAATTTTTAATTTCCCAAGTATGGAAAGAATACGAGGGATGCCTTTTAAGTTTTGTCGTTTGAAGAAAAAAACACAACTAGAACCTTATAGTACTTTTTATTGTTTTTCAAAGTATTCACCACGTAGCTTAATACACTTTTCCATTCGCTCAAACCAGTTATTATAACATTTATTCCACTCTAAAGTGGGGGTGTTCAAAATGGCTGACTTGAAAGCGTCGACTGCTTCTTCACTGGACTGGAACCTTTGACCACGAAGACTTTTCTTAATTTTAGGAAATGTAAAAAAATCGTTAGGGCTTAGGTCAGGACTGTATGGAGGATGGTCAAGAATTTCTACTTTTTCCTGCTTCAAATACTCAATCGTTTGACGAGCGCTGTGTGAACTTGCATTGTCGTGGTGCAGGATGATGCGTCGCTTTGAGTTAGATTTTCGAAGTTCGGCGATGACTTGTGGTAAACAAACTGTGGTATACCACTCTGCGTTAACCGTTCTACGATCATCAAGTGCATTAGTCGCAACATGGCCGGTTTTTCTAACGAACGTGGCCACCATCTTCTTTGAAGTGCTTCGAGAACGAACAACTTTAGTCGGCTTTGGCTCGTCTTGAAAGACCCAGATTGTAGATTGTTGTTTGGAATCAGGATCGTAGGCATAGATCCAAGATTCGTCACCACTGATGATGTCGTAGACGTGATTTGACTCTCCTCGGTTGAACCTTTGCAGAGTTTTCTTACACCATCTGACGCGGGCCGCCTTGTGATCGTCGGAAAGCAGATGCGGTATCCAACGGCAAACTAGCTTTCTTACACCAAGCGCTTCATGCAAGATCTTCTGAATGGTTGTCCCTGAGATGCCTAATAGAGCCTCTATCTCTCGATACGTCACATGACGATCTTCGAGAATTAGTTGTCTCACTCCAATGATGTTATCTTCAGTGAATGCAGATTTTGGGCGACCTTCGCGAGATTTGTCACTAACACTAGTATGTCCACGCTGGAATTCTAAATACCAGCGTTCGACAGTCCGCAGACATGGGGCTTCATCCCTGAACACAGATATTAGCTCTTCAAAACACTGAAGCCGTGTCAGGCCTCTTCTAAAGTTGTAGAAAATTATTGCACGAACATTTTCCTTAGAAAGATTCATTTTCGTACGTAACCTGACAGATTCTAATCGACGCTGTGACTAAACAATAACATTAATCCTAATACATTCAACTGTTTTGAGATTCGAAATTTAAACACATTCGAATATAGAACAGTTCCAAATTCAAAATTGCCAGGAATTATGGAAACGACAGAACTTAAAAGGCATGCCTCGTATTTCTGAGATTTTTTTATTCTGATTTCAAAGCAGTTTCTGTCAATCAAAACTAATAACATGGTGTTATTTTTAATTAGATCAGTTCTTTGAAGAAAATATTTCTCAAAAGCATGTTTTTCGGCGGAAATATCTAATCATTTTGATTAAAATTAAAGGTTCACTACTGAGCTAATAACAGTTCATTGTTATCATTCATGCAACAATGACCACCGTATACGGCGATATGAGTTAAATATACAAAAAGTTTGTATTTCAAAATAAATAAATGTAACATATTTTCAACTTTATTTATTTACTGAACAAAATTCACAGCTCTTAAAAATTAAATAATGCTCCTTACTTAAATAACTTCCAATAATGGATTTACATTATTTAATTGGAGCTTATAAACTTTATTCAAAATATACTAGTCATTAATCCTACTAATATTATAAATGTGAAAGTTTGTGAGTGTGGATGTATGTATGTATGATTGTTACTCCTTCACGCAAAAACTACTGAACGGATTTGGATGATATTTGGAACACAGATAGTTTATAACCGGGATTAACATGTAAGATACTTTTTATCCCGATAATCCCGAAATTTTTGTTACGTTAAATCCTACGCGGACGAAGTCGGGGGGCACAGCTAGTAAAAGATAAAGGATTATTTTTGTTGCTGGTAATGCAACTTCAAGTATGACTAACATTTTCTGCCGAGCGCACTAACCTCAAACACAGTTCCATTGTGATGATTGTTAAAGAAACAGAGGTAACATTGTACGATGTCCCGTCCGTTAGTGGTCGCAGATGTGGGCGTTGGCTAGTTCATACCCGTGTATGTATAGTCATGTACTTTAACATGAATGATGACTGACACTCCCACAGTGATGTTTCGATGGTCGTTGGATCTCGATTGATTGGTTGGCATCGTTTTTAAATTCGGTTTAAAAAGTTAGTTGAATATTGGTAGTATTTTAGTTGGTTTTCTATAATGGTCCCAAACTATGGGGATCATACTTACTAAAATGAGAGTGATCCCAGTAACACCCAGACCTGGGTAAAGATGAAAATACCATTTCCGAAATTTGCCATAACGGGAATCGATCCCGCTACTACTGTGTGCAGTGTGCCGAGCGGCCTAAGCTGAAGCCACTACAACTAAGCGGTAAGGTAATAAGGTAAAGTAATTGAAGAAGATAGGCACATAGATGCCAATGATGATTTCTAAATATGTCTCCCGGTCTACAATTCGAGCAACCCTCTTGTTGTAAAACTCGATAAAGATATAATATCACAAAGGATGTTGGTAAAATAATACCAAGAACCGATAATATAACAACGCCACCATTAAACCACAATGTCGGTAAAAAAATAAAAGAAAAATATCCGTTGTCAGTTGACACGCGCCGCTGTGGCCGGATGACTGCTGATAGTCCATGGGATTGACAGACCAATCGAGTTTTGTAAGTACACCTCGTAACTGATTGAAAAGACATGAATGCAGCAGAAATATATTTATTTAGTAAGCACGCAACTTGATACTGGATTTTAAGATATGGCTACGCGATCAGATATCTGCAAATCATAGTGTTTAATTTTATTTGTGACACTTAAGTACCTACAATCTATACAGATCATCCAGTGTTTTGCAGTTAAAATACAAGGAAATACAAGAAAATTATTAAAAAATATATACAATAAATTTTAATATGTTCCACCCTAGTAGTACAGATATGAGATACAGAGGAAAATTTCGGATAAATAATTATCTCCATTGTTCCTTTCAGTAGCTTTTAGATTTTACGTTTAATACTAAATGCTAGAAGTTTACATTAAAGTTCAAACGAAATTCAAATATTAAATTTAAACTCACAATTCCATTTCAAACACAATAAATAGCCATGATAGTCCCATTACAATATTGCATACAAAAAAGGACATTAAATTGACCATATTTTCCCTCCAGACCTGGTATGCATTGCTAACTTTTTGCCTTTGAACGGGTTTAATGACTCAACGTCCGACTGTTATGGGAAGTGTGGGATCTACAATTTGTAACGCCATATATTTGCCTTATAAATAAACCCAGTTTTATAGATTCACCTTTAAAATAACTTGTTGATTGGTTAAAATGTATCTTGTGCTTATAGAACGTGATGAATTGGATGAGTCTATTTTATTAATTCTCACATTTATATACCCCTGGTGTGGCGATCTGCGGAAAGTGACTAGTAAAAGCACTGGTTGTGAGCAAAATGGCGTAAAACATTATTTTTAGAAAGAATAACAAAATAAAATAATTATAAATAGTTTTGCAGAATAGACCCAAGTCACATATAGTTCTGCAAACCAATACCAACCCCAGACCAAATTGTAGGAGATTGGTTTCTGTTTGCAAAAGTATGTATGGATCCGTTCCATTCTTCAAAACTATGTCCAATATTGAGCGAAAAACTTCCCTTAATTTTAGTAAATATGTATAGTCACTAAACCAATCTACAAACAAATAGCTCTAATATAAAAAGGATATAATGCTGACGCTAGATGACCTTACTTTATTGATAGTTGCATATTCATTCCCAGTTGCTTGTTTCCGCTGTTTTCTTTGCAAAAAGTAAGCAAAAGTTCAGTAGCTTAGCTAAGTAAATAACCTCACATTACATTGCAAACAAACGGCAGGATGTTAGTGCAAGCGTCGGAGTATTTACCTGATACCTTTTCCCATCGCAATTATATTGACACAAATAGGTTTACCGATAAAAAAATAGGCCAATCACGAAGCAAGAAGATCCTGAGTTCTGTAAACCTAGCGGTTTTCGTTCCCCGCCATTGGCCATCCAGTTGCGGTCGCCATAAGACCACCATGTTTGAAAAGCGTTCGAAGTCACTTTAGTCTCGATTCGATGCATAATTTTATAAGATATCTAAGCGCGTCATTTTGGGCTACTTTATTCGCATCGTTTATTTTATATAGAATACTAATTTTAATTAAGATTTTAATGTTTTTTTTGCAATGCCGCCAATTGTTTTTTTTTCAAAGAAAAAAAGGGGTTCATTAGTAAGTTTATAAGCACGCATTTGTAATTGATCACTAACATTGTAATGCTGCTTAATCTTCTATTCAATTTACAATTAGTATTTAGGTTGTAAATTAACAGTGATGTTCCCTTAATAACCCCGTCATGAGTGGTTATACCAAAATTTGACTATCGTGTTATATTTGTTTGTTAAAATGATCTCTTAAGTTCTAACTTGGTCAAACATTTGTGTATCGTCATTCGTCTCTTTCCTTCTAGTCCAATGTGATAAAGAGCACTGCAGGAACCCCACAGCGTGGTGATAAATCAAACATTTTGAGCGGAAGTTTGTTCACAAATCCCGTTCGACTGGTCTCTAATTAACATAAAAACAAAGCTAGAAAATCATTGAACGATTTCTCTCAAACATTCTTTGGTGTACAACCACCCAACTATTCGATATCTGTCTCATCTAGCTCTAATCCTATAAATGACATCAGATAAGATAGCGACCATGTTGGCTCAGTGTGTTTAATGTACGGTATTAACTGTACGATTTAATGCACGCTGCATTCGGATTTAGACATCATAAACTAAACACGTGTTTGTCATACCTATTGATTCAATTAAATGATTGTCATTTGAATAAGTAGTTGCCTATTATTCAAGGCTGAATTATACAACTTTGCGCAATTAGAAATGTATATTTTGTTATGACAAAATGTATATTTTGTCATCAATGATCACATTACTCGAAGTAATGCTATTTTCAAATGACTTACATAATGTAATAGTTCTGAATGCATTAACGCAACTCAAGTAAATTGAGATGTTACGTTGGTATTTAGTTACAAGAGTTTATTTCTTAAGTGTTTTGTTACATAATCTTATTAGTTTCATTACTGTTGTGTATACAATAATTTGACCGTTCTATGGGAATTCAATATTCAAAATAACTTAACGTTTCAATATTATGTATTCAGTACCTAATTCAATATTCAAAATAACTTTACCTTTCAACAATTATATTTAGGTAGGTACCTAAAGAATAAACTTACTTTTTGTTAAGTCGTTAACTCAGTTACATAATTGAACTGCTTAAAAGCAGCTACTACTCCGCTACCTGCTTCGCTCATGAATAAATCGCCACCCCAACATTATCAAACCCTATCGGAGTCATCTCGGGCGACAATATACGATCAGTGACATCGGACCGAATCTCAGTCACGGATCACTTTGAGTCGCGCCGAACGCGAGTATTAGACGATCTTATGTTTATAGCCAAGGGCTAAGAAGTATAGGAGAAATTGGTTTAATAATAATCGTTAAGACTTACGATACACGGGAGAAAAGAATTGTTTTATAAAAAAAAGGATTTAACTTTAAAGGATTATGTGTGTTAGTAAGTTGTATCGTGAGCAGTAATAGGGCCGGTTTTTGGTTGGATTATATCAAAGTGTGCATCGTTGGGCCTATCGTTAGGTACAATACGATGGATATTGATAACGTTTATATATTATACTTCTATGAGATGACTATTTAGTAAGTTGGCGTAAACTTCCAGACTATTATAGGAAAATTTACAAAAAACTATGTTCCTTCAGACTTTTCTAACTAGACTTATAACTCTGCTTTAACGTTCGTTGGAAAAATTATTGCTGCTGTTATAGGATTTGACCTATAAGACCAGACGTTTCTTCGCAATCAGAGGATCCCTTGATAAATTATATTACTTTCCTATATGTGTATATATTTTTTGCCTTATTAAAATTTTATAGTGTTAAAAAAATACAAATTTTGTATTGAAGCACTGCTGTGTGTTATTTTACAAAGATCGAATACTCCTGTTGAGTTAGCTTTTATTATATTATCTCAAATAGGGATATTTTTAATCTTCATTCGGTCCACCCTTATTTCATTTATTAAAACGTCAGCAATATGGACTGCGAGTAAAACTTTAAAAATAAATAGATACTTCATGTTTGACTACCGCGCAGAGAAGTTACTGTGGATTGTCGTAAAAGTTAGGTGTACGTATATCGTATCGATTTAGCGACCTCTATTCAGTCAGAAGCCCGATCAATATCGTAGCAAAAAGTTGTATCTGCAATATCGCATAAATGAAAAAGTAATAAATCACAGAAATGAAAATATTAACACGATCATTAATCACGGTTTACAAAGTTTGTAAACATACTTTGATGTTTTATTTAAAAATAACTAGATATTTTAACTGAGTATTTTTTTTGAACTGTAGCCATATTAGAAAAATATTTCTTGATGAGTAAATGTCTGACTTGTTAAATTCAATAAATAGGGATAGAGGACTAAGTAATATAAGTAGCATTACTTCTAACGGACAGTTCCTGAGAAATATCATTTTCTATGTATGATCAAATTATTTTTCCAACAAAATTTTCATATTTAAATAAGCTTTAGAAACATGCTATTAATATTATTTAAAACAATAAATCAGGTTAATTATGAACTTATTATTATCGCATCTACGCTATTTATATAATTCTTCTTTGTCATTTCGCTACCCTCGTCCACACAGCTGACGCCACAGCCAGTCATCGGCAAATAAACTGTTTGCTCACTGATATTAAATTAGTTATAGGACAGTGTTTTGTTTGAGTTTTTATTAATTAATTGATATGTCAAAAGTTGTTATTGAAGATATCAAGTTTGCACTTACTGTGCAATGTTTTGTATTCTGCAATTGCTCGGCTATTACAACTATGAGTCAACAACAACAATAATAGCAATTATTTATGAGATTATTCGAAATCTATAAGGGAAGTCAAAATCATAAGGTTCTAGGTTAAAGAACATTTTTGCAACACACTTTTCGAGTCTTAAATTATTGTTAACCTTTTGGTGCTAGAAAATATTGATTTAACTTTCTTCAAGCATTAAATTTCAGCATATTTTTTAGTGTTTATAGACTCTAGGTTTTGGAGACAACATATTTTTAAACGCCCCAGACCCCATTCGGGTACAGGTCAAATTCGATCCAAGGGAAAGAGACGTCATTGTCTCAGTTGACGCGTTACTTAGTCGCTCTATTTGCAAACCTTTTAGCGCTCCCTTTGGCTGGGTAAAGTTAGTGTAAACAACATTTGCTGCCCCTAGTTCTGAGGAGGCCGTGTGTAGCCCGCGAACTAACAGTTGTTGAATATCCGCATTTGCTAAAAACAATTCGCTTCTATCTCAATGTAGAGTGTATGGATAAGCAATAGAATGGTTACTCCGTACATAAGTATGTGTCGTCCATACACCCGGGTGAATTCAAACATTATATTATTATCCATTGTTTGTATATAATGCAAATTTTTGTAGGTCAGTCTTTCGGTTTTTTTTTGGGGTGCAAGTTTATGAGTTAATTATATTATTTAAATTTACTTGTAAGCTCAAATAAAATTGCCACTTCTAACATACTAGATACAAGAGCAAAATTTGTAACGTTATATATAAAGCCCGATGATATAATTATAATTCTAAGACGTTCACATCACAGTCACAAATACCTTAATATATTTAATTGGTTAAATGTGAAAGCAGTCTCTAAGTCAAAAATTCCGAGTAATTTATATCTCCAATTGTTTTAAGCCCTCTTAACCTGTTTTCGAACATAAGATCCCACTCAATCTTCACGAGGAAGTAAACAGACCGTCGTTGAATAGAGCTGTTTTTTCTCGAACGTGATAGGTCAAACGTAAAACGGTCAAACGTAAACCATCAGTTGCATATATTACTGTGGCAAATGTTGAACTTGATACCGTGTACTTAGTCTAATTTGTATAAGTAACTATGGGGTCAGGAGGTATCAGAAGACTTTCATAATAACATTCAGATGCATAATATTAATATGGCAGCTGATGTGTGTGTGCTTAGTGAAGGCGGACAATACGTAACTATCCTCTTTTCTGAATTATGGACCTTTAAATATTTGTGACGCCTTCGTATTGCGGCCTTAGATCACCCTTATCATCTAATGACCTAATAAACAGTGTAAACTGCATTTACGAATAGCAGCCAAAAATATTCAAGAAAAACTTTGAATAATAAATTGCATGGTGCTTGAGATACGAGTACCATACTATAATACGAGTACTATACTACGAGATAGTGTATGTCATCTGTTTAAGAGGCGGTTATAAAATATTCTAAGAAAATATTTCCAAATGTCAATATTTTTAATACAATTTAATCTTATGACTTAAAAATCCTGTATTTTTTAATTTGCAAACTAACTTTTAGGTTAGGTGGAAATACAATATTGATCGGAATTTTAACTGAACTACTCAAGTGGGAGTGTTTGGGAGAAATTAGGGTGTGTATAAAAGTTGAGAGATCTCTATCTATACGATCATGAAAGGTGAATATGATCAGGGTAACAACGGTAGAAAACAATAATATAAGAGGCAGAGCCCTTTCATATTTTCACTGATTCTTAAAATTCTGCCGTATTTGAACATCAAAGGTGAAATAGCGTTTATAATCTTTACCAGTGCGATTTTTTCTTCCTAGAAAATAAAGATAACACAATTTTTTTATTTCTGTGTAATAAATAATAGATAAATGTTGAATGGAAAGTTCAACGAATATTATCCACCCCTTTCTTTAGTACGTAAAAAATCTCACTGCCTAGTATTAAAATTTATAATAATTGACAATAATAGATGTAAAAAGTGTGACGAATTGACATGAGAGTTATTTATTGAAAGTCGTCTCCGTAACATGATGGTGCGATTTATTAATAAAAAATATTCTCTATTTTATGAACGTTTCATTGAGGTATTAAAATAAATTGCCCTCATGTTGGACCATTCAATGCTATTGTGATTTTTGTAAAATATTGTTATGTTGATTTCGTTTTATTTCACAATTATTTTTTATATATACACAATATATCAAGTGCTTTAACACTAAGTACATTGAAGTTTAAGGCAGTAATTCACACGAAGAAGCCGACACTTTCCTGTCTTTACATTTTTGACAGAAAATGTCCGTATTTTCCGTCTGGATACAGTAAAATGTCTAGAAATTATCACTGCCGGGTTAACCGTCTGAATGGCCACTTTCATCTCTCACAGGATAAAAACCACAACAATAATTATATTTTCTGTTTGTTTCTACACGCATCTCCAATTATTTCCACAACCAGTTTGACTCTCCTTTCAAAAGATAAAGCTTGCAAGGTCTCATGTCAAACCTCAATGCAATTAAATCGATGCTCTACTCCTAGACACTGAATCGCACCATTAGCGCCTAACCATCCCTTTTTTCCGTTATCGCATGATCTAATTAATTAATACCGGTTTTTGGCGTCACTCGTATTGCTGTCATTCGGAGACTGGCGTCCATCCGAACAACTCGCGCCCACACATACTCGTAATTAAGCTTGAATCAACCAAACGTACTTAATGCAGTTACTGATAAACAGCTGTTCTTATTTGCATTTAAAATCGATATACCGCTGCCGTTCAAGTGTTAACTATGTCCCTTGATTGACTTGACGTTTAGTATTTTTATCAGTCGTTAAATGGCTGTTGCTATAAATCGTATTATTTTTATCGATTTAGAATTGATTATTCTACTGCTCAATTAAATCGTATATTGAGTGTTGAAATGTCTTTTATGGGTTTTGCTCTTGTAACTACGAGGTTTGTGTCTTATCTGCTACCGAAATTCGAGACGTTTTATCAGCGTATGTTAATTACCATTCTTAATCTGTGTTTATAATATTAATTTAAGCATTTTTAAATTAATATTATTCGATAAAACTGTCCCATTATTTTTTACTATCCAAGTATTTTTGTTATTATTTTTTATTCCGATAATTTGTTCCAAAATTCCTCTTCCGTTTTGAGCGAGATTGATGTTTCATTATTTTATCTACCACTAGCTGTGCCCCGCGACTCCTTCCGCGTTGAATGTGGACCACCCTTAACATTTAGGGGTATGAAAAATAGATAGTAGTCGATTCTCAGACCTACCCGATATGCACACAAAATTTTATGAAAATCGGTTGAGCCGTTTCGGAGGAGTATGGTAACTAACACTGTGACACGAGAATCTATATATATATAACTCAAAGGTGACTGACTGACTGACTAACTGACTGACTGACATAGTGATCTATCAACGCACAGCCCAAACCACTGGACGGATCGGGCTGAAATTTGGCATGCAGGTAGATGTTATGACGTAGGTATCCGCTAAGAAAGGATTTTGATTAATTCTACCCCCAAGGGGATATAATAGGGGATGAAAGTTTGTATTAAACTTTGTAAATTTTATACCGATCGGGCTGAGACTTTGCATTCATAAAGCAATGCATAACTTAGACATCCCCTAAGCAAGGATCAAAATTCCACGCGGACGAAGTCGCGGGCTCAGCTAGTTTTATATATAAGATAATAAAACAATATATTAATATTGTATCACATCTGTAGCCAAGTACCCTTTCGTCCCATGAATCACATCAATTTATTCTGATTATTAAAAACTCTCATCGTCATCCACACACGTCCCGTATTCGGGTGCGATTTGTTCCGGAGCGTGGCGAATGCGGCGGCGTTCGCTGTCGTCGGCTGCGCTTGCGCAATGAGTGACGCCGCCTCATTAGGCCGGAACAAACTTATGTAGCTGGCAATGCATGTATGTGTGAACTTGGATGATACTGTTTGTATTCGTTGGTCTGTGAAATTTTAACTCATGATTCTTGTTTCTGTTACTACTGTTAAAAAAAAATCTGCATATTTCATTGCATCATTCTAATTTCAGTTTTCGATATAGGTATTTTTACCTCCATAAGTAGTTGATGACTAGTTACTATGACGTTTTGTACTTGAAACGTTTGTAAGTTTGGCTAGCTAGAAACAATACCTATATTAGAATTCACAATTGGAATAAGATAAATAAATTTGGATAGTTACAAATTTTTTATTTAAAAAGTATTATAAAATATTCAAAAAGTAGTAAAAGTCGAAGTTCAAAGTTTTCGTAGTGGCTCCAACTCCAATGCATTGACCCGATTTGGTATACTCTCAGATAATACAGCTCACAGAGAGCAGGATGTGAGTATGTGCGCAAGTATGAAATTTGTGAAAAAGCGACAATGGAATGCGCCATTGTTGGCCCATTTGATTTGGCAGCCTCGTGCCAGGAAGGAAATGAATCGAGGGAAATAAGTATGGCAATTTGTTTTATGCTTAAAAGCAAATGTGTGGAAAATTAGGCAAGATTTTAGCAGTAAAACGGGTTTAAAAGGCCGATTTTATAAATATTACGTATGTACAAAAGGTGTTATACCTTACATAGTAGCAGCATAGACTACATTCACGCGACAAAGAAGCAACTATTTGGCTATAAATTTTAATTATACTCGCATGCAATTAGGATTGTGTGGAAATAACAATGTCGTCTTTGCCGTAGGTTTATATAAATTACGAATGAAAAGTTGGAATTTAAATATGTTTTTTATACCACCTGTCCTACATTTTTTATTATTCTCCAAAATAGGCTAATGTTAAGTATATTAGCAAGTCTATTGGTATTAAGAATTCAACTAAAGAATATTTTTTTGTAAAAGTCAGTCACAAACGCCTTCTAATTGAATAGGACGGAAAAGGAATCAAAGGGAATGATTGCATTCCCCTAAAATTTACAAGGGGATGTTGCAGAGGGCAGGGCGCGATGCGTGGACAAAATTCTTTTAGGGTATCCCAACATGGAGTTATAAAACAAGACATAGGAAAAAAGTTTCTTCAAAATTACAAACAACTACGATAGGAGAGAAGCGAATCCTCATAAATCCTAATTGTCGGTCATTGTCATGCGGTCATTCACACGAAGAAGCTGATACCGTTCTGTCTACTTATATAATCACCGTAGGTATTTGCATCTTAATACTGTAAAATGTATAGATATTATTGGTAACGCGCTAACCGTTTAAATGGCCGCTATGTGTAAATCATATTACACTTGATGTCTTCATAATTTTAGCAGGAGTATCCATCATATTGATTGCATAAAACGTTTTGCAAGTTTTCACACAATGATTCGTTCCGATTGACCTTTTTATAACAACAAGAGTTCCTAAAACTTATTGTAGATAAACCTATTGAAATGTAGGACGCAAAATATTCGTTGCATAAACACAAAAGAGACATAGAAATTGATTGCATTGTACATGGTCATTAATAGTCATCAAAGATTATGTATATAAGTACTGTTTTGCGAATTCTTTATATCTCTCTGTGAAAAATCAATCAATCAATGACATTTATCTAAAAAATAAAGGTGTTATAGATTTGAAAGCCGTACTTATTATTTTAAATAAGCTACTAGTTTCGTAGCTCCTAAACATTTTACAGCCCAAACATCGTGGGTGAGATTCCGTTGCAATAATGTCATTGCTAAGATTGTGGATAAAATTGCGTCCTGTAATTTGTCTATGGGGTTCACCAGATCCATCTTCTGGTGTCAGGGTGCAGGGGGTTTGCGGTGTGTGGTCGTTAATAAGTCAGGCCGTTGCGAGATTTAAGGTAATTGGTAGGAAACAATCGGTGTTTAGTACATTTCCTTTAAATATCCGGTGTTTTATTTCTACAGATCAGTATTTATATATATTCATGTTTTGATATTTTTTGTTGTCTTCTTTTGTTTATAATTTTATATTATAAGCGCTACAATAAAAAAATGTTCCTGAACTTACAGCTTTTCGTAAATAGTCAACCGCATTCATGCTCACTGTCACTGAGTTATCATTATCATATTATCATTATTTATGATATGGGTATTTACTTCTGCACAGTATATCACTATTGTAACTTTACGGCGGCTTCAACAAAAGGCTTAACTGTTTTAATTTCACTATTCAATGAGGAGAAACGCATTTTAAATACCCAGTTACAATGAACCTTTCATTAATCTTCATTTTCAGTTACAGATCGTAGAAGTGGGCGATAAAAATATTCGATTATATCCTAAACAGGGGAGAGGGAATGAGCAAGAACATAGCTACATTTCATCTTTATCTCCACATGTGTAGGAAGGGTTGCTTTGTACAGAAATGGAAGCCACTTCAAAGGCGCACCGCCGCCGACAAAGTAAACACTTATTTTATACATCGCCGTTTTTATGGGAACGCTCTTTTCTGATCTCCATCAAAGCTTACTAATATGAAACATACTTTTAGTAATATAGTTTAGTGTAATATATAAACCGCTCATTGGTTTGAAGCAATTCTTCTTAGAGGAGAAAGTAAACAGCCAAGAGTTACACAGGTCGGTTATAAGTCATTACTGACACCCCTTTACATTTAAAGGGGTGTCATTAGGGAAGAAATCATGGTACAGACTGAGAAAATTGGAATCTTTTACTGCACCAACAAGGGCGTTATCCTAAAAACAAGGAAGTCCACATGTTATAATCCACTATCGTTTTGGTTATAAATTAGTTGTCATGCAAAAATTATAGTTCGAGAGGTTTAGACTATGGAACAGCAAAGCGAATTTGTGCATTACAAGACCTACTCCCTTTGTTTACATTTTTCATAACTAAAATAGTAAGTGTTCTCCAACAACTTCGTCGCAGTAATGAATGCCGGGCGCAAAAGAAACTGGCAATAAAAACGATATTAACCCGAATACGGGCAGCGCAATCGTATTCACACAACTTGCAATGTTTAAGGCTAAAGCGCCCACCTAGCCCGCGAAGTTCTAATTTTTTGAGGTTTTTTAGTAATTTTTCAATAACTGACAATAATAAAAGGCACATTTTGTAATTCGCGACAAAGACCGTGTGCAGTGCATTTATTAATATATCCAATATTCTAAAACATTTCAAGAACGACAGCTATCCAGATAATCTAACAATTTTTGTATATTTAGTTATTTACTAGTATCATATCCACCGTGATAATATTTAGAGATTTACGAATACTAAAGTTCTTTGGTCACATCTCTAGAAATGAGAACACGATGGAGAGACTGGTAGTTCAGGGCCAGGTGGAAGGCAAGAGAGCACGCGGTCGAGTACCAACCCGCTGGATAGATGTAATGACAAAGGCTACCGAGTCCACCATGGTCCAGTGTACTCGCGACGCCTCTAATCGTCAGAAATGGAAGCACATCGCCTGGAGAGCCACCCTCGGAAATGCTAAGGCAAACCTTCCACCATATACCTCGTCAGCGCAACCACGACCACTCTGACAAAAGTGCCCGACTAAGAAGAAGAGAATATTTAGAGTAAAATTAATGTATTAACAAACGCACTGCATACAGCGTTTATCGCGAATCACAAAATGTTGTCTTAAATGTTTTCAGATTTTGGATAAACTATAAAAATACCTATTCCGAAATTATGAATTTCGCGGGCTAGACAGGCGCCTTCACCTTAACTTTGAACACTATTATTACGTCAAAAAGACATTTAATAGACCTAAACGTCGTCCATAAAATACTGTATCGAATGCAACACATGGCTTTTTTGCACCAATCGACGTGCCCACACGTGTATTAAAGGTCCCTTAAATATTCTGATCCATTGTAGTTCTACGTAAATGGACATTCAGCTTTTTACTGCGACACCAAACAAAGCTTATTTTCAAGTGTTATAAGAAACGGTCGGTTTATTTAGCCATTGTTGGTAAACCATTTATCTCTTTAATTTATAGGGTAGCGTCGCGAATCACGGACATATTTGTGTTGAGATACGGCTCACGCCGAGTAAGCATTGTCATCTGTAGGTAGCGTTTTGGTTTCACGGCGCATCGTCATAAAATTGAGTAAGGTTTTTTTGTACTTTTGCTTCTATAAATAAAAGGAAATTTTAAATCGTTGTTCAGACGCTAAAATGTTTAAAATTATTTACGAGTTTAAAAACTATGTAGGTATATAATTTTAATATAATTAAACATTAAAGAAGATAAATTCGAAATAAGACATGAATAAACAAATTTGCATTTAATTCTATAGCAGCATAGTTCAGTTACCCGAGTTGTTTGATTTGTAAATTATTAAAAATATTTATGCTTTAGCTAATGAAAGCTAGCAATTTAATTAATATTATACAAAGAAGTACTTTGAGCATCAATTTAAATTTCATAGAGGTTTTGTATTCAATTTGGGTATTTCTTTTTCAGCACGTTCGATAATTAATAAACATAGACATACAATAAAAAGAAGCAAAACGTTTAATATAAATTCGTAGAAATAGGCGAGCATGAAAGTTTCAATAGCATTTGACTACTTACAGGCCTCTTCACAGCGGGTGTCGTTTTGAATGTTTTATGCCCTCGACCACCGGTCTCCGAATTCGTCACAGAGCTTCAAGTTATTAACCATTGTTTAAGCTCCGTTCTGGCCAAAGTAATTTTCTCTGGTCGAATTGTTGCAACTGCAGCAATAAAAACATATATCATGTCGTAGTAAGTGTTAACTGGCTTAACAAAGACCACCAATGCTACTATACACGGGCTACTGTTTGTCGACAATTAACCGGACGTGACTCAACTCTTGTGATTCTCAAATTGTCTCATTTTCTGAGTTCTTGTGAGGTATTTGGACGGCAGTGTTTATTGAGCGGAGGCACACGTTGCGCCTACGTCGAGCTAATTGAAATGTTGGTATTTCTCCAGATAGTTGGCCTTAGTCCATTGCCTTGTTTACTATTGGTTTTGTATTTCAAATTATGTAAATAATTTTATGATAATTTTGTTTTCCCAAGATCTTGATGCCAAGTTTTTAGTATTCGTTGACCGTTTCAATTCCAAGTATGCAATAGGCAAGTAGATATATGGAAATCAAGTTACGATTTATTATAAAACAACATGTAAATCATTAATCAAAATTTAAATTTCACATCAAGTTCAATTAAAAGAAAAAAACCTCTTAAAGGTAATTACTTAGTAGCCTCTAGTAAATTACTTATTAATGAATTAGGTGTCATCTTTTTAGCTAAAAATATTTAACTTAAAAAGTTTATCCAAATTAATATTCATTTAGATTGACTTATAATTAGGACAACACATAATTACACGTGATATGTAAATTCATTGTAAATGTTCCGTGATGATGACCATTCAGGCCACGAAGTTAACGTACAGATTATGAGCACCTACATAGTTAATTTGGCGATATCGATTGATATCTCGATGTAAATGGAGCGAATCAATGGTTCTACGAAATGTAGTTCAACACTAAAGCGAACAAGTAATAGTAACTTACGACGTAAGGGTTTTGCCACGTCCATCGATGATCAGATGAGCCAGACATCGATCGGCAGTTCCAGGGACAAGTGGATGGATAGACTGGATGATTTTATAGGGGTTCCATTCTATCCTAGGATGGTTAATCCTGGCTTACAATTATACCAGTGGTGGGAGTGTGTGGCGGGACTAGTCCCATAAAAAAGGTTCCTTTCGTTGGGACTAAGGAACTCTAAAATAGTAACGTTAAGTTAAACGAGTGACGTTAAAAAAACAAATCCTATTAATTCTTTACCTCCCACTGCAAATGCACGAAGGCTTTACGATCGCTCAGGGTAATTCACCTACTTCCTGACTAGGCATAAAGGCAGGTTAATAAAACCGTATGCACTGTACGCAACAGAAATCTTTGAGCAATTACACCGGTCACGGCTGTACAAGTTTTAATTAATCGGTGAATTACACACGTATAAGTAGTTTATGTTGGTTATCGGTGTCGACTTGCAGTTGAGTTTGTCGCGTACTGGTTTGTGATGGGTGTGCATTTCCATTGTACTCAGTGATTTTATAGGGCGGCACGATTTTAAATATTAAATATTTTATAAATAAAATTAAACGTTAAAATTGAACACTGAATTAATAAAATATTAAGATTTGTCAATTACATCGCGCTTTTTATCGTAGGTACACCTGTCCATTATAAGTTCCATCATATCACTCTTAATACAAACAATCTATATATATATCTTACTAGCTGAGCCCGCGACTTCGTCCGCGTGGAATTTGACTTAACAAAAATTTAATTTTACATTTGTGAGTCGATTCAGCTCCCGCGACAGGCAGCTTTGTGATTTTTATTTGTTTTTCTATAATAGGGTAGCCTCAGTTACTTCTTATAACATCAGCTATCTGACAGTGAAAATTCCGTCAAAATCGGTCCAGCCGCTTCGGAGATTACCCGGAACAAACACACAGACAGACAGACAAAAAAAATTTTAATCGCGTTTTTGTTAAAAGTACTTTCATATGCATTTAGTGAAAATGTGTTACTTTGATATTACAAACAGACACTCCAATTTTATTTATTTGTATAGATTTTGGGTTTTATTCTCGCTCTGTATCTATCCACATTCTTACTCAGCAATCTTTAAGTCACATAGTTTTTCGTCTTCTCGTCTTCAAAGTACCAACCTATAATGGAAACGCATTCCCACAGAGTCCGGTGTGCAGTGCGTGTGTCTTGGACGGTTACAGCCGATGTCAATGACGTCTTCATTCTCCCGACACAATTCTTATTTCCGCCCGTTTAACACGAATTTTAATTCGTTCCAACATCTAACTGGCCTGCGTTTACGTAACAGATGGCTGAGCGCTGATAGCGTAGGTATTTTAATGTTTTCATTATTGGATACTGGAAAGTTTGAATCTGCAGTTTATTATTTTATATAAATATTTTGGTTCTACAATTGCCATGGGAATTTTATACCAACAAAATAAATCTATTGTATTATTCATTATTCGATGTTTTTTATTTTACAAATTGATGGAAATCCTCAGACCTACAGCGACGACGGTGTGGCTTAAAAAATATGTCGAAACTAGAGAAATAAAGTTAGTTTAAATCCCGCTATTTGGATTCAGTAGTTTGTTGCGCGATGCAAATTACTCCAAGTATTGTAGAGTCGTGACGGCCACTGATTATAATATTCAAATTTCATAATATTTAACTTTTCGCCGCGGCCGCGAGCGCCGTGGGCGTCGCTTGTGTAAGCTTGTGATCTCACGAAGCAACATGAGAGTAAGGATTCTTCCACGCGATAGGCAAATAGACAGCGACTATAATACACTTACAACACAGGTTTCTCTAAAAACTTGTATCTTAAACTTTTTCAGGCGTATGTAGTTTGTTTACCTACATCATGCGTAGGTTTAGCTTGATTACTATTTACTTATTTAGAGACAATGGTGTTGCTTGCTCACATTCTGTTGCTGTTCCTGAGAATGTACAGCATCTTTTATTAATTGAAGAGAATTAACATCGAGTTTCTGGCCGGATCCTCTCAGTGGAAGCTGCATTCCGAACCGCTGGTAGATATTACTGACTATTCATATATGCTTTGTTGGCTTACATGAATAAAAACAATTTTGAGTTTGAGTCTTGTATATTACTGCTCCACATTTTTCGATAATTCAATCCTTATTCAAATGTGGAACAGATCAATGAAACAGAATCATGTTTAATGCTATTTCATTGCGCAAAGGGAAAAGCTTTGAAAGCTTTCCATTAGTGTTAACATTCAAAACTTTTCATGAGTTAAGTACGTTGGACCAATCTGACAGATAAATTTATCAGGTCTCAAATTGAACCTCATGTCTTGGGCTTAGCTTGAATATGGCTACCCTAATCTATTATCCATTGTAGAAGGTAACATTTTTATTGATACATTCGACTTGTTTTATTACCTTTAGGCAGCTATACGCAGTAGAATAGCACCTTCCTGCCACGGCACCGTTCAAGCACCAATTCATAACTTCCTAATGTAAATGTTATAGAAAATTTATGTAAATTGATAATATTACATTACGTCTGATAGCAATTTACTTGGAATATAAATATGAATACCGCATACCGAGTAGTTGATATACGTTTACAATATGAATAAGAGACCTTTTGTTGGACCGTAGAGAGTTTCGACTAAATTAATTTTGTTTATTCGAATATTCATCATTCGTAATTTGTTCGTTTTGAAATATTTAAACGGATGTTTATTATAAAAAGTCCAATGATTTATAATATCATAAAATACAAACGAATTAAGAACCTACTCCTTGTTGAAGTCGGTTAAAAACAAAAACTAATGACAGGCTAAGTAAGCGTCTTGCGTGCACAAGGTTCAAACCCTGGCCCACGCCTCTGGATTTCTTGAAATATATGTGCGACCCATAACTTCAGTATGATTATCACTTACTTACGGTGAAGGAAAACATTGAAAACACCTGCGGGTCTAAGACAATCTAACCAATATTCGAAAGACATTGTGTAATCCGCCTGCGTGGTGGTGGCCTTATTGAGGGGAGGCCCGTACCTTAGGGTGGGACATTAAAAAGGGAATTATTAGTCAATGTAACTTAGCTAGCTTAGAAGTTAAGGTAACCACCTACTATTTCTAAAAGCAGACATCATGTTACTCATAGGAAATTTCTGACATTGTTTGTCAATTACAAATCGTTACAAAGGTCAGAAAGATAATTACAGTTATTATCAGCTAATAGAGCATATTAGATTAAGCAAATAGCTCCCAACGACCCTTCCACGAGTAGATAACCCGACGTGTTTCGATGACCTACGGCAATGGTAAGCGACGATAGATTACTGTACAAGTGTAACACAATATTTATTCATAGATTATTCGTTGTTGTTGGACAGAAATTTGTGGGCATGACAAATATTAGTTTTCCTTGTAGATTGTGTGAACTAATTCTGATTTAGGCGCCTACGTTAATTTATAGAATTATCACTCTTATTATAAATAGCCATTGTTGTCAATTACTTAATAAGCGCCAATAGCCGAGTGGTTGCTCGCAGCTGAGAGGTTCCGGGTTCGATTCCCATCTCAGCTAAGAAATATTGACGTGAGCCTATTCCTAAATCAAGCATTAGCTCAGCTGTAGGAGCTGACGGGAATAAACTTACATAGCTGGTAATGTAGTTAAAAGAAATGAAAATTATCAGTTTGCTTTGGGCAAACTTCAGATATAACATCCTTATAATTTGCCCTGATTAAGATATTACAGGGATTGACCAGTCCATTGTACGCTGGTGAGCGCTTAGTTTGGGACCAGGCGGTTTGTGAATTAGTCTGGCGATAAAAATAAATAAGATAGCAAACTAGAAATTAAATAAAAGTCGAAATGCTTTTACTATCGTTTTGAATACCACAAATAGAGCAAAACGCGAGATTAAAATCAAACAAATCAATTCTATTTGTTAAGTAAATGAACGGCCACCCGTATATGACACAGATAGGGCGCGTTAATAAAATTCCCCCATCATGCACGCCATTGTCTCTGGCAGATAAAGCAATTTACTTAATTAAAACACCCACAATAACGCTAGGATAGTGTGTGTCGGGATAAACTATACTGTTATTGAGACATTTACTGTTTTCCTACGAATAACTATGACCATTTTCTTGGAAAAAATATTTAATTCCGCGATAATAAGTACGTACCTACATAGTGAATAGTGATTGGACTACCTGTACCAGTTTTATAGCGAATTTTGACGTAGAATAATATTTTACGATATTATTCTACGCAAAGTTTGATCTGTTTAGTTGCATGTCAAAGAGTAGGAACCGTATTTGAGATATAGTCTACAAAACCCGCTAATTAATATTGATAACAAATAGAAAATATGGTGTTTGGCATTATTTTTTGCGTTTGGAATTTATCCACAAAAATATTTCCTTAACATTTTTTGCGAGACTAAAAATAAATCTTCAAACAAAATTGCTACTTGCACAGACAAAACACTGTAGTTACCGATAATGACCAAACCGATACCAATTAGCCGACTCTAAAAGCCTTGGCATTCAATCAGCCTTACAGACTAATCACTGGGTAGGTACCCAATCACCTGTCTAATCAGACCCATTCGTGAATTAACATTTCCGTTATATTAACATTCTGAATCTATAATTGTTGTTCCAAACAGTGATGCGATGTGAGTCGATTATTGATTCGATTTTAAGTCGATTAAAATCGTATCGAAAAACTTTGTAGGTACTGGACTATCTATTAGTTATCTCCTTTGAACACTAATGTCACAAATACAAAAAAGTTTAAGACTGCGCGCCATTTTCTTCAAATAATAAATAAATAAATATCGCCAGACGAACACACCAACTGTATAGTCCCAAACTAAGCAACGCTTGTACTATGGGTACCGTACAATGGACTGGGGGTGATCCCAGTGACACCCAGACCAGGGAAAATTACGGAATGGCCATTTTCTAAATTTACCCCGACGGGAATCCAACCCGCAACCACCCGATGCAGTGAGCCGAGCGGCCTACGGTCGAACCACTGCGCCAAGCGGTCGACAACTAAAGCGACTGTTTATCAATTGCCTAGACTTACTTTAGCTTGCTGATCTAGGACAGCCCAGCTCTCTGATATGTTTAGGTAACAACTTTATGAACACATGTAATTATTGAGTCAAATTTATAAACAAATCTATACATTATTAATTAAATCATAATCGGAAAAAAGTAATAAAAAAATCTCCAAAAACAACAACCGATATTCGAGCAGAATGGAGAAATTATCGAACACTCACATCACTATCCAAGAGCCCGAACCACCGGAGTCGATAATTATAGCTTGAAAGTAGTTAAACAAACACAGCACTAAACGAATTTTTAATAGGCTGCTGTCTAACTTTTTAAATACACATAAGAATAAATTATATGCGTCAAGCACATATACTGAAAGCTAATTATATACTTCTATTTATTTACTTATATAAATAATCTGCACACAAAGTACGAATGTAGGTATAGTGTTTACAGTTCTAAGAATTATAATTAGTGATAGCAACAATTATGTTGCCATAGGTGGTGTCTGGTAACGTATAATTTGTGATTTACCTCAATCAAGGAAGAACGAATGAATATACCTATCGCATTTTTTCATTAACTGATGTCGGTAGATAATTTTTATTTCAAACCTAGTAATATAAAATTTCCTCTTGGTGCGCTCATTCACGCGGTTAACCCAGCACCGATCATTTATGTTCATTTTACTACGTCCAAATGTCAAATACGGCCATTACTTACCTGTCAATAATGTGTAGATGGTGTCGGTTTTTTTGCGTGAATGATCGTTAACTTAATCACTTAGAAATAACGTTGTGATAAACATTTCTTTTCAATAGTTATATTATTTTATGTGAGAATATGATTTATACCCTTCCGATTGACCTCTGTTTTTTATCTATACATACAAATAAATAAAATTGGAGTGTCTGTTTGTAATAACAAAATAACATCTTTTCACTAAATGCATATGAACGTACATACGACAACTATAACAAAAACTCGATTTAAAAAAAAATTGTCTGTCTGTCTAGCTGTCTGTGTGTTTGTTCTGGGTAATCTCCGAAACGGCTGGACCGATTTTGACGGGACTTTCACTGGTAGATAGCTGATGTTATAAGCAGTAACTTAAACAACATTTATTTTAGAAAAACAAGATTTAAAAAGGGGTCCTGCCGCGCGGGCTCAGAACGCGGGAGCGGGCGTTTTTGTTAAGTTAAATTCCACGCGGACGAAGTCGCGGGCTCAGCTAGTATTTTACTATAACTCTACTGTTATTATTGACATCCGTATGTTACTTGAATCATGTGCAGAAATTCAAAGGGCATTATTGAATTCTGTAGACGGCTTATATCAAAAGTTTGGGGTAAACTAACAACTTAACAGAATTTCGTTAATTGGAATTCGATTTGTCCAAATTTAGGGGTGGACTGCGTTATTGGATTCCCTGAACTCACCCTTTGCGATGCGAGGCTTGAAAAATCAATGGGTTACGAACCCACACTTGGTTAGTCATCCGTGGCTATGATTGGATTCAAGAATGTGGAATGCATACCTTAAGTTAAGGATTTTGTTACAAGTCTGAAATTGATGAAAGTGCTATTGTACTTTGCATATTTAACACTATTCGTGAGAAACTTGTTTCACTATGTTTTAAAAGTTAGCAAATATTTACGAGAATGCGTTGCCAACGTTGTAATATAAACGTCGATTTGTTTTTACAACCTCAATTATTTTAATTGTATTTTTTACTCTACCAACTATTTAATATTTTATTCATAATATTCTATTGGCACCTGGATGTTATCAAATATTAAAACAAAATATCTCATCTTACTGTCGATCCTGGCATCAGCTAATGTTCACGGCAAAAAACGCCATACATTACTTTGTAAAACAAACACGAATTTCTTTCCTCGTTAAATCTTCACATCATTGCTTTAGTACCTAATAGCGGTTGTATAGGCTTTAATGGAGCCTTATTTGTGTGTTTATCGACTCCACACGTATTATTACAGATCGTAACTGTATGTAAAACTGCGCAGTCATTGTCTAAACGTTGTCCAAGTAAGTAATTTTAAAGAGTAAAAACCGGCCAAGTGCATGTCGGGCCATGGCACAATGAAGGGTTCCGTAGCCAATTCAATAAGGAAATGATATGTATTTTTGGCTAACTAGGTTTTGTCGGTTATGGTAAAAACACACATGTTAGAATTGACTAGAATATTTAATGAAGATAATAATTCGATAATAAAATGGTGTATAGCTAGTTGAAGTATTTATAGGTAATTTTATAAATAAATAACAAAATTTTACATACAAGTGCAAAAAAGTTCATTCAAATTTCATCGAAATCGGTCAAGCCGTTTAGGATGTGAAGAATTACGAACATACGTACTTATATAGTTTATATAGTTTAAAGCATGCGACACACTCATACCGTCTGTCCCATACTTAATTCATTAGCTAAGTGCCATTATTATTATCAGCACTTAATTAATTGTCAATTTTATAATCGAAATTATTGTTTCACACACCAATAAAACCGATCCAGTGTTCAGCCATTCCATGTGGCACTCTATTGAATTTAATTGCACCCATTTATATAATTGCTTCATTGGAAGTTGACTTTCACGAAAGCCTGTCGATTCTAATGCGCCCAATAAAGATTATGTGTATTCCGTCTAATTTCACTTAACAATTATTTAACAAGCTTCCAAATGTTAACGACTTGATATTTTTTTATGTCTAATTCGGTAATTACGAAACAAGCCTTTTTAAAATACAGGTTTTTTCTACCGATAAATGAGCGACCGTTATACGAATTCGTTCTTTACAAAGAGGCCGATGTAATTATGTTGTGATATTTTATTGTAGGTATTAACGTATTGTTTACAATGTAAAGCCGTATAGATGGCGAGATATTGTTAATGAAGTTCTCCTTTGTTAATTAAAATTGTATTTCTTTGAAAATAATTTTGAAAGGTAGGTTTATAATTGGTACCTATTTGTAAACCTAATCCGCTTTTACTATGTTCAGCATATTATTCTTTTGTACAGGTACTGTTATATCGCAAGCTTTAAACTGCTGACCTAGCTTCAGTTGTTTACACCATTCGACACAAATTATTATGACGCACTTGACGGCTAAGCTAGGTAAGCATTTTTTCGGTGTCGCAAAAGTTAGTTCGGAGTTAGATTCTGATGTGGACACAATTTTCAAATGTATATTTTATTACTATTTCCTATTAAATAATTCTAGCTACTCAAAACTCTTTCTTTAAAAAGTCTCCAGCATCCCGAACCGTAACAGTGGTGTCAGAAGTGGGATGCTTGGCAGACTTTCGCGAGTTTTTCAAATAAAATAATACTCGTGTCCACGTCGTATCACCGTATCTCTTACAAAATCATTGTGCTCGTGCCGAACTGAAAAATTAAATAAAAATCAAAACTACTCAAAAGACCCTGTGATTCGTGATCCATCGTGTCACCAAAAACTCTGTTCTTTTCCGCTGTATCATAAACTTTGATTGAAAAACTGTGAACTGTATTGCTGATTCGCTGTATCACCACGAACTCTACACTATCTCCTGTCGCTGATTCCCGATCGCAAATTCCTGGCTCCTATCTGATTTTGACGACGCTGCGGCCTGATTTCAACCGCGCCTCGCCCGACCTGAGGAAGGTCAATACCAACTGGCTGCTGCACATCCATACGTCCTGCCATTCGTCTCTGCGTCCTACAGTTATGCTGCTCCAGTTCCTTGTGCTATTGTGAGTAAAATTATTCTGATAATAGTTATTGCCATATCTGTTTATTAGGGGTATTTGAAAGTTATTTCTTTTATCGTTTCTTTTCTTTCTTACTACTAATTTCCTTCAGAAAAATGACGACTAAAGGTGAAGATAAGGTTACCCCAATGGTTCCTGAGCGATACCCTATAAAAGTTCTCTGCGATTTTATCGATACTTATAGTGGAGAGCGCGATGTGCTGCCTGCCTTTCTAACTAATTGTAACAATGCTCTAGATTTGGCTGCAGAGACCCAAAAAGAACTTTTATTAAAATTTATAATCTCTAAACTACGAGGAAAGGCGCAAATTGCGTGCTCAAATAGAATATTTGTCAATTTTAACAGCCTAAAAGATTTCTTGAGGCAAAATTTCGGAGAACGGAAACACTACAACCATCTTTTATTAGATTTACAATCTTGTAAGCAAGATCCAATTGAGACTGTCGCACAATATTGCCTAAGAATAGAAACTTGCCTCACAAATCTCCAAGCTGAGATACACATCTCAGAAACTCTAAAAAAAGAATTAGCTGGTCGTATTGCTATGACCGAAGATCTTGCACTTTTTACATTTATGATTGGCTTGCATCCTAATATCAGCAGCATAGTACGATGTCGAGACCCAAAAACGTTTAATGCCGCCGCCAATATTGCTATGGAGGAGGAAAGAATATTAAACACCCAAAAAAGGACGATGGTCAAAGTTAAGATAAAGTTTTGCAAAAACTGTAATAAGAGTGGGCACTTAGAGTCAGAATGCTACAATAAAAAACGCGATGACATTCGAAACCAAGTACAACTGCGCGCGCAATTTAATCCATCAACATCGAACTTCAACCCAGCCAACTCAGCAGCGCCGATTGTTTGTAGATATTGCAAAAACGTGGGCCATGATATTTCGGAATGTCGAAAACGGCAGTTTAACAACTCGTTAAAAGAAAAATCAAGCACAGCATATCAACAGCAGAATTGTTTAGAAACCCCCGAAATATCATCACCCCCGCACATCCAAGAAATAGATAATAACGATGATTTAAACTAAAAGCCGGAATCGCGTGTAAGTGCCAACGCGAATTCCAAGCTAGAGGCACTACCAATAATGATTATTTTTCTAATACCACTAAATCAAATTCTAATTCTACTAAATCTAATTCTATTTCAAATGTTACTAAATCAAATCCTATTTCTAAATCAAAACCGTTATCATCTATTTCGGCTTCAAAGCCCCTCGTTAACGGTAAAAAGTCGTCATTGTCTTCTATTTCGGACAAGTGTCCCATTGGCAATGAACACGTTCCAATCTCAAATAAACCTGTACGTCTACAGTCCACTGTTTCCGCTGACTCTACTACTACTAGTTCTAGCCAAGATTTAATTGATAGTCTTCTCGATAGTACTGAGGAATGTCCTACTATCTACGATATATCTCAACATAAAAAAACCTCATTACCCTATATAGAAGTCCAAACGTCTCATTCTAAAAAACTCTTAAAGCTTCTTGTTGATTCAGGTAGCTCTATATGCCTGGTAAAAAACACAAGCTTGTCAAAAATCCCAAGTCTTGATTCAAGTAAAGTCAAATTTAAAGGCATAAACGATATCGGTTCATACGCTGAAACAAAGGGTGGATTTATGTTATCAATAATATACAACAACGATAACGAGTTCCCTTTTCATTTTCATGTCGTTGATAAAGTAAACCTTGATTACGATGGAATTTTAGGAACGAACTTTCTTACAAATTATTGCGCTTCTATATGTTATAAGACGTCTCAATTACAATTACCAGGAATTCCACCTGTCTGTTTTAAATTGAACCGTGAGTTGATTTATACAATCCCAGGTCGTGCTGAAATGATGATTGAGTGTTTAGTTACGAATCCCGAGTTAAAAGAAGGTTTAATTTTAACTACAAGAATAAAAGGCTATCCGAAACTCCTATTCTCTAAATGTCTCACTCGCGTTAAATCAAATAATAAAATCAATGTCTCTGTTTTAAATACATCAGAAAGCGAGGTCAGTCTAAACCCACTAAAGTTAACATTAGAACCAGTATCATTTATTTTAGAACACAATCCTTCTGTCCCTACTGAGTTAGTCGAAGAAACTTTTTCTTGCTTTCCAACGACCCCATGCAGTTTAGATCATGACAGAAGAGTCCAAAATGCATTAAGATGTAACCATTTAAACAAAGAAGAAGAATCATGTCTTCGTAAATTATGTTCCGAATTTAATGATATTTTCTATTTAGAAGGAGATACCTTGACTGCCACCAAATCTATTCAGCATGAAATTCGTACCACGTCCAAGACTCCTATACATGTCAAAAGTTATCGCTTTCCTGAGTGCCATAAAGAAGAGGTTAGCAAACAAATAAAAAATATGTTAGACCACGGTATCATTAGCCCGTCGGTCTCCCCTTGGTCAGCCCCTATCTGGGTAGTACCAAAAAAACAAGACGCTTCTGGAAAACCAAAATGGCGCATTGTAATAGATTACCGACAACTCAACGAGATCACTATCGGTGACGCTTACCCTATACCTAATATTACAGACATACTAGATCAACTTGGACATAGCAAATATTTTACCACTCTCGATTTAGCATCTTCATTTCATCAGATCTGCACCAAAGAGGTGGATGCTGAAAAGACAGCTTTTAGTGTTCCGGGTGTATCAGGCCTACCAGGTCATTACCAATTTAATAGAATGCCATTTGGTCTAAAAAACGCACCATCTACCTTCCAGAGGCTCATGAATATTGTACTTTCCGGACTACAGGGTGTTCACTGTTTCACTTACTTAGACGATATCGTTGTATTCGGTCATGACCTAATTTCTCATCTCTCAAAACTTAAATTGGTCTTCGAAAATCTACGCAAACACAATCTGAAACTTCAACCCGATAAAAGTGAGTTCCTCTGTAAGGAAGTGCAATATCTAGGCCACATAATATCCGAACACGGAGTGAAACCTGATCCTAAAAAAGTAGAATGTGTACAAAAATTTCCAGTCCCCAAAAATCCTCGCGATATCAAGTCCTTCCTAGGTCTTGTCGGCTACTATAGGCGTTTCATAGACAACTTTTCTCACATAACAAAACCTCTTACCAGTCTCTTGAAGAAAGACTCAAAATTCACTTGGTTATTTGAACAGCAAACGGCTTTCGAAACCTTAAAAACCAAAATTACTACTGCACCAATCCTTCAATACCCAGATTTTTCTAAACCATTCTTACTCACAACAGACGCATCTAATTACGCTGTTTCCGCCATCCTTTCTCAAGGGGAAGTCAATAAAGACCTCCCAATTTCCTATGCTTCTCGCACCCTGAACAAGTCCGAGGGCAACTATTCCACGACCGAAAAAGAATGCCTTGCTATAATATTCGGTACTAAAGTTTTCCGACCATATTTGTATGGTCGTAAATTTCAAATAGTCACTGATCATAAACCACTACAGTGGTTATTTAATTGCAAAGACCCTAGCTCTAAATTAGTCCGTTGGCGTCTGAAACTCGAGGAGTTCGATTATGAAATCATCTATAAAAAAGGTAAAATAAATTGCAATGCCGATTCCTTGTCTCGTAACCCGATACTCGCTGTTGACCCCGAGACCCCATCTACATCTGAAACTTATGAAAAATATTTAAAACTTAGTCAAAACCAAAACATCACTTACGATACTATAATAGAAGAACATAATGAATCATTACTAAAAACGAAGTGTAAAATGATAACTTACCCCTCTGCAATCGACTTAGATGACTCAGTCCCATATTGTTCTGAAATCTTGCAAATGTCTAAATTCAACGAAAATTCACCTGACATAAGATCCGTAGAACGGGAACTATACACATTCCAAAGCACGTGTAACGAAAAACACACATTCATACATTTATTCTTACGCGTTCATCATTATGACGAAATTTCATACAAAGAAATTTTTAATTTGTTACGAGACTTTAGGGATATGATAACGACCAGGTATTCCGAAGAAAAGGAATTCGCTATTTCCGATTTCCAAGGCCCGTTTACGAAGATATCATTTACCAAGATCTACAATATTATAGGATTTTTATTCCATAAAACAGGTGTCAAAGTCCATGTATATCATAACAACATTCTGTTTCCAACTCCCATTGAAATTTCTCGTATACTGAAAGATAATCATGACTCACCCTCTGCGGGACACCCAGGTATCACGCGCATGTACGATAGGCTAAAATCCCTTTATTGGTGGAAAAATATGCGCCAAGACATAGAAAACTATGTTAAGAGTTGCAAATCTTGCCAAGTCAACAAACCATTGCGCCATTCTAATAAAGCCCCCATGATTATAACTTCGACAGCTACTAGACCAAATGAAAAACTGTACCTAGATATCGTGGGGCCTCTTCCCGAAACTAGAATCGACCAATACAGATTTATTCTCACGCTTCAAGATGACCTCACGAAATACTCTCAGGCTTACCCCATGCCGTCGTGCTCAGCTCAAGATACCGCACAACGTCTAGTTCACTTCATCTCACATCTAGGAATACCACGAAACATCGTAACAGACCAGGGCACTAACTTTTGTTCAGAAGTGTTCAAACAGCTAGAGAAACTTTTTGGAATTAAACATATCTTCGCATCTCCGTATCACCCTCAAACCTGTGGTGCATTGGAGAGGAGTCATTCTACCTTAAAAGAGTATTTACGATCTTATATTGAGGACAACTCACATACATGGGATTTGTACCTAAACACTGCAATGTTAGCATACAACTCAAACGTTCATTCGACTACGGGTTTCGCTCCTCAGGAACTCATGTTCGGTTATAAACCTTATATACCAAAGTCTATCGATACTCTTGAAAGTAATACTTATACCGACTATGTGCGTGCTCTCAACCATAGGTTATACTACAGCCGACAGAAAGCACTTCAAAATATCCAACAATCTAAAGAACGATCTAAGCAATATTATGATTCCCACTCTCGTCCAATAACTTATAACGTCGGTGATATGGTATACATCCGATGCCATCACAAACAAAATAAAGCCTTGTCCCCAGTGTGGAAAGGCCCTTACAAAATTATAAAGATAAACGGTAACCATACTGTTACAGTACAAGTTGGGCGAAAATATATACGCCATCACTATGACGAAATTAAACCGGCTCACCAACAGTAATAATGTTAATAAATTTTCATCTAGTTTATACCCAGTGCGGTAAATGAAATCAAACGCTCTAGACGTGGTTTAATCGATGCAGGTGGACCCATCTTAAAGACTTTCGTTCGGACATTAGATTCGGTTGACGCAAATAAGTTCACAAACGGCTTAAATAAAGTACAGTCGGACGAAAAACAGTTGACAGTTCTAATGCGTGGCCATAATATATCCATGTAATTAAGTCTACTATTTCCACATTCCATAACACGACGAAAGTTAAAGATAACGAGAACCGTTTGAATCAAAATCTAAATAAAATACAAAAAGCTTTTGACAACCTTATAAATACTAACGATAAGCTAAAAACTAAGTCTCAATTAGCCCTGCTGCTTAGCTCTTTAGAAAATATTATTATAACATTATCTTTGGATATTGATGATATAAATAACGCTTCATTTAGTAAAATAAATGTTTTGCACCCGACTGTACTCAGCCCCATGCAGTTGTACAAGGAGCTCGAGTTACATGCTAACCAATTGCCTCGATATGCTGAGTTGCCTATTCTATTGACGCTACAAAACGTTAATGAAATGGTAAATATATATATCAGATATCATATTATGTTACTATCATGATAACAAGCTGCTACTTCCTCAAATTTATAATTTATTTCAAAATGTTCTTTACCTATACCTTAATTGCGCCTCGTAAACAGTATCTGGCAATAACGATAGGTCGTTTATTTTACTCACAATTCGAAAGTTTACGTGAGTGCGAAGTGATTAAAAATCAGTGTTACGTGTGCCTTAAACAATGTGTACTCAACCATCGCGAATCCTCCTTGCGAAACAATTTTGTTGACAAATATCGTGAATCCTATGTGGCTCTATTGGTTTATAACCTAGTAAGGGTCATATCATATGTAATGGCAATCTGAGAGATAATGTCGAAATCTTGATGGGTACAGGAATGTTTACACCTCCGATAGTCTTGTAATTCGTTCTATAAAACCCTAACTTTTGTACCAACTGATAGCATTATTTCTAATTTTACAACCACTGTGTAATTTTAACATATTAATGATGACTGTTATAATAGCTTAAAGTTAAATAAAACTTTACACAATGTTCCTCTTATTAACTTAAACGAGTTCAATAGCTTCGATTCTTTATTAAAAGCAACCACGCATCATAACGATTTTGAAAAACCATTGAATAACTTTCATTGACTTATGTAATTTCAGTCATGCCCTTTTTATTTATTTTTTGTTTAGAATTAAGAGATATGTATGTCCTAGAAATCCTGGTTGTTTTGTAAAGTGTAAAGCTGTGTAAAGCCCATGCCAGGCCCAGAAATACAAGAGAATTTCTAGTAATGTCAACGTGTTAGTTATAATAAACTATATTATTAGTTTCGCTAGTTCGTAGTATGTCTCTACTATTAATTGTAATGTCCACATCGAAATCCAACTAAGGTTATTCGGTCTCAATCTTTCTCATCACTTCCTCCGTGATGCTCAATCTTATCGGGGGGGCTGTTATATCGCAAGCTTTAAACTGCTGACCTAGCTTCAGTTGTTTACACCATTCGACACAAATTATTATGACGCACTTGACGGCTAAGCTAGGTAAGCATTTTTTCGGTGTCGCAAAAGTTAGTTCGGAGTTAGATTCTGATGTGGACACAATTTTCAAATGTATATTTTATTACTATTTCCTATTAAATAATTCTAGCTACTCAAAACTCTTTCTTTAAAAAGTCTCCAGCATCCCGAACCGTAACAGTACTTTTATTTAATATAAGTGACTTTTATAATTGGTAGGCTGATACTTTGAACGAGGTAAGAGCCAGCTCTCTTGTCACCTGTGGAGGCAATAATTTTGGGGGATTAAAACATTTATGAACTTTTTTGCACTTTGACTTCATGGGCTTCATTCTAGGGTTTCTACGGCAAATGTCATAAATACGTAATTATTATTTAACGAAGCGTGTTTGCGCCGATTGCCAAGATGCACTTTCTCTGCCGCGGCTCCTGCTGCAGTCACGGACTGCCTGAGATGTGATGGAGCCAAAGTATCTATCTACACACGTGGCATCCCACACGGGTGGGCGATCCCTCTCCCAAGGAATCAGGGTCATGCCGTCAGGTCTCTTGCCTTTGTTCTGAAATATTCCGGATGATTCCAGAATAAATGGGACGCTGATGTTGGCAAATAGTATAATTATGATATCGTTTTTGAACGAGACATAACGAATGGCGTTAATAAGTAGAGCACAAAGTAGATAATAAATACTTTCTCAGCACCGTCAGCAACACCTGCGATGAGAAATTGGAGATCTGACGACGTATCCAGTTTCAGTATGGCCGCAATCGCTTCTAAGGAACTAGCCCACAATATTGTTATATCTAAGTAGAAATATAATAATCTAAGATTTTAATTAACCTTCTCTATAACACATATTGACCAATAGCATGAGGTTATTAGAATTGGAATTTCGAAGATGCGTTCAATAAAGACAATAGGAAATTGGACTATGCCTTGACTTACATAGTTTATACAAGCCCCTTACGCATCCGTTGGTACATTGCCTTGGATTTACATCCGGTACATTTTACAACATTTACGTCCTTATTGCATCATCCATAAGAAACAGAAAAAATGGTAAATTGCAAGTTTCTTCTGTCTATATTATAATATGAAAAAGTTTATATTACCATGCTATTTTTATAATCAAAATAACATAAACCAGCTTAACATAAATTAGCAACGGTGCGCGGGTATAACAGAGCCCACTGTTCTAGTAAGAAGCGGCTTTCTAATTTTAAACAATAACCCAATTCCTCCAGTGGTCACGGGCCCATAAATTAAAACGCACTCAAGCAAAAACAGTCCATATGTCACCTCTTAAAAGCCCTTTGATTTATAAAATAAACAATATTTTGCTACTGTATCTATTATAGTCGAAGGTAAGCAACAGAAGCGAACAATAGATTCTCAGGCTCTGTAACCCTATTATGTTTTCGCTGAAGAAAAACAAATGGTTGAGTATAAAAGTCTTAACAATGAGTTTCGGCTACTGTCCGGTGTTCTTAGAATGAAATAATAAGAGACTACAGTGTTTTGTAGTTTGCAAGGCCCATGAGCTTTACTCCAATTGATTACCCACTGAGATGGCGGATTCTTGGAAAGTTGCTTTTGGATGGATTTATTTTAGCATTTTGTTTTCAATATTCTCTCGTCAAAGCTTAATTTGTATTACAATTTTTTCCCAATTTGTTAGATGTTGTTCGCTTCTGAAGTCTCTTTGAGTCGGAGTAGCTTTCGTTTTTAACTAATGCTGAATAAAATTTGAAAAAAATAAAAAATGTAGAAGCTTTAAAAGATATGTAAGTACTTGCAAAATCCATTAAAAAGGTTTGTATAAATATTTCGCTCATGTTATAAAAAAAAAACTTCTTTTTCTTGCTTCTTTTTTCTTCTTTTTTTTATTCGTGATACGAGTATGCAAGAATTTAATCACAATCTCACCTGATGGTAAGTGACGATGCGATCTACGATGGAGCAGAAGCTTGCCTAGAAGGTACCTGTTCAGTGTTCACTCTCGACTTGAAAACACAAAATTCTTCTTCTTCTTTCTCAATTTCACTAAATTATAGAGGAAATTCTTACATTCAAATAGTAGGTAGTTACGTCGGCTAATCACAAACTAAACCTCATTGTATTCACACACAATAAACAAGACACAAAAACATCAGGTACCTATGTCAATGGGCAATTTATCTTTTGTGGATTCAGAATGCGACTGTATATCTATTACTGTCACAGCAAAATACATCGATATTGCATCCAAAACGCAATCGAATATTTTTGTTCACAATCGGACGTCGAACAAAAAAAAATCCGGACAATTGCCTCTGTAACTTGAATACTGATCATTATCTCGCTTTGAGCGGCTTATCTGTGTCGCAGACGAGCCGATCGCATACTAATCTGTGTTAATACAGCTGCCTAATAAGTTTCCTCTCAATTACACAGGGGATTCTAAGTAAAATTGAATATTCAATTCGCTGTCTAATTTAGGAACTTGTTTAAATGGTTATCTCATCAAGGAACGTCAGGAAAATTAATGATTATGATATAGAAAATATTTAATGTGTTGCACTAATATTTTATGTAAATGCAACCAATTCTAGTTGTATTTTTAAAAGATCGGTCTCTTGACATAAAATGTATCCCTCAACTTTGATAGATAGATCTCAGGTGGTTTCACAATAATGCATACAGATTAACAATATGATCCTAAGAAAATAAGTCGTCGTCGTGATGGCAACTTAATATTAACAACTACTATTTTTATAAATAATTTGCTTATGCATGGAAACATAAAAGGAATAAAAAGATATGCACCGTACGTCGTATGGTGCACCGTAACATTGACAAGGCCAGGGACGTCCATAATTCGCAAATCGATTTTAAATCTCCGACTATTCGAATAATTTTTAATGATACCGTGTCCGTAGCACTTATTGAGCTTGTAGGTGTGATCGATGAAGCGTGACCACATAAATCGCGGGAGTCTATTAAAAGTTCTTGAGGTCGTAGAGACACAGGCATTGTAATATCCAATGTCAAAAGACCGCGCCAATCCAAAGGCGCCTCCCATCCGTTTTAACGGTAGGTGTGGCATCGAAATGCACCATCAAGGAACCGAGATGAAAATCGAATTGATAAATTTCTAACGGACCCTTTGTTGGTTCGCGAGCAAGTTTCACGGTGTGTTACGAGACTCGCTCGGAAACTGCAGCTGTCAACCGTATCTCGGACCGCGACAGCCAGCCTTTGTCCGCGCACAGATACGACTTCATATAAATGCAGTTTATGTGAATTTTACAAAAAAAGAATGAACCTCTCAAGAATTAAGTCTCACGGAAAAAATATTCATCTATTGTCAAATTCTACACAATATAATGTTGGTCGTATCGTTGGCGCATTAAAAAGTATTCATGCGGTATCATTGTGTCCTGCGTTATTGTGTCGAATCGCAAGATCTTGACACCTTTATGTTTGTAATTTTTCTTCAATCGTACTTCGGTCCACTCAATTTAGTTTCGGTATTTCCTGTCTTTATGTTCTCGCGTCTTCGTTTGGTTAAACAACAGAACTGGAAACGGGTTTGACCATTGGTCACAATTAAAGAGGCGTAAAAACAATTGCGAAAGTGTTAATGAACTACGAGTGATCATTGCTTCGAGCTTTTTCATGGTAAATCGGTGGCCATTCTTGTTATGGTCGAGGAAACGGAATGCTTTCCATCATAGGCCGTAACGGACCGATGCATTGTCTCAATCAAACGGCAATGAGCATTGAGTACAATGACCGCACTTGCTAAATGATGGGGAACTATCCTGCTATACTAATGGCTATTGGTATGCGTCGCGTGGAGAATCGTCATTCAGTACAGCTGAGAAATAAATTATACAAGATTGATTATATTTGGAAATTTACAAAGGTATTCTTCAACAAGCAGACTGTTTACTTCTAGTTATTGATGTTTTGGCCGACTGTAGCGTACATTGATAGAATAATATTGCGGCACTGGAATAACTACAAACTTGGCATATCATTTATGAGGTTCCCGCAATGAATAACAGCTTGGTTATCTTCGACGTTTTCGTTAAGTATCCGTTTATTTTGAATTAAGAAAACAAACAAATTATTAAGAATTATTTTTCCGGTCAAATTATTTTTAATCATGTTCTTAAAAAAGTTCTCGACTAATAAGGAATTCTTGGTAACAACAATAAATCTGTCATAGGCCTTGTTAGAAGTGTGCTTTGATTTCAGAACGATCAAAGGATGGCACGCTGTAAGGAATCTCGGTGTCAACTAATTGGTTTACTTACAGGCGGCTGGAGTGAGGTCTAAATATGTCACTGGACTGGCTACGTGGACATATTTCCACACATTAATTAGAGCTTTTAGGTCGCAAGTTTTAGTTCGTTTATTTGGAGTCGGATCAAACAACTTCTGAATGAATATATTTTCATTGCGTTTACAAAAAACTTCATAAAGAAACATTACATAGACATCTTCGAATTTATGAAGGATGGCCAAGACACTCACTCAACATTTAAAACCTGTCACCTAAGTTATAATTAGTGGTTATTTCATTTCAGTCATTCACAACTCATTCCATCCCAAAACTACATCAATACATACAAAAGTACTACATAGTAGAAAAGTGCGTACGGTACAGTATTGTACAAAAACGGCGGCATCTAAATTTATATCTTCATGTGACGCAATCCGTGCGATCATTAGTCTGAACGCGTAAACACCGTATTGGTTTCTATACTCGATGGCAGTTGGACAGTTTTAAACTGAGAACATTAATTGAACTAAACTTGCTTTGTATTCCACACGAATGAGTACATTTCGCGGTTACGCGTAGAATATTCCTTTTAAAATGTCCCGTCACGTTCCGCTGTGACATTCCTGACGCTCGCGGTGTGTGAAATTAATAAAGTGTGTGAAAAAAATATTATTGGGCCACGCGTTTGGTGTGGGTCTTACAAACAGCTTTATTATTTGGAAGGACGAACTACACACATGACATGTAACTATCGGCTGGTTATAAATAGCCGTGAGTAATGCATAACATAGATAGGTGCCACAGACCCGTAAGACGAGACACCGTTTACATCCACAATTTTTAGAGAATTCAATCTTTAAAAGTTGGCGTGGTACGGCGAAGATGGCACCTTTTGATTGGATCTTTCAAAATGTCAGATGCAGTAATAAATATGCATTGGCAATGCATATGTTAGGCGAGCAGGGGTGCCCGGCTATGCGGTGTCTATGGCTTATTAGTCTTTGATAGGTGCCTACATAGCGTTTAATCACAATCCTGGTTTTGATAATACAGGAAGACTGGTACTACTATTTCCACCTACCGGCGAAAAAGATACTTTGAAACAATACCCTATTACTTAAAAGGCAGGATATAAAGTTGATCGTCGAACAAAAGTATCTTAGACTGCGGCCCAAATTCCGATTTCTTTGTAAAGAGGTCAGCGCTCAGCTATGGACCATCAAATATAATTGAATAGAGTCTAACACTAGCGATTACGGTCTGTTATATTATATAACCACCGTAAAATGTAACACTTTGCGTTTAGAGAGACTGTTCGAGTATGGTTACCAACTCTACTATTCTTTATACGTGTGCTAGAGTCACTAGTTGCCAGCCTCATCGTCTATATGTAATAGCAGAACTTGATGCCTTAATATTCATGAGAGAAGGCCTATTAAAATATTCCATAAAACATGGTAGAGTTACTGGTGTATGAAATGGAAATGACTTTACAGCTATTGATAGAAACCTCCTTAAAACTGAAGTCATAATAGAGAAAGGCCGAAAGAGGGCAACATTTTTTTTTAAGAAAAAGCAAAGTTGGTAAACAAACGTACGACCCCCCCGATGTTAAGTATTTACCACAGCCTATATATGCTTACAATACTAAAGACTTTGCTTGCGCGGTGCAGAACTGCAGGGAATTGGGACAAAGGAGGAGAAAGGAGGAAGGATTGGGCTTGCAGCTCTCTGACTCATTGTACGATATGCAGCTATATTTACTAGTTTAGGCCGGTTTTTGTGAGAGGGTGGTACTACTTGGTTCGAGCCAGCCCGTATATGATCTGTAGTAAATTGGCTAAAGCCTGGCTCTACCACCGTGAATCCATATTGTGACTAATCAATTACACTTATAGCAAGTAAGATGTTAGAACCGAGACTGTGATCGCTCAAAGACATTCAAATTCTAGCCACTTCATACAAGGCAGGGAGGTCATAAACTATAGATATTACTTAGATGCAGTTTAATTTCCACATATACACAGTACATACAAATAAATAGTATTTTTTTACATAATTTCTCATTAAATAAATAACCAAAGTTAGCCACGAAGAAGAAGATAAAACAAACGAGCTCAAATACTTGGTAAATGCTTTGGAAACTCCTAAATTTCTAGATTTGTCAGTATCAGCTAGCTTAGCTCGGTAGCTTCGGAGGTTTCCAAAGTAATAACCATTAAAGAGTCCGGTGCAGGTCACAATGTAGGTGGGTAAATCTTCACTTGTCCATCTGACTGCGTGCATCAGTTCACATGACTGGATGAGATAGGGATAGGACACTGTAGAATCTGCTAACGGATTTCAATATTATACTATCACGTACGAAAACTCAAAATAGTTTTTATTAATGTAAGCCAACAGAGCATTTATGAACAGTCAGAATCTACCACCGGTTCAGAATGCTGCTTCCACCGAGAAGATCCGGCATGAAACTAAATGGTAACTCTTTTCAATTAATAAAAGATGGTGTACATTCTCAGGAACAGCAACAGATTGTGAGCAAGCAACACCATTGTCACTAAATAAGTAAATAGTTATCAAATCTCACTTGGATTTAGGTATTCTAACTAGAAGGCTAGTTTAGTGAGATGTATCTTGTATTCAGGGTAATAATGCACTTTATTCCAAAATGTAATGGAGGCGAACCTATTGCCATTATTCCGGGCACATTCCCCCTCAGTACGAGGGGGATTTGGATGATAGTCAACCACGCATGCTCAGTGAGGGTTGGCAGATTTCACACGTCTTTCGAGAGACATGCAGGTTTCCTCATGATATCTTCCATCATCGTTCAGCACAGTGATTTTCTTGGTGAATAAGATATGCACGTAAATGGAAAATCTAAGAGATCCGATGCATTTGGACATACTTTGTATTGTATAAGTTATTTTGCATGAACTGTAAACGGGGGTGATTAAAGTTTAAAATGGCTTGTTGATTCGTAGATGACGACATAAATCGCCCAAAGACACGCTCCATCGTATCCCCATACTCTCTACCGTATGCGAACACGCGATCCGCCGGCAGGAGCGGCGGCATCAGGTCAATCCACTTTGTTTTTGCATCGCCCATAAAAACCAATTACCTACGCTTCATTTATCGATCGGAATAACCGCATGCGACTAAGCTAATAAAGGAAGCATGCCAACTGTACTACAATAGATAATGGTGTATGAACTTTACGACCTCTTTGGAACTGAAAATAACTTAATGTGAACTTGAATCATTGTCTGGATCGGGAATATATCGTGATAGTTTCTTGGAGACAAAATAGCGATTAGAAATTGGTAGATGCTGCGTTCTAATTTTGTAAAAGTATGAAGTCTCACTAAGATTTAGATTTATTTTGTAGAGATCAATGCTTACCGATGATGACACAATTTTATACAAAAATAAGTTACAGTAATTTATTTATATATTAACTACACACAGTTTAAACAGTATCCGGTTTGCAATGTTTTGGCTAAATATTTTCAATTTTTTTTTCCAAAAAATGTATGCGGAATTTTCATGCATACAATACAAATTGACAACACAAAATTCTGTTATCTAAACTTGTACACAAACCCAGTAAAATAGTGTTTTGTTGTTTAACCGTTTAATACATATAACAATGGCACAGCGTAACAGCCTATTCACACTGCAACGATTTGTGATTGGTTACGATGCGATATCGTCATTGTTCTCAATTGCAGAATAAAGGCACACAAACACACATGAGTTAAAAAAAAATAAAAAAATATACGATTTTGCATTCCATTCATTCAACCAGTTACACACGATATTCTGCTTTGTCACATAATCAAATGTATGCGTATACCATAAAACAATGAATACAAGTTTTAGAACGTCGTATTGACGACTCGTTAATACCATACTTTTTGTACACGGGATGTAACAAGCATTTTCGATTTCCAGATTTGTGGGATTTCAGCTGCGTATTAAATATGTTGTTGGGGTCCAACGCGGACGCGGACATAGATGACCGCATTTAAATGTGCATACAAAATATCGATGCAGCACTATGCGAATACTGGCCTAACACAACCAACATATCTATACACCCGCCAACATCACAAACCAATACAATAACATCCTTATTCTGCAGCACATAAAACGATTTAGTATCCGAAATATGGAATCCCGACCGCTCAGTTATGTTTGTGGAAACGTACAATGCTGGACAATAACGCTGACATGTACTTGAATGCAAAGCAGTTTACATGTCATGCCACTTTAACATGGGCACTTTATAGGAAGCACCGCATGCTAATGTAGATGCTGTTATCCTAACTTATCTTTGTTTGCAAATCTTACCGCTGCTCGCTTCTAATTAGGTGGGTGAAAGGGGCAAAAGAGGAAACCTTTTAACTGTTAATCTGGATGGATTCTCTTTTAAACGCCAATTTATTATACTGGGCACAATCTCCCCTCAATACCATTTAAATAACTATATTTTTGTGTTTTCTCTAGGTGTAAGCAACTCACCTCACATTTTTAGAACAGATAAGTTTCTCATCCAAACCATCTGATATTAAAACTAGATACCTGCTTAATTTATGCGTTTATATCCTTGCATACGCACCGACAACCGACTTCCATTAAAGTGGCTATTAGAGAAACAAACAAGGAACACCCTCGCGATAAAATAATTATCGCTTTTATCCGACCGAACCTACGTCGTCCGAACGCAAACATAATTTAACGAAGTCTTTTACAGAAACCGACATAAAAAAAAAACTAATTCAAAATCGGCCTATCAAAGTGACGTCAGCAAAATTGCCCAAAACCAAAAACGTTTCACGTTATTTACACAACAATAGCGTGACGGACTTAAAACAAACTTTCGAACTAATGACGATACCTCTGCCCTATTTTCGAATGGATCATTAAAAAAAATAAACTCCTACACCTGTTCCCTCACCTGCCTTACTGACCGATTATTAAAAAGTAAAAAATAACTATAAATTCGTATCGCATCCTTGCTAACAATAGACTCTTCTTTGGGCCCTTTGGTCTCGTAAATACGTATAAGTGTCATGCTTGGCAATAAATTATACCGTGCAATTTCTTATATAACCAACTTTGATGTGACGGTATGTTCGACGATGTAATATTTTATTAAATGCAAAATATTCAAGAATTTAATTAAAATTAATATATAACGAATTGGTTTTAGTAAGAACGGTCAATATTGCGTTTCTACAATTATAGTTAGGCCTAAAATACGATATAGAATTTATTGAATGAACCAGATGTTTCAACAGTAAAATTAAACAATTGTTATTAAATAATCCACTGGTATTGAATTGTACACTGAGAAAAACAATAATGACAACAAACTTTTATGTCCTCACAGCAAAAAATTATGTAATGTCTGACATTTTTAAATTATTTAGTGTTATTACAAAACGTTTAGTGAAAAATTCTAAAAAGCACAGCTAGGTAATTATAACTACAAGAATTATATGTAGTTAATTTTTTCTCAGTATTTAAAATACAAAAATGAATAAGTACTTAAATATAAATACAAAAACAACTTGGTGTGACTATTTGTTTTCTCAGTGTAACTACTGGTATCATATTTGCTGTAAATAAAATAATTATTAAGTAATCTTAAAATTAATGATAAAAACATTGCTAAGCATTTAAATAGTCGGATTTTTTATCCATAATTTGGAAGATATAAAATAAACAAGGCATCATTATACCTTTAATAAGTAGTTGTGGGTTAATTAAGGCGCATTCAGGCCGTTTCGGCCCCGAGGCATCGTTTGCTATTGTGGTGAGCTCATTGGCTCCTTCGGGGTTGGTATTGTTGTAACATTTAATATCGGAAATGATAAATGTGTCTATTGGAAAAAGGCACCGGTGGATACTTTATAGGGAGAGCTGCATATATTTTTTTTCTCCTTAATAATAATCGAAATCGGTAATTCTTTGTCTAAAAAACTGGAATACTCTTGTTTGTTGCTCAGAATGTAGAGGCTGAATGTAAATATTGCATGGGGATAAAGTATTTTTGTAGTACCCACAAAATATATAAATACTTTTTTTATAAATCGTATTAATAGTCTGTAGTAAAAATGTAGAGCAAAAAATCTTGACACTACACAACTCATCAGGTATTATTATAGTATAAATATTGGTGCTGTCCCACTTTATTTTAATGCTGAATTAAACATTAAAAACACAATCGTGTAATAATAATACAATAAATTAAACTGCAACATTTACAAACTAACCAAAATACTATTGAACTAATGAAACAGACCAAGTAAGCATTTTGCCGCGCCGATGCTATTAATTAGACACCTACATCGGGTACCGCCGAGGACGGCGTACGCGCTCTAAAACAAAATGGCAGAAACCCACTAATTAAACTGTAGAACAAAGAAACAAAACAAAGTCCTTCATAAAACCTTTTAGAACCCCCACGACGACTAAGCCGGTCCGAATAGGTAGAATAAAAAACTTTACCCGAGCACCATTCGGCGTGCGATCGACTATAGGCACTCTTACAAAAAGCGCAACCCTTTAAAGGAAGTCATGGCTTAAACGTCTTAAGACCGACACACTTTCCATAAACTTAAGTAAGCTCTTAGCGTAGATGATACGGCTACCTTCTTGTTTAATCCGCTTTTGTAGCACCGCAACACTCTTTTGTTATTCACCGAGCTCAGTAATCCCCCTTTGGACTTTTATAAACAATCGCCGCAAAGAATTTGTTTGGATATAGTGTTTTGTTGAAGACGTAATTTGCTTGTAACGAATGAAAACGCCTACTGTTTGTGGATTATCCTTTTTGAGGAGTTATTTTTTTATTAAAAATTCTGTTCCTATCACTTTGTCCACGATGTGATACGAAAATAAATTTGTAATTAATGATAATTATCATCATTATAATAAAGAAAAATAAGAAATAAGTAGGTAGAAATGATTCAAATTTAGATTAGTCCCTATTCTGATTACTACGTCAAAGGAACCCTTCCAATTCATATTAGTCTATTTTTCGTCAGGTGAACGTCTAACTTAGGCAACAATCTGACCCCAAATTTCTAAGGAAATGGAAGGGTTTCGTAATCTCTAATCAGTGATGTCAATCTTAATGAAATTTATTAAAATGCGTTATTGTTCGAGCAGAAACCTCCTTACATCTGACCTTATTTTAAAATTACAATGGGCTGAATCCACATGTCCGTTTTTTGTCCCAGTCAAGTGTGTAAAGATCCGACTCGGCCGACATCGAAAGGGTTGGCTCCGTTTTTTAGATGCAAACGAAAACTATCGTTCCATCGCTTTTTACTATTCTTGTTTTGTTTACTTATCTATGACATCGAAGTGATATTTACATAACCAGTTTTTCCGTAGGATTTTTTTGTGAGATGAACAGATTGGGCAGAACCAATTTTTAATGTAATATTCTACTGGGTTAAACTGGTTGTGAAGCTTTCTTGGGTGGGATAAAAAGGCTTGGGTACTTTTTACATTATTCAATTTCTATGTGCTTATTTGTGTGTGTTAATTGTTATAAAATTATTAGTCCTCGTTTATCAATTCTCATGAGTTTCATGTTAAGCATAACCAGCGGAGCGCTCTTTAGAATACTGAGCCGTATCGCTTTACAACCTTTTTATCAAGACAACGTTCACCATCATTGTCCGCTCGAATTATACACCAGAGCGCAATCGTTCATTCAAGAGTATTGAATAGTCGTTAAGAGAGCAATGGGCGTGGGCCACAATGCCGCACGTCCATGTCGGCCATCGCGGTCGACAATTTCAGATCACTCGCATATGAAAATGCATGTAATATAAATCTTTCCGGTGAACTTCGAACAACCCGACCACTCCCACTCGCCCCGCGGACTCGAATACGAATATTAAATTCCATTCCCGAAGTCTTTATTTATAAATGGGGCGAACGATATTAGCTTGTATTGCCATCGGTGTTCGACACATTTTACCGCTGTATCGTTTACAGGTTTAGTTACCTCTGAATGGGCATTAATAATTTTTAATGCAGGTTCTTTCATTGTGCCTTTGAGCGTTTATTTCCGCGACGTCCATCAATAAAATTCGGACATCTGAATGTCTGTTTAAAGACTATATTGAAGTGTCTCTGGAATTATCTCGAATCGCATCTGCATTAAAGTGTTTTGCGAATAAATTAGTCACGCTCTTTATTGATGGTCCATTTTGTTTATTGACCATTAATGTATTATAATAAAAAATATATTAATGTAATGCATACGATTTTTTTTTAATTGTAACATCGTATTGCTAAGATGTTTTTTTTGCGCCAGTTGTGTAATTGCTTTTATGTTTTACATTCCCAATTCTTTCGTATCACACATACAACAACTATCAATGTATAATAGTGCATTCGTTACAACGTTAAAATTGTGTAGCAATTTTAACGTTGTAACGAATGCACTATTATTATATAATTTAATAACAGTTACAACAAAGGAAGCGAGCTGTCACTTTGACATGTCGTATCAAATCGCGCCGACATCCAAGTTCAAGATATCGTTGCACCCCGACCTCGGCACGGACACTCACGCGTTGCTTTTGGTAACGTCAAAAGAAATGGACAAGAATTTAGAAGGTATTACGTAATAAACAACAAAGATCGCTGTCGTGTTTGACAGGCTTTTGATGAGAGCGGTCACGTGTCTCTCAACTTCAAATGTTCTGATATTAAAGGTTGGAGATGCGTTGCAACTGCATTTGTATTTAAATTGACAGGTAATTTTGTATACATTGAAATGGTTCTGACCATATGATTTTTTTATTTGGTGATGTTATTGATTGTAGTCACTGCAAGCACTCAAAATAGCAAACGTTGCTGGTTTTTTTCATTTTTGTGAATAAATTTAAGAATCTTCGTTTTTATTCGGCTATCACAGTTTCTGTGAGCTCTCTGAATCGGAAGCACAACAGTCAACTAGATTTCAGAAATCGTGAGCGATTGGCAAATCCCAATTCAAAAAGTCGACAACTTTTTGCCAAGTAAATACAAAGGCAACACTGGCGATAAACAGATAAAATCGGTTAGCCATTTTTATTTTCTTTGCTTTCACTGTAACGGATGTTTCAAATCTTCCTGTTAGAAATACCATTTCTTTGTCTATCTCAGGAGTTCAGGCTGTACAGAAATCATATCCGAAAAACAAAGTTACCAACAGTTTGTACGGTATGAATGCTTACTATAAATGTAGCAACAAGTCGGTTACTTCCCGATTCTATTTACGGATCTTGCACTGCATCTACACGATCTGTAACCATAAGCGAAGCACACATCGCTTAAGGAGTTTTAAACATTCCATACTTAAACATGACTTCATTACCAGATTTTCTTTTTATAAACGGAAGAATATTCTATCATGAAGCTTGTGATGTGTTGTTCATTCTAGGTGCCTTAAAATGTATAATTTATTTTTGCACTGGCAACACTGTCCACCCATTCCATCCATAGAAAAGGCATTAACTTACCTACGAGCATTTATTGCCAATTTGTTATCAGTAAAATATCATTATACGATATTAAATTGCCACGGATCGGTAAACACGGAACCTTTCGCTCCTGTGTATTCCGCAGACAAAGCGCAAGCGACATCGTGACACGACGAAGACGATGCTCTTGCTCTATTTGTTGAAAGCGTACCTACTAGTATAGTTTAGGTGCATTAGCTTCGAGTGGATGTACTCTGTTCTCACGAAAGCCACTCGATTGTTCCACAACCTCTTAACTATCGGGCTATCAGGCCACGACCCTCGGTTATACAATAAAAACTGACTCTGAAGGGGTAAAGATGGGGTGGGGTTACCTTGATGTGTGTTTATCATAATAGAAATATGTAATGTTAAACTTTCTCAAGTGCTTATTTTTAAGGCAAATTTATTGTCCGGAGTCATTTTTAGAACCATGAGAAAAATCGCTTTATATACTATAAATAATAATAATAATTTTAGCCCTTTTGACGTCCCACTCCTGGGCACGGGCCTCCGCTCAACACGAGGGGGATTCAGGCCATAATCCACCACGCTGGCCGAGTGCGGGTTGGCGGATTTCACATGTATTTCAAAAATTGGTTAAATCTTCTAAGATATGTAGGTTTCCTCACGATGTTTTCCTTCACCGTAAGCAAGTGATAATCATATAGAAATTATGATTCGCACATAGATTTCGAAAAATCCAGAGGTTCGAGCCGGGGTTTGAACCCGAGACCTGGTAGCCCGCAAGACGTGTGCTTAACCAATCGGCTATCACTGCTATGTAAGTAATATAGTAAGATTTTTTTCAAAATTAGGAACGTTAACGAAGTAAAATTCCAGCATGGCATCCAGGAATCAATTACGATGCACCTGCAAAATTACACATAAGAAAATGCTAGTAAAAAGAACCAATAATCAATACTCGGTAAAAAGCGGTGAACGCAATACGTGGCGTCTATTATAGAGCTTGCAGTGTGCGGAGCAAAAGCCACGATGATTGACAAGTGTAGGTCCACCCACAGTGCTGGTGGTCGATGAAATGAAACGTTGTTTTTTCGTTTTTCCACTTCTTTTTGTTGGGTCCAACCTCCACTAGACCTTCAATTTCAAAGCGATTAAGAACTCTCACTAATTGCGGTGTTTTTCATTCTAACAGAAAATGCGAAGCCCTAATTACGTGCTGATTGTGTTTAATGCTATTTTTAGCTTTGATTCCATTTAATTTGTCATGATATTTGAGATTTTAGCACCAATTTATATATATCTGATCCTCGCCTCACAAGACCTGATCTGTTGCCCAATTATTAGAGATAGTTCTCGGTAAATACAGTTGGATGAGATTGCATCTAATTTCTTCATAGAGGCGTGAGGATCGGGTAGAATTCTTGTTTAATTAAATTTTATGATTTCGCACACATGCTCGCTTATTATAAAATCATTAGTTTCTCCTTCACATCATGTTAATACCTACTGTCTTTTACTTATACTTGCTAACTTGTATCAAAATTGGCTAAATGTATACCAGTCCTAACTAATCATTACCCGTTCATTGATACCGATTTATTGAATTTACACCTAATTGTACGCACCATAATGATTGACCTTAACCATTATTTGCCGTTCATAACGGCTTACCATAATAATAGACGTAATGCTCTTGTTATAGTTACGTGGTAACTTTTTTGTAAGTAACAGATAATTTTCGCTCTATTTTTTGGAACCCGTTAGCGAAACTCACGAACTGATCCGCGATCCAGTTTTTATAACACGCCTTTTTGATGATATTATCAGAATCGTTTATTGTGCAAGTTATAATACTTTGGAAATATAATCAATCATCTTAGTAATATTTAGTGCGATATGGATTACATAGGAGTTACTCGTACAACGCAGGAACAGAACCACATGGAAAGTGGACTAATTACGTTGTTTGGAAAAATAATTTACATTTAGAACATGTTCTGATAATATAGTACCTATGCGAAAAAAGTTTCGGATGAATAAAATGTATTTACGCTATCGAAGTGAAGGAAAAAGAAGATTACAATAATATCTACCTATTTTGTTGTGAAATTCAAATAGGAGTATCTTCAACCAGTTAATCTCAGCACAAAGTATTTGTAGTTCCTTTTTTATCTTCAGTTTATAGTTCTAAATAAACAATGACTTAAAGAAATCTCTACGTGACACCCAGATTAGAAAAGACGTGTCCAACTCCAAACAGGAGTCAAAAACATATACTTGAAATAAAATTTATATACTATGCACCTTAATATTATCAAAATAAATGTTAAAATAGACTGTACCATGACAATCTAAATTCATTTTTATTCGAAACAGCTATCTGACTCTAGAATGTTGCCAATAATTTGCTATAACAATAAACAGTTAAAGAAATTGAAAATAATAAGTACAACGGTCGTATGGTCTAAATATTTATTGGTCTAGACAAAACTTTTAACGTTGCCGTTGGGTGATATTTGGTATAATGAGATTTTAAACAACAGCAGAGAGAAACTAAAATAAGCGTAGTTTTTTACGTACCTAAAAGTATACATTTTTTGTTTGATATTTACATCAGTTTAAAAATAATGGAATGATAAAGGATAAATATTCTTCGGTTACGTCACTTAGGCCGGCCACTAACCAGCAAACTATTGGCCCAACTTACATAAAATCAATGTTATTGAAAATAAATGAGAAAAAAAGGGACTGTTATAAAAATATACTTACAAGTTACCATTTTTGTCTGTGAAAAAAAAGAGAAGTAGGATTTGTGTCATTGGTTATTTTCAAATTAGATTCTATTATGTTCGGTTATTGAAAATGACATATAATTGTAACGGATGACTTTTCCAAAATACTTACTAATGTGGGTAGACCAAAGAATTTGTAATAATAAGATACAAATTCTTTGGGGTAGACCAACCGAGAACTGGCAAGTCTGTGGAGTAAACTGCTTGATATTTTGCTTTCATTATTGTCCGTCAAACAAATGGGTTGTGTAACTAGATAGCAATGTGGATACACTTTCTGGCCGGCGGCTTTAGTTCAATGTTAACTGATTAACTAACTAGTTATTTTAAAAACGTTCCGAGATAAGGCTTCTGTTCCAAGTCGAGTGGAATTGGGACATTGTAAGCTGATATCAGAGTGAGTTCTCGTTAAGATTATTTCAACTGTGGGAGTGTGTGGTGTCACCTGAATGAACACTGGCGGTACTTGCTAAATTAAAGGTGATTCTTTTATTTTAAAATCTATTGTATTATTTTCCTGGAATATAATTAAATTAAAATGCCGCAAATTAATTTCACAAATTTCTCATAGCATGAAAAGTATGAATTTATCTTTGCTAGTTTTCTCTCTCTAAGGCCCGTAGGTATTAATAAATCCATCTCAAGCCTGAGACTGATCTGACTGAAATGTCATACTTATGTCATACCAGTACAAAATGGCTTCTCAAAAGCGTACTTAAGATCTCTCTCAGACTTAAGATTGATTTGTTAATACCTATGATAAACCCAAATCTGTACAATACTCTACATGAATTCAATAATCACTGAGTACTGTCAGACTGGCAAAACGGTCATCATTTCCTGTTATTACTTTAATATAACTACGCAGACATAGCGAGCCTGAGGTTTTTATTTAGCAACATTTAATCAATAAACTCTCCGATTTATTTCTATATTCGTGCGTTACGCAGAATTTTATAATGAGTCATTTGATACCGAGCAAGCAATTACCCAGCACTAATTACATATCTTATTAATTTATCTAAGAAATTTATTTAGCTATGAGGGTGACCGCGTTTTTGTGTTGCCCAACACAAAACATGTGGTCATATTCTTTCAGATTTATAATAGCGCCACATCAGTATCATAATATATATCTTATCAAAAATTAAGTTTGAAGGTCTGTATGCTGTTTTTTAAAGACAAATATTGTACGGTATCCATCTACTGATGATCTTATACGAACAGTATGTAAATTTAGCAACATGTTGCACGATTTGTAATTTATCAAAGTTCACTTTTTATTGACAAGCGTTTGGCGTAGTGGTTCAAGCGACGGAATTGCAGGCGCGATTCCCACTCCTGGATACGGGCCCTCTCTACGAGGGGGATTCAGGACATAATCTACCATGCTGGCCCAGCGCGGGCTAGCGGATGGCACATGTCTTTCGAAAATTGGTGAGATTTTGTAAGACATGCAGGTTTCCCCACGACGTTTTCCTTCACCGCAAGCAAGTGAATATGATTTATACAGATTTCAAAAACCCGGAGGTGCGAGCCGGGGTTGGAACCCAAGACCTTGTGCATGCAAGACGTGTGCTTAACCAATCGGCTATCACTGTTATATTTCGGAAAATGCCTTTTCGTTATTAGTGCTGGTCTAGGTGTCACGGGGTCGCCCCTACAGTACCCATTGTACAGCTTTGGGACCAAACAGTTTGTATGTTAGTCTGTCGACATATATATCTATATATATAAAAATGAATCGCATTTCGTTAGTCTCGCTAAAACTCAAAAACGGCTGGACCGATTTGGCTAATTTTGGTCTTGAATTATTTGTGGAAGTCCAGAGAAGGTTTAAAAGGTGAATAAATATGAAAGTCCACGCGGAAGAAGTCGCGCGCACAGCTAGTTTATTTATATTTAACTTTTTAAGGTATCATGTTGTAAATGACTTCAGTATACAATTGATTACGAGTTATAGCGTTAATAAGATAAGGATACCGTTTCCCATATTATCACAGCAATATTTATGTGAAAAGAATTTGATGAAAACAAAAACCACGCATTTATTATGTGTTCATAATCCGTTAGGTGACACGACTTGCATTTTAAACTGCCATAAAAGTAAAAGTTTATTTGAAGATGCGATAGTTAAGATAAAGTCGATGCGATGCCGTCCGATGGCACCTGCACTTATTTAACGAATAGCGCTTGAGATTTCAAATTTGTATCTTAAAACTCCAAGGTTATGGTTGCTTTTCATAGTGCATAGGGGTGTCAAAAGGAATATTTGATGCGGTAATCTGGTATGCCGATGGTAGAACATCAGGGCTGCCTGCATTACACAGTCTGTGATGTGACTATTAAATATCAATATTTTATAAGAAGGGGGCGAGTTATTTTAGATGCTTATCGGCGGTATTAACACCTTGTTTGTTTATAGTTGAGGTATTTTTGTTGGTAAAAACTCTCCTTTTGAGGCGCAGCATCTGCTCCGGATACTCGATTGTGATACTAGTGATTGATGGTTACTTTTTGGGAATTAATGAAGGACTGGTTCTTGTATGGGGATGGTAATTTACCATTATTTTTTAATAGTATAACACCTTTGGCTTTAGGGTGTTCAACGCGTGCGAAGTTAAAATCGGTGTCGGCGAGAACAATTGAACCAAATAAGTTAAGAAATCTGTGCAACTTTTATGCCTATGGTGGACGATAAAAATCTTATAACATTTAACTATTAAAATATACTCAGAACATCAAGAAGATCGTGAAGTATCAATAATAGCTGTATGACGTAAGATCAGAGAGATCTGGAAGCCCAAACCACCCTCTCTGAATCCCAATTTCCCCTCCTCTTCCGGTCGGCAACATGCGATCAATGCCATTGGTATTCATTCATTATGGTATATTTCTATAGGCAGTGGTAACTTCTTAATATCAGGCAGATTGTACGCTTGCTTGCCGACTTTGTTATAATAATTTTGGTATTTGAACATCTCCTGGACACGAGCCTCCCCTCTTCTCGAGGGAGATGCGGGCCATAATCCACCACGCTGGCCCAGTGCGGTATCGCAGATTTCACATGTCTTTCGAAAATTGCTTAGATTTTCTAAGCCATGCAGGTTTCCTTACGATGTTTTCCTTCACCGTGAGCAAGTGATAATCATATAGAAATTATGATTCGCACAAAGATTTCGAAAAACCAAAAGGTCCGAGCCAATCGGCTATCACTGGTTCTCTTGATTAACTTTGTTATATGTATATAAATAAAATCAAGGCCATGCATCCCATAATTATATTGTTATAAGTACATAATGATCTACACTTCGAAAATAAAAACACATATCTTCCATAGTAAACTACATCGCTCGATGTTAAACTACGATTCCAAATATAAACACTAGATCTAAATTGCCTCGCATTTATTCGTAACATCGATAGACATGATCGGGCAACGATCAGATAGTATGCGCCCGCGCCGACCTCTGCCTCCGCGGCGGAGGTCACGTGGAGTCATGAAATAAGAATTAAGTGAATACTTTCCAACAATACGTCGGGCATGCCTGAGAATTGTGATTGTTTTATAGGTACCTACTTGCTGTATTAATGAAAGATCCATGGCATATTTTTTGGTTAGCAGGTCGTTATGATACTTTTATTTTCTGTAATAATTGATGTAGATATTAAATTCTGAAGGTAATTTAAATCTAAGAAAAGGAACAAAATTTGCTAATTGTATACGATTATCAGTACCCATCGTTGGAAATCTTGTACAAAAATATTATTTCATCGTTTATTCCCGTCATCATAAAAGGGGATAGTAGAAATCAGACTCGACCCTATAATGAAACTTCTTGATTATATACAAGATAAATACAAACATCTGCTTTTGACAAAAAAAAAACATGCACACGAATTGATAACCTCCTCCTTTTTGAAGTCGGTTGAAAATAGGACCCCGTGAGACTTTTTAATAAAAACAAAACACAAACGTGTTTGTGTAAAATCACCTTTACTAAGCTCAAAAGTGACTATGACGCATCTTCTCCCACTGCGATCATCTTCATCTGTCATTTTGAAATTATTCAAAATAAATAAAAAATGGCCGCCTTAGAAATATTCGATACAATCGTACGGCCATCGTAGGCCAGTCTAATTCTTTAAAGTTCAAGTATAATATTTAGGAAAATTCGATCAAACGTTCGAGCCAATGACGAAGAACCAAAAAACTTGAGCACCCGCCAAGATGATAGCAGTATTATCCTTTTTCTGACACAAACTTTAGATCGGATCGCATTCACCAAAGAGAGGCATTTCATAAAAAACGAACCGCGCAATAAAAATTGTAACAGCGAACACATTTTGTTAGGGCCGTTTAACTATTAAAATATTTCTGTTATTAAGGACAATTTATCGTTGGGTCTCCATTAAAAGGCTATTTTATAGTGTAGGTTTTGTGGCGGTTAGTTAAGCCGACTTCGGTAACGAGTTCGAAGGACGAATATATTAAAATGGGCCGACACGGACGTATTTCATGAACCCATTATGAGTTATTAGTTGGGTTCTAGGATATTACTTCATTATAATATAATTAGCCACCGTTAAAATATTATACGTAGACGTGAAATTTTTTGAATGGGAATTTATGTTCGTTGATTTTTTGTTTATAAAGTGAATTATGTACGTAAGTATATTTTATCGGGATTTTTTTTGTTCTGGGAGTTTGGTAACCGCGAAGGACAATATCGTGCGAAAACCATACTCTGACCAAAAATAAAGGCTTAAATTGATGTTTGTAGTTGCCACTTGCCAGTATCCCTTTTGGTATTTTTAATAATTTATGAATAACGCGGTGCTACATGTCTCTTTGATGTAATTAACAAAACGTTTGCTTAAAAATACTCTGAAAATACTGCAAATGTATTTAATTTGTCAGTGTATAAATAAACAAATACTCAAAGTACTTTTTCTTAAAAGAAATTTATAATCAAATAAGTAAGTGTACTTCCTAACACGTCTAACCTAACAATAGAACAATAATTTGCATAACTCTGCCACCACACTGTTTATAAAACAATAAAACCTCGGAATGCACATTCACACAGCATTTAAAATCAGCGAGGCTATAAAATAGTTCGGTTTCTTTTAACACCTCGCGTTACCGTTTATTATTGAAAGCTAACAATGAGCGCAGGAACACCTGACGTCATTAGCTCTGCCTTTTAGCTCGCCGCCTTTAGCGAGCCAAGGGAATTGTTGTGCAGCTAAATGCAGAAAATACTGGAATTTGTATTCTAAGTTCAAAACCCATATTGACCGGAGTGCAAGCGCTAATTAAGAAAGTGAGATGATCTTCTTGCAGTCAATGTCCTTGAGTGTTAAAATAAAATGAGCTACAAATAAAGATCTTAAAAGCTAGATTCTGAGCTTGACCATGTTTTCCTTCCATAAAATTTTAATTTTGGGAATGTTATGGATAAAATAAAAGCGTGGAGAAGCCGTCGCTCTTCCGAATGGCGCCTCATTCACCCCAACTTCCGCATAAGTTCTTCCAGTTGATATAAGATGGCGCTGTTTAAAATTATTGTGATTTAGTGTAGAGTTATAGTCACATAGAGTTTTAGAAATACTTCCACATTTTATGTTAACAGTAACTTTTGTGAGAGATAGGTAGATTGGTTTGGTTGGTAATATTAATGTACATTGAACTATTATTCGGATACAGAGGTAGTATAAGTGCTTAATTTACTTACATTAGGTAATGAGAAATATTGAAAATGTAGATTTTATAAAATCATCAGATTTGCAAGTAATAAGGATACTTCGAGCTCAAATTATCTATAAAAGAAGTTAACTCCGCTTTAATTTTCACCGGTTTGTTTCAGGAATAACTTTTTAATTCCCGAACGTGCATTTCAATTATCTAAGTCATTCATCTCAGTCAGTCTTCATAAGCTTTGAACGTGGATATTATTATTTTTGATACTTGTAAGAAAATTCAGTATTATTTTCCTTGGCTTTAACGTGAAAAAGAAATCTTCTTTTTGTAAATATTTATTCATCAAGTACTCACAAAATTGTTATATAATGTAGGTTGCCGTGGGAAGTTGAATATACTTTATTTTGATAACACTTGGTATGGTAAATTAAAGTATATTTAATAAAATAATTTAAAAACTTAGTTTTAGTAATAACTTTGAACCTACTTACTATCTTTGTACCTATTATCTTGCCATTACCAAATAATAATTTACTTATAAGCAAAAAATTCATAAACTCTATTAATTTTATTATTATAACATTCTGTCAATAGAATTCCTAGAGAAAATATTAATCGAAATCATCAATCCAAACGTCAGCTCACTCGAATCTTAAACAAACACAATATCAAAATTATTAAGTCATTGTATAAGTAAGAAAAGATAGAGCACCTAGCGGTTGGAATAATTCGGAGGGTAGGAGTGACTCAGCGGAATTACTGCCTTTTTAAAGTACCATCGACTCAAAGGAACTCGCTAATGGCACCTTGTTTTGTTTGAAATCATGACGTCGTACGTATTTCTATAGTTTCTTTTAAATAAAACCGCAAAATTTGATTTTTAAGTCGATGATGAGTCACGGCTACTTTTGAAATGAATACTTTGATTTGTAGCAGCCAATTCTAGGGGCGGAGTTTTAATTAATCTGTAGATATTAATAAAAAAGGGTCCGAATGTGTATAGTAGACAATGCATATTTTTTTAATAGAATGGTAGTATATAATATAGAGTCAGGTCCAAAGCCGAATTGTTTCGATATATTGCGCCATAGTAATATACTTCCGAATGCGTTCAAAAATAGTACAAAATCTAAGTTCTAACAACACAACGGGTCTCTATTCTGTAGTCTTGGTCACGCCTTCATATTTGCATGTGAATTCATGGTCTTTCAATTTGCAAAAATTTGGGTAACCTCAAACCATATCCTGTCTAATATTTACAATGCCAACATCGTTCATGTAGGATACTGACTGAGATATTATACTCAGAGGTACATACAAATACTTGTGCGATGTTTTCATTATCTAGATTGACAACTCTATTTTTCATCATTATTTAACATGCTCTATATTTTACGTCACTCAAATTCATACTTATCAATATCGCTCACTCGCCTATAATATTCAATAGTCAATGTACTAATAACATAGCACGTCTTATGCAAAGAGAACTTAACTATTAATCCGATTTTTTATAGTATAAGATAGACTGCTTAACTTTTTTTTGTCAAACGTGAAGTCTGTTCAATAATTATAAAATACAGACTGATTCGCTTTGATGTATAGCCATATAAAGTAAATAATTTACTTAAACGTTGATATTTTTAAAGCTTTTGTAAAATGTTAGAGATTTAATAAATACTTTAGGATTGAAATAAAACTATTTTTTTACGGATTATATCGCGTTTATTTACTTTTTTATGTTCCCGACGTTTCGGTTGCTTTACAGCAACCGTGGTCACGGCTTTTTAACTATGACATCAGGACGTCTAACACCTCAGTCCTCCCGTGTCCACAGTTGCTGTAAAGCAACCGAAACGTCAGGAACATAAAAAAGTAAATAAAGGCGATATAATCCGTAAAAAAAAATATTTATTTCAATGTGTAGTATTCGCGTAAATATAAGAAAACAATACCTTAGGACTGGTATTAGAATATTTTTCAAATTTGCTATGTAAAGCTGCATAAGTAACCTAATTATAATATGATCGAGGAATGCAAAATAGAGTCACAAATGGATTAAACTTTAACTTATATACGCTATGTAGGTACTCGACATGAGGGATATCAAACTTTGAACTCGTTAAAAATTAAAACTTCGCGTTGGTTAAAGCGGTAACATTGTACTGTGGGTAATAAACGTAAGTGTAGGAATACCTTAATAATATAAAGTTTTTATAAGCTTTCAAATGATCTTGCGAAATGTAGGGTTTAAAACTTTAAGGCAAATCTCTGAACTTAAACAGAAAAAAAATTGCTTAAGAAATATTATAATTATTTTCATAATTAATTATTTATAAACATATCGGTGATAAGAGTAAGAATTTAACAGAAATCATAATTTATATTTATTACATTTTAATATTCTTCTCTATAACTTTGCAAAGTAAATCTTGGCGGTTTGAATCAAACTTAACATAACCTATTAGGTTTCTATCTAGATAATATTTCATCGATAAACTGACAGTAATCTGTACGGTATAATGTTAGATGTTCCGGAAGATTACCTAGGCATGTGCCCTACTTACTCGGTGAACACGATATCTAGACGTCTTAGTATGGGATTTGAGGTTTAGAATCTGTGCATTGAACTGCAATAAATTTATAATCGACTATGAAGGATATGTAGAGAGGTTATAAAATGGTGTTTTAAAACAAAAAATATCAAAATAATATATTGAATATAATCATTATAGATATCAAAACAGACTCTCGCATAATTAATTCAGTTGTTTTGTTAATTTTCTCACCAATTGAATAAAATAGAAATATACAAAACCGATAAGTCAACCAAGAACCAGTTTGACCCACAAAAAGAATTCACACGAAATTGTACAAACAAACCAGAACGGAATGCGCTAAGTTTTATTTTTTAAGGATGGCAACTCCCATTCACGGGAGATAAGAGTCAGTCATGCTCACTGTCCGGTACATTGGGATAATGAAATCATTCCGTGGCTTCCCAGTTGAGGTTTTTTACACTCATCGTGACAGTATTTTCGTTGTGACTTATCCGAGTTGGGTTTCCCATAACCTAATTGGTTTATTCCTCTATAAACACGTTTTGGTTGGATACTTGTTATAAATATAAATTTATTTTTTTGTATTTACCTGTACTTCACTGTAGGTAAATCATTATCATGATCATGAGAACATCTGCTTCAGGTCTGTGTGATTTTGTAACAACTTAGCTAGTTACTAGTAATAAAAATAGAACTAGATTATTTTTTACAACTACACTATCAGTAAAAGTAAAAACAACCCACTTTTTTGTTCGAATAACTTAATTTTGGTACGGTGTAAAAAAATATTGTACAGATCAAGTAGGATAAATATATTGTTTTCTCATTAGTACTGAGCACAGTAGATTCAGAAACTATTCCGTAGTTGATTCATAATTATCTGGGTTTTACTCATATGATTTATCAAGCACATAAACTTAATGACCTTACCTAGAAGCTTATCAATTCTTGGCAAAACATGTCCACAGTATTCTACATTTCAGAAATCAAAGAACTTACTGTTTTAGTTCTAACGTTAACAACAGATACATCTTTGTGTATTGGGTAAGATAATAAAAAGAAAAAAAATGAATTATTGTAAATTACTGAGTCACTCTTATCTGTCAATGTGTATTTAACATTAATTACACAGTAGTTTATTGTTACACTAATCGTGTCCTTAAAATAATTCAATGTTATTGACTTCCTGAGTATTTTACTAGGAAATATCAACATAATAACTAAAACTCAGGCATATAGTAAGATACATAGGATTTATATTTGAATATCTAACTCCATCTTTACATAAGACGTTAGGTGGGTTAAACGTCAATCATGTGACAAAATTTAATAGACAAACAAAGCCCGTCGACCCCAATCATCGCTCCGCAAACACAACGCCTTATTTGACTTACAATAATTCGGTTAGTACAGACTCAATCCGCGTTCCCATGCTCCCATTACCCATCCTAACAACGGGGCGATGCATCGGAATTGGCCAGAAAATCACGATAAGTATCTCCCCGTTGTCACGATCCAATTCCAACCGAAACGCTCCTGGTCGAGTTTTGAGTGAGAAGACGTGACCTTTGTACTGAATCCAAGCAGCTCCAAGTGTGAACCGTCATGTCTAACCAGCGGGTGGCGTGAGTTGACCAACCAAACAAAAAATTCGTTAATGTAATGAACAAAACAGAAATCCTAACATCCCATCCCGCCTTTGGATATCAGACGTCGATCAATGTCACACTGAAAATTCGAATCCATCTGATCGGAATCGACCCTGAGAACTGAGATTAGTCATTGCCTGTATTGTGGATGGACTTGTTATAAAAAATGGTATTCCTATTAAAAGGATAGTGAAGATGATGGCGAGACGTAATCATTTTGATTGATCGATTTGAACAATAATTTGTTTAGCGATGATAAAATGATCAGATATCGATTTTGCACGGTCATCTATTCTGCTATTCAATTAAAGTTATTTGAGTCATTAAATAGCGGTATAGAGATGAAAAGCTTACCAATAATTGTTTATTTAATACAGAACAAATCGAATCAGTAGAGCCCCGGAGATAAAACAATAAGCCATTAAGCTCAAAAGGCAATACTCAAGGACTTCGGTTTGATATCTGGTCAATTTCTTATCTAGTTTTGGGGACGCATTGGCTATGATAGAGAGAGCCAATGGTGCGTTTAACCGTGAAATCCAGAGATAAGTACGATATCCCCGGATATTGATATCAGGTATCTCCTCGCCAGAAATGGTTTCGGTAACGTATTGGGGATAATAATACGTTGTGATTCTGCTTCTGACATATTTCATTTTCAAGGGGATGATAGAGCAGAAATATAAACGGTAACAGTTTAGGTTACTAAGAATACACTATATAAAGTGATTTTATTGTTTTTGGTTTAACAACAGTTTTGTATGATATTCTTCAATCCCTAAATACATTTTGTTTTTTAAATTATGGTTATCAGGCTATCTGTGGTTATCGAAATTAGTCTTGGTATTTTTAATTCAAGTGGTGTAGTTACTACTTGCTCGTCTAGGTAATACTATCTTCTCACAGAAGATCAGCGTAAAGGAGAGCCAGAAGATTAACCCCCTTTCCTTCCCTTTGTCCCACTTCCCTTCAGGTCAGTAATGTGCGACCGATGTGTTTGGTATTTAAAACTTCTATAGGATATGATAACTGCTTAATATCCGCCGGGTCGTACGTATATTTCCCAACTGATTTATATACAAAATAGAACTAGAGTATAAAACGCCTTTTTATTGTAATGTAAAGAATACTTGCGCTTTGTTTCATACTTTATGTATTTAAAAATGATTTTCATCACCATGGCAATAAATATACTTACCCATATAATTAAAGATTGCATTGGAATCGAACCCAGTAAATCATGGTCAAGAAATTGAATCGCTTGCTAGAGTATTATGTTATAATATGTGTATTCGTACTAAGTTTAATAAATTAAGTAAACAATGTCAGCTGCTGTGAGCTGGGTCCATTGAGAAAAAATTTAAGCCAGCCGACCGGCGGTCATTCCAAGTATGTCACACCATATGTTGCCGCAAGCTCACACTTTTAAACTGTTGAAAAAAATCAATAACTACTCCTCGGACCGTGTCCGACAGAAGGTCGCATAACTAGCAAGGAATACGGAACGTATTGTAAATCACTTTTATAGCTACCATAGTATCCGTGACGGTTGAAATATGACTTGGGTGTGTTCTTCTACCTGAAAAGGGACCATCATTATGGTTCCCGATGATTGTCGGCGAGCCGAAATTATTTCTCATCTTTTTTTTTAAACTTTATGTATATTTCGTTTCGGAAACAACGAAGTTAACAGTTATGCCGGCATTCGCTTTTCATAAAGCATCATAGTTTTTACTATCTCCGTCGGTCTGACAGGCAAAAAAATGTATCTGGTTCTTTAAACAAACTTAAAGTATTAATAATGGGCAACATTTAGAATTAATGATAGAAAATTACAGAGCATAAAGCTCTTAAGCAAACTTTGGTTCATCTATTTTAATATTAAATATTATAAGATAGGTTATTGTTTATGGTATGTGATAAAGAAATATAAACGAGCATAATATTTTAATTGATATTATTTATTTTATAATTTAATATTATGTAACAGTCAAGGATTATTCTTCTTAAATACATACAATATAAAGAGACATTTATACATTTAGTGATATCAATTGGCATATTTGAAAATGTACGCAAATGTTTAATATCGCTTAATATATAAATTATGAATATCTACACCGTGAAACTCTTATTAAGTCCCTAAATAATGACTAGGTATACTATACAATATTTTTTATACAATGATTAGTAATGTCTATCTACAAAATATTTGGTAACAATGAGATATACTATATCAAAATACTCATAATTATTTCACTCCTGATACTGGCGTTATCTCTTTTATACATAAGTATCAGTCTTAATGGACAACAACAGCTTTATACAGTGAAATACAATAAGGCTCCACACTATTAAGATACGTTTAGAATACATCATTTAACAATACAGTCTTTATATATGACGATGTCAAAACTAGAAAGGAACAGAGTCATTTTGGCCAAATTATCTAACCCAACATTTTTGTTTAATTATCACGTTTCAATAAGGCATGGCTAACTTAAAAAGCAGTCTAGCCTACACATGCATTTGGAATGTGACGTTCCATTAACAACTATCTTGCACAGATAAGACTTTTAACTATCTTATCATCTGTGCGCAACCGAGTGAGTTTGTGGCATACAGTCATGAACAGATGACCGAGGTTGTAAGTAACCTTGCTCATCCAGCATCGACGGGGAGTGGTGGCCAGGATGCTTGCGCAACGTATTAGGTGGCCTGGGCCTACCCCCGTACGGCTGCTCGTAATTTTGGGCATCGATCGATATGTAACTATGATGCAAATTTTCACCATCTTGAATCTGACTCGTGAGGGTTGTATTTGTCAACATTGACGTGTCGTCCTCGATATTGATGCCTACATTAGCGGTGGTGGGCGTTTGCGGCGGGATCGCATCGTATTTATACCAATGTTCGGGCGCAGTCGGCGAGGCCGTATATCTAGAAGGATGTCGCCTACCATTTGGACACACGCCATGATTGTAATTCATTGTATCTTTGTTCCAATGCAAATTAGAGATGTCCGGCATTACGAATCTAATTTTCTCCCAGAACTTCTTTTCGCCCCACAATAAAACGTTGCAAGTTTTCAAATAGCTTTGGAAGTCTAGGTCTAAGTTTAAAGCGCTAACATCTGTTGTTAGAATGAAAACGACTCTGTGCCGCCTTATTGAGGGGTGAATTGAGGTAATAACATGTTTAATGGCTGCTTTAAAACTTGCTTTGGACCATTCATTTTGCAAGAAATTAAAAGAAACAAATACAAGGATTCTTTTAGATGATTCAGCAGCGTTTGTTATTTGCTCGGTCAAGTAAGTTTCAGGTGCATGTTGTAAATCTCTGTAATGAAAGCACATCGTGTAACCAGAGTGCTCCATTTCTGGCGCTACTACTTTAGATACAAAATCATCGTCTAATAAACTATATACAGCATATCCATCGTAAGATCTATCTCTATCAAGTTCACTTTCTTGAATGGAAGGACTTTTGAACAGCCTTACTCCATATTTTGAGTGCGCCCATAAGCGTACATTTTGCCTAAACGAGAATGCTAAGGCACCAAACAATAGAATTAGAATAACACTTATTAAGACTACAGCTAATAGTGGCACAAAGTTCAGTTTTATAGGGCTCACTTCATCGTACTGATATAGTTGGTTTTCAGTAGGTATGGTATTGTCTAAAACACTTGAATCACGACACTTATCAATCGCATCAAACACAGTGAAGTTTGATAAAAGTCCATTTTCACCAGCACATAACATGTCGACGGGGTCTTCATAATTCTTTTTGAACCAATTTTGTAGAGCTATGATGTTGTTGCACGTGCATGTGAACACGTTACCTTGGGCATTCACGCTTTCTAAATGTAACACATGAACCAATTTTTTGTCAAGGTCGAGGATCTTGTTGCCTTGGAAGTGAGCAACTCTCAAAGAAGACAGGTTCTCAAAAGTCTTATTTGCGACACTCGTCAGGAGGTTATCATTCAAGTACAATTCTCTCAAGTGTTTTGTTTGAGAGAATTCGCCTCCAGATAATTCAGTCAGTTGGTTGTTTTCAAGGTGAAGTACATTCAATGAGTGTAGACCATTTAAGGTATCATTGTCCATGATTGCAATGTTGCTGTTGTTCAAGTATAGTTTGTGCAATTTCTTCTTACCGATGAACAGGTGGCTACCCAATTCACGAAAATCATTACCGTCGAGATAAAGTTCTGTAGCATCCATGGGTATTTTCTCTGGTACTTCAGTGTAGCCCACATTAGAACAATCGATGACATTTGAGTTCCAATTGCTGTCATGGAAACATGAGCACCCTTTAGGACACGTCATTTTACAATCACAGGCCTCAAAATCACAACAAAAACAGCTAGAAGCGCAGTGTGTTTCATAAGAACAAAGGAACTGCGTCTCAGGAACGTCCATTAGGTTAGCTTTCCCGCCGTATTTATTATTCACAACTTCGCATGTTACTGTGTCTAAATCCATGAACCTCGGGTATTGTCTCATATGGTTCCAAAGATTTATCTTTTGCAGCCAAATCATGTGACAGTTGCAGACAAATGGATTATTTCCAATAAAGAACTTTGGCAACGTTCTGTGCTTCGGAATATGGGGCAGAGTAAATGCCGACAATTCGACGGTTCTCAATTTATTGTCTGTCACGACGACTTTTTCTAAGTTCTTTTTTTGTAAGAACGTACCCGGTTGTATCGTGTGAATTTTGTTGTTATTCAAGAAAAGGACTCCAATAGAATCAGGTATCGACCGTTCATCGACGTTTTCCAAAGCATTGTAGCTTACGTCGAGCATTCGAATGTTTTGTTGTGTGTTGTGTTCGTTTTCCAGTTTTGTAATATTGTTGCTGTGAATATCCAACCATTCAAGACTTTCTGGCATGTAGCTATAGTCGAAATAGATAAGCTTATTGTCCGATATGTTAAGCCAACCGAGGGTATTCAATTTACTAAAAACACCTCGAATATCGATCAATTTATTGCCATCTAAACGGATAGCTTTCAATGTTGGATTTGACAAAAACGCGTCTTGTTCAATGCTTTCAATTTTGTTAGAAGCCAAATTCAGCACTTGCAGTGATGGCAAAGTACTGAATGTGTCCTTAGGTATGCTAACGATGATGTTATCAACCAGTCTTAAGCCGTATAATTCTTCTAAGCCTTCAAAAGAAGTGTTTGTTACTTTCGATATATTGTTCTTTCCAATATCAAGGGATTTCAAAAATCTCAGTTTCTTTATACCATCAGGAATTGCATTCAGATTATTTCCATTCAAACCCAGGTCTTGTAAATAGGTAATGTTCTCAAAACAGCGTCCATGTATAGATGAAATCTGGTTATTGTCTAAATACAACTGACTGAGAACAAACAGATTCGAAAAGATTTGTTCATTTAATGTTTTGATCCTATTATCTGATATTGACAGCTGATGCAAATTCTTAAGCTCGGCAAAAGCTCCGTTACTGATAGTTTCAATAGCATTGTTGTCTAGATTCAAAATTTGTAAGTTATTCAAATCATGAAAAGACTTAGGGTCCAACCGTGCTAATGAGTTGTAAGACAAATTCAATATAACAAGGCGGATAAGTCCTGAAAAAGTATCTCTGTTAACCCAATCGTTTGTGAGACGGTTTCTTGATAAATCCAATTTCTCGAGCTGATCAAGTCCTTCCAGTAATCCCGGAGCCAACACGGAAAGCGAATTATTCGCTAATGAGATTTCTTTGATAACTCGTGATGATTGAAATAGTTCAGGAGGGACAGCGACTAACTTATTTCCCGACAAGTTCAGAATTTTTAATGAATTCAATCCGACGAAGGCTCTGTCGCCTATTTCATTAATTAAGTTGTTCTGAATATTCAACACCTCTAAAGATCTCAAGCTGGAAAGGCCATTGTCGGGAAGTCGTAAAATATTGTTGTGGGATAAATCAAGCATTTTCAGTCCAGTGTTGCACGATTTACCTGGAGCAATTGGTCCCTTTCCCCAATCAGAGAACCCGATTTCGGATATGTCTTGAATTCTATTATTTGTAAGGTTCAATATTTCTAAACTAAAGAGCGGGCAGAATACTTCAGAGGGCAGCATGTAAATATTATTATCACCCAAGTTTAAAGTCCGAAGCTCCATTAATCCACGGAAGCTTTCAGCGTGAAACTCCATAGTCATCGCGGGCCAATCCGTGTTGTAGGAGCGTAGAGACAAACTCGTTAAATCACGAAGCGGAGACAGAACTGTCGCAGGCATATAACGGATTTTGCAATAGTCAATGCGCAAGTCCTCAAGTTTCCGCAGCTGGGCCAAAAAACTGCCGGTGTTCATGTGCAACGAACTCTCGAAGAACAACAAATCAGTACACGTCAGTTTCAACTTGTTGATGTTGTACGCCTGCGCGGTGGTAATGTTTTTAAACAAGAAGTCCACGGAGCCAATCGTTTTGATATTACACGTGAGAAAGTTTGATTCACTCAACTTTGCGTCCGAATAGTCCCAATGACAGCCGGCAGGGGCGGGCGGCGCGGAGCGTGCGCGCGCACCGGCCACGAGAACCAAACACATCCAAACTTTTACCGAAACCATTCCGTTAAAGTTCTCGGTCATTTTATCAAAATAATACAGTTCATTTGTCACTCATATATCACTGAAAGTACTCGTAAAAACTTTATGTCACCAAAGAGTCAATGTTATGAAGTCCGTGTTGTTGTGTACACTTCGTTTTATAGTGAATGTAAACAGTGAGTGCGCGATCGCGGTAAAACTTTTGACGCAGCCATGCTCCCCTGCGGTCGGGCGGTAACTGACCTACGAAGTTTGAACGAACGAAAGCCGCATGGGTATTGGGGGAAGGGGCGGGTGCGACGCGGGGGGCGCGGAGGGCCACAATGACGACGACGGGTGGGAGCCGGCGCTGCATCAGCTTACAACAGATGGCACGCGTGTTTTTTAAGTACTCGAAATATTGGTTTTGCAGTAGAAGACTTAGGCCTGCGTGATTCGTTGGATGCACCGCCTCATATTTCATCGCAAAGGAGGTCGTGGGGACATCTGAAACAGTAGCACTTATGTTATTTATTTTACTTTTACTATAGCACGACAGAGGAGAAACGATACGAAATAATAATAATGTTCGGCTCGCCAACATTTGGGCGGTGATTTTATAATTTCGTGGTTCATTCCATGTCGGAGACCCTAAGGTTAATTAAAAATAAATGAAGCCGAAACGTTACAAACAACAAGATTCATAAAATAAACTATTAATGTTCGTATCGTTCCTCGTTGGCTCTATCTATAACTTATTATAATTTAGCTATGGAAATAACAAGTATTTAGTGCCTACGTATGTAGAAAAAAGAACCAGGACTACAATAAAATATGATGAGGTGGGCGGACATTTTTACATCAATGCAAAATAAAATGATCGACAGTTTGAAATCGGAAAAGAATACACACAAAAGATGTTGCGGTGTTCCAATTTCCTCTGGATTTATTTAAGTGATTTAAGAACAGATGTTCAATAACAGGAACTTAACACAATTGAGCGATGACTTGGTATTCTAATGGTACCATTAAGATCGCTAGAAGTTTTGTTAAGTATAAACTTGTGCTAAAAATTACAATAAAATACCTAGCCTACCTTTATTAAATAGGCAATAGTCAGTAATCACTGTAGAGTCACCTCGCGTCGCTACTTTTGATTCCAAACATCATTCACAATGTCCAAAACAATTTCGCGGCGAAGTTTTTTGTTTAAAAATTGTGTCTACGTTAAGCTAGTTAGACAAAAAACTCGCCCATTCAAGAGAGAGGGACGTCGTGCGTGCGTCACCGCTAGCTTAATCGTAGGCCATCGGATGCCATAACACGTGCGTGTCGAATTGTGTCTACCGTGGGAGACGGCTTGAGATCTTTGTATATATCTAATGTCACCACTGAGCACGATACCGTAAGACAACAGATTAGACGCTACTGTGTAGTAAAACTTACCCCACTGGCGAACACGTTGTAAATTTTATTTTAATAATCCTGGGCTGTGGCAGTTAGTGTAGGCAGGATAAAGAAAGGCAGCGCTGTAAAAGTAGTTAGCATTTTATGAGTCATATCAATTGTGGGATTTTATGATCCTTTCCGGACGTCAGCGCCAGTCGCTGTATAATAGAATTACTGGCCCTATTATAGAGTTAACTTTAGGTAAGATAAGTTGTAGAGTGAAGTAAGAATATATTCAGCACTGAGATAGAATTTCAACCTATAACTAAACCTGATCAAAAGAATCTTGAACAAACGGCTCCAATTCCCATGATCCGAACAAGAATCAATAAATAAATAGGTATCTCCTCTATTCGGAAGATATAATATCAGGCGAAACTTTCTCAGAACGAGGTCTGTCGGACCAAGGTCGTATCAGGACCGACTATTGATATTCTCCGTCAATATTGAGTGTAAATATCTCACGTGCCCATAACGTGATGGCTCAATATTTACAAGAGGACAGCAAACACAATATTGCCGCTTATCTCGTAACAACTGACTCCGAAAACATAGCCATCTTCCCTGAGGAACGAACTTTATATACAGGCTGTATTAGACCTCTGAAATAATAGCGTGTTGATGCGTTGTAAAGACAGATTGTACTGAACTATCATAGTTAAGGGGCGATGAAAAATCTTGACAAGTTTTGTGTTTCGGCCTTAAAACTCATTGGAAGCCTATAGAGCAGATACAACTGTATTTACAAGTAGCAGCAAGTAGCATATACACTATTCATTGTACTTTGCAATATTTTGAATGGAACCCAAGGTAACAAGTTTATAAAACTGGCAAAAACATATTTATAAACTCAATTTCGATAATTACTTATAGTATTAGTACTTATACTATTAGGCGTAGCCTTTGCGGATTTGCAAGGATATAAGTACTTATATAAAAATATTATTTCAGATTTCTGAAACACCCTGTATCGGGTCTATTGACATTTTCCAATATCGATAGTACAACATGACTTTTATGTGAAAGAATGGCTCCGTTTATCTACTAATATTTATGAGTTTTTCAGTCTAATACAGATTGCCTTTAAATGGGTACTTCAAAGCTAAGCCACGTGTGGGTTTTTATAATAAATTGTCGAACGTTAGATACGATCTTGTCGATTAGTGAACTGGGACAAAGTATGGTGAAAGATACATACGATGGAACAGATGACATTTCAATTAAGGTTCTAACAATATTTATGACGCCTGTTTATACAAGTTTCGACTAGGGTTATTTGAAATAACACTTTGTATTTTGGATTAAGAAAGTATTTTTACAGATCAACAAACTGGGTGCTATGGCGCTCATTAGGGGAGGCCTATGTCCAGCAGTGGACAAGTATAGGCTGATGATGATGATGAAACAGTCGCCTCCTTATAAATGGATATCTTCATTACGATAAGGATCTCATATTGAATTGAAAGATCATGAACATATCAAATCGAAGTTGCAGAGACAACGCTCTTTCCAATAGTTACATTATTATTATTTATCAACATAGTCAATTGACGATCGATTACATAGACCGTTATAACAAAGATAAATATAATGGACCACGGAAATGAGTCAATTACGTTTAAATGTATTGATAAATTGAACTTTAACTGTGCAATCAAATTGTACCGAACAATACAAACATTTTAAATTGACGAATTCAACAAAACGGAAGCAAACACCACACCATTCAAACAACTCTAACTGAAACGAGAAATGACAATAAGGAATTGGCTGACAGTAATGGCTTCTGCACAGTATTTAGAACAATTGCATTAGCCGTAACCAGAACGTTTTAAAATCTATACAGAGCAGGGTTCGTCGTCGCTGGGCATTGTAAAAGGAGTGGTGAAAAACAAAAGAACGTCCGCAGAGAGAAATTGACAATATGGGCAGCTTCTCGGATCACGAAAAAAACCTTTTGAAAATTATGACTCGCAATAAAAGTAGTGCCATGGCCCGTCTCGGTTCGACAAAGAATTCTACCGCAATTATGTTATTGCCTCTATAAATTTATGTGAGACAATAGTTTTTAAACGTAAACGCCGTATTGGTTACCCTATAGTTGTCAACACCGCAAATGAATACATCTTGGCCAAAGATCGTAAATCTTCTAGAAAGTAATGTTTGAACTTGTTGGTCCTCGAAAACACTTATTGTTTTATACGTACCGTCGTGTCGTAATTTTGTAGTCTAAAGACCTCTAACTAAAAGCTAATAAAGTTTAGTGTGCTTTTTAGTATATTTTTGTGACGGAATCGTAAATGCCCCATTTGTATTTTCATTCTATCAATTATAATATGGTCATCCTTCTAAACGCTATCTCACAGACTCGTGTTTGGACGCGGAGACTTAAAAGCGTGATTGTTATTTGTTAAGTGAGACATCGTATCCGTTAGAGTCGAAGGTTGAACGGTAAAGGCGTTTTAAGAGATAATCAACGAAATATTGCCGGCGTCCCGATAAAGGTGGTCTCGGTACAGGTATTCCCGGGGCACGCTTCGATTCAAATAACCTGCAAGAAAGGGTCCGAAACAGAAAACGCTTTGTGCTAAAAACATCGACCCCTTATCTTCCTTGGATGGGTCGCGGCCATAGACACAAGAAGATAGCAAACGTTATCGAAATATATATTATTATTATTGTAATGTGAGTTTAATGTTAATTATAAAATCAGCTGTAAAAATCCAATTGACGCTAATAATATCATTCCTTATAAATTAATAATCAGAAACTATTTACAAATCTTTGATGTTTTTAATTAAAATGAATAATTTTAATAGGAAATAAAAAATAGGAAACATGATAAGATTTGATAGTTTATTTAAATGTAAATGTGTAATTTTGTGAATTTATTAATATCGATTGGTTACTGGACGTAATTTCGCAACATCACAGATTAACAAATTCAATTAAGTGGATCCGAATTGAATAGCTTGTACTTGTTTGCTGTTCATTCTAGCGATGGTACGAAGTGGGACCGAATCTCCATATTCGTGTCCAGTCTCTCGGATTCATGTCTATCTGTGGGCTGCTTCCAGAGGCTCAGCACGAAGTCATCATTCATACGAGGAGATATCATCGTCGCTCGTCGTGGCCACGGCTTTCTGCTTGTTAACAATAAAAATGTTATCCGGCGTTTACACAAAGTGTATCTCGGGAAAATGCCCAGTCTCGCTTATTTTAGACTTTTTACTTTCTTTAAGTACATGTTTGTATATTGAAATATTATACCTGTTCTCTTGTGTTTTTTTAATTTAAAGAGTTATTCATCACATAAAGAGGGAGACATCGTGGCAGGAACAGAACAACTTAGATGTATGGAGAAGTGTGCTTCTTCTCTTTACTTCTGCTATGGTACAATAGGCAGTATAGCTTTTCCCTCTGAGAGGCTTTTGCTCAGGAGGGAGAGAAACTTAGCGGATACACACACTTAAGACACTTAGAGGATAGGACCTCATTTTTGCATAAGCAGGTACTTAAATACTGTAAGAAAAGAAAAAAAAGGGTTTTAATTAGATTCCTATTGGAATAAATTAAAAAAGGATCAATTAAGGATAATTTATAGAACATAGCTTACCTAATCGTTTAACTTGATTACAGACAATAGTGATCGTGGTTATCTTCTAATCAAATTACTTAATGGTTAAGGTTAGACATTTCCGTGTAATGCGATTAAGCAATCCAATATAGACGAAATGGTACCGAGCGCAAATTGCCAATCAATAATGGCCCTAAGGGCCTGTAATTAACGGCTGCATTAGCGGGCTGCATTATGCATGACGCCGAATCTCTGGCGGACCTGTTATCTGTGATGCGTATTACGCTTACAAACATTTACATAATTACCCACGTTTAGCTAACTTTTAATGGACAATGGTGCTAAATTCAAAATGTATCGTCGTCCGTCTTATACTCGTAATGTATAAGCAAGACAGAGATACATCAATTTGTGTTAAAGTTAGTTAAGTGGAAATGAGTGGCAACTGAATTACAACCAATAGAGGCCATTAAGCAACGTTAGAATGTAATACGTACCTGAATATCGTTATTTTTGCTTATTTACGGGGTATAACCTAGGTTCAGATAAATACTAGAAAAACCCTTTGCCAAAGGTTTCTGTTCATCGAGTAGATATTCACGCCCTTTTGGAATGTGTGGTATAAAAAAAATGAATAGTTGTAATCGTAGAATCGAGTTGTAAACAGATTAATGAAGTCGATTGAATAAACTTAGACATATCACATTAAATTACATTATATTACATTACATTACATTACATTGCATTGCATTACATTGCATTGCATTACATTACATTGCATTGCATTACATTACATTACATTACATCACAGCACATTAGTAGTTTGTTTTAATCACTTGATTATATCTTTATTAGGTGTACCTACTAACTCTTTCGTTTCTATCGTGAGGTTAATTTAACGAATCTTAAATTATTCATATTGGTGGACATCGACTCAACATTGGTCACAGTTTGAGATTTGGCCTCACCAAAATAATTACAATTTCGTAATATAAACAAACATACGTCAAGTTTAAATGTTAATTGAATTTAAATGCAACGAAACTGACCATTTAAAACATTAATGAATAATATTTTAATATAATTTATGACTCTATACTTGCCGAATTAGTTATAAACTTAATCTTTCTTTAACATAACGGCAAATATTGTTATCAAGAACACATCGCTCACGTCTCAAACAAAAAGGATCTAATAAGAAACGTGGGCCAGAGTTTTTGTTCATCACTTGAGCCTAGTCAATCTCGCAGGACGCGTACAATTATTTTAATCTTATTAAAATCATGTTTCTACTGTATATTATCATAGTGTGGATATGCTTTCACGAAACTAATTCAAATAACAAATGTTGTAAATTGCAATACAAAAAAGCTACTTGTAAAATTTATTAAAGAAAGGTTATTTTTATAAAATAGTGCCCCAAGGAGACCAACAGTTTTATGTTTGTTCACAAAAAATTCAAGCATTCGATTAGTCAGTTAGTATCCATTACTTTTATAGTCCACAATTTTGATCCTAGTAATTTATTTGAAAAAATAACTTAAGTGTTCAACGAAATAATTAAACTGTCAGAAATTATGTTATTTAATAGGTTCGGCAGACCATTTGATGCGAAGGGTATCTAATTATTTTGACAATTTATCATGACAGGCTAATTAATATACAGTATTCAAATATTGATTTTATTGCTCAGTTTAAATTAGGTAATCACCTTCGGTTACAAAATAATGGTTGATTACATAAATTGGTTTCGGAAGCGGGTAATTTTTAGAATTATTTCCAAAAAAAGGTCCATGGTGATTAACTGCTTGGGTGATTTTCACCTTATTTTGGCATAGGGTGGCTTTTACATATGGGATCAATTATCGAAGGTAGGAACAGGAAATAAAGTTCATATTTAGAACTTACTACAAAGGCTGACAAGGGGTGACTGTCTTATTTAATATATTCACTGATGTTTCATAATATTGGCCCACATAATCTAAATATCCTACTAATATTATAAATGTGAAAGTTTGTGAGTGTGGATGTATGTATGTATGTATGTATGTTTGTGACTCCTTCACGCAAAAACTACTGAACGGATTTGGATGAAATTTGGAACACAGATAGTTTATAACCGGGATTAACATATATCATACTTTTTATCCCGATAATCCCGAAATTTTTGTTACGTTAAATGCTACGCGGACGAACTCGGGGGGCACAGCTAGTATACTATAACTCAAAGGTGTCTGACTGACATAGTGATCTATCAACGCACAGCCCAAACCACTGGACGGATCGGGCTGAAATTTGCCATCTACCTGTAGATGTTATGACGTAGGCGTTCGCTAAGAAAGGATTTTGATTAATTCTACCCCCAAGGGGATAAAATAGGGGATGAAAGTTTGTATGAAACTTTGTCAATTTTAAACCGAGCGGGCTGAGATTTTGCATGCATAAAGCTACTATGACGTAGACATCCCTTAAGAAAGGATTTTGATTAATTCCACCCCCAAGGGGATAAAATAGGGGATGAAAGTTTGTATAAAACTTTGTCAATTTTAAACCGAGCGGGCTGAGACTTTGCATGCATAAAGCTACTATGACGTAGACATCCACTAAGAAAGGATTTTGATTAATTCCACCCCAAAGGGGATAAAATAGGGGCTGAAAGTTTGTATGAAACTTTGTCAATTTTAAACCGATCGGGTTGAGACTTTGCATGCATAAAGCTACTATGACGTAGACATCCCCTAAGAAAGGATTTTGAGGCAGGCTATATTTAAATTTTTGTTAAGTTAAATTCCACGCCGACGAAGTCGCGGGCTCAGCTAGTTGTATCATAAAATGCATTGGTTCTTATAGTCATTAGGTGAGTACGTATATTGCCAAAAGAGTAGAATCTTTGTGGGTTATATATATAACTTCATAATAACAATCTTGTTATTTATGAAAAGAGAGTGAAGGTTTTTAAAAAATAATGACATCATTTAATTCAAGAGTATCCATCCAAATCCAACACGAGAAATGTGTCTGCAGATAAAACAGTAATAATAATCGGACACGTCGCTTGTTAGACAAACACGAGGAGATCCCGCTTGATACCGCGGAACAATGCGAGCGTGTGGGTGAGCCAGGGTGCCCCGGAAAAAAGCTCACACAAGACTTAACTGAACCACAAAAGGATGTGACTAATACAACCCTGCGCGCTGTACGACAAATTGGTGGTCAGATCGGCCCTCAGAGATTTGAATTTTTAAGCTTTGAAATAAGAACTCATAAATCTCAGTCAAATTAGGACGTTGAAATATTCCTTAAACCAACGATGGTTTGATTTGTATTAAAATAGAAAAAAAATATGTAAAAAGACTATAAAATAATTGGCTCTGGATTTTTAAATGAATAAATCCCACAAAAAGTTGACGCTAAATAACTACTACAATATGGTATGCATTCATAGATATAGATATAATAAAGTGTTCACATGACTATGTCATTAAATAAAACGACAACCCACTGGCATGATAAATTGATGAAACCATGACCTAATCAAAACAGAGCATCGTTCATTTGTCTGAGACATTTCTCAGAATCATTGATACGACATACAATACAACTCACAAATGGAACACACGTGAAAATGTTAATAAGACTAATAAAGGATTTGCAATCACATAACTTATCTGTAATTTTATACTATGCGAATACTCTACCTAACGTCGCCAAATTCTGTTACTGAGGTATCTGGTACCTTAGGAAGGGATGATTTTATTACTCACTTTTACTTAGCGGGTCTCGGTAATGATATTACAAAACTTGGCCTGAGCCCTTCCGTTACTTAGCTTGCTATTATAGTATCCGATACACCTAACTAAACAAACGAGCCCAATTGATTAAGTTAAGATTTTCAGGTTGCTTGGAGAAAAAAAAAGAAATATGCTTGGGGTTTCATTGAAAGTACCCAAACAACATATAAATTTAACTATTGGTAATTATAACATCTCAAGCAATTAATATAAAAGGTATTCCAATAGAAGTTATATAAAAGGATTTCATTAAAGAAAAATAATCATTTAGCAGGAATCATATCCTTAAAAGGAACAGGGAAATGGGTGGTACTAAACTAGATTTCGAAGATGATCTGAGAAAAGTAAAAACAAAAAATACTACTTTGTATCGTATCTTTGCGTATACTCAAGTACAACAAAATATAATTGAGGTTATAACTACAAACAATTTTAGTGGCACAAAAACAGTTATCAGTCAAATTCTAATCAAAGCAACGCCCAAAACAAATCGACAAATGATGAAGAGGCGGTACTAAAATTACACAAACATGTCGACAAGGTAAGAATTAATCACAGACAAATCACTGGGTACCAGACATTATGCTAATATGTAGAAGGTAGAACGCGTACAAGTAGATTTCTTATATCGTAACTCATTTATTAATGTTTAGTCATCATCGTTTAATATTCAACATACCTGGAAGAGATATCGTCTACGATCAATCAAATCTTGGGGTAGGAATCTTGATTCATTTTATGTTCTATTATATTGGATGTAAAGAACACATTTGTCAGTCAAGTTCAAGTTCATAATGTGTAATGTTTTCTTCCGTTAAACTATTATGATCTAAAAGTATGACTTTGTGTTTGAAACTTCTTTCATATTCCATTTTAGTAAAGTTTATTTTTGAATGAGTTAAAATGTTTTTTTTTTATTTTTAAACATAAGTGAATGTTTCACAGAGGTACAACGTTTAGTTTGGTAGAGATTTCATTCATTAACCTTATTGTATTATATATTCAAATTGTGTTTATAAATGCATTTGTCGTACAATATATCAGAAATATCAACTGTGATCAGTGAGTAATCAATCAAGAGCTTTTATGAATGTTGTGACTGAATACAATGGGATTGTATAGTGTAGAGTGTACTCAGTATGTACGCATTAGCTCGTTAAGATTTCTATGGAAGTTATAACAATATCCGATGTTTGTTTAATTAATTAGCTTCACGTATAGCAAAGCGATTGTTCCATCCATGTTTATCTAGGTCGTAGAGTACAACTAGAATCGGGAATAGAGTATGAAGGAGATATTTATGGTGGGTAAAAAATCGAAGGTCATAAAAAGTGGATGAATATTAGATGAAAGAGTGTCAGTTGAGAGAGCACTGCAATTTTGGATTGGTTGTATTGCGTAGATACTTATCGATAAAAACAAATATAGGTAGATGAAGTATCCAGTAATACGAAATAGTTTTAAAATGTGCATAAATAACAAGTTATTTTAATGTTATAGGAAAAGTGGGAATTATGACAGTAGGTACAGTATTTTTAAATAAAACTTCACGAACAAGTTCTCCAATCAAAACGAGTATCACCGACTCTCCATATATAACAGGTGATATTACGTAAATGTGTGATTTCTAATATGTTAATAAACATTTAAAACGTTAAATTTAATATAATTAAGACTGTTAATGGGCAGGTTTATCGCGATTTGATTACAACTTTAAAGCGAATCGAATGAATACTTTATAACTTGTACCTAGCAATGAAAGTGAAGAGCAGTGGAACAAGTATTGGAAAATATTCGATTAGAAATAGAAAGTTCATAGAAGCGATTAAGGTTCACTTTTGTACTACATGCGTGAAAACTTTAATCGAGTATAGACGCTTAATTGGTCACCAAAATACATCGAATCCTACTAATATTATAAATGCGAAAGTTTGTAAGTGTGGATGTTTGTTACTCTTTCAGGCAAAAACTACTGAACGGATTTGGATGAAATTTGGAACACAGATAGTTTATAACCGGGATTAACACATAGGATACTTTTTATCCCGATAATTTTTGTAAAGTTAAATACTACTCAAGGCCTTTGCCCAGCAGTGGGACATAAAATAGGCTAATTAAAAAAAAAAAAAAATACTACTCGGACGAAGTCGCGGGCACAGCTAGTCTAAATATCTATAACTCAAAGGTGACTGACTGACTGACATAGTGATCTATCAACGCACAGCCCAAACCACTGTACGGATCGGGCTGAAATTTGGCAGGTAGATGTTATGACGTAAGCATCCGCTAAGAAAGGATTTTGATTAATTCTACCAACAAGGGGATAAAATAGGGGATGAATAATCCCGAAATTTTTGTTAAGTTAAATACTACTCGGACGAAGTCGCGGGCACAGCTAGTCTTATATAAAAGTGGTGGTAAAGCTAAACTGTAGCCGATTGACTCGACCGGGGTAGTACCGCCATCTAGTGTCAGTAGTCAGTAGCTGTAGTGTGTTTCGTACGATAAGTGAGAGGATTGGAAGCCCATCAACCCCCTCTGTCCACTCCCTGTATCCCAATTCCCCTTCAGGGCGAGCATTGTCATTGATATTTGCTGAATTTCGCGTTCCGATCCGGTTGTAGATATAAGAAAAAATGTGTAAAATTGACAATTTGTAAGTGCCCCCGTAGGCCTAAACAAAATAAACGACTTGAATTGGAATTGCAAACATCTATAGGTTTCGGTAACTGCTTAACATCAAGAGGGTGGCACGATTGTTGCCGACTTTGTTTAATTAAAAAAAAAATAAGATAGTGGGGCTGGTGAGGTGACACTACGATTTGCTGGCATACTGACGTTTCTACTTCAATATGAAAAATAGTAATTGGTTCTTTGTGCAATAATGGGTCACCCCTGTGGCCTGCCCAACTTTTCTATTAAACAATTAATCCACCAATTTCCCGGAGCTCTTTTGGCACCTACCCTTCTGACGGATAGTCCTTGACCGAACATAATTGATGGTAGCACCAAACTAAAACGTAGGCATCAATAGATTAATGACCCACAGATAGCTAGGTCGAAACTCCAGACAATGTATCTGGTCATTGGGCCATTAATTCTCTGTGGTTACTTAACTTGATCAATACCAATTTGTGTTTAGTTCAGTAAACCTTAGCTAATCTAATAAAGTCTGAAATAATTAGGATAGTGAAGCTGAGGTGTCCGTGTCTCGTTGGGTATGATATTGGTACTAATTTTGTTGGTACACAAACTAAACTTTACTAAATTAAATGTGTTGCCGTTTTTCTTATGGTCCCAATGTGTGATAAAGTTGGTAATAGTTGCGGTAAGTTAGGTTCAGTTTAATCGTAATTTATTGCCAACAGAATTAGCACCATCATTATCAGGAGAACATAGGGTTGCCTATGTTCAGACTTGTATTTTAATCAAAAGAATATGAATATAAAACAACAGGCTGGAAAACTGTGTATAATTAATTATAAGATACTACTTGCTAGGACGTTGCACAAGAACCTAGAATGTTTCCCCTGTAACATCATAATACAAATACCTACATAAAATCAAATCAAAGCCGCAGAAATCGATAAATGGATATTGTCAGTATAAAATATACGTTCAATTACACAGTAAACCGTTGTCGACATGTCCTGTAATGGCCGGTATATACATGTACTGTTGGAACTGATACGAGTATTTACGATCAGCCCGCCCGTCCCGATGCATATACGCAGATGCCACACATGTTCTGCCTTAATTCGAATAGATGAGGAGTAGGGCTGTCGCTTTAAAGTCATACTATACTGACAATAGTGCTTGCTCATAATTTCGTCCACTTTTTTTTTAATAAACATTAATTGTCATGATTTAAAAGTTAGTCTACCAGCAATAAGTTTAGGCATACCTATATTTTGTATGGAAACTTAACACTAGTTTACTAATACACAAGGCTTCTCTTAATATGCATTATTAATTTAGAAATAGGGACTGTATTTTTTTTTGTCCAAAGATTTTATCAAAGCCATCTATCTGGACAAGAATTTCACCTTCAATAACTATGTTGCAACGACATTGACTTTCTACTGACATTATTATGCCTATCAAGCGATTAATACATTGTAATTTTATTATGACCTATGGTCTCAATGTTGTAATAATTTAAGTAGGTACAGAATATAAATAGTTAACGTAGTAAAAATAATAACCACAGACAAATTATGTGATATCAATCATTAAAAAAACTTTAAAATGTTGAAATTCCAAATTTAAAAATGTAGGTCAAATAATTACGATTTCGAGCGAGCCAGCCCTACGACTAAAATTCATATTAATGCAGGCTAACAAGCACAGACTGGCCATTGGCGATATTGATATAAATTGATTACGAGTTGTCGCGACATTCATTAACATACGCACACGCAAATACCTTATCTAGTGCTTTCATTGCAGCTATCATTACTGACGGCCGGTTTGTTAATCTTGAGTAGGCCCCTTCAATTGATTTATGATGTAAACACAACGCAGTACATTGTATAGGAAAGACTTAGTGATTTATTGGAATGAATTATCCTGTATTTACATCATATGTTGGTATATTTCACATTCATTCATTTTAGAATTTGTAGGGTAGTAAAAAAAATCAATTCTACCCCACACGTTTCTTCCTTTTAGATTTTAGTTTGCGTGGTGATCACACCCGTGACGTGTTGATGACTCTGTTTGTTAACGATTAATTAATATTTGTTTGGACACGTGAAAGACTATTCCAATATTATAGACCCAATAGTTCGACCACTCATTAATTAGTGCAGTGATGTGATATTTTGTGAAACTTTTGATAATAAGTGCAGTGTTATTACAATCAGACAGAAGATGGACCATTGAAGCCACACGATGGAAAGGACCAATGGGGAAAAGAAATGTTGGTCGACAATTACGACGGTGGGCTGATGACATAACACACGTCGCAGGTAACGACTGGATAAAGTCAGCCAAGGACAGGGAGTCATGGAAAAGGATGGAGGAGGCCTTTAACCAAACAGGGGTCCAAATCTCCTAAATAATACTAACAAGTAATTATAGTAACCTTCATAAATTTAAGCAACAACTTACTAACAAACATTGTAATATAAATCGGAAGTGAGATTTGGAATAAATGGCTTTATTATTATTATTAAAATCATCATGAAGTAAGTACTGAAATCTTTGTTATTTATGTTGCTACAGCGTGTTTGAAAATCAAACGTTAGCTACAACTTCAAATGACATTGTGTCGAAACAAACAATAGATGATAAAGCATAAACTATTATTAATTTGAATTGTACCGCCACAGATCAAAGGTCCTTGTTGGTCATTATCTCAACAAAAGTACGAAACAGAATGGAGCGATCAAACAAATAGCTATGTCATACTGCAGTGGGTTGCACAAATAGCAGGCCAGACAGATAGGCATTCACAATTGACGATAGTCATTTTTTCGCTTACACATCCAGTAATACTTTCACAAAGGCTGGGGTCAAGGTCAACGGCTGCCTCTGGGATGCTCATCAATTCAATGTAAATAATCTTCTGGCATCCGCTGAGCACAATAAAACATGGAAAAATGATGGATTGTATAAACTTAACACAAATGAAAATAACTTTATGCAGATATTAAAACAAGTACTCGCCGATAATTTGTTTATTCTTCGGATTGATGTGATCGGGGCCGTGGCCGAAGCAAAAGTGAGCTCTTAAGAACAAACACGCGGTCACCCACTTTTGCATTTACAATGTTGCCACTTCAAAAAATACACAGATACTAAAAATAATTCCATTAAGAATCGATTACTATAAATCGATTAACAATTGACAAATAAAGGTAGGTATAATTACTACTCACATCAAACTATACATTGCAATATAATGTAATTATATCGATATATCTAACATTCGGCCATTCTGACCAAAACAAGTTTGTCCTCAAACTGAGCAATAGGTAAGTAGTTTTCTGGTTAATTCATTATACGCAACCAGTCTCTCATTATCTCTTACTTGATGTCAATAAATGTTTCTTGTAATATCTGCAGTGGCTCTCATAGCGCTGTCAACAAGCCTATACAACTGCAAGACTCCACAGTGATACCAACTCTTCAGATGAGTGCCTTTATCGCTAATAACTGGCAAGCTTATCTGTGGTTGACTCCATCACCGCCCAGTCTAGAGCTTTACCAGTCATGTGACCACGCAATTTTACCAATCTCCAAATACTATTCCAACAGTACTAACTAAATTGTCTGCAGTTGGCCTCATTATCATGTAGTCAAGGGCTTATTTAGCCGCACGGCTACCTGATCATGCCAACCTACCAGACACCAATACTAGCAATACTAATAACATATATCTGCAGTTGGTCTCATCACCATTAAGTCAAGGGCTTATCCAGCCTCGAGACTTCCTGGTCGTACCAATCCTACCAGACTCACAACGTTATTTTATCATTTGCGGTTGACCCCATCACTGCTAAGTCGAGGATTCACCTAATCCAAGACTCCACTGTCGTGTCAATCCGCCAAGTACCACCACAGTAATTACTAATAATTCTGTCTGCAGATGACCTCATCGCCGCTAAGTCAAGGACTTACTTATCCACATGACTTCTTCGGCTGTGTCATCCTACCAGACTCATCATTTAGTCACGTAGCCAACTGATCATCACCATTCAATAAATCATTTCATCTGGTTTTATCAGTATACATTAAGTACAAGTAGACTTTAATATTGCTTAAAATATTAAAACATAAATAACAATACACTTAAAAAATCAGAAAAATCATCGAATAAACTAAAACATATTGCTGCGTTTGACATAATACTGATTCAACATTATGATCCTCATGTTTAATTATTACAAAATATCTTAATTTATATATATAGAATATAATGATAACAATAATTAATATACCTGGAGAAAACTAAAACATGTTTTCCTTAATTAAACCTTATCAAATCAATCTCATGTTAGGCCAGATTCATCATCTGATGTATCACTATCTTTATTAGCTATAGTGATCCAAGGCTGTATACGATCCGCCGACCACACATTCGAATATTTACCTCTAGTAATTTGAGACCCCGGGATGCTGGATACTTCATAGCGGTCGTTTCCTAATACTTTGCTAATCCTAAATGGACCAGTATACTTTGGAAGTAGCTTACGACTCTTTCCATCATTAGATGGTATTGCTTTCAAAATCTTAACTAGATCGCCTTCCGAGTAAATTTTCGCGGTCTTCCTAGTCTTATTAAATTTTATTCGTTGTTCGGCTTGATCGTTTTCAATATGTGCATTAATTTCTGATCTTATAGCTTCTACTGGTTTATCATTTTGTCTAGTTTGTATAATAGTATCACCTAATATCCCTTCACCACGATTAAGGGGACGCTTATAGAATAAAGCTTCAGCTGGGGTTTTTCCTATTCCCTTGTTAAGTGTGTTATTAAGACCCCATTGGATTTTCCCTAAGCCTTGATCCCATTTATTATCGTCTACCTGACCAGAATAAGCCCTAAGTGCATCCAATATGGTACGGTTATAGCGCTCCACCTGTCCGTTGGCCCTAGGGGCAGACACCGCATTCAGTACGTGCCGAATTTCAGATTCGGTGCAAAATCTCTTAAATTCTCCAGAAGTGAAACAAGAGCCTCGATCCGTAATGATTCGATATGGATGACCAAAAGTATAACATACATCCTTAAGTGCTCTAATTGTGGGTTGAGTCTTGGTATTACGTAACGCTTTGATAATACAAAATTTTGTGTATCCATCAATTATAACTAAAATATATTGGTGTCCCTGAGTGCTCTTCACGAATGGACCCAAGTGGTCCGCATGGACAGTATGAAATGGAACATCAATCTTCGGAATGCTATGTAAAAAACCCTCTTTGGGCCCTGCCGGCTCCTTACCAAATGCGCAGTGCAAGCATGATTTTACGTATTTAGTGATAAACTTATTCATCTTTGGAAACCAAAAATCTCTTTTTATTTTCTCTAATGTCTTTTCCACTGAAAAGTGACCTATGTCATCGTGGTTGCGTTGACATATTTGCCATCTGGCGCTTTTCGGTACCACCCATTTTAGATATTCTCCTTGTTTGCGATATAGTCTATTATTTTTTATGAGAAAATTCTGTTTGATATCTACAACCTCTTTATATTTAGGATCTTCTAAAGCTGATCGTATGTGTTTTATTTTGGGATCCGCTAATTGTAAACTAAGCAACCAGTCATCTTGCGAAATTAGCATAACGCGAGAGAGATGTTCATGTTTGTCACTATCATCAGAACAAGGAAGCGGGTTCCTGCTAAGTGCATCTACGTGTTGCATTGACGTCCCAGGCCTGTACTCAATTGAGCAGTCATATTCCTGTAACGCTATCCACCATCGTGCTACTCTGGGTAATAGGTCTCGTTTCGTAAAGGTAGATCGTAAAGCGCTGCAATCGGTTATAATTGTAAAGTGCTTACCTAACAAATAAACTCTAAAGCGATTTAACGAGGTGATGACAGCTAGAGTCTCCAATTCGTAAGCATGTAATTTTCCTTCATCTATCGTAGTTTTGCGGCTAAAATATGCAACCGGTTGTAGTTTTGCGCCTACAGTTTCCTTTTGAAGTAGTATGCCACCTAAACCAATCTTCGAGGCATCACAGTGCAGTTCAGTTATGTAGTGTGGGTTATATAATGCCAAAATAGGCCGTTGAATGAGTTTGTCTTTAAGACGTTGGAATGCTTCTTTCTGTCTCAGTCCCCATTCCCACGGAATGTCTTTACGCGTTAGGTCAGTCAGGGGTCGCGCGATCACCGCAAAATTTTGGATAAATTTCCTGAAATAGCTTGCTAAGCCTACGAATTGTCGCACCTCGTGAACATTTTTTGGTTCTGGAAAGGATCGCACTGCCTCAATTTTTCCCGGACCTGGTCTAACTCCTTCCGCTGATATTTCAAAACCGAGATAGCCTATCACCGTATCAAAAAAACGACATTTCTTAATGTTTAATGTAAATCCCGCGTCTCTTATCAATAAAAAGGTTTTTTCTAATTTATGTATACACTCATCAAATGTAGCGCCTGAAATCAACAAGTCATCCATATATGCTATAGCGCATTGTTCTTGCGCCTTACCAAGCATTCTGTTCACAGTCCGTTGAAAGACTGCCGGACAATTTGCTAACCCAAACGGAGCTCTCTTAAACTGATACAGCCCATCGGGTGTAATGAACGCCGTTAAATGCTTACAGCTATCTTTAATTGGGATTTGATAGTATCCGCTAGACATATCTAGGCTCACGAAAAACTTGTTTCCACTTAGTTGGTCCAATTGGTCATCGATACGAGGTAATGGATAGAGATCCTTAACGGTCTTCCTATTGAGCGCTCTATAATCAATACATAGTCGGTAACCACCGGTTTTCTTTGAAACTAACAGAACAGGACTCGCGTATGCTGAATCTGACTCCTCTACTATATCATTTTCTTGAAGTTCCTTAACCATGCTACGTACAATCTCCTTTTCGGCATAACTCAAACGATACGGGCGGTACACTATAGGTGTATCATCAGCTAACTTAATATCTAATTCATTAATAGCTGTACATCCTAGTTCTGATAAATTAAGAGCAAAACAGTCGCGATACTTTTCGATTAAAGTGAACACAGAATCTTGTTGAGCAACAGTCAAGTCTTTATTTACGTTAATATCACTTTTACTAATGGGATCTAGCAAATTTGTTTTATAGCAGTTAAAATTATCTCGGCATGGTGAGTAAATATGTGTATAATCAGAAGAAGCAGGATGTGCTCTAATAACCAAAAAATCTTTTACAAAAAATAGGGGTTGACTTAGACCGTGAACATTTATAACTAATATTTTACATTTGCCATTTATGATTTTATAAATCCCTTCTTGTATAATATATTCTGTGTTTCCTGTACAACGATAACTACCTTTAATATAAATGTCGGTATCTTTATGATCTATAGAGTAACATTCTAATAAGTCTATATTGCGAATTTCAGAGTCAGATGCGACATACAGCTCGCATTTGTTACGCGTTAAATTATCAATGTCTATTTTCGGTAACTCTGAATTAACAATTCGAGCAAATATGTTTAATGAGTTCTCAGTTTTCGTGATTATTATTTCGGGTAATTCTGTGAAATTCTGACCTACTAAAATAGGTTTATGAAGGTGGTTGTTTTCAACAACGTATGCTATAATGTCAGCCTCAACTGAATCGATACGTAACCGGAATGAAGATTTACCTACTAATGGTACACTTACATTTGCAACACCACGTATGGATGGAAGACAATCCGTGGCTATTATTAATCCTAACTTGTTAGCAGTCTCCTGCGTTATGAGTGTACAATCACTACCCAGATCAATAAAGGATTCAATTTCGTGCATATTATTAATGATAGCCTTTTTATGGTATTTCAGGTTAGTAGGGGTGGCGCTATTTACTAGTAAAACTTTCTTTTCGCTATTTTTATTAGTATTACTATTTTTACGGAAACACTGGATACTCGTATGTCCAATCCGTTTACATTCGTCACATTTGATAAGCGGCTTGGGGCATTGTTGTGCTTTATGCCCTTTTTCTTTGCAATTATAACACATAAGAGAAAATGGTCTTTGAATAATCTGAGAACCGATTGTGCGACACTGAGAAGCACTGTGTCCACTTTTGTCACATTTATTGCACATTAGATTACTTGTGGGTCTACTTTTATTCAAATTTAGGCATCTAGCACTGTCTTTTTGCTCCTTACAAACGTCCTTTAAATATTTAAGCAGATCTTCGGTTTCAGTAAAACGCCCTGAAGATGCACTTGCATGAATAGTCCTGTCATCAATGCCGTGAATAATGCAATCTACCGCTCTTTTTCCGGAAATACCGCACGCATTTAATAAAATAATTTTGTCGTAATAATACTCATCTAAACTTTCTCCTAATTTCAGACGACGCTCAATCATTTCCGTTAAAATGACACCGTAATTTGTTTCACTGGGAAAAGCCTTACGCAAGAGTGTTTGCCATTGTTCCCAATTGTGCGAAATAGATGTTTGACCTTGATACCACTTTTTAGCGTTACCTACTAGTTTTGGAAGTGCGTAATGCATAATTTGCATTTCGTTCCAACGATATATTTTCGCACATTCAGTAACTTTGGCTAACCATAGATCAATTCGGTGGTTCTTCATTGATGGATCGAATTCGGGTATCATATTAATATTTATATTCATAGGCGATGGCACATCAGGTCTAACAAGAGATTGTAATAGCCGTGAAAAATCAATAGGGTTTATTAAGATATTAGGGGTAGCAGAAGTGCAGTACTCACTTGATGTCCCAGGTTGTGGCAGCACTGATGTATCAGGTTGTGGCGGCACTGATGTCCCAGGTTGTGGCAGCACTGATGTCCCAGGTTGTGGCAGCAATGATGTATCAGGTTGTGGCGGCACTGATGTCCCAGGTTGTGGCAGCACTGATGTCCCAGGTTGTGGCAGCAATGATGTATCAGGTTGTGGCGGCACTGATGTCCCAGGTTGTGGCAGCACTGATGTGTCAGGTTGTGGCCGCACTGATTGCCCAGGTTCGTTGGCACAGGGGATGCTCGTTGCCGCCCGCGCGTCCGTCGCTATTGTGGCGGCTGGTGTAGAAACTAACTGCTGTTCCATGAAACTTGTAGGGTAGTTTTCTTCTACTTCAAACACTTCCGTCGCCGACACGGTGGTGTTTTTAGTTCGTCCAGTTGCAGATTCTCTTGTATATACACGAGGATTTAGTCTATGGTCATTAACATCACTCAATGATTCTTCCGATGAATAATATCTTCGTATTTTTTTTCGCTTAACCACACGTTGGGTTTGTGGGTGGTCTAAGCGTACTCGCTTACGACCCATTATATTTTGATTTCTTTAGGTCGATCCCACTTCTGATATAAACTTAACACAAATGAAAATAACTTTATGCAGATATTAAAACAAGTACTCGCCGATAATTTGTTTATTCTTCGGATTGATGTGATCGGGGCCGTGGCCGAAGCAAAAGTGAGCTCTTAAGAACAAACACGCGGTCACCCACTTTTGCATTTACAATGTTGCCACTTCAAAAAATACACAGATACTAAAAATAATTCCATTAAGAATCGATTACTATAAATCGATTAACAATTGACAAATAAAGGTAGGTATAATTACTACTCACATCAAACTATACATTGCAATATAATGTAATTATATCGATATATCTAACAATTGTTATATTTTTAAGGCCATTTTTCCATCGGCTGACGTTTTTAAAGGCATCTTTTGAGAATCGATATTGAGATTTCGTAGTTAACTCTTTAAACTATGTGTACCTATAGTTTATATTTAGCTTACTAAGAATACGATATTTAAAGATTTTCTGATGAAAGTGGATTCACTTCCATCATTCAAAATACTTACAGTTAAATTTTTTAGAATGTGTCTTTAAAATAAGACTGATTAAGGAACTTCATGACCAGATTATATTTAGGTTTTATTTTACGAACCAATCACAACCTCAATCATTATCAAAAACGACAGCAAAAAAAGTACGGGCGGGTTTCTCGATGTCCAGTCATACAACATTTTTAATATCCTAAACGTCTACTTCAGACTCTTGGGCTATGTATTAACATTCTGCCGCACCTATATCTTTCACGACATTCTTTTAAGACCAACCTGCCTCTGGTTGCCAAACCGTATACAGCAACTTTTTATATTTCCACCTACTATAAATGACCGGGGTCTTGTATAAGTTTCTTAATGAAACTTAATTACTCGCTCAGCTGAGAATAGGGCTGATAAATCAGTCGATGGCCTCGATTTGTATCAATCAAACCGAAACGCTCAAACTCCAATTTGACTTGTGTCAAACGATGATTGGTTGCAACACTGCCTACGCCTAATTGGCTGAATGAGTTTTGCTCGCGTGCCAGTGCGGTTTAGAAGGTATGAAGTTCATGGATGCGGTATTTATTAAACAAATAAAAGATAATACAAATAAATAATAACTTTCCCGTTTTGATGTCCTACTCCTAGGCATGGGCCTCTCCTTATCAATACGTGGGGGATTCCACACTGGCTCAGTACGTTTTGGCAGATTACACATGTCTTTCGACTTCTAAGACATACAGGTTTCCTCACGATGTTTTCTTGCACCTTATAATAAAGAATATAGCTTCAAAATAGGTCAAATTGAATAAAGCTTCAAACTGGCTAGCCTGCTCATCTCTATTACATACGGACATAATAAAAGCATAATAAAAGACAATACATACTCGTACTAAACTTTTTTATACATTCGTATGGAGTTAGATGCTCTTTTAGTAGTGGGGAAAGGAATTCCATGTACCTGCACTACATTTACTTGCATTTACTTCCATAGTACATTTATTTTGCACCTACACTAATATAGACATAGACCCTATGACTCATTCCTTTATATAACTTTGTTCCTCTCTTGCGGACGTAAGATCAGATGAACTGCAGACCATATAACTAAAAGTTACGTTTGATTACTGGTTCTGTGCTAGTGTTCTTCAAAACATCATTTATTTCCGTCCACCATCTCCACCTTACTCAAGCCTCGTATTTTCGACCGTGCAAAAAATAAAACATAATTGCGTATGACTTCAACAGACGTATCGACTACCGAAAGACAAATTTATATAAACACACGTCGGCTTTTGACAAGGCAGTAGCGTGGAACAAATTAATTAGCAGCGAAGTTGCGAATCGGTACCTCTGACAGGTTTATTTGTGACATTCGAATCAATTTATCGGTGTTTGGCAAAAAAATAACGCTAGCTTTTTTTTGGTTATTTTAATAATCTGTTCAAAAGAGTCCAAATATATGAGAGAACGTGTCTTCGTTCGCTTGCATGCCAGGTTGGTTCTTTGTTGAATTTAGAACGGTGTAAAATTTTTAAAGGTTAAGAAAGTAAGTATGATATATATTATAATAGTTAAAGCTTATTACATGTCAGTAGTCAGGTTATGTTTTGGAGAACAAACTAGACTTTTCCGATAAACTTTTACTATTATTTATTTTACTTTAACTATCAACTGACATTGATTGTTAAACGAAAGTATAAATAATTTGGATATTCGGTCAAGCCAACTTATTTTTTTTATTACAAAAATGGGTCATCCATTATACGTCATAGATCTCGGATTTGTTGAATAGGCTATGTGATTGCAACCAACATTTTGGCCTTTGTTTCGAACGCACGGGCCCATCTATCACTGCTCAGTGCCCGAGCGCCAATTTGTAAGTGTACGTCATTATGTACCCTAATGCTAAGTACCTACATGTGTAGGCATATGCAAGAACACTATTATTCGAAAAGCCTCGCTGAGTTCACCAACACATTAACGGACTGTTAAAGCAGTAACCATCAGCATGTTTGGAGGTAACAATCTTTCACGCAGTACCGGTCCGTTAGTGTGTGAATGAAACCGGCCCTAGAAAATTATTTATTATATTCTAGGGTCGATCATCGGCCTTGATATTATTTATTACAAAAGCATATCTCAAAACAGGCATTTTATTATTGTAACTATATAGTGTAATTAAGGGCAAACGTGCAGGAAATTATGATTAGCACGTAGATTTCGAAAAACCCAGAGGTGCGAGTCGAGGTTTGAACCCAGGACTTTGTGCTCGCTTAACCAATCGGCTACCACTGCTTCATGCGCTGGCTAGCAAAGAGTATGTAATGCCTCGTATTAATAAATTGTTCACTTCAATCACAAAACGTTTAGTAACAAGGACACTAGACAAAAATATTAGTAGTCGTAATTTTTTAACCCCCGACGAAAAAAGAGGGGTGTTATAAGTTTAACATGTGTATCTTTGTCTGTGTATCTGTGTGTCTGTGTATCTGTGTATCTGTGTATCTGTGTGTTTGTCTGTGGCAACGTAGCGCCCAAGCTGATGAACCGATTTCAATTTTGTTTCTTTTGTTAGATAGGTATTCTGATCGAGAGTGTTCTTAGCTATGTTTCATCAAAATCGGTTCAGCCATTTGGAGATCATCAGCTCTTTTGTAGGTTAAAAAAGCCACATTCACGGCCAAAACCAATTTCCACGGCTCGAATCCATTCGAAATTTTAGATTATTGGATTTAGATTTATTATATTTTTAAATGATCGTAACAGTCTGAACTGGCTTTTTACAATATTATAAATTTGAAAAGTTTCCCTGATTCTGGAAAAAATGTATATTTTATCAATTTTTATATGAGATTTGTGTATGAACTAAAGACGTTCCATAAGTCACGTTTCAAATGATTGATACGCGCATGCGTTAAATTTTGTTTGTTTTGTTAATGGTCATGGAATATTACGCTATAATAATTCTAGAGGGCGCTGCTCTGCCATTGAGAAAAAATAGAAAAATCTAAATCTAATTAAAAAAATAATTTGCGTTATTGAAAATTCTTCCCCTGGGCTGCTCCCGACTACCTCAACCAGAGTTATTACATGAAATTGAATCATAATTGATAATATTTTACAAGAATTAAATCTCCGTGGCATCAATATTTGGATTCGTTGTCTATTCTAATGTCAATTATTATAATGTCATAACAAAATAATGTCTCATACTTTTACACAGATTTTCTGTTGATTATTGTACACATTTGATGAAAAGGTCGTCGCATCGGGGGTATTTAAATTTTCAATTTAGAGTTATTTATTTTTCAGTATAGGTACTTGAAATATGACCTATACTAAATATATATGTATCAATATCGTTACAAACGGATATACTCCACTAACATATTATCTTTATAATAAGCGTTTAAAGACCTCAAAATTCTTGTGAAATTTTGTAATGATAAACATTCCCAAAATCCTTTGAGTCGGAATATTTACACTATACTGCTTACACATAATTACTGTTAGTTGTTTACGCATTTTGTTACGGAAAATTGGGTATTACTTCAAACACTCAACGACTTCATAAGTAACATAAAAACGGGCCCATTCCTTATGATATCAAAAGAGTATCTACTCAACGCTTCCTGCCTCGCGCCTATAACTCCTTTCTCTGATCACACAATTTTATTTCCATGAAAGCTATAATCATAAACTTTTTATTACCATTCATCCGAAGCAAACACTTACGGAAAAAGTTCGTTACGTCTCGAGAGGTTACTCGTATAAGATCCGTGTCAGTTTTGATCGCCGTTCAAGAATGATTTATGGGTCCGAGATACAAATTGTAAGGTCATGTTCAACATTCGTCAAACGGACAGCTAGTAAAACTTGCTATTCGTCATACGCTCCAATATAGCTATTGACAGGCACACATTATGTACAAGAGTCAATATTGATTAAACTTTTTATCGACAACAAAAAAATATTTGATTCGATATTTTATCGCCGGTGTTGATGGAATTTGGATCATGTGATGAGTGTGATTGAACATTTTGGTGTGAAATGTCGGTATGCTCACATAAATGAAAAATGTGCAGGAGAAAAAAATACTAAATCCCTCAACCTATACCGGTCATTCACACGGTTAACTCGGTACTGATAATTTCTATACATGTTACTGTATCCAGATGTTAAATACGGCGTCGTTACGGCTTCTTTGTGTGAATGAGCGCTATTACCATCCAGAGGATCTCATTAATGCTTAGAACAAAAGAATGTAATTCCATGTATCGTATTTCACAATTAAAATTATTATACACGAATGGGACTTTAATGAGACCACCTTAAAAAGAGAACCAACCAGGCGTATTCTCGCATAGGTAATTTATTAAGAACCCAGTCGCTACTAACTTATTAAGGCTCAGCTTCCTTTCGTGGGCGATCTAATTACCGACAAGCCGAGAACAATAATATGTAATCTGAATATTTATGAACATACAGATGCATCTGTGAAATTGATATACTTACTTATACGTTGGCTGTTTATCTTGAACGAAAATTGACTGTGTGCAATGAATAATTTATTGTGAGCAACCGCCACTGACGTTCGCCATATTTTAATATAAATCCATCTACCATATTGTATTCAAAATGCCATTGAATGCAGTGCAAGGCGGGATCATTATTCCAATACACTGCTGCGATATTCATCACGGGGCCTGTGGTTGCAGCATTTTAAACAAATCATCTTTAAACGTGGATACTGCTTGGCCGTGATGTGTACGCTCTCCGGACCGGGATGCTGGGAATCGATTTTAATAATCTCGGTTACTTAGAACTTTTTCTACGTACCAGTTTCGACGGATGCATGTATTTTTGAACATTAATTCCTTGCGGTATTTATGGAAATTGGCTGATGTATACATAATTTATCTCGATTAGTTTGTCTGCTTTAAATTGACTCACAAACCGGGGAGTAAAGCTATAAATTATATAAGATAAGCTTGTTTTATCATAATAACCCCTATCACATTATTATTATTCAGTATATTTCCTATAGCATGGTATTAAATAAATATTTTAATTGAACTTGGGACTGCTTTGTTAAAGATAGGTCTATATAGTTCAACATTTTAATTTAAATTCAGATCATTTAAGTAAATTAAGAAATGAAGCCCGACATAATAAAGCTAATTTAGATACATAAAATAACAAAATAATAGCTATTTCTATGCCATTTTGTAAAGCCCAAATTCACATAATTCTTATACTAACGATAATAGCCAAAAAGCCTAAGGACATAAGGAGAAAACTATTGTAGCATATTATAATAGATTTGTTTTTATAGATGAAGGCCCAAATTAGCGGTCGTTAGCGTAATGGTCGCCCTAGATAGAGTCATTACAATAAATTTCTTAATTGCCCACTGCGCTGTCCGATAGCCGAGATTCCTCGTCGGTGATGCAAAAGTGATCTCACTTCTTAAACAAGAATGTCAACTGAGGAGTTAAATATTTGATGTAATTGATCTAAAGTGTGTGATAAATTATTTACTTAGCTTTTGGTGTGTGAATCAATGTTGTCTTAATGTTAAAGGATGCGTAATTTATTTGGTTAATTAAGGTTTTTTTTTTATCCGGGCCTCTATGGCCCGTGGTTAATTATGTTAAACAGGAATCTTAACTAACACAAAAATAAATAAATGGTAACGATGGAAAAACAGTAAAATAACTACTACTGGAGCAGGGCAGACCACAGATGTATATTTACATAGATAACGCAAATGTATTGTACTTAGCGTGTCCGAAAACCCCGACCAAGCGTCGAAGTTGGTCGCCGATAACATACTTACCTCGCGACTAAAGATATAAAAATATGAGTATGAGCGTGATAATCACTCGAGAGAATCGTAGCGGGCGGAGGGGCATCGGCGGCATCGGTGTCTTTGAAGCGGTTTGGATTTCCCGTCACTATTGACGTCACAGTAGGTGTTAAAAATTCGGCACGCTTGGTTTCAATACAAATCGTGATACTTGCGTTATCTATGTAAATCTATATCTGAGGGGCAGACCAAATTAAACTCTTAATAAAAGAGAAGGCTGAAAAAAATGTCATAACTTTGACACAAACTGAGTTTGTTTAAGTGAGATTATTTATGAAATAGTATGCATGTTTAAGTAATTCTTCAAAAATTCCATACACGAAAGTTCTCCCAGAAATTTGATTAAAGTTTGTTTATTAAAATAAAAAAAAACCCACGACTGATGGACACAGTTCAAGAAGTTCACTCGAGAACACAGATGCTCCATGAAAATATAAATCCGGCTTAATACAGTAAGTTCATCGGGGAAAACAAAATTTAAATCGTTCATGTCTTCCAGAGTTACATAATAGAAGCTCACGGCACCGGGTGGGTAAACAACCATGATGGAATAAAAAATCTGTGTTTGTGTTGCAATCAATCAAACAGAGCTCTCGTCATCCCCCAGTTCCAAAGCTAACTTTTCGAAACGGGCTGCTATTATTTAGTATTGATTTTTGACGGCTATTTTTATAGGTTTTTTGAACGTTTCAATGTTTATATAGATTTGCGACGCCTGGAATGTTGTGATTTCGTTTGATTGGATTTTCATTCAAAATAAAGTGTATTATTTTAGAGCCGGTCCCTCTGGCGGCGGTAACTTCGGACCTTGCCCCGCATATGTTCAGATATAAAAAAATATTCCGACGCGCCGTTTAACGCTGTTTTTATTCCGCTACCCAACATCAAGTCTAATCCAATCTAATCTACTATTTATATACCTACCATAAACGTTTATTTTTCTGTAACCTTAAACATATTTATTCCTGAGAAAAATACGTTTATGTATTTTTTACTGTTCTATTTCGTCATTTTTTTCGCTTGCCTGAATTCAAGTGATAAACAAATGAATAGCTAATCTGCCGGGCTATTAAATACTGCTAATGAGTTCTAAAACCGCTTAGTGGGGCTTAGACATTTGAGCGGCATTATGTATTCGGCCGTAAATAATGTGTGACAGTCAATCAAAGTGTGCAAGCACCGTCAATCATGAAATCGTGATCAGAAATATGTATCTCATAATGTTCCATATTAATATTTTGTTTGTGGTTATTAGTGAGATAACAAAAAAATATTTTAAAGCGTGCACGCTAATCGTGCCACTTGTTTAATCATCAATCCAAATATACCTGAGTGGTGTGTAAAGCCAATAGCCTCCCATTGACTGTCACGTTGTATTATATCAATTTAACATGAGCACAAATTGCAATCCAACTGTTTTTACGCTTGCCGGACGTAAAAAGTTGATTTATTGACAGGCGTATTACTACCGCTTATGTTCCGGACATGCGGTGAAAAAAGGCAAGTCAGTCAGTAAACAAATATTTATACATATTCTTGAGAGTTTTTCATAGTAAATAAATAGAAAAGAAAATAACTAGACTACTTTTAACACGTTAAGTGCGAAGCGAGGCCTAAATCACCCCTGATGCAACTTCCCTGTGGTGCGGCAAGCAAAAAAGTGAATTTCTCTGTCGTGCGAATGGCATAGCTTTGGTTTGGTCCAGTGTAGGAAAGAGATAAATATATATTTGAGATCACTAATGGTTCCGGACTCGGTGGTGTACCTACCTTGGTACCGGATGTCTTAGGCCTCGTGCCGCACTGAATTAATATATTTTTAATGCAGTGCGGAACGAGGCTAAAACGTCCCATATCCCCCCTGACCTCGTACCGCACTCAACGCGAGCTTCCCGCGACCAGTGTTGTGCATCACGTCGATTGGAGAGCACGTCCTTTAACAGCGCCGAACATAAAACAAAAAAAGGCATTGACTTTTCTGACCAGATGTCTTCTTATTATACAACTTTGAAGAGAGAGTTGCCTTTTTTTCTATTCTGTGAACCGCATTAAGATTTTCATATACAAATAGAAAGATAAACCTTATGCATAAACCGTAATCCATTATTTTCCAATAATAAGTCTGTAATAGGTGCCTCTTAATGGTATAGAATGGAACGCTTCGTGCGCGAGTCCGACTCGCACTTGGCCGGTTTTTTTTTCTTTATGGCGCCTTCAAGCACAATTTAGATTATTTAAAAAAAAATGTATCCTTTGATAGCTTTGTGTTGTTTTGCCAGGTTTTGCCCTTAAAACGACCTAATGAGATATAATTGATCAAAATCGGTCAAGTCGTTGCGTAGTTAAGACAGTTTAAAAACGTCGATATTATTTTTCCCATCACTAATCGCAGCGAAAATTTGCCCTATTTCAGTGCGTTACGAGGTGTATAAGATCCCATATTTTGTTTTGCTAATAATTCCTAAACAAGCCATCAGATCCCGGGGCGACGGTGGATTAGGGTTCATCAAATCACTGTCTATATCAATAAGGACCAAAATTCTCATTTATCTTTGATTTCGCGCCAGAAAATGGATTTAAGTCTGTAAAAGGAGGTGGGGTCTAATAGACCGCGTGTCGCCCTAACGTCTGGTCACGGTACGGGCCGATTATACCTCGTGCCGCAGGAACGGAAAGTATGCAAAAATTGGTGCCGCAGCTAACGTGTTAATGTGATGCTTTAAAACTTGCATATCATTTACTCATGCAAGATTGTATCAAGTATCATTATTATTATATTTTTGTGTCATATCAACTATCATCTGCCTAAAAGACAAATACCTACCTATCCATAGATTTCTTTTCATTGCTCAATAATGCTGAATCACACAAAAAAAAAATTGTAAATTTTTACTCGCCTCCTTTATGTCCTGTATCTTACTCGCTAGCGCAAGCGCATCGCACAATGGGGTCTTGTTTAAGAATTAACTTTGAAGGCAGCCAATCAGGCTGGCCATCGGTTAGGTGATCAAACATAACAAAAAGCCCACGCTCAATCAAGACGAATCCAACGAGGTGTTAAGCTAACACTATCAATCATTTAAACGAATAGGGCCCCACTTCGTTATCCACGGCAGTTGGATGGCAGCCAAAATTGTAATAAAGATGGTCTCGTTAAACATTTGATGGCGACTGTGGTTATAACAACCGCGGTTGTAAAATTAAAAATAAGTTATTATATCGCTGACAGCGCTTTCGGATTAAAAGAATCTTGATGTTGTTATATTTTTGAGGTGGCCTCATGTTAATGTTCTGTTTATGTATTGAAATTACTATTTGTGTCGTAAAATACGAGTTATTTTAAACATTTATATTTCATAACAAAATCTTAAAAATATTGTCACTGAAAACATATTTTTTAATCTTACTAAAGCTCACCGAACCGAAAACGAAGATAATACAATAACCAGAAATTAACAATATACCATGTGGAAATAAACAAGTACAAAGTCGACATAGAAAATTATCCAGCCCTTATAAACTAAAATACGCTACAGTACGTAGAGTGTAAGATCGCAAAAAACTTTCAACATAAAATCCTTTGGTTCATGTTATCACACTTCCTCAGATGGGAAAAATGTGTTCCGATAATGCGTCCCGGAATTCCCTTGTTTTTTTCTCTCTTTCTGCGGAAAAATAAAACGAACAACATGTACATATTTACTTAAGTACTCTACTGTATACTATGTTACAGAAAACTGACTCTATCTGTATCAAAATGTATTATTTTGCTGTCTTTATTGCTGCTGAAAGCGAACACATGTAGGCTCTAAAGATATTATAGTAACATTAATTGGTACTTACACCATTACGCCTTTATCCTAAAAGTGGTAGGCAAAGACAAAATACTTTTGAATATACTGTTAAAAAATATTAAAACATCAATATTGCTCTCCTACTAATTTTGATCGCCGACTTTTGAAGCTGACTGTACAATGCCATTAAAAATTTCAAGTGTTAGTAAATCTTAGTTTTGTGACTCTTGCTGTAAAAGATTATGAGGTCACATATAGAGCCAAGTCCTACCCTTAAAACAAATGACAAAATAACAATAAATCTCTAATCACAAGAAAATATTGTACATCGCAACCAAAATAAAACCGCAAGAAAACTACGCGTTCAGCACACAAAATAAAATGCTCCCGTCCATAATGAGACGTGGAAAAACGCTGGCAATGTTTAATCTGATGTCATCGCGGATGCTGCAATCCCCGCGTATTGTTTAGACAGCGCGTTTCCCGACTGATAGCTGTGCACTCCAGGGAGTTATTTTGCTTTTAATTAATTGAGTTTTAAGTGCGTACTAGATAATGACAATGCTTGGAAGGTTCTCAAATAAATGTTGATTTGTGGAGATAAAAATCTAAATTTTGAACTACGTAATTATTAATAATATTGCCTTCTGGCATTTCGGCTCCTCTATTCAACAATTGGGAATATCTTTAGCTATCGATTATTTGGGCTTCTGACTGCCTGAAATAAAGATCGATTTGCATCATTAGCTTATATTCTTTCCAAAAATAAGATTAGAATTCAGGTGATGTCAATAGGTGCAATTTTGCTAAACTTAATATTAACAAATCCATTGTATGTGATGTGTCTAAGTAATGTATTCAAAGTTAAATTTAAATAGTATTATTGGAATAATTAACATGTTTTTACCTGGATCTTTATAGAATACCTAACATTGATAGTCAAGTGTAACATATATTATTGCTGTAATAAATAACAAAATACCTTATTCACAACAATATAAAAATCCAGCAATCCGAACTTAACCCTGCAAGCTCAGCTCTGCTGGTTTTTTCGTCCAGTCCGTCGGTAGTGTTTGTCTGAGCTAATATTTACCTCCGTGCATTATTACGCGGCTTTCCTGTGCTGTAGGGTGGGAATTACTTCGGAAGGCTACCTTGGTGAACGGAAAAAAGCAGCACCAGCACTGTTTAGTATTATTGTTTTTTTGAGTTTTGGGTAACTTCAGTCTGCAGCTTCAGTAGAGCCGCGAGTTCGATAAGTATATTAAAAATGTATTTTAGTATCAAAGTTGAGTTTTAATATTGTTTTATTTACTCTTTTACACGTCCTAATAACATGAACAGATCTGCAAGACGTAGTTAACTTAACGTCTTATTCTCAAATTGGGCGGACCTCTATCGATGACTATTGCTAATTATTTTGGCTGTAAAGACAATAATATCTCAGTGATTACCGTATATTGAGGGATTCTAAGTACATATTTTTTCTTAAATTAAATTTAAATTGTACGAGTGTTACACTCTATTTTTCATTCAACTTGAGTAAAAAACTGACAAACTGACAGTTCGCGCATTATATCATTATTAGGCGCATGCGCCGCGGACCATCTCATTTTGTTGCGTTAACACTAAGACCCTGCAAACAGATATACAGACATATTGCATGTCTATGAAGATAATATAGATAATATATGTGTTCGAAATTCAAAACTCATTACTGACTTCTTCGCAAGTCTACTAGAGAAAATACCTATATAATAATTATAATTTTAGCCCTTTTGACGTCTCACTCCTGGGCACGGGCCTCCCCTCAACACGAGGGGGATTCAGGCCATAATCCACCACGCTGGCCCAGTGCGGGTTGGCGGATTTCACATGTCAACAAAATTGGTTAGATCTTCTAAGACATGCAGGTTTCATCACGATGTTTTCCTTCACCGTAAGCAAGTGATAATCATATAGAAATTATGATCCGCACATAGATTTCGAAAAATCCAGACGTTCGAGCCGGGATACCTACCTCGAAATACCTACTGATCGCCTTTATTGAGGAACAAAACTTCGATTCACGAATAGACGGGACGTAAACAATTAAAACGTTGACCTTCATTAAGTAAAACGTTACACAGAACTAAGCAGATTATTTTTATTATTAAAAAACATAAAAATACAGGTAAGCACAGTTCCGTAGCCGTACGTAAAGTCAACAGTCATCTCATAACCGGATGGCGGGGCGCATGCATTCTTCATGAGTCTCCTCTCCCGAGCCCATCTCAGCTGACAGGATCGCGGTTTGCATTCTGTCGTTGTGTACGATGTATTCTGTTTCGTTATCTGTATGAAATCATAAAGGGTGGGTGGTATTTAAAATTTCGCAGGCTCGTAGAGTCTGGGTTTAGAATAGAGGTTGTAGTTGAGAGAGCTTTTTGAAATGTACAGGAATACTATGTTTGTTAATAGATGTTAAGGTCACCGACTTGATAAAATAAAATATCGGTGCTATCATGTTATCACGTAATAGTTATCAAAATGTAAAGAAAGCGGCAATAAATTACCATCTCTTTTCTACTATGTACTTAATAGTCAACATACATGGAATGATTCGGTTTTATGTTAATATTTTAAACGAAATATCATAACGGATTTATTATGCATGAAACGCATGTACCGTTCGTTTTCATTGCACTATTTACTGTACAATTAACCGCTTCAGTATATACGACCAACTGTGCCTTGTTAGGGCATCGGTAACGACATCGTTACAACGATTTGAACGTTTAGCAAACGTTGTTTTTTCAATTTTAATTGGGTGCGTTCAATGCGAACACGCTTCGTTAAAATCTACCATTTAGTGAGTATTAAGTAGAATTAAAAACAAACTTTTCGGTTAATTGGTTTCGTGTTTACAGTTCGATGTTGGTCAAAATATGCCAATGTCATGGAACTGAGGTTTAATTTTGATTTAAAAAGTACATGAAATTCTATTGGCATACATAAAACTTATAATTATATTAGAATAGGGCCCTAACCACGCTAGCTACTCAAATCGTAATAGGAAAGCAATCGCTCGCGATTACGTTTCAAACGCTCCGCTTTTGACGTTTTGCTGACACCATACCATATCAATGTCAGTAGAAATCGTGAAGCGCGTTTTCAGCAAGTGATTGCCTTAGATGAAAAAAACATTTTCACTTGAAATTGAAATCTCAAATGTGTGAGCCGTGATTTGAACCTGCACACCTTGTATTCCAAATCGTGCGTTCTACCACTGAGCTGTCACTGCTAATTTCATTAGCACTTTGATTTAATTAAGCACTGATTGCTTTTTCAATTAGCGAGCCCGCAATAAGCTGCAGCGAATCGTCACGTTATACGCCGATGTTCGAACACGTACGAGTACGTGCATAATATCGACGGGAATGTAGGTCGAATGCTGATTGCAGACACTCGCCTCATATCGAATTCTCTTTTTTCCGACCAACGATCTCGACTGCGCGAAAAATTTCATATCGCCACGCGTTTTGCAAGTGAAATCGTATAACTTTTGACACTTCAATTACGTGGTGATGGCCGCGTCTAATTTTTTCCGACGCCCCACAAAAAAACGGGAAACATGTCACGTCACGACCATACAAGCCAAGTTTTCAGCACAAAATAGAACTTTCTTAAACTCCAGCAAGAGGGAGGTAATAGAGGGGAAATTAAAAAGTTTTCCGCTCTTTAATATTAAATTAAGTGGATCTATTATCGCAGGTGCACTATCGAGTGCTCGCTATCCACGGCCCGCGGCGCTTTCCTATTGTTTTATGTGTTTTACTTTACGCTTGTTAGTTTCCCATTAAGCATTATGCTGTGGGGCAAACCTTTTATTAATTCGTCAGTCTTGGCTGTCTAGACGAGACGAGCGTTTTCATTGCTTACGTCTTCATAAAATTAAATCCCTTTGTAGAGATATTGCGGACGCATGTTTATTATTTCGAGAATAGTTCGAACCTCGGTACGTCATGTCGGCGCGAAATCAGTTCAAAGCGGGTTATAAATTATTGGAGATGTATTCTCTTTTTAATGTCAAGATAAAGAAGAAATCTCTTTAGTGTTTGTGAGACCACACGAAGGTTAACAGACAGTAACAAATCTTCATTAACAGTTTGACTTAAAGTCGCCGGCTGCTCGCTTGTGTTAACGAAATCTGGTTTTTAGCGTAAACGGTCATTGGAAAAGTAAAAGTAGCATTGGATTATTTTCAATAGGGAATCATGACTAGTTTAACTACCCTTCAGGTTGGCAACGGCCGAGCAATGCCTTTGGTATTGCAAGCATCGCTGCTAAGATAACTACTTAACATCAGGTGGGTCTTTCGATTGTTTTCCGACTTTGTTATATGTATAAAAACACAAAAGTCCCAAATCATCAAATACGTCGTTAAAGTCGAAAATAACCATGCGGCAAGTGTAAAGAAAATCCCAACAGTCCGAATTCACGTAAAAACAAAAATGATAAAGTCTGGTTTATCGCCGGTTCGACGATTTAAAGTCCATTTTTGGGTAAATAACATGCCATTCGGTCCCGCTGGCTAAGTTTTAATGAACTTTAATTTATGGGGACTCACACACGAATTTGTCGCTTTTACGATCGTTCCGAGTGATTTTCGGGGAGTCAGGATATGTGTGGTAGGCAGCCGCTTCGGCGTTATGGTTTATGTTATCCAGTCTATTAAATTCGACTTTATAGGTATGACCTCGTGTTGACGTGTGCGTTGATTTTTATGAACGAACAAAATACATTTTTAGATCGAATAATGGTGCTGTTTATCTACATGATCTAGTATGAAATAAACACAGCTGTTAACAGTTTATTAGAAAATACTTCATTCTACGAATAATATTAATAGGATCTTGGGTATGCTTCCGCTTGGGCCTATATATATATGATACATAGTTAATCTATATTCCTTACTAGCGGCCCGCCCCGGCTTCGCACGGGTACATTGCGGATACATTATTCGAGTTTTAGTAAGAATCCCTAACTTTTTGAAAATATATTATAGCCTATGTCACCCGGGGATAGTGTAGCTTCCCAACAGTGAAAGAATTTTTCAAATCGGTTCAGTAGTTTCGGAGCCTATTCATTACAATCAAACAAACAAAGTTTTCCTCTTTATAATATTAGTATGATATCCTCTTCATTTTAAATTCTTATGAAAAAAATTACTTCCCTCGTGATGTTTAAACTGCGACTCGCAAATGAGTTGCAAGAACGTTAAAACGCATTAATCCTTAATACTGCAACATATTAACATGTTCTTCACCAAATAATTTTGTCAAGGCGAGTGTGAATGATGTATATATATTTGACGTCTTGTATCTTAGCGATAGCATCAGGCTTAGAGTGAATAAAACAACATAATTCACGTCTCCCACTTAATCCGTTAAAGTGAAATATTAATATTAACTGTTTGGCTATTTATCACGTAATCTTGGATAGGTTGATTCATTAAAGTGATTCATCCTTTAGCTCTTCGAATTTATAACTCACGAACATTTTCATGTTTGACAAAACGTACTAGTGGGCAAGTACCTGTTGGGAATAGTGTTGCCATGTCCGGTTTAACTATTGGTCTAAATTTTAACAGTAAGTACATCGCGAAATTATTGGAAATATCATTCAAATTAACAAAAGCCCTAAAAAGAGCCAATATTCGCAGCAAATGGAACTTCATCTGTGAAATGATGTAAATTAATGAGTGTATAACGAACAATCGATTGTATATTGTGTCGCTTATGGCAGCTGAGGGCCGCTAGTTGAATTAAATATGACATTGATATCTAGGGACCTTGAAATGTAGGTACAGTATCACAGAACTATTAACACAATGATTACAAAAGAAAGTTAAAGTTGTAAGACGTAACTTTGTTTTACCCCTACTTATATCTCAATTCTTAAAAGCTATATTATATTTTATATTAAAGTTGAAACTTTTACCGTTTCAAATTTGGCTGCCATAAAATTAAATATTAATAAAATACAATTTCTGAAAACCAAAATGATCGGGCAACATTATTTGTTACGAAACTGAACGTAAACACGAGCGTCCGTCAGTTGGCCGGTTCGCGGGAGCGATGTTATTCTTCGATTTTTCGTTTATTTTGTAAAGAATAACACAAGCTAACGAGAGCCGCGTGAGCGCCTACATTAATAAATCATGATTTTGTTGCCATAGTCAAAATATCTTCATAATTTAGTACGGCAAATTCCAGCTGGAATATTTTGAAATGCTCTCGTACCCTTCTTTTATTTGCTTCTATATTTCTGTCATATTCATATAATTTATCTTTGTTTAATCATATATGGAACCCAGCTACCTAAGCACCGACCGACAGAATATGATTCTATGGTTACCTACTTGAATTGGCGTCTGTTTGTAATTAATTTAACAGAGGTAATTAATAAATTTACTATCAAGGCTCACATAACTTACAAATTCCCACAAATTATATGATGGCATCTTTGAAACCGACGCAAGCGAACTCGTCAACTTGCACGATTCAGTCGCATCTGCATAATAAATAATAATACAATCTCGAAATAATAAGCGAAGTATTAATACTAAATAACGAATAACAAATCTACATACCAAGGTCCATCTTAATCAAGTCGCATACATAAGTTCGTTGAAGTAATGCCTCATAAAGAACGAAATGCCACATTCGAGTGCATATCCAAGTGCATAGAACAATTGTTTCAGAGTTGCGAAACAAGTATACTATTTGGCGCACTGCGAGCTAGTTGTAATATCCATCATTCCGTTGGCTTAAACGGTGCATGTCCGTCTTTTTTATTATTATTTTTTATTTATTCTCGCCTTGATTGTTGCCAGAGAGCAGTATTCATACAACCATGGAAGCGTTGTTCCTTGTTTTACACACTCTTTTATATTTCAACAGCCATTCCGGTTGAGATGCAAGGAGACATTTTATAGTATAGTTGCAGTCTTTACTGTGCACTGTCCATCCCGGCGGAAAATGAAAATGACATGAAAGGAGTGCATCTCGGAATTTTTAGAAGTTTCAATGTTTTTAAGGAGTAATTTTGTTTATTGTTTATTAGTAAGGTAAAAGAGAGGTGATTCATTAATCGTTTAAATAACAAAGTTCAAATAATTTTTATTTCATAAAACAAAATCGGGTAACGACCGACCTGATGTTAAGCATTTACCATTGCCTATAGATACTTACAATACCAAAGGCTTTGATGAAGGAAAGTGGGACAGAAGGCGGGGATGTGTCGGTATTCCGGCTCAATCACTCATAGGCTCTACTTCACGCCGTTTTTCTGTGAGAGGGTGGTACTACCCTCAGTGTTAAAATATGAGCATCGCCTGTAAGTTAGGTAGTAACCGTCTAATTAGAAAGCTGAGCACTACGTTGCGGTCGTTCACGCGGGACCTGAGTAATTAATATTGTGAACAATATAACACCGTATTGTTCACAATATTAATTACGTTGTGTAATTATGTCGTGATATATTATAATTTTGTTGACGATGTACTTGGAATCTAATAACGGTTTTTGGACCTCACTTTCGAACGATATATAGAAAGGATACAAAAAATAAACGTACAAGTGAGGAAGATGTAAACAATTTGATGATAATTGTAGATTATATTATAGTTACGCACAGTAATTTGCTAAATACTTGATTCTACGGACAGAGCGTGAAATTAATAATAAAGAATATTTGGTAAACTACTACCAAGATGTTACCAATTGATTACAGTTCATATACGGACTCGCTCGAATAGATCGTATGTCTGTATGCCGCTTTTGTTTTTTTTTATAAATAACATTGGTTTTATGCAAAATCGTGTTGCATAAAACCCGAAATTACACCAGTTGCATCAAACAAAATGTAGAGCAATATGAAGCCCCAACAGTAGCCCCTGAGAATTTTACGTTTGCAATCCGCACACGACGCTTGAGCTTTGAGCACTGTAAAAAGAGCATAAAGTTGATACTGCAAGGAATCAAGTATGCGAATTACTAACAGAAGTTGTGCTGCATGCTGGGAGTAAACAAGTATTACGATGCTAGCCGTGCAATCTTGTGAAATTTGTAAATTTGATGTGATGGTTAAAAGTTTTGGTGAATTACATTTGTATATTTAAGGTTTCTTGTTCATATTATACTAGCAGTGTCTATAGGTAGAACCAGATTAATTTAGTCATAATCATTGTCATAGATATCATGTACAATAGTACCACTATATTTTTACTCCACTGACCTGAGTCTTAGAAAACATATTATCATTATTAATATCGGCGCTGATTTCGAAATATGTTTCGAAATCAGCGCCGTTTGTAAAGTCATGACTTTACAACTAAAATCGAAAATTTAAAAACTCCCTATGCCACCCACGACTAGTTTAGAGCCGAAAAAATTTAGACGGCTCAACCAATTTTCATGAAACATAGCTAAGAACACTCGAGCAGAATACGTTTCTAACAAAAACAACAATATTAAAATTTGTTAATCCGCTTGGGCGCTACGATGCCACAGACAGACACAGAAATACACATGTTAAACTTATAACACCCCTCATTTTTCGTCCTTTATGCATCGGGAGCTAAACACAGCCTTATCAGAGTAGACTGAAAGTAAAAGTAAATAGGATGGAAACCTAAAATAATTTATATGAAGAAAAATGTAATGGGCGGTTATCACATCTGAGGAAACATAAGTTTGAGCTCCGAAGCAGTCGAACACTATGAATCCATAAGCTCAATTCAAGGCGTATAACTAATAATAAACTGTAACTAATATCACTTATAGAAATTGCGCCGCCATGAGATCACATCAGTAGGAGTTATATTATTATAACGCGATTCACAGCGGGCGCCGTAATTCCGTCAGACATAACACTGAATGTTATTGATAGAAAATGTTAGTTCGATCATAACGCTTACGAAAATATTGAAGGCGATGATTGAAATGATGTGAGTGAGTTTGATACCGTTGAATATACCAACTTATTTATAGAAACATAGATAAAACTAAGTGTTAAAACATCAATGGTTGATACGTGCATTGGATAGAGTTCACAGAAAAATAAATATTCTTGGTTAAATTTAAAATTTCAATAGCTATGACGTAGTGAGACTCGAGGATGTAGGAAGATAGTTTGTATAGTTGTTCTAAATTTTGAGCCACGTGTTGCTCGTCGTCACCCCCAAGAAATCACAACCCACGTATTGCTTCAAATCTGTTGTGATTATCATTTATCATCTCAAGATCTTCAGTTATTTCACTTAACTAAATGAATAAGTAAATACTCGTAATTGCGTCATAACACAACTTCAAAGCTACTTCCACCAAATTCAAACTTCTACTTTAAAACCTTTGTACTCTATTTCGCCAAGTAAAAACGAACACCACATTTAATGCATAGTCCTTCCATCAATCTTTTCTTAGATTCTTCTCCTTTCACCTTACTATCTGTTACAATAACAAGTCTATTATAGCCCAAGTGTGAAGTATAACAAACATTGTTAATCTGTATAATAAAAACGTCACTCTAGCCTCCTTATTTCGAACTGAAAATATGGAGTTTTTTTCCTTCATGACGCACAGATGATTATATTTATGCGCTAACGTATTTATGTATCTTTGTATGAGAGGAGCTCTCGTTGATCATCCCTGGTTTTAATACCGTTGGACTATATAGCTATGTTATCGTGGTTCGTAATACAACGTTTTATTTCATTGAATCTTTGAAGATTTTGAACCTCACTAACCTTGTGCATTTAGATTATGGTTCAAGGTATATTTTAGAACCACCATTCAAATTGTATATGAATGAAAATTTAAGTATTGGAATATTATCTAAATACAAATTGTATGCGGAAGCATATATGAAATTGGGAATAAAGGATTTGTGTATAGTAATTAGTATATTAAATAAAATTAAAATTAAGATAAAATAAAATACAAACCTACCCCTAATTAAACAAATCCCGTCCGCGTGGGATGGTGGCAAGAATACTGGCTGCATTTCCTCGCTGTATTGATAAGCTAATTTTTTGAGCGAGGAAAGAGCCAGCCCTCTTGTCACCTGTGGCGGTAACCAGTCTTGGGGTGATTTTGTTGAATAGCACTTTAGCACTATGACTCCATGGGCCAAGCGTCTCCACGGCAAACGGCACAAACACATAATTGCTATTTAACAGTGCATATTTGCGCCGCTTGCTGAGGTCCGCCTTCTCAGCCGCAGCTCCCACTGCAGACGCAGATTCCCTGAGATGGGACGGGGCCAGAGTGTCCACACACGTGGCATCCCACACAAGTGGACGACCCCGCTCCCAGGGAACCAGCGTCATGCCATCGGGTCTCTTGCCATCATCCCTAAAACCCCGGACGGTTCAAGGATCGAAGGGACGCTGATAGTGGCAAGAGCCCTTTTGATGATGTCGTTCAGGGAGCCATGGTGAGAAAACTTGCCTCCGCTTCTTTGGCTTGAGAGCCCATGGAGACCAGACTGGTCCACCTCCACTCCACACGGACATTTGTGTATAAATTTGAATACATATATGTCCTGTAATGAATGTATGTCCGTACGGTTTTATCCCTTTTTCCATTAGTACAATAATACTTCCCCGACCACATCAAACCACGTGTGTAGACCACAAGCCCGCTAACACTTGTTGCCGACATGTTTATTACACCGTGCAGAGCTGAAAGAGACTCGTAAAATGTTCCCAAGGTTAAGTTTGATTGTTCCAAACGCACAGTATTTCATGAACGCATCTATGGTATACGAAATACAGCTTTATTGTTATCGAACAAAGCTGAAAGTCGTGCAGATTATACTGTGTCTTGAAACAATAGATGTTCCCTATTGTACGCAAGATTGCAACGCTTATCTCTAAATGCGGTTTTGAGGTTAAACTCCTATTTAATTTTAACGTGATTTAAATAGGTCAAAGTACAAAAGGATTATAGCAATGAATGGACTCTTTGAAGTTAAATAAAAGTGAATAAAAGATTCTAGCAGTAATCTTCGCTGTAGAATTTACCCTTCGATCAGACTGCTCTTAATACATATTACGTGATCTTACAAGTTATTTTTTTTACAAAATATTTAAAAATAATTAATGATAATGTTTTCACTTTTGAGATGATAAAATTTTCTCATGTTCCTAAAACAGAAAGGACGATCATAATTAACATCCAAATAACTGTACATTACAACTGTTCATTAGTAGTGTCAAGTCAACTATATAAAATAAGGCACCATAAGAAAGAAATATAAATTTGTTAAATTAAAACTAAAAGTTTCCAGATGTGGTTGACATCTGCGTACCCGAATTTAATGATACCCAAGGCGATACACTAAACAGCGAACAAATTCTAAATATAAAGAAGCAAATCGTTCAGTCGATACTTTGAAACGGAAATAGAAGACACATGATCCCGCGGGAAGTTAAACAAAAAACGCAAAGGAGAAACACATGACCTCATTTGTCGTGAAGCGAAAGAATTATTTATTACGTTTGATACTTCTCGCGTCGGCTCACTCTTTGTCTTTGTGAGAATCGTTGTGATTTTAATATCGCTACTGTTTCTAAAGGAATTTGATATTTTGATCAAAATATGATGGTGGCTCTCAAAAGGAAGGGCTATATTTCTTGGGGATTGAACTGTTATAGCTTACCACTTTGATGTTAAATTGAATTTATTAGATGGCACATTTATTGTAGATAGTAATGGATTAAAGGTTAAGGGCACTAAATATACTTAGAGCTGTAAATCTTATTGCAAGATATGATGTGTTTTCGTATCTTATTTCACATTTCAAAACTTTACGCAATTCCTTTGGAACAAAATACAAATTATCATAGTTTAAATTCGTTTACTTCTGAAACCCGAGAAAGTTTAAGATGTTCCATTATGTAATATTACAGCATCCAACACATTTTGTGTCAAGGCACACGCAACGTGTGAAGCAGTTTGTTTTGATTGAAATTTAATCATTTCCAATACGAAAATAATCATTGTAAAATACAAGTAACAAGCAAACCTGCTACACAATAATAAACCTAAACTATATGATAATAGGGAAGTTCGGTAGATTTTTTGAAAGTAAAATAACTTTTTGTAGCAATATCTGTTATGCGTCCGCCAGATGCGTCTACGCTACTAAAGTGACGACTAATGACTCGCCAGCGACGATGTAAACATTCGACGGGCGACACTGTCAAAATCATCACGTAGCTAAAATAGTGAAGGGAAATTTGTATGTTTCACGAAACATTCCCCGTCATCTGCAAAAAGTTGATATGGAGGGAGATAGATTTGACTGTTACGATATAAACTGTAAAAGCAAGTTAAAAGAAAATAGTAATTAAACAGTTGCAGTTGTCAATTTGCAGGCTCCAATCTCCAAGTAACTAATTGAGGTACTGGCATCCTTTCACAGTAGCGCGACGTAAGGCCATAAGGCATCAGCTATAATAGTTGCATTGTGTACGATGAATGAGGGAGCCGGAAGTCCAATCCCTAGGGAAGTGGGACAGAGGAAGTGGAAGGAGCTTATACGAAGGTAAGTCACTTACGAGCAATGCCTTCAGTGTTTCCAGCATTTCTATAGGCTACGGTAACTGCTCAACATAAGGCGGGTACGCTTATTTACCGACTTTGACGATTACCGACGGAACATTTATGAATCAATAATCCACTGAGATTCTCGAACAAAAGTAGCACTGACGGTTGGCTCATTAAAAATACTATCAATCATTATTGAAAACGCTGAATCACAACCAATTGATATCGTAAAAATGTTTATATAGACGTCGTCGGGCACGAACAAAAGAATACATGTAACCCGATACAACTCTCTTAAATGTTTACAAATACTTTATGTTTGGCGAAATCAAACACGATTTGAGTGGCGCTCCATAAAAATACAAGCCGAGGGGAGGCAGTAGCGAAATTCAGTGTAAACAATAGTACAAAGTCGAGGTAAGATTATTGGAGAATTTGTTTTAAGCCACTTGAGGCGCTTGTAAATATTTGGTGAGCTTTTGTACGGCCTTACGTCTGCCATTTCACCTGCTTTCGTGACGTTCACGTTGTTTGTTTTGCTATTGAAAATGGAGCCATTTACGACCTTTTTCTTCGGTTTTCTTTCTTACAATTTATATTTTTAAGGAATAATTTGTTTAAATATTTATCATTATTAAAGCTTTGTGTCTATTAACATATTTTTAAGTGCGTATAAGTAATCCAATTATATGTTTGCAGAAAAAAAATATATTATATCATCTACACTATGATAGCATAATAAAGTCCTAACCCTTTTTGGGAAAGCATCTAGAGAGTGCTGGATTTATTCCCGCTAATGGCATGGAAGTGGAGACGACAGTAGCTGAGCAAACAATTCATAACATCCTCTTATGCGAGATTTAATGTATACTTACGCTGCAATAAGCAATATATAATACATTTTTATCAAAAAGATGGAAGTTTTGATAGTAATTTTGATATTTTTATTTTGTTATAGCATAGTTTCAGTTGACCATAGCTAAACCGATACTGTGCATAGGAATATGATATATAGACCCAATTTATAGATATATATTTTTAATGATTGTACATTCTATGATGTTACATTGACTATGTCCGATTCAGAAATAAATAAAAAATCTCATATTGGCGCAGCTAAAAATTCAAATCAACGATAGCTTTGTTATGACAGACAAACTTCTTTGGTCTTAAACCCTTAATACACAACACATGTTATCAATCAGAATGCAAAGCCGGCGCTTCAGAGATCGCCTTATGAGAGCTAACAGACAGACAGTCGTAAAACTCGTATGATTGGAAACACGTTCAGACGTTCAACCGTGCATACGCGTTTGCTTTTAATTAGAAGAAATGTTATCCGGTAGAAAGACTGTGACGAGAGGAACCATTTATAGAATGATCATTTAAAATATTAAGTTATGAGATCATTTTGTAAACGCTTTTAAAGCTGAACTTGGGTAGGTTAGTTATCGTTCGTCTAAATTAAATCCTTCGCTACCCAAGCACTTATAGATTACACTCGAAATTGGAGACTAATCTCCTACTACTTCGGTGAAAAAAGGTACGAATAGCTTGCAGCCACAATTTTTTTGTGGAAGTTCATACATCAAAATCCGATCCACCACTTTGCGTAAAGGACGATTACAAAACAATTTCGAAATTTAAAATCGATTATTCATTTTCGCTCGATACGGCAGATAACTATGGGGTTTCTCCTCACCAACATGTCGATGGCCGGAATTATATTGTCGGTAATAAGTCGTCTCCACATCGCCACGGTTGGCGTATTATTAACGTCACAGCATTGATGTAACACGACGTTGCTTTCCACGGGCATGTCTTCCAAACCGCACGTAGCAATCATCATTACGAATCAATCGTCGAATGGCAGATGTGTAACAGTTACACTTCATCAGTTGTTGCGTCGATTTTATTTCCGAAAAGTGACAAAGTAGCCGCAATACTTGAGTCAAAATCAAACGTTTTAGTCGAACATAGGGTTCAGATTGGTGCAGCAATATGTTTGAACGCCGGCTGGAATACGAAAAGGGTTGAGTGCGACCGGCTATCTCGACGTCATCGTGTGGATCCCTATATTTAGAATGTCACTTAATAGCGTACAATTTTGCTGGCAATACCGTCGATTGTGGAGGTGCATTCAGAGGAAAATGCTCGGCGGAACGGAAAATTTGTCGCGGCCATTATTCGCACTGGCGCTTCGGACGATTAAATTCGGTTCACCCACGGTTTAGCCGTATGATATACATGAAACTGGCTCAATTCGCGCTTATGAAGCCAATGCATGTGCATTGGCTTCATATGCGCGAATGATATACTTCCATGTGGAAGTAGACCTCATCTCACACAATGCACTTCTCGTTTCGCTTTGTAGTTATTTCTAATATAAAATGTGATAGTGAATGGGTTGTTCTTTAGACATTGAGTTTTCTTCTCATCAATAAAGTCTTTTTCATTACTCATACTCTGAAAGTAGGTCTGAAGTTGCCTGAGAAGCGGGTTGAAAGTAATACTTTTCAGGCCCGGGAGTTTCGCTTTCAACTGACAGCTGTCAAATTATAAAAAAAAAACTTGTTCCATTTTCACATTTCTATGGAACCATGTTCAAACTTTTTCTACAGTCACTCAATTACAGCACGATGTAAAATTGAAATAACATAAAGTTAAGTATTAATTCAAGAATATATTTTTTTAAATTACTTAATAATAATTTAGTTTCAACAATTTCTTTAAAATAACATAGATTTCTTCAAAATATTTAAAGAAGAAAATGAAAAATAATGGCTAAATAATGAAGTTGGCCGGCCAACGAAAAAAAAAACAAAATAGGCGGCAATCCGATTTTTTTTTTCGAGTTGTAGAGTATTGTTTATACTTCCTTGTATTATTTCTTTAGCCAATTCCTGTTTTTATTTTTATTTTCCTTGTATTCGTAATGAAAAGCACAGTGTTTACCTCGGGTGAAAGACTTATTTTGTCCCTCGAACTATTAGCGCCCTCGCTACGCTCGGGCGCCAAACCCCGTCTCGGGACAAAATAAGTAACTTTCACCACTCATGTAACAATGTACTATTTTTTTTCATAAAAGCAGCCTTTTTACTAAAACGAACTCCACAAACTTTCAAATAAAATAAACAATTACATAACATTGTTATACGAATTGAATAAATAAAAAAAACATTAAACTTAAGTACAATAAATAAAATAATTTAATAAGAGCAAGCGGAAAACGGGCTACAAAGTAGTCCGATAAAGTAATTTGTCATCCGCGATAACGCTGTTTGAAAACATTAAGTCAGTGAATAAAATAATCACATGCTCACAGAACAAGATTTCTGAATCTCAATTCTATTTGTTCCCTTTACTAGATTGTAACTTGATACTTTGACGCCGCAGTGGCGCTTTTTCTAGCATCTTCTCGATACCAAACAGCCGCATGTCATAATAACATAGTGTTTACAACACGTCGTAAGTATCTACAGACATCCGGGACATATCTTGAATATTGATTGGAGTGGGTACCTTACATCATTTCTTTGAAATAATGATATATTAAATCCAATAGCTCCAATTTTAAATTACCGAAGATGTGGCCTTAAGTTGTAACACACCTCTGGAATATCAGGGTGTGCAAAGAACATAACTGTTAAAAAAGCAATTTAGACTAGGTCTAAGCATAAAAGGAGCTCACTGCCAAACTTTCTGTAATGGAGTGAAACTCAAAGAAAAATAAATATACATAGGTCGTTATTTATTTATACCTTGGAATTTAGGCAGACTACTAAACATATTTCAAGGACGATCCAAATATTTTAGACGCTACTGTCTTTGATACCGTCAAACAAATAAAAACCAAGGTCAGTAAAAGATTATTTTTGTAAATAAAGAGATTACGCTCCGGTGTCGGTCGGAACCTACTTTCTCTCATGTATATTTTTTATTCTAACAGACAATAAGAGACTTACGTTCGGCAGCATCTTCATTGCAAAACTCTGGGGTAGGTATTTATTCCTAAAACGACGTAAAGTAGATAAGCCCCTGCGATGTAGAAAAATTCCCTTTTAGATTTACCGGTAATCTCGTTTGTTACTGCTTTTATTGTTTCTCGCGAACAATGAATTAGAGTTTCTTGCTGGCTTTATTTGCTTAGGCCGGCGTCATTTTGTTTGCTTGAGCCGAGTGCATATACCATCGGAAGGGAGAGTAGGGTTGAATCAATGCGGTGGGCGGTTTGCAAGGGGATTTCTAGATTTATCGTGCTTTGTTTTGTACCGTCATTTTCATTTGGTACAAATCTATGAATTTCCTTTGTTCGACCCCTGAAACAGAATTTCATCGGCTGAATCTCGTTATGGTAGACTTTGATGTAATAAAAAGGAATGTTTTGTAGAGAGAAAAAGCAATGTTAACATTCCACACGATGTTCGCGGCCATTTGATCACTAACGAGACGATTCTCGGAAGCCATAATACTTTGTTACTTTTGTGAAATTAGGTTGTTATTTTTCACGTAAATTGGTAGATACGCCTTAATTAAAATCTTCAATAGAAATATGAATAATATTATATTTTTCATAATTTCAGACAAAGTTAATTAATAATTAAGTATAAGAAGATTACAAAAAGTATGTTTACTTTATTAACAGAGATCTTTATGTTATTATTGTATTCTCCCATTTCACATCTTGCAAGTATCTTAACAAACGAAATACGACATCTATTCCATTTTAATTTAGCTTTGTTACCTACGCTCCGTATATTTTCTCACGACGATACGACAGAATCGTCATAAATATTAAAGATATGCATGGATTTCTGTGTCATTAGTCAGCTGATCCCACAAAATTTAGCCGAAACCTTTAATGACGTGCATACATTTCGGAGGCGTGTTACAGAATATCCCATTACCACATTCGGGGCGAAGTGAATCAAATTAAGTGCTCTCATTAGCTGAACATACCGAGATCTAGTCGGAAATATATTGAGATAAACTCGCATGGCATCAGATAATATACCATGTTTGAGAAACAAAAATGTTTAGAACAGTCTTGTTAACTTTTTGTAGAGTATGTGTTGCGGTTTCTCTTATCTGTGAACTTGTCTTTATAACTGTGTAAGTAGCTCCGTACGTATATTTTGTGGTCTAATAAAGATTTTCCTCTGACACATATTGGCAAGTTGATGTTAAGGTAAGTTAGCTGTTTATTTGTGACCTAATAACTCGGCCAATATGTTCTCAACTTAAACTGCTTTAAAATCTTACGATACTCTTTGCGTCGCACCCAAAGAATTTCCATTATTACAAATTCTTTGGTCGCACCGGAGTTAAAGATCGATTTAATGAAACAAAGAGCTTTTTCCATTTTACGCAATTTAATTAGTTCTGATATTTAATGAGCATGATTAAATTTTGAACAAAATATTATTTTATTTCAAGTGTACACTACAATTAAGTCGTGTCTTTACAATGAACATTGTACGAACAAGACAAACGAGATATCCGTGGTGTTCCCTCGAATTAATTCACTAAAACCGTTACCCAGTTTACGCGGTACAAGCAATTCCTACGCTTTTGTCTACGTTCCAAGTACTGCGAATTAATTTTAAGAAGATTGCTGCCCACTCGGGCGAATTAGATGCAGAATGGTGAGCAGATAAACCTCTTTGGCTCGCTAATCATAGTGCTGTATAGGATCCGAGAACTCTTCATACTTATGTACACCTACTTATGAAAAATGTCATCTGACTGACAGCCAGTACACAACCTGAGCCAGTCGGTAAATACTAGGAACTTCTATATAAAATTTCGCGCTTCTAGTATTGTTGAAGGGTTCCTTATATAAAGTATCTGAGTATCATTTGAATTAAAACTCATTCAATAAGTATTCGTTTTTGGTAAGCCATTCAATTTCGTCTTTTGGGTCCTAATAACTATTACAATTATGCATATTTATCGAATTCAAATCTTAATTTGGCGAACAATACAGCTGGGTCCAATAAGTTGCATTTAAGCTCTTCTATCACAACCTCTAATAAATAAGTAGAATTACCGATAGCACTGTAAAATGAAGACCGTAGGGTATGGACCCATTTACATTGTAATAACCAAAGAAGTTTTAGGACTATGGAGTCCTAAAACTTTTTTAGTTATAACAATGTAAATTCGCGTTCGAGTTTGCTCACATAACATTATTCGGAATACCTATATAAAAAAAAAAAATATCACTTAAAAAAGTTCAAAGAACGCAACAAATTTGCGAACAATTTGATAACAAACAGTGTATTTTGAACAAGTTTGCTTATCTGTCCTGTGTCACCGCGATAATTAGGACGAGCAAGTGTCTGCCGACGGTAATTTCTCTTTGTGTCCAAACAATTTTGTCAAGTTTAATTTCATGCCTGAGCGTCAACCGCGTCTTCCCAATTAAGAATGTGATGTCACATGTATTTATATTGAGTTGTTTATACAACATTTCGAGCGCACGGGAGTTTTATCATTAGTAAGTTAAAAATAATTATCGCCAGACTAACACACCAACTGTACGGTCCCAAACTAAGCAATCCTTGTACTATGTGTACCATACAATGGACTGGGGGCAATCCCAGTGACACCCATTTTTGAGCAAGTCTTCTACGGAAAATTGTTAGTTTTTTAGGTAGCGGATACCGCCGTCCAATTAAGTATATATAATTATATATTATAATATTATATTTAACGTAGACTAATGAAATGTTACAATGTTAGGTCATGTAAATATCTACAATAAAATCGATCGATTTTTTTCCATCGAAGCAAACACTCCCACAAAAGAAGATTACCTATATCCGCCGTCGGACGGGCGGCCCCACAAAAGAGGCAACGGAATCGTGACGAAACAATAATTATATTTAATAATTATCTTATCAAAGACGAATAATTTGTTTGGGCTGATTCAATATCGCCTTAATTTGGTTAGTCGTCAGCTGTCTGATTGATCAAAGGCCGAGGAAATAATGGCCTCTATAGATGTTCACGGTAATTAAGGATTTTTAATAAGCTTTTTTATTTTTATGTCAGATGCCGATTGGTTTATATTAAACATTGATGAGCACATTCGATCGATGAATAATATTAAAATATCAATGTGGGTCTTCTTTGGCGATTATACATGATTCTCATGAGATTTTGGGCGATTAATAAATAATTTATATTTAAATTGTGTCTTTAACAGGTACCTAAACTAGGTAAATTATTAATCAACGACACTTTTTCAAATAAACTAAGTTTTAATAAGCTTTAATGTTAAATGAACTGTAATAGCCTGTCTAAAATAAAACTCATGACCAGAGCTGTTACGAAATTGAAAAAATATTTGCCTACGTAGTATGCATCTCCATAATAATTATATTCTTGGTTACAAGAAAACTAAAGTCTTTGACAGACTACTATATAAGATAAATTAAGAACATTATTAAAACTTTCAAATGAAAATGTACCTACAAAATAAGCTAACTGAGTTTCTATTGCTTTCGCATCGCACGTCCGCGCATGCAAATTGGACAGAGATAGCGTACTATTATTTGCTTGGAAAGTTAAATAGCTTTTTCCTGCTCTTCCTCTAGGAAAATCAGGAAAGAGGGAAAAAAAAACAAAAAAGAGATTCATGTCGAATCGATCAGGGAATGTGATTTCTGACGCAACGTGTCATTGTTATAATGAATGTATTTTCGTTTGTTTCAGTTCCTGGAAAGCAAAGGTGTCTGTAAGTATTTTTTCATAATTTAATATTTATGTGGATAGAAAGGTATGTGTGGTTGTAGATCATAAAGAATATAATACTCAATTAAATATTATTTTATTATTATACTTTGATTGAGTTCATTGACGTAGAGTATAATTAATTTATATTTACACAATTTTATTAGCTTAGCCACCACTAACATAAAGAAACATATATAGTGTATGTTTATATTATTACATTGTTGTATTAAAGTTCCCTAATGTATAGGTAGGAATACCTAGGGCACCAACTAAAAGCTAGTAAAGTCAGACATTCAAGAGTTATGACATTTAGTCTTTATAGACTCTCCATAAAATCGGTCACAAAGTTACCTCAGGTCATAACACTGTGCAGCAATCTTAGTGCTCTACACCATCAATATCCTTTCAGCAGTAAACTGTCCATTACTAATCCAGGGCGGCTTAATAAAGACGAGGTGACATCACCGTGAGCCACATAAATCTAATGCAAGATGCAGCGGAGGCGATAAAAGAACTAGGTCAGCTGTATCAGCGCCACAGAAACACATTTATCATTGTTTATAAGATGGTTTTATCAGATAACCACGTTTAGTTTGCGGTAACGGTCGGTGGTAAAAACCGAGAAAATGTCATTTCATATGTGCTAATTGTGTTATCTATAGATGACGATTATTATGAATGTAAAGAAGGTTGATAATCCTTTTTCGTGATGTTTTTCAGATAGAGCAGGTTTGAACTTTATGAATAATAACACTGGGACTAGCCAGAGTCGACCGTGTTGTCCAATATGACGCTGAGGTCGAATCTCATCGAGGCCCGACAAAATGCTTTAATATCTAAGAATCCGGATTGATAAAAAAATTAGGAGGTAGAAGAAGATTTCCCACTCAATTCCATAGCAAGGCTGAAGAAAAAAATACTAAGTAGACTAAATGCAACAAAAAGTGACTAGACTGTTACAGCTTGTAAGGCACCACGGACCGTAATTAGACTAATAATAATAATAATTATTATTACTTTTATTTACATTTATGGAATAAATCAATCAATTCATAAAGCACATGGAAGCACTGATACTTACCAATCACTATTGCTCTACGCACTACAATAAATCCTTAACACTCCGATATTAAATTGGTGTCCACCCAAACAGAAAACAATCGGATTGAAAATCGAATAATTGATATGAACCACTCGATGCTATCATTAATCACGACAACAAATCATCAATATGTCTATAAAGTATCCTATTTTGACGTAGTAAATTCGAGTAAAAAGGGTATGGGTAGTGTCATTTATGCAGACGAGCGACTTTGAATATTATTGTTAAATAATTTAGTGTATAAATATATTTAGTACAACATCTTTATAGAGAATAATTTAACAAAAGATCCAAACATAAATAAAATAAAACAAAATATTTATTTTGGTTCGAATTTTGTATTTTTTACCCACTCTTATATAAATTTAAATAAATTCCGAATTAAAACAAATCATTGGAATTACATTAAATATCTATACGGTTCTACGAGCATTAATGTGCGACAATTTTTATAAATATCTACCTAGTAGTCATCAATAGTCAGTCGCCCGTCTGCACAGATTCCAACTGACGCATTTATTATCATCGTGACTCGGCATTCTGGGGTCTTGCCTGGACAATATATCTCTCGGCTGACGGAACGGGGCGGTCAACGCCGTGGATTCTGTTTTCCTTCATTTCACTGACAGCGCGAAAATCGTCAAGGGCCATTTGTTGCCAAATTTACGGCTCATGAAACTTCAATGTGTGAAGGGTTACATGAATAAATCCATTCAAAATATGCTCACGAGAATCATTTACGGTTTAAAATATATCAAGTAGGTATTTGGCTGTTATGGGTCCATTAATTTGTTTTAAAGTAATGTCTACCATCACCGGCTTCTTGTGCCGTTCTTTTCGTATCATTGTCGTATTAGTTGTAATTTAAAGCTTAACATAAAGCAATTTATTGTGTACATTTTTTTGCCACTCTTACTCCATTTAAGAAAATCAATTATTAAAAAAATAAAACCCAAAGGTTCACAATACATATCGTATCTATTTAGATACCTACTATGTCACCAGGTGATACCACATTGTTTATTTTCTATCTATTAAAAAATAACACCAAAATCAAACGACACCCAATCATTGAAGTCGCGTGACTCCTACCATTGTCCCTCGTTGAATATGCACCAAAACGTTCCCGTCGATTTGATATCGGCATCGAGCTAATCGCCGCACATATTACACAGATGACTGATTAAGCAATTTCTCGCTTCACTAATCTGTAGCAGACAGTGGTACACGCATTTCATTACAATATATTACGGAACAATAAGTAATGTAATTTAGCACACTTCCTCTCGAATAAATAGTAGGGGACAGGTATTTATCGATCTGTCAAGTGGGAGACGGTATCGATGTAAATTTCAAGTGATGCCAATCTATACAAATAAATAAAATTGGAGTGTCTGTTTGTAATATCAAAATAATACCTTTTCACTAAATGCATATGAAAGTACATACGACACCTACAACAAAAACGCGATAAAAAAATTTTTTGTCTGTCTGTCCGTCTGTCTGTCTGTCTGTGTGTTTGTTCCGGGTAATCTCCGAAACGGTTGGACCGATTTTGACGGGACTTTCACTGGCAGACAGCTGATGTTATAAGGAGTAACTTAGGCTACTTTTATTTTAGAATAAAAATGGGACCTGCCGCGCGTGCTCAGCTAGTTTAAAAAAAAAATACTAGGAGGTCAATTATGAAATGGCTCCAGTATTTTTATATTACCTATATGCCTACCTTCTTACCTATTTTTCGACCTGCAAGGTGTAAGGACAAAGGGAGAGGAATTGATGCAGGGGTTGGGCTTTCGGCTCTCCCACTCACCGTACGAAACGCAGTTAGAATAGCTACATTTCTCCGATCTTCTGTGACTGGGTGGTACTACCCGGTCGAGCTAGCCTGTATTTGAACTTTAGTCAACTGGATTCGGCTTGGCTCCACCACCTTAAATACACCTCAAATACATCTATGTATCATTAACCTACTACTCCGAATTATTTATGTAATTATTGGTAATATCAAAAGGCAACACACTGTAGCTATTATATTTATATTCATATCTACTACCCTTTGTATTTATCATACTAATATTATAAAGAGGAAAACTTTGTTTTTTTGATTGTAATGAATAGGCTCCGAAACTACTGAACCGATTTGAAAAATTCTTTCACTGTTGGGAAGCTACACTATCTCCGGGTGACATAGGCTATAATATATTTTAAAAAAATTAGGGATCCTTACTAAAACTCGAATAATGTAACCGCAATGTACCCGTGCGAGGCCGGGGCGGGCCGCTAGTTGATTATAAGCAGCTGGCGATAAAAAAAAAATGGCGAATGTAAAAAGACAAGCCCGCTACTTTCTTGCCGGATCTTCTCAGTCGAGGTCGCGTTCCGATCCGGTTGACATACCTATAAATGTAAAATTGACAATTTGTAAGTGCCCCCATAGGCCTAAACAAAATAAACGATTTGAATTTGAATTTGAACCAGCCACTTCATTCAAGAAATTACTGAAGCAATATCAAATAGGCAATATAATAAACGAGCATTCTTTTCATAATATCAATGAGGGATCAATATTAGGGTTATGAAGATATCTTCGAACTCAATATTGTTCCCGAGACGATAGCCTCCGGGGAAGGAAACTAACTTGTGAATACCGAAAGAAAGTTAATTAAAAAACTTAATTTCGCAATATTGGATTTTTAAGATTACCTACTTTGTTCCAAAATTATTCCCTTTTATGTTACCGTTTGCTTTATTAAAAATTAATAGCAGGAAATTAATAAGAATCCTCCATGTTTAATTAATGTACCTACAAGGAACGAATTACTAAGATATAAATTCTTCAATTTTTAATTTTCATCTGTTTGTTTAAGTAGTTAAAGGAATAATTCAACATAATTATTAAATGTATTCATTCATAAATTGAACTCAAACATTAATTAGGAGATATACCTACTACCTCATGGATAGAAGAAAAATACAAAATAAATCTGAAAATGCGAAATCCGTTCTGAAATTGAATCTCAAAATGTTTGTAAAAAGCTAAAGGTCCACCCACGACCACCATTAGAAGATGACCAAACAAGACATGAGTACATAGATACCTGACCGACTTAATTTGAATACAAATCGCATCGTATTCAGAGCAAAATAGGCAAATGGATAAACAAGAACGGCCGATACAGCGAAATAATTGTAGCATGGATATCAGAACTTAAGCCATGGAACCACTATTAAACTTTCCGGACAGAAACTCTTTGGTATTGCTTAATATGCATGTGCATTGTCAACCGTATCGGGACGGGAATGAACTCGGCCACTGGCTAGCTGACTGCGGTACAAACTTTTGTCATTCCACCGTTTTGCATATTCCGATAGAAGAATCGTGTTTTTAGTTCGCTCATTCGTGATGTTTGGTGTAATTTAAATACTAAGTGAGTTCGTTGGTACGGAAATGTTGTCGTATGTTAGTGATTCTGTATCGGAAATTGAAACGGTTACTGGGTTTGAATGATTTGGGACGTACAAATCTTAGCTGAAATTCTGTAATATACATCAAGTAAGCAGCGTTTGGTATCAAGTAAGCAACGATTATTGAACATACTGAAATAGACTGAGTGAGGGCGATCCCAGTGACGACCAGACCAGGACAAATAACGTAATTTCTGAAATTTGCTGACTGCTCAGAGATGTCTACAGACCAAATTATATTGAACTAGTTCGAAGATCATAATTCTCTAATACTTACTTCCTAAAGTTTAAGATCAAGACGTATAGCAGCAGTAAGCGGTGATGCACACGAAAAAGCCACCGTTCTGTATATACGTTTATGATAGACTAGCTGTGCCCGCGACTTCGTCCGCGTGGAATTTAATTGACAAAGTTTCATACAAACTTTCATCCCCTATTTTATCCCCTTGGGGGTAGAATTAATCAAAATCCTTTCTTAGCGGATGCCTACGTCATAACATCTACCTGCATGCCAAATTTCAGCCCGATCCGTCCAGTGGTTTGGGCTGTGCGTTGATAGATCACTATGTCAGTCAGTCAGTATATATAGATATTGGCCGTATTTGACTTCTGGATTCAGTAAAATATAAACTGTCCGTACCGGGTCGACCGTGTGTATGACAGCTTAATTAGTAAATGTAGTAAAGTTATTTACATAAATCTACACACAGGTATGTAAAAGGCTAGTAATCATTTTACAGTTTCCTTCAAGGCAATTCCTCCCTATAATTCCCCGCAAAATATCCACGCAGCGGGCGGCGAAATTAAAAATTTCCCACAAAAGTGACGTAGGTTTTAGAAAATTTCCGAGCAAGTAGGGGCTTGTCGATAATTGAAATAACAACTACGGGCTGGCTGCGATTGACGTTTCATTTTAGTACTTGAACAATACTGCTCGGTAGGACAATGACGGTTTAGACTTTATTTATTTAAGCATAATGTTGAAGTGTTTTAATAGCGGAAAATTGTGTCTTAAGCGTATTTATATATTTACCTATTAGAAGTCGAGATGAAAATAATAAAGAATTTGTATTAATTACTGCACCAAAAAGAAATACTGATAGTATTTATTCGAAATACTCATTTCACTCTGTACTGAGATCTTAGGGTGGCCGCTCACTTAAGCCGGGCGGGCTGTCTGGGCTCTAGCCCGCTCGCTTCGACCATCGGACCCCACCACCGGATCGGAACCCATAAACAAATAAGATTTTACGAAATTAAGACATTTGATTCATTGAAAAACGAGTAGGCACCTAGAATATGTAGATATATACACAATTTGAAAGCATTCAAGGAGGAGGATATGTTTTTCCCATCACGGCTGCTTTGACTCCCTTTCATAGCTACTTTCAATTAAGTGGATGAATGGCACTGAATACTAATTCACGTGAAAGCCTTAATTCGTATCTAGTTACGTGTATCTGAGTGGATTCCAATTTACGATGAACTTGAATAAATACTTATTTACAGTTGAGCTCATAACAGCTATGTTTTACTACTAATTATAAATATAATATGCTTTCTATCACCGTCTACTCAACAAATATAATTATACATTTTCTATGGATGTATTAATGAAATCCCCACCAAAACTTATGCACATTAGATGAACGTATTACACCGGCGAGCTGGTAAAGAAAGATTTAAAAGCTGTTCATAATTTTAACAGTATATTATTTTTTTATAATATGCAATACTTAGTAGGAAAAAAGTAGGAACAAAGTTCAACAACGGAGCCTTTTAATATTAAAACTTGAGAAAACAATTCGTTTCAATAATGGAGCGATGCCCGCGAGCGTCGAACAAAATAAAGTATTTAGAGTAGAGCGCAGCGCAGTTTATTACGAAATGTTATCGTTATTCAAACTTTTAGAATCGATTTATGATATTTTTTAATTAAATGTTTCATTATTTTGGACTTGTAATTCAAAACGTTTGACCAGGTATGATTAATAAAATAATAAAACCTGTTTTTTTATAATGATGTACTTATGATTAATTATATATTTATGTTATGAAAACAAGTAACAGCAACATCGAGTACAACCAAGTTCGGAAACTCCGCGAAAACAAAACCCCATCCCTACACAACTTCATCAAAACAATCCCGTCAATGGATTTTAAATATTCAATTCCCACAAAATACGTAGTCATTTTATTATGCCCTAACACGACCCTTTTTCAATATAAGGGTATACCGTAAAATTTTATTTTATACCGGTTACTTTGTCCATTGAATACACCTCGCGCTATGCTAATATCCAGCGATCACAAAGGCGAGAGGCCGTGCATTGTCGAGTCGCCTACAAATTTGAATAAATATAAACAGTAAACAGGGAAGAATGCATTAACGTTGGCTTAAATTTTAAAAACGTCTCATAGAGCGTTATGTATGGGCTCTTAAGCGCATCTTGAGATATCATTAGGGCACTCGCAACGTGCCCCGGCGAGATTAAGACTTGTGCTGGCTCTGCAATGCCACAACAATGGTAGAGTGTGTTTGAAAATTAAAATGTAGCCTCATATTGTGTGGCCAAGAATGAAATTGCGAATTAGGTTAACTTGCAAGTGGGTTATGATATAATTACTTTGCTATGATAATATTACTCGGTTTATTCTGTTAGAAAATGGGGTACATTTTTAAGAAAAACCGAAAACGTTGATCTATATAATTGTGTATTATTTTTATGATGAGAAAATTCGTAATAATTAATCATTATTTCGACCAACTGGGATCACAATACTATAAAAAAATTGCTGATGGATTTATCAATATTATAAATAGACATTTACGAATCTATTCATTACAAATGTTACTTAAACTTACCGACTCTCCTAAAAAATGGGGCACAAATGAAATGAAAGCGAAAGCTATTATTAAGCTTGCCACAATATTGTGTTGGAACGATTCATTTTTATTATGTGTCATGATTTTGAGCTTTCAAGTGCTTGAGACGATTAGGTCACATCGCGAGCCCTGCGTGATTCCACGCAACAGTGATTGGCGTAATTCGAGTAAAGCGCCTAAACAAATGCCCTAATTATGTCGCCCAAAAATATTCGAAATAGTTTAGACCTGCTGATCTAACTATTAGTCAGGCTTTTATAAATCCACAAATATTACATTACATATACAATAGGAATATACTTAAGAGTTCAACTTCTTCTTTTTCTGTATATATAAAAATAAATGTTTGTCTGTATGTCCTTTATAGAAACGTAAACTATGCATTTGATCATGTCATGATCTTCAGCAATGTGTTGTGTATGAGCCCACAAAGGTTTCTGAGTTGGTACGACCAATCTTTGACAGCGTAGCAACGTGTGCAGGGTACACCTAGTATATTATATACTAGCTGTGCCCGCGACTTCGTCCGCGTGTGATTTAACTTAACAAAAAATTCGGGATTATTCATCCCCTATTTTATCACCTTGGGGGTAGAATTAATCAAAATCCTTTTTTAGCGGATGCCTACGTCATAACATTTACCTGCATGCCAAATTTCAGCCCGATCCGTCCAGTGGTTTGGGCTGTGCGTTGATAGATCACTATGTCAGTCAGTCAGTCAGTCACCTTTGAGTTATATATATTCAGATTATATTTTACATAATAAACAGACCCTTTGAAGAAACTCAAGAATTTTCAGGACCATGAAAATGCACAATCCATCTACAGTTGATTAAATGTCTCAAAGACTTACTAATTAGATGAAGCTGAATAGTTGTCTAACAATCTCTTAATTAAGAGCTATCCCTCGCATCTTGCTCTACAAAGCACATTTCTTACGCAAACGTTTTAGGTTATTCACAAACGGAAATCACAACTAAAGACGCAACGCTTCCGCTTTAACACTAATCTCAACCAACGCCTCCACTGTTTATCTTGCCTAGAAATGTCTGGGTGCATCCTGGCATAATCCCATTGCATACAGTACAGTACTACTGAAGCATTAATACGTTAAAATGCATACCGGCCGTATTTCAAAGCGTGGTGGGCGTCTTACGCAGTGAAGAATGACCAATTTGTTACTGACATAGAGGCTGTCCGGACACAGAATGATGAAGATTTTATTGTACGAACATAATGCGAGCGGGTCGTAGGTGGGGATTCGTAGCAATAAGTTGCAACCCAACAAAAGGTGGCATGAGAAGCACCCACGCCTGACTTGATTGTCTACGAGCTGAGATAACTCCAGTAAAGAGCGAATGAGCCTGGGAAATAAAATTGGAAAATTATAAATGTGTTTGCTCTGGCTATTTGGACAATGATGTTTAAGTCAGGTTTCCTTAATAGGAGTACAATGCATTTCTCGCTGCAGGCATTGTTGGTTTTCGGACATAACATCTTTTATATATTATAACAAAGTCAGCAAAGTAGCGTACGACCCACGATGTTAAGCAGTTACCTTAGCCTATACATGCTTGCAATACCAAGGGGCATGGTACATAAGGAGGGAAGGCGAGGGTGTTGGATCTCTTTGTAAGTGCAATAATTATAGCTACAGGATTAGATAAAAAATCCATGGAAAGTAGCACTTAATTTCTTCTACACTTGGTTGTCCGTTTTAAAATAGTTCCTACTATCCAGTTCATAAAGATAAATAAATAAAATAAATATCGCAAGACTGACACATCCGTGACACCCAGACCAGGGCAAATTACGAAAAGGTCATTCCCGAGATTTGCCCCAGCGGAAATCGAACCCGCAACCACCATGTGCAGTGATCCGAGCAGCCTACGCTCGAACCACTGCGCCAAGCGGTCGCCAAGTTCATCATATTATACTAACAAGAACATTTTAAAGTGAAAACCACATTGAACTTCGCAATAACACCGATACATTTGCTTTCCAAATGGAAATCACTTAATCCACTCTTTACCGCGAATGGGCAGAGTTTACGTTTCTAATCCAATCTTTATTTAAAAGGGATGAATATTATTACAATATCAACTGGGAGTAGACTCAATCCACAGAGTTCAATCCCGCTCAGCTTAGCTGAATATCGAATTGCAAATGGCCGAGGAAAATGTAGCATTTAACGCTTCGCCAACTGCGAACGACTTCCATGACGTTGCGTCCTTGCTGTGTCGAACAGAGGCTTTGTAAAATTTTATTGGGCGTTGGTTTTTTTTTTTTTTTTTTTCAATTGTATTGTAGGTATTTATGTATTGCGTGTTTTTTTTTTATTGCTGTATTGGCGGCAATGTACCTATGTAATTTAATTTATATTACTTATTTTTGCTGCTGACTGTATGATTTGGTGCTGAAATTTTGATTGTGACGAAACTCGACTAATTTATTGGACCTGTAAAAGAACTCGAATGTTTGGTTTGTGGGACGAAATTTGACTGTCACGAAACACGACTCAACAGCTGTGTGATATTAAATATTCTAAAATGTTATCAGAAAATAGTGTTTATTAAGTACGTGCGAAAATACTTTTATACATTACACCTTTAACTATTGTACCACCTTCCTATTAATATTTTATAATAAAACTAATTAATGAAAATTAAAAAAGTGTCAAAAATTTATCTTAATCAAAAATTGCCTGGATCGGATCAAATCTTGAACTTGTCTCGAAAAAATCGTCATTTACAGTCGGCACCTTACAATGCTTGCAATCAGACGGACCCACGCGACTCTGTGCGGTTCCTACAGAGGGCGGCACCGTTCTACTGGGGCGGTTTAGAATATCAACAATACTTAAGTGAGCGAGCCCTCCTGCGCCGAGCAATGCTCATACTGCATTTACCAGATGAGTTTCGTAATAGGAGCTCTGAATGCAACAGCCTTCGTAGGAATATAAACTCGATCAACACTTGAAGATGCATTCAGTTTATATGCATAGAAACATACTTAAGATTCCATTTACGTGATAGGGAGAAAAAATGAACTTGCCGCCTTTTAGAGAAATGAGTTTTTTAATAATATAAAGTGGAGGAAAAGAATTGTACATTCTGTGGTGGACACACATGGGGAACCATAAAACTTTTGACGTGTTGTGAATTTTAATAATATGTCTGACTTGATCTGGCCTAAACCGTAGGTTTCGAGATGGATACCATGCCCTTAAATGATAAAACAATAATTTAGATAACGTTGTTTTGATCACCTGTATTAATTCAAACGAGTTGACCCAGTTTGGTGAAACATTTCCATAGAAAAACGTCCCTAAAACTATATTTGCAATATTTTCTGGCATAAAAATCTTTAAAATTGCATTTTATTAGGGTCCCTGACACTCATGACAGACAGACTCTTGAATAATGGAGTTTGGTATTTCTGGGTCTCTAGTATCAATAACATATTTGGTTTATAATTTTGGAGGTGGGAAAACTGAGGGTGGGTCTTTCTCCCAAAACATTTTAAAACCAGTATAAGTCCACGGTGAGTAATAATAAGATGTTCAACATCTTCCTATATCTGTGGCACAAAAACAAACTAAAACTAAGAATGCAGTCTAGATCCCATCCCAGTAATTGGCGTTGCCACAACTTCTGTTATAACTGCGACTATAACAATTCCCGTTGAAATTTCCCCCGAGTTACGCATTAAAATAATATCTACCTTACTGGGTAAGGAAATTGGCCGCGAGATGGCGTGCGCCAAGTCAAAGTTGAAATAAGCCCGTTAAGACTTTAGACATAACACTTTTCTGTAGCTTTTCTCATTCGCTCTCAGTCATCCACTGCGCTTGGACGGGTTAAGTTTAAGCTGGGTAATTACTTTACAAAAATATTATTATTTCTAATAAATACCTACTTACGGCCGTTCTTATATTTAATCTATCGATAAGCAGCAATAGCTATCTGCTATCGTTAGTACCTATGTTGTTGAGTTTTAAATTAATGTAACCTTAAAAGCACAATTTCGATACTGAAAAGTAGCTAAAATTTAAGCTCACTCCTGGATCCTAGGTGATAAACTTAAATTTCAATTGTAGCATGAAGCTCTCAGCGGCCCAAAAGCAATTGAAAACCTGGAAACATGACTGCGACGTCTGGCATTAAGACCCAACAAACCAACTGTATGGTTCCAAACTTAGCAACGCTTGTACTATGGTTACCGTACAATGGACTGGGGGCGATCCAAGTGACACCCAGACCAGGGCAAATTACGAAAAGGCCATTTCCGAAATTCACCCTGACGGGAATCGAACCCGCAACCACCCGGTCCCGTGAGCTAAGCGGCCTATGCTCGAACCACTACGCTAAGCGGTCGCCAAATTAATCAATAGTTGGTCTTGTACCGGTAAAAGTTCTAGAATCGGTATTACGTCCATTAGAAAATCTCAAAGAAAACATATTCTCCCTACCCCGCACTAGAAAATCGACTACCGCATTCCACAACAAAAGATAACCCCAAGATTAGAGTCGTTAGTGATCCACCTCAAGCATCCGTTTGGCCCTCCACTAATATGTTTATACTTCAAATTATGCCTCTGTGATTTCGGGGAGATATGAAAGCGAACCCTCAGGGACGAGCAACCTAATCTTTGAACCACTTTACCTTCAGGATCTTTGTTTAAAGGGCAATTGGATCACAATGCCTGTAAGGGTTCTCTAGAGCGTCGGGGACCTGAAGTGCCTATACAAATTCTAAATTTAAAAAATCACGAGCAATGGAATAAATGAAACAAATTCTAGAAATTGTGGGTTTTGTGTTATTTGCTTTTCATATTTGAGCTGTTTAAGTACCTACATATTCAATGGAGGCATACAGTCTCAATTATAATGCGATCTTTTCAGTGCTTTTTGTACCTGCCTACCTACCTACCTACACTCTTCTTTTCACGCCGCCGCCGCCATCGTTCGTTTATGAAATGTTACATGCCGTAAAATAAAAATTGACTGAATTGACTTTTCGCATAATCCCGTTACTGATTGGCTAATAAAGATGAACTGAACAAACATTTTATTTATAAAATAATATTTTATTAAAGAAGACTAAAGAGGCTTATTCTGGGAGTGATCTCGTTTTAAATACACAGTACGATAGTATAGCGCAAATCAATATTTCTTGTAGTATATGCACTGACGACGACGTAGTTAGGTTTGCTCCCATTTAGAGAGCATCAACATCTTATTCCTTTGTTAGGTATATTTGACCCAAAATTTTCAGAAATAATCTTATTAAAATTACGAATACATTTAATGATGGTGATAAGTACCTACACAGGTACTCCCTAGCTGCTTAATTAAGTTTACATATTATTTTTATGTTCGTTAAAGCTTCTCCTCCATAATAGTCACTGTTACATAGTCACTGTCATAGTCACTGTACAAAATATGTAAACAAAAATGTATACAAAACAAAATATGTATACAAAATTTATGGAGGTAATTCCATCAATTAATCAATTTGCCAACCAATTGAAGACTAAAAAAGTTCCACAATATATTTTTCATCGGAAAACTCTTTATTAACGCTAGCGCGGCTCGAGTTCAAGAATAGGTCTCTTTAAACCCGCACGTGCGGGTCACGTGGCTATCCGGATTAAGCCAGCAGCGCTCCGGATAATTAACTGCACAAAATACTGGCTATCGCCCACGATCGATGGCGGTAATTCACCGCCACGGCAGGGATTGAGCGCATTTGACGAAGGACAAACGTACACACTATTATTTTTGATTATGAGCCGCATTTTCAGGGTTAATTAAGGGGCTATGCGTGAGGATTTGCTCGTAATCAGTGCATTGGTTCGGTTTAGCGATTGTGGTTGTTTGTTTGATACTATTGGTCTATACAAGGTGAAACAAAAAGGGTATACTAATTTTTTTGCAACTTTACTTTGTAAATCTAAAACTTTGGGCTTTGTGGGACAGTTGAAGTACTAAAGGTTTAGTAGACTTGTGAAATATGTCAACAGCTGTATTCCTATAACACCTTTTGTTTTTCAAGATTCCTTCAAAGCTGATAGTTTTAGAATTACAAAGTTAAGTTTTGAAAAAAAATAGTATACCCTTTTTGTTTCACCTAGTATAGTTATTATAATTTTGAGGCTAATGATTGTTAGGTAACATTTGGAAAGTTAGAAAAATATTTCTTGACACCTTGTTAGTAGGTACCTACGCAATCAAATAGGTTATTTTTATTTTTATATAGGTAAGTACCGAGCTAACGTTGCAAATTTATGCCTGTTTCCCCTCTCATTAAAGGGAGGGTGGTGCTCAGAAGTAGGCCATGGTAAGGGCAAATTACTATTAGCATTATTTAAGGTATCATACTCGTACATTATTTAATACTTCCTTAAAACCTTGTAAGTAGGTAGGTGCGTGAAATAATTGAATCAATTATTAAAATCACTTCAAAGCTCCTCCTTCAAATTTTCAATCTTCTCGAAACGATAAAAGGGAAGTTGGAAACTAGACACCTTAACTCCGCGTGTTTAACCCCCAAACGCTGGGGTCGAGCCGAAATTTCGTCAATCAAAGGATTTACCTCACACTTGACGCTGACAACCTTCTTACGTTACAAACTGGTAGGCTTAGCAATACGACACGACTGCACTCTGAAGCCCTCTTCGAAATCATAAGAGACTTTTTAAGGGAGTAAGTATATAGGGTGTCTCAAAACTCCGAAATGATACTACGAGCTATCGGTGTAAAATGAAACGGTATAAAAATTTGATCGGAATTCGAATAAAATATTACATTTTTTTTTCGTCATTTTAAAAACTCCTTGGCATTGTTTTACAATCTGTTTTTTAATAATGAGTTGCTGCTACTTGTTGCACAGTTTTCAGAGCTGTTGGAAATGTTCTTAGGTCGCACCACGAAAGTTGTGACAAACATTTATAGGCTCAGAACATTTGATAGTTACGAACAGTCTGCCTTCACTAGGCATCTACTTATCACCGCTGCCTTATCACATTTACCTAAATAATAATTTCGGACTTTTGAAACACCCTGTGTTTACAGTCAGTCACGTGTATATGCTCATTTTAATGTTGGGTAAGTAGATATGAGTGTTACTTGTCGTGTTATGTGACATCCACGAAAATTTTTTTTTTTGCTCAATCTATTCCTTTGAATTCTGGATAGGAATTGAATTTGGATACATATGTGTATTTACTAAGAATTCTATTAATTTTCGACAGACACTGCAGCAATAAATATATATTTTTAATTAAGATGACACTGAACGCGTAAAGCTTCTGATTGCCAGCGGTCGGCGGACGTTTTTGTTAGGCATCATATCTTCGGGAGTAATTAGGATGCATAATAATTTAATTTGGGAAAATAAATAGAACATACCTCAGGAAGTTTTCTAATATTTTTTAAACACAGATCAAAGACCAATTCTATTTATCCGAGTCCAATCCAATTTCAGCACTCCGTTTAACTCCCTGAATAATCCCAACTCCTAGAATATCAAACTAAAAGAGCGCCCTCATTGTCCTCCGAACTTTTTATACCGCAAAAACATAATTAGGGCCGTAGTACATACGAATTCGGCAAACAAAGGAAACTGGTGGAGAATTGTGCTTTTTTGTTCATGACTATGACAGTGGCACCCGTTACATACTCGGCTGAGTTTAATCTACAATGTTTACGGGTTGTTTGAGTTCTACCGACACATGTCGAATTGTTCTATGTATTTTTGGACTGATACAGTCAATTGCAAAGCTTTTTCTATGTGTTTTTGGCCTGATATACGCAATTAGGTGTTTTTAGTACGCGTTCCATTAATTTTCTAATCTCATAGAAAAGTAATTCTAATAGAAGTGCAGTAGTGCGAATACCCGTAAGAGACAGCAACAGTACATAGAAGGCTAATTTAAGTAAATTCAACAATTTTTTAATGATTTTTCCGGCACATAATTATATATCGACGTTAGATACACGTCAACCGGGTTATTATTATGCAAATTAAGGCGTCAATAGCCTAGCGGTTACAGGGGCCGCCCTCGTAGCTGAGAGGTTACGGGTTCAATCCCCATACTGGCCACTAACTATTGACCCACTCCTAAAACAAGCATTAGCTTAGCTGGAGGGGCTAACGGGAATACTAGTAATGAGATAAACTCACATTGCTAGTAATCTTTAGTAAAAATCTGCTGTCACTCAAACTAATTTTGATTGGCACCAAAAACTGGTACCGGTTGAACTAAAAACTGATACGCCGGACAAAATATGCTTTATGCATTTCATTCACTCCATTGCAAAGGTATATGCGTATATGTCGTTTCCGCAGCTGTCAAAATGTTTACAGTGACTCTAACTTGACCAACATATTATTTATTCCTCTATGGCCAATCCAAATTTTCTATCGAAAGCATAATCTTATATGATTTCAAAATTTGTTACGCATGTACGCAAATTTTCACTTCATACCTACTGATTACTGTGTAAGTTTTTCACCATATTAAATGCTGGCCGTATATCATCATTCTCAATCACCATCTCATCATTCTCAATTCACCTTGGAAGTACAGACGACGAAACATATTATTATGATCGTATAACGTAGCAAAAATATACCAGGAAAGTTTCCAGTAAACAATAAAAACATTAATATTAAGTCCTATCGTATTGCGCACAGAAAATTACAGGTCATTAAGGTGTCTATATAAAATGCATTGTTAACTTCATAAAGGGAACATAAACGGCTAATGCTTGCATTTGTGCCGGCATATTGGCTGTTTAGACGGCTATTTACCTTTCTAAATGAGCGTCAAACGAGAACAAACTGTTATTGGTTGCGTTAGCCCAGCGGTGTATCGATTTATTGTGTTACGTAGGCGGAGGCATAATCTATGCAGCCGTGGGAAAAACACGGAAATTAATGTAAAAATATATTTAAAATAGTTTGTCAGATTATCACATAGTGGACAGTTTACCGATGAACACTTGTACTTACTTAGGTATCCATTGTCACTTGACGATTAAAATTATTATTTGCTTTTATTTTTACTTCAATAAAAGCTGTGATAGCTTATTGGTTAAAGCACGCGTCTTGCGGGCACCAGGACTAGGGTTCAAACCACGGCTCTGGATTTTTCGAAATCTATGTGCGAATCATAATTTATATATGATTAACACTTGCTTACGGTGAAGGAAAACATCGTGAGGAAACCTGCGTGTCTTAGATGTAACCAATTTTCGAAAGACATGTAAAATCCGCCATCCCGCACTGGGCCAGCGCGGTGGATTATGGCCTGAATCCCCCTCGTGTTGAGGGGAGGCCCGTGCCCAGGAGTGAGACGTCAAAAAGGGCTAAATTATTTTTTTTTTTAATTTTTACTTCAGTATACTTTTAGGGAAAAAAATAATATTGCGGGTTGTTTCGCATTTTTATTACCTAAAGTTTGTTTATGTCAATTACTGTACCTAATGATATACCACTTCTTAGATAAGATCGGTGTAAAGTATTTATTTTTGCTGCGTTTCGTACAGAGAGTGATACGCCCGGAAGGTGAACCTGCCCCCCTAGCCAAGTGGCTTCGTCTACAAGCGTTTCTACAAAACGCTACGCTTAAATGTATGGAAATGACATTACAAAACGATAAGTAGATCACGTGACTTATGTCATTTCCATACATGAAGCGTAGCGATTTGTAGAAACGCTAGTAGAAGAAGCCACTTGGCTAGGGGGGCTGTCCTACTCCCTTTCAGATCGACAAAGTGCGAGCCGGGCGGTTGGTAGGTACGTATGGCATGCATCGATAGGGTACAGTAACTGCTTAACATTAAGCGAGTTGTACTTTATTTTCCGACTCTATTATATTTATAAAATAGTACATTGTTACACGAGTGGTGAAAGTGACTTATTTAGTCCCGAGACGGGGTTTGGCGCCCGAGCGTAGCGAGGGCGCTAATAGTTCGAGGGACAAAATAAGTCTTTCACCCGAGGTAAACACTGTGCTTTTCATTACGAATACAAGGAAAGTAAAAATAAAAACAGGAATTGGCTAAAGAAATAAAACAAGGAAGTATGAACAATGAAGTGAAATTATTATTAATGTGTTTTTTTTTTTTTTAATATGGCCTATATAACCTTACTGGCCAAATATTTTCTTGCATGCTGTGTTTACCTTAAAAAATTGTACATTTAGAATAAGAAAAATTGTGATAAGAACTTTGTTATTTTTGGTGTAACAGTTATTGGTAAACCTAAATAAATAAATAAACAAAACTCTACAACTTGAAAAAAAATAGGTCGGATTGCCGCCTATTTTGGTCTTTTTTCGTTGGCCGGCCAACTTCATTATTTAGCCATTATTTTTCATATATATATTCTTAAATTAATACTTAACTTTATGTTATTTCAATTTTACATCGTGCTGTAATTGAGTGACTGTAGAAAAAGTTTGAACATGGTTCCATAGAAATGTGAAAATGAAACTAGTTTTTTTTTATAATTTTACAGCTGTCAGTTGAAAGCGATTCTCCCGGGCCGGAAAAGTATTACTTTCAACCCTTCAACCCGCTCCGCAACTTCAGACCTACTTTCAGAGTATGAGTAATGAAAAAATCATTTTATTAATCTATTACCAAATAAACTGGGCAATTGAGTAGACAAACATTATTTGCTAACAATTCTATTAATTTTCACCAAACATTCTTTTTTTAAAGATTACTAGCAATGTGTGTTTATCGCACTAGTATTTACTACTTACTTAGTATTTACTACTTACTTACTAGTATTCCCTATAGCCCCTCAATCTAAGCTAATGCTTGTGCTAGGAGTGGGCTCACGTCAATAGTTTAATGGCCAGGATAGTGATCGAACCCGGAACCTCTCAGCTACGAGGACGGCCCCTCTAACCACTAGGCTATTGACGCTTAAGTTGCTAGGCATTGCAGCAATAAATATATATTTTTAATTAAGATGACACTGAAAGCGTAAAGCTTCTGATTGCCAGCGGTCGGCGGGCGTTTTTAATGGGCATCATATCTTCGGGAGTGCCCCGCGCGGCTTTCATAAAAGTGTTATGGGTTCATTTCGAGACGGCGCCGATGTGGTAAGCCTTTACCTACCGTAGTTTGTAGTCTTACAGTAAAATAGCCGAAATTAAATTGTAAAAGCTATCGCAAGTACGCGTAGAGTTTCAAAAAATAAGTTAAACATTTAATTAAAATATTTGACAAAATTACATAAAAGATAGTATGAGAAAGTGAGTAGTCACATTAGCGGCATATATGGTAGTTAATTCAGGTTTTATGTTTATATATCAATAAGTAGTATAGACGAGTCTCATCTCAATTCAGCTTATTTGGTACAGTCAACCCTTCGCGAGAGTTCAAAACAATTTATGAAAGAGGAACCTGATATTAATTGCGCCAATTATCCCTAGGCTGTATTGCACATACCTTAAAGAACTTTTCGTGAAATTGGGGGATGTAACTCGTCTCAAAATTGTTATCAGCAACAGTATTAACTCAAACGAATCCCCGAAGCATACAACTCGAGCTATTGTAAATGTGTCGAGGGGCAGATAAATATATTATGTGTCCCTAAAAGCGTAAGAAATCCGAAGATTTGTAAAGTTTCCCCTCTTTATGACGGGTGAAGCGCCCTGCCAATGTTTTCTGCTCGAACGATATGAAAAACTTTATACCACCCGCCTGCATCTCATTCTCAACCGTGTACATCTTAAATTAAAGTTCAATTTCAATACTTGCTGTGAGGTTAGAAAAATTCATTTGCGATGTTAGTCGACAGTCGTTTAACATATCTTAGTTTATGACTGAGACAAACGGCGGACAAACTATTTATGGGGTTCTTAAATTTGAGACAGATTGCAACGTTTCTTTTATGTCTTAATTTCCTATGGAACTCGCAAGTTCTGTTTATTACTGTATCGTGCAATAAAGTTGTAAACACTGCTTATTTTTTATAGTTTTTAAGGCACGAAAAATGTTTCAAGGAACACACGCAAAGTAGGTATGTCCTATGGACCTACCTACATAATATTATGTTTTTAAAAGTAGAGGTACCTACCTATTCCATGATTGTTAAGTAGGTATCTACCAGTGTTTTCCAGACTGCTTTATATTAGGAGTCTTATTATTTTTACACAGAACAAAATTATTTTCTAACAAAAAGTCACAAAAGAGTGCCTACATATTTTGTCTGCCAACTTACATTGAGTTAGTCAAAGGTTAACATTTAAAATAGAACATCATTCTACAAATCAAAGAACCCAAGTTCGTTTCATTCATATCACAAAATACTTCGTCAGACATTTTTAAGATTCATTTGCCGAAGTCCGTACAAAGAGCGGTCAGGATAAAAGCCACCTTGATGTAGAGTCCGGACTTCTAAGTAAACATCAGAAAAATCACATCCCTAGTGGATTTTTCACCGTTAAATTGATTACATTTTATTTATTTGCCTACTCTGTTCCGATAGAGTTTTTTTTAGTTTTACTTGTATTAGGTTTTAAGCGACTAATTTATATTTCGTTCGTACATTAAACTATTACATTAACTGGACTCCTTGATTTAGAAGTAAAGAATAGTACCTAAAAATACTCGCGATTTTATAGTAGCTCCCAAAATGTTAAAATTTTCAAGAGTTCTGTTTGCCAATTTCTTGTTACAACAAACAAACTTTTTTAATAACCAAACTTGGAACTGCGAAATGACTAAACACTCAAATATTTTTATCAATTAGTAGATACGCATTTATTGATATATAATTAATTCAATGTTTCAACCAGTTTTTGTAACAATTTTGTACTAATAATGACCATAAGCGCCCCCAAGCGGCTTGCGCTAAAAACTGTGACTGCCATCGGCTCGGATGCGGTAATTTTTCATGTCGTAACCGCGATAACACGAACGGTCAGGTGTTAGAATGATTTGTGGCCGCCGCCTTTCGACCGCTGGCGCTGGCTTCTTGATGTTGACACACACGGACGGAACGGGAGCCGTGTCATTATATTTTTTTTTAGATAAGAAGTCTTATCTTACTGATAATACTGTTTTTGTTGCCTTCAGTAGCCACTTGTGAACATGCCGAGAAAAAACATTAGGTAAATACATAAATACATCGCCAAACTGGCACACCAACTGTATGGTCCCATACGGGTACCGTAAAACGGACTGATCTCAGTTACACCCAGTCCAGTGCAACAATTTTAAATTTACTTTAACAGGAATTGAACCCGCAACCACTAGGTCCGCTGGGCGGAACGGCCTACGCTCAAACCACTGCGCCAAACGGTCGTAAGTTTGTTTGCAGAAACATAAGACAACTTCCAGATACCACTTTTGTCGAAATTAATTTAAGTACATTGTATTCTTATTACTTACGTTACATAAATAATTAAATTAATATCGCCAGACTGACACACCAACTGAATGATCCCAAACTAAGTAACGCCTGTACTACAGGTACCGTACAATGGACTGGGCATGATTCTAGTGACACCCATACTAAGGCAAATTTACGAAAAGACCATTCCCGAAATTTCGTACCCGGCAGGAATCGTACCCGCAACCACCAAGTGCAGTGAGCCGAGCGGCCTACGTTTAAACCACTGCGCCAAGCGGTTGTCAATGCAATGAATATTTTGCATTAACTTTTTATCACCGCACAAACTTTCCAAGCTTTACAATCGAAATAAAAACGATTTTCGAACAAACTAACAGGGCCCTAACCACGCTATAGCAACTCAAATCGTAATAGAAAAGCAAACGCTCGCGATTACGTTTCAAACGCTCCGCTTTTGACGTTTTGCTGACACGAGCTTCATGATGTCTACTGACATTAATATGGTATGGTGTCAGCAAAACGTCAAAAGCGGAGCGTTTGAAACGTTATCGCGAGCGTTTGCTTTTCTATTACGATTTGAGTAGCTAGCGTGGTTAGGGCCCAGAACAGAGTATTCTAGGAAATAAACTCGCATTTGAAAGTCGCACTAAATAACCGAACAATGTATTCTAGGAAATAAACAGTAAGTAAATAAAGTGGTTTCTTGCCGCGTAAAGTCGACGAAGTAGCACTTTTAATTGGGGGTGGAAATTGTGATTAATGCCATCTGATAAGAGCCGGTAGGGCGGCACGAAGAAAGGGAGAAATTCTCGCATTCGGTCAAAACCCACACACATTAACCTAATTCGTTTTAATTGTTCAAACTAATCATTCGTGAGGATTTATAATTGAGTGCTAGTACTCTATGCATGTATTTTTAAGGGTGATTTATGAGTGTATGTTTGGCCTCGCGTCACGACAGCCGCTGGAAAGTTAAAGGGTGTAACACCATTATCACGAGCGTCAACACTCGCCCGTAAAAGTCGCACAACAATATAATTAAGTTGGGCTTATTTACAATTGCGTAAAAATATGGAGTTCCAACATGATAATATTCACGCTCAAACCTTTATTTTACTTTTTTATGGCTTTGTTTAATTTGGAGTAAAGGCCTTGTCTTGGTTTTATTGGAGTACGTAAACGCCAAGTACAAAAAGTTCGGCATGTAAAAATAAAATCATTGGGTAGGTAAAAACATTAGGGGTAGGTTACAGTATAAGTAGGTAAGTACTTATACTACTTATTAGTCAGGGATCAAAAACAAAGTTTAGTATAGAAACAAACTTCGAGAAGTAATAGATTCTACAAATGTCAAATGACTGAGAATTACAGCTCTCGAGAAAACATTCTTGATAAAACAACTTATTGAACTAGCAAAAAGTTATACTTTAACCGAGTTCATAAATTGAAGAGGTATTTGGACATAATGAGTTCAGTAAACTATTTGTGGGCGCTATGCAAATATATTCCATCCACTGTTATTGGTGAAACATTCGAAATAAATAGAGCATTTCGCCAGAATACCGATAATACTTCAAATGACATTCCAACGTAACAAAGCTAGAAGTCACGAAACGGAAATAAAGCTGTCTTATGATGGTACGCCTTCAATTCAATTTTGGTTTATTCGCATTTTGGATGGGTGATGGAATTATATAACCGGACCGCAATTACTTCGGAAGCCAGGTTAAGCTAATGATCCTGGTTGTATTTTTATTATCTTTTACAGTTGTTATGGACACCCAAACCATTCCGATAAATTAACTATATCTAAGTAGCCACTTTTGCTAGGCCATTGAAAGCAAGTGGCAATCACTTTGTAAATATTCATAAGAACTGAGCTAACATTATCATCAACTTCAAGCGAGTAGGATGAGAAAAACCACTTAACTATAGGTTATATGTATGCGGGCTGGCTCCTCCGCCAGGTAGTAGGTACCAACCTCTTACAGAAAATAAGCGTAAATTAGCAGCCTATTAAAGCTGCGATAACTGATTAACATCAGGCGGATCGTACGCTAGTTTTCTGATTTTGTTATAATATAAAGAAGACAGTCGGTAAATCCGTTCATGAACAGCTACCCTTACCGTCCGCCATGTACACCGTCGTCGCCTAGGCTACACAAAAAGCGGCAGCGGTCGCCGATATGCTAAGTGACCACTGATAAGGTCACGTGGTGACTGTGTGCTGTGTGCTTGCATGACCATACGTAACCACCTTTAAGGCATATTGAATTTTGTATGGTAAATTGAAATGGCACAAGTACGAGCAAAATTAAATGAGAATCCTTCTTTTCAATAAATATCGGTAGGTACTCAGGTAAATTCTAAATAGTGGGGCACACGTATTGCCGATCGATTGACAGTCGTTCGATGGTAGATCAAAATCAGTCGATGTTGATTGACAGTTCCCTTAAGTCCAGAATGGCGACTTTCCCAAAACTACGACTTTCCACAAACATCAGTTACCTACCCAAAATTACCACTTAAAATGACCACTTATTTTTTGTTCGATTGATCATCGATCGATCATCGATCTTGCATAAATAGATGGTCTCTACGGACCATCGATTGGGGTATAGAGTGGCACCATCCATACCTGATTATTAAATCAAAGTAAGTTTATAAGCCGTCAGATTTTATTCAAAAAATTTGTATAAAAATTACATTTTTGCACAATGTTAGTAAGATTTATATTCTTTATACTTTTTAATTTGCCTGAAGTAGGTACATACTTACAGACTTAAAATTTATTTAGACACACATTAAAAATTCACAATAACTATCTTAGAATAGGCTTTGAAAACAAAACTTTCTTTGAAAGCCTTTTCGATTTATTATTTTAAGCTTATCAACAATGCTAGACTAACCCTTAAAGCTCACGTGAGCACCTTAGGATAAGGTAAAAGCTTTTTACTTTAAATTTGCTTTACGAGAGTATAGGCAACACAATTAAAATGAGTTGTTTTTGTTTTATGTTCATAAAAACATTGTTTTACATGCTAATTATGTGGCTAGGATATAATAAACTTTTCCATCACGCATTAAAAAAAAAAATGTTTACACAGTACAAGCTCTCAGGTAGGTATTACTCTTAAAAGACTGTATTATACATTGTAAATTTAGGCTTGCCATTAGGAATTCGAAGAAACTAAATAAAATTAAAATATCTGCTTCTTAGAAATACACATACTTATCTCTAAAATTTTTCTTTTGAGAAATTGTATAATAGGGTAGGTATTCATTACATAAAATGTATTAGCAAAAAATACACTTAAAATATAACAACTCAGGTTGGCAATTCAAATTAATATTCCAACAATTCATTAGCGAGAGCCCCCGCGGTGTAATGAGAGCCTAATTTGAATATCTTCATTTTTTCCAACGAAGCTAAAATATTTTGACGTTAATAGTGACGTGCGACACGTTTGCATAAACGCGAATGGAATAGTAAGAATTTATTCTGTGAATTAATTAGTAGGTCCCTCTCTACACTCAGAAAGAACAACTGGAATAAAAGCGTCTAAAAATGATATTTATTTAGATTTACTTTTATTCAACAGTGAAAAGGATACATACAAATTAATATTAATGGGTCAGTTTTATGCATTTTGGTCACCCTAAGCGGAAAATCATAAACAGTTTAATAATCGAAATTAGTTTTTGTAGGCGGCTGAAGGGATGTAGGCTGAAGCGGCTGAAGAGTAGTATAATATCACATTTAAAAAAATACCAGCAATGTGAGTTTATCACATAACTAGTATTCCCGTAAGCTTATGCTTGTTTTAGTAGTCAATAGTTTAATGGCCAGGATGGGGTCGAACCTGGAACCGAAACCTCTTGGATACGAGGATGGCTCCTCTAACCACTAGGCTATTGACGCCTTAAATAGTTTAACTCTTGTTTAACAATTGTTTAACCCCTTTGGGATAGACAGCACTTTAGTGCAGTCAGGCAATGAAAATGTGGATTAGAGTTAGATGAAAATCAATCCTATCAATGCAGCATCATCAAAGTACTTTTTTGATAAAAGCGCACTTTTATATATTTTTCACACCATACACTGCGCAAAGGTAAGTATACAATCCAGCCCAATCCACGTAATGGATTGCTGTCCGGGAACTACCCAGCGTAAAAAGCGAATTGCGTTGCTGTTTATCATTCCCGTTTGCGTTACATAATTAAACGAAAGTAAGTAATAATGTCGGGCAAAGTTTACCGCTGTCAGTAGATAGATGTCATTGACAAAAAGTATTCAGTAATATTTTTTTGGTTGGTGCCTCATCACGAATTGATAAGCAGGTAGGATCAAAACAATGCTACATGGTTTTTTTAAGACCTGCATCATAAACAAAATAATTACCCACGCTGTTTCGAAAACTAATCGACGCAATCCCCAATCATTTTAAAGCTTACCCATAAAATTGTTACACATTATAAAAGCGGTAATAAAAACTTATCACCGATATACACTCGCTCGACTCGCACTCAACACGTAGTACGTCAAAACTGACTGAAAAACGTCAGACTGACAACGTCAAACTGACAGTTGGCCTATAGGAAAAGTGTCAAAACTGTCGTTTGCGAGACGAGCGAGAACGAGAAGCGAGCGGTTAACAGACTTGGACCCCAGGCCTCATGTGTCATTTGCCTTGGTCCACGACCCTCGGCCATAACTCACTGGACAAGTGTTCCGTGTCTGTTTGCATTACGTTTAATTAAAAGCACTTTTGTGGATTATCCTGTTGTTGTTTATGGTAGCTGATTAATGTTGGCGAAAAACAGCCTGGATGTTGAACGGAATGTTGGATGTTGAAACAAATAATTTGTATTAATTATTATTTGTGTATATACTTACAATTACAAACACAGAAAATTTTGCATAAAATTCGGCTTTGAAACTTTAATGTTGGTAACCTTGTCTGCTTTAAACAAGCAAGAAAATGCAACTAATTTGGCTAATATCTAAAGCCACGGCACTTATTTTTTTACTTTTAATATTACCTCAGAAAAACAAGTGACTAAAGGAAAAAAGTAAAAAACTTCACGGCTTTTAACCAGAAAGTGCCTTAAATCAGCACGAGGCGATAAGTGAGTACCTAGAAAATAAATTTATTACCGTGAAATTTTTGTATAGACCACAAAACGCGGGCACACTGTCCGTTTATACGGCACGACGAACTTTATTATTATTTGCCTGAGGCACGAAACTATAAAGCGGCGAAGATAAGTTTGCACCATGGAGGGAATAACTGGAATCGAATCAGTATTATTTTTAACTCGGAAGTATTATAATGGTTTTAAGGTCGGATACGTAGTAGTGTGTACCGATACTCGCAATTGATTTCAAATGGTTTTTGAAAGTGATTTTCAATAACTCTAGTACTATCACTGATCTATTGCTAGTTGCTACTGAAATGTTAGAATAAAATTACGTCACTTTATTCATAGGTCTCAAAGAAATGAAACCTTCTAAGGAAAGTCTCGTAAGGGCTTCAAATGAGACTAGTCTAAGAAATATATTTTCTAGTATAGATCTGCAATATAATAATAAAAGCGTCATGCATGACGTCTTTGTAGAAACGTATAGTGTATTTTCCTTAGGATGCGGATTTAGTAAACAATCTTGACATGCCCTTTAATGTTTCATTTTTAAATATCTGTTTATAATATGGAATTACTCGTTTCCCAAATAGTATTAGGTTCAAAATGTTAATACTTATGTTAAATTATGATTAGAATGTCTTTTAATAATTTAGAAAGACGAATTACATTAAAAAGACATGCTATGATGTTTACGAAATCCGAATCTCAAGGAAACATACATATGAAAAACCGTCGCGACGCCACTGCAAAATTATGGACAATTTTGATGAATAATTTAATTAATAATAATAATGCATTATTAACATAAATAAATAAACAATTAAATGCTCATTCAATTCGCAATCGTACGTTCATGGCACAGCAAAAAGCACCACTAGTAAAGTAAAACTGAGTTACGTGACGCGTTTTAGCTTTGTAGATATTGAAATGGGCAATAAACACTGATTTATAAGAGTTTGTTAGAATTTCGGGCTTCAATTGCCTGGTTTAACTATTTTAGTTCATTTTAATTTTATACGTTCGGTTATTGATGGTTTAAACGCGTGAGAACTCGTATCAATACTAAATGTGAGAGCTTAACATGTAATTGCTTTAAATTAGACTTAAGATTAACGCAAGGAATGAAATAAAAATAAATTTCAAGTTTGTACTTATGTCTATTTGAATATTATAGGTATACTAGCTGTGCCCCCCGACTTCGTCCGCGTAGTATTTAACGTAACAAAAATTTCGGGATTATAGGGATAAAAAGTATCCTATATGTTAATCCCGGTTATAAACTATCTGTGTTCCAAATTTCATCCAAATCCGTTCAGTAGTTTTTGCGTGAAGGAGTAACAAACATACATACATACATACATACATCCACACTCACAAACTTTCACATTTATAATATTAGTAGGATTGATTAGGTGTATTATATTTTTAATAGTTTTATAGATGGAATTCAAGAATCATAAAACCGAATTTAACCCCAACCTTTTGGGATATAAACCACACGTTTTAAGATAGAACTTAATAGGTAATTGGTTGTATTCTATTTACTTTTAAACTAAACTTAACTAAGATAACGTGTTGCCTTCCTCTAATTAAAATTTTTAATTAATGTCCTTGGTACTTATGGTGTAGATTTATTATTATTAATAAAGAGTTTTCTATTATATTCTATTCTTCTCATGATTATAGAGTACTAGTTTCTGCCCGCGACTTCGTCCGCATAGTATTTAACTTAGCAAAAATTTCGGCATTATCGGGATAAAAAGTATCCTATGTGTGAATCCCGGTTTTAACTATCTGTGTTCCAAATTTCATCGAAATCCGTTCATTAGTTTTTGCTTGAAAGAGTAACGAACATCCACACTCACAAACTTTCGCATTTATAATATTAGTAGGATGGACATCTTATTTCATAGAGCCTAGATGTCAGTTGGCTGTCTACATATCATACACGGGCTTGCTCACCTGGGGCAGTACCACCCTTTCACAGAAGATCAGCGTAAAATTTGTTATAATAGCTGCTTTTGGTACAATGAGTGAGAGAGCGGGGAGCACAACCCTCCGTCCTCTCCCTCTTCCCCACTCCATTTTTGGTCGGTAACGTGCCAGAAAATGCATTAAGTAATGCCAGCATCTATAGGCTGCGTTAAGTGCTTAACATATGACAGATCGTAGGCTTGTTTGCCGACTTAAATAAATATAACTCTAAATTGAAAATTTAAAAACCCCAGATGCGACGACCTTTTTTTCAAATTTATAGAATAATCAATAGAAAATCTGTGTAAAAGTATGAGACATTATTTTGTTATGACATTATAATAATTGACATTAGAATAGACAACGAATCTAAATATTGATGCCACGGAGGTTTAATTCCTAGTAACATATTATCAATTATGATTCAATTTCATGTAATAACTCTGGTTGAGGTAAACGGGAGCAGCCCGGGGGAAGAATTTTCAATAACGCTAAAATTATTTTAAATTAGATTTGTCTTTTTATATTTTTCTCAATGGTGGAGCAGCGCCCTGTAGAATTATCATAATGTAATATTCCATGTACATTATCAAAACAAACTAAATTTTACGCATGCGCGTATCCATCATTTGACACGTGACTTATGGAACGTCTTTAGTTCATACACAAATCTCATATAAAAATTGATAAAATATACATTTTTTCCAGAATCAGGGAAACTTTTCATATATATAATATTGTAAAAAGCCAGTTCAGACTATTACGATCATTTAAAAATGTAATAAATCTAAATCCAATTATCTCAAATTTGGATTGGATTCGAGCCGTGGAAGTTGGTTTTGACCGTGAATGTGGCTTTTTAACCTACAAAAGAGCTGATGATCATCAAACGGCTGAACCGATTTTCATGAAATTGAAATATAGCTAAGAACACTCTCGATCAGAATACCTATCTAACAAAAGAAACACAATTGAAATCGGTTCATCAGCTTGGGCGCTACGTTGCCACAGACAGACACACAGATACACAGATACACATGTTAAACTTATAACACCCCTCTTTTTTCGTCGGGAGTTAAAAATAGAAATACTGTTACATGTGAAGAAAACAGTTGCATCGTGATTTGTCCAACTTCTTGGACAATTTGACGACCCCTTGGCGCAGCGGTTCTAGCGTAGGCCCCTCGGCTCACTGCACCGGGTGGTTCGATTCTCGCCGGGGCAAATTTCGGAAATGGCCTTTTCGTAACTTGCCTTGGTCTGGGTGTCACTGGGATCGCCCCCAGTCCATTGTACGGTACCCATAGTACAAGCGTTGGTTTGGGATCATACAGTTGGTGTGTCTGTCTGGCGATATTATTATTTATTTATTTATTTAATTCATGATGATGATTGTAAACTTAAACAACAACTAGTTTCAAATTCTCGCATTCCGTGTACGACCTTATTTTCTGGCGTTAAAAAAAATGAAACACTGTTCATAGGCAAGCTAGTTAACTCTGAACAAACACACATCGCGTGTGCGCACAGATAAGGGGTGTCATAAGAACTGTCGACGGCTCGCCTCAGCGTCGCCACCGCCCAGTCACCTACCTCATTACTTTATTGTTCATCCAGCCATAAGGAATAAAAAGTTTAAACGTAGAATGCCATTTGTTGGCTTTAAAATGTTTATGGTCATAACTTTAGTGGTTTTGATCGAGTTTTTTTGGGTGATTATAAAAGTTTGGGTTGGTCATGAAACTGCTATACTTTTGGCAGTAAAATTATCGACTGTAGTCATTCGATTGGTCATTTTACATTGAAAGATTTGCGGTAAACTCTTGCCTATTATATTTTTGATACAAACTATATCGGGTACTCTCTCGTCTATTAGTATTAATTCTTTGTTGAATAATAATCATAATAATACTTTTAATTTAAAAATTTATATCATTATTTTTGTGTAGATTATATAATATAATATAAATTGTATGGATTTGAGATAAATAAAAGAAATTAGAATGAATTTAATAATAATAGTAAAATTGAGTATTAAAGTATACATGAAACTGACTAATCGATACTTTAAATTTGTTGTCCATATTTACATAATAAACTAATCCACTGTAGAAGACAATTTACAGTAGAAGTAATAATAATAACCTACTTATATGGAGAGCCTAAATAAATAAAGTATAAAAGCGGTAAATACCGATTTTTCACTTAATTAAAACATGGTACGTGTTAATTAATAATAAAAGCTTGATTTAATTGCTCAAGATAATCACCTTACGCGTTATCATCGCGTGGCGTATTAGTGTCGGCCCAGTTTGATAAACTTCCAACTTTCAGTTTCGTTATTACACCTAGCGGGGTTTACCTTTTACTAATGGGAGCACTTAATCAAATATTCATTAGTTGATAAAAGTGGCACGTTTACCATATTTTCATTGGTGTATACGAGGTGAGGTTTTTTGAGGAACCTTTGCTGCAAAACAACTCTATTTTATAAAATATCTTTGCAATAAAAATGCAACAATTTTTACTACAACAAAAAAATCAGTTTAAAAATGGAATCATTTTTTATGGCACCAAACAAAAGACCGGATTTTAACTGCAATCTTTTTACGTAGTGTTATGTTATTTTTGCGATGGAAGATATTTATGCTAGAGGGGTAGTTCTCATAATATTACTTAATCGGTTACGACGACTCTTGTTGCGATTAAAATTTCTTCATTAAGTTCTCGAGTTCAGTTCAGAAGAATACATTACTTGAGGATGCTTATGGAATCGATTAAACGAAAACACTCGAATACTATCGTTCATTTAGCAACAAGAATTCCTCGAAAGGCAAGAGAAATTGAGCAAACCACTCACAAAGCTATTGTTTCCAACAAGAATGATGGCCGCAAATATTGTTGTAATTAATAGATAGCCAATCAATCATTTTTGTTTACAGTGTGAAGAGCAATGGGCGGTATTATGGCTTTGGGGGTACAAACAACATTAAGTTATAGACACTATACTTGATTCTGCTTCACTTTAAAATGAAATCAACAGCGAGAACATTAAGATTCAAAATCAATTTTTTTTTCAAACTTGTTCTAGGTTTCCTAAAAATAAGTATCTTGATATACCTACATAGTATACACGAAGTTTAACTTCTATATAGCTCTTATTATTATTACTTATAAAACGAAGTATGGCCTAATGTTAAGCAGTTATCGTAGTCTATAGATGCTGGGCCAACCAAAGCCTTTGCTTGCACGGAATTATTCAGAGGGAAGGGAAGCGATGGGGGTCAGTCTATTCCGCAATTTTAACCAACACAATCGAAGTGTCATCGAAATATGTAATGAAACATCAATTTCAACCGACCCACTTTTCGATAACATCGAATGGAATGGAAAAATAACAGCAGCAACTAATTGGAACTCCCGGTTGAACCCTTTTCATTCGGTTTTCAAGTTATCGGCGGGCTAATTTAAAATGGTTTGCTCCACCGGCGAATTCCGCGGAAATTATACCAAGTTTTTTTTTTTTAATTGGAAAAATTAATCTTGTCCTCTTCTGAACGTTCTCAGGTAGTTCAGAGCTTTTTGTTTTTAGAGTTTGGTGATTGTGAGTTGGTACTTAAAGTTGTTGTTTGGCACTTAAGGTGATGGCGCTTGTTTAGCGCGCGAAATTCCACATTTTAGAGTTATTTTATAGTATATTCAAAATCTGAAAACATTAAAGACAAAATTTTGTGATTGGCGACAAACACAGTATGCAGTGCGTTTATTAATACATTTATTTTACTCTAAATATTATCACGGTAGATATGATACTAGTACCAGTATCACTAAATACCAGTTGCATCCATTGCCAGTTTTTCTGGGTATCTGTCGTTCTTGAATTTTTTTAGAGTAAGTTGGATATATTAATAAATGCATTGCATACGGTGTTTGTGGCCTATCTCAAAATTTTGTCTTAAATGTTTTCAGATTTTGGATAAACTATAAAAAAAACTCGAAAATTTTGAATTTCGCGGGCTAGACAGGCGCCTTCACCTTAAAACGCCAATTGTTGTTCGACAGTGGAACCAATCTGTAGTCAATTTACTGACTCATATTCGGGCTGACTCGACTAGGGTAGTACCACCCTCTTACAGAAGATCAGCGTAAAGGAGCTTTTATAGCTGCGTTTTGATCGAAGAGTGAGAGAGCCGGAACATGTCCTTTCACCTTTCTTTGTCTCACTCTCCTTCAGGTCAGCGAGGTGCAAGCAATTCCTTTGGTATTGCATGCATCTATGGGCTACGGTAACTGCTTAACATTTGGTTAGGCTTGATGCCGACTTTGTTGTATTGAAAAAACTGCTTCGTGAAGGGAACTCTACGATTAGTACGATACACACACAGGATGTTGATTATGCTCTGATTGCTTTAGTTAAGTAGATTCTGTCTTATATTGTTAACAACCTATCCATTGCTGTCTAGGCAACCGAATTATAAGAATTTATTCAACTTCCAAACAGAATAATTGAATCCAGAAAGCTCAGATAGAGTGAAAATAAATCAACGAAATAAAATATAATAGCGTTATCAGAAAGTCGACGTTTGAGTGAGTTCGCGTGCAGACCGCTCGCGAGCCCGAATTTATAAGACTTAGGGCCTGTGCACACCACGTTTTTAAACGCACCGACGTCGCGCGTTTTAGTAACGTGCGTCGACGGCGCGCTTTTATCCTACAAAGGTCTACAGGCTGCGTCTGACTTGCGTGTGTATCGCGTCTGAATCGGTCTAAACGCGGGTCGACGGCGCGTTTAAAAAACGTGGTGTGCACAGGCCCTAAGTCGGAAAATAAATTAGCTACGACGGAAAAGTTTTCGGTAAATAGGAGAAGGTAAGTGAGTTGATGTTAGAAGTGGGGGTGGGGAATGTTATGGGAGTCATAGATATGGAATTATAAGTGACACGACAACCGATTGATCACTCAATAAGATGACTTATCTACATCTCACACTCTCATCACAGATGTTAATAAGCTAGGCTGACCTAAGAAGTGTTTTTGATGAACTCTTCGGACGATTAAGTTAGCATTTTATGGTTATGATTTATTTTGTCTCCGCAAAACCATGATAAGATGAGATATGGTTTTCAATTATAAATTAAGTTTATTATTATTGTTGTATATAGTACTTTGGGAATAACCCTTTTCAACGACCTATAGTCCTTACGACCTTAGTCGTTTGGGTAATAAATCTGCACTTTATATAAAAGGAATTTATTAGATATCTTCTCCAATTAATTATGTTCCGTGTACCTACACAGCGAAGCGTCTCGGCGCTGGTTCAAGTTTGTACGTCTTAATCGCCGCCAGCTAGCTGATTAAAACCCGAATATTTTTTAGCCGTCACTTAATGAGTTGCCTTTTGAACTCATACTCTGTTTTGAGCAATCAATGCTGTTTTTTCGCCTGAATATTCAAAGGCTTTTTGTTGCCTTTATACATTAAAACTTAATTTTTCACGATTGTTCGTTAATTTTGTTTGCTGTTGACTGCTGTGGCTTTTGTATTATTTTATATTAAACTCAAAAAAAAACCCAATCTAAAAATTGTTTTAATTCATGTTAGCCAACAAGGCATTTAGTTATATTTTTTCTTCTGTAGCTAGAAGAGAAGTTAGAATACATTGATTGAGACATTTACATAAAACTACAGAATGGTCTTCATCTTACTCATTTCCTAAGTTCCAATCTATTATCTGAACAAACTATTATATCCTTCCAAATGTGAGTGACGGTCATAAATATACCTACTCAATCAACCAAATCATCAGATACCTAACCATATCAGGCAAAAACTCATTTCTAGATGCAGAAAAGACACAGGATACACTAAACTCCTAGTTAAAATTCACCGAATGCAACCCAGTTTCCCGAGCTCATGTTTGCCTATTCATCTTTAATCCAGCGCCTCCGTTTCTCTTATCTTTTTGGCGCCGGCCGACTGATCTACGGCGTGTAATCTCGCCTGGTTTTAAACTGCGTGCAGTTAGCTTCTCATTATCCACGGTATATTTACATGAGAGTACAACAAAGCGCTTCGTAGCAGACTTAATTACTGTAATGTACGTATCTTTATACTTTAAATCTTTAGAAGCAAAATTGTTTATATTCGAGGAATAAAAAAATTAAAATACAATAAAAATGTAGGTACTTTATGCATTTTTTGGACCATCGTCCTGAGCAAGATGGTTTCTCTCAGAGACTTACGTCATTTTTCATGCAAAGCAATTCTGACCTTATTCAATCTCTATGTTTGACACTGACCATATACTTAGGTACACAAAATTTGTCTCATTTCAGAATTTCAACATTAAAGTAAGTATGATGCAACGTTCTTCCATTATTTACTAAAATATCCAACTTTTTTGTGAGCCAAGTTACAGAGTAATCTCCATCACAAAATTTGAGTGAAAACATGTCACAAACAAGCTCGTCACCTACAAAACATCATTTCATATATCCCGTCGGAAGAAAAACAAACTGTTACTTATTCTAGATCTTATATTTCCTTTGAATATTCAATATGAGGTCTTAGATATATTTATGCATGAAAACAAAAAGCGTGTCTGGTCCGACATAAATTTTATAAGAATCTACTAAATTATTACTAATAGCGGAGTAGCAAAAATTTAACGTTTAGTGGGTTAGACGGATATTGATTGAGAGCTAAGAAAAACTAAGATAGATTATACACTTGAAGGCTCTAGGAAGCATTTACGTCCAAAGTAAAGAAGCGGTTAGTCCTTTAATAATAACTGGAATTATATATACTAAACAATGTTTTCGTACGTAAGTTTATAGGTACTTAAAATCTTTCACCCTTCATGAGAGTATATCTTAACTACGTTACAAATAGTTTGGAAATTAGTTGGCTAACTTACTGAAATATAGATAAGAAATTTTTTCATTGTCACAATTATAAAGTTCATGAATATTGAAAATTACTAACTAAATTAATTTGCTGCCGCGATATAGACTCTGCGTCAACCAATCATGTTAACGTTTACAAAATGTAGAATTCATAACAAAACCCTTTCTTGATTCAACAAAATACGTCTATGCTTACACACGGTAGGTAAATTTGTTCTAAAATCCAAGCGAAGTAGGTATAGGTGATTGTAAAGGGTCATTCAAATTTAAAATTTCGCTCTCTCCTGCTGGTCCCATGGGTGAGGGCTGCACCGAATAGGGGAGTGAAAGCTAATAAAGTAAATTAAAGATTAATAATACATTGTCTTAATATGGATTTTTAGGGATATATGTACATGCAAATTTTGTAAGGGCACCCCTGATACCTAATATGCGATTTTTGATTGAATAATTAATGCGGCTGTTGATAGTGTCATGTTGTGATTATGCAGATTTACAATTAAGTATGTTATTTCAAAATACAGTCAAAGGCAAAAATATGTATATAACGTCTTATTTTAATAAAGCACGATGTTTTGCCAAGCGCCTTAGTAAATGCTAAAGATGATGTGTAAATGCTGAAAAGATCGGAATTTAAATGATTAAATCTATACAAATAATTAAAATTGGAGTGTCTGTTTGTTATTACAAACAGACACTCCAATTTTAATTATTAAAAACACACCTTTAAAATAACACCTTTTCACTAAATGCATATGAAAGTACATACGACACCTATAGCAAAAACTCGATTTAACAAATTTTTGTCTGTCTGTCTGTGTGTTTGTTCCGGGTAATCTCCGAAACGGCTGGACCGATTTTGACGGGACTTTCACTGGGAGATAGCTGATCTTATAAGGAGTAACTTAGGCTACTTTTATTTCAGAAAACAAAATTTAAAAAAATGGAGTCTGTCGCGCGGTCTCAAGACGCGGGAGCGGGCTTTTTTGTTAAGTTAAATTCCACGCGGACGAAGTCGCGGGCTCAGCTAGTTGACAATAAAATCGTGTTATATGGTAGCAGATTTTTGTTTAAATTACTCACTACCCCACATCATATTATTATTTTCTTGTGATAGATACATAAGTAAATACATCATTTAACTATAGCATTTACAAAGGCGCTAATAATGAAATAAGACTTTATATTATTGACGATTTTAAAATCTACGTACTTAACATACGAACAATACTAAATTTTATTTAGACAATAGAAGAACGATGGCCGTCGAACCGTCAATGTACCTAACTGCAAAAATTATATTATACTAGCTGTGCCCACGGACTTCGTCCGCGTAGTATTTTACGTAACAAAAATTTCGGGATTATCGGGATAAAAAGTATCCTATAAACTATCCCGGTTATAAACCCGGTTAATCCCGGTTATAAACTATCTGTGTTCCAAATTTCATCCAAATCCGTTCGGTAGTTTTTGCGTGAAGGAGTAACAAACATACATACATACATACATACATACATCCACACTCACAAACTTTCACATTTATAATATTAGTAAGATTTCTGGGGTTTCAGTATGCTTCATGGATTTAGAAATAGTGAGGGGTATTTGTATTTTTTTTCTTGGCTGTACCTATACCTATTATTTATGTGACTTAGTTACGTACTTTGCGCGGCAAAAGATTAATCAAAGTGAAACAAAGTTTTTTCTTCTTATGGTGCGGTTGTTCCATTTTAATATTTTGGTATACAGGTAACACTCATGCGCCTCCAGCATTTCTTATTTCATGGTTAGAATCATTACCGTCTTTTAAAAAAAAACACCTGAAGGAGATTTAATGCTCTCCTTTCATGAAATAATATACCGCATATACTCCCCGAGGGAAATTAAGGTTTTTTTTTTTATCAAACACCGCCGCAGCAACGTGAAACTGGTCTTTTTTAATTTCACTTAAAACTCACAATCGGGATATGCACGAATATTAAAACAATACTGTGTTTTAATTATTAAGTATGTTATGTGTACTATGGTTAAAACAAACCCAAGAACAATTTATTTGTTAAAATGAAACTCATTGTTGCAATCCATGGATATTCTTAATTATATCGATATATTCGATCTCATACACCGCGGTAACAAGATTTTATCATCAACATTTAATTACTCCACGCGTCGGGCCTTTGATAAACGAAGGGAAAAAACTGAAGTTCGCACGTTAAACACCTCCACAGATAAGGGTCAAAGGAAGGACCTAACCAACTAAAATGTTTCATCATTTTAATCCTGACTTTTTTGTCGCCAACGTATCTCGGAATAACAGCTGCCAAAGTTTGATGTGATCTTTAATATTGCGAGATAAAGTTCAAAATTGGATTTAATTTTATTTAAACACTAAGACCATAACTTTGTTTTTCGTAAGGTTGACGCGGCTGGCCACCAACAAACGCTGCACCTGTAGAATGTGCCTATCGCGCCGAAAGATTCAAAAGCCCGCGTTCCCGGTCTGACACTTTTTAGGGAAACCGAAAAAAACCCGACGTTATTTTAATTGACGTCGGTGCGCCATTAAAAAAGAAACACTGAGTGAATTATTTGAAGGCTGCTACTGGAATGAAAAGTATTCGGACCGCGCCCACTGTGATGGTATGCAAATAACTCATTGTGTCAGTTGAAGTTAGACTATCGCGGTTTTCGGTTTTTGTTTTGACACTACCTATATAGCCGGAACGTACTTTGCCGCTTACAGTAGTAATCAAATAATTTTCAACGTAACAAAAATCTGTCAGTTAAATCAACCCGCATTTATAGGCATATAACAAAGGATATAAATTAGTCATACACAGATGTCGATAAAATAACTTTTACTGTAGCCATATTATTGGAAAGTGTTGCCTCCACAACACGAGTTTATTGGGCAGAATTAATAACCTGAAATACTACATATTAGTTTACTATTTGCCGTAGAAGTTAATGCAACAAATAAAAGGGAATTGTCATTTTTATTATTATAGGGATATATTGTTAAGTATAGCATACGCCCGAGTGGGTATAATCTTGCGAAGGTATTAAGAAAGTTATACGAATCTTAAGGGTGAGGGAAACTAACTTTGTTGTTCTGATATTGCGTCCACAAAAACTTATACCAGTGATAACTTCTGTGTTTTGATATCATTTTTGATCGCGCTAAATATTTAGATATTATTTGATAGATTCATAATAAATAAACACAATAATAATAGCGATAACATTTTTTTATATTTTTTTTTAATTTATATTTAAAAATGTTAAAAGATTAATAAATGAAATAAAAATAATATTATTTTAAATACAAATAATTTGAAACGAACAACAGTTAAGTGTGTAGGTACCAGGCTAACATATTTTAGAAGAGGTGTGAAAATATATATCTCTGAAGTGTTACTTCTCATTATTAGTTTCTGTAGGTGCACTTCAAGTTGCATTGGCGACGTTCCACGCACAAAGCCCGTTTTGTCTATCGCAACTGAACCAGAAACTTTAAGGGAGAACTTTTAATAGTTTTTCTTTATTCAATCAACATATTTTCGCTCTTGGACACTTCTCCCGTTTGCCAACAATTTGTTTCGGAGACTTTTTTCTTTCACTAGACGTTCACTAACTCACGACGCTCCTGACAAATTTGATCTCGAGGGTGCCTTCAAAAGTTTCTTGCCTTTGCCGTGATACTGGTCTAGACAGAATACATTATTGACATCAATGATATATATTTCAATCATAATATTCAATCAATATTCAATATATTTCTGCGTTTCATATCACAAGTCAAAATAAATAGCTTCTTTGAACAGATAATTAAATGATCAAATATATTTGCTGTCGAGATATTGTAAATTCTTTAATAAATCAAAACGTGTAGGTAAGTAAATCACATTTTAAATAAAAATAATAATAGCATGTCTAAATATTGTGCAAGCGGAACAGTTACGGTAATTTCCGTAGTGCCTTTCGTTCTAGCTTTCGTCACATCGTTGTGAGATCAATAATTAAACGTCGTGTAGATGCGTAAAAAGATGTTGGAAATATCAAAAATCTGGGCTAATAAAGTAACAAATTATGAATTATATTGCTTGGTAAATAACAATATATTCGATTTCATATTTTCATCAATAAAAAGAAATGACTACATATTTTTCATCATTTCCATATTTTTGGCTTGATAGTCCGTTTATTCGTTGGCTCCGTATATACCTCAGTTAGAGTAGAGACAAGGTGAAATGTTCTTTTTTGAACAAATAAGTAGGTATAGTTCTCAATATCAATTTCAATGATATCATAAATTATACTGATTACATTTATTCGTCGAAATATGAAGACAAATTACCAGGTGAAATAGTGCAATTGGAATTGAAAGAAGTAAAAATCAGCGTCGGATCGGCACTGCAGGCCGTGACTGAAATACCAAATGAGTAATTTTGAGATTCCCCGAATGCCCGTGCACCAAGAGGGCGAATGTCAGCTCCTAATAGCATTGCGAACATGATGCGAACGCCGAAGTACGATCGAACTAGCTACTTTGTTACAAAAAGTCTGCCTGTTAGAGTTTATTTTTAAGTGAAGCTATTTGTTGGATTGGATCGGTGGAGCGACCACCGCGAGCGCAATTTCAGAGATTTTCAACTAGAAATTAATTCAGATATAATGTTAGAAAAATATATTTACATTTATAAATTCAAATCCTATCAATAATAAGCTACCATAGACTAATAATAAAACCTAAAAAAAGAGTCTTATATAAGCTTACAAAAAATTCAGTCTTTAGTTGTTTACTCTAAGTTTAATGGTTTTTATTACAGCAGTGAAATAATTTACGGCAAGAAATATAATTAATGAACTTCAAACACACAAATTAATGAAATTCCTTCCCCATTACATGACACTATTAGTTTCCTGTCAAGTCAAAAAATCCATTGGATTCAAAACTAAGCTACGAATATGATGGATGCGCACCTCGGCCATCTGTTTAGTGACACTGAGCAAATAGCGGAACAGATTGTCACGAAACTAACAAATTTCTTTAGAGAAAAAAAGTTCTTAGTGTGAAGGGAAAATGATTTATAATGTTATTTCGGATACATTCGTTGGAATGTTTATTTAGAAGGGCGGTAGTCGGGCACCGGTGTAGAGTTACCCAGCCACCGGCGATGTTTGATTACCAAATACATTAGCGATCTCGTTTCTGCATCGCTTATTTACATTATTTCATTGTATATTTGGATTGTTTCTTTTAGTATCCATTTCTCGTTATTAATAAGCTGCAAATTCAGAGGCAGTTGTTTTCTTGGTACGAAAACAGGCGTATTTACTATGAATTATCTTCTGGTGACGACCGCTTGGCGCAGTGGTTCGAGCGTAGGCCACTCGGCTCACTGCACCGGATGATTGCGGGTTCGATTCCCGGTACCGGTACGGTACTCATAGTACAAGCGTCGCTTAGTTTGGGACCATACAGTTGATGTGTTCGACTGGCGATATTTATTTATTTATTATATCTATAGATATAATTGTATTTTTTATATGACAATTCGACAAAGAATCGTACGATGCTGCCTGTCTGAAGTTAAAGTTACCAGAGCCTATAAATGATTGCAATACCAAAGACACTGCTCACACGTCGTAGACCGGAAGGGGAGTTATAGGATAGAGGATGGTAGGGATAGGGGTTATGATTCCGGCTCTCTCACTCATCGTACGAAACGTAGCTATCATAGCTACTTTTCGCCGATCTTTTATGCAAGGGTGGTACTACGTCTGTCGAGCCAGCCCGTGCATTTGCTGTAATCAATTGGCTACACCATGACTCTACCACAGATCTACTATCTACTTTTGATTCCACTGCAAGTATTGTAAGCAGTTTGGTCTCCCATAAAAATTAAACCATCATAATCTTAGATAGCTTTCCACTATAATGCGAAGTAATTTATGTCGCTAGATCACCACCAGAATCCGATGTGCATCTGACATGAGTCCACGCACGTGGCTCGCGATGTCACGCGACAAGTCGTCGGATTTGTTAGACAAGTGTCGGATTACCGGCCGGAGTGTGCGCCGCATTGACTCTGATTAAACTTGTTCGATTCCAACCGTTTGCTTTTAAGAATCAACTAATGGACTTTGACAGTTTATTTAGTCCGTGTGCAATCTACGTAAATAAATTGAAGACCCAATTTCTAATAGAGAAAGTTTTGATGAAGTAAAATTCGAAGATAATTCTTTACGTCTGATAACTTGTAATGGCGAACAAATTATTCATAGAGTCTACGTTAAAAATCCAATAAACTTTGCATTAAAATGTCTAAAACTTTGTTAACGTAATTTATTATCGATAACAGTAATGAATAGTAAAATATATTTTGCGAATATAACGTAGGCACTGCGATTATTTTTTTACTAAAGCGGCAGCACTAAAATAAAACTTCAATGAAACAGCTAACGTTAAAACAAAGTACCATAACAAAGTCATTCTCTATTTTTTATTTATTCACTATTATCTAAAGTATCAATTTCTATTCATTTGCATAACTTAAAACAATAAAATCTTCTTATCATAAAACTTGTGTATAATAACGAACGTTGTTATATGAAAATAATTCCATCGATGGGCTTTATAGCACAACACGGTATGGCGTCAAGCTTCTGAATGATCAGAATGCCATTTAATAGTCGTAAAACTAAATCATTCTCCACATATTTCTTATATTATCTTCCAATTAATTTATGTAGAGGTAATGCTGTATCGATTGATATTAATTTCACAATGTTTCTATACTGGTTTGATTATTTAGGTTGAAATAGCTTTTTTTTTTAATGTTTTAGGTTATTGTAAGTCAAAGTAAATATATTAACTACCTACTTTTCTATGCTTAAAAATTAAATGAAAATTATACCTAATTATACAGATATTTCCATAAAACGTTGGTTTTTAGCACATCGTCTCATACATTACAATCTATCAAACAAAAATATCGCGCAAAATAATAACACCCTTTTCTTTCCGCATGATATAAAAATATCTTGACTTTGAACACATCAAATAACCCTTCTGCCCTTCTATGATAATAATTCGATTTAATCTCTGCAGTAGCCAAACTCGAGTAGGTACCACTAGGCGCCATAGCTATTCATTAAAATTTCAACATCCAAACTTTCTAGACCCCAAAATATGAACATTGCTACCAAATTGGAGCTTAATTGACTAACCCCTGAATATTCGGAATTTAGTTCAAGCGACATAGTTTTAAAGTTTAAAAACTCTATCAATAGCCGTGTACTAACTGACCGCTCAGCGTCGTGAGGCGGCTTCGAGCGCATTCCGCGCACGACACGAGAAAGGAACTTAAAATTAGTACACATATACAACCCACCTGGATGGAACTCATGTCTCTAAATTTCATTCATTTTCAGTCCATCTAAAAACCATTAGTCATTCGTATTAACTTCGTGCTTAATCATAAGTCGGTTGACATGCATTGGCTAGTAGACTATACACATATTGGTTGTGGTTCTTTGTGCTATTAAATTAGCAGACTTTGGGCCTTGAGGTAAGGGAGCGGAAGAGCTTGCTTCGGTTGACTCACGTACTGCATTTAAGCTAAACGAGGTAGCGTCATGAGGCTACTCGGTCAGTGCGAACGAGGCTAATGTCGACGTTATAATTCCATCACTGCGTGCTTACCTACATCAGTTCGAGCTTTGAAGGCTTTACTGGAAATTCACAATTTTAAAGGTAAAAATGAAAAGCCTCTCTATTCGACCCAAATTGTGTACGAGGCCAAGCTAACCGTAAACTTTTGGCGTTTTAACAAGTGCCACGTGAAAACTCGAACGGGTCTAAATATGGTACAGATATTATTAGTGGCATTTACATGAATAACATTTGATTTTATCGTAATAAAATAACGTAATATCGTATCGTATACCATCTTATCGTAGAGGCGGTATAGTGACAAACCTTATATCTAGTTGTGTTTGTAAGAATAACCTATTTCATGGAAATAGTGTACAAAAACGTTTTAACAATATTATTATTTAAAATATACAAGCAAGAGATACATATCTCTCTTGAATCTTCTGAATGAGCCTGATGAATAAAGCAAGCAGAATTTCAGAAAATGTTATTAAATACTTCATAATGCATTTTATATTGACTTAGGTCATAGCCGTATAGATGAAGTGGAGTATAAAAAGGAAGCTAACCTAAACACTCTAGAGCTTCTGTATTTGCATAATCATGCAATAGCCTAGGATGACACACTTTCAGATTAACAGCTCCTATTTCTAATATCAATAAAGTTGAAGTTTGTAAATCAAATGGTGGCAATATTTCGCATTAGTTCGAAGGCATGCGACCGTTTCAGCAAATTGCCTCTCTATATGCAGAAAGCGGGCAAGCCGATTTTCATTAAGCGCTTAGGAATTGGTCCGACAAAGGGCGAGTGGTCGCGCCGATATTGTCAGTTTAGTAAGTTTCGAACACGATTTAATTCAATTGTTATCATAGTACTCGCCTTTTGCTAGAGACATAGATACCCGTAGCTCTACCATTCGCTAGAGGCACTGGTTTTTAACGTTTTGGTGAAATAAAATAGTTTACGAATTTGCTAGAGACTAGCAAGCGTAAAATTCGCGGTAGAGCCGTTGGTCTTTATCGAATAGCATTAAGGTTATATGTATCATAGAACATGAACTCTACTATAACAGCTGAATAGAGTCAAAAGGCTTCAAAACCACATAATAGCACATGCAAAATGAATGTATTTTTCATTAAATTTCTCTCAACTCAATGTTTTGTCACTTTTGTCACGTCTCTACTTGCCTGCTTCCGTTTTTCTCTTTTAACAGCTTATCCTATATATTATTTTAATTAGTGATCAAAATACTTATTTTTTACTTGAGATATTAATAATTGCTTCGCAACAAAAACTATAATCTCGTCACTAACGTGAACAATGTCAAATCTCCCCTTAATAATTCGGCTGCAATTGGGCGTAGTTTTGCAAAATATAACCAAACCACACACACTTCTGAAAACTAAAACCAACCTAGAACCACTGACACAAGGTTGGTTTTGGTCTACAGCAGTGCATGTGAGTTTATTCAATTGATAAACTGTACTCAAGCTGACCAGTGGTCGTCTGAGTGCTTGACCCGAGGTTTCACTCGTAAACTGCGTTTAAGCAAATTATCCATGCGTAAGTTCTCGTAAGGCTACGTTCAGAACGTACGTATTGAATCCAGCAGTAATTCATTGTATATGTCGCAATCGAGTCATATTCGGAACGCTAGCGCCTCTGTCGGCGCTCGACGGAGTCAATGATTCATCGGCTGAGCGGCGCGCTCGTCACTTCTTGAGCAGCAGCCGGCCAGTGCGGTCGAATATTGAAACCGACGCGCGTTCCTACTTATAACTGTGTAATTCTGTACCTTTGTACCTAATAAGTGATTGCACATTATAATCGAGTTGATTAAATACTGTGTTTCGTTGCTCCAACATTACCCATCGACGCCCGCAGCTTGGAGATTAGAAATGATGGACCCTACTGATGACGCTGCACCTCCTCTTCCGTCATATATATATACTTTTCACAATTAAGTGTTGTTTAAAATGTAGATAATAGTGCTTAGGAATAAACTAAATTTCATACAACTGTAAATAAATCCTGTCTCACTTAATAATCTACGCTTATGATAAAGATGGCAATAATATGTTCAGTGCCCATAAAGAAAATTGGTGATGGTTATTGTATTTTGTGCACTCCACTTCTGCATACCCCTTAGCGAAATACAATCGCAATGATGTATCAATTTTTTTTATTTTTATATACAATAAATAATACTTAACTTAGTGCCATACTGTCATTTTTAGATATTATTAAAGTTTAAGCACTAAACACTTAGCGACTTGCATAATGTGAACTTCGTATGCAAGTACGATGTTTAAAGGATGGTTGTGAAGAGCACAGTTTACCGGCGCTTAACGAGTGATTCCTATATCCACTGCTGCATATTAATTTCCCCATAAGCATGTCTGAGTGTTTCAGTTCATAGACATTGGTTTTATTGTAATACTGATATTCAGTGTGCGTGTTTTGATGGAAATGATCTTCTTTACTTTGAAATGCTCTGAAGTAGTAGCTAGAAATATCTTATTTGTTACGCCATAATATCTTACTATTATTACTTAGTATTTATATTAGAAATGCCAACATATTAGGTAAATTATTTTATTGTATACAGGTAATAGTACCTGTATTCACAGGAATTTAATTCAAATTTCGATAAAATATTCATACTACCTACTTATGTCTGATACTCATCCATGTCCATGCCCCAAGTATTAATAATATGTTTTTATTAATAATAGATATTATTTATTTTTATCAAACCACACTCCACAAATATTAAAATGTATTATGTAACCGCACACACGCCGCTCCAAATAATAATTCGCACTCCCATATGTGGGATAAAAATTAAACAAAAACTTCGCCATTGTTGCGGCACTCGCGCCGTAAAAATAGTCCACTCGATGCGCGAATCCCCATAAAATCATAACACGAACTGGTTTCGTTCCGTGCGTATGAATAACCATCGAGAGCTTACGTCACACCTTTCGATACTAATTTCGCTGTTAACAGACCCCTAAATCATGAATGAACATGAGCTCGGTATTAGCCAGAAGGGGTGACAGTATGACCCGCGCAAATGTCGTTAAAAGTATTGCACCCTACAGTGCTATACGGTTTTAGCCGATTACATTATTGTACAGACGATTTATTTATTCACGGCACGTGGATGCGGTTATAGGATTGTAAAAGTGCGAAAACGTTACTTTAATACCTTTTATCCTTATGGCATATTATGTATATAACTTCCTGAAAATCAGTTAATTATAAAAGGTTATAATGATAATTATATATGGAAATTAATGATAATTCAATACATTATAGTCCATGTATTATTGTTTTACTGTTTGTGCTTATTGCAACAAAGGTTTACTTTTTCCTTTTTATTTTTTTGTGTACTAATTTGCTACTAATACCTACTAAGTTCTAAAACATTAATCCAAGGCTAAAGCGCCCATCTAGCCCGCAAAGTTCACATTTTTTGAGGTTTTTTAGACATTTTTCAAAATCTGACAATAATAAAAGGCTCATTTTATAAGTCGCGACAAAGACCGTGTGCAGTGCATTTATTAATATATCCAACTTACTCTAAAACATTTCAAGAACGACAAATATCCAGATAATCTGGCAATTTTTGTATATTTAGTGATTAACTAGTATCATATCCACCATGATAATATTTAGAGTAAAATAAATGTATTAATAAACGCACTGCATACTGTGTTTGTCGCAAATCACAAAATGTTGTCTTTAATGTTTTCAGATTTTGGATAAACTATAAAAATACTCGAAAATTTTGAATTTCGCGGGCTAGACAGGCGCCTTCACCTTAAGTAAGAATGAATGTTTTAGAACTTCTTTAAACACAGTTTCGGGAATACTAAATAGTTTTTACTATGAAACGTGTCGCTAATAATAATAATTATAATCACACAACGTTATTTAAACGCAATAAAAGTTTAGACAGATGCACTCCACTCGACCGTATGTCAGTTTGCAAAAAAGTCTGGGTGTGGGACCACCAACATCATCACTAAACCAGCGGAATCCCCACTAATCCCTAACATTGTATATTATGATCGCTGGATTTGTGAGCCATATCTCTTACACCGAACATGTGGCGATGAGTCGGATGTGTCACGATCGAGATACGAGTGGGTATTGAGGGACACTTTGGAACTAAAGTCACACATTGCGTATGGTTGAGCAGGAATTCTAATATTATATACCAACCAGCTTCTGCCCGCGAATTCGTCTGCGTATATTTAAAGTAAACTGGGTATTCTATGTGTTAGTCCAAGTGATAAACTATCTGTGTACCCAAATTCATCCGAATCTGTTCAGCAGTTTTTGCCTGATTGAGTAACAAGCATGCAAAGACACACAATTTCATATTTATTATAATAATAGGATACACCATTTTATATTGTTATGTTTCTTAAAATTTTAAATAAATAAACATAGTTAGGCTAACATACCAATGTATGGTCCCTACTATACTATGGGTACCGTAGAATTCACTAGGGTGATCCCAGTGTCACCTGGCAGACAAATTACGAAAATACCATTTCAATAAATTACGAAAACTGTAGTTTTTTCCTGAAAAAGTCTCGGTAAAGGTATTGCTAGCACGTTGCTGATTTGAATGGGGAGTGGGACAAAGGGAGTGGAAGGTAGGTTGGGCTTCTGAATCCTTCACTCATTGTACGAAATGCAGCTATACCAGCTACTTCACACCGATTGTGAGACGGTGGTACTACAACGGTAGAGACAGCCTGTCTATGAGCTGTAGTCAAGTGACTATAGTTTGGCTCTACTGGGGTAGAAACGGTACTTTTAATAACAATAAAATACCCAAGTTATATCGTAAACAGCCGAGCCTTCTGTAAACAAAAACATTCAAGCCACGGTATCGTGCAAAATTAACCACAAACATAGGCGTCTAGTTAGAATGGGACTGTAAAACTTGCCTTTGTAAAAGGAAAAAAGTTTTTGTGAGATAAGGAATATGTTTGTAGGATAAGTTTTAAGTATAGCTTTAAACGTTGTTTTTGTTGAATATTGTATTCTATGTAAGAGAGGACTCAGTTGAACGATCATAGAAACACTAGCTATTTGCCATTTAAGTGCTTTAAAACATTTTTAATTTACCGCTCATAATAAACTGCAATAAAAAATTACCTGATTATTTTCAGTTTTCTAACAATTTTAAATTTAAAATGTATACTACTTTGAACAAAGACGTCATGAACACAACGCGTTCGCTTTATGCACGAAAATAATAAAAAAAAAACTCCTGTCAGTTGCCATTTTTTGATGTCATATTACAAAAGTGTTTATTTGGTGTTATTTTTAATATTTCTGTACGTTAAAATGCAGCCATCTAAGGACAAATTTTTATATTTCGCATACGGTAGTAATTTGCTTAAGAAAAGAATCCATATAAACAACCCCTCAGCCGAATTTATGGGTATTGGACAACTCGATGTAAGAACTTAATATCAATAATCTGATTATATTTCTTGCAAATTATTCTGAATCAAATGAGTAGGTAGCTACCATAAATAATTTGTAATATAATATACATAGAATTAACACACGATAGCGCTTTAAAACATCGAATATTTTCCTGAAACTATCTGTTCCAATATCTTGAATGCTTAATAGGTTAGATACGGCATAACTTATTTCAGGTGGATCAATCTATATTAGGTTTACGCTCCATATTTATCTACAAAATCAGTTATGGCCTGGACTTTTTTATTAATGTATCTTTACCGAAATTATTATTTTCCTTCAACATGCTGAGTTTTTAAGTAGCAATATAATCTTGACATTAGGTCGAGATTTGGCAAGTAACTCAACAAAAATAATCCTTCTTCTCGTCTGCTACACATTGTATTTCCAACAGTCCAATGAATATTCTAATAACTAGTGCAATAGCAATGCAAACGTGGAGTTTCCTTCTCAGAATCACCAGCTAGACTTCGTGAAATATTCTGAGAATTGGCGAGGAGCCGTGGCTACTATCGTCCCCAGGACCGGCGAACAGGTATGGGGAGCTGTCTGGAAACTGCACAATGACGACCTGGCGGCGTTAGACAGGTAAGATACGAAAGAAATTACTAGCACGTAAACGATCTGAAAAGGAGTTAGCTGTAAGACAGCAAGACAAGAAGAAAGGAGGTTGGGCTTTCGGCAATCTCACTCATCTTGCGAAAATCAATAATAATTTAGCTCTTTTGACGTTCCGCTCCTGGGCATGAGCCTCCCCTCACTGCGAGGGGGTTTCGAGACGTAATCCACCACGCTGGCCTAGTGCGGGTTGGCGGATTTTACATGACATTCGAAAATTGGTTAGATTAACTAAGAAATGCAGATTTACACACCATGTTTTCCTTCGCCGTAAGCAAGGGATAATGATATTGAAATCATCATTCCGACATAGATTTCGTAAAACCCAAATGTACCAGCCAGGGTTTGAAACCAGGACCTGGTGCCCGCAAGACGCGCACTTATCCAATAAATAAAAGCTTGTTATAGTATTTATTTTACTTTTAGGCAAGAAGGTGTACAGGCAAAAGAATATTTCCCTAAAACAGTCCAAATTAAAACAGCTAACGACATGAATGTCCAATGTAGAACGTACGAACACACGTTTAAGCCTCCAATCCGTAATGAAAATGAAGAACTCGCCTTAAACAGAAGACCGTCTATCACCTATTTGGATTGCATAGTAAGAGGTGCAATCGAATGCGAATTGCCAAAAGAGTATATTGATATATTGAAAAAGGTGCCAAATAATGGAAAAACAGCGTCTCCTGATATGATGGAAAAATTGTAGTAGAACTTGGCGTTATAAAAAATTAGGAAGACTCAAGATTTTGTCGAGAATTTAAACAGAATGCGTGGTCCTAACAGTGATTTTGTAAAAAAGTGTTAGTAATCCACTTTAAAACTTTAGTTCAAACCCCAGAACGGTCCGCTTAGTGTTTACTTTGTTTCCATGACGAAATTGAATTAAAACTTTTTGGCGTGTCCGCGCAAACGGCCGAGCACCCCGCTGCATCCATCCTCGTATCGCATGCAATTACTAAAAAAGTACCAAATTACTTCCACGGAGTTGTTTGCACAAACCCTTTGGGTTAAAAATTTATGCACCCTCGCGAAACGGCGTCTATAATAAGTGTAGGTTACATGCCCCATTTGAAAGCTTCCTGTTGATTTTGAACATAAAAGATATAATCTACCGCACTGGTGTAAAATAACCGTATTTTTGTTATGATTTTGCTCGCCCTTCGTATCGACGGGTGCGCGTTTTGCTATTGTTCTCTTGTATTGTGGCTTTTTTAAATTATAAGAGGCTGTCTAATATATTTTTAAAGCTGTATTGGTGTATTACGTCATAGGTTATGTTATTAGGATGAAATTTGTTTACTTGCGTGTATTTTTATATGCGTTTATCAATGATATGCTGATATATATATTTGTAGGTTATAGCTGTAGACGTTTGATTTGATTATAGGTTGATTGTTCAGTTTCACGTTTGGAAAATTATATTATTTTTTACTTTTCGGAAAGAAAGAAGGAGCTGATTTCGGAAACCCAAGTAAAATATTGGATTGCGTGTACCACATAAGTTCCTACTTATATAAGTTTAACTAAGAGAGTATAGTTATTTACATTATTTAAGCTTCCTTGTACTTGCTCAAGGAACTCTAATAGTGCATTCCGTATTTATATATATATTACCAGAACTTTAAATTCCATGAACTCCGTAACAACCAGCGTTGAACGCATCCACTATATCCGATTAATATTTAGTGTAAAACACTCGCATGAATTGTGGACGTCTTAAAACCGCTCCTAGAATCCTCAGTCTGTATATCGACAGACATTAGAATGTGATATATTATATGGAAGAGAACTTTAAGATTAAGATTTTACGGGTGTATAGCTAGTTGGTGGAACTATCTTAGAAACACTACTGTAATGACTACCAAAATAAGGATCATGGTAATTATTATATAATTATTTATAGCTGGCCATCTCCTTTCAAAATCTGGCGTCAACGATATTATGTATCATCTTTAAGAATATCCAGATCTTCCGTATTTTTTTGGTGTCATCAATCTATTGGTGTTATAAATATGGCCTGGAATAATAAAAATAGGTTAAATAGAGAGCTTCCCAATTAAATCATCAGGTTTTATTGCTCTTTAGGAAAAGCATAATATCATATTATAGTCACCGGTTCACGTTGAAGGAAATAAAATATGGATGCCCCTTCCACATTATCGGTCCCTGAAACGGAACTGCGCGGTGTAAGTAATTATTACTCAATTTCCGGAATCGTTATGGCGAGCGATGCTTCCTGTTCCGTATAGTTACAAGTATTATTTTCCTGTGTTTAAGTGAATATGGCAAATTATTGGTAATTATGATAAACTTATCTTAGTGACACGGGGAATAGATTGTGCCCGTTTTAATTCCAGGTTTGTCAGTGATGTTATATTTACTACTAATTAATAAACTAACACTCGATAATTATTGGGGGTGGCATAAGTTTGCACATCAAAATATTCTTAATTACTGCGCCCAGAATAAATATAAATAAATAAATATCGCCAGACGAACACACCAACTATCTAGTCCCAAACTAAGCAACACTTGTGCTATGGGTACCGTACAATGTCTGGGAGTGATCCCAGAGACACCCAGACCAGGGAAAATAACGATAAGGCCATTTTCCGAAATTTATCATGACGGGAATCGAACCTGCAACCATTCAGTGCAGTGAGCCGAGTGGCCTACGCTCGAACCACTGCGCCAAGCGGTCGTCAAAGATGGGTATAACGACTGGACTTGATGGAAACCCGGTAAACGGACTTGAACTCTCCGCAATATTGTTCGTTCATCATTTATGTCGTGTGTCGACATCTTTATTATATGACTAATTTCAGAAGAAGTTGTAAAGGAAAACAAATATAAGTTTCCTCAAAGCAGATGCCTCTTCCACAGCATATTACCGAAGCGCTGTAGTGTGGAGCGGTGTAAGTAATTACACAATTAGATCCCGGAATCGGTGTTCCGGGCGACGCTTCCTGTTCCCTCCGCTGGGAACACTGTTTCACTCAATGCGCTTCGTATGTGAGCAGATTTAGCGCTTAAATTAGCAAGTTGTTGCCAATAATTTGTGACTGTTGTTTTATTTATTGTTTCATAAAATATATTTGCTGTTCGGAACGATAAAGTGCAAGTATAGCGTTACATTAATCACATATATTGGGTGCTACGTTTTGAATAAAAAAATTGGTAAATTAAATCAATTGATCGAAGACCGCTTGGCGCAGAGGTTCGAGCGCAGGCCGGCTTACTGCACATGGTGGTTGCGGGTTCGATTCCCGCTGGAGTAAATTTCGGTAATGGCCTTTTCGTAATTTGCTCTGGCCTGGGTGTTACTGGGATCGCCTCCAGTCCATTGTACGGTAGGTACCCATAGTTGCTTAATTTGCGACCATACAGTTAGTGTGTCAGTCTGGCGATATTTATTATTACGTATTATTATTGATTCAACTCTTCAATTACATCAACCAGAACAGAATAGAATACTCTTTATTTTACCCACACCAGAGTTCGAATTTTACATTAAGTAACATAATAAAACAGTAGTGCACATTTAAACAACATAGGCAAAGTGTCTGTATAAGGTCTCTCGTTTAGTCAAATAAAAAGTTATTTCCACCTGCCGATCATAAACACATTTCTTAGAAAGATCCAGGACGTAATAATGTCCAGACACACAGTCTCTGTTATCCGGAACAACCACTTCAAAAGTGCAGATTTTGACGCTTGCCAATATCCATAAATCCATCTTCTAAGCATGTAAGTGCATTAGCACACCCTTGAGACGTTACAGCATCTGGACAGCACACTTATACACACGTGCTTAGAGGTTAGATAAGCAAAAAAATCGACAGCTTCGAAGTCATCGCTCATTTTTTTGTCGCTTTGTTTGTGGTTAAGTGGTACAAATTCCTGCATAGTACACACGTCATTAAATTTTAAATTAAGACAGTTAATTTAATACTACATAGACCTTTATCACGGGCATTGAAAAAATATAATAAAAAAGTATAAGAGCTTTATCTTGATTAGTAAATAATGAAATAAACTAAGAAATAATTTAGGTGTTGATTACTATTACTATCCTATCCTATTGAGTAAAGTTGGATCCTAAAGTGAGGGCGCTAATAGTTCGAGGGACAAAATAAGTCTTTCACCCGAGGTAAACACTGTGCTTTTCATTACGAATACAAGGAAAATAAAAATAAAAACAGGAATTAGCTAAAGAAATAATACAAGGAAGTATGAACAATACTCTACAACTCGAAAAAAAATTAAGATCGGATTGCCGCCTATTTTGTTTTTTTTCGTTGGCCAGCTTCATTATTTAGCCATTATTTTTCATTTTCATCTTTAAATATTTTGCGCAAATCTATATTATTTTAAAGAAATTGTTGAAACTAAATTGTAATTAAGTAATTTAAAAATATGTATTGTTTAATTAATACTTAACTTTATGTTATTTCATTTTTACATCGTGCTGTAATTGAGTGACTGTAGAAAAAGTTTGAACATGGTTCCATAGAAATGTGCCAAACCCCGTCTCGTGACAAAATAAGTAACTTTCACCACTCATGTAACAATGTACTAATACAGCCTTCATTAATTCTCTTTTCATTTTTTTATTTAAAAAGTACTCGATTAGGACTTACATGAATAATAAACAAACTGTAATAACTATTAAAATAAATAAATCTGTAATTTTTAAATACGGTAAGTGGTGACATGTATAATGTTATATCATTTAAATACAACGTTATTACAATGTAAAAGCTGATTAAATAATGAGGTAAGTAAGTAATGTAATTTATATCATCACTTTTATTCGCAATTGTACAATTATTTGCTTTTCCAAAATGAAAAGAAGACTTTTAACTGCATGTCATCATTTTGGTTAAATTTTATTCATTGGTAAGTACCTACTTTCTAGACCAGTTTCTTGTAAACTCTTATCGTATCCACCTTGTATAATTCGACATAACTATTCCTTCGCTATGGCGCTCATTAGAGGAGGCCTATGTCCAGCAGTGGACAAGCATAGGTTGATGATGATGATGATGATGATGATGATGATGATGATTCCTTCAAGCGTTTGATGGAGGAGCCAAAATGCAAGGCTTAAATCTTTTAACTCGTAAATGCTGTTTACACTATTTTCTAGGACATTGGATGTATTTTAAGGCCTCACCACGAAAATTAGGACAAATATTGAAAGGCCTCATCCAAACTCAGTACATAAAGATATTTACGGACCGTATATGTATCTAAATTATAATTTTGGACTTTTATGACATTATGTACACTTTGTTATACATATCTTAATTTATTTCGGAGCTTATCCAGCCGGGTATTATCAATATTCATGGACGCAATACCAAGCGTCTATTGTTCAATAAATTTCGCAAACACCTATGTACACACCTCTTCAGTCATGTACATGCACGTTAAGGTACATATAAAAAGGAGTTCGGCGAAAATGTCATAATTTAATTATATTTACAGCAGTCTGAAGCGATTAAAAATGTTTGTACTAAATATTCTATTCGTGCTTATCTGCACGACGGGCATTCAAGGTAAGTAATTAATAATTATGTACTCCCTAAAACAATAATAATGTTTTTTTTTTCAAATTTATTATTAAATATTCAGATTTTATAAGTTTTACACATCAAGATATCATCGGAATTGTCAACGCACAGTAATAGCATGCAAGGTAGTTGTTAGACAAGATGATGCACTTCCAACCCCACGTTGAACAATGTTTTTATCTCGGCGATTTTAAAAGTTGTCCTATCTCTAGTGTTTGGTACATACTATGGCTACTACTTTGGATTTGTATTCTATACGTGATACTTGTATGAGCAAGGTCATTCCAGCAACGGCGATACCCCTAATCCGTTATTAGAACGTCAGTTGATCTGTCATAATGTAAAAATACAAATTTCCAACATATTTTCAGGTTCCCAGAAAATCATGTGTGATTTAAACGATGTAAAATGTACGACAAAAAGCGCAGCGAAGTTCTTTTATTACGAAATAGCAGGCGAAGAGGGACTGTGGGAGCCATCAGATCCCCTCAAAGAAGAGCTCATTGAGGGTGGCACGTCGACTCTATCATTCAAGTTCTGCAATGTTGTACTGACAGGCCTCGCGCAATGTACTCTAACTTTGTTGAAGTAAGATTTTTTTTAAGTGAATAATGCAATTTACAGAATGTTTCAAAGATGAAAATAATAATTTTGGTATAAATACAGTAGCTTATATGTAATGATAAACGAATACTAACTGTACCTAATATATATTATGAGTTACATGGTTGACGACCGCTTGGCGCGGTAGTTCGAGCGTAGGTCGCTCGGCTCACTCCACATGATGCTTGCGGGTTCGATTCCCGTCGGGCCAAATTTCGCAAATGGCCTTTACGTAATTTGCCCAGGTCTGGGTGTAACTGGGATCGTCCCCAGTCCATTGTACGGTACCCATAGTGCAAGCGTTGCTTAGTTTGGGACCAAACAGTTGGTGTGTCTATCGACAGTAAAATAATAAATAATTAAGCCTTTGAATATTTGTCAAACCTTTCGTGATGCGGCCTAAAAAACAGTTTGAACTGCATTTACTTCATAATAGATCCATACAAACCCCCATGTATAATTATAGATTTTTTAAACACCTTGTATAATTAACCTCTAATATTCCTCAGCTCTTCTGTTCAGGGGTGTTTACCAACCATTAACTTAACATTCGTTTTTTTATTTGCTACAGAATCGATACCCAAGCTCAGACAATGGATTATAAGATTACCTGTCCTAGACTGACCGAAGCCGGACAGTACCAAATCAAAGGATATATTGGCGATGAGTACGTAGAAGGAGAAGGAATGAGTAAAGTTACTCGCGGTAAATACACAAATCATACTAAAGCATTGCTTTCTTGCATTGTAATAATGTTTTATTATTTCAGTATGTTTTTGAAAGTCCAAAATAATTTTCAAAAAATCTTTGTAGTTGTCAAATATACAGACGCTCAAAGCATCCAAATCCGTTTCCGATATCGATTTAAGATTCGGAGATAAGATTCGATTCTCGATTTAAAATACCCCCGCTTATCTTTCTGTTGCCTTGCATAACGTGTCGGTATATCAACGGCCTGAATATTGAATTTCAGATCGATACAACTTGATGATTTACACCAAATACGAGAGTTACAAAGGCGAAGATGGAAAAGAGCACATACACATCACGAGCTATGAAGCATCATTTAAGAGCAATGGCAAGGTCACTTACGAATATGAGAAACTGTTCAATGGTGACAAGAAAAAATGTAAGTGGTATCTTTTCATCTACAATAGGCTACTCCTTAAATGGTAGGTAGGTGGTTAAGTTTAACGGTGGTAGAGATTAGTGTTGCCTTCACAGATATAGATTTACATACATAACGCAAATGTATGTACTTAGCGTGTCCGAAAACCCCGACCAAGCGTCGAAGTTGGTCGCCGAAGACTTACAGTCCTCGCGACTACAGATATAACAATATAAGTATGAGCGTGATAATCACTCGAGGGAATCGTAGCGGGCGGAGGGGCATCGGCGGCATCGGTGTCTTTGAAGCGGTTTGGATTTCCCGTCACTAATGAGGTCACAGTAGGTGTTAAAAATTCGGCACGCTTGGTTTCAATACAAATCGTGATACTTGCGTTATCTATGTAAATCTATATCTGTGGTTGCCTTACTATCGATTGTCTATCGATAGGTTGTCAATACTATCGTGACCTTGAAAAATAGTCACAATATCGATAGCCCTATCTATACTATTGAAATTTTACAATACTATCGATACTATCGATAGTATCTATCCAAGAAATTGAGCGATACTATTGATAAAGTGCGACAGTGATAGCAGTAAAATACGCCATAATAGTGATAGTATCGATACTATCGATAGTATCGATACCCAATAGTATCGATACTATCGATAGTATTGCACTTGATCAATAGTATTGCTCAATTTCTTGGATAGATACTATCGATAGTATCGATAGTAATTGTAAAATTTCAGTAGTATCGATAGGGCTACCGATATTGTGACAATTTTTCGAGGTCAACTATCGATACATCAACTATCGATAGTTAGGCAACGCTAGTAGAGACAAACTGTAGCCAATTGATTACAACTCATATACGTGCTGGCTTGTACCCGGTTAGTACCACTCTCTCACAGAAAATAACGGCTTAAAGTAGCTGTTATAGCTTCGTGTCGTACGATATGTGGGAGAACCGCAAGCTTAACCTACCTACTTTTCCTCTCCCTCTGTCCCACTCCGCTTCAAGTCGGCTACGTGCGGGATATTGCAAGCTGCTAAAGGCTACAAATGCTTAACATCAGGCGGGTACGCCGACGAAGCTTACTGGCAAATTAACAGACTTTTTGGAGTATCCTGAAAAATTATGTCACACCACTTTTCTTCCAAACGCACATTTATGAACCTATGATGGTTAATATACCACCAATGATGAGCTGAGTTCGTCAGAAAATTAATAATTTAATCATGTACTTAATTAACTAACCACCACGCACTTTTCAACTTATTCTTTTAATTACTAGCTGACGCAGTAAACGCCTACATGAACAGAAACTCGAGAACAATGGAGGAAACAATTGGAAACACAGTTATGACAAGATTCTTGGATAAATATGTATTACAGAATGTCAACGACGAATTAAAGGCCTATCCGTTGGAAGACATTTTTTATTATGAAGTGTAAATAAAATGTTTGATTTCATTTAAGTATTCTATTCTTAGTTATTAAATGAAACATCTGTTTTCAATTTTTATAATTATCTAAATATATATAACTCAAAGGTAACTGGCTGACTGACTGACTGACTGACATAGTGATCTATCAACGCACAGCCCAAACCACTGGAGGGATCGGGTTGAAATTTGGCATGCAGCTAGACGTTATGACGTAGGCATCCACTAAGAAAGGATTTTGATTAATTCTACCCCCAAGGGGATAAAATGGGGGATGAAACTTTGTCAATTAAATTCCACGCGGACGAAGTCGCGGGCACAGCTAGTTTCAAATAAAGGTTTAACGGTGGTAGAGCTTAGTTGAAGCCAACTGACTACAGATCATATACTGGCTAGCTCGACTGGGGTAGTACCACCCTCTCACAGAAGATCGGCTTAACTAAAGTAGATATTACTCGTATAGTTGAGTTTCATACGTTGAGCGAGAAAGACGAAAACACACCCCATCCCTTCCCGTCGGAAACCTGCAACCAATACCATTGTTATTGCAAGTATCTATAGGCTACGATTTCTGCTTACAGTTTGTGTTATATTAGACACTAGCTGTGCCCGCGACTTCGTCCGCGTGGAATTTAATTGACAAAGTTTCATACAAACTTTCATCCCCTATTTTATCCCCTTAGGGGTAGAATTAATCAAAATCCTTTCTTACCGGATGCCTACGTCATAATATCTACCTGCATGCCAAATTTCAGCCCGATCCGTCCAGTGGTTTGGGCTGTGCGTTGATAGATCACTATGTCAGTCAGTCACCTTTGAGTTATATTATTTAGATTCCTGTTTATTTTTACCCGTCTACGGTAAAGTCAAAAGAAAGGGTTTTTGAAGTCTATGTATGTATGTATCACAGGGCATATATATAGGGTCTGAACCAGAATATAAACTAATTAAAAATACACAAATATTTTTATTACAAAGCATTGGACCGTCATCACACACCACGGTCAATAAATGACACTAGTATAAAGAAATAAAAGTAAACTCGTAAAAATATTATAGAAGTGTGTATTAGTTATAAAAATAATTAAATTCACCGCCCACAGCCCTCTAAAACTACGTCCTACGTCGTGTTAATAACTGTTTTAAAAAGTACTCTACGAAACAAGATTTCTCAGCAGAGTGGGCATAACGAAATTATGCATCAAAGCGGACCGCACCACATGGGCTCTCCACTAACCCTTATTACAAAGTTACATTAACTGACTGTATGCAGAACATCGTTTCTATGTAATACTGTGGATCCGTTGTTCGAATTGTCTATTATTTCGCTTGGGTTGTTTGAGATAGTTATCAGTTGTAATATGTTTGTGATTTTATATGAAGTAGTATTTGAAATCCGCAATAATACCTGCACTAAAAGTGACTTAGGCAAGAGGAATATATAATACAACTAGCTGAGCCCGCGACTTCGTCCGCGTGGAATTTAACTTAACAAAAACGCCCGCTCCCGCGTTCTGAGCCCGCGCGGCAGGACACCTTTTTAATTTTATTTTTTCTAAAATAAAATCTAAGTTGCTGCTTATAACATTAGCTATCTACCAGTGAAAGTCCCGTCGAAATCGGTCCAGCCGTTTCGGAGATTACCCCAAACAAACACACAGACAGACAGACAAAAAAATTTTAATTCGCGTTTTTGCTATAGGTGTCGTATGTACTTTCATATGCATTTAGTGAAAAGGTGTTATTTTGATATTACAAACAGACACTCCAATTTTATTTATTTGTATAGATGAAAGCGGGATCTGTTGCGTAGTATTTGGAAGAACTGACACGTCTAGACCACCCCAGAAGAAAGTTAGCACAAACTATTATTTTGGAGCTAACTTGATTTAAGGGCCCGATAAGTACAGGTGTAATAAAAGGTTCTTCCTGTAAACCTGAAGGATGCAGTTTACGGATGTTACGAAAAACAAACATGTCTCTCATTCTGTCCAGAAGCGAATGTGCATGGGCACTAGATAATCCGACCAATTTAGAGCCCGTCCAATTGCTACGGAGCGTATAGACGTCTTTTCGTCACTCAGATGATAGCATCTGAGTGACGAAAAGACGAGGGTCCGTCAATCAGTGAATGTTGAAGTAGACACCATAAATTGGTATTAACATTGGTATGTTACAGTCTGTTAGACATTTTTTTCAGAGGAATGTAACAGTTTCAGAGATTAAAAGTTCTTGCTTATAATAATAACTTTTGCTATGATACACGCAGTCTTAAGACCAGTCTGCTATTACTTCGGTAAACGTAGGTAGGTATGTATACATAGGAGGAACAAAAATAAATCAATGAATGCCTCATGTTTACATGCCGAGCAGCAACTAAGAATAGTTCCATCACAATATTGAACAAAAGCTAAAGAACGACGAACTATCCCATTGTTATTCCCAAAAAAGAATTATGTCAAAGTAAGTCGTCGCCCCGGGGTCGATAACATTGAACTTTGCGGATGGGGGGATTCGCGAAAACACAGTTTCACCTTCCATAATCCTTGAATTTGTTTCAAACGGGCCTTTATTCGTGTCGTCGCCGTTTTAACGCGTACCACACGTTAATACAGGCCTCGGGCGGATCTCGTAAGTGCCCGTGTATCTGCAAATAATGTTGAAGTAGGTATTCCATTATATTGGATCCTTCCCCGGGGCGGGGGCGCGTCCGGTACTAATAAACATGACGATATCCCGCCAGCGCCGATATAGACGGATGCCCTTGTTTATTTAGTCCGTCCTCGAGAGTTATGCCTATTATTATTCGTCTTTAAGTGTGAGCGGATCCCGGTTATTGTCTTGGATACTCTTTATCGATTGTATAGGTATATTACTTAAACAATGTTATTATTTATTTGTTAGAACAATATATTGGTTTGGTACCCTTGTGCGCAGAGGTTTTAAGTGTCTTGTTACGTCTTTGGGCAACCGATAATAATGATTTATACCTATCACTAATAATAGAATTTGTCATAAGTAGGTACCTATACTTGCCTAAGTAAAAAAATGTTTTATGAAAACATTTTATGGTAATTTCACGCATGTTTTCTATCATAGCCTATTCATAAATGAACAATGGTAAAATACATACATTTCAGAGAGTCCATTGAGCCGGGTGGGCTGGACCAATAAGATCGCTTTATTTTCCTCAGCTCATTAAAATGAAGTGATCCTATTGGTCGAAGCGAGCGCGCGGCAACTGGACCTGACAGCCCGCCCGGCTTAAGTAGACGGACAACTTAAGTATTTGAATATATCTTGAGTTGTTTGGGTATCCACTATGTGTTATTACCTATATCTTGCGATATTGCTCCATCACAAAGTATAAGGGTTCCGCGTAACATCTACCGTAATAGCGACGTTCATACGATAAGTAGAGGCCTACATAAATAATAAAAGAGCGTTATCAAAGGATATCCGTTTCTTTATGTGTCGCGATATTGTGAATTGCTACTTGTGAAAGTACGTTACCTACGTGAGTTTCACGAATTCATAACAGATTACGAGTACCTACTACACATAATCGTTGACGGAATTCGAGGAAATATTTTGGGAACACGCGTTTTGTCGTTCGCGAAAAATTTAACAATACCTTATACAACTTGAAACAGAATGTGACAAAAGTTTATTAATTATCTCTAGTATAATAAATAATAACATCTTGATACCCACTAAAAATAAAAGGCATCCATAAATTACGGTTCTAAAGTTAAGTAGGTTTCCAATGTATTCTATCACTCGACAAAAAATAAATGAGTTTATATGAAATTAAAATACAATTTGCAAATGAATATACCTTGAAAGCGTGCACGTTTGTCATTATTATTATTATAGGCTTATTAGTTCGCATCAAGGCTAATCATGTAGGTACCTACAACAAGTACAATAAAGAAATCTGCCGCCGGCTAGCGAGCATAGCAACATGGTGCATAAGCGGCAGCGTGGACGAATTTATAGAAATACTCGTATCGTTATACGTTGGTAGAGACGTGCAGAGCCAATCTTATACACGGTTTGGCTCGAGCGGAGCAGTAGAATAGAATAGAATAACTCTTTATTGCACATCGGAATATATCAAATAGCATTTAAAAAAAATCAGTGCCGTCTAGGGACGCCCGAAAGAAGCGAATCTTTGCAGTAGATATTAGATATATTATAAGTGGCGTGCATAGGGTTTGAAAGAGGGTAGGCAGAGTGTAACATAAAAATAACGCGTTACGCGTTACGCTTTTCACCGTTTTAGTGCCCGGGCAGCGAGCGCCCCGAACGTCCGTAAAGAAGCTTCGCTTCAAAAACAATAGTGTACATTACCACCCTCTGACAGAAGATTGGCGTGAAATAACTATTATAGCTGCGTTTCGTACTATGAGTGAAAGAGTCGGCAGAGCCCCCCTCCCCTTACCCTCTCGCACGCCCTCTCTCTATCTCACTCTTCTTCAGGTCGGCAACATGCGAGCAACGCTTTTGGTATTACACGTCAGTAACTGCTTAATGTAATGGGCTTCTTGACCGACTTAATAAAAAAAAAACAAAATGACTCTTCTATTCAGCTTGTATAAGGAATTGCCTCTATATTGGCTATGAACGAAATAGTTATATTTCAATGATATTGATATATGCTCGTAAAGCCTTTTTTTACCGTGGAAATGTATTCAAACATTTCATTTCAGCTCACCAGATGTCACGAAATTTCGAATCCTAGCATCGCTTCTGAAAATAATATGGTCAGTAGCTAATACACGCGGCGAAAAAAAAACTTTCGTAATGATTACTCCAATTATATGTTTATTGCATCAAACATAACGGAACCGCTCCATTTGTTGAGTAATAATTGACAAATTGATAGGCACCAATTAAATCCTTTGAAATTTCTATTGTGTGGTAGTTCAACTTATTTCATTTATCGGGTAGGTATAGGTACGAGCACGAGATCCACCCCGACTCATACTTACATAGTATAAACTTTCCAGGAAAATTCTCTAAATAGTAGTGAAGACGTAAACAAAATTCGTTGCGTAGTTAAGCAGAACTAAGCGGACAAATATACAGATATACAGACGCGGGGAGCTACTTACTTTTTTATAATATTAAATGCTTGTTAACCTACTTTGTTCAATAAAAAAAAATCTGTGGAATAAACATCATGTTTTCACATAACAACTCACTCTCTTATACCACCACAGAGTATCAGAGCGTCCCGAAACAAATACTTGGACACCGGTATCTTTACGGCGGCCCATAAAAAAGTGAATTACCTGCAATATTTTCGCAAAATCCCCTCTATGTACATACCTACAGTATCTATTTCTGCATGTATCTCGGCTCATCTCATATCGTATTCATTAGATTTCATTTGTCAGCGCCCGTTTCTTTGATGAATTATTCACGGTGTATGCAATTTGTTTACACTAGTCATAGCTATTTCTTGTGAGCATAGATTTATTGGTGTGATTAGTCATGAGTTATCTCGTTACCTATCTCAGTATATGGGATGGAAAAATCATGAATGTTGTGCTTCCTACATACTTTATTCCACTGTCTAATAGGAGTTTTGTCTATTGGTTCTTCGTCATATCATCCTACAATTAACTTATTCCAAGCGATTTAAACTGCGAATTATAAAAATAATATTTGTCATTCACCGTTTCATCGCGTGACCCATTCAATAAGGCGCAAGATAAAATAATACCACTCAAATTTGAGAGCAACTAAATTTTGACGCGCCATACAAAAAAAAACTGTTTTTAAGCGAAGCTTATACGGACGTCAGTAACGTTACACGATATACATACACAGTGGCAGCTGTGGCGCCCTACGCTTTATACTATGAAGCTTCGCTTCTTTCGAGCGTCCTTAGACGGCACTGTTTTGTTTTTTTAAACTGTCGTCAAACGAGCGCACGACTCGCCCGATTTTAAGCAGTTATCGTACCCTATAGATGCTAGCAATACCAAAGGCATTGCTCACACATTGGCAACCTGAAAGGGAGTGGGACAGAGGGAGACGGAGGCTTTCATAATCTCATCGTATGAACAAACTTGTCGTACGAAACTCGGAGTAGCCGTTCAATATTCGGCCAATAGTTCTGTTCTGTAACCCGGAAAATTGTTCATGAATCAAACTTGCTTTTTTATTTCTATCTCATATTTCATCGTATAAAACAAGGATGGCAGCCAAAGGCGCCCTTTGTGTGCAAACAGGGTTATCCGGCGAATTTCACATTGAAACTTTTCAATAATAATCATTGACGAAATCCTTGAGAGGAACTCTATTCACCGTTCGTTCCTGATGCGAGATACTGGAAACTTGTATGTAAATCCTTAATATCATGGCAGGCACTTTTAACATGGTACATGGTTCCGTAGATTTATCAATTAATATTAATATAATAAAATATAACACTTTTGAAGCATGTCGATTTCGGCCATTTAACTCCTAACGCAAGCCAAATTCTTTCATATTGTTTATCACTTTTGTGCAACATTGTTGTTATATATATATACGAGAATTTTGTTGTTATGTTCGGGGTTTTGTGTGAAAGATGAATGAAATTATTATTATTTAGTTTTTTATAACGTATAACGTATTTACTAGATAAATATAGTTACTTAATATTTAGTGTAATTGGCGTTTGGCCGTTCTATTTACTTAAAAAAATAAATATATAGGTACCTCAATGGGTTCTACATTTATGTCCTTTGTGATGATTCCATTGACACCGCCTTTAAAAGGTGACAGATCGCACGCATTAGGAGTGTCATGTCGGCTGTATAACCCTCCCATATACCGCTTCGTAAAAAAAACATAAAATGCCTAAATACATTAAGCTAAGAGAAGTTAAGCAGGGTTGCTTTTTACGTGAAATTTCTAGACGAACTTTTGTAACTTAAATAAAAAGTACGTATCATAAATAAAACCAAAACATGTTTACTTGTTTCTGTAAGGTAAGCTAAAGCTGTTCAGTGAGAAATGGCAGGTAATATAATATATTTGACTGAACTATGACAATTTAAAAGATTAGCTATGAAAAAGATTTAACGGTTCTGCAGTTTTACAGTGCCACGAATAAACAGACATACAACAATCTTATGTTGTTTGGAAGTTACGACCATAATTATGTTTATCAAACTAAATAAGAAAAAGTTTTGTCCTTAAAAATCTCAAGCTATACTCTAATTTATTTTTTAAATTGAACTATCTAGGTATTCTACTAAAAACTACTAGAATATAAGTAGGTTTCCACAAAAAATATATATTATGCGACGCTAATGTTCATTCAGTTAAACCATTCTAAGTCTGCGTACTATCAAGACTCTCGGTGTCATTATAGTTTTACTCGACGGAATATTTCCCAGACCAGCGTCTACGTTGGATTCACTTTAAAATGTGAAGCCATATCTTACTGACATACATACAGTACAAAAAAAATACGGAATTATTATCTCTAGAATAACCCAAAGGGTTGCCTACAGATAGCCTATTAAGTGCTGGTAAAATTTCCGGTCTTGTTTCTTAATGGAAAACCCTGAAAAAATCCTGCAAGCCGGGAATCGAACCGGACGATCGCAAGCTTTATTTACGACCATTATATCAATGAACAAGTAAAAATCACCAACACGGTTAAAACACCAACATTTTAAACTCATATATATTCTATTCGTTGGAAGAAATATTGTGGTGGCCCGCGGATATGAAAACGTAAATTGAACTCAATAACATATCAAAGGACTCGTCAGGCTGGCATCGAGAAAAGCCGCTCGTTTCAGCCTATCCAGCTTTATCCGCGGCTTTCGCTACACAAAATATTTTTAGATTTTTGAGGTTACCCCACATTCATTTTTCCCTTATTTTAAAACAGAAACATTGAAGATTTCAGTCAAAATCGCTCACAGAAAATGAATCCGCATGGAAGGCTCATAAGTGAACCTTTTAGGTAGACTAAAATAATAATCTGGCGAGAACACAAATTTAACCAGACCAAACAAACTAGTGTATCGTTCGTAACTTTTAGTAGTATAGTTCATCTGTTGCGTGTTAATTCTTATAATATCAACTAACTGCGAAGGAAGTCACGTCAAAATTGGTCTGGCCATTACGAAAATTTGCCGGAAAAAACGTACAGACAGACAGACATAAAATAGACTGATATAAAAAAAATATAGATTTTTATTACGGTACTTACTGTATATACTTTCACATGCATTAGTAAGAAGCTGTTATATATTTTGACATTACAAAAAAAAACTAAAATTGTATTTTCTTATATAGTTGAGTTATTTATTAAAAAGAGTTAGGAAATGAAATTATACTTATACCTAAAAGCGCCTTCAGTACAGCAATAAAAATAAGGCGCTCACAACAAAATAACCCTGTAGGCGACTACATTAAATTTTATTAGCTAAATAATTAAGTTCGGACCCCCGTTCCGGTATTTAAACCGGTCAATTATATAAATTCGAATTTGGAATGACATAAAACTGAGCTGGGCAATAATGAACAGACGGCGCGTGCAGTAAACTATGTCGCAGTTAATATCGACGGCGGGACTTATTGGACATTTAGCTATTTGGCCGCTTGCCGTCCACTCCCAGCAAATAAAGTGCGGTACACAGCCAGTTCCATCGATCAATGTAAATTTAATTTTGTAGCAGAGTTTTGGCCTTGAAAGGCGATATTATAATGAAATATCATATAAAAAAGACTTTTTCATTACTCTTACTCTGAAAGTAGGTCTGAAGTTGCCTGAGGAGCGGGTTGAAAGTAATACTTTTCCGGCCCGGGAGAATTGCTTTCAACTGACAGCTGTCAAATTATAAAAAAAAAACTAGTTCCATTTTCACATTTCTATGGAACCATGTTCAAACTTTTTCTACAGTCACTCAATTACAGCACGATGTAAAATTGAAATAACATAAAGTTAAGTATTAATTAAAGAATATATATTTTTAAATGACTTAATTATAATTTAGTTTCAACAATTTCTTTAAAATAACATAGATTTGGGCAAAATATTTAAAGATGAAAATGAAAAATACTGGCTAAATAATAAAGTGGCCGGCCAACGAAAAAAAAACAAAATAGGCGGCAATCCGATTTTTTTTTTGAGTTGTAGAGTATTGTTCATTCTTTCTTGTTGGTTCAATTTCTGTTTTTATTTTTACTTTCCATGTAGGTATTCGTAATGAAAAGCACAGTGTTTACCTCGGGTGAAAGACTTATTTTGTCCCTCGAACTATTAGCCAAACCCCGTATCGGGAAAAATAAGTCACTTTCACCACTCGTGTAACAATGTACTATTTAATTGAACAAATACTACTACTATTATAAATAAATAAAATAAAACTATTTTAAATTAATTTCTGTATTTATTTATTCCTTTTAGAAATTACTTCTTTTCCACATCCAATAACCTTCATAAGTCTTGTTGCTACGCCGTTATTACACCTGCAAAATTTTTACAGTAGGTACATACTTCAATTTCAATTTGAAACGTAGCTACATCAAACTCCTTTATGGAAATGTCTCTGCGTCTAATGTGTCTTCATAAAACTGGAGAGTAACCTATGATAGTGTTAATATCCCGGGAAGCAAGACTTATTGGTCGTTTGCCGTTACCAGAAAATAAATGGGATAGCCTAGCGCTGCGCCATGAGCGCACTTGATCTGTAGTCACATTACACACTGTATATTACCATGACTTATATATCTAATAAATATCTCTTTGTAATTGATATGAGGATGTTTGTATGGATTGTATGTGAGATTTTGGTAGGAGGCGATAATAAATGTGTGAATGCGATAGCAATCATGATTATTACTGAGAGGCATTGCTATATCATGTGTAGGATAGTAAATGGCTTTCACATCGATCATTAAAGATTTTGTAATAAAAATTTGTAGCATTTTTTTTCTGCCTGCACTTTTTACTTTTTCTAACAGACTCCAGACGAAAAGGTTCTCAATGTGACCTCGTAAGTCGTATTTATTATAAATTTAATTTTACCACCTTTATGTACCGAGATAAAAAAATCACTAAACTCGTAATGTTAAAAACTCGAAGTTATCCGAGTGACCGGCTCGAACGGTCTCTATAATATTGAATAAGTTTTAATTAAAAAGCCCTCGTCTGGCCGAAGTTCGGACACAATTAACAGGATTGGCCCGCGAATCCGACGAATCTCGGGGACTAGTTGAATATTCCCGTTGTCCTTTTAAAAATACATTAGGGTAGTTTTAGAAAATTTGGTAAGTACGTCGTTATACGTGATGTCTGCCCTACAAAATTAATTATGTAGTTTTAAACAAATCAACTCAAAATGATGTATTACATAGGTATTTCAGTTCATTTGTTTTGCCTGAGACTTTCAATAGAAAAAGCCACCCTTGCTGTGACTGCAACACAATGCTGAATATTAATTGAGTACTTATTAGACATTTAAATTTCCAAATGTAAAAAATTAAATGCAACGCACGTATCTATTAAAATTTATCAAAAAAGTAAAATAAAATAGCACTATTAAAATAATTGGATTATTTAATATTCTGCAAGCATGTTCCGATAGAAGCCACTTTCAAAAGTTAACATCTATTTAGCCACACGCCCGGCCAAACACCAGAGTACGTTACTAAACTTACAAACGATCACAGTTAGTCCTTATTAAGTCATTCCACATGCAGCTTGCGCGAACAACGGCAAAGCTGAACCTTTGTGCAACAACTGGCAACTTCAATTTTGACCAACTTCCCGACATCACAGCAACATTGAATATGCTCAACGTGTTTAGTTTTACCTAATTATCAGCATGTTCGGATATGAATATCGTGTAAATATTTAACAAAATTATTACACCAAGGAGTTTAGCTAACATGGAGCATGGCTTGTTAATATTAATTAATCAGGAGCTGGAAAGTAACACGAGGCGTTAACGTTGAGTCTTCTATAACCCTGCCTCAGGCGTTTGTTAACATGCCCATTTTGGACCAAAATCCTATGTTATAGAGTTCACAATAGTGGATAATATACTTGCCATTTTAAATGAGTATTAAAAGTATGTAGTAAAGTAACCACAGTCTAATAAATATTATAGACTTCTAACCAAAGCCTGAGTAACTAACAATTATAATCTACATTATAATGCTCACTCGGGAGACCATGACTGAATGTTTGATTTATTACTTAGACTGTGGCATTATTTTTTTTTAAGATTATTCGCAAAGTGATTTTATCACATTACTAGTATTCCCGTTAGCCCCTTCAGCTAAGCTAATGCTTGTGTTAGGAGTGGGCTCGCGTCAATAGTTTAATGATCAGGATGGGGATGGACCCCGGAACCTCTCAGCTACGAGGACGGCCCCTCTAACTAGGCTATTGACGCCTTTACATGAAATGAGCTCAATGTTTAAGTCAACATTATAGATACTATAACAAGGACAATAAATACAGGGATCTCACACTAATACCCAATACTATATTATTCCACGTACTGCAAAGTCTTCGGTCTATATCTCAGGTACCTACGTGTAAACCGCCAGACATCTATTATTTCGCGTTGAGTGCTAATAAGAGCTATAGCACTAATTACTCGCCTTCAGATTGCTTGAACGCTGACATTCTTCAGCCGTGGTTGAGTCGCGTAGATGTTAGAAGAAGTTTGCTTTTTGAGGTGACATTTAATTTGTACTTTTGAAGCGAAGATTCTATACGGACGTTCAGGGTGCTAGCCGCGCGGCCACTCTGTCCGTGCTAAGCGTCAGTAGCGTTACATGATATATACCTAACTTTGTATTTATGTATACAGAGTGGCAGCTGCGGCGCGCGCGCCAGTGTTGTTTTTATCGCTTAGTTCCTTCGCTTTGTACTATAAAGCTTTGCTTCTTTCGGCATCCCTAGACGTTTTCACTGGACCTGTGACTATGTTTTTGTATATTCGTGTCTATTCCATGTAGGAATGTTCTTCCTTTTCTCAGTTTCTTTAGAGTCGGCTTCCTGTCTATGCTGATTGATTGCCTATGCAATTCAACTGATGGGACCGCTGGGATTTTTTTTACATATATCAGATTTTCGAATACCCGTCGAGAATGGCAATAATAGAATATGTTATTATGCAATCGTATGTAATAGGTACGTCTTACCTAAAATGTATCTATCGAGACTCTTATTACCAAGTAGGCCGTTCCTCCATCGATCGATATCCTGTACGACTATGTATTGAAACTAAAAATAAAATAGGTACATATATCATATTATTTACACATACAGTACTTCAGCTAAATAACAGTATTTCGTATCGAATTATACTAGATTTATTCAAATTTGAATCAGCTACATTCAAACCTTATGTGAATCGTGAATTCCCAAAATTGTACATTTCCTTTGTACTAAAGATGAATATCTATGTTATCTGTAGTTTTACAGCCGTTCTCGGAATAATCACAGCGTTTAGCTCGTACTAAAATCATTGGCATGTGAAGAGGTGGTTAGGCAACATTTATGGCCGTCCGCCAGTCACCCATGACCGTTACGACAAAAAATGCAGTATTCTTTATTTAACATAACACAGCCAATCATTACAATGCGCTGGTATGCTAGTTAAGTCATTATTTTGAGCAATTTTGTGTTGGTAAAGTATTGGTGTGAATATTCTATGAGTGTCTATTTGATTGTAGATAAGGTTTTTGTTGAATACAAAATACAATTTACTGGCTTCGTTCCGCGACTACGTCTGCGTGGACTTTGTATCCTATGTGTTAATCCAGGTTACAAACTATCTGCGTGTCAAATCCGGTCAGCTGTTTTTGCGTTATTGAGTAATAAACAACCAAAGACAAAAACTTTAGTCGGATAGATACTTATGTACTGGTCTAAGTGGTTTATGTACCTACATAAAGAGTTTGATCACGTCATCATTAATTGTGAAAGAAAAAGCTTAATAATAAATTGTGCTCAGTATACACATTACAGTATTTTTAAATGTAACAAAGTCGGTAAACAAGCTTACGACCCGGCTGATGTTAAGCAGTTACCGTATCCTCTAGGTGCTTACACTTTGCTGATCTGGGCTGCTGAGCTGATCTGGACGAGGGCAGTTGGATAGAGGGAGAAGAAAAGAGCTTCCGGCTCTCTCACTCATCGTACGAAACCAAGTTACAATAGCTACTTTACGCCAATCTTCTGTGATATGGTGGTACTACCCCTGTCGAGTTAGCCCATATATAAGCTGTTGTCTATGTCTGTTGCCATGTATGTCTGTTGGCTACAGTTTGGCTCTACTACCATAAAGCATAAGTACAGTGAGTTCATACCCTAATACATTGGTAAAACATTTGCCACAAAATTTACCGAAATATTTATCAAAATTTTACCATTGGAAAAAAAATATTTACCTACAAAAATGTCCTACCAAAAACATTTACCGAATAAATAAATAAATATTTACCAAAAAAAATACCGAACAAAATGTTAATCAAAATTATTTGTGAAATATGGGTGCACAGTCCACTTTCACCCACATGGAGGTCAGATTTGTTGCATTTAAGCTCACCTATTGCACCCTGCAAGAAATACATCAAATGATCAGTACATAACCCTGTATTTCAAATTCAGTAGTCTTCTAAAATCAAAACTATCTGTAAAACTATGTTAATGTTTTGTTTGCTACGTGATTCTTTGAAACTTTTCAAATAGCTGTTAGCGTAACTAGCATAAAGGCTATGTTAAAGTTCCCCAAGAGTTTCTCACATCCACGGCCCAGTGCTTGCGGTTTCCATTGGGCTCGAGCAAGGCGTTGCGTAGCACCAGCTAACAAAGCCTCTGCAGTCAAGATCTGACGGAGTGGAAAACCTTAAACCCCTGAGGTATGTTGATGGAGATGTTCTTGAGTAATTAAACCTACTGGTTTGAGGGCAGGAAGGAATGTGAATAATAATATAAACCACGGCCAACGAGTAGCTATACGAAATGGTAATTACCACAGATATAGATTTACATAGATAACGCAAGTATCACGATTTGTATTGAAACCGAGCGTGCCGAATTATAATTATGAGTTCAAGTCGGTCACCGGCCTGGCTCGCTACCATTTTTGCCGGTGTTTGTTAAAAATCTAGTTCATCCTGTGTCGGAAAAACGTCTCAACGTCTAAACGTTAAAAACAACTCATTCAAAAAATTATAGATTAATATTTGATTTGTATACCTATATTTTATTCCAATCGACCACCAACTTATTTACCAAAATAATTAGAAGAATTAAACGCTTAAGTGGGTGTAGTAAACTCTCTGAGAATTGCAATTTTTTAACAGTCGTTGAATAACTCATTTAAATAACACAGTCAAGCGTTTTATTTAAACAGCTTTACTATGCTAAGAACAAAACATGTCCTACACAAACACAAACAACGTTGAGGCCGTAATTAGATGATTAAGAGCTCCTTAATTAAAGCAGTTCGCGCCGGAAAATCAAGAGAAATCTTCCGCGCCGCCGCGAATGTCTTGTAAACTTAATAAGAGTACACGTTTAATATTTTAGCGCGTGTCGTGCCGCAGAGTGGGTCTCCCACGGGGATGTTGGAATTGAGCAATTTGCAGAAACAGCTAATTTCAGATGTACGTCGCGACTCCTGAATTTTTGAAATGGCCTTACCGTCGTCGTTGTTAGTGCCGTGTACTGTTTACTTTTTTCGCGACAATTGTTGTTGTTTTGACTACAGACTTTGTCAGCACAAACCTTTTAGAAGTTTTCTAATGAGCTCTATTTTCAGGGTGTAATCATGCGGCTGTAATTGGCATGAGGACATTTTTTTTGTTCAATTATATGAGGCGTGTATTATATTATGATTAATACCATCGCAATAATTTTAATTAATTTTATATTTGCAAAAATACAGATGGTTAAAGTTTTTTATAGCGTAGTATGACGTCATAACTGAGAAGTTTTAACAAACATTAATAGTGAATATGTTTTCGTAATTTTATATTTTTAACATTATTTCACTATAATTATGACATATATGATTTGTAAGAATTAATATGTATTTATAAAATACACACTAAATTCAATATAAGTCTAAAATTGTGTTATTTCATTAAATAGTCTGAAATAAATACCTGCAGGTTGCAATGAATGATAATTAGCAAATTCAAATAATTAGAATTTTAATTAATAAACAAAATTTGATACTCTTATATGGAAAACACACAAAATAACAGAATGAATTGTAAAAACACTTACATTAATACAAATAAATGACTAACTATTGTCTGTACTCTCCGTTGACTAGTTTTTACCAAAAAACTTTATGTTTGTTATTCAAGCTTTTAGGACAAAACGTCTGTAGCTATTTCCAGACACGTTTCAAGGTGACGTTATTATTAAAGCAATCTTCACTCTTTTCATAATAATATGTATAAATTGGAAAAGTAGGTATTATAGTACCTAATATAATATTTTCCTTTGAACACTATGTTAGGCTTCATTATTTTAACCACCATCTTTTGTAACTATGTTTATTCATATGTTCACTAAAAAAGCTTACAAATGTCGAGTTTGGGACTCGGTTTCACGAAAATGCTTACGTTTTCGTAGCCAGCCCAGTAATTAGTAAAATAAATAGAACAGAAAAATAAACTTGGCTCTCCCTAATGCAAACATATTTTTTACAAACCAGTTACGGTAGTAATGTAAATACGGAAGAGCCAAGCTGTTGGCAAACTACTGTAGTACCACCCTCTCACAGAAGATCAGCGTGAATTAGCTTTTACTAGCTGTGCCCACCGACTTCGTCGTAGTATTTAACGTAACAAAAATTTCGGGATTATCGGGATAAAAAGTATCCTATATGTTAATCCCGGTTATAAACTATCTATGTTCCAAAGTTCATCCAAATCGGTTCAGTAGTTTTTGCGTGAAGGAGTAACAAACATACATCCACACTCACAAACTTTCGCATTTATAATATTAGTAGGATAACCACTATACATTTGATTTACAATTTTGGAGGTTAACAGGCCAAGGGTGAGTGGTGGGTCCTTCTTCTAGATTGTTTCTTTATTATAGCCACGTTTCGTACATTAAGTAAGAGAGCCGGAAGCCCTACCCTCTATCTTGCTCCGTTTCAAGTCAGCACTGTGCGAGCAATGCCATGTCTAAGCAGGTACACTGCAACTATCTCTAGGTTATGGTTACTCTTTGACGACCGCTTGGCGCAGTGGTTCGAGCGTAGGCCGCTCGGGTCACTGCACATGGTGGTTGCGGGTTCAATTCCCGCCGGGCAAATTTCGGAAATGGCCTGTTCGTAATTTGCCCTAGTCTGGGTGTCACTGGGATCGCCCCCAGTCCATTTTATGGTAGCCATAGTAAAAGTGTTGCTTAGTTTGAGACCATACAGTTGGTGTGTCAGTCTGGTGATATTTATTTATAATATCATGCGGATCGCTTTTTTATTTTATTTTATTTGTATTTGTACTTACTTGTTTATAAGATACCTATTTATTTTCTCGTGCAGACAGATTCTTTAAATAAATAAAAATATAACTCTAAATTGAAAATTTAAAAACCCCCGATGCGACGACCTTTTCATCAAATGTATTCAATAATCAACAGAAAATCTGTGTAAAAGTATGAGACATTATTTTGTTATGACATTATAATAATTGACATTAGAATAGACAACGAATGTAAATATTGATGCCACGGAGGTTTAATTCCTAGTATAAAATATTATTAATTATGATTCAATTTCATGTAATAACTCTGGTTGAGTTGGACGGGAGCAGCCCAGGGGAAGAATTTTCAATAACGCTAAAATTATTTTAGATTTGTTTTTTTATATTTTTTCTCAATGGCGGAGCAGCGCCCTCTAGAATTATAATAACGTAATATTCCATGACCATTAACAAAACAAACAAAATTTAACGCATGCGCGTATCCATCATTTGACACGTGACTTATGGAACGTCTTTAGTTCATACAAAAATTGATAAAATATTCATTTTTTCCAGAATCAGGGAAACTTTTCATATTTAGGATAGGGTGGCAAGATGGGGTACTTAAGCTTTAATGGTCAATTATATAAAAAAATACATAGTTAAACAATCATATTTATTTTTTAATTAACAACTAATTATTATAATTCTAATATTTGGTGTCATTAGGAACTTTTGGTAACACATTTAAGAGAAAAAAATAAAAATAAAAAACAGGTCAAAATCCCCGTCTTGCCCCATGGTGCTGGTAAGATGGGGTACCCCCTTGAGGTAAGATGGGGTGATGAGAATCACAGAGAAAACAGGCTGCCTAGGACCCAATGGTACTTTAATTGATATAGGTAAGTTTTCATCAGATGTTTCGTTCAATACTAGGCGAGTAGCCTTAACTTTTCTCTCTAATGTCGTCTGTGGCACATCAAATTGTTTAGCTGCTTTATAATAACCCATTTTTCCATCCAAAACCGCTTGAACTGCTTCCCGCATGGATTCTTCGGACCACGACCCTCTGGCAGTCGTGCGTTTGTAGTCACGAACCATTCTAAAAAGGCAAACTATAATAAGCTCACAAAAAACAAACTCATTTTTACGGAAAACAAACAAGAACATAATTATCCTCATTGGGGCAAGATGGGGTACCCCGCTACCCCATCTCGCCTGCATAGCCATTTTATAAAAAAAAAACAAAAAAGATAAAACAGCCAACAATCTTAAGGAAACACAATACCTACCTTATTAAAGGTTAGTTTAAGCGTCAATCACAGCAACACCTCACCAGCTAACGTTATTTAATGAACCACAGTCACGTGTGAAACCAGAAGAAAATATGTTAAACAATTTGCAGTAAAACACTTTTATTGAATTTTTTTCGACACTGCGCACTTATAAACCACTAAACACCGGGTGTCTGACAAGTGTCATGGCGGCGCGTCGAACGATGAATGAACGAGCGTGATTGGTCAATTTGAACTGTGAATTTCGCTGGGTACCCCGTCTTACCTGCTACCCCATCTTGCCACCCTGTCCCCTAATATTGTAAAAAGCCAGTCCAGACTATTACGATCATTTAAAAATATAATAAATCGAAATCCAATAATCTCAAATTTCGATTGGATTCGAGCCGTGGAAGTTGGTTTTGGCCGTGAATGTGGCTTTTTAACCTACAAAAGAGCTGATGATCTTCAAACGGCTGAACCGATTTTCATGAAACATATCTAAGAACACTCTCGATCAGAATACCTATCTAACAAAAGAAACACAATTGAAATCGGTTCATCAGCTTGGGCGCTACGTTGCCACAGACCCCCTCGTTTTTCGTCGGGGGTTAAAAAAAAACATTTACCCAAAACATTTGATAGCATCTGCCTATCACTATTTTATATGTCTATGTCATGTCACCCCATTAATATTAGGTATAAATGAAAATGTCTATACCCAGCTAATTTAAGATGCATGAACCTTAATCCCGACACGTCGTCTTCATGCAATTAATTTAGTTTTCATGGCGATGAGCTCGTCGCATCTTTCGCCATATCATTAACGCTGGGGGAGGAACGAAGACTTAATCCTTCGTTATCGCAGCGTCATAACCTTTTCTACTTGTGACATCATTTTTATTATAGAATTATTTGAAACGTGCATGAAAATCGCTGTCAAAGAAAGTAGGTAAGTTTTCACCCACCTGCACTTTAAATGGTCAATATTTTCAAACGGTTGTAGTCTTATTGTATATGTGTATTAGGTCTCAAATTCCCATTTACTATGCACACAGGTGCTATATCGCCAAATAAACTTGTATCTAACCCTAGAACATCTCTATGGCATCTTTTTATCACATCGACAATAGATATTATTAACAATTTTTGGGTCATGTGCATTTAAACCTGCCAAATCCTAGTCGATATACAAATGCGATGTGAAATACACGTCCGTTTAACTCGCTTTTATTAACCTCCGACTAAAAAGAGGGGTGTTATAAGTTTAACATGTTTATCTGTGTGTGATGAACTGATTTTAATTTTGTTTTGTTCAGATTAAACATCACGTCACTGATGAACCGCTGTTTTCGATAAAAGGTAAAACTAATAAAGTTTCACCCTCCACTTGCAACGAGCAAAGCCGCTAATAAAGTGCAATCACTTGATGAGGTTATCAAAATTGCATTACGCAGCGCCCAAAACACGATGTGACGGTTTTCGCGGGCCGTGAAGCGAGCGGTGATCACGTGAAAGCAACCTAATAGCGAAGACTTTGCAACGATTAGACAAGGCGTTATTTTTAATACAAACTTTTTTATTAAGGTAACTGATTTAAACCAAAGCTTACAGTTAGGCTAGCGTTGGCAGTTACTGTGTGTAATAACTGTACGTAAATAGCCTTATTTAGCACGACTTGGATGTTACCTTGGCAACCAGACCAGGAATAAAAGTAATTCATACCTATTAGGAGTCACTTTGCTAGAACAATTAATCTTTGGACAAAGTAATTATCATACATTAAACATTGTTATTTCTCAAAAGTCAAATAATCACAAATAACTTATACGGAGCCATTCAAAAGACGACGTAATCCTTGGTAATAGAAAAGTAAATCTTAAATCTTACTCTTAAAAATACTATTTTCCAAAGTAGCTTACCGAAAGCCGCCTAAATACTTAGTTTAAACCTCCTCTCTTAACGTTCAATTTTCTAAAACTTTGTTTCCGCCGAGTACCCTAATCGATTCGAATCGAGATTGCATTTCGAATTTTTGTATCGATTTCCATTTCATTAACATTCCAGCAGCATTATATTGGAGCGAGTGTGTCTAGACGCTATTTGCCGGGTCCTTCTCTTAGTGTTTCTACGCAGGCTTAATAATGAACGCTTGCACGGAAGGTGTCTTATGAATACCGACTACCCACCCCTCGGCTGCGTCTTAACTTGTCAACGATGTAACGAATGAACTAGGCGTGCTATCGGCGGCCTGTTTAATTATGACAGCCGTTAATGTGGTGATGATATTATTTTAATTTATTAGTCTAGACTTTTAAAAATACATATTCGTACATTCTTACGAAATATGACGTTATAATAATATTTTAAAGGATGCTCTCAAGCGAAGGTAATACGGTGAATACGGAACCATGAGAATGAATTTTAAAAATTATAATTAGTCAATTCACTTGTTAGGAAATAAGTACCTGTAATAGAATATTATAAGTCATTGTATAGAATAGACATTCGAATTTAAGTAGAACGCTACACGATTAAAAAAAATACAGATAATCATAATAAATAAATATCGCCAGACTGACACACCAACAGTATGGTCTCAAAATAAGCAAATATTGTACTATGGGTACCGTACGAAGAACTGGGGACAATCCCAGTGACACCCAGACCAGGGCAAACTACGAAAAGTCCATTTCCGAAATTTGCCCCTGCGGGAATCGAACCCGCAACCACCCGGTGCAGTGACCCGAGCGGCCTACGTTTACACCTCTGCGCCAAGCGGTCGTCAAATTGTATGATGTATATGTAATTTAATTTCCATTAAAATTTTAAAGCAGCATGTAAACACGAAACAATATACCTTAATCGTGACGTCACATATTGCTTTCCATGTCGTCGGCGTGATCGTTTGATGATGTCTCCCAGCTAACCGTAATGAATGTTCATCTAAATTAATGATAGAAATACCTCGGCGTTAGATTAACGCGTTATCTCGCGTGGTGCTTCGGATACGAGGGGCATATAAGACGGCGTTGTGTATTATTTAGAACAGGGCCGTAACCACGCTAGCTACTCAAATCGTAATAGAAAAGCAAACGCTCGCGATTACGCTCCGCTTTTGACGTTTTGCTGACACCATACCATATCAATGTCAGTAGAAGTCGTGAAGCTCGTGTCAGAAAAACGTCAAAAGCGGAGCGTTTGAAACGTAATCGCGAGCGTTTGCTTTTGCGCGAGCGAAAGCATTCACTTCGAGATCTAGCCTCCAACTAGACTCCTCCAACTAGCTCTTAGATTCAGGAACGCTAAGCGACACGTAACCGATGAATGAGATGCAGGTGTAGCCAATTTACTGTAGTTCATCTACAGGCTGGCTCGACCGTAGGCAGTACCACCCACTCACAAAGGATGTGCGTTGCGATGCTGCACTGCGTTTAGTACGATGTGTAGGAGAGCAGAAATCCCAATTCTCTGTCCCGCGCGGGCAATGTCATGGGTATTGTAAGAATTTATAGGCTACGGTAGTCACCATAGCCTTAAGTAGTTATTTAACTCTGGTTGAGCCCGCGACTTCGTCCACGTGGAATTTAACTTAACAAAAAAGCCCGCTCCCGCTTTCTGAGCCTGCGCGACAGGACCCATTTTTTTAATTTTGTTTTTCTAATATAAAAGTAGTCTAAGTTACTGCTTATAACATCAGCTATCTACCAGTGAAAGTCCCGTCAAAATAGGTCCAACCGTTTCGGAGATACTCTTTGATTTCATGTGTTTTTATTTTTTTACGCGGAACCCTAATTGTTTTTCGAAAATTAATGTAGCCTAAGTTACTCCTTAAAACATCAGCTATATGCCAGTGAAAATCCCGTCAAAATAAATTGGTCCAGCTGTTTCGGAGATTACCCGGAACACACACACAGACAGACAGGCAGACAGACAGACAGACAAAAAATTTTTAAATCGCGTATTTGTTATACGTGTCGTATGTACTTTCATATGCATTTAGTGAAAAGGTGTTATTTTGATATTACAAACAGACACTCCAATCTTATTTATTGGTATAGATTAGGTAGGTCGAACGCTTGGTAGCCGATCTAGTTATACAAAAATATGGGAATTGTGTCGCTTAACTAAGCATCACACAAGAACGAGACATACTGAAATAACATAATAATAAATAATAAATTAGTCCTTTTTTGACGTCCCACTCCTGGGCACGGCCTCCCCTCAACATGAGGAGGATTCAGGCCATAATCCACCACGCTAGCCAAGTGCGTGTTTGCGGATTTTATATTTCTTTCGAAAATTGTTTAGATTTTCTATGACATGCAGGTTTCCTCACGATAATTTCCTTCACCGTAGTAAGCAAGTGATAATCATATTGTAATATGATTCGCACATAAATTTCGAAAAACCCAGAGGTGTAAGCCGGGGTTTGAACCCAGGACTTGGTGCCCGCAAGATGCATGCTTTAACCAATCGACTATCACTGCTTTAACATAATAAATACTACTTTTATTTTCAAGCTCCATGCGGACAAAGCTACGGGTGAAGCTAGTAAATTTATATACGAGAAATTCTGGGAATTTTATAGAACAAAGATGATCGGGTCAAAAACCACGTGTGCCAAAAAGGAAATATAACTGACTAGTCCTTATTGTTCATACCTCATTTATCGATTGTCTTTTATAACAATGGCATGTAATTTGACCGTACAGAGTTCCTTCATTAGAGGCTATCTCTGGACCCGGGGTAACCAACCCTTACGCGTTTGACGTGTTTAATTTATAAATAGACGTAGTTTTGCAAAATGGAGCCAACCCGCATACAATTCTGCAAACTAAAACCAACCTAGAACCACTAACACAAGGTTGGTTTTGGTCTACAGCTGTGCATGTGGGTTGTTTCCGTTCTGCTAAAGTATGTCCAAATGTAGATGCAAATTTTCCCATCGGGCACCCCAATTTTAACCGCCCATTATTTTAGGCCACTCTTTGTGTGTCAGCAATATGTAGTAAGCTTTGAGAATAGGATACTGTGTTCGACGACCGCTTGGCGCAGTGATTCGAGCGTAGGCCGCTCGGCTCACTACACCGGGTGGTTGTGGGTTCGATTCCCGTCAGGGTAAATTTCCGAAATGGTCTTTTCGTAACTTGCCCTGGTCTGGGTGTCATTGAGATCGCCCCCAGTCCATTGTACGGTACCCATAGTAGAAGCGTTGCTTACTTTAGGACCATACAGTTGGTGTGTTCCTCTGGCGATATTTATTATGAATATTAAAAAGCAGTGTGAGTGGAACAGAGAAAGGGGAAGGAATAGGCTTCCGGCTCTCTTATTAATTGTACGAAACGCAGCTATGGGTATTAGCTACTTTACTTAGATCGTCTGTCAATGGGTGGTAGTGGTGGCACAAGCCCGGTTGAGCCAGCATATTATATGAACGGTAGTCAAATGGCTCCAGCTTAACTCTACAATCATATACAATTTTCAATTTGAACGGACAACTTGTAAAATAATTTGTGAAATACCAGGCATGCCTTTTAAGTTCTGTCGTTTCCATATTTCCCGGCAATTTTGAATTTGGAACTGTTCTATATTCGAATGTGTTTAAATTTCGAATCTCAAAACAATTGAAAGTTTTGGGATTAATGCTATTGTTTAGTCACAGCGTCGATTAGAATCTGTCAGATTACGTACGAAAATGAATCTTCCTAAGGAAAATGTTCGTGCAATAATTTTCTACAACTTTAGAAGAGGCCTGACACGGCTTCAGTGTTTTGAAGAGCTAACATCTGTGTTCAGTGATGAAGCCCCATGTCTGCGGACTGTCGAGCGCTGGTATTTATAATTCCAGCGTAAACATACTATTCTTAGTGACAAATCTCGCGAAGGACGGTCAAAATCCGCCTTCACTGAAGATAACATCATTGCTGTGAGACAACAAATTCTCGAAGATCGTCATGTGACGTATCAAGAGATAGAGGTTCTATTAGGCATCTCAGGGACAACCATTCAGAAAATCTTGCATGAAGCGCTTGGTGTAAGAAAGCTAGTTTGCCGTTGGATACCGCATCTGCTTTCCGACGATCACAAGGCGGCCCGCGTCAGATGGTGTAAGAAAACTCTGCAAAGGTTCAACCAAGGAGAGTCAAATCACGTCTACAACATCATCAGTGGTGACGAATCTTAGATCTATGCCTACGATCCTGATTCCAAACAACAATCTACAATCTGGGTCTTTCAAGACAAGCCAAAACCGACTAAAGTTGTTCGTTCTCGAAGCACTTCAAAGAAGGTGGTGGCCACGTTCATTGGAAAAACCGGCCATATTGCGACTATTGCACTTGAAGATCGTAGAACGGTTAATGGAGAGTGGTATACCACAGTTTGTTTACCACAAGTCATCGCCAACTTCGAAAATCTAACTCAAAGCGACGCATCATCCTGCACCACGACAACGCAATCTCACACAGCGCTCGTCAAACGATTGAGTATTTGAAGCAGGAAAAAGTAGAAATTCTTGATCATCCTCCATACAGTCCTGACCTAAGCCCTAACGATTTATTTACATTTCCTAAAATTAAGAAAAGTCTTCGTGGTCAAAGGTTCCAGTCCGGTGAAAAAGCAGTCGACGCTTTCAAGTCAGCCATTTTGAACACCCCCACTTTAGAGTGGTATAAATGTTATAATAACTGGTTTGAGCGAATGGAAAAGTGTATTAAGCTACGTGGTGAATACTTTGAAAAACAATAAAAAGTACTATAAGGTTCTAGTTGTGTTTTTTTCTTCAAACGACAAAACTTAAAAGGCATCCCTCGTATCTACTTACTCTACCTCACTACCCCCTAAACTTCTACCTCTACCCTCTACCGTCTACCCATCTCTACTTATTTACCTAGCTTAATAGATTTATCTCAATAGTTTTGCATTTATTTCCAACATATTTACTAGCACGTGTTTTCGACGTTGCCATGTAAAATTCGACGAATTTGGATCCGGCACGCAATTAATCCTCAATTACACCGCAGCGAATTTAGTTAAAATGTTGGAATCATTTTCGCTCGACTTCAATTTTGTTTTGTGCGTATTCTATTGTCGCGTTTTCCGACAAAGATTTACATTGATGGCAACCAGGCTGTAAATTACGCGCAATTAACTCGATAAAACGACACCTCGTTGCGTCACGCTTGAATTATGATCGTCAATTCGACACAGTATATAACAATGTGGTTCTGAATAGGATACCCACTATAGATTTGTCTGATTTTATAGTAAAGTGTTATATGTTATTGAAAAGATTTATTTGTTACCAACATTATAATATACGTATTACTGAATCCTAACAAAATACATGATGTAACAACCAAAGGAAACAAAAATATTATTAAAAGCAACATTTAAAACATCAAAGAAACTTAACGAAAATAATCTTCGCTCTGTCTTGAATTAAATTGAACTTGATTCGTTACAAAGCAGTCTTAACTTACAATCAGTGGTGCAAAAAATGGTAGCAATTTTAATTTTCAATAGCCTGAAGGCGCCGCAAACACAGCGGTCGTCGCGATACAATGTTTTGTACCTTTGGTGCTCACACGTTAGGTGCAAGTTACACACTTACAACGTAAAAACGAGAGTTTTTCTTCTCCTTCTCAAATCTTGCTGCGTTTCCTGCTTTAGAGTATTTTATTAATTGTTATGTCCACACTTACCGCGCGCGTGCGCGGTACAAATACTTGTCAAATAGAAAATCTAAACATGACGTATTCAGATACGCGATACGTCAGCTTTGACACTATTGACGTATTGCGAGTCGATCGAGATGCCAGCGGTTTACAGAGTTGGGGCCCTGATTCCTCGCATGGGCTGTACGAAAATTTATTAGGCTTAAAATAAAAGTGCAGGAACACAAAAATAAATAAACGCGCTAATTCTGGTGGTCCTTACGTACACTAAACTATTACGTCTATCTTAAAGTTATAGTGTACTAGCCAGGACAAGAAATTTTTTGTTGTATTGAATTGGGTTAAACAGTAATTTGAGATAGCGAAATTACCACCAATCAACTACCTACAAAAAATCTACTAAATCAAAAACGCTACCGTTTATGATTTATTCCACGACTCTACGTATCAAAACGTAGCGTAACGTTATTTCGCGATCCGAAACTCTACTTCATTTTAACCTTTTTTTAAGCTTTCTTCCTTTATGTACTTAGTACCCCACCTGTTTGCTCCGGGGCATCGCCCTTTTATATTATGTTAGATAATACACCATTTAGTAGAGGTTTATGCGCGAATCAAAGTAGCGCTTTAGCTTTAGGGTTCTGTAAATTTGGGGACAGAAAACATTTTCATGGTTTGATCACGAGTGACAAATTAGATTACTCTGTAGAAAAATAAAAAGTACGGTGGTAAAGCCAAGTTGGAGGCAATTGCCTACTGCATTTTATAAGCAAGCCCGACTAGGGTAGTAACACCCTCTCACGGAAGATCGGCGTAATATAGCTATGATAGCTGCTTTTCGCACCATGAGTGAGAGAGCTAGAAGCCCAACCCCTCTCCCATCCCCCCTGTCCCACTCACCTTCAGGCCGGCGACATGCGAGCTTCTATCAACAGGCTACAATATATGCTTAACATTAAGCGAATCCCACACATATTTCGGCACTATCGATAACCCCTCCACTTTGTCGCAATGTTCTTTAGTCACCACGGGTCGGTTGCGGCGCGCGCACGCGCGGCGGCTGCTGGCGGCGCCGCCGGTGCGCACGCGAACCGCGCAATTTGCCCCAACTGCCCAAGCCGTCAATTTAATGAACACCTTAATTGCTCAGCAACCAGACCTTGATATATTTATTACTAAGTTAGATGTATTCATTAAAAAGTGTATAAGCTTCTTGAGTGATCAGTAGTATTAATTTAGCTTGTGCGTCTTGGCTAAGCTGTAAGCACAACAAGCATCTGATAATAAATAAATTTGCCGACTTTTTATTTTTATAAAGTTTACAATAACTAGGACTGTCATTTTTTCCATGGATAATTTAAAAGTATTTAATTTCCTATAGAACATCTATCTCCTCTGTATATAGACGCTATCATTACTGTATTAGTATAAGTTTTATTTATTTAGGTCAGCTCACACTGGAATATGTTGTACATTGGTTAGAAACCACTCGCCTCGATGGGAAGCTTTAAGTGATACTACTTTACCGACTCTGCTACATTTAAAGTGTCTAGTATGAGTTTTTTTATTTCGTTGTCAATACACACACATTGAAATAAAACTATTTTTACGGATTATATCGCGTTTATTTACTTTTTTATGTCCCGTTTTTTTTTTCTTAGCTATGACATCAGGAAGTCTCACACCTCAGTCCCCCCGTGACCACGGTTACTGTAAAGCAACCGAAACGTCGGGAACATACAAAAGTAAATAAATGCGATATAATACGTAAAAAAATAGTTTTATTTCAATGTGTAGTATTCGCGTAAATATAAGAAAACAATAAACACACACACATTTTGGTAAAATCAAATTATATTTGGCCCTTAACTCAAAAATTATACTTACGTTACCACGCAAATGTTTTTGCTACTTTTTATATGGTACACATTTTTATTTTATTGTTAAAACCCTTCAATTTACCTTTTATATTCTGATTAAACCTAAACAAACATCATACGCAATGTTGCGTTTTTATACGATCATTTTCGTGTATTCTTCGTTTTCACAATTTAATGAACAATAACAATAGATTTTATGGTCAATGGTTTAGGCAATAAAAAACTATTTTGACACTATCTAACTAAACTAGTGCCTTCGTTTAGTAAATTGATATTAGTTTTCTCAGCTACTGAATACATTAAAAATTCTACAAACACCAGTGTTTTAATATCTTAAAGTATTACGCCGCTTACAAAAGAATTCTCGTTTCTTTTCAAAGGCTCTTACGCTGATCGCTCGAGCATTACCTATTAATGCAATTTGGACGTTTTTCGACCAAAAACAAAAGAAAATAATTTCCACGTCACGTCGGAAGAGCACGTGTCTTACATTTCTAATTTATGATTTATAAGGCATTAACCTAAAAGCTCTGAAGTAAGCCAGTTCGTGAGTTACAAAATTGTTCGCTTGGGATTTGAAAGAGAAATTGTGTGAATCCTATCCGTCTGTAAATGGATGTGAATAAATAAGTGAGATTAACTTATTTTTAATTCAAGAATACGGATCTTTCCTAATATATACTTAAAATTTATAAAATATACCTATATTGGTATGAGACTAGTCTCGCCACACAACACCACCACTGTCACTCCTCTAAATTATAAAATTGTAATATATATTTTTTTTAATATAAGAATCATATAACACTACGCACTACCGGGGGTCTAGACACGCGGTAGCTTGGCAGCCAAGTTCTAGTAGAACCAGCGTGCAGCACTGTGTGTAATATTACACGAACCACTTGGAGCAATAATATACTTACATAACTTAAACGCTGATATAAAAATATAACGCTTGAGTATTAATTAACCATTAATAATAACTTAATTGGGTTTATCAAACGATCTACCCTACCCTTTACGTAATTTTCAATACCTACTGAATAATAGAAACACAAAATTAAAGTTTGCGTACCGCCCGCTGCGAGAGCCGACTGCTTCTATGTAAATCGTTTATCATTAAAATTAATTTGACTCCATGTTCGCTAAACGCTCTTATTCATTTCCTTCTCTTAATTAAGCAATCTGTTTACAATGAAGCAATTAATTGGCATTTCATTGTTTGAATTTTCAGGAGTATTTTAACTTCATCCGTTCGCATCGGTGGTTATTTGATATTGAAACTGCTTAGGCTGTTGATATTATTAATTATTTTGATTGCTTCCTTGTAGAGTACCTACATGTTTTTTATTTTATTTATTTATTGATATGAAGACCAACAGCTAGAAATAAAAATTATAGATACAAATAAGCAGTCATAAAGCCTGAAAAAATTATAGGTCTTCACGCATAGCAGTTAAGAAGTAGCAAAGGTATAAACAATAACTAAAATCGAAATAATTATAACAATCTAAGTTCTGCAAGAAGAGTCGGAAAAGTTAAGATTAATTGTTAGGTTATTATTTATGTCCTACAGAAAGAAAAAAAAATTGACTTAGGCACTGCTCAACCGAGGTAACACTAAATTTAAAGAGATCCAGATCGCATTGCTTATATATTTTTATTGATATAATAGCCGGCGAGTATTAAAAGAGCGATAAATATTTTTTACCAACTAGATTTTAAGCTTGTACCTTACACTCGCCTAAAAGTATAATATACCTAATTAGTATTTATACATGTTGTTAAGTGTTTCAAAAATTATAATAAAGAACTACGTTTTTATCATCCACAATACAGTAAGTATGTCAATGTCGACATGCTCCTAAAACTTTTGCCTATTAACCTCTTTTGTTTGATACCGAGCCGAAAGTGAGGTGAAATAAAATAAAATAGTTTATTCAAGGTTCCTGCCAGGTTTATTTTTTCCACCCAATGGCTGCGGTTGCATGTCACCTGGCCATTTATAAGGACCTAGGTGAGAGCCCTTAATAGACTGCTGACAACTAAATGTCAACCAACGTTTATTTGCTTGCGTTTGCCGCACTATTTTCACGCTACTTTATTGTATTTTGGAGACAATATCTTCTGTTATTGTCGATTTTGGCCTTGCCTTCGTAGTGCCTATAAAGTTTGAAGTTTACGTATAATATATTTAGTTTAAATACTTAGCTACTTAAATATTTTATGAAATAAAACATACTTAGTGATTTTTGTTCTTTTTGTAGCTTATAATACCTATCTTAAGATATATAACTCAAAGGTGACTGACTGACTGACTGACATAGTGATCTATCAACGCAAAGCCCAAACCACTGGACGGAGCGGGCTGAAATTTGGCATGCAGGTAGATGTTATGACGTAGGCATCCGCTAAGAAAGGGTTTTGATTAATTCTACCCCCAAGGGGATCTTCTTCTTCTTCTTCTTCTTCTGCGGGCAGTTTCCACAACTCGTCGACTGTTGCGCCTGTTTTGTGTGTTGGAGGGTGGTGAGCCGGTCACTCCAGCCATCCAAGCTCAGCCAGGAAGTTCCCCAGCTTCTTGATGTCACTGAAGACTTCCTGAAGGCTACCCGGTGTGCCCAGGTAGCTTGCCCGGTATGTGGCTACTCCGTTGCATTCCAGCAGGACGTGAGCAGCTGTTTCTTCCGCCTCCATGCAGGCTCTGCATAGGGGGCTGTCCGTGATACCTAAGTTATAAAGGTGTCTGTTAAAGTTGCCGTGCCCTGTCAGCGCACTTGTAATAAGTCGTAGGCGTGATCTACTTAGCTGTAAAATTGCTTTGGTGAGCCGGCGGTTGACCCGCGGTAGAGCAAGTCTCGCTTGTCTGCAATCTGTCAGGCTGTTCCAGTAGTTTTCATGTAGCTTCTCGGTGCGCTGTCGCATGCGCTTCCTGAACCAGCTGTTAGGGAGTGGTATGATGGGCTCTGGGCCATATGGTGCGAGCTCAGATCCCTTTCTAGCTAGTTCATCAGCTGCATCGTTGCCCCGAGCTCCGCTATGTCCCTTAATCCATTGAAGGATGATTTGATTGGTTTGGTTCCCTACCTCATTCAGAGCGAGATGGCACTCGTGGATCAGGCTGGATGTCATGACACTGCTGTTTAGTGCCTGTAAAACCGCCTTGCTGTCAGAGAGTATCCTTATATTCTCACCCTTGACTCTTCTGGCGATGATCGCTTTTGCAGCTAGGAGTATACCCATACACTGCTTGGAAAACTGTATTGTACTTACCTAAGGACATTGAAAGGTGAATGTTTAGGTCTTCAGAGAAAATCCCCGTACCAGTCCCAGACTTGGTTTTGGAGCCGTCTGTGAAGATGCTTAACTCACCGTGGACGGTTTTGGCATCATTGCACTCCGTGAGGTGAATTCTGTATTTCTTGTCGAAGACGAAAGCGGGCTCGATCTTGTCGGTTGCTGCTTCAACAAGTGGTGTGTCTGCCCAGTCTTTAAAAAGAGTGGTGGCATGTCTTACCTGATTGAACTTCATTAGTTTCAGGTGCTTTAGTCTAAGCGCTGAGAGTGCTGCTTCCTGTTGGATGAATAGGTGTAGGGGTGTGATACCTAGCATGGTTTCCAGGGCAGCTGTCGGTGCTGTCCTCATGCATCCCGTAATCGCGCAGCAAGCTAGTCTCTGTAGGCTCTGCAGTTTGGTGTAGCAGGTCTTTAGCGTCGTCCTGGTCCACCAGACTATCGAGCCGTAACTTACCATTGGTCGGATGATTGTATTGTAGAGCCACAGAAAGATTTTTGGGGATAAACCCCATCGTTTGCCGGCCATCCTGCGGCATTGCCAGAGAGTGATGCCTGCGCTCTTTATCTTGTGGTCTATGTGGTTGCTCCAGGTGAGCTTGCTGTCTAAAACAACTCCTAAATACTTTACCTCATTTGAGAGTTTGAGTGTAGTTCCAAACAACTTTGGAGCGTGGAAGTTGCCCAGGTTCCGTTTGTTGGTGAACATTACTAATTGTGTTTTCATTGGGTTTACCGATAAGTTATACTCTCTGCACCAGTTTTCCACCAGGCGCAGAGCTGCATGCATGGTGTCGCAGGTTGTGGAGGCTAGGTTCCCGACAGTCAGGATAGTGATGTCATCTGCGTAGCCTACTGTATAGAAGTATCTAGAGTTTAGCCTAGTGATGAGGTCATTGACTACCAGGTTCCATAGTAGGGGTGATAGAACTCCTCCCTGTGGACATCCTTTGACGACAAGAGCCCCATTGTTATCGCCTTCCGTCAGTCTTACGACCCTGTTGCGTAGCATGTTGAGTATCCAGCCGATGAGCAGGTCTTCTGCTCCGTGCCTCCGGAGTGCGATCTCTATGCTGGAGAAGTTGGTTTTATCGAAAGCGCCTTCTATGTCTATGAAGGTGCCGAGGCAGATCTGTTTATTGTCTAGAGTAGATTCAATCATACCTACTACCTGGTGTAGTGCTGATTCTGTTGATTTCCCTGAGCTGTACGCATGTTGGTGTTGGTGGATGGGAGCATTACGTAGCGCGTTGCTCCTCAGTTCCCTATCACACAGCCTTTCTAGTGTTTTGAGTAGAAAGACACATGCTCGCACATTGTCCGTTGTACCTTTTATAAGCTTACCTCCAAGATTGGAGAGTCCGTGTATGTTGCCCGCCCTGATCCACGGCTCCTGGATCAGGGCAATAGATGGATTGTTGACCTCCAGCCACCTACGTAGTTGAGCCGTCGCCGTGATGCTGTGGTGGAGGTTGCATTGCAGGATCTTGGATCTAGATGAAGAGGACTCCGTGTTGGCCGTCCTCCTCCTCCAGATCCAAGTTGCAGAGGTTCAGGAGTTCTTCCTCGCTACCGAGGGAGACTTTATCCTGCTCCTCTGCATTGGCCTCGCTGTTCTTCGCAGTGGGATCGTCTTCCTCTCCTGCGATGTCGATTTGCATCTCCTGGCCGTCTTTGCCACTGGTGTTAGGTGGGGTGTTCACAAACCGACCCCTGGCGTTCTGAAATTTGAGGTACACCGCCCCAAGCCGGAAGCTTAGGCGGCGTCCCTTCGCCAGTATCACCGGGATGAGGTCCTCTGGAACACTCACCACGATGAAGGTCGAGTTGGAGTTTTCCTGGGGCAGTATGGCGTGCACCAACCACCGCTCGACCTGTGCCCATGCATTCGACATCCTGAGGTGTCTACCGATCCGTGCTCTGTCGCCCTGCCACACCAGTGGCAAGAGGACCCCGCAGCGCACTCTTTTCGGGACTTCCTCAGGATGGAGCACTGTAAGCGATCCAACTTCGGGTATGCTGATGTTCGAGATGGCGGCCCTCACCCAGTCCTCCGTCGCTTGGTCCGCGCACAGAAGGTGGAGTGCTCCATCTGTATAAGTAGGCCTACCCAGGAAGGCTGGGCCTTGCACCTCAAGCAGGTCGCCGTCCGCTAGCTCATCAAGCAGGGCCGTTAGTCTTTCCTCAATGAGGTTGGACGTGGCCAGCGTGATGTGCCCTCGTGCCTGCGATGTTATTGCCACCTTCCTGTCAGGCGTTGCTGCAGCGGCGGCGTAACTAGTGGGCTTAGGATCTGCGGGAGATCTGATCCTCCGTTTTTTGGTCTCGACCTTCGGAGACATAGTCTCGTCGGGTCGGTCCCTTTTAACATTGGACTTTGCTCTCCCTCCGTCCTTGCCGTCCTTGCCGGATTTACTGGGTCCAGCCTGAGTGAGCTCAGGAGTGTTTCCCTGTCCTTCCGGTGCTGTTTTGGCTGTAGCTAAGTCTGAGGCGGCGGTCGGGGCAATCCCCTTCCTCTTCCTCCTTCTCTTCTCCGCCTTCTTCGCCAGCCTGTTAGTCTTTTGGCGGTCGGAAACAGTTTTGCGTTCCGAGTGGCCGGGCAGGCGGGGTCCCTTGTGGGGAGGTCCGCCCGTCCTGCGCTTCGGTCTGCTGACGACCTCCCAGTTGAGGTCGATCTGTTTCCTCAGCTCTGATGTAGTAGCGCTGCTAGTGCCTACAGAGGGCTCCTGCTGCGCTGCTTTGGTGTTGGCTGCTTGGATGGCCGATGGTTCGACTTTCCCTCCAGCCTCACACGTCCCTGGTATCTCCCTTTCGGGGGTTGTAGTAATTGAGGGGGTGGCCAGATGTCTGACTTCCCCTTCTGGTGTTTCCGCAGGTTTCCCCTTGGTTGTCGTGGTTATTGGGATGGCCGGTTGTCCAGCTTTCCCAGCAGCAGAGCCTTCGGGTTTCCCCTCCAGCCCCACCGGTGGGATGACCGGACTTCCAGCTTTCCCCCCGTCGACGCCCTCAGGTTTCCCCTTGGATGCCGGGTTTTTGAGAGGGATGGCCGGTTTCCCGGTTTTCCCTCTAGATTTGCCTTCCGGTTTCCCTTCAGGTCTTTGTTTGTGGGTGAACCTTTTTTTGTCCATTTCCTGTTTGGTTTTTGTTTTTCACCTCACGTCGTTCCCACCCTCCACGGAGCCCGCACATTTGGGGATGCCCTTCAATAGGTGCACCAGGATTGCGACGAGAGGTATAGGAGCGCAAGGTTGGTGGTCAAGCGCGACATCAGGGACTCGAGCAGGTGTGGCCAGGAGATCGGTTCACAATCTCCCGGTTGCCCCACACAAGTCTTGCCCCGTCAGCATGGCCCTCACCATCCCCGGTGATGTTCTCCAGGGACCCTCACACTCCTCGCCGGCGGCCCTCTGACGGGCCGCATGGACCATTCCCCCCACGCCGGCTAAGCGCGAAGGGCACCGTTTGGCATGGAAATCCAGACCAAAGGGGGCGTGTTGCGTTGTGCAGGTATCTAACCCGACCCACACCCCGCTCAACCCCCCAGGACTCCTTCATCCCCGCCTTCGGCGCTCGACTGCACAGGTCCTAGTGCAGGTAGGGTCTATTGTCAGATACAGTCCGTAAGTCCGTCATTGTCCTCTATCCACGCCGGGTAGCCCTACACTAAAGCGGCGTGGTTTAGGGAGGTCATTTCCTTCCATCCCTAGTTGAGTCGGGTTATTTAACCGCCGCCCGAGGTTCGGCGTTGTTTGTCACTCTTTGGCACCACCCGGGGGGCACGTGTAGGGTTAGGCTCTGGGGATAAAATAATCCCCCAAGGGGATAAAATAATCCCCCAAGGGGATAAAATAGGGGATGAAAGTTTGTATGAAACTTTGTCAATTAAATTCCACGCGGACGAAGTCGCGGGCACAGCTAGTACACTATATAGAAAGAGGGGGAGGCGGACAGGAAGGGAGGGGGAGGTTGGACTTCTAGCCCTCTCACTTATTGTACGAAACGCAGCTATAATAGCTACTTAAGCCTATATTATGAGCTTTAGTCAATTGGCTAAAGCTCTACCATCGCAAATAAATTATTAACAATAAATAACTCTTCATTGTAAAATTTAATAAACCCCCTTGCGACGATATTTTAATCAACAAAAGAGCTGATAATTTTCAATTGGCTGAACCGATTTTCATGAAACATAGCTAAGAACACTCCCGCTCAGAATACATTTCTAACAAAAAAATAATTAAATTTAAATCGGCTCATCTGCTTGGGCGCTACGATGCCACAGACAGACACCATATCACCCAAAAACACAGAGACACAGATACACAATAAATTAAACTTATACCACCCATCTTTTTTCGTCGGGGGTTAAATATCTTTGTAAAATCGACCTTTGTTTATTTATATGTGGTCTTGTAAGCAAAATGTGGTATTGAGTCCAAATATTAATAAAAGCTGTACATAGAAGCGTTGTTCAGGTGTTGGTTCGACAAAAGTTATAAGCCCATTTCGTATCCACGGATTCGCGTGTCCACGTGCAATCCAGTGCGTCACTGTGCCATATAAACCGTGCCCGCTTGCCCGTGCCATAAGCCAATTAAGGTGATCTATAGCCGACGCGTTCATTAAGTATTTATAAATTATACATCAGCTTAATAAAATACTGAAAAGTGTTATTATTAATGATCTGTAAACGTATGCCGTTTAATCATTTACGATAATAATCTTTTTTTTAAATTGGTCAGTAAATTATGTTTTTGTGTGAATTAAGTCATTGTTTCCAAAGTGGCTATGTGTGGCACGATTTATTTAAACAAACCTTACCAATAAAAAGCTAAGAAAGCGCGATAAGCAAATTTGCGGTCTCAGGATAAGACTAACTAGGGAGTATTTTCCTTATTCCGTCATTAAACCAAAACATACGGTTTTAGAGCATACAAAAATGTTTTTGACGGTGCATATGGTGAAGGAAAACATCGTGATGAAACCTGCATGTCTTACAAGATTTAACCAATTTTCTAAAGACATGTGAAATCCGCCAACCCGCACTGTGCCAGCGTGGTGGATTATGGCCTGAATCCCCCTCGTGTTGAGGGGAGGCCCGTGCCCAGGAGTGGGACGTCAAAAAGGGCTAAAATTATGAATTTAATTAAAAGATTTTTCATTTAAGATTATTGCTACAGTAACGCGTTCCCGGTCCATATTGAAGCTGCAAAAAAAGCAGACATATTTTGTGTTTTCTTTTCATTTCCAACGAACATAGAAATACGCCAGTAATTATGAACATTTTTGATGGAACAACCGCGGCCCGCATTCAGTACTCCATAACCAGGTTATAAAAACAGTCTCTATAACAGCGAAAACGTTAATTAAGTAGGCATATTATAAACTTGGAAAATATTATGTTTTTAATTAAACTCTGGGTGCGCAATATTCTTTTTGTTATAAACGTATTACTATATAAAAGGACTTTTGTTTTTTCCTGGAGGTTTATAATACACTAGCTGTGCCCACCGACTTCGACCGGGTAGTATTTAACTTTACAAAAATTTCGGGATTATCGGGATAAAAAGTATCCTATGTGTTAATCCGGGATATAAACTATCTGAGTACCAAATTTCATCCAAATCCGTTCAGTACTTTTTGCGTGAAGGAGTAACAAACATACATCTACACTCACAAACTTTCGCATTTATAATATTAGTAGGATAAATAAGGAACAAAAATAATGGTACTATGTATTTGGTTTTTTATAATAGCTAACTTTAAGAAAAGTAACTGTTTAGCGATGAAATGCTAACGGCCCCTGTGATTTATTACGAGGATATCCTGTCTAATATAACGCTTAATGAATAACAAATACACTGAGTGTAGATAACATAGACAGTGTTATGTAAAATGAAGTAGGTATATTAAAGGCAAGAACTATATTAAAGGTTTTATTCCTGCGAGTTGATACAGGTTAAAGGATATAATACCTAATATAACAATGCCAAAAATAAGGATGAAAATTATATATTTCCATTGATTTTATGAGTAGGTCAGTATGATTTTACGACATTTCTCTTATGCTCTCTTATTTATTATTTCACTATTACGCTCTTAAAATATTTTGCATAATTGATTGTTAATCCTTATATTGTACCTACTAGCTAGATAGGCAGGAGGTAGGTACTGTGACAACGGGGTTTCATATTAACAACTCAAATCACTTGGTAATATTAAGTTTATTATATTATTTATTTATATACATTTATTTATATAATTATTTTTATATACGTCCTATCATAACGGTCCCCGGTTGTCACTGCCAGCGCACCGCAGAGCTTTCAATTTCAAAACTAATATTTTTCTTAAATTTAAATATATTCTCGTCGGCCAGGAACGCTTATCGCCAGTGGCCAGTGCGCCGACATGGACCTCCTTACAGTACCTACCAACTATTAAAGTATTAAAATCCGGTCATCAACTCAAGAAGTCAATGTCAATAACTTTTATTGGTGGAATAAAAACAGTAGCAAAGGCTGGTCGCGCCTCGACAGACTATAAATTTATACTCTAAAAAAGCGATAGTTAACGTTCAACTTTAAAGCTGCCCTAATTTATAACTTTTATGCTCAGTTCGGTGGCTTTATTGAAGTATTTTTGGACTAATTAAAATTTCAACCTGATTTTTTCGAGGTCTGACATAACTGGAGTAAGGCAGCGCTTTTGATATAAGTAGTGTAGCGTACAGCGTTATTAGTAGAGCAGCGCGTAGAGCGTAGAGCGATATGTAGCGTTCTCTATACAATATAGTTGATGTAGCGAACTGGTATTTACCTACTAATTAATTCATCCATCCGTCAGCTGGAAGACGTCCACTAGGGAATAAAAGCATTCATTTTAAGAAACGAAATGAATGGAAACGTATATGAAATAAATAAACTGAATTATACTAACCAACCCTTTTAGAATCAGTTCAAAATAGTATAGATTTTTGGTAGCTACATTTGAAGAACTTATAAAAAAATGAATTCGGGAATTCTATAATAAGGTATATTTATATTTATCGTAAGCGTTTACTTGTTAAAACGCTCTGCTCCGCTATTTTGTGACGTGTAGGCTTAATTTCTCAGTAACGGACGTTATTAATTTTGCTAACTATTCCATCAATGTTAAAGGTTTTGTGTGAAGTTGGAGAACATTATAGTCAAATAACCGATCAGATCTTTGTTAAGTAGACATAGTTTGAGGTCTTGATACTATTCATACGATGGGTATTTATTAAAATTAAAAAGGAAAACAATATCTTAATAATAGGTACCTACCTTTTTTTCCTTCAATTATCGAGGAGGTGCTCACACTATTATTATTTTTAGCTGATTTTAGCAATTGAATATCTGGATATTTACCGCATAAGGCCAGGGTCGCCCCAATAGGGAGATTTATACACAATTTCATGCGGCAACCGCTACCATATAATGTTTGTAGCAGCTCCTTACCAGTGCGGCCGCGGCCTAAGACCTAATTGATACCTAATAAAATAAATATAGCCAACTAACAGTCTAACCGTATGATGCCAACCTAAATAACGCTTGTACTATGGGTACCGTTCAATGCACTGGAGGCGATTTCAATGCCACCCAGACCAGGGTAAATTACAAAAATATCGTTTCGGAAATTTGGGACAATCGAACCCGCAACCACTCGATGTTGTGAACGAGCGGCCTACGCTAAACCACTACGCGCAAGCGGCCGTCAAGTTATTAATAATTTAACTTCATCCCAACAACTTCAGAAATCTAATTCCACATGATAGACCACGCATGGTTATCGTAAATAACTCCGAAAACCGTAACTCCTCAACCATCCCCGACACCTAAATCAAGATTAAGTGTGGACATACGGGCTGTACCTCAAAACATGTCGGCACTAAATCAAAGTTTAAATAAGAAATTCGCCCCGTCCTGGGCGACATCAAAGTGAGATTCAAAAGTGTTGTAGGCTAAAGGGTTCGATCGTAAATGTTAGCGGTATTTATACGTACCCGTTAAACGGTAAATCACCGAATAAAAAGTTGTGTTTTTACATTCAAACTGCCCTAATGGGAGCTACTCTGTGTGCTGAACAAGAAATAAAGTGCAGGTTAATATATTGTTGTTTAACATCGTGTGAGGTGTTTATTGCTAACAATTATAAGGTGTAATTTTCAGCTGAATTGTGATTATATGTAAATTCGAACATTAACGTTTTTAAAGTTATTAGTATACGGGCTTTTTATTTTTTTATTTTATAGTCCTTAAATTTTATGATAGCAATACATACACACAATACAGAATATAAAAAATATCGACATTATTATGTATGGTCTGAGATCAACGTTTTAATTTATATATAACTCTAAATTGAAAATTTAAAAACCCCCGATGCGATGACCTGTTCATCAAATGTATAATTTACCTAGTTCTTCCAAATAATGATGTTAGCGCGATTTGCGTAGCTCCCGTAACTCAGTATCCATAGCTCATCTCGCAAATTCATCTGGTACAACTAGTTTCGATGCCAGATTATGAAAGCGCCATTTAATCATTTGTTTTGGCTTACTCATTTATAATCTAAGATGTACAATAATTAACAGAAAGTCTGTGTAAAAGTATGAGACATTATTTTGTTATGACATTATAATAATTGACATTAGAATAGACAACGAATCTAAATATTGATGTCACGGAGGTTTAATTCCTAGTAAAATATTATCAATTATGATTCAATTTGATGTAATAACTCTGGATGAGGTAGACGGGAGCAGCCCAGGGGAAGAATTTTCAATAACGCTTAAATTATTTTAGATTAGACTTGTTTTTTTTATATTTTTCTCAATGACGGAGCAGCGCCCTGTAGAATTATTATAGTGTAATATTCCATGACCATTAACAAAACGTGACTAAAGGAACGTCTTTAGTTCATACACAAATCTCATATAAAAATTTATAAAATAATTTTTTTTCCAGAATCAGGGAAACTTTTCAAATTTATAATATTGTAAAAAGCCAGTTCAGACTATAACGATCATTTAAAAATATAATAAATCTAAATCCAATTATCTCAAATTTCGAATGGATTCGAGCCGTGGGAATTGGTTTTGGCCGTGAATGTGGCTTTTTTAACCTACAAAACAGCTGATGATCTTCAAACGGCTGAACCGATTTTCATGAAACATAGCTAAGAACACTCTCGATCAGAATACCTATCTAACAAAAGAAACAAAATTGAAATTCATCAACTTGGGTGCTACGTTGCCACAGACAGACACACAGATACACATGTTAAACTTATAACACCCCTCGTTTTTCGTCGGGGGTTAAAAATAAGAACCGTTATCTTTTTGTTTTTTTACTTTTTATTCTCATCTCAAAATACGTATAGGTATAATACGGCTTCCATTACATTGATTAGGTATAATTTAATTAAGTCACCGACAACAATGGAGTAGGTATTAATTATATTTTTATCTATCTTTTTGGGGCCACACGCAACACTGCGTACCCAACTATGTATATTTAATGTCGAATTTATTATAGAGTTTTGGATATACAAATAGTACTATTGTTCAAGCTCTATTTACTATTGACTCCCGTGATAAAGAGAGTTCAGCTTTTGCTAGAAATGTTCCTAACGGTTTTACGGGATTATACAAAACTAGCTGTGCCCGCGACTTCGTCCGCGTGGAATTTAATTGTCATAGTTTCATACAAACTTTCATCCCCTATTTTATGCCCTTGGGGGTAGAATTAATCAAAATCCTTTCTTAGCGGATGCCTACGTCATAACATCTACCTGCATGCCAAATTTCAGCCCGATCCGTCCAGTGGTTTGGGCTGTGCGTTGATAGATCACTATGTCAGCCAGTCAGTCAGTGACCTTTGAGTTATATATATTTGGATGTATTCTGTATTTGGCATAAAAACTATAACACAAGATCGTGAGAGGGTGGTACTACGCCATCTACCCCATGGCTACAGCTTGGCTCTACGTCATAACAAATAGTCGTCTTATAATAATAATATAATAATAATTTAGCCCTTTTAACGTCCCACTCCTGGGCACGGGCCTCCCCTCAACACGAGGAGGATTCAGGCCATAATCCACCACGGTGGCCCAGTGCGGGTTGGCGGATTTCACATGTCTTTCGAAAATTGGTTAGATCTTCTAAGACATGCAGGTTTCCTCACGATGTTTTCCTTCACCGTATACTACTATCTTACTACTATTACACCGTATTATACCGTATACCGTACACCGTATTATACCGTCTTACTACTATTAAATTTAAACTAATTCTCGTGTTTTGATTTGGATTTCACAGGTGGATATTAATATTCCACGGCGGATGAATCATTAAAAGCCGAGTCAGAACTCCGAGTACAAGATGAAAGTTTCTTTATCAAATGAGAACTCGACCGAGATAGTGGTTTGTGAAGCGAACTTTGTGCGTTGCGCCGTTTTCGCACTGGTATCGCTATAAGGTAAACTGAGGAGAAGGAGTTTCATAGGCTACATTCGAGTAATGAAATTTGGATGTTGTTTTCTGTAATTGATTATATTTATAATTTTTTTTTTTTTTAAGATCATATAATGTTTTCAGTGCTGTGATAGCCGATTGGTTAAGCAAGCGTCTTAGCAGCAGGTCTTGGGTTGAAACCCCGGTTCGCACCTTTGGATTTTTCTAAATTTATTTGCGAAACATAATTTCTATAAATGAATTCCACTTGTTTATGGTGGAGGAAAACAGCGTGAGGAAACATACATTTCTTAAAAAATATGAAAAATTTTCGAAAGACGTTAAATTCGGCAATCTGCACTGGGCCAGCGTGGTGGTTTGGCTTGAATCCCCCTCGTAGTGACGGGAGGCCCGTGCTAAGGAGTGGGATGTCCAATAGGTTATCACTGCTATTTACTACTATTATTATTATTGCCACTGTTATTGCTATTTTATAACAATAAAATTAAAATACTCAAGTACGAAACACACTTGGTTATATTTTCGTTTATGAAGCATAACGACAGCAATCGATTTGCAACACTAAATAAAACAACGGAAATTATTAATATCTCATTGAAACACAGGACAAAGATAATAAAAAGGCATACGTTTAATGGCGCATAAAAATGGTTTCCATATATAAAGTAATACTGCCGTCGTGGACCGGTATCATATAATGGATCACTTAATTTCGATTAACTCCACGGAGCCGATACGAGAACAATACGACGCCGGATATTACTCGCATTCGCTTTTTGATCGTTTTTCACCTTATTTTTGGTACAGACCAGGCCGTGGCGACCTTAAACAAATAACAACACGTCCAAATTAACCAGAACTCCCAAATTATGCACCCTCACCCGTGGCAGTTCTGAAAATTTAAAGAGTGCACGGCACAGGGTGGTTCTTTGAAAATTGGTGGGACGTTGCTTGTTTGATGTAGAATGCCCTTCGGCCGTCCAGCGATGAAGCGTATCAAGCTTGTGCCCATTATTTTAATGGCCAATCAATATATTCCCCATAGTTACACAACATATTTCACTACGCTTATACCGAGGATATACTAATTAAGTTCGTTTGAATATTTACTTTGTACATTGTTTGAGTTAAGCTGCTATTAAGACGATGTAATATGTGGTTTTCTAATTTTCAGGGATGTTGTTATGTACGGGGTGGTAAAATAAAATTGTTATGAGAATTTTTATAAGTAAATACATCGTATTTTACAAAATTAAACTTAAAAGAACCGCCTTCTCTTCAGGTGTTCAAAACTAGAACTACCTATAAATACATATATGTCGCGTCAGGCGTGGCAGGGTGCGCATCAGGTGGTCATCTTCTTCACTTTCCATTTTTTATGGGCGCTACACGGTTCTCCAGGCGATGAAGTCAAACAATTCACGAATCGTTCACCATTTATTAAGAATTTATCTTATAAATAACTTAGTAAGTAAGTAGCTATGCGGTCACAGACAAGTCCCTTGATACACGTCTTGCTATGACCACGTTTAAAGAATAACTGTCTCAATATTCAAAGCAAGACTTATCACAAAGGCTTTGTCCAGGCGTCCCGGAAGTCAATGGCGACGCCTGCGTTTCCGCGTTTATAACAGACATTTTAAAACACAATCAAATCCGAACTTATTTATTTACGAATTACGCACCGGAAATAGTCTTAAAACTATTTACAATGTTTTGCAAACATCAAATGAGTGTCTTACTACAACTTCCGTATTCAAAACTATTTTTCCAAACGGAAACAGATATCCGGAAATAATCCTTATTGCCGAGATAACAATCAAATAAAGTCCTGAGAGCATTAGAAAATCAGAAAATACATTGAGATAAAAACAAAGAATAGTTAGGATCAAAGATTCCATATTGTGGTTCAATTTCCGACATATATAAGTAACTTATTTTGTGTTTGTGATTTGACGAGAATAATAAAGTACCTTGTTATTTTTGTAAAATGCAATTTTTTTTTAATTTTAATGGTATTTAATATTGAAATTAGAGCGTGTTAAGAACATTATGAAATACGCCGCTAAACTTGCACAAAATATTAAATGGTTCCTGTTACTTATTACGAAATAGTTTGATGTAATTGTAACGTGACATTGTTTATCTATGATTCGTATTTTCCAAAGTAATATTTGTAATAGTGTTATTCTAATCAAAGAAATGGGCTTCCTCGCTTTCGCTTACCATAATATTGTTTATATCCCCCACTAAATTGAAGTAACGTGTCTGTCAACGCTGACATTTCTATTTTAGGGAAGCTGAGATATGGTTTCATTGGGTGACAGAAATTACAAAAGTATAAATATTCTGTGAATAGTAAACCCCAAAACTTTAGAAAACATTTAAAAATGTTAGTTCTACCTATTTTTCAAAAGCATGTTCGAGAATCAAAACTATTCTTTTTTATTGTTTTCCACATAAATAATCTGATTTTAACATTACTTTTATAAATTCGTATATAATTATTTTTATCTTCGATGCTGCTTTTTCAATTTTATTGTTCAGTAGCCTTTCTCAATGGAGCGTGAAATTGTTAATAAGTTATTATTTTCTTTAAAACAAAAATATATTTTATGGTTTAACGATAATCATTAATCGATAACTTTTAGTATAAGTTGATTTAACCTGCTAAAATATACCTAGCATGAAGTTTATAATAACGATGGTATGAATACTTTTGAAGTCACTGTAGCTCAATAGAGCAGGAAAGACTAGGCGCTAAAACAATAATGAAAAATAATACTCTGTCAGACTCTAAGTAGGTATTAGATCCTGTCTATTGGTCGACTAAGGTATTTTGCATTTGTTTATTTGTTCTAGATACTCTTATGTAAGGCTGGAGACGCGCCGGTATTAAGGGGATTGCGATGCATCGGTGATTTATATATTTTTGTTAGTGTAATGCGGCAACAGCCATTCGTCTGATAGCTCTCGCATTGAAAGCGCCTTATCGTAGCCGCCCCGGCCTTAGGTACCTCATACATTTCCTCATAATTTTATTTCTAATACTAAAATCCTCACGTACCAAGTCATTGACATAAAAAATAAAGAAAAAATATTTTAAAGATGTTATCACACATCCCTTCCAATGTGCACGAATCGTTATGCTCTACCGAAACCACCAGCATTCTTAATTTCGAGTATCTTAACATTCCATTGCAATTTCAACTTAAGGCTTTTGCATGTAAGATTTAAATTGAATTGGCGAATTTGTTCCTGTGTATTAAGTTAGTCGTGTCCAGCGTATGAGAGAAAAAAGTAAGAATCCACCATGTCTGACCATTTCCGACGGCTATTATTCTGTCTCCCTCTATATCCGTTTCCGGCTGTCGCGAAAACAAAATACTGCTGCAGACAAAACCGGGTAGGTATTTAGGGTACGTACTGGACTTTTTTTAGAAGTGACCCTTTGAGTTATAGTGAAAGGGATGTCGAATACGTTTTGTGCTATTTCTGAAGAGCACTCGAAACTGCGCACATCGCATGGATTAGTGAATGAAAGTTCGTATAATAGTGAATTTTTCCATTGCATGTTCTCTGACAGTCTACTGTCCATGTAATGAGGAGAGTAGAGAGCAGAGTTTTAGTAAACGCTTTGTTGGTGTTCACTGTATACCAACCTACGTACAGTTACTTCAATTTCAGAAAAGTAAGATTGCTCTAGACTGGTTTTCATTAGAGTTCAGTCATCATTAAAAAGAGTATTATGACACGACACGTCAATATTGATATAAGAGTATATATCAATATTGACGTGTCGTGATGTTCAAATTGAATTAAGGTTAATAATATTATATTCTGATGTATAATAAGATGGACTCATAAGTACCAATTCTTTTTTGAAATTATAATTAAGAACTAGTTTTCCAATTATATTACATAACCACAAAGAGATTCGCTGAAACTACTCCACTATGACGTCATAATACTTTGAAGACGTCTGTATTATCGCCAATTTTAAAGCTATTTTGAATTAAATTTATTTTATTATTTGTACCTGTTTGTAATAAGACATACTCGTATTATTACATACCTTATATTATTAATACTTGGTGCTTATGCAATCAAAAATAGTCATCACGTCAATTATCGTAACCGAAGTGATGAGATTTTAGATAACCGACGTGTTGTCCACCTAACATAGGTCCTATCAATATCCTCCACTACCGATTATAATTATCTCTGTAAAAGTATTTCAGCAAATACCATTTTAAGCTCGACGATGCGTCATGGTTTGAAAAGTATACAAATTCCCGTTTTTCCCACGAACCGATCGCATTGGACTAACAAACAAGCAGCGACTGTAAGTGAAAAGTTCGGATGTTTGTGCTTTAACCAGTCCCCACGGCGTAAAAAAACAAACCAATACCGACGTACGAGATGATAAAATTTAATTTTTATTTGCAAAATAAAAGGAAAAGTTAAAAACAAAATTGTTTTGGCCTCAACATTAGGTAAAGAAACCATTATTTAATAATAATATATAATCTATTATAAATATGCCAGTGATAGCCGATTGGTTAAGCATGCGTTTTGCGGGCACCAGGTCCCGGTTCAAACCCCGGCTCGCACATGTGGGTTTTTCAAAATTTATGACTTGCGAATCATAATTTCTATATGATTATCACATGAAGGAAAACATCGTGAGGAAACCTGCGTGTCTTAGAAAATCTAACCGATTTTAGAAAGACATGTGAAATCCACCAACCCGCACTAGGCCAGCGTGGATTATGGCCTGAATGAATTCGTAGTGAAGGGATTCGTAGTGAGAGGAGGCCCGAGTCCAGAAGTGGGACGTCATTAAGGCTAACCACAGCACAGCACACAATAAATATGGCGAAAGATTAACTAAAACTAAAATATTTGTCTGTAAATGACAATAAAGTCTAATTATAATAATGCACGATATTTTACGTGGCGTCTTAGTAAATGCTAAAGATGGTGTACCTTCTACATACAACAAAAAACAATCTGATCGGTTTCTTACCAACAGCTGACATTTGATTAGATCACTCGTTATCCAACCAGCAGTATCAACCAACCGAAAATATTTTTTATTTGTTTGATTGGTAGGTTATATATACATACATTTTGTATTACGTGAATTTATATAGGTTTTGTCATAGATTAAGACATCATAGTCAGTGGTTGAAGAAATAGAAACAAGAGAACAACACAACTCTTTAATTGCCACATAAAACAGTCTTCACCCTTTTAATCATATCAAAAGAGCAATCTTCCGGCCGGATGGACTACTAGCGACAATCACCTTTCTGTAGAACCTTATTTCAATAACCATAGATGTGAAATCCCTTTAACATTCAACATTCCGTTATCGGGGTGTAATTTCGAAACTTCCACGAATAACGATGATCTATCATATTACAAATTCGTTTTTGATTCGTGAAAATCTAATTTCGTGGTTCAGTCTTTCATGTCGCTGTTACTCGTTCTTTAATCTTCCACGCGGTTTAGGTTACTTGGTTCTTTAATTAATGTTCGCGATATTTGTTTCGAAAAATGTGACATTGTTTTGAAGGGTCCCGTAACAGTTTATTATTTATTTCCTAAATTAGGTGTTGTTTTGAGAGAACATTTCTTAATTTGTATCAAATTGTGTAAGCTGGATTGTGTAGATTTTTTTTTTGTAATAGCCTATAATTAGGATTTGAAGAGTGCTAATTACGTTGTCTATAAGTAAACTAAACAAAATTTTACGTAACTAAATAGTATACTGTTGTTTTGCTCATGCATAACGACTCTTATTTATAGGATTTAGTTTAGCTTATTAGGGTTAGCTTACCAGGCTTAGCTTTTATGTTCCCAAAAAAAAAACTGTGCTTACCCAGCTCAAAATATTTCAAATCAATTTCTTAGTTCTAACTATAAAAGCTTTTAAGTTAACATGTAAATTCAAAGAAGGTAATGAATTCGCCTTATCTTTTAATCCCTAACTCGTTTCTCATATTAATTAGGAATTCGATGCTTTATATCATCCTATTGCACGTAATACCCATCATAAACTCTTTAATAACTAAAAGTGACCTTTGCTTTTGTCGCTATCTCTCTCACACCCATACAAAAACAAGAGAGGACATAATGAGCAAGCATATCCAATGGAAATTCATAGCAACAGCTACATAATGCCGTCGTTATTACACCATAAACTTTACTTACATTTTATCATGGGCGGCTTTCCTACAATGTACGAGACATTCGTATATTAATAAATATTAATATAAAGGCATTAATTTTACGAGGCCTAAGAGGTGGAAACAAACAGGAGGCAAGTGAATATTTATAGCTTGACGTGCGTCCGAAGTGGAAGGGCGGGGCTCCACTGGCTACGCAATACTGTTAGAATCAAAATAAATTAACAGTAACATAATAAATTTAATTATAGAATAATAATCCTCATTTTTTGAAAAATATTTTCATGTAAATAGAAAAACAGAAGTTTTTTCACTTTATTTAAATTAATCAAAAACTGAAATATTGCGTCACTGAAATAAAACAAACGCTATTTAACTTTAATTTAAATAATTTGAACTTATTGAACCATGCTTTTTAAATAAAATACTAGCGATAATAAAATAAATACTGTAACTACTGTAACTGTGTCTATGTTACATACCTACCTACAAACATAATAGAGCTATACCTAAGGCCAAAATAATCTACCTCAAGTCTGAGACCGATCTTGAGTACGCTTTTGACATGTCATTTTATACTGGTATGACATAAGAATGACATTTCCAAGATCGTTCTCAGATTTGAAATAGATTTATTAATAAGTGTCAATGTCGTAAATATTTTGTCATGTTTGTTAGCCAGTGGATAGCCACCCCAAGTCTCACAGTATGAGGAACGGTTTCAGTATTTTATACGTGTGGAAGAATTTCCCGTAGTCCGTTTAGTTATTTGATTTATGTGTATATTTATTTATTTATATGACGACATACGTTTATAATAGCACAATTTTAATTTAAGTAAGTGTTTATGTTAGAACTGCTCTAGTGGATCGATTATTAAAATTAAATAACTTTATTGTTTTTATGTTCGTGGATTAAATTAAGTGCATTACTAATAGCTAATGGTGCCTATTTTGTTGGTGTCAAATCACGACCCAACAAAGATTTTTATACATCTTAAGGTATTCTGTCTTGCTTATATGGTAATACCTACGACAAGGATGACAATACAATTAATTTAGTGAAGTGTATTTATATTTCAACAGAATTAGCACCAATTTGTAATTTATTCACTGGTTGGGTAACATTTACTCATCAACTTCTAGGATAAAAATTAAAAAGCTATATAATTAAGAACAATAAAATAACAACAGTTAAAACCAACAACAATTACACAAGCGTGTATATAACATAGCTTATATCATACTAATATTATAAAGAGGAAAACTTTTTTTGTTTGATTGTAATGAATAGGCTCCGAAACTACTGAACCGATTTGAAAACTTCTTTCACTGTTGGGAAGCTACACTATCCCCGGGTGACATAGGCTATAATATATTTTTAAAAAAAATAGGGCTCCTTACTAAAACTCCAATAATGTAACCGCAATGTACCCGTGCACAGCCGGGGCGGGCCGCTAGTACTTAATAAAAGCCTGTTTAACATTTAATAGCCTTGTTCAAATTCACCTATATCAATATTATAAAGTACTTAGTAGATACTTGAAACAATTATTACAATATCAACAGACCTCAAGAACAATACTAAAACACAGACGCCAACGAAGATTTAAATAATATAAGCAAAACAACATTTGAAAGTCATTTTTATGATGAAATAACATGAAAAAATAATTTCTAATGTATCAATAAAGGGGAGAAAAAAGCCAAAGTTCCCGTTGAACTCGGAAAGAATAACGACGGTAGGTATCTATAACTCAAGGGCCGCGGGAAAGGAAGTAAACTAAACAAAAATAAAAGGCAGTGTTTGTGAATTGACTCCCAAGTTTATTTTCAAAGGGCCATAATCATCGGGAGGCGAACTTTATTACGTTTTACGAGGATCCTTAGATGTGTAAAGTAAACATTGGCGCGGAGGAGCATGCAAAACGTAAACAAATTAACGAACGAGATACCTTCGTGTGCCAAATAAATTGGTGAGTAAACTTCCTTTTGATTTTCTTTTATTTCCGCACCGGTGTTGATATTTCCTTGTTGTTACAGGTCTAATTGATTTATCTTATTTTTAAAATTTTGTTATTTTATTTTAGAAGTAAATGTTTACCATAATTTATTTATTTATTTATTTATTAGAACGGTCTAATTAACCAATTACACTAATAATACAATACACAGCAACAACAATTAAGTATAAACACATTAGAAATATAAAACGATCAGGCATCTATCTTGCACAATATAATAGGTAAGTACTTACCCACATCCACAATGGTCCAGGATATTTGAATGGTCTTGTTATGGACAACCCTAGGCAACTATATCCAGGACATCATGAATCATGATTCTCATATTGCGATAGCGAACACAGGATAAAAAAGCAAGGTAAGTTCTCTTAAAAATAAGTAATCCTCGTAACTGATTGCTTTATCTATGTCTACTTAACATCCGCGATAGGCAAATTGGAACCTAAAATCCGTACCTTTACATCTTTCTTCAGCTTACCTATCCAGAAACTCATCTGCACATTAAAAACAACAAAAAAAAACCAGAACTTTAAACCATCTCCATCCATGTGTCGAGTAATAGCGTGGAGGCGTCAAAAGATATGCAGATGTGTCTTGTAATTATCCTTTTTTATCTTCAAGGCGAAATGCTACAAAGCGCTGACGTTTTTATGCTAAAATATGGAGATTGAGTCATTAGCAATTTTTATTTTAATGAAAAGATGTCATTCGCTTTCAAATAGACCACCCTTGGTTTCACTTTGTCAGCAAAATATCGTCGCACAAACTCTATCTAACGAGAAATGCATGAAATTTCCGTATTTTTTTTAATATAGTCAAATTGGATGTCATCAAAATATACTGTTATTGAACGAGATATTATTTGAGAAAAAAAAATGAATATCAAATTTAAAATCTTTTTTCTTTCTTGAAAATCGTAACCAAAAAAAATGTGGTATCCCTAGCAAGGCTAAGCGTATGCTGACAGTTAGGCAACGCAGAACAGAATTGGCAGGGCAGCCATGTTGACGCAGACATGGTCATGAGCGTAATCAGATAGATATAACCTTCATTTCTCATTTTAAAAATAACCCAGTTTAATAGGTGCCTATTTCGCCAGTGGCAATTAACAAATAGCAATAACAAACACAATAAATAACAATACAAAACCATAATGGAGATCCAAATATATCCTGATTTTACCAGTCGCCTAGAAATTTGTGCCGTCACTACAAGACGCCGCAGAATGGGACCAACTAGTGTATGCGTCTTAGCGTAGGCAGCTGTGTACTGGTTCGTACGTTTCAAAATCTGCTCAAACGGCGTCGCCTGCGTATACGCATACGCTTTAGCTGACGTCTTGGTAAAGTGCCTTCCTTAAAACCACACATATAGATTTACATAGATAACGCAAATGCATGTACTTCGCGTGTCCGAACCCCGACCAAGCGTCAAGGTTTGGTCGCCGCTAACTTGTGAGCGAGCATGACTACAGATATAAAAAATATGAGTATGAGCGAGATAATCCCTCGAGAGAATCGTAGCGGGCATCGGAATCGGCGGCATCGGTGTCTTTGAATCGGTTTAGATTTCCCGTCACTAAATTTCAGCTGTGACGTCACAGTAGGTGTTAAAAAATCATTAAAAATTCGGCACGCTTGGTTTCAATACAAATCGTGATACTTGCGTTATCTATGTAAATTTATATCTTTGCTTAGAACCTTTTTACCATTTTATTCCCCCTTAACAGTCAGCATGAAAATCCATTTTTAAATAACAATTATTTTTATCCCCATCAAAAATTTGTCCCACGGACTAGTTGTTTTTACTGGCGTCACTTAGTGGTTGTATTTTCGGTGGCACATTGTTATTGTAGTATCCCCGGGCGGCGACGGCGTCTCCTCTTAATTTCCAGTAAATCGTACCGCTCTTTAGCGATGCCCTGCATCTGAATAAACATTCGTAGTGAGAGATTAAAGCGCTGTGCAGACTTGGGTGATTTTCATAAATTGAAGTATTAGACTAAAGAAGTTGCTATAGTGCTATAGGGAAGCAACTTATTAAATAGTACCGTAGGGTTATAATTCCTTACTTAATATAGTTCATATAAGTATTAAATTAGATATAAAACTATGTAGATAAGGTCTATACAGTCACAACTATCCATGAAAGAACGTGTTTTAAAAATAAGCAGTATAACTAAGTTACCTCAGAATAATGATAATTCAAATAAGAATGTGAAAAAAGTCGCCAGTCTAAGTCAAATTAAATCCCGAACCAAGCAATGCTTGAACTATAGTTACTGTAATAAAATCAACTGCGGGTGATTCTAGTGTCACCTCGACCAGAGTAAATTAAGAAAATACCTATTACCGCCGAGCGGCTCTAGTCACCAATGGAATTAAGGTAGTCCAACGAATTTGAATTAAGGGGACCAGTAAACAAAACTTTAAAAATAATGCATTTGTTTAGACACAGATTCCAAACCCAGCGCTAATCATACATTGATTCATCGAATTAGCGGCGTACTGCATTTGGTTGAATCGGAATACAATTTTGATTAGATAACCCAATACTCGCTCAGTATCGGAATAATTCAACGCTAATCTGGCGTCAAATAGTGAAAATTGGCAATTATTTAACATACCTCGTTATTTATATTTCAGTTCTCAGTAATTCTCAGTAATCCAACATTTTATTTGATTGCTATTGTTATTTAAAATTATTCATTATGTATAATATAATATTACTTCTTTGAGCAAACTCCACTGGCCCAATTCTCAAATTTGGGTGATGTAAGGGTGTCATTAATGTCATTTTTACTCACTTTATTTAATCTTTACCCCGAGCACTGGAAGGGTGTCGTCCTGATAATAAAAGGACCTGTCAGTAAGAGGATCTTATACTTATTTATTTATAAAACCTTATAAAATATTTATGCCCCTATTTATATCAAATAATCATCTGCTCATAGCCTTACATCAGTAGATAATCTCATCGATATATCAAGTGCATTCAGCTGTCTGAGTTGAGTACCATCAACTTTACACGGGAAGTGAGTAATAAGTCCGCATCCAAATGTTTGTTATAATATTTGTGTTCGATTTAAATTGGCTACGTTCTTTTTGTGGGGTTTATTAGTTATATTCGTAACTATACCTCGAAGAAGCGATACGAATTAGTGACTTTAGTAATGGTCAGGTTCAAGTCCATCACCGCCTGCCACGCCAACATTCAAGCGGCCTTTTTATAAATTCATGGCAGTCTGTGTTGGAAACTGTAATGTTAATTAAAAAGATGAAGGCAAAACGCTAAAAACAAGTTTTTTATAAAATAATCTATTCCTTTTCGTATCTCTGCTCGTTAACCGTGGTATAGCTCTATTTTATTAAAAGTTAATTTAGTAACTAACTTCCAAAGTTCTACCTACTCTACAATAGGTTTTACGCGTATTTTAGGCTCGCTAGTCACTAAAAAGTGCAAAATATTTGGTTAGGTTTACACGAATGTACAAACTCGTGATAGAGCTACAGATTACCTACTTATTATATCATTAAACAAATAATTTAAGTTTAATTGCAACATAGAGTCGTTTGTAAGCAGCAGTTGATTACCTTATCACTTCCATTTTCCTGGAAATATTATGACTTCTATTTAAACGAAAGGCAAACCAGATAATGACACCGCACATTATAAAACAATGTTCTAATCTAACCACACATTTACATGACCAACTGGTGAGTCAGGGTTGGTATCCGTCATTCGATATCTTAACTTACAGTGTAGGGCTGTCATTCTGTCTGACAGGTTTAGAATGGAAAAATATTTATTTTTGGAGAATAAACAAGTAAAATGAAATAATAAATTACCAAAACGTTTTGGACGAAATTCTATAAATAGTTATATAAAGCCGCGAAACAAAATGCGTTACATAGATTAGTAGAATTAAGCGGACAAACAGACAGACGCGGAAAATGAATGCCCCATTAATTATATGGCCACATATACAAATTAAGTTTTTTTTATTATTCAATAACTTATTAATATTTAAAAATCGAACGCCACAGCTTCAATCAAATCATGAGCAAACAATAAATAGCATGTGACGCACATTTCATTTCATCCTGTGTTATTAATAATTATTATGACACTATTAACTGCACGGTGCGATAAAGAAGACCTTGTTTGCCGGTCGTTAAGTTTCCAGACTGCAAATTTATTTTTATACGGTACACCAAACAGTGCTGCTCCAATTTCTTGCTTCCAATTTTTATGTGTTGTGTAAAATTAAAGAATGATTTATGGTAGTAATATATTTTTTTAAACTTGGCTTCATAGTGTAAAGATTTTACAGAGAGCTTGGCAAAGGAAGCTGGAAAGTTTCTATGCTATGTTAACTATGTCCAGTATCGTGGATAAGTGCCGTATGTTAGAGCGAAGGTTCATATTGTTTTTGGCACGGTCCACGAACACCTCTGATATGGGCGTCAGAGTCCTAAATAGTTCGAAATTAAGGAATCAGTGCCACATATCAGTTTAAATGACGTAACTGCGTAAACATTTACTCCTATTAACATAAGAACGTTCAGTTTTTATTTAAATAAATAAATATCGTCTGACTGACACACCAACTATACGGTCCCAAACTAAGCAAACCTTGTACTATGGGTACCGTACAATAGACTGGGGGCGATCCCAGTGACACCCAGACCTGGGCAAATTAAGAAAAGGCCATTTCCGAAATTTGCCCCGGCGGGAATCGAACCCGCAACCACCGTGTGTAGTGAGCCGAGCGGCCTACGCTCGAACCAATGCGCCAAGCGGTCGTCAATTTATAGTTACATTGTCATTAAAGCACCTTCGGCAAAATTTGGGTGCATATCTCTCTACCCCTTTGGGGAAAACAGGACTGATATTTTTTGTTTTTCTTTTATTTAATTACATATTGTGTATAGTTTTCTCCAGAATGACAACCCTATTTACGAGCAAGCACGGAAAGCGTCCACTTTTACCCAAACACGACATTTTACTGGCACTTTACTTAATGACTGATTTCATTAAACGCGTCGTAAGACTGACTAAAGCACTGTGTAGTGCATATCGATAACGAAAGCTCATTTTCGAAATGGTATTATTAAGGTACCACACATGGTAATAGTAGTTGTTTAATGAGCGTAAGCGACTAAGTTTTTTATAAGAAAATGTAACAAAAAAAAAACAATCGATTTCACATATTCTATCACACAGCATGCTGTTATTTATAATACTGTTGAGTGTTGATAAACTAAGACTGTTTCAAATTGTATTTTATAAAAATGAAAGGCATAACAATTCCATTTAAATCATTTAAATTCTCATAAAATGTTATTGTTGGTACAAAGAAAATACATACAGCTAAAACATCTCTACATTCAAGAAGTTATAGCGCTAACTTCAAATCGCTACATTTGTACACTATGTGTACAGCCTAATCAAGCATCGCAAGTGGGTAAGCGATGCGGTACTCTGTGACAGACACGTATAAACACCTCATACTGTGACAAAATGCACTTGCTAGGTTCGTGGCCGTGCCTTGATGGATTCTATATGCCGAGGATATATGCCTGTTTTTTAGGAAAATAACAAAAGAAATGAGTAACTTGGTACCATTTAGAAAGAAAAACCTTTTTTATATAAATATAAAAAACGGCAAACAAGCGTACGACCCGCCTAATGTTGAGCTGTTACCATAGCTTATAGCTGCTCGCAATGCCAAAAGTAATGCTCGTGCGTTGTGGCCTGAAGGGGGGCGGGATAGAGGGAGTGGGAGGTTGGCTCTCCGGCTCTTTCACTCATTGCACGAAACGCAGCGATAATAGTTATTTTATGCTGTTCTTCTGTGATAGAGTGGTACTACCCCGATCGACCGAGTCCTTTCATACATTGTAGCCAATTGGATACAGCTTAACTTTACTACCTTAATTTCCAAATTAATAGCGAAAAGGAATAACTAACAATATTTAAATTTATTTATTACTAGCTGAGCCCGCGACTTCGTCCGCGTAGTATTTAGCTTAACAAACAATTCGGGATTATCGAGATAAAGAGTATTATATGTGTTAATCCCGGTTATAAACTATCTGTGTTCCAAATTTCATCCAAATCCGTTCAGTAGTTTTTGCCTGAAAGAGTAACAAACATTGATCCACACTCACAAACTTTCGCATTTATAATATTTGTAGGATGACAAAATTCCGTCGCATTCATATTTTCTGTTACTTACTTATTAATTTTACACTTCAGTAATATTTTTTAAACACACTGTAACTTCCATAGATCTCAAACAAAATAGAGAGTGCCTTTTCATTGGTAGGAATGCAATAAACAACATTGAAATACATCCCGTATGTTACTTTCCGGCTCGGACTATATCAAAGGCCCGCTGAATTCATGTCAAAATGTTTGAAAAGTGTACCCCAAAAGCATCAAAACCTCTCTGCAGGAACTTTTATGCGAAATTTAATGTTGCATATTTAAAATTTGCTGCAGTAAATATAGTCCAAGAGCCGCTGATAGTTTAGATGATTTTTTTTAACCAGCAAATGTGAACTTTAATTGATTTAACCAGATGTATTTTTGTAGGTTAAAATGTTTTGACAACGAATAACTACACAGAACTAACTCCGTCATTGCTGATTATCGAAGTAATTATTTTAGTTGATGAGTATGTGTGTTTTACATAATTATTTAGCATCTTTGTTTACTTTCACTAAGTAAATTCTAGCAAGGATATATAATAAATGACATATTTAGCTCCTAGCCTATTCAAGCACTAGTACTCGTATACAAACCTAGTGTGCCGACTTGTTACGAACACGTAACTAAAAATTGTTCACGTAATGTTAAACATCGAAACCCATTCCGATGTACGAATAACAAACACGAAATTAATGATGTCTGTTACGTAATACATGGGCCTGTTAAACAATATACCCTTAATAAAGTACAGTTAATGACTTTATTTGTTGATATAAAATGTTCCGAATGAGTTGGCCGTCATTATCGTTATATGCTTTTAGGGTTTCGGGTGATGAAAGTACCCAAATAATTCTCATAACCCGTATAGAAGGGTTGTTTTACAGTTGTATTTGCTTTTTAATTCTCCCCGTGTGGGTGAGAGTTTACAGTCAGTAAACTAACTTAATAGTAGGTGAGGTACCTACCTACCTACCCTAGAATTTAAGTTAGTAATTACAGAATTGCTATCACTTCGCTACTCTGTAAAGCTATAAAAACAGCCAGAGTTGCTTATTCGTGAAAAAATAAACGTTTATCAAGTCAATAAGTAGAGGTTTATGGATAAGCTTTTTAAGTTTTCTCTGACCGTTCCATAGATAGGTGCTATATTGATCACAAGAATGACCTTTCCAGAGAACAATACCAATCAAATTCGTGATGGGTATTGGTAGGATTTAGTACAAACACAGTAGATAATAGTTTCCTAAAACAATACCTTCGACTGAGTCTGAAAGAAAATACGGAAAGTGTCCTTAATGGAACGAAATGAAGGACAATGAGAAATCTGATATCCGACAAGTGTTCAGGAACGAATGTTATTTCAATAGGAACGTTTACCGAATATTTGTTTAACGTCACGTGTGAATTCGCAGATATGAGATCGTCTGGAAGACTACAATTTAGTCGAATGAGCTTTGGTTGAAAAATACTGGGTCAAGTACTTGCAATTCGATGTATTCTGTACCTATAGGGTGTGATAGAAAAATTAAAATAGGCACAACTTTTACTACACCAATTTGTTATACAAAATTCAGTATGGCAAAATCACATAGTATAATATAGAATAATATATGAACTCATTATTAGAGCAAAAAAATCTTAATAATAGCAATAAAATAACTTTAACCACCTCATGAATGAAATGTTTCAGTCTGGCAATTTAATGTGTTAATTATGTTGTCAACAATAAGTTCTAATAGAATAAAAACTCATTCAATTAGTTTTTTTCTTTTCAATTATATAAGTCAATGATTTTCGTTTTTTGATCTTCATAAAAATCTCATATTTTGCTCTTTGGATCGTTTGTCACATCCTGCAAGGATTTTATTGTATTTCACGACAAATTTGTCGGGTTATAAGGAGGTAACCCTGTATAGCAGGAAATTGAACCCTGAATAAATATTAAAAGAAGCTGCTAGGACTCTTTGACTTTTTGTTTGACGAGGGAGAAGGTTGGAATTTAATAAGATTTCGTGTAATGTAATTTAACATTATACTAAATAAGTAAGTACCTACTTATACATCATTATAATTATTAATTCAATAGCATGAATACTAAGAATAATTAGCCTTTTTAATGTCCCACTCCTGGGAGTATCATGAACAATATTTGTTTTAAAATAATACTATGAACAGTATGACAAATTTCTCTATTAGTGTGCCGGGCACAGCCTTCTTTCAAATGGCCACCCTCTCTAATACCTATCACACTAGACTTAAATTAGTTTCTACCACCTTAATCAACTTTAAACAAACGGTAAACGACAGGTTGTACAGTATTATAACCACTTGTAAACTAAAATAAACTATTCAATTTTATTTTTATTTCTATTTTACTTTTAGGTAGTTTATTTTAGTTTAACGGTAAACTATATTTAATATCCTTGCCCGTACAACGGTTGTTGCAACTTGCAGGCTTTTATACCTACTGGAAATATGTACCTATAACGTTAATTAATAACCTCTCATTAGTCACACATTGATTAGCTGTAACCGTGAAATTGTGATGATTGTACGCATTTCAACTTGCTGTTTAAATAACCTTTAATATTAAGTGATCAGCGGATTAACTTTGAATTTGTAATGACGTATCGGCCATTCTGGAGCTTATTCAAACTCAATACCTGTCTCTGTTTATTTTTACTCTGTGGCAAGAGCAGACATGACACAAACGGTGAGACGCAAATAGATGCGTTGTTAATACTTTACATGCATGCGAGACAAGTTTAACTACAGGCATCAAGTGTAGTGTAAGCGTTGATTAGTTAATTTATGTCCAATGGCTGGTGGTGGTGGTAATTTGTTAAGGACGAGACAAAAAATTGGAAATAAGTACCTACTTAATAATAATAAATTAAGATATTTATTTCAAAATACGTGTTTCCAAAGAACAGAAATACGGATAAAAATAATCCATATACTGAAATAACGTTCAGGTTAGAAATACCTATACAACTCCTAAGAAAATCAATCGTTCCCGGACTGTTTGTGTGTTGGTAAACTCGGCCCTTAATTACTAACGATTGAGTTAGTTTTTATGAAAATGTAGTGCAGGTATTTTTGGAGAATTACTTTCCATTCTATCAGTCAAACTAATTCGAACATCGTTACGTTGTACCCAATTAAAATATTTAACATGAATACCTAAAGAAACCATTTGTACGTTAAACCGGCCTAACGGGATTCAAAACACAAAGGGATTTGGATAACCCCCTCGGTTATTATGGGTTAATATTACCAACACGGCTATGTAATAGGTACCTAACAAATCATCCCTCATAAATTTTAATTAAACATCTGATACTACGGTCCGTAATCTATTTTAAAATTAATAATCTGTAGATTTATTAATAGCGAGTTCGGTTTATGACACATCAATGTATTTGATATTAGCCGGTGAAGTGTGTGTTACGACTGAAGGGTATATTCGATACGCAAATAGAATTAATGGCAGGTAGATTCTGGATGCCTTTGTGATTATTATGGGTTCATAAGGACAGTCAGTTTCTCAATACCTAAAGAAATTATTATTTTGCTCGTATCATTATATGTTTTATAGAATAGATGTTAAAATCCAGGTTAAACTTTCCATCTTTCCAAATTAGGTCCATTTTCATATAAAAAAAACATGGCGGTTTGTTCCAATTATTTCCTTTAACGATTTATTTCGTTACTAACTATATTATAGGTTCTAACTATACTATAGGTACATTAAAACATATGGATCTAAGACCACAACATAACAGATGTGATAAATATTCGAAGAACCGTAACCGAGAAAATATTATGATAGTTACTATAGGTTGTATTGACTAGGTATATGTACTTCCTTTATTGTATCGGGGTTTTGAATCATCCTGTTATTTAAAAAAAAACAGGCTAGATTTTCGATAAAAAATACCACGGTACGATGAATTATTCCTGGAACAATTAATTAACGTACGGCCTTTTTATACAAGACCAGTCTTTTTTGGACAATATTTACGACCCTAGATTAATACGTTAACCCGAGTAATTTTGAAGCCTTAACAAGAGAATTACGGGTCATTTTGTCCAAACTATATGAGCCCACCTACGGCTACAATGAATCAAATTGCCGGCCACCCGCGCTACAAAAATAGTTCACATAGAAATTGTGACTGATACATTTTTAATCCCCCGAAGAAAATATAGTTATTTAATGCGAAGAAAGATTAACTCCTTGATTTATAGCAAGATTGTTCTTTATTTGATCAAATCACGCTCGTATTGAGTTACAAAATTGAGAATGGTATTTTTTATATGCCGAAAATACGTGATGGTTTTGTAAATTTCACTTTATTCATTTGTTTTCTTTTATTATTTCAGATTTCAGTGGAGATAGAAGGAGTGAGTAATACACACTTAGGGTTATCTAATAGACACATACTTATGCTAATGGACATTATGTATCTAAGCTGCAAGAAGAGTCAGAAATAGATTAAATTAGGACTGATACAACATAAGCTGGGAAAGTAGTACTCCGCTTAAAAAAAATGTCTTCAAAATTCAATTCAAAGCCTTCACCCAATAAAATAGAGCACAAAATGGGACCACTAGCCTATTTAAACTTTTCAATATAATAATGTATCGCAAACATATTGGTGTGGTGGTAGTTAATTTCCTCACTTCCGCTAATAAAACATGATCTGATTTAGCCCTTGTAACTTAACACGTGACCCGATCATATTGGCACCGGTGCAACAGAACTTATCGAATACGATTTCGCATAAGCTAAGTTAGAAATGCATTGGATAATTGACTTTATTACTATAGAATAGAAGTGTAATTACATGAAAGAATAGAGGTAAGTAGGATGTTTCGTATCGGGTAGAACGCCTCGTGACGTAAGTAATATTGGATGGGAAGGCAGGCATGGAAGTTTTGATGTGGCATATTAGCTTGCAAATATAGAACCCATACAAAACACTTATTGATCGAATACGCGGTGCAAGTTGCAAACTGAAATTTATGAGGGAACAGTAAGTAAGAGCTCTTCGGGATCGGTTACTTTGGTTCGCTCCACTCGGCTTTGTTTATTGCTGGCCTCGGATACAACGTCTTGCTTATGAATATTGATCAAGGAGTTGCTCTCAGTTCAAACTTTTTAGACGAAGCGATATTAATATTGGATAGATGAACGTTTTATTTGTTACGTTTTTACTGGAACGGCGATAGCTTGAAAACAAATATTGTTATAGCTATGGATAGCGAAATATGAAAAGGTAGAGAACTTTTTATAGAGCTAACTAACATGACGTACAATTTTTTTTTTTTTGGAAAAATTCTATGGTTAGTTTACGCGCTACGGTTGAACATAAAAATGATACAAACTGATACAGACTTAAAAAAATCCCTTCCTTTTGGCTTTGCCACAAAAACCATTAGCCGTCTATCTTTAAAATATTAACCAAGTAGATACTCACACAATAGATCAGATATGGAAAGTATGAGTCACCTTATATAAACGTGGAGCGGGAAGTTTACCAAAAACCTACATTTTAAGCTTTCACGGCTTCAGTAAGTAAACTTATACTGAACTAGATGCGATAGTACATAATAGACATTTAACCACGTGTAGTTACTTATCTTAATATATATAACTCAAAGGTGACTGACTGACTGACTGACATAGTGATCTATCAACGCACAGCCCAAACCACTGGACGGATCGGGCTGAAATTTGGCATGCAGGTAGATGTTATGACGTAGGCATCCGCTAAGAAAGGATTTTGATTAATTCTACCCCCAAGGGGATAAAATAGGGGATGAAAGTTTGTATGAAACTTTGTCAATTAAATTCCACGCGGGCGAAGTCGCGGGCACAGCTAGTCGTAACATGAGAACAAGTGGATACTTCAATAGTTCAACACGTTATCTAAATAGATATCGGATAATCCCATCTATTGATCGCTCAATAATATATTCTGATTCAAGTACGTACCCTTGTTAAACTTAGTTGATGCCTCACCCCTGACGTATCCCGTATTATATTGCTATTTCATTTGATCTTGTTTCTCTCATCAAATATTTAGGTCGTTTAAACTTGAGTGAAAGATAGAGATGCTCTGAAGGAAGTCTGCATTGACTTTAAACTCGACTGAGCTTCGACGTTCTGAATACAAATAAAAATACTTAATCACTTTTTGGAATTTTATCAGAGGATTAATTTAATAAAAATTAAATGAAGCTTACAAAATAGTTTAACATATAAGTACTTAGGCAGGAAATTAAATAAGTTAGAAAAATAAGTTTATTTCGTGATGACATTATGGCAAATTTAATATAATTGAAATAGCACAAGTTCTGAGTTTGTGGATAATTGAGAGGCGTTTACTTTGAACTGAGAAAAATAAATAAACTAGAAAAAAATGGTTTATATATGAAGAGTAGATAGCAAAATTGGCATGAAAACTAACAAAAAAATCATGATTGATTATATTTAGTAATGGTTCAGGGTACTAACTGACTGCAGTACTGTCTACCTTATACGTATATATCTACTACTTATACTACTGACTGAATTTACTTCACAAAATGCCTCGTGATAAAGTCGTCACAATAGTTATCCCTAGGTGGTATTCGTGTGAATATGTTAAGCTGTCTGTAAGTCAGTGGGCAGCTTTTATCTATATTAGCCTAATTGCTGCATTTGCATTAAAATCGCCCTGTGTTTTGAACCGTGTGAGGCAAGTTATGGTCTCAATGCGACTAGTTTCTTAAGACAAATATAAGCTTTTATGATCCTGTATTGTACCCACTATTTTTGCCCCCTTCAAAAACCTTCATCCGCCATTAAATTTGTTTCCTCTTTCAGGTATTTTTTATCTATTACCTGATTAAAATACTCATCAGATCTTATTACTTTTAGGAAGCTAATCTAATATAAATAATTATAGAACATTATTTTGCCTTATAACAATGTTTATGTTAATGCAAACTCACATTAAACGATTTCATTAAGATTTTTTGAATTCCCCTGCACCCATTTTCAAATACCCCATAGTCCAAATGCAGTCATCGTCGCGGTATTCTTACTAAAATCAGTTTTATTGCACACAAACTATAAACAAATAGTCACGGGACATAACTTTCAGTTGAATTCCCGCTATTCGGGACCGACTAATGCTTTTAAAAGTTAATAAAAGGTGCAGCAGTGCTATTCAGTTGCCTCATTAAAAATATCACACGGGGAATAAAAATAAGGTTGGTGAGTATAAATAACTACAACCTGTATAAATCTTGGCTTACAGTTTTGCAGGGTTGTCGAAAAATTGAAGATTTTTTTTCCAAACTGTTCTTCTGTAACTTGTTTTCTTCAAATTTTCCATTGTCCACAGGAAATCCAAATTAAATGAAAAAATCAAAGATTAAATATAGTGCCATTTTGGTAATTAGCTATTTCATCTCTCTATCTCTCCCTCTCACACACACACTCTATCTTTATCTATCTGACTTTTTAGCTTCATTCGAGATTCTAATGATGTATCATTGACTCTAAGATTAAACGAAATAATTTTATCTTCAGAATTATTTATATTTTAGGTGTCATTTAAAATGGACATTAAATATTAAATGCATTTCATATTAAATACGAAAATGTAATATCTGCAGAATATCTCCACGTTGTTTCCTCGAACATGTTTGAGGTTAACCCACGAACGCTGAGTCGTCAACCCTTGCCAGCATAGCTTGGCTACCCGCAATGAATACTCGAGTTTTCTGCCTCAACTGTAGGGTGGAAATGTACGGCAATATAGGAATAAAATCCTGGATTTAATCTTCGCACAAGTCGCCGTTTAATCTTGCAGTAGATATGGCAAGGGTAAATAATAAATGTATGGTACACAATCACGGTAAATTGCTTTGTGGGGTTCGGTCGCTACACTAGCAGTTGAGGGTTATTAGAGAAAGTAGGGTCAGTCAGTGGTTATTGCTAATAATAAATTTAGGTGTATCTAACTTTATTATTTGCATTTTTATTGGGAGACTTCGATATGAGTCTCATCACTATGATTTCTATCATTACGTCATGTTCCAATTAGGTCAAGCTATATAGTAACAAAGAGTAGTAATCATTTATATTATACTAGCTGTGCCCCCCGACTTCGTCCGCGTAGTATTTAACGTAACAAAAATTTCGGGATTATCGGGATAAAAAGTATCCTATATGTTAATCCCGGTTATAAACTATCTGTGTTCCAAATTTCATCCAAATCCGTTCAGTAGTTTTTGCGTGAAGGAGTAACAAACATACATACATACATACATCCACACTCACAAACTTTCACATTTATAATATTAGTAGGATAATACGGCAAGTAAGTACAAATAAAAATAATTACTAATACATTAGACGACCGTTTGGCGCAGTGGTTCGAGCGTAGGCCGCTCGGTACACCAGCTCATGGTGGTTGCGGTTTCGATTCCTGCTGGGAAAAATTTCGGAAATAGCCTTTTTGTAAATTGCCCTGGTCTGGGTGTGACTAGGATCGACCCCAGTCCATTGTACGGTACACGCAGTACAAGCATTGCTTAGTTTGGGACCATATAGTTAGTGTGTCCATCTGGCGATATTTATGATTATTTATTAATAGCACAACTCGAAAGTAATAAATAAAAAATATCCCTGCATTTCTTAATACTCGACCGCCGCCATGTAAAGGGAGCCGAGGCCTCATTATTTAGACAGCTTAATAAGAATTCCTAAGTCGCATTTACGTCAAGACAGACGTAAGCAGGCCTGTTAGACATTAAGCTAAAGAAAAAGAAGATTAGAAGAAAAACATCCGGAATTAAACTTAGTTTTGGAGATTTCTCGTATTCATTAGTCGAATTTACAAAGTAATGGCAATAGAAACAAAGGTCGATAAAAAGAATTAAGCTAAACTTAGGCAATTACATTTCATTTATATTTCAAGTCCATTTATACCCTTAGTTTAGACGTTAGTCTAGCTTAGTTTGCACAAACCTGCTTTTTAGGAAACTTCAGAAATTAAATGTTGTTATTCATTTAAAACATATCACAAATATTGCATTGTTCCAAATTTAAATGTATGACTGACACAATATAGTCACCGCTTATTCGCTTAAGTTTACAAATTACGAAACTTGTCAAACACATTTGCAACAAGTCTAATAACAAAACTCCATTAATAACGACCAAATACGTCAGGAGATTTGTCAAAAAAATTATCGGTGTCGTGTGTAACACCTACGTGATCTAAGAAGACAATAGTCAATTACCTTTGCCACCTACTGCTTTAAGATTGAGACAATGTTGTATATGAACAGTAAGTTAAATAAATGGCATTTCATTTGTCATGCTAACAAATTCGAATATTGTTTGTTTCGTGGATGTGTTTTAACCAATTTGATGTCAAATGCACACATGCATAAGAATCTCTTTTGTTTTTTATGAATGTTTGACTAGATCTTGACGGAGACGCTGCCGAGCCTCTAGATACTAATGTTAGAGACAAATCTTTTATTTGTAGAATTATTTAGTGAATAAATCCGTTCCGATTCTATCACTAATTTTATTTTTGAAATAATTTTGGTATAGAGAAAGTTGCAACTTGACTTCCTCAATAGTGCAAATAAACCTTCAGTACTTTTAACAACTTCTTCACGTTATTTAAGTTGCTTAATAACCAAGATTTTACCCTGATTTTTACAATCAGTGATAGAAAAAACCGAAATCAATCCCGTCGAGATTTATCACGTATACCGAGATAAAATTTAAAAGTAAATCGTGTGCGGTACAAGACTTAGAAAGCGCGGCGTTGTAAAAAACAACACCGAAATTAAGGATCATATTACTAAAATCCATTAGAGTTACCAATAAAAATAGACTCGACATCACGTGTACGGACGACCCTAAAATCAGTCATACGAAATAAAAAGGCGATAAAGGAAGGCGTCTCACTGATTGCCTAGATAAGACGATAGACAAACGGGCGTTAGTAAAAATACATGAAGGTATATATTATATGGTATACGCATGTAGAAATAAGCAATATATGGAGAGTACAGCCTGAATGAATTAAATTGGTACTCATGGCTACAAGTATATTTTTTATTTTAAACCTTTGCATACAGCGCCTATAGCGAAGTCATATTTTATAAGTAAGTAGTCAATTTTGTTAAAGTATTGAACATAATAATATAATTCAATAATAAAATAATGAATATGGTAAACACACTGAATTGAAAATGAAATGATTTCACAAAGTGAACAAGAATGCGGTCGAATATGACATTCTACCATACATGGGCCGACGTCTTGTACTTAGCATGTTGTGCTCTCGTAGCAAAGCGACAGGCATATTCTGGTAAACTTAAAAAAAATGAATCAACAGTAGGTACCTACCTAATCATCTATGTATAGAATTTAAATCGTACCACTTTATTTTGGAATTTAAGGTAATATTTTGCAAAATAATGCGTACAGTGCAAATTAGTGCACTTAACCACGAATAAGTGACGGTGGTAGAATTAAGCTGTTATTATTGATTACAAGCATAATAGCAAGCATATCATATAGGAGCTGGAGAAAAAAAATATGCTAATAATACAATAAATATAGTGAAATTTCGTAAGCCCTATTATGTGATTTAACTGCGCCCGACGAAAAATACTTTGGATTCAAAAACTAGTTCATTGAATATTTAAAACATTTTTAAATCAAGGAAATAAACTGGAACATGACAACAATTCCAGAACAATGCAATAACATTAAGAAAAAATCTAAATCACATGTATTTAACCCAGTATTTAAAGTGTAATAGTTATCTAATTTATACCTTTAAAACAAACATTTGCCACACACTAAAGCTACTAACATTTATCTAATAACAAGATCATTCGTGATTGGTAAAAGCTCTGAGGTATTCATCGTAACTGAATAGTGATTCATCGTGTTAATGCGAGGAGATATCTTAAGAATCAACACGACACCCACATTGGATGTCCCGGCCAACATCCAAACCCATGATGGCGTACTAAATTAGCCGCATCGACTTTTATGGCCGAACATTTGTGACCACTGACAGTGAGTGGTACCAAACAAGATCTCGCGGACACCTCGATTTTCAATAGGTGTGATTACACTAAGGCCGTTCTCCTACGGAGCTATTTACAAGCTACGCAACTGAGATGCAACTCATAGGTTGCCAATTGATTTACTAGAAGAAAAAGTTGTGAATAGAGTCTAACATACGGTTGGAATTACAGTAGCGTTGGATACGGAAGCCAGTCAGTACACGTGGCTAACCAAATCTAACTGCTACGGTATATTGCGTTGGATACGGCAGCCGGTATAAATAATAAAAATATTCAATTCTATTCGTGACTTGGTAGAGTACCATATTAATTGGCAACCTAGGAATCGCATATAACTCACTAAGCTAGTAAATATCTTAGTGCAAGAGAGGCCTAACAATACTGGATATCTCATAGTGACAATGGTGCAGCTGATTCAAAGTTGCGTGTTGGTCTTTACAATTGAAAATCAATAGGGTACTGTTAAGCAGTTGTTTGTATCTATTTTATGTAAGGATTAGGAAATTACTTTAAGTCATTTTAAATAAACTGACAATTATTTAAGGCCTATTATATAATGGTCGTAGATTTTTTTTATAATGTGGAATTGCATTAAAATTCTTTAAAATAGAAGCATTTGAATATGTAATTTTGTTGGTCAAAATTTTATTTTCTTATCAAGCACGGCCGAAGTGAGCCTTTAAGGCATTTTAAAATAACTTTAAGCATTCTCCCTTGGCGTCGTCATTGGACATGACTGACTGTCCATCATGGCCTATGTGACGTCAGTGGCGGGATCTGGGTGTACCGGGTCTAGACCCATTAAAAAATAACAGTGAAACACCCATAGGAAAAATGTTTTATGAGCGGAATATTTTATAAGTTAACAGATACCTAATGAATAGAAAACCTTCTCACACAAAAACAGGTCAACTGTGTTCCTTTGAAGTTGATTGCCCTAAATAATAAGGACAAATAACGGAAAATAACGATGTCTTCCCATTAGGACGTCTGATGAGAAAGCATCCAACTGTTATGACCAATTTTGCAGAAACAATACGTCGTCCTTACTTTAAGGAATATTCTTCCGTACAAAAACAATAATTGGAGGTCAGATTATTGTGGAAAAACAAATTAGGACATCTGTATGGCCCCTAACTACTTGTACTATATGTACCTATACAAGGTACTTAATGGATGATCCCATTTGCACCCACGGCCAACGAGAAACGATACGAAAGTATATAGTTTATTTCAGTAAATTAGTTGTATATAACGCTTCATCCTTATTTATTGTTAATTAACATTATGGTTTCAGAAACCCCGAATGTGGGCAAGCCCTTCGGTGACTGACTTGGCTCGAAAATTATTATCATTTCGCATCGCTTCTCATCAGCTGTGGTATAGAACAAATTACAAGAGTTTCCCAAATTATTTACTAATGGGGCTCGAACCCGCGACCACCTGTTGCAATTATTAAGCTGGTCTCCAAAGATAAGTGGTAGTTAGAAAATAATATACCTACCATTAAGGTTTGCGCTCATTTTATTCAATTAAAATAAATAATATAAACTGACGTGACTTAAGTGTTTTTCTTATAAATATTTTTGTTATCATTAACATAACTGTTTTCAGTACCTATTTAATAGAAAAATACATTAATTTCAGTTCTACTCAGTAGCTTGTGTGATTTTGTCAAAACTCCTGTTTATTTTACTTCTGTTTTATCAATGAAATCGATTTTATTATAATTTTTATATCCTTGATCATTCTGCATCTCGTTTATACATTGGAATGAGGGTCTTAAATAAATTGTTAACTTCTAATTTTAATATGAAAATAGCTTATCTATGATGGCCCAAATCAAATCCACGTACTTCATCTAGTTCAAAGAATACCGCTTATAATAATACGAGTATAAGAGGTTATTTCATTAAAATATTTAAGTCACTCACGTTAATTTGTAGGGTAATAAGTTAGTGTTAATACAATTTTCTTATTAACTATACAATATTAACAGCGATGACACGTCCATTTCGTATTAATATTAATAAAATATTATTCCATGAGTATAATAAGCCAATTAATATGCTCTTGCGCATGAGAAAGATGGCGGCCGGTGGGTGGAGTGACCGGAACGCCGAGTGCTGATTGGCCCTGGTTATCGTTTAATTATGACACGAATGAAGATGGCACGATAAAGTGGCTAGTTGGCTTCTGAATTCGGGTCAGTGATTCGTCATTATTAACGGGAAAGAAGGATGTTTTCTTTTCTATTTGATGTTATTCGTGCTTATTACTGTTGTGATATTTAAAATCACAAAGAACACAGGGTTCTCACGAACAAATACCCAATTTTATTATTTTAAATAGCATCATGAAACCTGCTAAAAAACTGTTACATTTTGAAGCAAAGCTTTCTATACAGACGTTCGGTGCGTTCGCTGCGCGGCCACTCTATCCGCGATAAACGTCAATAGCGTTACACGACATACACCCATACAGGTATACAGAGTGGCGCGGGCGTCGCAGCTGTTTTTAACGCTTAGTTCCTACGCTTTATATTATAACACTATTTGTCAGTGTTTCTTTTAAATTATGAAAGATGCTGCCTTCATATTTTTACAGTCGTCAGAATTAGCAGTATTTTTTACTGTGGTCTTAAGTCTTGGTGTATAAGCATTTTGACAACAATAACTTGGTACCTACCTATAGGTCAAAAGTTGTTTCGTTGCGAGTGAATCGTAACAGGTCAACTACCTTCCACTCTTTTAAACATGTTTGCTTTCGTGCACACGTCAACCGCTATTAACCAATCTAAAGTTTTCTTTACCTAGTTCACAAAACTTATTTCCTTGCAACTTCTGACCCCATTTTATAAGAATGTTTAATTTTTGTAGAGTTTTTCAGATCGGACCTTATATTTCTCGCTTCACGAAATGCAGACCCAACTTAACTATTAAAAACAATGAAAAATTCTTGTTCCAAATTTAAGCAATCGCAAGTGAGAAAGTGCAAGTAATATTAGTTTGTGTAGATTTTCACACCAATTCAATATACGGAAATACGCTTGCAACACCAAATATAGAGGAGGCTTTCTATTTGCTCTAGGTATCTTTAACTCTTTTTGTATTGTAAAAATCACGTACGGCGGTTTGTCAAAGGGCCACATGAAAGTTTTAACAAGCTTCAGAGAAATGGAGCAAAATTCCAAATCATAGTGAACAGTCTACAAAAATTAATTCGACTTGGCAAATGAAATGTTCTCAATTCATCTGAATATATATTTTATGTCCTATCAATACGCTCTATTTTCCCTTATTTGATTTATATCGTATCGTTTTGTATCCTAATAACTGAACGATTGTTTCTTGGTACTTTTTATATGATAGATAAATACACCATATTAGTCTGTATGTCGTCCTCGTTATGGTCAGATGTTGGTTGGAAGCTCAACAATTCTGCTCTACAAAGAATACGCTTCACACATAGTTACGTAAGCAACTGAGGAAATTTTAAAGCAGCAACACAGGTAGTTAGGTCTTCAAAGAAATATTCGTCCATTTCGAAGAATGATGTTATTAGAAATAATAGGTTTCACGTTACAAAAATACTATTAGCCATCAAGTGTGAACTCATTATGTTGTATTTGAGAGTATTGAGTTTTCTTATAGACATTTTTGGATACAAATTGGATTCTACGTCTTGGACCCACACTAGCCCCTAAAGATTCATACTATATGTTTTGTTTTAGATGTCAGTTAAGTTCTCCACTGACATCAATCTTAAGCTTCATATTTTTTATTAGTAGACTGTGTTTTACCTCCATAAATTTAGACTTATACAAAGTGTATGAGCAGCCTTAACAAAAATAATGATTTAATTTTGACAATTTTCAATATTTAAACAAACATTGACCCAAAAAACGTTCAAATAATCATGATGAACTTTGGTCAAGGTCAAATCATTTTAATGGAAAAAATTGGTTTAAGTTTTTTTTCACTAACGAGGTAGCTCCCTTTAACGTATTTACGGGATTTCGGACTAAAATTTAGTGCAATCGTATGGGTGATTGTGGTCAAAATGGCATGTACAAATAGTTTAAAGGGAGCAGATGATAGGCTTGTTACCGCTTTCCAAAAACAAGCTTGGGCCCCTTCGGGCGGAATTGATAATTTACTTGTTCGAAGGGCTATCATTAAGCTCGTTGGGTACAGAATGATTGTTAGTTCCATACGTTTATACAGCCCAGACGTCCGCCGAAGAACAAACATTGTTTCGGATCGTTAGCAACAGAAAATGAGGGGGTTATTATGACGTAGCCAAACCCAAGTCGACTGTTGATCTTTGCGAATGGGTTTGGAGCAGTTATTTGAGATAAAACATATAGCTATATAGGTACTGATTACTGCATTTTGATGCCGGCAGCTGGGTGAACCTTTCTCATTGTTTATTAAACTCAAAGTCAAAGTATAATCGTTTATTTTGTTAAGGTATACGGGGACGCTTAACATTTTTACTTATTATCTTAAGTCTACAATTGGATCGGACCGCGACCTCGACTGAGAAGTTCTGGCAAGAGACTCAGCGGGCTTGGCTTTTTACATTATTTTTTTTTTATCGCCAGTTGCTTACAATGAATAATTACAAAGAGTAGATATTATTGTAAATATAATAACTCCAGTGTGTTGCCTTTTGCGATTACCTTTAGAGCTTATTTGTTCAAAGCCGACTAAAATTACTTACCTATTCCATAATAACTAACTCAAGTTTGTTTATTATTCTGAAGTGAATGTTATTCGTACCTACTAAATTGCATGAACTTCACAAGAACAAAACCATCTCAGAACGCAATTTCAACGCGAATACCCATTCTTTTCAACCCTGATCCGTGATTACGGAGTTAGTGAGCATAATCACTGTTATTTACAATGTAACCACGGCACTATTCGTAGAACCGTTCTAGCTGGTTTCCTTTGGTAAATGCGGTTCGGATTTTTTGTATTGAAAATTGTTGGTTTATCGCGATCGTGCTTTTGGTGAATTGCTAGTAGGTATTGATATTTTAACCGTTTTTACCCATGGTTTGCGCTGATGCAAAATTTACACTGACTCATGTTGTTGTCTCTTTGGTTTTAAACCGAAAAATCGGTGCGGATGTTTTGTTAATACGTTATAAATACCACGGTGAACGAGAAGCGATACGAAAATGAATATACTATTTTATTGAATTACTACTTTATTACATTTCGCCATAATTTATTTTTAAATTATCTAATAGGTCGTTACATTTTTTCGCTAGTCTTTTACTCGCAAACTCTTGGCAATATGTATTTCACTCCGTTACATCTATGTAGGTACTTATTTTAATTTCAGCAAAGATTCTAATCTTAAGCCAAAAATACCCCACATTTCCTATTTCTTCTATAGGACATTGTAAGGCGATCGTTATCAAAGAACGATCTTTTATAACCTCTAATCGTCATCCGTCATTCTGTGGTTGAACTTTTTTATCTTCCGGTATAAGTTTGCCTATGCAGCATGACTCTTAAGACATTGTATTAAGGTTGAATTTGAAAAGTTTGTTTCCTACATCATTCGATTCTTATTTTTGTTCTCGATGTATGATACAATTGTTGCAACCATCGGTTTCCTGTAAAGCGATACCCGGTTCGACCTGTGGGTGGTTCGAAATATATCGAGTTGCTTAGAGGGTTGTCACTTTGTAGTGGTTACTGCGCGTTCAATAAAATACAGTGCGTTGTTTCATGTTTAACTTACCTTTTGTTTCGGAGGTGGTGCCAGTCTTGGCACCACCTCCGAAACAGGGTTGTCCCAACCTTTTGTAGTACCAACCCAAAGTAGTTAACACAGCAGCCTTTCGTACGATGATTGAGAGATCCGGTGTACCAAACCTACCCTCCCTACTCCTCTGTCCCACTCCTCTTTTATATAATATAATATTATATTGTATTGTGCCAATTGTCAATCGCGACAACTTAGCCAGTTTGTGTCGCGGTTGCATTGTGCGATTTCTGGACCGAACATAGCGGCCACAATTTTACTATTGCACTTTTAAAACAAAATCCCGTTTAATATTAATCCTTAAACTCCTGACACTAGAGTTTATAATTAGGTTTTAGCGTGTACCTATGTCAGGGATTTGTTGCTGAAGTTAAGCCAGCGTGGTTGGCAGTGGTCATTAAATTATGTAACTCTATGGCTTACGGCAACTGAATCGAATATTTTTTAAATATCTAGCTGCAGAAATATAAAAAAATATTTATGTACAAAATAGAAAATATTGGAGTAATTACTACATTTGCAAACGAGTTTGCATGTAAGGTCAATGAGACATTATATGTTCGTAAAGATGATGTACTCTACCATAAAACAGTAATGAGATAGGTTTCTCTAATACCTGACTTTCGCTTAAATTGCTCGCTACTAACCAGCTTATTCAACCAACAGATGTCTTCATACCGTCAGATTGTATTAGTGGTAGCATTCAATAAATTGCCGTGAAAGAACCGTGCATTACTATTGCGTGCTATTAAAATAATACCTTACATAGAAGCAAACTTGTAATGAAAATAACTGAAATTTATTAAGTAAGTAATTTTCCATAGAATGTCTATTTTTGACCTCGTATAAATCTACAAGCTTTTAACCATTATTTTGTATAAAACTTCTCGTAAGTCTTCTACTCCTAAACGGCTTGCCCGATTTTAATTACTTTTTTGTTAGGTATTCGTAATGTCTCCCTAGAAAATTTTCTTATTGATAATATAAGGTCGTATTTTGTTAAAAGTGAGGATCATTTCGTAACAAAATTGAATATATATTTAACGCAATCTCACGTGTGAGTACAGTTTACATGTTCAGAGAGTTACTTTTATAAGGCGCACAATGCGCATCGTTAAGAAGCTTAGCATCGGGAATATTCTTTGAATTCGGTAATCATTGTAATGTTATGTTTGTAATCATATGAAATGCATAAAATAACATATTTGACATAGAGCTGTTATTTGCATAAGTAGGTACCTACTTACTGGTTTATTTAAAACATAACATTTTAAAATAATTTAATTATTATCGATATAAATAATGTACCTATTAAGAAAATACACCAATAGTGTTACCAAATCTTTTAAGTATGTTTGAATGTAAATAATTTTAATCACTTAAAACACAACATTGAACACAAGCATTTCAAAATTTAAAACGTGTTGTGAAATCGAATTATAATATGAATAAGGTAGTAAGTATCTATCAGAACATACTTCTAATTCATCGAAATATATAAAGTTATTGGTGTATTATTTTCATAAATAAACATTTCAAAATTGCATTTAATAAACACACCAAAACGATACCAGTCACACCAAAACTACTCTAACGATATCCAAAAGAGACACGTCTGTCCAGTAATCCGCATTGTTCCACACAATGGTTCCGTAACAATATTTTGAAAGCTAAGAAAAGAAACCAAGTTCAATACACAACAGGGTCCCATTCACCGGTACACACCGTGACACACGCTTTTATGTGAACTATGGAAATATGGAAACGGAAGTTGACATTACGATGTGCCAACACCAAGTTTAATGTTGGTAGGCATTGTTTGTCAAAACTTCCTTGTGATTAGATAAAGAATATAAAAGGTGCCGGTAGTTCTATATTTTGGAGCAAAATAGTAGGATTTTTTACAGGATAAAGCCGACAAACATGCGTAAAACTCGCATGATGGTAAGCAGTCACCGGAGCCTGTAGATGCTTGCCATACCAAATGCATTACTCGCACTTGCTGGCCTTAGGGGGTGTAGGGCAGAGGGAGGGCAAGGGAGGTAATGCTTTTGGCTCTCTCAATCTCTCTCACACACACACACACACACACACGCATATACTTATACCAAACTACTACCCCAGACATCACCTAGTAAATTTATTTGTACATGTAACAACTCTGCTTCCAGATTGTAAAGTTGATAAGAAAATCTGGGATGGAGGCCTGGTGGCCTGAAATACAGGCTAACGCCCAGTTTAGGCACCAGTCTCCCACAGTAATTTAAGTTATAAAATTGTGTAATTTATATTTTTCGTGAATGTACATTGTGGTGAGATAAATAAATTAATTTATTATTATTATTTATTATTAATCTACGTACGAAACACATCTCAGACATTTTTCGTGTATTTGTGTAAATTGATAAAAAACTAACAATATTAGCAATCAATCTGGAATTCAAATAACTGTCCATATTCTGTCAAACTGACATGAACCGGCGCTCCCAATTTGACACACCTATCGCCCGTAGCATCTAGTCTCACAGAATTACTAAATGCATCCATTCAATAATCAATCCTACTCCGTTACAATAAGATTTATCGGAGATGTATTTGTAATTTTGTGTATTGTATCACATACGGGCGTTCATTCAAGAGATTCGCCCAGAGATTGTGGTCCATCCATCAAGCCGAATGTCAAAACTAATACGAAGCGAGGTCCCGTGAGAGAGTCAGAGCCGTAATTATGTGTTTCAATGCATCGAACGTCATCCGATTAAAATTGGCATCGCATAGGGGAACAGACAGTGCCGATGTAGGACCGAATTACTTTGTTGCCCTATCATGGCTCTCCTAAATAGGTAAGGAAAATTAAATTCGATATATTACAATCAGATTGACATAGAGATTGACTGACGTGTGCTTGAATATGCCGATGTGGTTGGTAGAGCAAGAGCTTTACCAACCACGTTAGATATATTAGTATAAACTATAGTATAATAATATTTTTTTTTATTGTTCTTTAAGAATCATCAATGATTAATCATTGATGATTTGTTGTTATACTATGTGAATTGTAGAGTTCAGTTAAGGCAGTCTTAACCTGTTGATAGAAAAGGAAACTCTTCCACCCACATATGTTTCTCGATCAACTGCTAACGAGGGTAAGAATGACAGCATAAATTCATACGAAAGTGATTCACCTCACTTGGGCAAGCACTAATACTTGCTTCTACTTAGCCTATATCTCGGATAAATATTCTAAAACCGCCTAACTAAACTGTTACCTGAGTATACTAAAAAGTTGTTGAGGTAAGTATAGTATCATCCAAATGTAAATGTACCTACTAAAAAGTTCCGATGTTTTTGACACTTTCGGTGACCGAGAATAAGAATATATATATACCAATTGTAACTACATATTTTATTATGGCAACTTTCGTATTCGTTCCACCGTTTGCTTGGCTGTGAAATGAAACCGCCCCGCCTGCTTCCTAATGTCCTGTCAACTTGAGTTTAGCTAGGTAAAGTTGAGGAAATGAACCGGTTATATTGGTCGAAGCTGGCAGGCCCAGTGTATCGCATAGCCAGGTGGACGGACAGCCTTACTGTGTGTGTACACTTCCAATTCAATTCCAATTTAAATCTGCACTTGTTAATAACTTGACAAAACAGTGTTGTGTCAATTGTCATTTTTGTTAAAAAAACTATGTCACTTTCATTCGCTTCCAGCTAATACGTTTTTTTAATATATTTAGCGAAATTAAATAAAGTTTTTGGAAAATACTTGTTAATTGTGTAAATTCTTGCATATGTATTAATAGAAAAAAGTTAATATTGTACTCCATGACTAAGCAGTCATTCACACGGTTAACCTGGGACCAAAAATGTAATGTCATTTTACTGTAATTATTACCCTTTGTAATAATTGAAAATAAACAACTGGCGATAAAAAAAAAAATGACATGTAAAAAGACAAGCCCGCTGAGTTTCTTGCCGGATCTTCTCAGTCGAGGTCACGTTCCGATCCGGTTGTAGATATAAGAAAAAAAAAAGTAAATTGACAATTTGTAAGTGCCCCCGTAGGCCTAAACAAAATAAATGATTTGAATTTGTAACGAGATGTCACATGTAGAGACAGAAAGATGTCGGTTTCTTCGTATAATTACCGCTATACAGATAAAAAAAAATAGACGCCGTTATTTTTTAAACTTTTGTATTTTAATTTAAACACATTGTACCTTAGGTTACGTGACTTTCCATTAAAACGACCTGCTATCAAAATATTATGATTAAAACACGGTATATTAACAAAATAGTCTCGAACGTAGAGACAATACCATCATCAGTGAACTCTGACACAATAATGTTATGATTAACTTATGCAAATATTTATCAGTGATTAACTCTACGTTGACGGAAATAGCCCGCTCGTGTTTGTGCTTCGATTAATATCGAGACAAAACACGTTATGTGCAGTATTCTAGGAAATTCAATAGCAATTTTACCGGCCTTTTATACAAAGGGACCCAGTTGTTGTTGTTTGTGGAGCAAATCTCTACTTATAAATGCGAAAGTGTGTCTGTTTGTAAGTTTGACTGGCATCACACGAAAACAATTCTGCGGAAATTAATGACATTTGCTATTGAGGTCGGTTATGCTCTGGAATAATATAATTGCCACTTTTTCTTAAAGTTTAAGAAGACCGCGGGTATATACAACTCAAATAAAATTACAATTTAACTCACTTTTTAAAAATAATTCTAGATAAATTTATTTTCCCTCATCGTGCGGAGTTTAAGTAGAATCTAACTTCAGTATTCTAGCGGTTACGGAAATTCCAATAGGATAATGTTGCACGACATGATTTCCAATATCCAATTTCATTTCAATCTTATAATTTGGGTCCAAAAGTCCTCATTGTGTAACTTTCCTAATTATACTTGATGTGAAGTAAACGCAGCACGAGCCACAATATCACGTGTTTAATTATTTTTTATAACACCGTATAATTGTATTTCCATCATAGTCAAATTTATAAAAGTTCGAGTAGAATCTTATTCCGACCGCTACGGAAATCCCAATAGGATAATGTTACGCAACATGATTTTCGATGTCCCACTTTCATTTCAATCGTTTAATTGTGATCCAATACCTTCATTATGTAACATTTCTAATTAACTACTTGATGTGAAGCAACGTAACGTCAAAGTTGCTACCCTGAAAATTTGTACAACATTCTTTGAACTAAACTATTTTGGACATCTTTTATCTACAAAATGATGAATATCTACTTCAAACGCACAATATAAAAATCTACACAAGTATTTCAACCACTTTGGAGATCTCTCGCGAACCACGAACTCCCCAGACGTAGATGACAGTAGGGTTACCATTCAATCCTTTATTGTGTAATTTACGGTTTTTGGTCTCGTTGAAGAAACAAAGGAGGTTAGGATTGACTTACTACTTCACTGTATCATATACTGAATTTTTGCAGACAAAATTAATTACCTTTATTTAAGTTTTGCTGTGCTCTAATGTTTGTCAGTTGATGCTTGATCTACTAATCTAGCGTTATCTGTAAGACTTTATGTGATCATCATATTCAATCAAACCAAACACTTTGAAGAAGTCAGAGTGCGTGGTAAGCTAACAAATAAAGCACTCCACAAATTGTAAATAGAACTGCATTTATTTGCATCATATTAATCTGGTAAACAGCACAGGGTTTAAAACTGTGTTTCAAATATGCTTCTTTGGATCAAACCGGCTGATGATACTATGAAAAATATAAAATTTCGCGTAGAACAAAGGGGTGGAGTAAAAGTTGTGGTAGTATCTATCACACCCTGGAAGGAATACTTTTAATTACCAGTAACCCTATTAAATCTGGAAATACTAAACATACGTGTGTTCACCCCACTTCACGTGGCGGATTGTTTCTCTGACGACAATAAACCTAATCATTTTATGTTCAACGCGAACGTCAAGGCAACTTTAAGCGTTCGAGCAACTTGAGAATTTGTTTTGGAGCAGTAAACGTAGTATACGGTTATTTAGGGTTGTATACGGATTCCTATGGTATTGAAAGTGTTGTTCTCTCTGGTCTGCAATTAAGTGACAATTTTTATTGCATCTAAATAAATTCCTACTTATTTCAGCCAGATACCATTTACCCATCATGAATAACCAGAATTTACAAAGTCTAATTATTTCGCTGGCCATATCTCGCGAAGAACCGACAACCGCTGGGGTAAACGTGTTCTTGAGTTGAGACCTCGACTTGGCAAGCGTAGTGTAGGACGCCCTCCCAGGTGGGATGACGATCTGCGAAAGACTGCAGGCAGATGCTGGATGCGGCAAGCTGAAGACAGGGCGCTATGGCGCTCATTAGGGAAGGCCTATGTCCAGCAGTGGACAAGCATAGGCTGATGATGATGATGATGATGATGAATTACATTGACGGATTATGATAATATTATAATATACCCAATCGTCTACACATTTGAAATAGGTAACATAAGTTTCTCTTTTATTTTTTAGTAGGTACTTGAGTCCTTGCTAAAATCTTGACGTCACGCGGTCCACGACAAGTCTTCATACTTATTGGATAATCACTGTCTAACAAGACAGTGAGTATTGATCATAATGATTAAAATAGGTGTATATTTACAACTTTATTTCTACGTCGCAATATTTGAAATATTGCATAACTGTATTTATTTAAAGTTAATTTAATGATAAATTAAATTAATTATATTTACTTATTACATTTGTTGTCTTATAGGATACCAACTAGTAAAAACAATATAAAAATAAAAGCTTTAACAAGCCCATTATTGATTGATTTTGATATAATTAACAACGAATTGCTTGTATTAAGTAATAAAAGAATTAATACAAAATTAATGATAAAATAAATTTACCGATCGCAGATCGATTAACCTTATCGGTTTTATCTTTACGGACATGACAATCGGCCAATTAGTGGACAACGCGTATTGTCGGCGATTTTGCGACGCAACAAGACATTATTTCCAGTCAGTAATTAACCTTACCTCCTTTTAATAAACGTGGCATTGCGGGTGAATAGTTATACACCGAATTATCTCTTTCTCTCATCAGTAATTTGACATTCGAAAGAAGAAGACAAAGCGTGGTGTAACTGTACAACCGCTAACGCATGGTTATTAATGAGGGATTTAATGTGTATTGAACTCTAATATACTGGCTATTGTTTGTCGTAAATATTATGTTTACGACCATTTTAATAATTCCTTCTGAGAAATGTATGACGATAAGAAAGTGTTTGAATACTTATTAGGATAATTCTAATAAGTCACTTTTATATCGCTCTGTTGATTTATGTATCCTTATCAGAATATAATTTGGACACACTTGTATGGATTTTATTAGCTTTGCTGATAAACATGGGCAAACAATATTAAGATGTATTATTGACTGGTCCTAGGCTTACTGATAATTAGGTGCTTTATTGACTGTCTGATTTTGTATGTCTCACTAGTTTCAGCCCCCAGTTTCACTAGAGTAGATTTTATATTCTGGATATCGACAACAGCGCCATCTGCTGACTCCAACCACAGCTAAGAACCACCCAAGTGACCTCATAAGTACAAAAAAACATCAAAACTGTCAAGCCGTTTATGAGAATAAGGATAACGAATACACGCATACCATAATTTTATATACCTAATAAAGATGTGTGACACGAGTAGTTACGGCCTTACAGGCTTGTATGTAAAGTGTAACTGTAAACTAACTTACATCAATAAAAAACCTAAGAAAGTGTTTTTTTTTCGGAATAAGTAATATTGTTCGCAAATTATTTAGTTTTTCTCTGTATTAACTTTACTCTATAAGTACCTTTAAAGTAGATACGTTAAATTTCTCAAACGTAGATCCAACACTCAGAATTGAATAAGTTAATTGGTGAATCTAATTTAAAATGAATATCTATTTCTTTTTCATAATTAAAATTTATTCAAAGGTCTTTCGTGAAATGAAAAGCAAAGTAAGTATCAAAACGTCAGTATAATTTATTACGTTTTCAAGATATCTTTGTACATTTTTATACAAAACAATAATTTTCATTACGACTAATAATTACAATCCAAAAATTACATTTATTTTTAAGTTTATAATTATTAAATCTAATATCACGATTTAGCTTAATTATATTAAAATAGGTACTCAAGCGATACAGCTAAGTATAGCCAATAAACAATAACATTGCAACCATATATCGATATATACATTCCCGTTCATTAATATAATTATGAGTAAGCACATTAATTAGTATAACATAGGTACTTATGTATTCGATACACTCTCATAATAATTAAATATTAAATTATCCAAAACGATTAGTTACAATGGATTATAATAGAGAATATTATAGGAATATAAATTTGTAAGGAAAACAATTCAATTTTAATAAATAATAACAAATTATAAGGGTATAAAATATTTGAAATGGGATTTTCGTGACTATGCACTTATAAAATGTAAGTATGACTCCAAATACCTTTTACAATTATTTGAATTAGAAATAAAAACCTAGTGAAAGTGTTGATGAATTTAATAAAAATATGCTTCTTAACATTAGATAATTGTGAATATGACAATTATTTTTAATCATCTTAATCTATTTGGTGTTGTGTTACAGTGACTGACCCGTGAAATAATTTCACAGCGCTAATAAACTATGTTATACAATTAATAATAATTTTAATATTTCGAAAAAATGTGTTCACAATCAGACTCAACATTTTCACACCGACTTTGTACAAATATTGTTACATTAAAATATTCGTATTACCATAAAACGTCTCAACTTCCGCAATGCTTAAATTACGTATGTGAAAATTGACAAAATGTATGACGATAAGTACAAAATTTATTTACAGTAAAAAATAATTCCAAATGTGAATGATTATCAAATGTTTTAAGCTTGAGTGCATAAGACGGGAAATGAAACTTACAATAATTGGAATACCGACAACGATGTTCAGACGAAGTACGTGCGGCCCTTATTAGAGGCACTGCCGGTTATAGAGCGCGGCACGGTTGGCGAAATATCGTCTACCCTAGAATACACGTGACCACTGCTAGGGGACAGCCTCAGGTCATAATTAAACCGAGGACAAGTCCTGTTGTCGATCGACATGTAGCTATTGTTCGAATTGTTCCCTTCCCCGTACGTGTTGTTGTCCGACGACGGCGAACTTTCATTCTGAGACGATTCCCCATCGTTCCTCTTACAATACTGTAAGGAATTTGTGAAATTCTGCTTTGAGCAACTATCGTTTGAGACAGGCATTGTCGTGTATCTCAACGGCGGCGTCTGACGTAACGACTTTTTGAATACGCTCCTCTCGGAGCCTTTAACTGTGATAATTGTGTCGGTGGAATTGAGTAGAGCGATGAATTTGTCCCAGAATCGGGGGTCGTTCCATGATATATTCTTGAACTTATCTAATACGAAACACAACTCGTCGCTTATTTGGTTGTTCTCTACCACTTTAACGAATATCACTTTATTTATATCGCTACGATTTAATGATTTTAAATAACTAAAAAGTATGTTCTTGAAATGTATATCGCAAAGATCGCTGCTGATAAAATTTGATGTTAGTACGATGATGAGCCGCTTAGATAATTTAGATGACTTTGAGAAGCTGTCTAAAGTAAGAATGTTAAGTGAGGCCTCGTTCGCGTTGAACTTTTTAGAGGTCATTTTTCTGAACTCAATCTCGGACATTATATTATGATATACAAAGTTTGTATCTTTGGTATTACATATCACGTAATAATCGTATATATGATTCGGGTTACCTTCCAAAACATGATCGACGTTGGGACATGATTGTTCCTTGAATAGAGGTACACCGTATTTAGTGTACAACCAGTCACTAACTTCATATCTGAAAGCATAGAATATAGCACCTATTAGACAAATCACTACAAGAATAATAATAACGCCACATATAACGGCGAAATAATTATCCGGAAGAAATATTGATTTAGGTACAATTTCATCTCTGGATACAGTTGGATCACCCATTGATCCCATATACTCTTTACAATGACTCAATACTGAAGCAATAGTTATTGTGGTTGGGTTTCCTTCAGTATCTGTACACAACATTTTCTCCGGGTCACCCGGATCCCTCCTAAGCCACAAATCTAATTCAGCAATACTTTTACAGTCGCAGGAATATTGGTTGCCCTCAATAGAAACGTGGGCTAAACTTTTGGAAGACGAAGCTAATAATTTCCAAGGGAAAAAGTTGACGAGTTTATTATCATCGATTCTCAGAACTGATAGAGACTTGAGTGATGAAAAAGTATTATTCGCAACATGCACAATGGCATTGTGATCTAAGTACAATTCATTCAAATTATTTAAATGTAAAAATTCGTCTCCTTTCAGCTCAACCAGCTTGTTGTTTTCTAAATGCAAGATTCTCAGCGAATCAACGCCTTTAAAAGTTTGATTATTAACTTCTTTTAAGTTTGTGTTGTTCAAGTATAAAACTTGGAGTTTCTTTTTGCCAATAAACACGTGATTTCCCAGATGGCTGATGTGATTTCCATCTAAATATATTTCGGTAGCGTCCATTGGAATTCGTTCGGGTACTTCGGTGTACCCGGCGTTAGAACAATCTACAACGTTCGCATTCCAAGTGACGTCGTGATAGCATCTACAGTTATTTGGACAAATCATTTCACAGTCGCATGCGACAAAGTCACAACAATGACACAGTGTGAAACAATGGCTCTCGTAAGGACAGAGAAAGTCAGATGGTGACATGTCTATAATCATCCTTTTCTCCTTAGTGCGCGAGTGGATCAACGAGCACAAAGCTTTATCTAAATCTAACACGCGCGGGTATAGTCGACTGTGACTCAAATAATTAATACGCTGAATCCATTCCATTGAACAATCACAAACAAATGGGTTTCCGCTTATAAAGAACTCGGGTAAATCACTATCTTCATTTATTTGATCTAACCTAAATGCAGTCATGTCAAGTTGTACCAGTTTGTTATTATTTAACGTTACAGTTGTTAGCCTTTGTAGTTTAGAAAATGAACCGGCTTGAATGGTCTGTATATTGTTGTCGTTCAAATAAAGTTTTTCAACCGATTTTGGTACAGAAGTCACAGTTATTTGACTGATGTTGTTAAAACTGAGATCCAATAATTTTATATTTATATTCGGATACAAATCATCATTTATGAAATTTTCAATGTTATTTTGATGCAAATCTAACCACTCTAAGCTGCCCGGAAAATTTCTGAAATCAAAGAAATTAATTTTATTCGCAGACATATTCAACCAAACTAAGCTATTTAATGTATTGAAAATCCCATCAAACTTTAATATTTCGTTACCATCCATTCTCAACAGCTTTAAGTTTATATTTTTGCGGAAGCAACCGGGTGCTACATGTTTTATTTTGTTTGAGGCCAAATTAAGAACTTGAAGTTGGGGTAAATGTTCAAAAGTGTCTTCATTTAAATATGTAACTTTGTTATCCACCAAACGTAAACCGAAAAGTTCTGACAAACCCCGAAAATTTTCCCGATTTAGATGTGTTATATTGTTATTCCCGATGTCCAACGACCTTAGAGACCGAAGTTTGCGAATCGACGAGGGAATCACTGATAAAAAGTTGTCGTTTAAACCTAAATCCTCAATGGCAGTCATATTGTCGAAAGCATTTTCCTCAATGTGCTTAATTTTATTATTATCAATAAACAATTCGTGCAGAACGTGCAAATCTGTGAACAGGTGTGTGTGAATATGTACAAGTTTATTATTTGAAAGTGTGAGAGAATGTAAGTTCCGCAACTCTCCGAATGCATGCTCGTCTATAGAAGTAATCTCATTGTGTTCTAAGTTTAATTTTTGCAAACTATACAAATCTTGGAACATGTGACGGTCTATTCTATTTAATCTATTATAAGACAAATTGAGTATAACCATACGTAGTAAGCCTACAAATGTGCCCTTATTTATCCACTGACTAGTAAGTTCATTGTGTGACAAATCTAATATCTGTAACTGGTCTAAACCTTCTAAAAGCCCAGGCGGTAAGGTGTTTATTGTGTTGTTACTAAAATTTATTTCCTTTAAAAGTTTTGTGTCTGAAAAAAGATCAGGGGGAACAGTGTTTAAAAAGTTACTTGATAAATTGAGAGCCTGGAGACTGAGCAAACCTTCAAAGGCACCATCTTCTAGGGTAGATATCGCATTATTTTGCAACAACAATTTCGACAATGAACGCAATTTCGACAGACTATTGTCGGTTAGTACAATTAGATCATTGTACGACATATCTAGAACTTCTATGACTAAATTGCAACTTCTGACGCTTAAGTTTTGTTCCCTCAACGAATCGGAGAAACCGATTGTCTTTATATTTTGCAAATGATTGTTTGTAAGATTCAATGTTTTCAAACTGTATAACGAACAGAAAGTATCTGTTTTGGTACTCCAGATGTTGTTGTCACTTAGATTCAGTTCGATTAGCTCGTTCAAGCCTGCAAAAGCCTGGTCGTGGATCTCCATTGTCATCGCAGACCATTCACTGTTGTGTGTCGTGACGTGCAGTCGCTTCAGGTCTTTGAAATTCTCAAAAGCACGCGCTGGGATCTGGCGGATTTTGCATTTGTCTACAAAGAGTTCCCGCAGTTTGGAGACAAACAGACTCGTGTGCTTCGCCGTTGTTTTCTCCGTGTGAGCAGTCAGCGTGCTTTCGAAAAACAAAATCTCACTGCACTGCACGTGTAACGATATCACGTCGTCGACATAAGTCCTGCTGATATTTTGTAACAGGTGGTCCAAACTGCTTATCGTTCGGATCTTGCAGAAAAGTACCGCGTTTTCCGACGTTTCCGTCTCGGAGCTGCGGTACGCGCACTCGTGCGGCATTTCGGCCGCGACGCTCCTCTCGACGGCATGACAGTATAACAACACGCACACTATGATTCGATTAAAAGTTCGGCGCTCGAGTCTTTTCACGTCAATTTGTTTGATTGGCATTTTACGTTCATATGAGAGCTGCGATGATGCATCGAGGTCGGCTGTGCCATTTATGAGGGCGCGAATTGGTCGATCGCGTCATAAATATTCACGCGGTGGAAGCGACATCGTGACTCGCGTGGCATGACCTGTGCGCGTATTCGGCGGGTGTGTAGCGCGAACGGCGGCTGCCCACCGACTGAACGGCGCTCCGTGGCTCCGCCCCACGAAGCCGCACGCCCCGCACTACCGCGCCGCCCCGGCGTCTGAAGAAAACTTCATCTCATATTATCAAGGGTGCATAAACCGTTGAATTAATCCCATGCCGGTTGTATCGAGCGTTAATTATAAACAAACTGAGATCTAGTCTTGTAGAACTCCTTACTGCGCTACTACGCCGTAGACGCTTTTTTGCATTAAAAGAATGTAGCTAGATTGTTATGGGATGGATTATTAATCTGCTGTAGTAAAAGGAAAACTTTATTTTTTATATTAAAAATTGTTGAATCTGAGTAGACTAGAGACTGGAGCGTTCTAATGATGGTCTGTACATTATGAATTTAGGTAGGTAGGTACTTAAAAACATACTTTGCTTATGCATTGAATACTAAATGGATGTTTTCTAAATACCTAATATTCTTCAAAAAGTGGATGATACCAAATATTACGAACACCTGTTGTGTCTTGAACAACTTCGCAAAACTTTTTACTCAGGCCCGTCCTCGTGAAAATGTGATAAAATACTTGCAAAATAGTTTTCTGGGACACCATAAGTCCGTGAAGCTAACGTGTTCGCTTATATTATGGTCGACAAGAATTAAGGGGTTAATTGTGACTTATGCGATAGTTTTTTGTGTTAACATAAAATGTAGAGACCTAGCGTTACTAAAATTGGTATAATTACGAAATATTTTTACTACTTTGGGACCAAATTTGATTCTCAATCGACTACGCACCCTCCTGTATTTACTTGCAGAATTGTTTGGTCTACGTTTGCTAATTATTTTTTATTAAAAACAATGACAACAAAACAAAATTGTTTTACAACATCATCAAAACAAGATACCCAATTGAAACAAAACTTGTCTACTAATAAAATTTTACGATGGCTGATCTAGTCTAGACCTAATTACTCATAAAAATAGATATAAAACTCCTTCATCTGCCCAAATACTCTCATAATAACATCCTTCCATTATAAATCCCGCCCTAACTATTACGTACGGTGAGCCTAAAACATTTTTACCGGGACCCACGGATACGGACCTATTGGTTCTATGTTCCTAAACTAGGTACCCTCAGTTTCCATAAATAATTCGATGGCTTAGGAGACCAGTCAAGTCAGAGTTTTATTATATTCTATTGGTTCTAAAATGAAATTAAACATTTTTATATTTCAATTTTTTTAAAAAACTTGCGTTGATATGTGTATTGTAGACGTAAAAATGTTATCGATTTCAAAGGATGTCCAGATACCCTTCTACTTTTTATCTGGAGCTCTTAAAATAACATGAATCACATATTTTACATACGAACTGCGAACAACAAAATCAACAATAATCCTATTGTACGGAACCCCATAAAACGCCTACGAGGTAATTCAAAGCTAACATACATAATTACGTAGTTTGGAGTTGAAGTGCATAACTAGAGTGAGCCAGGAACATTTAACCGCCCATGGGAAGAGTTTGTGTAATAATTGGTTAGTGCGTAATTGAGCTACGGTTGGTACCGCCGACGAATGCACAAACAAGCACGCAGCAATTTGTTGTTCGTGATGGTCTGAATAGACCACCCACTATATGTTAAGGTGGCTATAGAATGTGGATGCCAAGCTTTTTTCGTTTTGTTGATTTTCATTAATGACCCTTGTTTATTCGGACTAATTTAATTTTTTACGTAAAAAATGGAGAGTTGTTTGAGACGTCATGTAATTTACTTTTAAACTATACCGGTAGCGACTTAGGCAGTTTTAAATAAGTATATAAAATTCTACAAACTGTATGACAAAGATTTTTTAAATAAAAATGATTATATAGAACGTAATATTTCTCGGAAAAAAAACTTGTATATTTGGCATTCAATGCAACAAATCGTCAAAAAGTATACACCAAGGCCTTCTCCTTTGCTTTGCATACTCGCTTTCAACCAACATTCAAATGGGTTTCCGAAGACCACAAAATTTACATTTTATGTCGACTACAAGATTTTTCCGTGTTTATTCAGCGTGGAATTGCTTAAAAACCTACACGCCTGTAAATAAAATCTGAATAAAATGTAGTTTCTGCCTAATAAGTAGTGGTTTAAGGTTATTTAGAACTTATCATTTAACTAATCATTATGAAAGTAAATGATTATGTTGGACTTCAACACAATTTTTGTTTTTGTTTTTCTCTTCTGGGTATAATTTACTTTTCATTACTCATACTCTGAAAGTAGGTCTGAAGTTGCCTGAGAAGCGGGTTGAAAGTAATACTTTTCAGGCCCGGGAGTTTCGCTTTCAATTGACAGCTGTCAAATTATAAAAAAAAAACTAGTTCCATTTTCACATTTCTATGGAACCATGTTCAAACTTTTTCTACAGTCACTCAATTACAGCACGATGTAAAATTGAAATAACATAAAGTGAAGTGTTAATTCAAGAATATATTTTTTTAAATGACTTAATTATAATTTAGTTTCAACAATTTCTTTAAAATAACATAGATTTGGGCAAAATATTTAAAGATGAAAATGAAAAATAATGGCTAAATAATGAAGTTGGCCGGCCAACGAAAAAAAAAACAAAATAGGCGGCAATCCGATTTTTTTTTTCGAGTTGTAGAGTATTGTTTATACTTCCTTGTATTATTTCTTTAGCCAATTCCTGTTTTAATTTTATTTTCTGTGTATTCGTAATGAAAAGCACAGTGTTTACCTCGGGTGAAAGACTTATTTTGTCCCTCGAACTATTAGCGCCCTCGCTACGCTCGGGCGCCAAACCCCGTCTCGGGACAAAATAAGTAACTTTCACCACTCATGTAACAATGTACTATTAGCTAATGGCTTATATTTTCTTACCTATAATAGTACATTGTTACATGAGTGGTGAAAGTTACTTATTTTGTCCCGAGACGGGGTTTGGCGCCCGAGCGTAGCGAGGGCGCTAATAGTTCGAGGGACAAAATAAGTCTTTCACCCGAGGTAAACACTGTGCTTTTCATTACGAATACACGGAAAATAAAAATAAAAACAGGAATTGGCTAAAGAAATAATACAAGGAAGTATAAACAATACTCTACAACTCGAAAAAAAAAAATCGGATTGCCGCTTATTTTGTTTTTTTTTTTCGTTGGCTGGCTAACTTCATTATTTAGCCATTATTTTTCATTTTCATCTTTAAATATTTTGCCCAAATCTATGTTATTTTAAAGAAATTGTTGAAACTAAATTATAATTAAGTCATTTAAAAAAAAATATTCTTGCATTAACTTTATGTTATTTCAATTTTACATCGTGCTGTAATTGAGTGACTGTAGAAAAAGTTTGAACATGGTTCCATAGAAATGTGAAAATGGAACTAGTTTTTTTTTTATAATTTGACAGCTGTCAGTTGAAAGCGAAACTCCCGGGCCTGAAAAGTATTACTTTCAACCCGCTTCTCAGGCAACTTCAGACCTACTTTCAGAGTATGAGTAATGAAAAATAATATTAACAACGTCTTTCTCCTAATGTTTTAAGAAATATCTAAATGGTCGATTATACATTAGATTATATTTGCCGGTCGCAATATCCCTAATTCCCATTGTAGATGATAATAAGTTTCGTTACTAAACGCTCCGTTGACCACATACCTGCCTTGTTTGGGGATATTTGATTTATTTTCCCATGAGTTGGTTTCCAAATAATTATGTTCACCGCTAGATGGCTGTAAAGAGCGGTTATCGAGTGAGCTCGTTCCGCCCCTAGCAATAATCACCTTGTTAGCGTTGCTTAGTGATGTGAAATATCGGTAATATTTTTTATGAAATATCGAAATTAAAATAAGTCACATATTTTTTTACAGTCAGCAGTGGAATTTCTTATACATTATATGTGCCCACTATATATAATGATTCGTGTTTTATATACATACTACTGCAAAAGCCCGCTCGCGCGTTCTGAGCCCGCGCGATCTTTTTTTTGTTTTACTAAAATAAGGTAGCCTAAGTTACTGCTAATAACATCAAATATCTACCAGTACTGCATTGCCCTGTATTTTCACGCCAAAGACACGATGTGCAAATGTCTTTAGACACCATCTTAGATTTACACAGTGTTTGTAAACTTGTCATGGACAGCGAGAAACGTGATACCTTCTTAAGCTACTGCACGGAGGTAGCGACCAGCGTGATTAATAGAAATAAGACCTAGGCAGAAAGAGGCCAGCTGTCCACTTATTGTGTCAATAAGCCCCAACAGCAACTTAGACTACACTGCGCTATTAATCACGCTGGCTGACATATTCGTGCAATGGAATGGGAGGGAATCTCTGTTTATTTTTATCACGTTTATATCCTTGTTATTTATTCCGCTGTCCCATTTTTTGTATATATTTGATAAGCTTCTTTTATTGGTATTTTTACTCGATTTTGATAAAATGCCATTTTAAATACTGTGTTTTACTACAATAAAAAGTTTTTGTACATTCATTAATAACGTGTTAAGTAAGGTCTCTGACCCCCACATCAGAGGTGAACGCGGCCGGGCCATAAAGGCCCGGATAAAAAAAAAAAAAAAAAAAAAAAAAAAAAAAAAAAAAAAAAAAAAAAAAAAAAATCTACCAGTAAAAATCCCGTCACAATCGGTCCAGCCGTTACGGAGATTACGGAACAAACACACAGACAGACAGACAGACAAAAAAATAATAATCATGTTTTGTTATAAGTACCGTATGTACTTTCATATTATGCATTTAGTGAAAAGTTGTTATTTTGATATTACAAACAGACACTCCAATTTTATTTATTGGTATAAATTTGTGACGTATATACTTAAAACGTATGTATTCTATTTAGGCTAGAAACGATAACGTAACGTTACGTAAACTATCATTTCCGCATTTAACCTTTGTGAAGGGATCCAAAGTGCCACAATAAAAAAGGTAAAAATATCTGCAACGTAAAGGCCACTGTTTACAGATATGGTTTTGCCAACCCATAAAAGCGAAAACGTTACATATAAATACTGTAATGCTGCACAGTGTGGCGATACACGCGAATCGATTTATTTCTATCGACATCGATACCGCTTTCACGCAACACTATATTTTAACACGACCTAAACGGTATGCATATTAAATTTGATTCGCGTGCCCAAACAGTATGTTTTTTATATTTTAACCCGGAAAGAGGTTGGTTATACACAAGGCTATGTTATTAAATTGGAATCTTCTGAGCTTAACAGATAGACATATTGAACTTGTATCATTTAGTATTTTTCTGTTTTTTTTTTAATCTGCTGTTCAATTAACAACTTTTTGTGTAATTATTAAAGTACTTCTTGTTCTTATTCCTAAACTTAACATTTTTTTTGAGAGGGTCTACCCAGAGTAAACTGTTTTTTTTACACAAAAGATAAGTGGCATCGATTTAAACTTTTAAGTTTTGTACATACATCGCACTAAAGGCCTCTTAAGATATTTGAATTTTTCATACTTCGTCCAAGTTTTTCGACTTCAGACACGCGTGTTTTTATACTTAAAAGCTTGAAACATTTTTTCTTTGTAAAATATTATCTGAAGCACTTTCTGCGTATTAATTTTTAAGTTTTCACACAAAATACCCGTCATAGTTATAAAATGTTGAGAATTCATTAAAAGTATATAACAAACATTTTTATTGTGACACTAATTGATTCTCTACCTACCTCTTCTTGGAACGCAGTCGTGATGTTATTTTATTTAATGTTTGTTTATAGATTTATTTATCTCTATGGTATGGTACTCTACTTCTACTTACTGGTATTGGCACATAACCCAAATGAAATAAATTCCTTAGTTATTTCTAGCTTTTTAGTGCAACCAGATTTTTGAGAAGTCCATTTTTATTTTTTAATAAAATATTTGTTATTTATTCTTGTCATATAAGTATTTCCGATCTGTTATTATATATTTTTGCTTGCTAGTAATTGTTCGATCCCAGTATAATTGATTGAATCTGATGCTTCTATATTATTAGATCTTCATGAGATGGTCACATGGTTTTCAATTATTTTAATTTCTTATGTCGTCCGTAAGTAAATATCACACAAATTACTGTTGATACCGAATAAACATCCAGATAAAAATTTGCATAAATTCCTCTAACAGGCACATAATAATAAAACTATTATTGTCTGCCAGTTCTGCCCACATGTTTAACCTTATATAGGCAACATCGGTACGCCCATTTTATTAGTCATAGTACTCAAGAATGCTCAAGAGACCCATCAACATTAACTACTCCTCGGCCTACGAGAAGCGATATGAAAAAGACTTAAACTCGAACATTATCACCATTTCGTCACGCTTCTCGCTGGCCGTGGTATAAATGTGGTTTTACATAATATTAATATTTTTAAATCTTTATTAATAGGTATCTTATTGGAATTAGGCTCGCCACATACGACCATACCACTACCTACTCCTTTAAAGTAAGGTCAAAAGTGGTTTACGACCATGACACCGAGGTTTGACCTTAGACGAGTCTAGAGGAATAGCTAAATTGCCTTGAAACCCGCATGAATTTAATCAAAAGATTAGGTATAGGTAGCGTTGAAAGACAAGTAACCTCATTAAATTATCTAGATGAGTACCATTTGTAAAATAGCTCTTAACTTAGACAAGTTAAGGTTTGTTTTGATCAATCAATCATTATAAAAAATGATGCGCATAAGGAGGGATCTAAATTCACCAAACTTTTGTAAAAATATCCAACATTAAATTTTTTGTCCTACTAGGAAGTCTGGTTTTGTTATCAGCTCCATCACAAGGAGAAAGTTTGCAACTTGTGAACCCACGTATTATTTAACACCACCATAAAAGAATCGGCTGTCGGTGAACTAAAACATTTTAAAATAGAAACTTTCCCCTCCATTTCGGCTGTTTACACAGTCCTCGGCTGGATGAAAAATTGAATCCTACGTCTGAAATGACAACGTAACGCGTGTGAATCATCTGCGCGTTGACAAATTTAAATTTACCGTCTACAGAACGACTTAGAATCCCAATAGCTGTAACATTTGAATTCAGAATCCTTTAACAAACAGTTGTGTGATATCGAATATAACTTTGCTTTCAGTAAAATAAACATATTGTAAATTAGTGTTGGGACTATTCGGAACAATTAACATATACACGAGACGTGTAGGAAGCGACACATCATTAGTCATGTTCAGGCGATAATCTTCGAATAACAACCCTTTGTCATATGTTTTTAGATATATTGTGTTAGTTTTGGATGTTGGAAATTGTAATAACTATTCATCGTCGTATTATTCTGTCTATAATAATAATAATAATAGCCTTTATTGCTGTAAACTTAAATTAACAAAGATTGTGTTTCTTCCTATAGGTATAACTAGATTATAAATAAATAAATTATAAGATCTGCAAACCGGTATGTTTTTGTTTTACAGCTTGTCCTTGGACATAGGCCTCCTCTAAGAGCTTCCACTCCTCTCTATATCTAGCTTGACGTAGCCACATGGGGCCAGATACTCTACGTATATCATCTTCCCATCGTTTAGTTTGTCTTCCTCGTTTCCTTTTATCATTGCGAAGTAACCATTCAACAACTTTTTTCGTCCATTTGTCTTTGTTTTCTCTCATAATGTGTCCTGTCCATTTCCATTTCAGTATTTTACTGGAAGTAACAGCTATTCAAAATTTAGTCTTGTTTTTTATTACATCTAATTTTACTCTGTCTTTCAATCTCACACCTGCAACGCTCCTTTCGATACTATTTTGGCATACTCTGAGCTGGTTTTCTTGTTTGTCCGTAAGTGACCATGTTTGGCATGCGTATACAAGGCATGGTAATATGCAAGCATCGAAGATTTTCCTCCTGTCTATAATAAGGTCAAATTAACAAGAAGGGAGGCATATTCTTTATATTTGAACATAGGCAAACAAGCGTACAATCTAACTGGGCCCTAACCACGCTAGCTACTCAAATCGTAATAGAAAAGCAAACGCTCGCGATTACGTTTCAAACGCTCCGCTTTTGACGTTTTGCTGACACGAGCTTCACGATTTATACTGACATTGATATGGTATGGTGTCAGCAAAACGTCAATAGCGGAGCGTTTGAAACGCAATCGCTTTGCTATTACGATTTGAGTAGCTAGCGTGATTAGGGCCCTGATGTTAAGCAATTCTTGTAGCCGATTAATAGATGCTTGCAATAAGTACCAAAGGCATTGCTCACACGCTGCCAACCTGAAGAGGAGTGGGAGAGTGGAAGGGGAATATACGGGGAGGTTACGCTTCCGGCTCTATCACTCGTCGTGCAAACGCGGCCATAATAGCTAAATACTTTACACTAATATTCTGTGAGAGGGTGGTACTACTCCGGTCTACCGAGTCCGTATTTGAGCTGCAGACAATCGGCTTCAGTTTGACTCAACCACCTTAGTCCTACTTATATTATACTTGCGCGAAAGTTTGTGAGTGTGGATGTTTGTTACTCTTTCAGGCAAAAACTACTGAACGGATTTGGATGAAATTTGGAACACAGATAGCTTATAACCGGGATTAACACATAGGATACTTTTTATCCCGATAATCCCGATTTTTTTTGTTAAGTTAAATACTACGCCGACGCAGTCTACCCATGCCCTGAGCGCTGGCAAAACGAGCGATATGTAGAGATTTAAAGAAACTAAAATATCCGTAAGCGGTAGGTATAATTCTCTTCACCGCTGTTAATCTTGTAATATTCGAACATTTTTATTTTAACTACGACACAATTTCATTGTGTTAATACACACTGTTTAATTTACGGCATTCGATAATTGCATTTCACACGGTCACAACGATAAAGTCAGATTGGCGTAAACGTAAAAGGCTTATCGAAATAATATCGACAGCTGGAAACACGTGGATTATAATAAAACAATCGATTGTGTCGTTTATACATATTCATATAAAACACATATTCAAATGTAAGTAGGTTAGTGAATTCCTAGTACTTTTTTTTTTACGTAAGTCTAAAGATCGAAACCAACTCTAGTACGAGTGCTTGTAGGTTGATTTCAGTTTGCAGAAGTATGTAAAGGTTGGTTTGGTATCACTACAGTATAAAATCAAAGTTGCTTCCCGCTGTCTGTCTGTCCCTGTGTATGCTTAGATCTTTAAAACTACGCAACGGATTTTAATGCGGTTTTTTATAGATAGAGTGCTACATATCTATTATAAAAACCGCATCAAAATCTCGTCAAAATTCAAGAGGAAGGTTTATATGTATAATACACGCATGATATAGCAGAGAAACACTGATAAAAAATACCCGCGCGAAGCCGGGCGGGACGCTAGTCCAGTTATAATTTTAGAGATAGGTCTTGGTGCTATTTAAAACACATGAAAGTTATCTGGAAAGGACAACAAAAAATACTGATAGGTTTATTTTAAATGATGGTGAATGCTCCAAAAGTGGAACCATTATGTGAGATATAAAAATATAAATTCTCACTGATCTCATGTTTATGAATACACATGCTCCTATAAAGACATAAAAAATACTTAACGATAAATTAAAATACTGAATTAATTAAACACAAAACAATCAAACAATTATGAGCGTCCGATGTGTTCCTTATCTATCCGTTTAATTTTTATTTTATGGTCACCCATAAAACCTGGTACATTCAAAACTAAAGTTATAAAAAAATATTTAATCTAAAGCAATAAACACAATCAGATTTCCATATTACGTAGCGATATAAAGTATTTTAAAACATTGTTCGATGTCATTCACCCATTTTGTCTATAATTTGGTCGTATCTAATGTCAGGCAAAACGTGGATTTTTCACAATATATACCTAACTTTAATAGATAAGCTGCTTTAAAAATAAAGTAAAGCAAACAGATATCAAAAGTATCAATTGCACAAAGCTTATGATGGGTACATCTTTAATTGATCAAAGGTGGAAGAAGTTGGTAGTAAAGGAAAATTATTGTTTTTCTAATTATATAAAAAAATCTCTTTCACTTACATTACCTATCTATGTAAGTAATATTTCGTGTAGTTATTTTATATATATTTAATCTATCCTCAGTTCATTGTCAATACAATAATTTTCGTTTACAAAATCGTATACACAAAGGCGGCCTATAATCTAATCTATATTAAATACCTATCGAAAACCTGGAGCAGGTACAACAACAGAATGAAATCGTTACCGACGCCGGAGTCTTAAATTAACGACATTAAAACAAGCTTCTCTCATTCAAGATAAGACCTTTGTGAGAGGGGAATAAATTGGACGGAGTTGCACAAAACTGAACAAGTCAGACGAAAAAAAATTTTGGTCACTATTTCAATAGAGTAAAAGTCTCAAAAACCCTGAATTTCGGATTTTAGTTAGCTGTGATTGCTTTGTAATAATCTTTGTAATTTTTATTTGAAAATACGAATGATACTTAAACACAATCAGTTTATGAAGAAAATAATTTAGTGCTTGTTATATTGCAGCCGGTTTTCAATTTATTTCGTTCGTATAAATCTTAATCAAAGGTACACACTTTATACACAGCCACTAATGAAGTAATATCGAAATACTTAGCTCCAATTTATGTTTTTGATTTACCTAAAGCTGGAAAAAAAATCTGGAACCTCTACCTGCTTTAAGCAGAGGCGCATTAATGGACACTGAATTTATAAAACGAATACTAAAATAAAATCTCATATTGAAATAAAACTATTTTTCGGATTTTATCGCGTTTATTAACTTTATGTACTTTATGTTTATGTTTAATAGTTTTATTTCAATGTGTAGTATTCGCGTAAATATATGAAAACAATATGAAAATCTCATATATCAAAATTGTTTTCATTAATATTTTTGGTTCTTGTAGCGAATGAACACATCCGCATTGTTGGTGTATGATATTCTTAAGGTCCTCCTATAAAATTACCTCCTAACTCGAGTCACGTCCCGGCTATTAGTCCAAGGTACTTATACTAAGTTTCATCGCAAAACGATCAATGAACCACTTTGCCGTTCCGTTTGGAAAATATTTTATGGGGACTGAGGCCATCTAGATTTGTCGTTTTGTACAAGATCATAACATTTTGTAATTATTAAAGGCTACACATGATTTCTGAGTACGCGTGATGATGGAACTAACACAGATACATTTATCATTAAATATATTGATAATTTAATGATAATTACAGATAAAATCCCAGTTACAGCAAAACTTGGGCCTAAATTTCCAGTAATGGAATTTATAATTCAATCTAACTAAGCCGAGTTGCGCATAAAAATATGTGTGTATGTTCTTCTGCTTATCATTAGCTTATAGTTATATAACTGCTGGATGTCCGTTTCATGTGTAAATGAATATGTAACGGAACCGAATGATAGGTATTTGTATAAAAAATACCGTCCACAAACAAGTTTTATTTTAAAGACTTCAACAACTGCGTTCAATTTCCCGAAATGTATTTAGGCAGAAATTATACTTGACTAGCTGTGCCCGCGACATCGTCCGCGTGGAATAGAGTCTTTGGGTAGCATTTTTAATTATTTAGGCTAATTATTTTATATCCTTTAGTGTAAAACTTTTACAAACTTTGAATGTCATATTTATTAATATCGAATCAACAGACTAAAAACTAAGTTTCAATCTTCTAGCTCTAAAAATTACGATGCTTCCGTACAACTTTTCATCCCCCGTTCCAACTCCTTACCACCCTCTTTTCACATTAAAATGTAGCCTATGTCCTTTTTTAGGCTCTAGACTATCTGTGTACCAAATTTCATTTAAATCGGTTCAGTAGTTTTGGCGTGAAAGCGCAACAGACAGAGTTACTTTCGCATTTATAATATTAGTAAGGAAGTAAGGATAATTCACAGGGTTGGCTCAAGATACCGTGACTCAAGACAGGTGGTCCTATCGAGAGCTTCGCAGACGCAATCAGAGGGCCCAGTGGATCGTGGAAGCACTCCAAGGGTCAATGACAGAGAGGTCAATATTGCGGCCTCTGTTTGAGTTTATGACTAGATGATTGGCCGTTAACGATCTGTTTTGTTATTTACGATTTAGATATTGTGGGCGTTGTATTTTATTTATATTTTGATAAGGGATGTCCGATTTTAGTTTAATTGGAGATCATATTTTACCGTGGGTATTTTGGTAACGAGTTAGTTTTACTAGTTCGATGAACAAACGAATTGTAATTTGTGTTCAATACTAAAACCCTTGCCGTATACCATTCAAATTATATTTTATTCAGTGATTTAATATGTCACGTATAACTTGTTTTTAAATTTTACAATAACAAATTTTAAATTCTACATAATGTCATACTTCAAAAAACTACTTGGCAAAGATTAGTTTTCCAAATTATCTTCAGTGACTTTGACACTCTGTTCAAAGTCTTCGCGGGGCGCCTTACAAACCCTAATTTATTCATTAATCTAATTTAAACTTCTGAAACTTCGCACACTATATCCAAAACAAGCTTTATGATGCAAATCCAACGTTCCCCGAATATGGTCGGAAGTCTTAACTACAGAGAGGTTAAACATTTAACATCGCCATTCCCTTCAAAGGCCCTCTATCTGTGTAAAGTTGCAAATCTCTCACTAATATAGCTGTTCTCCCCAATTACGCCGCATATTAGGGCCTTTCGTAACTCTACCATGAGTCAATAACGTCTTCGTAGAATATTTATATGGCGAATCTAAGATTAAAGAAACAAAAAAAAAGTTAGATCTACGTAAGTTAGGCCTATATTAATACATCGATCTAATGTCTGGGATCAGTCTTGGAAATGTCATTATTATGTCATGCCTGTACAAAATGAAATAACAAAAGCGTACCAACTTAAGACCGCTCTCAGACCTCTTGACATTTATTAATAGGGACCTTCGACATTTAAACCGGGATGATTGGTTAACTCTATACTTATATTTTCACTGTTTTTTTTTTAATCCGGGTCTCTATGGCCCGGCCGCGTTCACCTCTGATATGGGGGTCAGAGTTCTTAATTAACACGTTAAAATGAATGTACAAGAAATGTTTATTTCAATAAAATATCACAGTATTTATTAAAATATATATTTTCACTGTTGACAGGTGTTCAGGCGACCGAATTTTAAATGCCATTTAGTGTTAAGAAAACCCAGCTAAGATAATTTTAAAGTCGTTGAGGCGAACTGTTAGTAAGGTACCTAGGGTGGCTACTGTCTATTTCATAATCGTCTTTTCATGAGTTGTACAAATTGGCATATGAATGTTTTACGTAAACCCTTGCTAGTAGCGAGTGTATGAAACAGAGAGGTGTTAACTAAAGGAGGCGTGACGTGCTTCATTTTACTAATAAAAAATTCTGTCAGATTTTGGGGGGGACGAGGTAACCACTACAAAGAAATGATGCACAATTACTAAAAAAAAATTGTGTCATTATGAATGCACACTTAAATAAATATTCAACACTAGTAACTTTTACGCACACTAATCGGTCAAATACGTCAACATGCAAGAATTTACGAGTGTAAGACACTAAGTGCAATAGGGAGAAACCAATATCGATATTTCTAATTAGATATATCGATAGTTTTACTTGCTCATCATCACAAAAATATTGCATAGACGTGTGCATTTCTTCATCTAATACAAAATATGATTTATTTTGTATATCATGGTATCTTATACAGTACGATGATTTATCGTTTATGCCTTACTTTAAAAAAATCCCTCGCTGTGGTAATGAAACATTTAAAATAAATAATATTTTACGACAATATACAAGGTGAAACTTCTACTGCATCACTTATATATACTTCACGTGTATATATCAGTGAAATATTTTTTTAGAATCATGTCAGTAGAAGTATAAATAAAATACTTACGGCATCAGCTAAAAAATAATATTGGTACGGCATCTACTATTTTTTCGTCGTTCATTAGATAAACATTGGAATTGCGACGAATCAAAGTGTACTGAACAAATAATACTTGTGCGAGTAGGTTCCCAACCCCTCTTTCTATTGCAAGATTTTTCCCATTTGGTTTTAATTGAGGGTCTTTGGGAAATCTGGAAAAATAGTGGAATAATGATAAGTTAAAAAATAACAATTAGTAATTATATTTTTACTGTATATAATTTAAAGTAAAATATAATAAAAACTCCAAAAAATATAATTTTATCGATACACGTCCACAATCATAAATTTATCACTGCCGCAACACTATTCAAAATGGCGATCTCGAGATACCATACTACACTTTTCAATTATTGCGTACTCGATTGTTTAATCGATAATGTTTTCGATTTTTATGGCATTTTATATTTTATTTATTTTAGTTAGAAATAAGGGATTATTTACACCAAAAACACTTACATATGAAACGTTACTCCGTTTTTTTGTAGATTAGAGGTGTTTGACCTCTTCTTGCAATGGTTTATAGCGCAGGTCGGCATTTTTTATGGAGCACCTTTCACATCGAAAACGATACTGACTTTGATTAAATCGATTCCATAAACACTTTTTATAAACGTGTTAGACCTTATTGTTCTTATACCTTGGCAGAGGGGAATGATCATGTAAGGCTAGTCCATAGATAAATAAATGGTCTAAGGTATGAAACGTGTGGCACTCATAGTTGAGCCACGGCTAACAACCTAGTTCCATAAATAGGGCCGTGGGTGGTTCAACTTGTAAATAGAGTCATAATACTTATAGTGAAGGCAAATTACGCTGTTAGGTAAGACCTAATGAAAAAGTGAATGCTGCACCGAAAATAAAAAAAAACGGCTAAAAGGAAGCGGGTTGGTTTAATCGTTCTAGGAAGCGGGTAAGCAAGTCCCTATTACCTCATGATTTAGTATGGAAACTTTTAATTAAGTACTTGCCAAGTTCAAGATTCGAATTTAAAATTACCACTTTTGTTACAGGTATTTTATACAATATGTAGTTGTATGTATCATAGATTGCAAATAGCATAGGCATAATGATTTAATAATGAACCTTATTAATATTATCATAACGTTGATGAATATACTACTCTACTTTAATACCACAATCTCATTTATCCTCTATCTAAATATATATAACTCAAAGGTGACTGACTGATCTATCAACGCACAGCCCAAACCACTGGACGGATCGGGCTGAAATTTGGCATGCAGGTAGATGTTATGACGTAGGCATCCGCTAAGAAAGGATTTTCATTAATTCTACCCCCAAGGGGATAAAATAGGGGATGAAAGTTTGTTAAGTTAAACTCCACGCGGACAAAGTCGCGGGCTCAGCTAGTACTCAATATGACGCGTTATAACACGCGACTTTCCACGGAAATGCAATTTGCAATGGAAGGATGAACAAAAAAATAAGGGTGACGAAAGCTCCGGGCGGATGGGGATCCGTATTTTCGTTTCAAATAGGCAGATACTTTGTGCGCTATGAACATTCATAAAGGGAGCGATCTTTGGTTTAATTTACGCTGTTCTGTTAGCTCTGGTGCATTTCGATTATTGGTTTGTGTTTTTGTCATTCTGTCAGCAGCAGGAGCTCAGTTTGTGTATGTAGATTTATGCAGTCTCAGGCTTATCTCACGGTCCGTTTGCACAGTTTCGCCACGCTCCATATCTTCGTTGTCGATAACTGTTCGGTTTTGATGTGAGTGCCGGCATAATGATATGCAGAGGGGGTTGGAATTGGCATAAATTTTGCCATAGTAGGCAGAATTACTGCGGTTTACAAACAAAGATAATTTGAATGCACCGTTTAGCAATGTAAATACTATGTACTTTGCGGAAAATTTACTTAGGTGTAAGTATTTGTTTACAAAGACAATGCATTAGGTACTTACTTTCCCCAATAATATGATTGAAATTTGTAAGTCCGATACACACCTTACCAAGGAGTAATAATAATAAACCCTTTTAAAATATCACACCTGGGCACAGGCCTCCACTCAATGCGATGGGGATTCTGACCATCCACCACGCTGGACATTCTGGGTAATTTCACAGACCTTCGAAAATTAGCTAGATTTTCTAAGACATTCAAATTTCCTCACGATGTTTTGCTTTACCATAAGCAAGTTATAATCATATTGAAATTATGATTTGTACATAAATATTATTTACTAGCTGTGCCCGCCGACTTCGTCCGCGTAGTATTTAACGTAACAAAAATTTCGGGATTATCGGGATAAAAAGTATCCTATATGTTAATCCCGGTTATAAACTATCTGTATTCCAAATTTCATCCAAATCCGTTCAGTAGTTTTTGCGTGAATGAGTAACAAACATACATACATACATCCACACTCACAAACTTTCACATTCATAATATTAGTAGGTTAATAAACCTGAGGTGTGAGCCGGTCTTTGAACCCAAGGCCTTGTGGACACAAGACGCTAAACCAATCGGAAATGGCCTTTACATAATTTGCCCAGGTTTGGGTGTCACTGGGATAGCCGTACAATGGATTGAGTCAATTGTACGGTACCTATAGTTGCTTAGTTTGGGACCATACAGTAGGTGTATCAGTCTGGCGATATTTATTCACATTATATTTATATGTAGCGGGTAGAAAGCCCAACCTCGTATTTGCATAACAGAACCCAGCTAAGACAATCTAACACGAACCAGCCATTCAGTCATAATCTACATTCAAAAGCGGCCTACAAGAAAACTTAAAAACAATAATCATAAAAACTCATTATCAATTCCAGAATCGTTGAAACAATGGGCGGGTATACAATTAAATTGTGTCCCGAGGGATATCACTCTTTGAAACTACTTTGTTAATTTATCTAAACTAATTACGCAAGTGTGCCGCCACACCGTCGGGGAATGGCAATTCTATTATTTTTGCGCTTAACTGAAAACGTACCGACGTAAAAACTGTTTAAATTTCAGTGCAAGTCCGAAGAACCTATTATACAGTACCGTGATAATAGATTTAGCTTTTGTGTTGGAATGCAGTGCAACGGAAAGCTTTGGTACCGACTAAATGTTTGTTTGATTTAAGGTGAAGGCGCCTGTCTAACCCGCGAAATTCAAAATTTTCGAGTATTTTTATAGTTTAACCAAAATCTGAAAACATTTAAGACAACATTTTGTGATTTGCGAAAAACACAGTATGCAGTGCGTTTATTAATACATGTATTTTACTCTAAATATTATCACGGTGGATATGATACTAGTTAATCACTAAATATACAAAAATTGCCAGATTATCTGGATAGCTGTCGTTCTTGAAATGTTTTAGAGTAAGTTGGATATATTAATAAATTGACTGCACACGGTCTTTGTCGCGAATTACAAAATGTGCCTTTTATTACGGCCAGATTTTGAAAAATTTCTAAAAAACCTAAATAAAATTGAACTTCGCGGGCTAGATGGGCGCTTTAGCCTTAAGGAGTTAAATATTTTTGAAAAATTTCTGGTGCGGTAGAAATGGTTTCTTTACATTATTGTTGACATGTAAGTACATTGACTGATGGCTTTTGGTTTTGACGGCTGTGGCACAGTTTATACAAGTACTAGATGAAAACCCGGCTCCGCTCGGGTGAAATGTGATTCATTACGATTTTCGGCATGATGTGTGTACTTAATCGAAACAAAGTAAATCACTATGCAAAGCAAACTAAATGAAATAAACACTCGTACCGACACAACATGAAGACTGAATTTGTTTGTTCTGACAGTTCAATCAATAAAACTTCTTCATCTTCTACTTCCTTCTTTAAAAATATGGCTCACCCATTGAGAACACTGGCACTGTCATCACTGACACTGACACTAACTGACATGCGTTCATACAAAAATATGGCGGTACTGTGCCGAATATTAGAATTATAACATTGTTTATCACAATCTGAATTTTGCGGATGTATGTTGTCGACTCGAAATCATTATTTTTTATGTTTTACTAGCTGTGCCCACCGACTTCGTCCGCGTAGTATTGAACTTAACAAAAATTTCGGGACTATCGAGATAAAAATCCCGGTTATAAACTATCTGTTTTCCAAATTTCATCCAAATCCGTTCAGTAGTTTTTGCCTGAAAGAGTAACAAACATCCACACTCACAAACTTTCGCATTTATAATATTAGTAGGATAGTAGGATTACTATTATTTTAGTGGCAGAGCCAAGCTATAGCGAATTGACTAAAGTCATATCATATAGGCTCGAGCATGGTAGTACCCCCCTCTCACAGAAAATCGGCGTAAAGGACTTATTATAGCTACGTTTCGTACGATGAGTGAGAGAGCCGGGAACCTAACCCGCTTCCTACCCCTCCTTCTGTCCCACTCACCTTCAGGTCGGTGCAAGCAATAACTTTGATTGAAAGGTATGTATACGCTATGTTTACTGCTGAATATTAAGCAGATCGGACGCTTAAAAAAAAAAAAAAAAAACAAAAAAAAACTTGTAAGCCGACTGTTCTATTAAAAGATTCGGTCAGGTTAGGACCTGTGCACACCCACGTTTTTTAAACGCGACGTCGACACGCGTTTTGAAACGTGCATCGACGGCGGCGCGCTTTTATCCTACAAAGGTCTACAGGCTGCGTCTGACTCGCGTGTATATTGCGGCTGTATGAACGTGTAAAAACGTGGTGTGTATATCCCTTTAGGGTTTTAACTAACAAAACTGTAGCATATATCCTTGGATGTTATAGCGATAACTACTAATAACATTTACGACCGCTAGGTTGTGGTTTGAGCGCAAGCGACTCAGCTCACTGCACGGAGTGGTTCGATTCCTGTTGTCGCAAATTTCTGAAATGGCCATTTCGTAACTTATCAGTCAGTATTCCAAGCGTTGCTTGGTTTTGGACCATACAATTGGTGTGTTAGTCTGGCAATATATGTTATTATGGTAACTGAATGGTAAATATAAAATGAATTCATCGCATACAGAATTATTACCCTTTTAAAAAGTCATTCCCACAATATATCTAAGTACCTACCTATCGGATCATCGGGAATAAAACTAATTTGCGAACGCTCGGACCGGGAAACTGAATTCTACTGAGAGCAGAAAACGGTACGTCGTTGGGGAATTTTCTAATTACGTTTTCAAAGACACCTCGTTTGTTGAACATGTGACATTCGGAGTGAAAAAGGTCACGTATAGAAAATTGGATATCCCACTGGAAGCCCGAGTACGTGTGTGGTCGCTGCGGGCCAGAGAATTTGCCTTCAGATTTTCCTATTAACGAATCTCATTTGTCTGATTGTCAAATATGCTGTCTGTAGGCTTTTTGTTTTTTCTTCGTTCCCCATCGAAAGTATTGATAGTTTCGGAATCAAGTAAGAGGTGACACTATCTGGCCATAATTAAGCCATAGTCAGCCTTACGCACACGTGTTTCATGCATAGTTTAATACAATTTTGATTTAAGTTTACATAAATCTATAATTCTTGTTGATGTGTCATGGAACGCAGCCATAACGCCTAATAGACAATGCGGTTCTCTCGGTACTTTTGTTCATTATCAGTGTCCACTGGCACTTTGAAACACTGTTTACTTTTATTAATATTGTTATCTGAAGTTATTTAATCCGTTGTTAATTAATCGGCCTATATACATTCTTTGATTCTAAGCCAGTGGTTGTTGTGCGACGCTTTATTGAAATACTATTTTCTGTAACTAGGCTGTTTTAAGTACCTATATCGATATGAAACGTAACATTTTAATATAGGTCCAAGTAAAATAAAATATAATAGTATACCTTAATTCATTTCTAAAGTCATGGTATTCCAAATTAATAGTAAATCCTTATTGAGTTCATCCACAAGACATTCCCATCGATGACGAGGCAATTTAATTAAAATTTTGCCAACAAAGTTTTGTCACACGAAAATTTTAAACTTTGCCCTCAATGGGACCATCTGCGCAACCCCATTGCAAAATAATTAGCCTAAAGTAAATTATGCACCCTTTGAACTGCATCAAATTTGGGCAAATAGAGACAGTTTAAAATTTATATTAAAGGGATAGGGCCACATGGTGAATGTTTAAAATACATTTTCTTATGAGTCGCATCACACTTATCTAAAGAGGGGAGGGGAAAATATGATATTGTGCAGTGTCTGGCTTCTGGCGATGGTTTTTATTATGTGTGCTCGAAGCAATTTTAATCATACTTCTTATAATGTTATGATGTTATTGTGATCAGACTGTCCTGTTGGTTTCCCACTAGTACAGTTTTTAAGTGTTTCGAGTTATAACACACAGGTAAACCCTTAATCTCTATTTTACAAAAATCGCGTGTTAAAGTGTTTTTGGTCGCACTCCTCCGAAACGGCTCGACTATTTTTTTTTTAGTTTATTTGGTAGGTATAAGAAAATATCATAAAATATAATGTCATACCTAAAAGTAATTTATATGGAAGAACAACGTTTGCCGGGTGATCTAGTAAAATTATAAAATCTTGAATAGTGGGTATTGCGTATTTCATGAATATTATAAATAATAATAATATAAATATCAATGAGACTGCTATTCACACAATTGCCTTCCCTACAAAACACGCCACCGTAACACTCCAAAAGGCGCGTGGCGGTACCATTGAAATACGCACAATTATTCTTACGGCGGAAGCGGTGGAGCGAGGGCTTCGAAAAAAGAAATATTTATTCGACGGGCGCAATAGTGGCCAATAAAACGATTGCACTATTCTATAGTTCGTGAAATAACTTTTATTGCAAGCAATATATAGTCGGAGCACTAACGTGTATTCGCGGTAAACCTAAAATGGTAATGGACGGCTCAGGAAACCCTGTGTAGATATGCCTTTATCCTTTACTAGCGGCCCGCCCCGGCTTCGCACGGGTACATTGCGGTTACATTATTCGAGTTTTTGTAAGGATCCCTAATTTTTTTGAAAATATATTATAGCCTATGTCACCCGGGGATAGTGTAGCTTCCCAATAGTGAAAGAATTTTTCAAATCGGTTCAGTAGTTTCGGAGCCTATTCATTACAATCAAACAAACAAAGTTTTACTCTTTATAATATTAGTATGATTATGACTTTGTTCAAGTTGGTACCTTTTTATTGTTTATTGTGTTGCTTCTTTATCAAATCGCTAATTGATTGCGCGTATAAATCAAATTATTATGTTTGTACCTACTTATTTACATCTTACCGTTTCTATAATATTTTTCCTGTCTGAAAAAACATTTTTAGTATTCACAATATTCAGATATCTTCACTATTCATATTATCTAATGACATACCTATATTTTTAATATAAAAATTTCAATAAATGAGTCGACTTCGTAGGCCGTAACGACCAATTTGATTGCTAACGATGACAGTAAACGATATTTTTTAAAGAAACTTCATAATAAGAAGGTTCGGTTCCTTGAAAATCTCATTAAAGTATTCAAGTTATTTCACACACAGCTCACACGGGACATAAATTCCGTCTAGCAATTACTTTCCTTTTAGGCAAATTAACAAGCTGACTGTAACCATAGAAATTCAATCCAACCAAATCTGTATGTAAATGTATTGTAATTGTGGAGCCAATATTCGAATTACAATTTCTATGTTGATTAACCGTGTAACACTGGAATTTATGTTCGCTCCTTCCCGCCTGTTTCTCTAGTATAAATATGTTTGTATATTTTATACCCTAAAGGGTTAGACAGATGTGTGTTGCTGAAAATACAAGGCTTGTGCGCTGTATGTAAATATATTTAAATGCTGAAAAATCATAGTTAATTTCTCTTGTTTCTTTTGAAAATTTATGTAAATTTTGTATAAATTTACCACAAAAGTATTGTATATTTTACAATTTAAAAATAATAATGTGTTAAGTTTTTTTGTGAGAGAAATACCTTGGGACTGAATCGAAATATCTCAGACCAACATCTGTAAAACCTTTCTAAATATCCTAATTACATATTTATCGATAAGCGATTTAAATCCCAACAGTAATTAATCGTAATGATTTATTTTAGTTCAAATATGATAAGAAGCAAATAAACTGTGAAAAATAACTAATTCATGATTATTTGTTTACTGAACGAAGAGGTTTTATACAAACTACCTAGCTAAAAGTATTGATTTAAATTTTATATTTAATTTAATTTAGATATCCATACAAGTATTAGCATCACCGGAAATGTCAATTGGAACATTATTAATAGGTACAAAAAGGTGTTTTTATAGCCGGAAATTTAAAACGTAGCAGTAGTTCCTCGAAACAGCTGTTTTATTGCTTCTTGTATAGCATTTTAACAGCTTTTTGACATCCATTGGGACCATCGTGTTTTTAAATTAGTATCGTTTATGTACAGAATTCGTAATTTTTAATCGTTCATTATCATAGTCATTACTCTCGCGGCCTACTAATTACTCTTCAAAACACATAATCTAATGTATAGAATATTAAAATTCATGGACCAATATCTAATTTATAGATGCTATATTGGCTAATCGTATCTTTTATAGAGTTTCTGCAGTAGAGTCTCAAACTTAATCTCGAACAAAAAACTCCTTCAAAAAATTGGCAAGCGCCATTGTATAGTTTTTATAATGCCGCAGAGTTACGTTGCGTCAGTTCTTTAACAAAACCCTATAATCGCTGCCCAGTTCTAATTGGCCCGATGTCACACTTAAAATAAATTACTACTGTCGCGCAATTTCACACCCTTCGCCCCCACTAATTGAACCAAAATACACTAAAATTTTCTTTGTGTCTAGTGTAATTTTAGCGTCAGATGGGGTCAGACAGACCACCCCATAGTAATTTAGCGGGTTGAACATTCTCTTCCTGATGTCAATTTGGAGTTCCTCAAGTAAAATGAGCCGAATATTTGACAAACTTATGTAGATTTTAATTAACAGTTTCGTGTAATTAGTTTTGTTGTTTTGGTTCTGCGAATAAGACATACATTTTCTACTCTATTTTAATATTGACGTTATGAAAGAACCGGAAGTCGAATTCTTATATCGTTAGTAGATCTGAATAAAATGTTGTACCTATACATGTTATCAACTGCATACTAAATTTCAACGCCCACTTTTGCAGTAAAATCATCACCTAATTTCTATAATTGCAGCATAGTTTTAAACTGATCATTGCATCAAAGCGTGATGAGGAATGAACTACAGTAAATGAATACTTAAATAGCAGATTGTGCTAAACCCGGGCTTACATGCGGGAGAACGTGTAATTCATAAGCTAGGGCTACCACCTACCACAAATGTTAATGATGTACTTAGTTTTGGGTATTGGGACCAACCTACTGTACTACTGCATACCAAAACCAACCCCAGCATGAGTTGTTGTAGGTATGTTTCAGTTCGCTAGCTGTAGGTTAGTTGCATTTTGCAAAACTACGTCCAAGTTTGCTGTTTGGATCAATTATTCTTACAAATACCTGTATCTACTATGCATACTATGTATCTGGTGCTATAAGCTGGAATGGTAATGGGTGATATGTTACTTAATCCTGGTCTGACACCAATAATTTTTAATCTATTTCATTTTGAAAGAAATCAACAATACATTAAAGTGGTAGTAAACACCCTGAGTACTAGGTTTTTTTTCTGCGCGTATAACCAAAAATCGCCAACCAAAACCCGCCTTTGTTATGTCATAAAGAAGTAACCAATTGCAACTATAACAACGATACAATTTTGGTCTCTATGGCCCGTATTAATAAATCGGTCTCAAATCTAAGAGCGGTCTTGAAAATGTCATTCTTATGATATACCAGTACCAAATATATATCATACTAATATTATAAAGAGGAAAACTTTGTTTGTTTGATTGTAATGTATAGGCTCCGAAACTACTGAACCGATTTGAAAAATTCTTTCACTGTTGGGAAGCTACACTATCCCCGGGTGACATAGGCTATAATATATTTTCAAAAAAATTTGGGATCCTTGCTAAAACTCGAATAATGTAACCGCAATGTACCCGTGCGAAGCCGGGGCGGGCCGCTATATAAAATAAAATGACAAAATGTAAAAAGACAAGCCCGCTGAGTTTCGTGCCCGATCTTCCCAGTCGAGGTCGCGTTCCGATCCGGTTGTAGATATAAGAAAAAATATGTAAAATTGACAATTTGTAAGTGCCCCCGTAGGCCTAAACAAAATAAACGACTTGAATTTGAATTTGAATGATGTGTTAAACGCGTACTCAAGAGAGCCGAAGGCCGATCAGAGACTTGAAATCGATATATAAATACGGGTTTATGTACCGATGTTTTAATAACTGGTAACCCTGCACTGGCTATGCGTTGCGGCGGGGTCCCAACGACCCGGTTGCATAAATTCACATCCCGCGACATCATCTCTGCAACTTGATTTTTCACTTGGTTTTTAATTTGCGCATTTTTATGTTAGTAAATTTAGGTTAATAAGCGCGCATGCATTAAAAATATCCTTATATACCAGCTAGACTCTTACGCTTTGTAAATACTAACACTAAAATAGCATACTTTATTTGAATTAATAGAGTGTTTTCAACTTTGTATGCAATATTTTAAAATTAAATTAAAGTATCATTGGCAGTTATAAGATATAAATTATATCCGCCGAGACACTAAGTAAATTTATTTCTCGTTAATCAAAAAAATATGGATTTTTCAGAATTATAATTCACCATTAAAAATTCATAATTATAAATAAGAATGCTTAAAAAAACTGAACAACATTATGAAATCCTGGTGAGATTATTATACCTATACATACGAGTCTAGATAAGGTACCTATGTCCAAAGCTTGGCGCACAATGCACATAGTCGGTTGAGCCATATGACGCCTTTATGTAAAGGCTTGTACGGTAGTTGTACGTAAATGTATGTAAACATTGCTTCTTTATGTATTTAATTTGAACAGCTATGGACGCACGCATAATGGCGGGGCAGCATGTCGCCGCGGTTTGGCGAATGTATACTCTTGGATATAAACGCAAACGGAATGGAAGCGGCTTTAGATATTAAAGTCATGTTTACCTAAAGGTGCAGACCTCACTAAGCTAGCTCTTTAATTTTATTTAAATACCTAAATCTCAGTCAGACTTCATTACTATTTACTTATTTAGTGACAATGGTGTCGCCTGCAATGTACACCATCGTTTATTCATTGAAAAGAGTAACCATTGAGTTTCTTGCCAGATCTTCTCAGTGGAAGCAGCATTCCGAACCGGTGGTAGATTCTGACTATTCATAAATACTTTTTTGGCTTATATACTTACATGAATAAAAACAATTTTGAGTTTGAGTTTGGTCCATTAAAGGCCAGCACCGCGTCTGTTTCTTTGAGATTGCGGATGCCCTGAGCGATGGCTACCACTTACAGTTCGTTAATGCACCAAAGACGCGTGCTGTGACTCTTATGACACTGGCATATGGGTCATTTTGCAATAACTCCCGCGGCTTCATGAAATGAACTTACTATACCATCAAGTAGCCGGTCTGCCAGTGTGTGCCTAAATACCCATCTAAATATATATAACTCAAAGGTGACTGACTGACTGACTGACTGACTGACTGACATAGTGATCTATCAACGCACAGCCCAAACCACTGGACGGATCGGGCTGAAATTTGGCATGCAGGTAGATGTTATGACGTAGGCATCCGCTAAGAAAGGATACTGATTAATTCTACCCCCAAGGGGATAAAATAGGGGATGAAAGTTTGTATGAAACTTTGTCAATTAAATTCCACGCGGACGAAGTCGCGGGCACAGCTAGTATAATATATTTTTTTTAATTACCTGCTCTATAACAGATTATCACCTACCCGTTAATCGGTCGAAGATGGTATAGTTTGTTTTTTTTTGACATCCAAACATAATATTTTAGTGAAATCAGTGACTATTGAAAGGTTGAAGACGTCGGTAGTTACGAACAAAGGAGTATCGATTTAGAAAGTCGACGAAAACGTAAAACCAGTATTAAGTTAAGATGTAGATAAGCTGTACAGTTAGATAATACATATCAAGGATCCTAATATGGAAAAGGAACAAAGTAAGTTTATAATTGACGAAACACTTGATAGGGTCTCTTCTAGAACTCCCAGTTTAGCATTGCTCTGTGATAATATTACATAGTTGCGTTCTATACAGGAAGGTTATGTTGTGCAGCCAGCTACCATACTGTGGCTATGAGCCGGACAATCGGTAATCAAGAATTCATATTAATACAAAGGGAATTTTAATGGATACTGTATGATAATAAATATCTTATTGCACCACCACAGAGCAGAGCGAGGGAACGTATTGTGTTTAACCGTCTGCATTCCAACTATTTTATACATCTCTTGAATAGCGAATGAAGAATTCGGCAACAGTAATGTCAATTGTCGAATTTGATCTGGCCGTGGAGAAAGAAATATATTTTAGGTGGAGTTAGAGTTGCTGTCAATATGTTGACAGCTGTGGAAACGAGATGCCGTAAATATTCGGTTTTTAGTTAAACCAGCACCAATATTTTGGTGACAATCAATTCTAGTGTCAGTAAATTTGAATATGAGCTTTAAAAGTCATTCAAAATTGGTGTGCTTTGCTATATTTTTTTTTTTTTGTGTACGGTTGCTGTTCCTTACAGGTTACTGTGATCCTATTGGAATGATTTTTCTAAGGCACAGGCCGGAATTATCGGAATGTTTTGGATTCAACGCCAAAACTAGCAGGCCGGTCGTGAAAGTCAGTAGTCTAATTGAAAAGGGCGCATACGAACTTCGTTATAAAGCGATTTGTGTCCACATAATCGAAATTTCGTTCGAATTAAGGACCGACAGTGATGCGGTGAAAAGTTTCCCCAAAGCTGCGGAACTGTAACAGCGAAATTAATTAAAAATCCGACCGCGGCCGGAACAAATTAAACGCTCTTTCGAATGCACTTTTCGGTGCTTTCCCGGCCAAACAAATATTTTGATTAACAAGTTGCGTTGAATCAATCAGTTTAATTGGTACGCGACGATTGAGGAACTGGCGTATCCATAAAAGCAACAATGAACAATATGACGCAATTAAAAAAAAACATATTTTAAATGCATCGCGCTTTTCACAACACATACAATTTCACGAAACCTTTTATGTCTTTAATTTTATCATCATTGAAATATAGCAGTAATTCTTTTTCGCAACTCCAGCCAACTTCCATTTGTCTTTTAACGCGGTCTATCTCTTTAAACCTACTTCAATTCACGTCGAAACACAACTAAATGACGCAAACACACGTAACCATTCCACGTATCGTCATAAAGGCTATTTTTATTGCTTACAGTTAACATAAAGTCTATCCGGCTTCATCCCCCAACGTCTCTAAATGCAATTCAAACGCAGTGGAACCAGGAATTATACCAGCATTTACTTTCAACGATGCACTCAAGATATTTTCAAGTGTGGCGAAGTGAGGGTTAAATGTAGAGTTATTTTTATTTCAATAATATTCTTAGTATGAAGTTAAAATCATGTATTCTGTTTTCACTTGAATTCCTAAGAGGATCATAGGAGGAAAAGATCCTAATTACTGAATTAAAATGTGAAAACTGCATAATATTCCACAATTTACCTTTGTATATTTTTTTTATTTTGTAAGCGTTGTAAAGAGGTCCACAATAACCACATTTATGTTACGATGATCATAACGATTTTATAAACATAAATGTATTCCACAAATTATTTTCGGGAAAACTTTAATTAAACAACATCTGACTTAATAATGACTTAATTGGGCACTTCGTCACCGAATAAGTGGCTTAAAATTTTATATCGAGCATTTTTTTATAAAAAGAGAACATTAGCGCCGAAAATGCCACCGGGATTGGGAATAAAATGCCCGAAACGACTTAGCTTAAAATTATTTTCTTCAAATGGATACTTTATATGCTGCGCCCGTAGCTTTGACCGTACTCGTTTCACTTATTTCGATATTGGGCCCCCACTAATTTTGTTTACTTATTCATTAAAATGGAGAGCGATGGCGGACCCCGGCGAAATGTTTTCTCTATTAGATTTTTATGGAAAACTGAATACGTGAAAGTGGATTTTTTTTAATGAAAACGTCGGAAACCTTTTTCTTTAAGTAGGTACCTAAGTACTTCGATTGAGTTATATCGATAAATTCGTTTAAGTAACTTTTTATAAGCTCTATTTATTGAGATAGTTGGCTTAGTAAAATAAAATTAAGAATTCTTTTAAGAGAGATCTATTCCAAATTAACTCATAATACAGAACATCTATTCCAAATTACTAAAGCACTTTAATACCTAGCAAAAGCTTTTGTATTTGAATAAGAATACGACACAGGTGACCAGATTTCTGATTTTAAACAACGAAATGATAGTGATTGTCGAAATCCCGGCATGTGTTGGGTATCACTACGAGAATGTAAAACACGAGAGAAAGATGAAGAATATTGTTCGTGAACACGGCATACGATATCCACTGATATTACTGCAGATTTACGTACAAAATGCAACGGCCTGGGAGCCGCTTGACGGACTGCCGATTCGCGCGTTGAATTATTCATTCGCTTCCCAAAAGTTTACCACCAAGATGCCGAGGGCCCCATCGAATATTGCTTTGTTTTATAGTTTATGAAATTTCTCTTCCTGTTCCGGGCAAAAGTTTTGATTTAGGTTGTTTATAGTAAAATAGATATTGGAAAATATTCGACATTGTGGATTTAGGATCTAAGCTCGCGAGGAACTGCCAAGGAATTTGGGAATGAAAACAAAACTTTGTAGGAACTGTTTAAATTATTCCGTTACACATCTATTTAACACTGTTTATTGTGAAACATTGGTATTTTATTGTTAAATTGATTGGTTTGTTCCCATTTAATTTACTAATAAACTTCAATGAGCGTTCCAATAAGTCAGTGGAACAATAAGTCAGGCGGTCGGACACGTGCCTCCACGCTACATCCGTTACCCATTCGCAGACGCACAAATCGGTTCGTTTGCGAAGACAAATGGCACCAGTCTGCATGCCCCCAAATACACAGATTGCATTTTCAAAAATTACTTGAAAAAGAGTTGAAAATCCAATATCTGGGTGCAGGCACAAGCGTGAATGCTGTAACATTTTTTACATCTGCTCAATTTACAATTTTAGACTTTAGATCATTAATCACAGAGTTGATTTTGTGTACAACTTTATCGGCATATGAAAAGTGATGCTCCGATATTGATATTCCGTTTAGCATTGTCGGCGCGCTTCAACCGTGTCACCCTCTGTTACCACATTCGCCTTTTTGTTTAACAACAATAGAATTTATTACTATTATGCCGCGATTTAGGTATGTCATGCCCATTGTTCGATTGGTGATCGGCACCCATCGCGTTTTGAAAGTATTCGAGCCGTGGTATTTAACGCCGACGGTGGCATCACAAGGCGCTTCGTTAGGGCGCTGCTTAGAATTTAAATAGGAGTATTAAGTGGTAATTTAGATAAATTAGTATCGATAAGATTTGGAACGACGTGCCAACATTGTAGCGGCGTCAAAAAGCTGGGTTCGGGACGAGAAATTTCGAACGCCGACGCTTTAGATTCATAAAGAAGTTTCCTTTATTAATTCTTTGTTTTTATTTCCTTATTGTTCCAAGAAAGCGTTTTAAAGGCTTTTATTGTTAATAGTGCTTTCATTTTGGATTACTTTAAAACATATATTTTTTGTATTACTTGTTCAATTATTCTGAAATTAATTTTGGGATACATGATTGGAACTGACATAAAAACTAAGACCAAAGTATTTCTTAAAAGAGTCCAAGATGGATCCACCTCCTAGGGACTATTAAATCCTAAAATTTTAAGCAAAAAAGACATGACACTTGAAAACAATAACTAAGCACCTCGTGTGGTGAGTATATAGTTGCCGATTGTGCTTCGTACAGTCATCGCAATAAGCGGCTTGGCTCTCAACACGCCTCGTAAATTGCTTGTGCTCTACGCAAAATGTTCAAGAGATAAAAATTGAAGTAGAAATATTATGCTATTATTTAAAAAAATATATATATATACCCTGATAAACCCTGACTGTATTTTTTATGTCAGAATTTTTTTTTTAGTGAAATACTTGAAAACAGGTTAGCACTCTAGTTACAATTTAATCAACGGTACCTACGGTCGGGTCGGTACGGTGTTGTCAAAGTGTCATAAGTCTACAAAAATACCAATAACCAATACCATTTATTACGTATTAACTAATCGATTTCACTTATAACCACATTGTATTGTTTGAGAAAAAGGAGCCAGATAGCTTAATCCGTTACATATCCATATTTTTATGCTTTAGTACCTCTGTGTTGTTTGTCGGATGTAGTTCGTAAATCTAAACTTTTGCCGGCTGCATCGAGGCAATATCCGGCTATCAATTGTTTCAGCGTCAAAAGACAAACACTGGACATGCCTTCATGAATTTCTTGAAGTTACTCCGATCATCGATCGTATCGATGATAAATGTTGTTCGTTGCTTCCGAATGTCATACTTTTAATACGTCACCATACCAAACATAAGTAAAATTTATTCAAGGTTCATGATTGCAATATAATTAATTGCTATATTCTGAAAGCCATGATCAATTTAGATGAGTGAGGTTTCGTTCTAATGAAGCTATGAAGCCAAGAGAAACACAGGCTTGGTTAGGTACTTTTTCAACCCACGTCTCTATAAGAATTTTTTACCGTTCAAATGTATAAAATCGATAGGTACCTAATTGAAAATAAATAAACACGATTGCCTCTAAAAAATAATATTTTTAGTTGTTTGTTATAATTTTTGTTTAATTAGACATTTGCTTGTTAGTGTAAATAGTAAATAGATCTCAACTCATTAGATGTGATTTTATAAAATGATGTTAGAATATATAACAGTTCCCAGTTTGCTCTGAGAGTTCAGATCATTTCGCATACTGCACACAACATACAGGAACGTGTATGAATACCTATGCAAATAGTCTGATGCTGTATTCATAAATTTTTCATTGCGATTGCCGGTTGCTGTGAGCTGATAGTGATTTGCGCAACGCATCTGATTTATACGTCTGGTTGCCACGTTGTTCAACTACTTAAATCTTCTGCGAATAGATTCTTTCGAATGAGTTGGTTTGAAGTTTCGTTACACACGATTCGTTTGCTAAAACAATCGAAAAGGAAAAATAAATGATGTTGACAAACGCTTATGCCTCCAATTACGTTTGAGAATTTACGATTTAAGTAGAATTTGTTATTACTGCAAACTACTTAGATTGTTTTTTTTATTAATTCTTTGCCTTTTGGCTTTACATTGGGTTATTAGGATTTAAATCATCGAATTATGTAAATGAATTAGAATAGATAATACAATTTTATGTGATTACATCGACGACTAGGCGGAATATCAAGAGACTAAAATCGTCACATAAGTACTTTTTGTCGTAAATATTGAATGTGAGAAAAAAATTACAACAGTTAATTGATTTTGCAATTTCTGGTATCCCTTTTAGTGTTATTTAAGCGATTTGTCATTACACAAATAACTTCATAAATACGAGGCGTTACATAAACCTTTGTTATAAATACAAAAAGTTTGGTGGAAATAAGTACTAAAAATATTCTTGGGACTACAGAAATCACTTGCTGCGGTTAATATTTCAGTAAATTAGGTACTTTAAAAAAACATTTATCTACGCATAAATCTCTGTTTAACTCCATCACAATACAACAAATACAATTTTACGACTTATAAACATTCGTAAAACGTATAAATATCAATCGATTGATTTACATACTACATATTTTACATTTTAATTTGATGTAAACATGCGGGCCTTTATTGACAACTAATATATGTTTAAATAGCCAACCAATGAGTTTAATTCGACAGTAAATCATTGTTGGCATTTAGGCGTTTGTTTTTCACCGATATTTATTATGCGTACCGTTCACGGTGGTTGACGAGTATTTCTTTGGGTGATTCAGTATGAGTTAGTGCTTTGTTGATTAGACTGCACGACTTTTACAAAATATTTTGTTGAGACGCTCTTTGTAATACTTACTATGAGATACTAAGTTAATCATTGTCGTCCACAAAAAGCGAATACGGATATGCGAATATCGAAAAAAGGGGATTAATAAAGGTACAAATGCTGATAACTTGTACCAAATACTAAGTTGCTTTCATAGTTGGTTACTTAGGTGTAAGATACCGATGGGTAGGAAATCTGTGTTAAGTTTTTTATGCTAAAGTAAATATAAATTAAGTTGTGTTAGTGAACGTCTTTTGTTTTATAAGATCCATTCAGAGTAATTGTAGTAGGTTGTCTAACCTTAAAAGGTTAGAAAGCTACATCCAACGATAATTTTCAAAGTAAAATTTTATTTTAATTACCAATACCAATCGTAGTCGTATCATACAAAGGCAGTTCTGCCGAGAACTATCGTTTGGCAACACTCCAAATATCGGTGTCGACGTACGTACTTATTTCACACATTCGTGTACTTATGTGATATCGGGAGCTGTAAATAGACTGTAGGTACAAAGTATGAAGTTTTGATTTAGAATTTACTCCATACCTTTCCAAATTTTTGAATTTGGAAAAAACTTTTCGGTCCAAAACAGTCAAAGGTTACCGCAAATACTATGATTTTATCGAAATTAATTCGACCATTGATTCCGGTCTAATAGGTTGCAAGTTCAGTCCACCTATACAGTCCTGGGATCCTTGACTATATTGATAAAAGCAAGTTGTCTCCTTTTAACACTGTAATAGGAACAATACTTTTTATACATAGAATCATAAGTTTCAACAATAAACTAAATATCTTTCCACCCCAAAAAGTATTACAATACTTTTAATATATTGTTTACCAGATCTTATAATTAGATCAGAAAACTCTACATTTCGAACACAAATGGGAATTTTGGTCCAAATTCTATAGAATTTAGAAAGTAAAGCGTTTTCACAAAGTCGAATGGTGGCCCTTTGGCCTTTGCCCACACCCCCTTTCACATATTCCGGAGCCCGATCCCAAACGGATCCGTCACGGTCTTGCTCCCAATCAAATCTGTTGTTACGTATTAGAAATAAGGATGCAGCGTTGTCGACAATGATATTTATCGGTAGTTTACGGAAAATGCTTCCAAACATTGGAATTATTTAGAGCTTTTACAATTTATTATGTTAAAAAAAAGCTTGAACTTAGTTTATTGCACCGTCATAAATTTATTTTGGTGAAATTAACACAATTTATTTAATTCAAATGCTTATGTTTAAGCGAAGCTTCTATACGGACGCTTGGGGCGCTCAACGCGCGGCCACTCTATCCGTGCAGAGCGTCAGTAGCGTTACACGATATATATAGGTATATATACAGAGTAGCAGCTGCGGCGCCCTACGCTTTATACTATAAAGCTTCGCTTCTTTCGGGCGTCCCTAGACGGCCTTGTTTTTTTCCTAGGCACACTGGCACTATGCACACTGGCAGACTTTTTCACACACTCGGAATGGGTCCATCTAATAGTAATTGTCGCCCAGGACATTTGCAACTTCTGGGGCGGACCGGGTTTTGAGAGACCTTTAGACTTGTCTTTTAAAGAACCTCATTTGGTCATAAAAATATTTAGCTTGACTGCTAAATAGCTGCAATTAGTCGTGACCACCATTAAAACATTACATCGACATTGCTAGGGGGCATACAACAACACTAAAGTGTCGTCGATCCTTTATCATCAAATGCCTGGTTTAATTTGATTAGTTGTCGCCTCCGCTGATGGTGAAAGAGATAGACGCGGTGCAGGGTCACTGGTCAAGTTTAAAATTGTTAATTTACGGCTTTTAAATTTGAACATTTTAAAATCAAATTATCTATTGTTATAGTTTATAAAGAATAAAACTGGAATTTATTCGGTCCCAATGAATTGGAAGAAGCATTGATGCAAATTAGAGAGCAATGCCTTTTTTTTAAATTATTGGATACAACAAAATATAATTATTACAAGAAATACATGAAATTTTAAATAAAAATGTACAACGTATGGTCAGTGAAGATGCATCTATACCACGATCAACGAGAAGCGATACAACATGGTAATAATGTTGGAGTTCAAAACGATCATTTCGATCGATCGGGTAGTTTCTTCTGTGTCGGAAGTCACAATTCAAACAAATGAAGGCGAAAAGTTAAAAACAACTAATTAACTTGATAAAATTATGTATTAATTTTGAAATCGCTTCACGTTGGCCGTGGTATAAGTATGACGACTCCGCTACTGAATCACAAAATCCAAATTAACTTATAAGTAATCCGTCATAATAATGTGTGTCATACAAGTCTTCCTCAAGCGGATCAATTAATAAGACCAAAGACCAGCCACGCTATCATACAACTAATATCAATAAAATGTTTCATCGATCATAAACGAATAAAATAAAGATAAAACCTGGGCAAAACAAAGTCATAACTCAATAGGCGTAAGCTCCAAAGTATATGATTATAGTCCTGATGTATTTATTGCATGTGTCATCCAGGTAATGGCCTGAACACACCACAGAAATATCGACGGCAATAGGTTTGAGAGGTAAACACAGAGAGTAACACAATTGGGGAACCCTCCCCTATTTAACGTCGACTCGTGCATAGGTAAGGACGTGCCTGAAAGAGATGAGTCCCATTAATTGGATGTAAATAAATGAAATAGGCTGGATATTTACTGAATTCTAAGATGCTTTTTGACATATAAGTAATGATATTAAAAAAAAACAATGATAATGATTATCAATCACTTAAATAGAGCTGATTAATAGTAATTAATAATTTTGTATTATTCTTTGATATACTTACACACATCTTCGGCTATAAAGTTAGAAATCATCACGAAAATGCTGTTTTCTAAACAACTCAAAGTTGAATAATAACAATATTATAATGGATCACCTAAAAATACAGATTAACATAAGTATACCTATATTCTCGACAATTATTGAAAATCTGTGAACTGTCCTGTTGTCATATTATTTTGAACAAAATCAAAAGTTAAGGCTATAAATAAAATGGAACACACATTTTGTAGAATTTTATACTTACTTACACATATTCGTATTCTAAGCGCAATCTATAAGTTCTTCATTACTTATCTTCAAACGCATCGATACGCAACATTTATTACGCTACCGATTGCAAGTTTTCATTTTCCAACACCATCATTTCCCCACACTCTTAATGTAAAGGTGTTAGAGTTGAATATGGTAGAGAATTTGCTTTATTAGTGGCAAATTTTAGATTGTTTGCGAATGTCTAGAGCCGTTCTATCACGTCAAAACAAGGAGCGGGGGAACAATGTATTGCAGTTGGCAATCTTAGTGCCCTTTCCACAATATCTTCAGTGTGACGCCCCTCGATATGAATAATGTGTCATACGATCGCGCCCTTTTATCTATACTGAGGGAAACACACTGAGATTTTGTAGAAAATATCATTGGGGTAAAAGTTCTGTGTACTGCAATGTTCCGGGTGATATGATGATTTATCTGATTTGTTGTTTTGGTTTGTTTTATTTATCTTGCTCTTTGAGATATACATAAATATTTAAAAATTAATATGTTGCAGATAGATATATGACAACTGTTTTTTGAATATCATTGTATAAAATAAAATTAAGTTATGAGAAGCTAATTACATGGAATGGTCTTATCGCAAGCTGCGATTAAGTCACTGCTACCATGTAACTTCTAACTGTTGTCCATAGGTAGATTCATTAATTTAAATAATTCAATTTGCTGCTTTAACACAATATTCTAACATACCTAACTGGGATTTTACCAATAACGTAGACAATCAAACATACTTTCAAAATTATTCCAAAGGCTTGCCAGAAGGTGAGAGTTCACTTTTAAAACCATTTTATCGCTGACTTTATGAGTTCCATCAATGAATCGGTCGCTTCCTAAAAATATTACGATCTACCAATGAAGTAATTATTTCCCTTTGATAATTTTCATTTTAGTGCCTAGGTAATAAAATACTCCTGCTGTAAAGGGGACAATCAACTAATGGTGAAGTAGAATGGCGGGCCATAATCCTGCTGATGATTATAAATTAATATTTCCGCGAATAGTTAAAATAATGAGTATAATATATTAAATTTATAAGGGCTGCAAATACGCCGGCATTGCAATGCAGACATGCCAACGTTGGAAAGCCTTTTATTTTTAGGTCAGTTACTTAGGCCTGCGACATCATATTATTATTCAAACATACCTACAATTCAAGAATTAGTATTTGATCGGACTACTAAAGACCTGAATGGTCGACTAAAGCCCGTTTTAATAAATCGATCTCAAGCATGAGACCGGTCTTGAGTAAGCTTTTGACATGTCATTTCGTACCGGTATGACATAAGAATGACATTTCCAAGAACGTTCTCACATTTGAGATTGATTTATTTATACAGGCATAAGATCCGTGACTTGACAAATAATTGCCTAAGTGTGAAACAGCAATAAAGCATTAAAATTCACCGACGGCAACAGTTCGAGTGTAGGCCGCTCGGTTCACTGCACCAGGAGTTTCCGGATTCGATTCCTACCGGGAAACAATCGGTATTTCCGTGAGTTGTTCCACTCTGGGTGTCACTGGGATCGCCCCCAGTCCATTATACGGTACCCATTAGTACAAGCGTTGCTCAGTTTGGGACCATACTGTTGGTGTATTAGTTTACAGATAATTACCATTTTATTTCGTTTCCATAAAAGACTAAAAATAAAACAAAATATGCAAGTACTTCTGACTTCATTATTAGATACTTACTTGAATAAACAGATCAAGCTATAAATAAATACGTAAAAGCGAAAGCATAAAAGACTGTTTACTCGTAAAAAACAAATGCCGTATTTTTATAAATAATAAAATAGATAATATTTAAAACGTATATAATAATATTTTACGAGATACGAGACGGAACGGAACGCGTATCATGACGTATTTAAATGAGTATTCACCCCAAGGCATAAAAAAATGTGAGTACAAATACTTGTATTATTTTTGTGGGGGTGATGCTTGCGGGGCAGGAAAAGCCAATGTTTTGGGTGGGTGAAAAAATGCATGGGTTCAATGCAATATTTTAATATTAACCGTGTTATGGGGTGCAGGGCGCATTCTCGGCTTATTGTGAAGGATGGTAGGATTAGTGTAGGTAAGATATGCGACAAAGTATAGGACGCATTTGGCAATATTTACTGTAAATAATAATCAGATACATTCATTTGTTATATTAGTACTATTATTGTAATGCATAAAGCTTCATGGATATTTGCATACATTTAATCATCAAACTAAGATTCCAAATGATAACGACTGCTTCGAAGACCTGTTTGAATGCTAACTACCATAATAATGCTTTGGAGTCAGAATGCAAGACCAAATTTATTTTAGGTACATTTTTCAAGTTATCAAGCTTTTATGGACTCTACCATAACCTTAGTATCAGTTTATAATAGGCGATACTCAAGTAGAAACAATTTAGTCACCGATACATTTTATACAAAAAAAGTTTAGAAGTGTATATCAATACTATTATCAACAATTCACCCACATATTTCAACGGCATAAAAAACCCATGGACAGCGACTGCACACTGAGGGCAACATCGGTTTGCACTCCCTGATATTAGACTAATATTCGGCTTACCCTCGGATTTATTAAAAAACCAAGGGCCATTTGTATGTATTTATAGTTCCCAAACATAACAGACGCTGTCAACGGTGGTGGCTCCCTGTAGATTAATTTCGTTAAAACATTTCGCCTATCAATACTTCCCGATGCTAGTTTGGGGTCCCCGGTCCTACCAAAATTCCAATGCCCAATTTTACAGATGCAGCTAAGCAGAAAGGCATGTTTAAAATTTGCAATGAAAACTAATAGCCATTTAAAAATGTTTTATGAGTCCTTTTCAGAAAAGTAAAGACAGATTTTATTTCCGATATAGGTACGGGTACGGGAAGTACAGCTGTGATAGCCGATTGGTTAAAGCACGCGCCTTGCGGGCACCAGGTCTTGGGTTCAAACCCCGGCTCGCACCTCTGGATTTTTGCTTACGGTGAAGGAAAAACATCGAGAGGAAACCTGCATATCTTAGAAGATCTAACCAATTTTCGAAAGACATGTGAAATCCGCCAACCCACACAGGGCCAGCGTGGTGGATTATGGCCTGAATCCCCCTCGTATTGAGGGGAGGCCCGTGCCCAGGAGTGGGACGTCAAAAGGTCTAAATTATTATTATTATTAAGTACAGTGTACCAAAAACTTAAAACCAAATACATTAGCTCAACCGAGGCTCAGTTTAGTGGATCCATTTGTCAGACGAAAGCCCCAGTAACGATCATAATCCACTTTATATGAGAGAAGAAGACTGATGCTAATATCACATTGGACGGATGCTACTAACTTCTTCCAAGACCGGCGGCAAAATTTGTGTGATCTCAAAGACTCTATTACACAAACCTAAAATATGAGAAACCTTTCAATATCAAAGTTATTAATTCATGAAAATGCAAAGAAAAACCGTACATATTTTTTCAACATCTAACACTGTTACTGCAGCACCTTAGCCCAAGTTAATAGCATAAAAATACGAAAAAAAATTGTAACACAATAACATTTATCGCACGTGCGATGATATTTCTCTATAAACATCCGTCATGGACGCACCATGACTTCGCCCTAGGATGCAATAACAGATAAAAAAATAAAAGACCAAAGCATACAACGTCAACTATGTTTATTGCAATTGCGGTACCCAGATATTGCTATCTGATGTCTATAAATACTAGACGCTTTAAGCAACTTTATGCACCGTTCTAGCAGTTTGTAATATTCGTTGTTTATTGCTTTAGTCAATGCGTTTATAACGATAACAACTGTAGTTTGCTGGCTTTTCAGTTTTATGGTAATTTTAGGTATTTCGTTTTAACACGGTTTGTTTATCTTTCACCAAGGAAATTAAATAGTTTAACAAAAGGTTACGTAGCTTTTTACATATTTAACGAAAATTAAAATATTTGAGCATTTTTAAATCATAATTTTCGAGGTAATCAGTGTTGCACCTTGTTTCAAAAAAGTGAGATGTTTTGACAGTCATACAATTACTGAATAAATAAAAGAAGAAAATGAAACTCACAATTGTGCACACGACAGATCTAAACACGATGTCTCGTGCTATGTAAATAAAATGCCCAAAACAGAAGGTTCTCTACACAGAATTCAGATGAGGGTCAAAACTAAACAATTTCTCAACAGAGAATTTTATTAAAAGGTAAGAGAAATCGTCAAAAGATGAAGGTGGGAAACAATGAAACGGCACTTAGCAATTCCAGTTTAGCAGTTGACAAATTGGCCAATTTTTTGCACCCTCCAAGACAAAGGCGTTTCATAACAGTCCCGGCAAAGCTTATAACGAAGCGTCCGACTCTTATTGACTTTAATTTTCTACTATGTTGACGTTCCCAATGATATATATCCGACGGGATGGTGAAAATGGGCCTTCGCTTTTTCAAGTAACAAGCAGAGCGCCATCAATCGTTGCTGTCACTCATTTACGCGGTACGTTCCCGTAAAATATTAGTGTTATAGAGACGAATCAGTGCAAAAACTAAGGCGTTCCGAAAATAATAATTCGCTTTGATTGTTTTTCTATTGTAAATAATAGGGAGTGAGAGGTTTTTGATGGGCACGCGACAACCTCGGGGTTTCTGGGAAAATATTATTTTTGTCCAGTTAATATTTGGCTTTGTTGTGGTGGAGTGACAGGTTAATTTTCTTCTTTTCTAGGTGGAAGATTGAACGCTGATTGCTGACATAAAAGGTATAGGACATTTTATTTACATTTAAAAACTTCTCGGCGTCTTTGTTGGTTACCATTTGATTGAAGTAGAGAGTGGTATTATGTAGGCAGGCGGATCAAGTCCAAAAAAAAAGTTCCCGTCATTATAATTTCACTATTTTACGACAGAATTAAATATTTAAACACCTTTGCGGGTCAATAGTGGCCACAATAAGTCCAAGATAAACGAAGAACAAAACATAAATACCTGTGGCGATAAAAAGGGGAGCCTTTGCCTAGCAGTGGACATAAAATAGGCTACTAAATAATAAAACATTAAAGAAATGACCTACTGTTGTAAGCATAGCTAAGTAGGTACTGTTATGTAATAATTATTGGATCCGATCACTGAATGAAATAATTGATAAACTATTACTACTACAGTAAATTGCCTAATTGCCTTTCATTGCTATACAATTACGCTCTATCCAAAACAGAATTTCTAATTAAACCGTGCAGGCATCCTTCAAGATAGGGTTGACACAAGCATGCTATTTGGCCGTCAAAGAGATCACCCCGCGTACTGCTCGCATGCCTTCGTAAGTGGTATTGATGCAGGCTATACATTGGCGCTTACCCTTTAACTAATGCAGTAAGATTACAAAGGGTTGTAAACGGAAAGCCAGACGTGGCAGGGATGGATTGTATGCTTCACTAAAAATATCCATCATTCAACTTTATTTAATTTAATACTCGCGTGGATCCTTATCACCGGGCCTAAATCACCTAGCTGCGCCCTAACCACGCTAGCTACTCAAATCGTAATAGAAAAGCAAACGCTCGCGATTACGTTTCAAACGCTCCGCTTATGACGTTTTGCTGACACCATACTATATCAATGTCAGTAGAAATCGTGAAGCTCGTGTCAGCAATACGTTTGCTTTTCTATTACGATTTGAGTAGCTAGCGTTGTTAGGGCCCTGTTGTGTACCCTTGTACACATGTAGGTAGGCCCCTATTAATAAATTGATCTGAAGTCTGAGAGAGATCTTGAATACGCGTTTGACATGACATTGTGTCAATTCAATTCAATTTAATTCAATTCAAATCATTTATTTTGTTTAGGCCTACGGGGGCACTTACAAATTGACAATTTACATTTTTTTTCCTTATATCTACAACCGGATCGGAACGCGACCGCGATTGAGAAGATCCGGCAAGAAACTCAGCGTAGGTACTGACATGACATTTCCAAGATCGGTCCCAAACTTGAGATCGATTTATTAATACGAGTACGCCCCTCAGAAACTTAAGGAAACATAAAGTGATAATAAAAACCACAGGCATAGCCATTATACGTAATTACTTCAAATCCTGAAATCCAAAGGTTGTCGGGAAGAGATCGCAGTTTATAATAAAACTACCTAATGTATAGCTTGCTGCTCGTTCCTTGTATGGGTCTCTTGTATACATGTTTATTAATTATCTAGGTACGTAATCATGTGGTAGATAGTAACACCGAACTAATGAATTAAACTAGGTAGAGATTAAGAGGTTTTTCAAAATACATAACCCCGCTTTCTTATTAGAATGAACGAACAATAGCGTTAATAGAGTAGGTAGGTAAGTAGGTACCTACTCCTTTTTGTCTAAATGTCGTGATGATATCAAATAATTATGATGATATTTACATCATTATAGGTGGGTAGGTAACCAAACTATTTTCCCAGTCCGTACCTGCACTCCGTAACGAATCACCACTGACGTTCTGGCGGATCGTTAACAGGCGACCCCTAAAGGGGTAGGGGCGTTCTATTATAGCCATTACGGACAATCGTTTAGTCGTCTGCAAACAAAATATCTTCACGGTAAAAGCCGATCCGTCACAGTAGCGCCCGATATAATGAAGTTTGTCCTGCGTAAGCTCGAAAATTTGCTAAGGATTTTGAAATTTGATCCCTACCTACCTACTTGATGCCTTTGTGAAAACATGCTTAAGAAGTCAGAATGTAGGGTATAATAGGTGGTAATGTAAATGCCTTATGCGTAAATACATTTACCCAGGTAAAGTAACTAACTAATTAGGTAAGTTTCAGTTAAGTTCCTTGTACCTATTGATTAAATAAATAGTTTGCATGTTTTCCATTCGTGGGAATTTTGTTCGAGCTACAATTACACGTATTTACTAGTCAAATGATCATTGAAAAATCCGTCCACTTTAGAAAATAAAAAATAAACTTCGAAATATTTTTCAATAATATTTTCATTATTCCATAATCACGCCATCTATTTTGTTGTGTATAAACTTCTGGGAATGTAGGTTTTATATCAAATTATAGTAATAGCGCTCTCTATTATTATGACGCAGTAATAGAAAGCAAATGCATTATTCATAGCACATTAGTGACATCTGTTAGTAATTTTGTTAACTACTTTGTAACATCAACTGTGAAAAAGTTATCTCAAGATAAGTACCTATATGGTACCTATATGGCATAGTGAGATTCAGGACTGGAATGCGACATCTATTGAAACTTTTGTGAACTAATATGGAGTAAATTAAGCTTAGAACTAACAGTTCCTTATAGAATAATGATAGATTATGTTGATAGATGGCGCTTTAAACTGCATATTGGAATGCTGCATCTTTAGAAAGTTTTGATAATTTTCAATAGAGGGCGTTATTAAAAGTTTTAAATACAAAAAAATGCTCAACCGACAGACAATATATTGTGTGTCTGACTGATGTACATACAACTTGCCTAAATTTTATTTTTATTTTATTTGATCAGAAGAAGGATCCACTCCTGGGAGAAGTAGGTAAGTACACTTTCGCACTATTTTTAATATACCTACTTAAGTAAGTACACCAAACAATCTGGCGTTAAATTATTATGCACTTAAGACCCTAAATAATAAGCCAGACAATCGTTACTCCCGAACACCCTATCTGACAAGTTTCTATTTTAATCCCAACGAACCTCGTATATTTACCACTATCTTTGTTTGTTGGCTATCCTTAGAGCTAATTGCACATCTGGGTCCTTTAATTAGCGACAATGTAAACAACATTAAGGCAGACCACAAAGGGTCCCAAACTTTGAGCCTCATTGGAACGTGACGGGGCCCAGAATGTACATACTTTTGATTAATTAATAGTTCACTACCCACATAAGGATTACTCTAAGACGGTTCCTCCCTCTTGAGGTTTTTAGAGGTGAATAGTTAATGCGGCCGCTAATAGAAAACGAAGGCTTTATACATTGTTATGAACCTGCAGAGGGTACTTACCTACCTTATTAATCAGATCAATAGACACAACAAATTTTGCAATTTGTTTTGGAAGCGCCTACCAAGGTAAGTACTGGAGTTTCTTGCCGGATCTCCTCAGTCGAGGTCGCTTTCCGATCCGGTTGAAGTTATAAGAAAAAAAAGTGCCCTGTACGCCTAAACAATTTAAACGCGTTGCTTTTGATTTTGACTTTAACTAGGTTTTCTGACAGAGCCAAGATGTTAGACGAACGCTCGCGCCTTCCTTGACTCTCGGCGTGTGAGATAAATTTGCAATAAGCTGTTACAGCGCACTTTGTATAGGTAGTTTACAATGGCTGTTTATAACTAGAATCCTCTGACATCACACAGTGACAGCCTACTTTGAATTACTATGCATGGGTGTATCACTTCACAGCAGACCACCCAAATGACGCGACATGTCTTAATTGTACTAACCTACGTGTATATTAAACAATAGGTAATATTTTGTGTCTGTTCATTGTTATAGTATGCGTTCAAGTACAAGTTCAAGAGCGTACTTATTTACATAATACACAGTTTCTTGTGAAAACTTGAGATTAGTACGAGTACAAAGTGAGAAGGTGCTGAGTATTTTTATGGGGTAGGTACATTTGCCGTAACAATAATAACAACTCGCAACTAATTAGAAGCGGGACACGAACTGGCTGGGAAGGTTTCTCTACCTTGATAGAGTGTGGTCCGCAAAACAGTTCGAAAAATATCGTCAGATGTTCAAAATAGAGCGACAGGGAGATAGAGTTTTTTAAAGAAGGTAATGTTACGTAAGTGGTGTATGTTCCGTCCCACTCTCATGGCAGATTTTATAAATAACTAGCGGCCCGCCCCGGCTTCGCACGGGTACATTGCGGTTACATTATTCGAGTTTTAGTAAGGATCCCTAATTTTTTTGAAAATATATTATAGCCTATGTCACCCGGGGATAGTGTAGCTTCCCAACAGTGAAAGATTTTTTCAAATCGGTCAGTAGTTTCGGAGCCTATTCATTACAATCAAACAAACAAAGTTTTCCTCTTTATAATATTAAGTATGAAAATGAAGAAGACAGCATGCTTTCTCGATTGCGATACGATTACGGTATGACGATTGTGTAAAACTATTTTTACGGATTATATCGCGTTTATTTACTTTTTATGGGGAAGATGGCTGGGTGCTACCACCAAATTGGATCCAGTCATTAATATAATTAAATCCAAAACCAAGCGTACCATTGCAAGACCTCGAGACATAGTGAGCACTTTCTACGTGGATCGGACCGCAAACACCAACAAAATTTAGAGGGTACCCAGTTTTTAACTATGACATCAGGATGTCTAACACCTCAGTCCCCCTGTGACCACGGTTGCTGTAAAGCAACCGAAACGTCGGGAACATAAAAAGTTAATAAACGCGTTATAATCCGTAAAAATAGTTTTATTTCAATGTGTATTATTCGCGTAAATATAAGAAAACAATATGACGATTGTGCTCGAAGGACTGAAACAAACATTCGAATTGTTGGCTCAACGGTTAAAAAAGTTCCTAAATACTATACAGCTAGATTCATTTTTGCTAACACTACAAAAAGACGACTTCTAATTAGCAAGTTGAGAGCTAAATATTACATTTATGATATGCAAATTTCACAGAGCTAACTAACACCGGCTACAGATTTTGAACTTTGTTTAAACTACACTACGGTTTATATTCAATCGCATAATGTTGAGATGCTAAATTTTCTTATTTATAAGAAGGTGGACTCGTTTGTATTATCATGATTATTTTGTTAAGTTTATTTTAGCCCTAACATTGCGCTTTTAAATGGTTACAAATAAGGTAGGTAGGTAATTATAATGAACCAGGTGGGCCTTCTTAGGGCTTCTGAAGCTATTGTTAGCCCATCTATGTATATTTAATCGACCAATTTAAGTAACTACTTACTTATATTTACACGCGGTCTATCTCAATAGAATACTTACTCATAATCTTCCTGTGAATTACTCAATAGGATAAGTATATCTGGATACAATAGGACTTATAATAATATCCCTATTATATCAAATTCAAACTCTGATGTAGGTATAATAAAGAGTTTATTTATTTATTTAAATGTATTTATTGTATGTATTATCACAATAAGTATTTCACATTTTTTAAGTTAAACACATCATGCAAGAAAACATTTAGCCAGTTTGGTATATAAAAAAGTTATCTAAATATATATAACTCAAAGGTGACTGACTGACATAGTGATCTATCAACGCACAGCCCAAACCACCGGACGGATCGGGCTGAAATTTAGGTGCAGCAGGTAGATGTTATGACGTAGGCATCCGTTAAGAAAGGATTCTGATTAATTCTACCCCCAAGGGGATAAAATAGGGGATGAATCATCCCGAAATTATAGTTAAGTTAAATTACACGCGGACGAAGTCGAGGGCACAGCTAGTTATGTTATATAGATGTGGAAGAGTTACATCCCACTAATATTATAAATGCGAAAGTTTGTGAGTGCAGATGTTTGTTACTCTTTGAGGCAAAAACTACTGAACGGATTTGGATGAAATTTGGAACACAGATAGTTTATAACCGGGATTAATACATAGGATACTTTTTATCCCGATAATCCCGAAATTTTCGCTAAGTTAAATACTACGCGGACGAAGTCGCGGGCTCAGCTAGTTCTTTTATATTTTATTATCTAAATAAGATCGTCCTGTTTGCACCTATTTGCTCACTACCTGCCGCGTATCTACTAAGCGATTCCTGCGTCTAATTAGGTTCAAATATTTTGAAATCAATCTCATTTACAGGCTGCTTCGACTAGAGTAGTACCATCCTCTCACAAAAGAGCGGCGTTTCGTACGTTAAGTCCGGAAGCTCAACCCCTCTGTCCAATCCGCCCTCAATCCCACTACCTATCAGGTCGGCAACGTGCGATCAATGCCTTTGGATTGCAGGGATCCTGTAGGCTACGATAACTGCTTAACATCAGGCGGAATATACGTTCGTTTGCCGACTTTGTTATGTAAACAAACAGTGTTTAGCACGGATAGAGTAACCGCGCGGAGAGCGCCCCGAACGTCCGTACGAAGCTTCTCTTCAAAAATCTGTTGGGACAATCTGTTTGAGACTACTTCGGATGTCTTTCACCATCCCTTGAGATACGACGAAGGTTCAAATAGTAGATGTTATCTTCGCCTTTCTTGTTCGCACATTGTATATCAATGCTTGCTATCATCTTTGATTACGCCCTTCCAGCTCCGTACACGCGTAAGAAAAACAAAGAGGCTCATAAAACGGAATAAATCAGGCGTAAACTCTGTTTGTGCTTCCCTTATCAACGATTGCTACGTTCATTGCAAAAACAAAATAACTATGTAGTACCGTTTTGTTCGTATGATTTGTTACGGTAATTGATGTACCAATAAGTTTTATTTCTCACATTTTATCGTACATACTTACAGCTCATAAAACAATATTTCCCAGGATATTATGTTTACGTATCTACCTAATAACGATATTTTTATTTTGATAAAGCGCAACCTAATCTGAAATGTATTTGGTTTTGGTCGTTTTGAGTTTTATGCTACTGAAAATTAGTTACTACCTATAGTTATTATTTCTAACTTTTGAAAGACTATACCCAAACACGCTTTGTTCTTCAGTGTTTATAGTTATCAAGTCAGGGTATATGACTGTAGGATTCCGGTGAATTCATATACCTAAGGGCCTGTGCACACCACGTTTTTAAACGCGCCGCCGACGCGCGTTTTAGAAACGTGCGTCAACGGCGCGCTTTTATCCTACAAAGGTCTACAGGCTGCTTCTAACTCGCGTGCGTATCGTCTGTCGCTACAAACGCCAAGCGATGGCACGTTTAAAAAACGTGGTCTGCACAGGCCCTTAGGTTCCAATATAACACAACTGATTTAAAAAAAATACTACAGACGGCCAGGAATTAATAGTCGGACATGAACAAACAAACAGGAGTATTCGAGAAAGAACTTACGAAAAGGAACCTACTGTCTATACATAATAAAACACAGTGTTGATGACGATAATCATTTTATGACTCCGTATAGTGTTTCCAATTATCTGTCACCTATTCCGGACGCATCACTATCTTCCATTAGTACAGGATATCCTAATTTGAAGTTACCGGGCGTGTCGTGTGACGGTGTAAATTCCGATGACGTCATCAGATGCATAGACACCAGTTGCATAATTTATTTCCTCTATTACCTCCTGTTACTAACATTACATACAATAAGGGCGACCATCCATTTCGCTGTGCAGTGAAACAGTCTGCCCGCTTGGACAAATAGAATAGCGTCAAGTCCTCAGCTTCACTCGGCCAAGCTCAAGCTGACAGGAAATGAAGCGATCCTATTGATCGAAGCAGGCGAACCCGCTTCATAGAACAGCCAAGTGGACTTTCACCCTTAGTGATAATATTGTCACACTGGTGAAGATAGTCTGTACATTATAAGGTTCGTGGAAATTATTTATGTATGGACTTACCAAGGCATTGCTAAGGAATAAATTAGTTACACTAAGACTTTTACAGGCAGACTCTAGCAGGTACCTACTAGGTACCTGCTAATAACACTCATTTTGACCAGGGAGAATCAAGCCATAATTGACCTGAAATCGGTGTTTGTAAAGACCATATTGGCTTGCAGCTCCTGGGTTACTATTTTTCAAAAACAGATGAAATACTTAACTATTTTATCCAAAAACTACCCATAAAAATAGTCTGAAGCATAGTCAATCAATATTTAATTTTGTTCTCATTGTTGTTTCGAGGAAATATCATCAAACATGATTCACAGATATTACACATCTCTCCCTAGAAGACATTCCGAGTTCGATCCGCTCCGGTTATTATTTGATGAGGCCCTTAAAAGGGCATTTTATCCAATTAGCCATGTTTAGCACATCAACATGACTCTGATTAAAGTTGCAACGTATGATTCACGAAATGATCAGTCGTCGCTCGATTGCTGCTATTTCGTTGATAAGATACAGCGAGAGCGATTGCGGGAATCGATATAATGTAACACCAAAATGTAAAACAACAAATAATGATTTGATTACGTAATTAGCAAATATAATATTATGTACCTACTCTAAACTTTTAACTCTAATGTAAATCTAAACCTCCACGTCTCTTCATACCGTCAAATGAATAAATCGATATTAGTCACGAACAATCTTTGACCTTTAGTATTTGTAACATTTTAATTTTGTTTCCATTTCCACACTAAGCCCGTAATCTTATCATGGAATTTTAACAATACTTCCGTTCGTTACTTTATACCGCAGCAGTGGGCAGCGTCCGTCAGATTTCGTCCGAAAACACGCAAACGTTTCACCCATTAACATTAATTATTTTAAAAATACTCATTAAAATATTTCGTCTATTACGCACGTGGAATTCCAAGCGCGTTTCCTTTTTTACGGTGACCGAGTTTTGTGGAATGAACAAAAAAATAGGTGGTGGATCATACGACATCTCTGCTCCCTGTTCTAATGCAACATGGACTTTATGGTAGCAGAGAATAATGTTCATTTTGTCTGCTAGCATTACTTAAGGTGTTAGGACTAATATTACAGGATCTTCGGTGTCAATAACGTGACGCTTCGCTAAAAATCGCTCCCATACCGAGAAACTTTTATCAAGATCAAAGAACAACTCGGGGCATTCAAAACAATTAAACTTATCATCGTGGGCCGTTCATTAATAACGTTTTGTGGAGCAAAAAAATAAAATGTTTTGTTTACGTTTATTAGGGAAGTGGCGAGATCATCCATCAAGTGGAGGAAGACGGATTGGTGGGGCAAATACACACCAACGACACTGTTTTAGTTTGATTCACATTTACTTTACCATGTTCAGATACTTGAGAAGTTTTTTGTAGGGCAAAAACAATATAATAGGAAATACTTGCTTTATTAGGGCCACATTTCTTGATTGATGCGATTTGTTATTGATCAGCTGGAAGTCTGAAAGCATAAGTAGGTGCCTAAGGAATATCTACAAATTAACTAAGTATTATAATTTATCTTAGTCGATAAGTTATTAATGCGAAAGCTTCATAATACATTCAGTATGTATTTCCTTTCATAATTATCATAGTAATGATGTAAGTAATACACATTAAAAGAACCTCTATTTCCGATGATATTTTACCGCAATACACCCCCGTATCGGAAAATAGGAGTCACATTACTGGCGTGCCTCGCTAACGTTTCATTACAAGAGCATGTGCCACTAACGACTTCTAAAAAATGACACTTTTTTGTAACTGTCCCGCGACAAAAAAGCGCCAAATTAACTTTTTAAAGGAAACGATCTGTTTTTGAGTCCGCCACGTGGGACATCGCTGAGATGGCGACGCGTTCTATTCCGAGATGCCACATGGCGCTCTGTTGATACTTTGTCGTCGAATAATCCCTCATCATTGGGGATATCTATTTTTGGCACTGCCCGGATTGATGACGCCGAGTTCGAGGGCTTGACTTAATATGCCCTTGATATATTGAACATGGTTACAGTTCTGACACATTGAAACAAATTCCCTTTATGAATTACATACAGTACAGACTTTATGCAACGACATTTAACTCACTAAATTTATCCCTCAACACGCAACAAATATCGAATTTGAAAATATGACACCTCAATCTGTATTTCATTTCACAAACAAATGTATTCAATAGTCTGAATAGAAAAGGACAAATCAGTTTTATTTTGTTTCGTTACACAAAAAGAAACCTTAGAGGAATATGCGGAAATATCACGGAATATAGGTAGAAAAAACCTCACGAGTGTACATTCAGATAAAGGGAAAAGGAACGTTCTTAACTGGTTCCGACATTATATTCGCATTTGTGAAGATCAAAGAGCATGTTGTGACACACGGGCAGGGAAAAACTTTGGTCGGCGGTGGTAAGGTGGAGAACGCTCGAGGGTTCTCGAGTAACACCATCCTTGAGGGAGCTAGGCTTTGAAACAAAATGCGTTTGCATACATTAAACTGTAAGAATGTTGGAGATAGGGAGGGTAATACTGGCGGGTCCCTAGGGGAGTGTGTTTCGGCGATTACGCGGGCGGAATTTCTCGGCAGTAAGTTGCCTTCTTGGCGAGATAGTTTGCACGTAACACTAGCCTCTTTGCGTATTTTCACAGTCAAAGCCGCTCCAGAATACTTCTGTGTTTCCAAGTATTTGAAAGGCAAATTAGAAACATATCTTGAGTGAGTTCCTTGAGAACCCCGAGCAGTCTCCGCTCGGGACGTCGTAAATATTTGAGCATAATGAATTTAACTCGAGTCCTGGTTTGGAAACACATTTTCGCGCTGAGATAAAATTCTCCTTAAAATGTGGGAGGAATTTCTTAAACATTATTCACGAGAACAAATTATAATTTTGCTTTAGCAAATCCCAGCAGAAATATGAAACTAGAATATTCTTTCTGATATTTCTCGACACCGACCTTATGCGTTTCATTAAAAGCTTTTCATAAATCCATTACCTGCTGATTGGTGATTATGTTCTTTCCGGCTTTTTTGTAATAAAAATGTCTACATTTTGAGCAAAATAAGTTATATATTGAAAATACCTTAAGTTTGAAATAAATGTAGCATTCAAACGACCCCCACAGTTAATTCTAGTAGGTACCTACTCCCATCAACAGAACATGCAACAAGAGAACACAAGTGCAAATAAAATTAACGATACAACGGCATTAACCCCATTTACAAACAAGCGGGAGTTGCAGGTAGGGAGTATCGCGCAATCTCAGAACAAATATGTAAAGCCCGTAGGGAATCAGACTTGCGGATGATTCACACTAGACCGTACTAAGCCGAGTACGGAGAGGACACAACGTTGTATATTCGAAATACCTACAGAACTTAACCAAGTTGTTGGCCGATCATCTCCAACCGGAGATGACCGGCCAATCACATCTTGTTGCTAATTGAATCTTGTTGCTAGATTTCAAAAAAGTGCTTTAAGCTGGTATAGCTATTATGCCTCTCATTCATGTAACTCTGACTGTCTCTACTGGACGGTCAGCTCAACCAAATCAGAACGTCCATAACATAATTGTTTTCACTCGTTTAAATATTTTTACCTCTGCTTTCTGTGCTATCTTGATTTTTTTTATGGCCAGTATGTACTTTCTTATGTGCCAAGGTGATTGTTTCGATTACTATAAGGCCATTATCATTATTATAGTCGACCATAGGAGTGAATAAACAGTAAATTTCAACAAAATTGAAAAATCTGGTAATAATAACGCAACACTAAAATGGACGATAATCATATTGATTAGCGATCATGACCCTGAACCATCCGTTTGCCGTCGGAAGCTAAGCTTTGTCTAGTGGGAAAGATCCCTTACAGTGATGCACGCTCTCCGGCTGCTTGAGAAACGAGAATATAACTTTGATGTGACGCGTGAGTCATTATAAGATTACATACTGTGAAACTTTTCGAAGTTAATAGAATATAGCAATGTTCTTTTGGACACTAAGATTTAAAGCCTTTACGCTGGATAAATTTTGCTAAGCTTTCATACAGGATGATTGTTTTCGAAGAATAATTCACTTTTATTTTAGGTTCTTTTATTAGTAGGTAAGTGCCTATACGTTTTTCAGGGTAAACAAAGTTGCGATTTATAACCAAGAAGGCTTTGTAGTAGCTAATTCAATTGTATGTCGATTTACTGTCAAATATCAAGACCTGTATTAATTAATCGACGTCAATTCTTGTCTTTCTTATGTCATGCCAGTACAATATGACATGTGAAAGTAGTGTTCAAGTAATTCAAGATCTTTCTTAGATTTCCGATGGACTCCATTTTGGTTTCTAATATTTGCTTTTTTTTGTTTTTTTATTTTATAAAGATTACTAGCAATGTGTGTTTATCACATTACTAGTATTCCCTTTAGCCCCTCCAACTAAGCTAATGCTTGTGCTAGGAGTGGGCTCACGTCAATAGTTTAATTGCCAGGATGGGGATCGAACCCGGAACCTCTCAGCTACGAGGACGGCCCCTCTAACCACTAGGCTATTGACGCTTAAAATATTGACGGTCACATTTTTGTATTGTATTGTTATTGATTGTGTTTGTTATTGCTATTCGTTACTCGACATTGGCAGCATCACATTGGGCCTGACCCAATGGAAAGTGGCCATTAATATAAAAAATATTATAGATTTCCGATTTATTACATCCAGCCTAAGACGAAAACCGATTTTGGGCAACATTACACGAAACGAGTATAATATTAATTATGAATGGTAAAGCAGAAAAAAATGACGGTCATGCTTATAAAATTAAATATTCTTATGCACAAAATATCCTACATGAAGATAATACTAACATAAACGGTAAAATAAACCAAACAGCCGTAAGTTTTACATCTAATAACTGCGAACCGCACCAACCTCATAAAAAAACTCTCTGACGTTATCTAGAACATGCCTAAATAAATAATACACTTACTACCCTCCCCGAAAATCAGGAAAGTAACGAAGTTTATGTAGCATTTTTATAAGCGACGAAACTTACTTATTAACTTGCGTACTGGATGTTGGTGATAAATTATTTCGCTTCTACGATCTTCATTTCATCGGAAGCTAGTTTTTGCTTGGGGTGCGTTTGTGTTGCGACTCATCAGTAGTGGCCAAAGGGATCTGAAACAGAAGCCACTCTTTGGCCAAATGTATGGAAGCAAATAAATATAGCCAGACTGACACACCAACTGTATGGTCCCAAACTAAGCAACGCTTGTAGTATGGGTACCGTACAATGGACTAGTGGCGATCTCAGTGACACCCAGACATTACGAAAAGGCCATTTCTGAATTTTGCCCCGGCGGGAATCGAACCCGCAACCACCTAGTCCTGTGAGCCGAGCGGCCTACTCTCGAACCATTGCGCCAAGCAGTCGTCATGTAGCAGATACTTAACTTTAAGGTGATTAATTAGAAATAGATAAAAAATAGAGCTTAGGCTTAGTAAAAAGGTCGGTCGTTTAGTTTAAATATTGGGTAAACCTATTTAACCCAGGTTGGCCAATGTTGGGCCAATATGAAGTCGCAAAGGTGATAAAGTAAGTCGAGGCTATGCAATGTCATGGGACAAAGGAGTTCTATAGCAACTTATCATAGGGCTGCTACGTAAGTATATCGCGATTAAAAATGTTGCGATGCTCATAAATCTTTGGTAAACTTTTAAACTTTTCCAAATTGGATTTTATGGTAATATTTCCGTATAAAGTTTGGACAGCAAACGAAGGTACGTATTTAAAGGAATTAAATCAAACACGCTTCAGCATTTTCTCAGAAAATTGCTATTTTAAAATATTTAATTGAAATTGTGGAAAAGGTTATTGCATTAAAAATCATTAAGCATTCATATCTGTTTTCTACGCTGATTTAGATGCTAAGGTAAGTATACTATCGCCAACGAGAAACTAATATAGAATACGAAATAGTAATAATGTTCGAGTTTAAGTCGGTCTCCGCTTGACTTTCCAACATGGATTGTCATTTTTTAAATTCAAGGTTCACGGAAAATATATACATTGGCAACGGTAATGTAAATTAAAAAACAAAAGGCGAAACATTAAACACAAAAATTTCGTGTCGCTTCTCGTTAGCTTTTAGTTATCATAATCAGATATTTTAACAACGTAATTTAATGCACAAGTACAGCCCTGACAACTGTGATACAAACATGTCTACAAATTTAAAGCACACTGAATAACAAACTTGCTAGTTTCCCCACACAAAAGTTAGTCACCCACTCAAAGTTTTATACCGTTCGTCACGCGAGCGGGCGACTTAAAAACTTTCTGCGAGTTGACAGCCCTGCCCGAACCAATTTAATGCTGTAAATCCACAGGGCACACTTACCTCCCTTCAAACTCATGCGATATTGCGTTTTTTTTTTCTAAACCGCAGCTAAGGGGGGCTGTAAGTATGTGGAGCAGCTATCGCTTTATGTCGTCGCCGAGGAAATGTGTTACGTGTAAAAATGTTGAGGAAAATAAAAATGTGTGTCGAAGATCGTTGACTTTTTGTATTTTTAGCAAATTGCGGGCGAGACAGCTAACTATGTTAAGGTTTATTTTTCTGAAATATTATTTCCGGTATTACCAATGATTTACTCAGGAGACGAACTAAATTTTTAAGGTAAGTAAGTTAATTCCAAACAATACCCTAAAATATAAATAAATAGAAAGTTAGAAAAATTAAATTATATTCGTCACGCAATTTTCTCTTTGTACGATAAAAACAATCACACGCAACAATAAATAAAAAGAAATATTTATTAATAAATAGCGCACATTCCTCCACGCTATCATTGTGGGTCCCGTATGTTTCGGAAACCATTCTATTGTTCCCACGGGATTCCTTCAATTTTTCTCTTAAACCATAACAAATTCCCAGATTACTTGCATCCAAGACGTCAGTTCTCCCCTCACTATCTCTCTTTTTCTCTATTTATTGCCTTCTACCCTTGGCTAAGTTATCGAAAATATAATCCCTCTTACGCACGGAAACTTCCACTGCTGATTACCACTTGGTTGATAAGACAGTGAAAGATTTGTGTGGATATGTCCCATTTCATATAGGTTCATTTGATACCAAATTGTGTCATCATCCAACTTTTAAGAAAAGTTCTGAGTAATTACCTACTACTTAAAAATATTGTATACCTACTAATTTTAAAATAAGTTACCTTTGTGCTTATCTACCTTCTTTAAAAACATTTTAAGAGTGTTAAGTATATAAAACATCACGTTAGTGACAAAGTTTACAGGCATTAAAACAACACTTTCGATATATTATTTTATCCACAGCCGCTAAATTACTCCTTCATATTTAAATTGCATTTTATATTGCCAATTAAGGTTTTTGTTACTTAATTATAAATAAAGTGTAGTATCCAAATAAATCCAAATTGCAAACAATCTTAAATTGAAATACATTAAATACACTCAAACAGTGCCTATAACCACTGCATGCACTTAATAAGCAAAAACATATCCCTACTATTACTAACGATAGCAAATAATCTGGGGTTATTTTCGAGGTTCCTACTTGCGGGCAGAAGAATAAAATCCAACCGTAATCCCCTCGAGATTAATATTATTTTATCGCTAACAATAAATAACGAGTGAATTCAATAGTCGAGCACCAAACGGAATTACTAAGTTTTTTGACGCACTAGTAGAAAACTTTGAGTGGATTCAATCTTGTGGGGATTTGTTCAGATCGATTTATGTTCCTCTCCTGAACAGGTATTGAGAATAAACTAAGTTTATGAACGTGCCTTTGTTGTCGAAGTAGATTTAAAGGAGAATCGTTTGACAGTTTTCTGGAATACGAAAAGTATACCTAATATTTCAAGTGAAGAAGATGATGAATTACATATTAAGAGGACCATCGAGTACCTACTTAGATAGATCCGAAATATATTTTGGAAAAAAAAATCGGTCAAAGTTGTATAAAGGATTTTTGCAACTATGGACATGTCAGATGTTGATAGGTATAGAACATTGCTAAAAATAAATATTTCCCTTGTAAAATTGTGTGTTTTACACTTACGCGGTTTTGACTACTGGGCAGCGATATTAATAACATAGTAAAAGTAAGATTAATATTGTAACAAAATCGTTTATTGAATAGAAACAGAAGCTATAAATAAAATTAAAGGGAATATCACTCAGTAAGGGGTTTCCGCAACGACAGGACAGTCGATATCGAAATTTATTGCTTGTTTGTCCAAGCGTTTAAACTACATGAATGCTGAATAATTTACTATAAAACAAATGGTGGGGAAATATTATTATAGACGATTTATGACGCTCATGGACCTCACTGATCCTTTTATGTTTGTGTTTGATTACTAAATTACAGTCGTATGTTGAAATTAATAGTATTCATAAAATTTTATTGACACATTCATTCACAAATTATATTAGTACGTACATACACAAAAAAGGAAAACATCATAGAGGAAAATAATATAATTTATAAAATATTAACTAAATTGTATTCGTGGTTGGTTGAATTACCTATAACAAAGCATATTTTTTAAGTGTTCTGTTGACTGTACATTTTCTTGCAGCAATTCCACAAATTTACTTTTTAAAATCCTTCCACAAGACAGTAAGGAAAATCAAATAATTCCCTGAAAAAGTAATATGAGGCCATTCGTAACCGGCGTTATTATGAAAAATTGGCAATTTTCACGTATGTCTTATTTTATGTCGTCACAAGATTGAGTTATAAATCAGAGGCCTCTTTTCATTTGTAGGTACGAATCTCTAAAGCGGAAAATGACATCATTCCTTTTTAAGGTAAGTAAGATAATTTTCATTTTATTTCCCAAATATACCTACTTCGCTTACAGTAACATCAACACAGTACATCTTTATTATATAAAATTCCAGTGTGCGTGTGTTCTTAACTCTGCTACTCCTAAACGGCTTGACCGATATTGATGTTTTTTGTACTTATGGGTTCACCTGGTTGTTAGCTATAGTTGGACTTGATAAGTGGCGCTGTTATCGATATCCAGAATAAACGCTAGCGAAGTTGCTTATAAAAGCAAGTTAGCAATTAAAATTTTTAATAATGATTATGAAAAATAGATAATCCTTCTCAGAGCCAATTTATAGTGAGTGCCAATATTAAGTTTACCGACTGAGTCCAAATAGACGCATTAATTATTGTTGCCTTTTAAGCCCGTATTAATAAATCGATCTCAAGTATAAGAGCGATCTTCAGTAGGTACGCTTATTAAGTGTAAGAATGGCACTCCCAAGATCGCTCTCAGACGAGATCAGTTGATTAATATTAGCGTCGTGTTAGTTTTAAGTCGACTTTTTTTACATTTGTACACAATATAAGTAAAAGTACTTTTCATTAATCATACTCGGAAAGTAGGTCTGATGTTGCCTGAGGAGCGGGTTGAAAGTAAAACTTTTCCGCCCTAGGGAGAATCGCTTTCAACTGACAGCTGTCAAATTATTAAAAATTAATTAGTTCCATTTTGACATTTCTATTGTACCAGGCAAACGGAAAAAGAACAATATAGGCGGCAAATGGCAATCCGATCTTCATTTGTTTTTTCGAGTTGTAGAGTATTGTTCATACTTCCTTGTATTATTTATTTAGCTAATTCCTGTTTTTAACCCCCGACGAAAAAAAAGGGGTGTTATAAGTTTAACATGTGTATCTGTGTGTCTGTGTATCTGTGTATCTGTGTGTCTGTCTGTGGCAACGTAGCGCCCAAGCTGATGAACCGATTTAAATTTTGTGTCTTTTGTTAGAAAGGTATTCTGATCGAGAGTGTTCTTAGCTATGTTTCATGAAAATCGGTTCAGCCGTTTGAAGATCATCAGCTCTTTTATAGGTTAAAAAAGCCACATTTACGGCCAAAACCAACTTCCACGGCTCGAATCCGCTCGAAATTTGAGATTATTGGATTTCGCTTTATTATATTTTTAAATGATCGTTATAGTCTGAACCTGGCTTTTTACAATATTATAAATGTAAAAAGTTTCCCAGATTCTGAAAAAAATGGATATTGAATCAATTTTTATATGAGATTTGTGTATGAACTAAAGACGTTCCATAAGTCACGTGTCAAATGATGGATACGCGCATGCGTTATATTTTGTTTGTTTGTTAATGGTCATGGAATATTACGCAATAATAATTCTAGAGGGCGCCGCTCCGCCATTGAGAAAAAATACAGAAAAACAAATATAATTTCAAATAATTTTAGCGTTATTTAAAATTCTTCCCCTGGGCTGCTTCCGTCCACCTCAACCAGAGTTATTACATCAAATTGAATCATAATTGATAATATTTTACTAGGAATTAAACCTCCGGCATCAATATTTAGATTCGTTGTCTATTCTAATGTCAATGATTATAATGTCATAACAAGATAATGTCTCATACTATTACACAGATTTTATGTTGAATATTGTACATTGCATCATAGTATTGTATTATCTTTGCATTGCATTGGAATCGAATGGAATGGCATCTTAGATTATGAGGAAGCCAAAAATAATGATGTAGGTAAATGGTGCTTTCATAATCTGGCATCGAAACTAGTTGTACCAGATGAATTTGCGAGATGAGCTATGAATGAGCTACGGGAGCTACGCAAATCTCGCTAACTTAATTATTTGGAAGAACTGGGTATACATTTGATGAAAAAGTCGTCGCATCGGGGGTTTTTAAATTTTCAATTTAGAGTTATTATTATTAATTTCCTTGTATTCGTAATAAATAGCACAGTATTTACCTCGGATGAATGACTTATCTTACCTGTAACTTAATGACGTACCTACCTGGGAGTGGCTATTACTAAACTCTTTTGTTTTGGGTTCCTCTGTCACGGTAGCCACATACTACTCCAAAATATTTGTCACACACACGTGGCACACATAACCCACCGTTCGTTCACCCCTCATATGCTCCGTATAAATATGAAATGCACCCTCACTAAGACAAATTATTTCATTTCCCCGTCCGAAGGGACAGAGTACGTGACTGCAGGCTTCCATCAAATATATGAGTTGGGAGATATAGTATGGCGATTTAATGTAACGATGGTAATATGACGGCTGTTCTGTGCTTAGAGTTTTTACTGACTTTTGAAATTACTTCGAAAGTTTTCTTGTAATTTTGTTATAGAGGTTGGATCTCATGGGATGCAGCACTGGTTTGTTATGACGTATGATTCTGTGCAATGTTTACCAAGAGTGTCTACTATGATTTATTATTCCCAAGGTGTTTTAGCTTACAAGGTTTGACGGTGGCAGTTTTGTTGATACTCGAAAATACAGGCCTATATAAATGATAACTAAAAATGCTAAGAAGAAAAGAAATATAACTTAATAGGCAGTAACAAGCCCCCGATGCCCAAGTATATGAAATTACGACCTGTCAGTCAGTGAAAAGGGACTTTTCACAAGGGAATTTGTGTACCAATAAGGGGCTACGTGAAAAATAATAAAGTTAAAAGAAAATGCCGAACCCACCCTCATTTACATACAACCCTAAAACACAAACGTTATTATTGGGGTTTATTGGCAGAAAACCATTTTAATATGAGCAAAAATATTATTTTAGGACTTGTTACACTAGAATATCCGAGCTTATGTACATTGTGTTTAACTAAAATCTATGAAAATGTATGATAGATAAAATTGATATTTTATACTATTGTAAGGATGAAATATTTTCACTGTACTATCTCACATAAAATTTTACAGTCTCATAGCGTATCGCTTTGCAATTTGTGGTCCAACTTACTATCTACTGATACATAAAAAGCCCTACTAATTGAATTATCAAATATAATTATTTTCAGCAGTAATAGCCCATTGGATAAGCACGCGTCTCGCGGGCTCCAGGCCCTGAGTTCAAACCTCTGGATTTTTCGAAATCTTTGTGCGAATCATAATTTTATATGATTATCCTTGCTTAAGGTGCAGGAGGAAAACATCGTGAGGAAACCTGCATGTCTTAGAAAATCTAACCAATCTTCGAAACACATATGGAATCCGCCAACTTGGCCAGCGTAGTCGATTACGGCCTGAATCCCCCTCGTAGTGAATTGAGACTCGTGCCCAGGAGTGGGACGTCAAAAAAGGGCAAAATGATGATATTTAATATAATTATTACTTCTGAACATTATTTCACAAATCCGCCAATTCAGCTCTACATACATTTTACGCAACAGATCACAGAGATAAGAAAGTTTACATACATCAGCCTGTCGCTGTCCAATGCTGGACATGGACCTCCCTCAGCTCGCGGCACTCATCCCGATCCCTCACTTACCTTATCCAGCCTCCGCCGGCAACTCTAAGCAAGTTTGACAACCAGTAACTAGGTCCAACGAGGTCGATCGTAGCTTCACAGATAAAAGGTATGAAAAGTTTCAGAGTCGGGGTTGACAAAAGTAAGACTGGAACCGGGTAGTACAAGGATTATGTACAGCATAAATGAAAAGGTCTTGCGCTTATTCTGAGTGGACATTGTCAACAGTTTTGCTCTTTTGGGAGAAAATTGTCGTATTTTTTATTTTTATTATTGCGTTATAGGCAAGTATTTCACCACAATCTCACCTGATCACGATGTGGTCTACGGTGGTGCATACTTGCCTATAAGGTACCTGTTCACTCTCGACTTAAAAAAATCCAGGTTATAGTCAACCGGGAACAAAGACGTAATATTTTCATTTATTATCTCAGGAATGTTTTAATGACCATGCGGATTACTTAGGTTGAGGCATTACCTATGTGAAGGTTTGTGCGAGTATGTAGTCTTCCTAATTTTATGTTTGTTATGAGTTAAAATAACTTGGTTAAACTTATCAAAAATATGATTTAACGATTTCATTTTATTTAATTTCCCATACAAAGATAACAGAAAGTAATTTCAACAACATATAAATTTTGAAACGAATTTTCAAAACTTCTGTAATGTTGAAAATATGTTGTTGGTATATTAAAGCAAAAACTTGTTCAATAACCAAGGCCATGAGTTTTCCGAGTTCACATAACAAATGTCAAATCATGGATACTTATTTGGATGAAACAGAAGCAACGGACTGTGAAAATTTACCAACAATGTAGCGACGACTGATTTCCCACAAATAGTTTAACTTCGCGCCAAACATTTCACATATTTTAAAGTTTCAATATTAAACTCATTTCATTATGGCCTTTAATCCTTTGTAATACGATGTACGCTGACACCGCTGATAATTGCGGTGGGCATTTGAATGGCAATACAGCGAGTTGTCGCCCCAAAGCAATTTTAATTCAAGCCCAAGCTTTGGGCAAATGTTCTTTCACGCGAAACGGAATGCGGCCCGTCGCACTTTGACAACGGCGCTGATGTAAAATAATTCATCGGGTCATTCAAATAAAGGTGTATTCGAGCGTGTAAGTAGATGTTTATTTAGTGACGTATCACTTTTTATGCGAGCCTGGTAGCGACATTGATGTTTTATGAAATTGTTTTTTCCGGCACATTAGCCAGTCCTAATTATGTCTGCGCTCCCTTGAACCAGCCCTTGGACGTTTTCACATTGACGGTGACAAAGTGTGTTAGACGGGAGAGAAAGCAATTTCACTTAGATGCCAGCCTTATTAGACAACTGGAAGTAATGTAAATTTACTACTCCTTGCTAGGTTATAATATTACGGGTGAAAATAAATTAACAGAATAAGCCCTTTTAGGCCTTAAACAAACGATCTAGGTGTTAAACAAAATTTTGTAAACTACCTAGGCCTATTCGACTTATGAACATTTATTTGTTTTTGACATAGTTTCCACGCAAACACTATTTTCTAGTCAATTTGAAGAAAGTACTTTTCCATCATGAACTTTAATTAAATAAAAACCACTCTCTCTCAAAAGATCGGTAATTATTAAAGCTCCGTTTTGTACGATAGATGAGAGAGCCAAAAGGCTACGGTAACTGCTTAACGTCAGGTGGGTCATACGTTTGTTTGCCGAATCCTAATAATCTCAAACGATCGATCCCTTTTAGTATAGGAGTATCATAATAACACCATTACAAAGGAATAAATCCCAGAATTTCCCCAGTCACCCACGCTCAGGCCACTTGGTCAAGCGGTCATCAGATCACTTATGAAAACAGTCAACAATAAACTCACCCATCTAATTTCATCTACATCCATTACTCATTACCGATAACGCAAACGCGATTATCTACGGGAACTTATTAAGATAAGCCGGGCGCGGATAAGGCCCATTTCTCTTATTGGGTGTACTTATTACTCGCCCACGCCATCGATACGGGTGATGGACAGTTCCAGATTATAATTAATCCTGCTAACGAAATTAGGAGGTTACATTGTTATCTACGTGTAGACAAGGGGCTTTGATGTGCGATAAGGTTTTTGCGAATTGTGTTTAATGTTATTAATTTTGGTAATCAAGTGATGCTTCTTTATTAGTCATTGAGGACCGCTTGCCGCAGCGGCTCGAGCGTAGGCCGCTTGGCTCACTGCATCGGATGGCCGCGAGTTCGATTCCCGTCAGAGTAAATTTCGGAAATGGTCTTGGATCGCACCCAGTCCATTGTACGGTACCCATAGCACAAGCGTTGCTTAGTTTGGGACCGTACAGTTGGTGTGTTTGTCACGCTATATTTATTTATGCACTGGTAACCTGTGGAGACTACTGAACCTCATCTTATACCGTGTCGATAAAGACAATGATAATCAATGGTAACACCAAAGATTATTTACTCTAACGTGTGCCGTAAAAATTTCTTCATTGAATTAAGTTTAATTTATACTAGCTGCGCCCGCGACTTCGTCCGCGTGGAATTTAACTTAACAAAAAGGCCCGCTCCCGCGTTCTGAGCCCGCGCGACTGGTCCCTTTTTAAAAAAAATTGTTTTCTAAAATAAAAGTGGCCAAAGTTACTCCTTTAAACATCAGCTATCTGCCAGTGAAAGTCCCGTCAAAATCGGTCCAGCCGTTTCGGAGATTACCCGGAACAAACACACAGACAGACAGACAGAATTTTTTTTATCGCGTTTTTGTTATAGGTGTCGTATGTACTTTCATATGCATTTAGTGAAAAGGTGTTATTTTGATATTACAAACAGACACTCCAATTTTATTTATTTGTATAGATTATATATTCACCGCCTTACTTATAAACGATAGCGTTGCATAGCGGGTTAATAGTTATATACTAACTTTTATCTTTGTGTCATCAGTAATTTGATACCTATTTGAAAGAAGAATACAAAAAACAACCGCTAAACAACGTTTATAAGCAAGGTTTTATTAACGGGCATTATCACAGGCAGAAATGTTATAATTACAACATATCGAGAGATATGTAAAAAAAATGTTATTATGACCATACAAGCTATACCTAAATATTATTTATATGCTGCTCCGCCAATTAAAATCTAACCCTACAAATGCGCGCGTGACTAACATTGAAATATGCAACTGTCGCCAAATGTGCGCTGTGAATGTGATGCCAGTCGGAATTGCGAGCGACGCTTAGTTCTGCCCGGTGCCCTCTGGTTATATGCGTTTCATGCATAGAGTTCCTGTTCATATTTGACTACTAGCGTTTATTTACCTGGACAGACAGAATATTTATGTTGTTAGGTACTTCAGGGGCCAAACTCTGTTGACGACTGTCGTTCGATTCGACTCACGTGCGACTCGCAATACGTAAAAACTGACGTACAGTGTATCTGAATACGTCAATTTTGACAGTTTATCTATAGTAATACTGTAAAAGTGACGTATTCATTTATTCGATACGTCAGTTTTGACGTATCAAATCGAGCGACAGTCGTTTACATAGTTGGGCCCCTGGTATCAAGGGCCAAGTTCACCAACAGACTAACGTATCGTTAGAATAGTCAACGATTCTTAAGAGTAAATGAAATAATCAGATAAGTACGTTACTATAAGCAGTCAACTCACTGTTAACCATTCCACTGAAGAGAACAATTTCAGATCTTCTGTGTTTCTTAATTAAATTTCTAAAATGAATATTAATTTAACTTAATTAATTTAATGAATATTAATTTAACTTAATTAATTTAATGAATATTAATTTACTTTCCTATATTTTTAATTGCGTAAATATTTTTTAAGAGCAAAATTATACTACAATAAACCAGTCCGCTATTTTGAACGCACATTTCCCTGCTTTTGAGAAATAAATTACGCAAACAATTAAATATCGGCAATAATGCGAGCATGGGGTGCGACAATTTGTCTGGACCGGTCCGCCGAGGGTGATTCAGTTTATACATCATGTTGTTTGAATTTTTTTTGCGTATAACGTAATAAATTGTCAGGTACAATTATAGAGTCTTAAAATTAATAATGATAGTTTAAATTGCATTTTATTCCAAATGCGGGTAAGCTAACTATTAATTTTTTATGCTAAATACCTTTACTTTTGTAGATCATCATACCATTTAATCTATGCCGGGAGAGAGTCCAGATTGCGTCGCAAACATATAGGTTTATAAAAATGGTTTTATTATCTGATCTAAATGTGAACACCCTATACCTACCCTGTAACACATGCATTGCGTAGTTAATGTAATTATGAGGCCGTAACGTAAACGGGCTTGACTTGTTGCGATTAGCAATCGTCTTCATTTCAGGGCTGTTAAACATTTGGTTCGTTTTATAAAATATTATAGAGTACAGTTAAATGCATAGTTCTGGATAATTATTGATAATAATATGGTATAAAAGTAGCATTAGTGGAATAATAGGATTAATATTAGGTATATTTCATCGCCAGTGAAGGAAAACATCGTGAGAAAACCTACATGTCTTAAAAGATCTAACAAATTTTCGAAAGACATGTGAAATCCGCCAACCCGCACTGGGCCACCCTGGTGGATTATAGCCTGAATCCCCCTCGTGTTGAGGGGAGGCCCGTGCCCAGGAGTGGGACGTCAAAAGGGCTAAATTATTATATAATTATTATATTTCATCGCAATCCAATGTAATAGAAAACAATTTACCGTTCTATCGACTAGATATGTAGTAAAAATTACACCAAAAACCGCATATTTTCCTAAGCGTACGCTTCATGCCATCAGTGATATTGTTTTTGTTTTAATGACAATATCAATAAAACCTGAGTGAAGAAGGTTTATTTGTAGGCTGAAAATATAAAACTCATTACGTCATTTCAATCCTTATTTTATGATTCGCACTTCATTGTTTCCTCTTGATTAAGAATACATTATTCATTTAAGTATTCTGATCAGATTTCTTTGTTTTTATATCGCAATCGAGTTTTAAAGCCGTCATTACCTTGTTTTATATCTGCCAAATGTTTGCGATCAACGCAAAACAAATTGGACGAGAATGCCTGTATTCATTGGAAAAGTTAATGAAAGTTGCCCCAAGTCTTGTTCCCCCTTTCTATGGAAGACACAAATTGTTAACATTCTGTTATTTTGTCTGAGCTGAATAATCACCTCTTTCAACCTGCACCTTTACGCTACCATCACCGATAGCGTAGGCAGAGATGCCCTGATTCTAGGTTGGGTAGGTACTAGCCCCACATTTTACCAGATACTACAATTTGTGGGCGACCCTATTGCTATACACTGACACGGTCAACGACAAAGCCTTTATTTTGTTTAGGCCGACCAGGGCACTTACAAATTGTCATTTTTACATTTTTTTATATCTACTATTGGATCGGAACGCGACCTCGACTGAGAAGATCCGGCAAGAAACTCAGCGGTCTTGTACGGTGGTGCGGTACCAGCGAAAGACTGGGCTTTTTAACATTGACTCTACCATCCGCTTTCGTAATTTTTTTCATGAGTATTGTTATGATTTACTTACATTACCAAAATATTCTGAGTCTAAATTGTGAATCGATACTATACATGCATGACCCAAGAATCGAACCCTGATCCTCAGGATCGATAGGCTTCTCTTACATCAACTAGACTAATGAGGCAATGTAATGGACGTATATTTTAAAATTTTAGTTAGTTATGTTCTTCTCCAAATGAAGATCTTTCCTTTTTAATACGAAAATTCGCACTTAATAAACACTGGAGAATCTTGTAATACCCACCCGATGCAAATGTTCAAACAAGAAGACGATCTTCCAAGATGCGTCTCGTCGGCAGAACATAGATTCCTAACTTAGCAATTAATAAAGTTATGCCGGTACTCGGGTGCATTTAGGCGCCCACTAGGCACGGTAATGGTTCCCAGTTAGTATGCAGTGCGCAATTACTTACAGCAATTGGCCAATTAATAAGGATGGCCGTGTTAACTGCTGGCCTTAGTATACGATTGCGATAGGTACCAACTAGATCTAGTTTCTCGGAGGATATTGCTGTTTTTCTGAGACTAGGCCCACCACACTCTTCCACCACTGTTACTTCTGTAGGCCAGACCCTCAACGAGCTCCGTGAAATTTAATTTTTTTTTGGAACCCGTCGAATTTAATCGAAAGAAAGACTAGAAAGACTAATCTCAAGAGCGCACTCGAGTTTGCTCTCAGAGTTGAGATTGATTTCCTATTAGTAAGCTACGTCTTCTGGCGTTCACTATTTTTAGCAAATTCAAACAGACCATACCACGATAATGATCGAGTCCAAGTCGCCAGGCTCACCAACATTTAAGAGGCCATTTTATAAATTATGTGTTAAAAAGAAATGAAAGCGAAACGCTCTTTTATCGATATATTTAATAACAAGAGTATTATTATTTAGGTAAATAAATGAAATAAAAACGAACAAAATAAACGTAGGTTTAGACTGTCTGAAAGGAGGATTAATATGGTGGAGGACCCAGCACAAGAAAAATGTTTATTTAAATCACTAAGACCTTGATCAGTGAAAAGATGTGAAGATGTGACCTTTGTCTAGCAATAACATACTAAAGGTTAACAATAAAAACATTAAATATTTGTTACTAAGTAACATTTTCAAATATTTATTAAAATCAAAACATTTTGCTCAAAACAGGAAATACTAATTAAAGTTCAGTTAATACAACATCAAACCAAGAAATATTTAGGCTGTCTCTAGCAAATCTTGCCTGAGGCAATGTCACAACCATAGGCAGTGTTTGAAACTTAATTGAATTGATTCACAGTGCAGGGCATGCATTAACTCTACGTCGATCCGCTCGAGGGCAGCACGTGTCGTTGTGAGTGCGACAACGCTCCAATAGAACCACCCTTGCTTTTATTGCGTTATTTTGACGTTAAAAGTGTTTCAGACGGAATGAAATTCAATTTCAATAAAAATGTCTTTGTCTCGTGTTACATAGTTTCATTCTCTACTTTCTTTCAATTACGTAGCATGCTCGTACTTTTTGCATAGTTTTTTTTATTAGATATCTTCTACCTATATAAAAGTTATATTAATAAACTAGCTGTGCGACTTAGTCTGCGTGGAATTTAATTGACAAAGTTTCATACAAACTTTCATCCCCTATTTTATCCCCTTGGGGGTAGAATGAATCAAAATCCTTTCTTGGCGGATGCCTACGTCATAACATCTACCTGCATGCCAAATTTCAGCCCGATCCGTCCAGTGGTTTGGGCTGTGCGTTGATAGATCACTATGTCAGTCAGTCAGTCACCTTTGAGTTATATATATTTAGATATCTAAAAAGGCCAAATACTGAAAATATGGCTACTACATTTTAGTTTTAATTTATAGGATCTCTTTTATATCCATCGTTAAATTTTCTTGTACAAAAAGCCCTGGGGAAAGATAACAGCCCCTGCCTGATCCACACAGCTGAGCTAGCGACGTAACCAAAACTTAGCTTATCGGGTATCGGTATGACAAAATTAAAATACAAAGTACGAGCGCTCGTTATTGGGCGGATTAAGACACATTAAATATTTAGATTTTATCCGACATAAGATTCTTCCGTATCGAATTACTTCCGGAAACCGCAAACTATGGTAATGTTACCCACACTATATACTGGTTCACTCTCGCATAATAAGTCCCTTATTTGCCCCAATAGCTGCCTAATACTAGAATAATATGGAGACTAATGTGGTCATTCGTTCCGTAAATACAGAACGCTAGACATAACAGAGGCCTGCGAAATGAGATGCGTAGCCCCCGGCCGGCGACTGTCACATTCGAAAGAGAGATGAGAATTTTATGCAATCCTGATCTTAGATAAGGCCCAGCGAAGGGTGCTGAGGCCTAGATAGCCGCTTTATTTTAATGCGAACCGACAACAAATAACGTATAAATATTCCCTTTTTTATTGTTGAGTTGTGACGCCAGCACTTTGATTTAGGGTAAAACGAGGGGTAGGCACATAGCGACGAATTGTGGTCGAGATTGTTCGGGATAGGGCATGGATTTTTATTACAGTCGCTGTCAGAAATTCGAGTGGTATCAAGTTTCATTAATATTTTGACCCTTTAAATTTTCCGGATTGTTCAATATTGCTCCGGACTTTCAACAGTTTAAATTATATATAATTATTGATGTGCCAATATTAAAATACAAAGGTACAAGAAAGGCTTCTAAATTAAAATAACTCGAGAAAGATTCGCCAAGTAAATGCATAATAATATTTGTACATCGCTTGTGTCCACTACCACCGAATATTTTCCCCAAGAGAAAAACCTTCCCGCGACCCACTATTACCTTAACATAGTTCCCTACACGTGCTCCGCAGATTCAAACTTTAAGTCGAACACCCTCGCTGGGTGGCTATAAAAACAATCAGTTCCAATTCTTACCGGAGTATTGGGGAAATAAGAAACAGACTGCACTCTTTGAGGGACCCTGGGAGTTCTCTTTTTAGGGTACCGTGAGTGAAATGGGGAAAGTCACCCCTCTAAAATGTGAACACGTTTGCAATGAAAAGAAGTAAGTGAAGATAGATAGATAGATATATAACTCTTTATTAATCCACCACTAGAAAATAAAAATTTACAAATTATTACATAATTTACAAAGAAGTGGAAAATGGGCGGCCTTGTCACTAAAAGTGATCTCTTCCAGGCAACCTTAGGATGGAGAGGATCTAAAGAAAAAGAACACGACAACTTAGAGGCTTTAAACAATAATAAAATAGGAGTGTTGTCAAATAAAACGTCCAAGTAAAAGTTACGCGAAATATAATAAGCTGCTTTCAGAAAACAAATGTAATTGAGAGGCAGCGGGCCAGTCAGGCTTAGCGCCGTCTGGACGAAATCTTTTCTCTAAATTTGGCGCAATAACTAATCCTACTGGTACAATTATTTATGTACCAACAGTCTAATGAAAAGGCTATATTAAACAATATCGGAAATAACAAATTAAAACCCTGACTTGCGCGTCTTACTTGCGCTTGACCAATATTTTTTTATAAGGGGCCCAGAAATAATGTTCCTGTGATATATGGCGACACTTCTCCCAGAATTTAAACGTACCGTTTTCGTAACGGTTACGCAGAGTGAGGCAGGGCGTGAGTACGACCCTTAATAAATTTAGAATAAAAGAGTACGGTGGGAAAATTGTTTCTTCCAACGTTTTTGCGTTTCTATGACGTCTTATTATATAATTGTAATATCCAACACAAATTTCGATTCAAACCCACTCAAGTGTCCACCGAAATAACATTCCGATCACACTCAGCTGATCCCTAATTTGAACGTCATTGATAACCATATATTTTTTGATAAAAATTATAAAATAATTATACTAGAAGAGAGAAGGTAGCAATCACTAGTAATTAAAATAATTTGTCTCCTAAAGCATACATTGTTATTATAACGATTAAATAACCACATTCGTATGACAATACAAAACACCACTTTAATGTATATAGACTACCTAGTTCAAAGAGCGACAACAATAATGGCAAAGTTTATCTAGATCAAATTGTTGGCTATCCTTCTTCCTAGCTAACAGATGCTGGTGATAAAGATTGCACGACTAATTCTGCGGTCGCCGTGACCCTAACCGTATTAGAACTCTTGGTAAGTGGAACATGAGAGCCTTTTAATTTATAAAGAATAGTGCTCGTCGCGGCGGTCGCCTTATTTTACCAACTTTACTTCAGAATTCTCCTTACTCAGAAGTGCTTGGATTAATTAAAATTTCGTTGAAATATCAAGAAACGTATTTACTTTTTGTATAGAATGTGTATTTAGTTATTTGGTCTATTTGGTTTACTAAAGTAATCTGATATAAGTTGTAATTTAATAACTCCGTGAAAGTTTGTTCCAATAATGTTCAATCAGATTCAGTAGGTAATTTGACATGCACTAACAACATTCCAAACAATGTTCAGCATTCGACATATCAATCGTTTGTCTTAATTTCTTGAACAATTCATGTATAATTCTGCATTCCGCTCACTATTCTTCGTAACAAGGCGCCTGAGGCTTGAGCCAAAAAGTCAGACATCTTTCGCTCCACAATAGAATTATTTTTTTATTTCGATCAATAAACGGCATTAGATTCGTTGCGTCGCCCTGGGCAATACTCTGAAAGTTCTTTAATGCGCAACTCGGTCTGTCCATTTGTCGAATGTCCCGACTAATAGTGAAATTCCATTTAAAAACTTAGTTTTAAGCCGCTAGCGGTGTGCATGTTTTTTATTTCACGAACTATGTTTTTGTGAAGTCGAATTTCGTGTTAAAATAAAAATCATTGTTGAAATAAAAATCATCAAGTTCAAGATCACGATACTTAGTAGCTATGAAGCGGGCCCGTTCGCTTCGACCAATTAGATCGCTTCATTTCCTCAGCTGCACCTTTTTTTTTTTGTTTTCGCTGGGAAATGCATTTACGCATACCGTCCGAGACCGGGGGGACCCTCTCTCCAGCATTAAGAGAGGTGTGCCAGAGCCAGCCCATGTGGTAACCGCCACCAAGCCGTTCAGGTCACCTGCCCAACCCGAGTGCTGGGGAACGTAATATGGCTCGCAAGCTACCGCCACATTAACCTCCCACTCCGCCAAGGACTGCAAGAAAAGGTCTTGAGCCCCGGCGGAGTGGTTCAAATTCGCCTGGAGGAAACTAACATGACGTGTTAAATTCATTCTGACATGTTAGTTTCCTCAAGCGCCTGTTGGCGTCTAGCTTCCCCGACAGTCGAGGCCCGTGTGGCCGCCTTTCCTTTGGTGTAAGGGGGATTGCATTGCGCACCCCCCATCTGATGCCCAGAGGACTTACCTGCATCAGCACACACCGCACACCGAGTCTCCGCAGTGCATCCCGCTCCTCAGCTGCACCTAGCTTAGCTCAAGGTGACAGGAAATGAAGCAATTTTATTGGGCGAAGCGGGCGGGGCGCCTCTTCGCCCAATGGTATAGTCAAGCGCACACAACATGGCACAGTCAAGCGAACTATGAAAGATACAAGAGCATGTATGTCACGATCATAATGAATAATGTTTGAAACATAATTTTATGAACTATTCGCAAATCAACATAATACATGTTTAAAGTAATTACGTAAAGAAAGTTCTTAAATATTTTTGTGCAGACCTCGTCTTTTAGACGGCTCATTATCTTTTTGACTAATTATGACAAGGACAACGAAATTTCTAATTGAATAATTATTTTCGGAAGGCCGTTGCGAAACATTTTCTTTTTTCGAGCAAAGTTCGGAGGCCCGCAACGATCCTTAATATCTATGCTAATAATATACACTAATTAAGGATCCTGGAATCTTGCGGCTTTTAGGGAAACCCTGGAATGAAAAAACATTTTAATATAAGTCTGTCACGATCTATAAAACTTCATTGGGGGAAATTTGGAAACCTAATTTTTGTAATCACTTTTTGCCCGTTGTCTTATAATTAAGCTAAATACTGAAAATTGTTTGCAGAGCAAAGTTATGAGAATTACAATCAGGATTGGACGTTTTCCAAGAAAATAAAAACACATTACACAATCGCGCATTATCAGAAGAATGACTATAATAAATCGGTGTCAACTCTGAGACTGAACCTGAGTGCGCTCTCGAGATATTTTTTTATACTGGATAGTAATTAGAGTATGACCTACCAGACTTTATACTCTAACCCCATTAATAAATGGTTTAGCGGGTGATTAGTTATACGCCGAATTATCTCTGTCTGTCATCATTAATCTATACAAATAAATAAAATTGGAGTGTCTGTTTGTAATATCAAATTAATATCTTTACACTAAATGCATATGAAAGTACATACGACACCTATAACAAAAACGCGATTAAAATGATTTGTCTGTCAGTCTGTCTGTCTGTATGTGTGTTTGTTCCGGGTAATCTCCGAAACGGCTGGACTGATTTTGACGGGACTTTCACTGGTCGATAGCTGTTGTTATAAGCAGTAACTTAAGCTACTTCTATTATAGAAAAACAACATTTTTAAAAATGGGTCCTGGCGCGCGGGCTCAAAACGCGTGAGCGGGCTTTTTTGTTAAGTTAAATTCCACGCGGACGAAGTCGCGGGCTCAGCTAGTTTGATATAAGAAAGATGAAGACAAAGCATGGTGTAACTACACAATCGCTAATTCACGTTTATTATTATTAAAAAGGGAGTAAATGTTGAGGTCGGCGTAAACATGTTTAAGTTCACCAATCTGCACAATTCGTTAGCGGCACTTATTCTATTTCGACGAAACACGCTTTTAAAACTGTCACGTACACATTCCCATCACTCGCCCCATCGTTGCACTAAAGACGTTTAACTCCAGAAACATGTCATGTCTTCACAAAGTGTATGTAAATTGGTAAATGTAATAAATTGCATATATTTATCTCGTAATGGGGGCTTAACGTGTGGGGTGGGGCTAAGTGAGGGGATCGATTGGACGGATTTGTACTGCACGTTGTGTTGGTTTTGGGGATGTAAGGTTTAAGATGTTTGCGTAGGCACTGTTTTATCTTTCAATGTTTGTCGGTACGTTTGTTCTGCTTATTTATTTATTATTCAAGCTAAGCATCTAAAGAGAGTCTTCGATATTTTCCCTTCCCTTTCAGTCACATCCAGTCCAATGTAGGTACCTATGTAGGCACCTATTAGGCAAATCAGATAAGTTATTAAAAAAAACAATTTAAGTTACTACAACTTACTGATATTAAACATCAATACAATAATGGGAAACAAAATAGGCATCCATATTGTTTAAGTACTGTATCTGTAGGGATTTATATGGATACTAGTTTTCGCCCGCGACTTCGTCCGCGTAGACTTAAGTAAAGTATTCTATGTGTTAATCCAGGTTATAAACTATCTGTGTTCCAAATTTTATCCAAATCCGTTCAGTAGTTTTTTGTGTGAAAGAGTAACAAACATACAACCATACTCACAAACTTTCGCATTTATAATATTAGTAGGATTATATACTAGCTTCTGCCCGCGACTTTTTCCGCGTAAACTTAAATAAAGTATTATTTGTGTTAATCCAGGTTATAAACTATCTGTGTTCCAAATTTATCCAATTCCGTTCAGTAGTTTTTGTGTGAAAGAGCAACAAACATACATCCACACTCACAAACTTTCGCATTTATAATATTAGTAGGATATCTATATAGGTATATAGGTTATCCCAACCAAAATCTACCCTTTACCACGTATTAATTTACTTGGCCTGCAATAACAGCGATAGCTTGTTTTAATTAACGGTACAGGCAACACAACAAAGAAGTAATCAAAACATTTAGTACCGTAGCGGGTAATACTATAGGAAATTAGCCGGGGTTGCGACATGCGGGCACACTCAAACAAATCAGCAATCGGTAGCTATCAAACATATAGAGGGGGATGTATTGATCGATTTTAAAGGGAAATAATAAATTCAAAATTGTCCTCCAATTCAGATTATTTGATCCATAGAATAAAAAAAAAATCTTATCAATTCGAGGCATTAAACGTCCACTATCTCTTCTAATGTTACTTACACATTACAGTATGATAGAACATTTTATATAAGTAAAACTCAATTTGAACTCTATTTGTTTCATAAGAGTTTTATTGTTGAAGTTATGAAATTATTTGGGAACATCGTAAATAATTATATTATTTAACATATTTTCCATTCTTGCTCCACGCACAAACAGTTACGAGTCAATTCACACAGTAGGTACTGTTGTTCCATATTTTTTAACAGATTTTGACCGTATTTGTCAACCAAATGTATTAGAAAAATAGTAGACGTCTTCGCCGTGCCGTATCGTATAGAAAATTGAGTTCAGACATTAAATAAGACCAAAAGCCAGGTCCTCAGGATTGATTGCCGAAGTCTATTTCACAATATTAATCATTATTGCAATACCCAAATAGCTCTGTCAATATATAGGGAGGGGAGCGCTCTAGAAATTAGTAATTACACTAAAGTAATTACAGCATGGTGGTATGCAGAAACCTAATGGCGTATCAAAGGGCTAATGATGTCTGGAATGGTTGTCAAAGGCAGTATGTGTGTGCATATTAAGATTGATATATTCATTCAACTATAATAATTAAGTTCAGTCTGCAAACAAAACTCTACAAAGTCTGACGACCGCTTGACGCGTTGGTTCGAGCGTAGGCCGCTCGGCTCACTGCACATGGCGGTTGTGGGTTCGATTCCCGCCGGGGCAAATTTCGGATTTTCGTAATTTGCCCCGGTTTGGGTGTCACTGGGATCGCCTCCAGTCCATTGTGCGTTGCCCGTAGTACAAGCGTTGCTTAGTTTGGGACCATACCAGTTGGTGTGTCAGTCTGGTATATATTTATATTTTTAAGTATTATATAAATATTGATTCGACGAAATATGATTCGGCGAACTGAGACGCTAAGGCACATGCACCTGTCCCCACGAATATAAGAAGTGCCGACAGCAACACACCTAATATGTCAAATGGAACGGGATTTTTCTCCCCTAAAGGCACCAATTTGGTTCGCGACACGTCAATAACGAGGGGGCCCGATCTTTGTTTTCCCCGTTTGGAATCGAATCGATTACGGATTATGTTGCATTACGATTTCATGTAGTTCTTTTAAAAAAAATCTGTTTCCGGCTCATTTGTGGAGACACGTAGCCAATAATCTTCATTAACTATATTGTTTTCTTATATTTACGCGAATACTACACATTGAAATAAAACTATCTCAATGTGTAGTCGGGAACATCAATTTAATAAACGCGATAAAATCAGAAAATAGTTTTATTTCAATTCATTAACTATATTCAAAAAATGACATTTTTTTTTTAATTGAATGTAATTTTTAAAAATCTTTAGTTTGATTTACTAACCAAATAGATAGGTACCTAAATACTCGTAACCTCTTTATTTTAACTATGATGAATAAAGCAACTTTAAACTGCGGTAATGGATGCAATGAATAATGGATATTCCATGTACTCGTAATAACTTTTGAAAGACATAAAACTATAAGAATTTTTATAAGTTTTAAGTACCTACGAGAAAATAAGTATAATCTGAACGAATAAACCATTCAGAACTTTTAGAGACCTCAAACTTTAATGCAAACGTCTATTCACATAAATTTAATATCGCAAAGTACCTTTACATGTTTTGTGAGATATTAAAATATTTTGCTTTCTATACCTATTATTTTTATCAAAACAATAATAGAGTTATGTATTTCATTTCCTTGGAATCTGCTTTGCTATATAATTTATTAAGCTTTATAACTTTATTAATATGAAATTTCAAAAAAGTAAAAATAAATAATCTCACATACCTATTAACGGCAAAAGAACAGCATTTATAAAATCATCAGTCGCAATGGGAAACTCTACACGCGGAGACAGACCGACACGCTCCCATTGAGGCTATGGACAGTAATAATAATGATCAGCCTTCCTGTCGCCATTCCGCCTGCCACCGTCGGAAGCATTCCACCATTGATTTTTCCGCAAATAATACAAGTCTCCGAATTTCGTTTCGCTCTACCATTGTTTAGAGTCACCCTCGTTCGCCCCTCAATCCGATGTCGCATGGTTTTGAGTGCATTAGATTCGCTCAAACACATTCGGTGCTGTCGGTTTCCTGGACGGTGGTCGACACGTGACTCCAAATATAAAAGACTTCACGCCTGATCAACCCGCCGATATAGATGTGAATGGTATTGCCCTTATTGTGTAATATTAGTAGGGTGATTTGGATCTATCCATGTGGGTAGAGAGATAAAATTGTCCGTATATTATTATGTTTTTGTTTTTCATTTTAAATTGGCACGTATAATATGTAGTAATATTTTGAGAAAATAAAGCGACGATTTGTAGCTTGTCGTCCAGTCGTATTTCAATAAAAAAATAAAATTTTTATACTGCAGTTATTTTATTTGAAATAATACCTAGTTTTTGACGAAGCAATGAATCAAACATTTTGTACAATTTCTTTGTAAAGAATGCATGTTTCGCGCTTGTTTCAAAATCATTTTAACAAGTTTTTTTTATTTTTATTTTGAATGTAAAAAAAAACTTTTTTTCTGCCAACTGTCTGTCAATATTTTGTATCCAATATGTACTCCAATAGAAGTGTCGATAATGATTTATTGGAATCTACATATTTTATAGGCGGCCGACTACTCGTAATCACCCTGACGTTTCATGCAAATCTGTTTCGGGCCTTTTTTATCTGGAGCTCTTTCATTGTCGTAATGTGATTAGGTAAGGCCCCAATCGGGATACCCTCTTTCCAGAGGGCGCTAAATAAGATGCGACGTTTTCCGCCTCGGGCACCTTTGATAGTACTTTTTAAAGCTACGTCACGAATTCCGAACCTCTCTTTTATTGGTCGCCATTATGATAATCACATTAAAGGCCGTCCGTCCGATACTTCGTCTTTCGAATTTGTTCTGTTGTTACGGTAAAGCGTTTGCCGCTTGAATATTGAGCAGCTCATTTGCGAAAATCGCACCTATTCCCTACGTGACACTTTTATTTCACAATGCCTTCGGCTAAGTTTCTTTAGTTTGGATTAAATTATCTAAAATTAAAAATTTATTCACGCAGCTAATTGACTGACATTTAGTGAAAGTTAAAACGCATTTTTGATGAATCTTCGAGGCACACACAAACATTTAAATAAACTAAGTATTTTAATCTCGTTTCTCTTGAAAATAGTTTCTGCAGACTTCAAACAATTTTAAAGTGCTTGGAAAATCTTATTAGTGTATGTATCGTGTTTCCACAAGCCCGTGGAGTTATTAGAATACATAAGCATTATTATTAATGCTAGAGGATTCTTAAGATGACATTCTCTGCATAATAAGTGCGTTGAAATTTAGATTAAAGATTCTAAATTTCAGTGTGGATTTTAAGAGTTTTAGATTGTAAAGTACTATTATAAACAAAATCTGAATGTGCTTTATATACAAATTAATTGTGATATTATTGACAAAATGATTCTTTAAAATCAAAGTTAAAGCATTCTAGAAAAAGGTTGTACATATTTGATTGATCCAACAACCAAAAACAAGTTTCAATTAAATTCCATTTGTTTATTCACTCGGATGAAACATTTCGTTTTTTGCAATGAAACATTTTATTTTTTGCACAATCTCTCGTCCACAAATGTTTATTTTTATTGACGTATAAAGCATAGTTGAATATATTTTCTATTTAATTAAAATAAAATGACCACGTATTTGGGTGAATCAAATATCAATTGATTATGGTCTTTCTATATATATAAAACTTTTATTCATATTTTGATCACGTATCTCAAACTTTTGTAGACACTAAAATATATCGAAAATACTAAAATGCTATTACAGCGGCGACGGATACTTAACATCGGGTAATGGATAGTAAAGTTATGAAGCTGTAATCATAAAATCATCGAGATAGGCGAAAATGGACAAAAACAGCCTTAACTTTATGAAACGTAGTTCCGATAAAAGCTTATAGGATTTTAGTTATTAAAGACTCGTCGTTACTAGTTCCTGGTATCTGTATCTAGTCATCGTTATGTTCTTATCTTGTTGAACTATACTTATAGCTTGCGTGAGTATTCATAGGTAGGTACTCACCTTCCTATCTGACCATATGGATCATGGACTTAATGTGTTGTTGGGTGGTTACAAAACAGCTGAAAACGCACCAATTATATTATACTTTTTTCACTAGAATGCGCGAATTATTGTAAATTGACCCTTGCGTCAGAGTTTATAAGAGACACAGCAAGCGTTAACGTGAAATGAAGTATCTTCTATGGAGAAATGAAAGTCAAATTACAAAATATGATTAACTAGCGGCCCGCCCCGGCTTCGCACGGGTACATTGCGGTTACATTATACGAGTTTTAGTAGGATCCCTATTTTTTAGAAAATATATTATAGCCTATGTCACCCGGGGATAGTGTAGCTTCCCAACAGTGAAAGAATTTTTCAAATCGGTTCAGTAGTTTCGGAGCCTATTCATTACAATCAAACAAACAAAGTTTTCCTCTTTATAATATTATTATTATATATAAAAAGTATCCTACATGTTAATCCCGGTTATAAACTATCTGTGTTCCAAATTTCATCCAAATCCCTTCAGTAGTTTTTGCGTGAAGGAGTAACAAACATACATACATACATCCACACTCACAAACTTTCACATTTATAATATTAGTAGGAAGAACTGAAGACTAATATCAATATGGGTGGACTATATTATAGTAGAAAGGAGTGAGATAGTTAATACTAATTGAAAGCGAGGGAAAAGAAAAACTATATTGTGCTGAGTCCACATAACTGGGATAAAGGCAAATAGATGATGATGAACGATCAAGTATACGGGTAATTTTGAAACTGAATTTATCAAGAATCATCACTATGATTCACACCATGATCAGTCTAACTTAAACTATATTATAAAATAATAATAATTTTAGCCCTTTTTGACGTCCCACTCCTGGGCACGGGCCTCCCCTCAACACGAGGGGGATTCAGGCCACAATCCACCACGCTGGCCCAGTGCGGGTTGGCGGATTTCACATATCTTTCGAAAATTAGTTAAATCTTCTAAGACATGCAGGTTTCATCACGATGTTTTCCTTCACCGTAAGCAAGTGATAATCATACAGAAATTATGATTCGCACATAGATTTCGAAAAATCCAGAGGTTCGAGCCGGGGTTTGAACCCGAGACCTGTGGGCTTAGCCAAGAAGACTTTCTACAATCGTTAACGCTAATAGAAAACGAAAAAAATGTATGGGAATGACATATCTCAACGTTAAATCACGTGGTCAGAACAAACGAATAGAAAACTCGTAGCCAAGATACCAAGATAGCTATTCGTTTCAAATGATAGAATAGAATATAAGCGTTTCTACAATGCCGATCGCTAAGTCCCGTACAAATCGTAGCCAACATGCTGTTTTGACAAGCGCTAACGAAACGATATCGTAGTTTGTGAACGCTAGCTAAGCGATCGCCTAGACCCTGTAGAAAACGCTAAAAACATGGCCGTTTGCAATCAGCTGTGTGGTTAACATCGCAAATTGTAGTGTTTAATAATTAAAATATACGAATGGTTTGGACTATACCCAACTTATAGCATGCAAAATGAATACTTGCTTACTTTTAAATATTTTGTGGTGTGCCTAAAATGAAGAATTGTGGTTTAACAACCGAAAAAGAGACTATTAAGATACCGAGGAATTGTCAATGGTGAAATACCTAAGTAGTGTAAAACTTTAAAATCAGTGTACTTTCTATACGAATTATTTTCATAGTGCCGAATGTTCCATGGTATAATTATGTGTGATGTCGTTTAAAATTCATTTTATTTCATATACATATCACTGGACTAGGAATATAATTGATCAGTAGGAAGGCACTGTGACCTATTGATTGGAAAAGTTGTACCTAATTAATTTTATTTTGAACCACTGTATTACATAGTAAATTCTTAAGAAAACAACTAAATATTTGCATTATCCCATAGGTACACTTAAATGATTATTTTATTTCTCACAATTGTTCATTACTAATTTAAGAAATACAAAAATTGTATTGGCATATGGATTGACATTGAATTTATATACAATATAAGTAAAATATGCAGCCGTTGACATCTTGGGCTAAAAAGATGATGATAATATTGTTCCTTTGTTAAATTAATCAATTCAGTAGACAGGGATGAGGGATGACAGTAAAGGCCAGCTGGAGATTTAATTTTATTTGTTTATCAAAACTTAAAGCTATTCTTACAGGTTTACCTAATGCAATTGCTAAGCAACACAAATCCAAATTCCAACAATACTTAATTATCTATAACTACTGATGTATAAAGCTACCCTCGTTAATTCACTCAGATTACACGAGAACAGGTCTATATCCTCGGCGATGAGGTTGAGTGTGCGAAGTGCACGCGTCACTGGCGCCTTGTTCAAGGGCTGTGTGCGCGCGCGGCAGAGCCAGCAGCCGGCCGGCCGGCCGGCGCCGGCACCACACGTACCCGGCCGGGACACACAGACATATCTGCTACAAAATTACTGCATTGTGTAGCTTCCCCCCCAATCATGATAATGTTGTTCCTGAAAACAAAACATTTTGTTTGTTAAGTACTTAATATGTAAGTGATATAATAATACATAACCTCTCACAGTTCCTGCCACAAACAGTCATACTTTACTTCTTAGAACCCCTTGCTCCGGCATCATTCGCTACATAGCTGTGACTAGAACATTTAAGATAGACCATTTTAGAGAAACAAAGAATCTGAATCTTGAATGAACAATTCAAATGCCCCTATAGAAACTATTTTTCCGAGTAGGTATGAGACAGAATTAAATAACAAGAGAATTATTGAAATTATTACTAAGTATTGCTTTACATACCTTCTATGAATTTCTAAAGCGGCAAGCTGTTCCGTGCTAGGTCATATTCGTGATTCCATCTATTATTCCATGGCAAAAATGTACATAAATACCAGCTCTAGGTATCTGGAAGCTGTGGAAGCTCTGCAGAGACATCACATAGCAGGTGAGCAGGAGATAGTGTTGTTCCTGAAATCAAAACATATTGTTTGTTACTTAAATGTAAGTGATATAATAATACATAACCTCTCACAGTTGCTGCCACAAACAGTAATACTTTATTTCTTTGAAATCCATGCTAGGGCCTCGCTAGCTACATAGCTGTGACTACAACATTTATGATAGACTATTTTAGAGAAACATATAATCTGAATCTTGAATGAACAATGCAAATGCCTCGATAGGAACTATTTGTCCGAGTAGGTATGAGACAGACTTAAATAACATGGGAATTATTGAAATTACTAATGTTTTACGTACCTTCTATGAATTTGTAAAGCCGCGAGCTGTTCCGGGCTAGCTCGAGTTCGTGGCAAAAACCACTTAAGTAGGTATTTATTAGATGCTCTTGATGTACATATTTCTAATCAATAGATTTAAAACACAGACAGATTAAAATTTAAAACAAATATTCCGCTCGAACCTTGTTTACATACAAAAGTACTTTGAGGTTATGATTTGTATTAGAGGTGTGTAGCTCGCGAGCTAATGACAAAAAAGATATATATCGGTACCAAAGAGTACTCTCTTTAGCTCATATGATTTCGAATTATATCTCTATATCTTTACGGATATGGTTTCAATTTGAGTTACTGAACTAAGTGATTGACATGTAGTGATCAACTAGACAGGTGACATAGCTCATTAGCTCTTTGGCTCGGATGAGATAGAAATTGCACACGACGTAAAAAGAAAATCGACCTTCAAGTCAAACGAATAGAGTACAAATTATGACACTTTGTTTTTGTAAACATTCAAAGTTACTTGTATTATTTCAAACCGTTTCGTTTTAGTTACTTTACTTACGAATTACGTCTAATTATGACTGAACTGAGTAATAGTAATTTTGTTTTGGTATGTAGTGTATAGGATTGTCATATATTTTGTGTAGATAAATACTGTAAGTAATATATACGTGATCTGTTGCTGCGTAAAAGAAAGGCAAAATAATAAACACACTTTCGCATTTTATTACCTATTAAACATATTACTAGCATAGACAGTATTGGTTTTTACCTACAAGTAGGTATTCTGAGCTATAGCGTTATAAAAAACACATCGCTAGTTCGCTCAGTCTTCAAACAAATCATTATATCACTAGTGAGCTACTGATATACAAGAGTAATATATATACTAGCTGTGCCCCCCGACTTCGTCCGCGTAGTATTTAACGTAACATAAATTTCGGGATTATCGGGATAAAAAGTATCCTATATGTTAATCCCGGTTATAAACTATCTGTGTTCCAAATTTCATCCAAATCCGTTCAGTAGTTTTTGCGTGAAGGAGTAACAAACATACATACATACATACATACATACATACATGCATACATACATCCACACTCACAAACTTTCACATTTATAATATTAGTAGGGAGTAGGATAGTAGGATAGTAGGATGTAAACATTAAGTAACATTATCTAAGTAGGTATGTGATTTAATAACAAAAGAAACACGCCATTTGACACGTCAAATCATTATATCACTAGTGAGCTATTGATATACAAGAGTAATATATATCACTGAGTTGAAAAGATATACATATATCGGTTCAGCTCAGTGATACAGTTTGCGCATCTCTAGTATTCTCTTTGGTTATGATGACTGACGTTTATGAACGCTCACCACAGACTAAACATATTATTTTATCGATCGGCATTGTAGATTTAGCGTTCGGCGTTGATATGTCATCATGGCTGCCAAGTTATCGTTAGCTATCTTCGCTTACGCTAAGGCGTTCGCAATTGTAGAAAGAGAATAGAAACGAAACGTTTGTATCTTGGCTAGGCCTTCAGGTAGCCCGCAAGACGCGTGCTTAACCAATCGGCTATCACTGCTATCTAAACTATATTAAAGACCCCAAAAAAACGGACCGATCCAAGATCGTGACTAACGGCATTAAGCGTGTCTTTAAGAAATTTGCATTTGAAATAAAGGCGTCTCCACCCAAATCACATTACCACAAATTTGCGGCCCAGAAATGTCACGTCATTTTGGTGTACATTTTTAACCACGCCCGCAGAATGAATTGTTAACGATCGATATGAATCGTGTACCGATTTTGCGAAATCACTGCGTGATCTCTTGCTGAGATCAATCAAATGCTCCGAAGCTTTGCGAATGTTTTGCAACTATTAAATGTTGCAGTTGATAATACTTGAGTACCACTAATACTTGAAATCAGTATTTTTAAGTTAATTGACCTAAATACATATTCATAAATTGTTTCAATGCTATCAGCTGAAATTAACTGAAACGATTACAACGCACGCTAATAGAAAACATATTGAGCTTGTAATAAGAAGCAAAATTGTTTGTATGCTATCCCTGTTTGCCTGATAGCTGTCCTCAATCACGCGAACTATAAAATCACAAATGTCTGGAACGGTGACGTTGCAAGTAAAGTGCACAGTCACAGCGAGGAATTTAACTATTTTATCGTGACATTAAAAAATAAGGTTACCTACATAAGTAGGCGTCGGCTTTTTACGAAGATTAAAGTGTTATAATATCTGGGTCAAATATAAATGATGGATTAGTGGAATTCCCTCGTTTTTATTACCTTCTTATTTTTTTAAGTTTATAATATATCCCCCTCGTAGTGAGGGGAGGCCCGTGCCCAGGAGTGGGACGTCACAAAGGCGAAATGATTATTTATTATAATATCAAAACAGGGAACTTTAAATAGTTTAGTGATGTGATTTAATACTATGTTAATTTATCGATTTAAATTTTATGAAGCTCTTAATTAGTCTTTAAATCCTTGAAAATAATTACGGTGAGAGCGTTCATGAAGACAATTTCGTAGGTGCAAAATTATGAGAAAACATAGTTGTTATGAAATTTTAAAGATTGTTTAGCGCAGGATTTCTGGGTTGTTGTTATAAATAATATACAATAAATAATAGATAACATACAATTCAGCTAAACGTTGTTCAGATATTTAATATAATAGAGCTGTTTTGTAAAACAAATAGGTAATAATACAATCTATCTTCGGTATCTACACTAAGTTTGATAATATCGATTTCAAGTTTGAAGTGAATTGTAATGGACCTACTGCTTATTGAAATCTAGATAACTCTCTCAGATCATTCATCAGTGTCTATCAATCACACGATCCGAGAATCAATCAACCGAACTGAATAAAACATTTTCAGTAACCTTAAAAACAATTTCGTTGTAAAAAATATTGAGACAATGCTCATTTTGAAAACTGTAGTCGTTTTGGATATTTATTAAAATAATTTAAAAATAAGTATATTCGGTGATCAATCATAAATTTTGAAATGAAATATTTTTTGCTAGAACTAGAAAAATGCAGGTGTCATTTAATTTTATACATAAATTAGGTATATACTCGTATTTTACGTGCCTTATACTGTTTTCGAAAAGACTTGCAGGTTATTTGAAATACTCTGGTAATTCTATTTCGATTATAGACAAATTTTAAATATCATTTATTCATTAATTTTGGACCTTGAGACCCAATTCAGAGCTTAAATGGGTCCAAACAGGACATTCAAAACGAATTCATAAGGAATCTCTACAAAGAGAAGACAAAGAATTATGCCTATTTTGTTGGAGAATATTGTTTTCTGTATAAGCTTATTGTGTTAAAAGCTCGTAAATGGAAATCAGTTTTTTCCTTTCCCCTTCTATGGTTAAAAACGTTTTTGAAATAACGTACCAATTTATATTTCAAAATACTCTAATACTACTGCAATACTACACTGTAATACTAATGCATGAATGCTACAGCAAAATCTATATATTGTTCTGTATACAATTGAAACAGACATATTTTCTTTAAACAAACAAAGCATTCTCTTTTAACTCAAGTCTGTAACTTTTGATCAAAACTTGAGTATTTTGTGAACCCAGATGGAAACTAATTTAATTAGAGCTTAAAATCTACATTTGGTATAATAAATTTTAGTATAATTTCGAAACTTTTACCTCTAGACTTAAAGAGAACTAGACTTGCGGTCAAAGCGAACTAATTAAGACAACAGATTCGTCAACCGCTAGAAGTCATTTTCTTGAAATTGCTCTTTCGAGATGCAAATATAATATAAGCAAATAGCCAACTTGGTGCATAGATGGTATTTTACTATCTTATCTAGATGGGTTTCTTTGAAAACCTTCCATTGAATGGATTCTTAGAATTCTCATTGTTGTGAAATGTATTCTGAATAATGATGTAGATGAATACTTTTTACAAAATCATAAATATGACTTTGCACACAAAATATCGAGAAAGTGGTGGTGGGGCTTTCATTGCTATTGAATTCATCTGCTACTGAAAAACAAGTCAAAAAAGCCCTACTATTTAAAATTCATGAGAAAAATAGTACACTGAAACAAAATAACGCCAAGAAGCTGTTAGCAAACGACATTGAAATTTATTCCCAACTTTTAACTACACAAATAAGTTCTTAATAACTAAAGCAATGCCATTTTCTCAGTCCGGGTAAACCAACAAAAATTGGCGAACAAAAGAAACGAAGTCCAATTTAAGAGGAGACGGGAACTTATTATTCCTTATTCCATCCTATTTTTCTCAACAAGAGAAACTAATTTAAAGAAAATTTTCGAGTGCCTCCGAAGAAAATAAGCTTATAAGGAAGTGCAGTTTGCATGCACGAATACCGCCTAGGAATGCCGGTTGGCAACAAACTTTAAGTTAAAGTTTTTCACGGCAAAATAAGAATTTTCACATTTCCTTTGGATGCTCCTAGAGGGCTAATAATTAAGATTAATAAAGATATTTTTTATACATAAACATACAATTTATTTTGTGTTCCCCTTTCACAATGTGGACCAACGGAACGCATCGCATGAAACCTGTGATGAGAGTGGCGGAGGATCAGAATTTGTCAAAGTCCTATATCCAGCAGAACATTATCTTCCGACTGATAGATGGGATGAATGGCGTCGTGGTTTCCTAAAATTAACGTCGATAAAACCTAGGTATTATTAGAAGATACCAGTCTGTGCATAATAAAATAATAACTAAAAAAAAAACATTTTTAAAATGCATATTGAATGTAACCCAAGGTATGCTCTGACCAAAACATTATACTGAAACAGGTTGTCTCTATGTTTTGTTGCAATAAACAAGATACAACAAGATGTTTTGTGTGAATATTTAGTCTAGTGTAAATCAAAGGTATGAATATGTTAAATTGAAAACATAATTTACCAATCACTCAACCATTTAGCAGTATTTGTCTGGTCATTTAACTGAATTTGTAGAATATATTCAATTTAATATGATGAAAGATGTGAAATAAAAGGGTTTCATTAAACAAAATTACTTTGCGAATATTAAAGTTTCCCTTCGCCGACTCGCGTCTTCCCTTCGCAAAGTTTCATCTGTCTAATGAGCAGCAGGTAACATAATATAAGTACAAACTTTTATAAACTCTCCCAATATTGTTTGATACTATGTAGCAACGTATTGAGCACTTTAATACAGAACATTTTTAGTTTTATTATTAGGCATTTCAATATCATATTTACTATCAAATAACATACAATAGAATATTTATAAATAAGTAAATAAAGAAAAATTCAACTTAGTCCATTCTCATAGGAGATGTCACGCGTTTATCAGGTGAGATTTATCTATAAAACATATTCATGTTTCAAGAATCACCGTCTGTATTTGAAAAGCAAAGTGTAAACCTGTATCCATTAAGACATATATTATTCATTATAATATTGTGTGGGTAGATACACAACTTCGGAGTATATTTTCTTTTTAAAACATATATATGGATGAAATTGTATTGACCTAAATGTATGGCTTGTGGAATGGTGACAAAACAATTTTATTTTAATGTCAATTTTTGTCAAGTGATCCGAACTAAATTATCCTCGTCACTAACTCTTTCATTCCTTTCAACTAGCGTTTGATCAATACATTTCAACATTGAATCCGCACATTTCGCATCTGTGCTTATTATAAAAGGGGTATTGAAATATCCTCCGCAGTCCCGTACTAACTAATACAGCAAATGCACAAATCGCATAGCTCTTCGTGCGCCGCTGGCTTGCTCTGCCACGGTAATGCATCTCCCCTATCGGTACATTTAATATCATACATTAACTTTAATGGATTGGCCATTTTGTTATTACCTTTATTTTTTTCGGACGCTATTTATTGGCCATTTATGTTATTGGAATTTGAGACTGTCTGGTTTCCGATTTCATGAACGTTAGGCAGGAATAGGAAGTTATATTTTGTTTCTTAACTTACTTCGTCTCATTGCTCTGCAAAGGTCAAGGCTGACCTATGCTACCTATGCTACCTACACTTGGCTGTGCTATGAAGCGGGCCTGCTTGCTTCGACCAATAGGATTGTTTAATTTCTTGCCAACTGGCTGAAATGAAGCGATCCTATTGGTCCGTTTCATAGCCCAGTCAAGTGGATTGTGACCCAAGCCCATATAAAATTTATATTCTCCGCGCCTATGCCATCACTGTCTAGGCCTACCACGGCACCGTGTTTCTCCTTCCTAAACTTAATCGGTTGGAATTTTAGAAAGGTAATTAAGATCAATTAATTGGTGAAGGTGTTATCAGATTTTTATGAATAGGAGAATTATGGATTTGCATTGCATGCAATGCATTCACATTTGGAGTGAGATGATTAATACAGAAATTGATTGCGTTACAACTGGAGAAGAAAAAAATGTTGATCACAAAAAGGCATTAGGTAGAGAATGACGACGAGATTTCTATACTGCTTATAAAAAAATCTTAAACATGATTTTTATTTATTGTACAAATACAAAGAGATTGCGAATGGATGTTTCTATTGACGATTTTGTCTTTCAAACTGCGTTTTCCTTTGGGTAATCATTCAGTTGTATTTGGATACAATTCGAGATGTAACAATTCCCGTAAAACAGTGAATTGGATATTTATTGTTTATTCAGAATCAATATGTTATTGTCTCATGGGAAATTATGTAAAATTTAGATGAAAAGCGCACTTAATAGTTTTCGTTTCATTGATGTGAAATTCTCGAGGCGATCGCAAAATATTGATGGAATGATACGTAGACTATGCGATAACATTATGTTTATCATCATTTCATAAAAAATGCTCGCAATTACTGTGCGTCACACATACTGAGTATTCATAAACTTTATTGTGTTTTTTTATAGTCCTTTCATTCATATCACTACAAGCCACGGGCTTCTCCTTATTGCGAGGCCAACTCAGACCAAAGTGCTCAACGCTAGCCTTTTGTGGGTAGCGAACTCCACATGTATTTCTCTGGTTATGATCCCTGACTCATGCAGATTTCCTCGCGATTTCTTTTTCACAGTACAACAAGTGATACTTTTACACAAAATGTGTCTCTTTCATATTTACATTGAACTCCTATATCATCAAGCAATGTTATTGACAGTCCGAGGCTTCGACATTTCAAGACTTATGTCTGCGTCTAACGGCGATCTTGTTCATAACTCTCACAGTATTTCCTGAGCCATCGCTCCTCCATATCTAAATTCCCAGCCAGCTTTCCGTAACTGGAGGTTTATAAGATTTTACATGTTGCAATAACGCGGTATCTTTTTATCACATCGTTTTGATATTGGAGCACGTTTTAACACTAAATTCGTACCGTGGGCCATTTAGCGGCCTCGCTTCGCGCCGCCCACTACGTTTTATGGCCGAGCCTGCATTATTGAAGCAGCCTGTACATTGAAGTGAGGAATCTTAATACTTAGGCAATATTATTTATGAATTTCGCTACCCAGACAACCTTTTGTAAAGTTCATACAAACTGAATTTTATTCTGATGAGGTCTGCAATACAGACAGTCTGGTAAGTGGTAAGTTTGTAATATTCAAGCAGATGCCATGTATCTATAACGTTTCATGTAGGTATATAATAATATGTTATACATCCTACTAATATTATAAATGTGAAAGTTTGTGAGTGTGGATGTATGTATGTATGTTTGTTACTCCTTCACGCAAAAACTACTGAACGGATTTGGATGAAATTTGGAACACAGATAGTTTATAACCGGGATTAACATATAGGATACTTTTTATCCTGATAATCCCGAAATTTTTGTTACGTTAAATACTACGCGGACGAAGTCGGGGGGCACAGCTAGTACAATATAATGCAATGTTGGTGCTGTAGGAATTCGTTCGTGACGTGACCGTACACGTATGTTTACATAAAAATTTCCATGGAACCGTTAATTTACTTTATTTTAGTTCAATTTATATTCCGTGGCGCACGCCATCTCGCGGCTTGGCATGTCAATAATAGCATTATTTTACATTATTACGTTTCTGTTCTCACGTTAGCACAACAAAATATAATTGCGCAATAAGTAAGAAATCTGATAACTTCATTATGTGTACATTTCTGTGGGCACGAACACAGAAATCCTTTCATTCACGGAAATTGATAAGCGGCCGAGTTTGGAAGTTATACAAAAGGCAGGCAGGGAAAAGTCCGTTGGCCTCGCAATTTTTCCTTAACTGTATTTACCTGAGTAATAACTTGGGGCAACTTTTTGGGCCCGCGCCGGGGAGCCGTGGCCAAACTTTCCGAGGACTATTCGGCAAAAATGAAACTAAATCATATTAATGTTGCCGACGAGTTGGTGGTTGTGTTCCTTTAATTTGAATATTGGATCCGTGCTTTGCGCTTGGCGCTGAGTGGATTAAAATTTTATACCCAGATGCAACTGTACTTTCATATATTCGCAAAGAAAATACTGTAAGCAACAGCTTAGACGAGTAATAGCAATATTGACAGGTGTTTCAGAATATATATTCATTTGTAGATATTTCAGTACAACGAGATATACCATTGTATATTAAATACCTGCGTCTATTTATAAAACATTCAGAGCGCTTTGGGGCTAACAAAAAGTGGTCAGTTTGTAATGAAAATCGACGTGTACACAGATAGAGTTCCGATTACTGGACGTTTTGGCTGTTGGTGCAACTACATTCACTAAAGCGATAAATTTTACAAAGGTTTTACCCAAACCAATAGATTGATAGTTGACCGATGCCCGATCGAACGTTGCTCTATGTAGTAAGTGTCGATCGGCGTCGTCTCATCTCATTTTATCATCGATCGACTGGCAATTGTTTCCTGAGGTTAGCACCCTCATTCATGAAACATTAATCAAAATTTAACGAAACTTTCTTGAAAGCAAGGTAAATAATATTATCTTGCTCAAAAGCGTATGTACAAATTTGTCGAAGGACTTTAATATTCTTGACGCTTTCCCACATTGCTATAGATGTCTAACTATATTGGACCCAAATGGCAAAACTTGATAGAGGTGAAAAACTTGGTACAGCTTAGGCATCAAAAATCAATTGTTTTCATTCGTACAAATTGTAAAGTACTTCGAATTTGTCACTGTGGCACTATATAGGCATCCGTAGCATCTCAGAACGTAAGATCACACTGTTGGGATTACAGTGGGAGTCTGGCAGGTGCGACCTTCGAGTGGCGAAATTTCAGGCAATGGACTAAACTAAAGCATTAATAAAGTTTTTTGAACAAATTTTAAAATCATTATATTGACGCTACCGCTTGTACCATTCACCACTGGTTTTGTACCGGATAGTTGGACACCTATAATGGGAAGTTATTTGTTGCACCACCGACTGACTTACCCCGCTTCTGCCTCAGACATTATAATGAGATAAGAAACATGTTTTAGTCCAATACCTTTTTTACTTTAGGAATAGAATAGTATAGAGGGAATATAAGCAAGTACTGGAAATAAAAATTGTGAGTAACCTAAAGTTTCCGCCAATTTTTTATTTTTTATTTATTACTTTGTATTGCACTTATTACTTAAAGCTTTGATTTAAGCAAATAACTGCATGTTATTTTCGATCAGGGGTACTACTCGTAGCAACGATGTCGATAATCAATATATCGTGACATTTGTGGTGTCAAATCCTACTCTAAATTCCACCTTGTTTGCCCTCGTATATCTTCTGAATAAACGATAAGTTTATATCGCTCGTTCAGGAATTGATACGATGGCAAAAATTATGGAATCTAGAGTAGAATTCGACACTACAAATGTCAAAATGATTGTTGCAAAGATTAGCAACCTAGATTACTAACGTAAGCGTAACGATAGCTGTTTAAAATAAGCGTAGGTGTACTAAACGTTATAATATTATTTGCAAACATTGGGGGGAACACTCATTAAGTTTTTCTTTCAGAAAACGAATAATATTATTTACATAACTTTTTATCGCTAGTTTTTTTTTGTAAACCTCATTGTATAAATATGTTTAAAGAGGTTTCATGAAAAAATCTTATAAGGCTACAATCGGCCGGGCCTCGAGCCATTTATTTCCCCGGAGTGTCGGTACATATGTGCTGACTCCAATTCTAGACACATCCTATTTGTTCATCTGATAAGCCCCAGGGCTAATCCACGAGGTAGCCGGACAAACCGATGTAAGGATAATTTTCTTTCTGGTTTTAAACAAAACGATTTCCTGCGAAAATTTCTAGATTTTTCTTTATTTATTAGTAAGGTAGTATTTCTCTGATACTTGATGGGATACTAAACATGTATTTTCCTCACTTAGGAGAGACGTTAAGATAATGAACACGGTTGTAACTTTTAACAATCGTTTCATTACAATCGTCATGTTGTCAGAATAATTTCCGATATTCTCTGCACTCATTTGAAGTTTCTAGTAGTTGGCTCGCGGAGAGCCGAACTACCCACTATGCCATGGGATGACAGACGCTAATCAGATAGAGCAGAGTAGGCTGTGAGCTGAAATAAAAAAATAAGTTAAAGATGAGAAAATGCCTGATGGTGATAGACTGGAGACGAACAAAGACTGGGTTCCTATTTCCAGATATATTTCCTTTTCAAGATCAGAATTTATACAATCAAATAAAAATTTACGTCAATTTTATGGCAAATAAGTAGATTTTTTATGACTCCTCGAAAATATAATTATTTTCCTCTTCGTTTGTTTCCATCCGTGGTCAAGAAAGTTCAACACATTTCCTTATCCGAATAACCTTGGCCAACCTCCAACTAGGTATTTAATTCCTTTTCTTCCTTGCACATTTATTATACTGAATTTACTTTATGAGGGTACATTTGACCTGATTTCAAGACTCCGGTCTGAATTTTTATGGTCGTCGCTTCTCAGACGAGGTTATTTTCCAGAACAATGCAACTGCAGGCCGTCTCTTCCGAGGGTTGTCGGTTTTCAAAATAAACAAAGGAAATAACCGCTTCTATTATGACTGTTATAAAGAGTACATTTTGTATTAGCATTTAACTAAATCTTTCTGCGTTTAGCTTTGTTAGTTCCTTTCTAGAGATATTGTTTACAATATTTTATTCATGTCGACCTATGATGTTTCAGCAGTGATAGCCGATTGGTTAAGCACGCGTCTTGCGGGCACCAAGTCTTGGGTTCAAACCCCAGCTCGCACCTCTGGATTTTTCGAAATCTATGTGCGAATCAAATTAGAAGTCCTGCATGTTTTAGAAGATCTAACCAATTTTCGAAAGACATGTGAAATCCGCCAACCTGGATTATGGCCTGAATCCCTCTCGCGAGGGCAGGCCCGTGCCCAGGAGTAGGACGTCAAAAGGGCTAAATAATTATTTATTATTATTATGATGTTTCTTAGATTTTGCATTTGTAGGTAGGTACTACTCATTAGTGAAGTTTGTAAAATGGGCGAAGTTTGGAAGGGAGCTTTTGAAGTAGGTAATCATGAAGTTATAAATGGAGCTGAGTCAATAACTATTAAGTTAAAGTAGACCGTGGACTAAAGAAAATGAGGATAATAAACTTCTTTAGACTGCATTATGGATTAAGTAATTAGTTTTTGGCGTACATTCTTCAATTTCAATGGTACTTAAAGTGTAGATTCGCATGAACCATCCACCACATGCTAGATGAAATCCTACTAATATTATAAATGCGAAAGTTTGGGAGTGTGCATGTTTGTTACTCTTTCAGGAAAAAACTATTGAATGGATTTGGATGAAATTTGGAACACAGATAGTTTATAACCGGGATTAACACATAGGATACTTTTTATCCCGATAATCTTGAAATTTTTGGTAAGTTAAATACTACGCGGACGAAGTCGGTGGGCACAGCTAGTCATACTAATATTATAAAGAGGAAAACTTAGTTTGTTTGATTGTAATGAATAGGCTCCGAAACTACTGAACCGATTTGAAAAATTCTTTCACTGTTGGGAAGCTACACTATCCCCGGGTGACATAGGCTATAATATATTTTCAAAAAAATTTGGGATTTTTACTTAAACTCGAATAATGTAACCGCAATGTACCCGTGCGAAGCCGGGGCGGGCCGCTAGTATTTAATATTGCTAAGCAAAGGAAAATCGAAAGAAACAATTGACTGCAAGTCAACGAAGTGAAATTAAATTTATTATTCCCGTTGCTATGGAAACGCGTAGATACCTATAAGCAGGTACCTGCCTGCCGACTTAAAGTTGCAGCAAGACACTTTAATTTCCCCCGGGTACTCGCGGAGTGGCGCTCATAATTCATGCCAAGTTAACATTTTGTCAGTTCGCATTTGTTGCTCAACGCGAACACATGCCTTTCCTTTGAACTTTAATTTTGTCTCTAGAACGTTTTCATGTTGGCCTAATTAAGTGCTGTCAACTTACAGAGTGGTATGAATTTTGATTAAGTTGAAACGTTCTTGGCTTGTTCTCGAGATGTGAAATGCTATTTATTTTTGAAATCTTTTGGGAGTACTGTTTTGTTTTGAAATGTCTTCAAGTTGTAGATGATTAGAATTTTTCTAAGGACGTTTTATTTTTATTTAAAAAAGTCTGCAGACGTAGTTATAACAGCTCCTTTTGCACCTTTCCATTTGTTTGTAGACATAATAAAGTCAAGACTCCTCAAGGTGAAAGGCTTAATTAAGTAAGCTAATTATTTCGCTAACATAACACAAAAACATAACAATGTGGGCACACAAATTATCACTGTACTGTAATATCTACCCTGATACAATGTTGGCTTATAACTCCGCCAACATTTGTACAGCACGACAATTGCGCTTTCAAATATTTACTCAGGTTAATTAGTATACTCAGAGACTGCGCTACAAACGGCATACTATTTGTATTCAACCCCTAAAGTTTAATGAATCAATGATTTGGTTTGACCCTCTGTCGGTTTATTTATTGATGTTGCTAATCAGACAAATGGCTAATCCATTACGTATACAGTCCAGTAGAGCCGGCCAATGATGTGATGAGTACGGGAATAGATCGTAAATGGATGTGCCGAGGTCTGGGATTCAAATGTGACGAAATATCCGTGTTGATAAATACATGTCAACTCATGTGATGAAAATCCCGCTATTCATATATTTCGCCACATTTTCGTCTGTAACATGCTATTTATTGATTTGGAAACATATCTACTTTCAGATGTATGGTTGCTGTGAGGAAAAATTTGTGGCTGACCATGACCAGGTAAGCTGTTCTTATTTTCGTCTCCGTAAATTTGCAAGAAATAAATTAGGTATTAAAATAAGTTCAAATAATTTATCATTTTTGGCGTGATGATAATCCAGTTTATTGATATCTGTTACCGATACCTCTATCGAGTTGTTAGAAATCTGAATAGAACGGGAAACAAAATTGGAATATGGAATTAGGTTCCTAATATTAATTCTGTAAATGTAACAAATAGTGCACATATTCTTGTAAAAAGCATTCCAACATGGTAATCCAGTCTATTTTAATTGTAACCGAGCTGTCTATGAAGTAGGTCATTTCAAATTACATTTATAATTGGAAAAAAAAGCGAAGCAAAAACAAATGAAAATATACTCATACTTACTTACAGTCGACAGTCGAAAATAAACATCAAATTAAAACCATTTCGCCCTCCACTCTGCCCAAAAGCGTAGACAAAGGGTGAAATTGCCGATCAGACTAATTAATAAATCAAGACTTGTCTGGCCAAACACGACCGAATCAGCCGACATTGATGTTTGGGTTTCGGACAGCGAAACCCATTACCTGTAATTACTAGTCTAGCGAAATGTATATTTAGCCATAATTAATTGGACTTACAATTAAATTGGGCGTTTGATTACATTTCGCTTACTTTATCAAGGCAGCTGTTAAAATAGTTAATATTTTAAATAATCATTATTAGATTAATATAAATTCACTGAGAATGTTGATCCAGAATATATTAAATGCAGATAAAATTTATGAATCATACTATGAATACCTAAGTATGTATTTTTTTCTGAATAATAAAACTAAATATTTTACCTATGTTTAGAGTTGCCTCACGGTAGCTTATGTGAAATCGATATGATATATAATAATAACAATGGACACATTATGTCCATGATTAAATAAACAATTGCAATTTAGAACTATTAACAGTAAATGGTCCCACAAGGTGAACCGACGACTTGCGCCCTAACCACGCTAGCTACTCAAATCGTAATAGAAAAGCAAACGCTCGCGATTACGTTTCAAACGCTCCGCTTTTGAAGTTTTGCTGACACCATACCATATCTTTTCTATTACGATTTGAGTAGCTACTAGCGTGGTTAGGGCCCTGGTGAAGGTCGCGGGAATCTGCTGGATAGGGGAAGTGACATACCGGTCATTATGGCGAACCTTTGGGGAGGCCGATGTCCAGCAATAGACGTCTTTCGCCTAAGATGACGATGATGATAATAGTAAATTAGGTACCTACCTAATTAATTTCAGTTCCTCGGCAAATTGTTATAAACACAATTTCGCCCGAAACCGAATATTGGTATATTAATGTCACCCAGTCTCGGTCCAAAAGGCCCTTTCAAATATCAATTATCTTGCCACCAGTCGTCTCAGCAATGGTGATTAATTAATTAGGGTCTGAGTACTATTACGTCATCGGCCTTTGTAGTATTAATGGTGATTATTTTCCTTTTGCGGGTGCAAACGATCAAATTTGTTATGGCATACTTAATTAATGTGGTTTTGTAAGGGAAATTGGCTGTCAGCAACCAATATAATTATATTAGATATTTATAGATTGGTATCACATACATTAATAACGTGATTAGATGGCTATTACACTATTCTACAGCTGTAATGGTAATCTGAATGTAAACCTAGTAGTGCAAATTGGTCAAATTTAAATAAAACAGTGATTAATGAACACATATGTCAACATTGGCTCTAGATTTATGCTCATGCAATGTCAGATTGAATGACTTAATGGTGGTATTGGTTAGCTAAAGCCAATTGAGTACTGCTCATATGCGGTACTGCTTAACCGCTGTACCCTCTCAAGGAAGATCGGCATTAAGTAGCTATTATAGCTACGTTTCGTACGATGAGTTAGAAAACCCCCCTCTTCGTCTCTCTCTATCCTTCTCCCCCTCAGGTTGACAACGTGCGATCAATGCCTTTGATATTTCTAACATCTTTAGGCTACGGCAACCGTTTTATATCAAGCAGGTTTTTGCTAGTTCGCAGACTTTGTGGTATAAAAAAGAGCCTACAAATGCCAAAACAGGCATACAGATACTTCTATAATACCTAATATGAGTCCGATTCCAATTTCAAACACGTCATATTTCGCGACAATGGTATAATTTCCCCTAATCGGTGGTAAGCTCATTGTGACACTGCAATTGTACCTTAAAATCCTTTCGCCCCACACTACACATTCAACGTTAATACAATGTTCAGTGTAAGAGACGCGATGAGTGTATATGACAGGATAATAAGCTCACACCCTCACTGTACCAAAATTGGTATTATTAATGTGTTTTGTAGTAAAATAGAGAGAGCAAATGGTTGCCAACAGTCAAAATCAATAAGTATGTAATTATTTTGTAAATAAAATGATTTATTTACACGTTCCTACTAAACGCAGATGTAACTGGTCTTAAGATATCTGCGAAGGATATTGATTGGATGTAGTAGACTTACAGGCAAAACATTTCCAGTTTATATTTATTTACATTTAAAAATATCGCGGTCATTTACCGCTTCAACTAAACATTTTGGCTCGCTCAATCTCCAACTGAAACAAAAGGAAGCCAACCTTAAATAAATCAAAAAGTAACTGAAGATTCTTATCTAGAAGTCGTTTTAATAAAATTCCCTACTACCGCTCTCTCCTAAGAAATATTCCGATAAGTTTCGATAAAGGCTGCGAGGGCGCGGGCACTGATTTCCTTTCATTTCCTTTTAGGAAACTTAAATAGAACTGAGACTTCCTTGACGACGGGGCACCGAATCAATTATTTGTATTACAGAACTTTCCTTCGATTTGCTTCGTATAATAGTGCTGATAGTTTTTGTTATTTCTCATAAAACTTTTGTTTTGTTTGTTCTATAAATATTTATCTATAAATATTTAGGGAGATGTCCAATATTATACGACTATTTATTCTATGCATAATATATTGCAAAAATAAATCAGGTGAACAAAAAAGTGATAAATATGAAAAATACCTATTTGTCTAGTACCTGCGGTCCATTTGAACTCTAACCTTTTAAATTTGAGAAAATTGGGAGTATCTTCAAAGTTTTTACTAGAAAACGACTTCATATAGCAAATAAGGGATCTATATAAATAAATACAAATCAAATCCAGTAATGCACCGTACTAGACAGATGTGACAATCACGAATAAAAGTAGCTTATTGTGATCTCTACAAAATTGTTATCAGTGTGGTGCAAATAATTGACTGTTTGAGGTTCGTGCCGGCGGCTGAGCGCGTGCGAATCGCACCCCCGCCGAGATTAATGTAAATCTTAAAAAGTACAAATAAAATGACAGTTAAAAATTTATCATACTTTAAAAATAATATTGATTAAAATTAAATACCAATTTCTAAGTGTTTAAAAAAAAAACTTAGTCCCTTATTGATGACGTGGTATAGCGCGTGATACACACCGAATTATCTCGTTCTGTCATCAGTATTTTGATATTCGAAAAACGGAGACAAAGCATGGTGTAACTGTACAACCGGTAATCCACGTTTATTAAAAGAGATCTATAGTCTTTATATAGAAAAATGAATACTCTTAGATTATTAAATTCCAATTCACAATTCAACAAAAATATAGAAAGTTAGAATATTAAAACCTTGGTTATTGTTAAAATTTACTGAAAACGAAATGTTATAACATGAAGTGAAGCTAAAAGGAGATCGACGTCAAAACGCGGGTGAGGGAAGTTTGAAAGTGGCTCGTCAGCAAATTATAGTCTAACTTGACTTCGGCTGTAGAGACACAACTTGGGAGCGTACTGCTAAACTTTCCGTGATACAAACTTATGATTTTCATTAAATTTTGTGTTGCAACGAGCTGGTATGTTTTTGTACCGTAAAATAAATATATAAATACGATTGCTTTAGCGGATTGGACGACCGCTTGGCGCAGTGGTTCGAGCGTAGGCCGCTCGGCACACTGCACATGGTGGTTGCGGGCTCGATTCCCGCCGAGGCAAATTTCGGAAATGGCCTCTTCGATTTGCCCAGGTGGGGTGTCACTGGGATCGCCCCCAGTCCATTTTACCGTACCCATAGTAGAGCCTTTGTTTAGTTTGGGACCATGCAATTGGTGTGTCAGTCTGGCGATAAAATAAAAATCAAATCGGAATGTTTTTGTATTATCAATGATTTGCAAATATTTTCATAAAATTTTCGTCCTTTCTACCTAATAATCTTTAAGTAGAACTTAAGTAACTGAACTGACTGTTGCTGGCCACGGCTTAGTATTTTCTGCTTAATTTTCAGTAGACCAACCTCAGTAAAAATACATATAAAATATTTTCATTATTTGAATTAAACTATTGTTAGATAATTCTCCTACCCACATAACCGCACCGAGATGAAAAATATTATATAAAAGAGCGCACAAAACAACGAGCGGCACTGTGCGCTTGGCTTTCGGACACAACGGATGTATTTATTGTGATAGGAATGTTTCCTTATAGTAAATGTCAAATTTAATATAAACGCTGTCAGTTAAATTGTTCAAGTAAAGATCGTTGTTATAAATAATTAAGAAATTACGTGAGTAGTTTCTAAGACTATGTATATACATGATGAAATTAAAGCTGCTTAATTAAATATTTTAAAACGTTATCCAAGCATACCTCGTTACTTTTCAAGGTAAGCACCCATTTCCGCGAGTTCACTCGGCAACTTGAGCATCCACAGACACATGCGAGCCTAACTAACTGAATAAAGTAGCGTCTTTCGAAACTCTGCGACACAAACTTTCGAGATTTGCGAAAACGCTCGCGGCTTTCCCCTTTAGGCCTGGAGTCCACTGGATTCTTACAGCTTCTTCATAAGCAACAAAGTCAGAAAACTAGCGTACGATCCGCCTGATCTTAATCATTTATTGTTGCCTATGCTAGGTGAAACAGAAGGGGTATACAATTTTTTTAGCAACTTAACTTTGTAAATCTCAAACTATCGGCTTTGTGGGACAATTGAAGTACTGAAGGTTTCGTTGAATTATGAAATCTTTCAACAGCTGTATCTCTATACCAGCTTTTGTTTTTCAAAATTCATCTTAAGGCTAAAGCGCCCATCTAGCCCGAAGTTCAAATTTTTTGTAGAAATTTTTCAAAATCTGACAATAATAAAAGGCACATTTTGTAATTCGCGACAAAGACCGTGTGCAGTGCATTTATTAATATATCCAACTTACTCCAAAACATTTCAAGAACGACAGCTATCCAGATAATCTGGCAATTTTTGTATATTTAGTGATTAACTAGTATCATTATCACGGTGGATACCGTGATAATATTTGGAGTAAAATAAATGTATTAATAAACGCACCGCATACTGTGTTTGTCGCAAATCACAAAATGTTGTCTTTAATGTTTTCAGATTTTGGATAAACTATAAAAATACTCGAAAATTTAGAATTTCGCGGGCTAGACAGGCTCCTTCACCTTAAGCTGATAGTTTTAGAATTACAAAGTTAAGTTTTGAAACAATTGTATACCCTTTCTGTTTCAACCTGTAGATGCCTGTAATAGCTAAGAGCATTGCTCGCCCATTGCGGACTTGAAGGGGTATGGCACAGGGAGGGGAAGGGCATAGTACACAGATATGAACAGAAATGTATGACGTATTGAGAGAATTCTTTTAAGTTTCTAAAAAAGCAAAGTCTTACTATCCAAGCATAGCCTTAAATACGAACCTACGGGCGATAGGAAATTGGATTCAGAAAACGTCGATTCGTTTTAACTAGTTGTGTTTAGAAATAAATTGTTAGAGATAATTTTGACATCAACATAATATATAAGTGCCTAAAAGTTATAAGGTTTCTTTGTAGAAAAGTATGAAGTAGGTGTATTATTTTCACCCTTATTTTTTTCTCTCAATAGATGTGGACATGAGCTCACAAAAAACTGGCCATTAACATGTATCGTAATTCAGTTGAATTCTTGAATTTGGACAATTTCCAACACAAGAGCCACATATTATAACAAACAAAGCTGAACATTTTCCGAATTGTATAATTTAAACTTTGTATCGCCTAACTTGATCGTTTTTAAGATTGTCTAGTGGCAATATCGACGAAAAAGTTAAATACTTTTTATGTATAGCCTCATTCGAAGGACTTTTTTATTTTTTAAAAGAAAAATGTATTCTTATTTATGACATTGGTGAATCATAATCAAAATGTTACAGTACAGACTGAATCATGAACGTAACCCATACTGTACCATCAATTAGGGATTTGATCACACCGACATTTTCTCCTTCTTTATTCATTAGAAGAATGGTACAGAATTATATATTTGTATTTTTTTCCTATCAACGTGACAAAACGGATCACGGATTTAGTTACGGCGAGTCAGTATCTCTCCTTCTAATTTAATAATTGAACAAAATTTTCATTTTTCTCATTTTCTCAAGTCATAGTCTTCAGGTGACATATTAACAGACTATACTATAATAATATATCAACAAGATAACGAACCTCTTACTTTCCTTACATGCCTTCTTACAACTGTGTTGTAAGTCAAGGTCTCTATATCCCTTAAGGCTCTTTTAACAGATTAACCATCTTGTCCGTTGAAACAGCAAAGCGGATTTGCGGCCAAAGCCGGCCTTTCGATCCTTTATTATTAAAATCTTGCTTTGATCACATTAAGAGGCAAGAAGGTTACAGCCTTGACTTATTCACTTATTCAAGGTTAGTTTATATCAGGGTATATGTTGAAGTTAAGAGCGAGTTCAATAGTGACTGCAAAGATTCCTAGGCATTCTCCTCTTTTTTACGTGGGGAAATCCTCATGGGTACGCTCCGGGGGAGGCGCGCGGGTTATGCCGGACTCCTACCGGCAAAAACCCCACAGTGACAAACAAACACTCGCACAGATCCGTGACAAGTATTTTACTTGCCCTTGCATTCACTTACCATCAGGTGAGATTGTGGTCAAATACTTGCCTATATCGAAAAAAAAAAACCCAATAATTTAATAGTTCGAGCAACCCTGTGGACGTTCGGGAATCCAACTGGCACCTAAGTTATGTTTGGCACAGTTGGCATTTGGCACGCCGAACGTTTGCTATACATCTTAAAAAGAATAACTGTCCCAGATATTGAGGAAGTTATTTTGGACAATGTTGTGGAGTTTAGAATTTATTTTATGCTATTTTGAATTTCGCAATAGTGTTATTTTGAGATGCGTTATTATTTTTTATGCTCATTGTATGAAATATTATAAGATGTATTTGAATTCCCGTATTAAATAATTTTGGATGTTAAAATAATAATAAAAATACTCTGAAATTAGGTCCTAAAAAGTTGGTGGTATACCCACGAAACTTGACTAAAACTAAGTTTGCCGTCCTTCTTGTGCTCAGGTGATCATAATTATATGAGTAATACAGCAATAGTATAACCGGGGTAGTACCCCACTCTCACAGATAATTAGCGTAAAGTACCTATTATAGCTGCGATTCATACGATGAGGGAGAGAGCCGGAAGCCCAACTGTCCTTTGCCCTTTATCCCACTAACCTTCAGGTCGGCACCGTGCGTTCAATGCCATTGGTATTTGAAAGTATAGGCTACATCTGGCGGGTCGTACGTTTTTTTTCCAACATGCAAAATAATTTTGTAAGACGATTGATATTGTATGCGTATCCAAATAAATATTATTATTATAGTAGAACTTATATTGTTGGCATGATAACCACATCCAAATATATACATTAAACAAACAAACTTCATTAAGCCGCGATTAAAAGAGATAAATTGTTGAGTCTGACCTCCACCATGACTAACCCTACTCATAAAGGTCCGGAATATGTTGTATGGGTAGCAAGGGACAAATTTATGTAGTACGGACACAAAAACCAACCGACGGTGTCCAATCCGAGAGATACTTGTGAAGCTCGGAATTTGACATCGGAGCGAATAAGGTTTATTTATTAGCAAAGTTTCTAACTGGCAACACTAAATCAACAACGTGTCCAGAGCATAGAGATATTTAAGCATAGACCCAGGAGCTTCGGCTCCTGAAGAAAAAAACATGTAAGCGTGACATTAAAAGATATGGGATGACATTAAGTTATGTTGGTACTCAATCAAAATCTGACTCTATTAACTCTTCCATTCCATGCAGAGTCTCGATCAAGACGGAAATAATTATGAGATGTATCAAATTTAGTTTAGATTTTTAGCCAACAAAAACGGCGCAAGCATTATGCGCTACATCGGGAGGTATGTGGCTAAGCTGATGAAAACTCTTTGCAACGACTTCGAACACCCGATACCTAGATAAAGTAACGTACGTCGGTATTAAATAAATAAAAAAATAAAAGAACCAAGCAATAAAATAAATTTCTGATGCGAACCCCTTGACGTCAAAATATTTAGGGGATGGGGCACTACAGATCCCAGAATGATCTACGTTTTTTTTTTATTATTTTTTACGTAAACATATTATGTAAATATATTATGTATCTATATATATAATAAAAATGAATCTGTATTTCCTTGGTTACCGCATCACACGTCAATGGATGGAACGATTTCGCAATTATTTTCTTCGTTGTGTTTATTTTTATCATGAGAAGGTTGTTATGAAATAAAGGAAGAAGAGGAAGGTTGTTTTATTATCAGGCGCAAGAACAAATGACGCTGATGGTCTTCCGACCCGTGAACATGCCACAATCAGTACTTGATAAATTTCTTCTTGAGCGTCGAAAATTATCTAGTTCTTGATCTCTGAGGTTTGCTCGACAATTCCTCATTGCCAACCGAGCCCTTTCATGGGCTGCCTCTCTTTGCTCTTGTGATTGAGAAGCACCAATTCGAGCGATACTACCGCGGTGTTCTTCACTTCAAATTTCTTGTTCTTCTCCAGTTCTTTCATTCGCAATGTTTCGACTCCTAGTTGCATTACGGCTTTGTCGCGAAAGATCAAATTGTCTTGGACGCGGCATCGTATTGCTAATGATATTATCCGCACAAAGCTAATAGAAATTCGAAACTGACAGATCAACTGTCAACTAAAAAAATTCTAAATAAATAAATAAATAAAGTCTATAGTTAAATATTCAACCATATTTAACTATAGACGACATTTTAGCTGTCAGTTCCTTTTTTATACCATTTTTAAATAATCAACGGCTCGACGGCTTGACTTATTTTTGATTCATTTTTTTTTTCTGTCATTAGCGTTTATTAATATCACGTTTTCATGTTTTATGCCAAGTTCCACTGGAACGGGATAAAAAGTATCCTATAACCTTCTCCTGGTTCAAAGCTACCTCCCCACCATTTTTCACCCAAATCGGTTCAGCCGTTCTCGAGTTATAAATAGTGTAACTAACACGACTTTCTTTTATATATATAGATTGTATGTACTTTTTATGTATTTGGCCGAATTTATATCCCACTGCCGGGCAAAGGCCTCCCCCCTTGGTCTTGATCGGGCCTTGGCCTTTATAAATGTCAATTTTGAAAACAAAAATATTAGGTACCTACATAACTTAAAGAATCAAGTCTCAGTATCTGTCTACGTAGCATAAATAACTCCCATTGTATAATGTACATTTAAAATTGCACCTTAAACCCCATAATAAATTACGCCCAATGGATATTTTATTGCTAAGGAAAGCACACATTCACTCGCCTAATAGATATTTAATGTGACAAAAGTTACAGTCTCGTATGCACCGAACAGCCATTCCGAAACATTAACCAGCAGGAATCTAAGAAGTTAGAACCCAGTATCGATCGGAAACTCAACTGATGGTCAATTTAATAGAATTTACAGCATTTTTGACGACACAAAACAATGACGTTTACGTTTAAATATCGATATTAGAACGATTTTATACGAATTTTATGTGCGCATTACAAATTTCAATTGGAGGGTTTCGAGCTGTTTTATATTTGAGTTCAGTTCGGTGTCCGATAAGTGATGTTTGATTGAGACACGATGAGTATAAAGCATTAATTGTATAAAAATTATATTTAATTTATTGGTAATAATATTATTATAATATTTTAATTATTACACGGTATATTAGCCATGAATAGGCGCTTACTATTCCTGTTATGGTATGCCTATCCTAATGGAGAGTTGTTAAATAGGTTAATTAAACGTAAAAAACATAATAGATTTTCTATGACAAATGTAGAGTTCATATAATTTATAAAGTTGTTAAGTAATTATTTATCGAAACGAAACGTTGCGCATCACTAGTCTACTTTGGTGGCAGATATTTATGTTTGATTATTTTATGATGTGTATATTTTGCTCTCAGATTTGCTTCAATTATTTTTTATGAGCTCTGCAATAACACGTGTCGAGCAGAAAATTAATATTTTTAATACAATTTAATTATTAGATATGTGTTTAATTTATATTCGAATGTAAAAACATTTATATCTGTATTCTGTATTGCTAAACCGTGAACGTATAAATATTGGAAATTAATTTTCGTGTTTGTATTTTATATTTTTTGTTTTATTAATTGCTGTACTATAATTATAAAATACGACCTTTATTTACATAGCTCGAAATCAGATCTGCACTAAAATAAAATTAACGATTGAAATCCAAGCACAAAATGAATACAGTCAAAGCACTTGGTAAACAAGATTATTCCAGTTAAAATATAATTGTGAGTCTTTCTAAAAACAATAGATAAAAGTTTGTCCAAGGTTTGTTGCACTTGCTAGTGTAGTGCTTCAATTACATTTAACTAGAAACAGCCATTTATATCAATTACGGCCAACATTTAATTTGGGTAAATATCAATTTTATGGACGCTGAAGATTGTTGTGGTCAGAGTCATGATAAGGCAAAGAGCTTAAAGGGTTTTTGAAATTTAATAGCTCCATTCTAAATTAACGCTACAATATTCTAAATGACCTTTTGATGAGAATTTATTGATTTCGTTCTACAACGCCGTTTTGTACTCAACATTTGTTTTATTGAAACGTCTAGACTGCTCAATGTATTTTAGCAACATTATTCAATTTTACGACTTCAACTTTTTTCGGATCATTCCGTCAGAGGTCACGAATATCATATACAAAATTGACATCGAAACGCCCAACAATACGGACGAAAAAAATAATAAATCGATGTGACTAAGCGTTATCTAATGTACCATCGAGAGACCGAATAAATTGCCTTTTAAAATCGGGTCCACCCTATAATATTAACAATAACATCGAATGTATATCAATGGAGTTTCGCCCACCTCATCAACATAAGTACACAAAGGTAAGGAATGCATGGAACATTACCATATCGTTGTGTAGGTATCGATATTGTCGCGATGATCCATCGATGAGTGTGTCTGATACCGATCGCTGAGAAAAAGGTCGCTCGACCCTCGATAGAGTGACCCACGAGATTTACGTTTGACTATTCATGATACGTTCGATTTTAAATTTTATTGTCTAGGAGATAGGGTTTACTCTTTTTTAAGGGTTTGTAAAACGAAATTGGTTGCCGTATCTTATTCCTTTTCAAATCACTGGTGACTCATTTCGTTCGTGCTAGCTTTTTATGCAGGCACTCGAATTGAATCTTATAAAAAAGTTTTTCTTTCAATTTGATTTAAATCCAGTGAAAAAATAGGAAGGTTCTTTATATTATTACGTCTCCTTAAACTTGCCTTGTAACTTCCTTCTCTTCCATGTCTTCAAGTAGTGACAAATAAATTGGCTACTCAAACATCAAGCACAATGGCGCATAATTGATTTATTTCTGTCAAAGTAAATGAAGCACAAATTGAATCGTGTCGTGACAATACCAAAACGGATCCCAAAAACCAACTGGGGACAAAAGTTTTTTGCATACAAACCTTCTGGTAACTCATTCATACGCTCTAGAAAGTGGAACAAAAGAATTATGGGCACGTGGGTCTGAGCCCACACTTGAGTGACGCCCACGCGTGGGCGCATGTCAAAATTTTGTCTAACAAGCGAGGTGGACTCGGAAAACAAATGATTGTTACTGTATCTCTGACTGTGTTTCTTTAGATATGTCATAAATTATTCAACTTCATTAACCAATGCTTATTTGCTAACCTGTATTTCGATTTTGAACTCTAATCACATGGTTAACCTCTTTGAGCGATCAATTATGTATTGAATTACTCTTGCAGGATCGTTGGAGACATGTTCTAAGCAGATTCTAACATAGTTGGCTTGCAAACTTTTTCAAATCGCGTTAAGATACCCACAATTTAATGGAGACAGCCGTAAATAAATACCAAATACTTTATTTGTGGTAATATTTGCATACTTACTCAATTTTTTTGTCTATTTTGGATATTTTATAAAGTGTTAGGGGGGTATCCTAACTAGGGATAATATACTCTTAGTACGTGGTCAAACGTCAAAGATGATCGCTCGGAACATATGGACATAAAATTAATCAGAAAGTTACTTACTTAATTGCTTATTAAATTGCATTTAAAACTCTTGATTATTTATTTTCGTTTCTTAGTATTGAGCAACATTGAAAATTGCTTATATTTGAAATATTTATACACAAAATATAAATTTAATAGAGACATAGGTACCACACAATGCTCGACCGCCTGGCCTTAGTCAATCTGTCATTTAAGCTATAATTCGAAACATAAAATTAAAATTTCAAGCATTAAGAGCAGGTAAAATAAGGTGTTATGAAATTTTACATTAACATTTCTAGGGAATGTAAGCTGAAACTGTGTTCATTTTATAAACTTTACATTTATAAAGTTGAACATGGAACTGTAAACGCTGAAGCACTTAGTATTCAGCCCGGCATCACGCTCTGAAATTCAGGGAACAGGCTAACAACAGTGGCTAATGTCTGCCAATAATCGTTATCCCGCAGATAAGTGCCGCAGCGGACTGCCTTACCAATTGCCTTAAGAAACTCACTGGTTAATTGGTCGGTATCTGTGTTTGGTTTCGAATGATTGTTTTGGAAATGTGACGACCATTTGGTCGATAGTACCTACTGCAGGTTTAAGTTTTATAAGTAGATGAGTTAAATACCAAACCTCAGTACATTTCTTTTATAATCTCAAAAGGCAACACACTGGAGATATTATATTTATATTAATATCTACTACCCTTTGTAATCATTCACTAAATAAGCAACTGGCGATTTAAAAAAAGAAATACAACAAAATGTAAAAAGTCAAGCCCGCTGAGATTCTTGCCGGATCTCCTCAGCTGAGGTCACGTTTCGATCCGGTTGTAGATATAAGAAAAATGTAAAATTGACAATTTGTAAGTGCCCCCGTAGGCCTGAACAAAAGAAACGCTTAGAGTTTGACATTGTCCCATTATTTAGTTTTAGTGTGCAAACGAATTCCTTTGTTTACTCCTAATAATTAGTATAGAGTCATTACCTAATGTATGAAGTCATTGGACCATGTAAGAAGTATTCGGAATTCTGATAACTTGAACTTCAGAGTGACCACTAGCTTGTCCCACTACAAACAATCTGACCAAAAAGCGGGTATTCATGTATTTATTTTCTCACTAGTACACTGCAAGGTTAATTACGACAGCAAATGATTTTATACACCAAAGATTTGTGCACTCTCTTTCATTATACTAGGAAATGCACTATTTCCAAAACACTTCAAACACGCGGGGTATACTACATGTTTACTATACCTGTTTACTATTCCACCTAAGATGCGTTTGTGCACGGTAAAGTGAATTTAACCATAGCTGTTTACGAGCTCAGTTTCGGATTCATGATCTCGGGAACTCACAACCGGACGGACTATTAGGTACTTGTCTTTTAAAGGGGCAATTTAAATTACTGATAGTGGTATTCTCACACACGACATTTGTGCTGGATGATAAATAGAGAGAGTTCTTTGGGCGTTTATTAGTAGAGGTTTGTTTTGTGTGTTTTTAAAAGTTAAATTATATAGGACACCACTGAGAGCAAAATTTAATAATATATTTATATGACAGTAAGTACCTACTGTATATACTATACCTTTATATCTCATACTTTTATGATTTTAATGACATTTAGCTGACTCTGCGTAATTTCCGACCGGCAATCTTTTCTATAAATAACATGAAATACTTAATAAATAGATACGTTACGAGTTTGTTACCCAGAACTTCTTTTTATTGCATTCGTCTTGATTTATATTTCTGTTGCACAGTGTTTTTCCACATTTTCGCCCTATCAAAGAAGCTCTATAATTCTCTATAAATTGTAAATCAAAGAGCAGAGGAAACATCTGCTCTATGTTTGCTGGTTTTATATAAACAGTTACACAATGAGACAAAATATATGGCCAAACTTGTCTCACACAGTATTCACATAAAAACTTTTTATGCTTCCTTCGAAAAAAATGGAACGCATCGTATTAATTCAAATTAGCCTCTATCGTGGTTCACATCGCATAATATCGTTACGCCTGTGAATAATTTATGTGGACGAATAATAAATAAAAGGTGTGGCTAGGAGGACTCCACCTGTTTGATACAATAGTATCCGCCCATTACCAGGGACAATAAAATTGTTTGTATTATTGGTACTTGGATGATTTTAACATCGGAATGTTCGAAAGTCAACAATAGATGTCATAGTTCAGGGTTTTATGGTCGAAAATGTTACAATAACGTTACGTTTGATTCCCACGGAGGACACATCATCAAGCCGAAATCTAAAGTTTAATAAAATAATGCGAGAGAGAACCATTCGCCATGACGAACTCTTTTTCAGTTCCTAGTATGTAAAGGTATACTGATAACATTGAAATCCTAAATTACTAACGCTTGTGTATGACTAAAGCGTTCTAAATTGTTAAAACAACCCCAATTAGCAACGGTTTCTATGATAATAATTGAAGTTTCATAACTATGAAATATTATAAAACAACGCATATAATGAATAATAATATGAAATTGTGAGTATCTACATGACGATAATTGCTTTAGTAATAAGCAATTTAAAAATAAGCTAGGAGATAAATCAACTTACTTTAAAACATCATGCCTATGTTTGGTGCAGAAGTTTCCAGGCAATTTTCTTCACTTTGTGCCACGGGATTACTTATTGATGATTAAGAATTCTTAATAGAGTACTTTAGTATCATTTTCTTTAGTTTATTTTGTAATTGGTTCTGTTACGGGTACACTTAGCGAGATAAGTCACTGACCATTATAAATATTTTAGTTTAAACCTGTAACAATCTTTATTATACAAACTTTGTCAAATATTGTCAAAAGCAAATTTTAGCAACATATTTCAATATTGTTAATTAAGATAATCCTAAAGTATGTAAAAAACGCAATAAAAAATACTGAAAATGTTCAGTTACTTATGTCGCTGACCGTACGTACAGCTTAGGTCATTTAGAATTCTAGAGTGCTCTGTAAAATTTGACTAGACTAAAAATTTAAAATTGTTTTTGATAACTAGTACCTTGAACGTAAATAAGTACGGTATCAACAACTAGTACTGCTTATTTACCTACTTTATCTACACTGAGTGTCACTGGGATCGCCCCCAGTCCATAGCATAGTAACCATTAGAAGCGTTTTTTAATTTGGGACCTTACAGTTGGTGTATATAAGGCCTATATTGATACATCGATCATAAGCCTTAAAGCGATCTTGGAAATATCGTTCTTATGTCATACCAGTACAAAACGGCATGCCAAAAGCATACTTGTGATCGCTCCCAGACTTAAGATCGATTTGTTAATACGGGCTTAAGTCTGGAAATGTTTATTCAATTCTGAGAATAGCTACGTAACCTATTAACTTTAACGAAAACAACTTAATAATTTTGTCTTATTAGTTAATCTTACACAGAATTTGACTTACTGTGAAGTATCTTAAAACAATCTAGCGTTTCGACTAACATTCACCATTGGCCTATACTACCAACGAAATAATAGTTAATTAATTTTATATTTGTGAGATAGTGCCATTGTTATATTGTAACGAGGTAACTTAACATCTGTGTGTCGCAGACGTCCAAGATAAATGGGTTTAGCCGAAATGCCTAGGCAAGCGCAAAAACACCAGCATAGGCCTACATACGTAACAAAAAGTAGATTTATTAAAAGCGTTGTTTATAGGCGTAATTTAAATAGTTTTCACTAGAGATAGTAGTGGCTTCGTGTTATTAACTATTTTACAAAAAAGTTTTTTTAAATGTTTCTAATTTCAAAATTTTTACGTTTATGTTTTTCTAACAATGTCGGAAACGAAGCGTGTGACCCGCCTGATATTAGTCCGTTAGCGCACCCTACAGTTGCTTGCAATGTATAAGCAAACTACTTGTTAAGTGTATAGCTGTATACCTGAAATCTCATTGGCCGCATTTAATCCAAACTAAGGTAAAACGTAAAGTGATACTCTTAATACAATTTCCACAAAATTACATAACACGTAAGGTTTCTTCAATCGATTGACAGGTAAATAGCGTCAAATAACACACGAGTCGTCACATTACGTCATTTGAGACAAAGACCTGTCAATCGAGGTGTCCCTCTCTCGATTTTTTAGGTGAAATGATATCGATTGCGTCGGAAGTAGGGTTAAGTGATGCGGAAACTGTCTTTTGGCGAGCAACCGACATGACATCCATTAAAGTGTAAAGTGAGTCGTTTTGACATAATGATGGCTATATCCTTTTGATGCCCTTTTTGTTTTGATTTCGGTCCTTTTATCTTTTGTTAGTAGGTACTTTTTTTTTTTAATAACCACCACGCTAACATGACGCATAAATAGACAAATATAAATGGAAAACTCAACCCAAAAGTCTTCGAAAATGTACTTACAATATATCATTTGGCTATCTATACTATATGGTTTATAAAAATGAGACCGTCTTGTTAGGCATTATAGTATTTTACACAACATGTTGATACAATTTAATCATGTTATGTTGTTATCTATAAACATAACGTATTCATTCGTATGCAATTCTATACAGGGGGTGAATATTTTACTCCATATGACATAATTGACGTTATAAAATGTGACATTTTATGATACAGGGCGTGTTTGTTTTCCGCGGGCTTATCTTTATGAATATTGCGTAATATCGTTAACAGAATGCGTTGTTTTGTTAATTTGGGTGTTACATGTTTCATAATTACTGGTGTTATGAATGATAGCTGTACGTGACACACAAACCGATGCCCAAAATGTTACAATATATGTAACAATCTCATATTAAATGCGACATATTAAACTAGCTTACCGATATTAGACTATTATGTATTAGACTATGCGACAATAGTTACATTTTTTATATTCTGAAAAAAAAAATACGCTGCGATTTTATCAGATTTTTTATCAACTAAATTAAGGAGGAGGATCTCAAATTTATCTGTAATTTTTTATCATTTTGTGGCCAAGATATCATCTGCTTATAGCTAACATATATAATTGCTAGCCAGTAGTAAGTAAATAAATGTGTAATATTAATTATTTATTTATTTATTTTCTCCATACATTATGTTTCGTTCGTATAAAAGGTGTTCCGAAAAACCCGCGTACTACATTAAACCTAAATCAAGGGCCAATAGCCTCATTTCTCACATATTATCATTTCTATGTATGCTCATTCGACATTATAAATTATACCCAACTTGTGTATCTATATGGGCCCCTATCACAGATATTTTAATTCGACCTAAATAGCGAAAATACGACAAACAACATTGTGAACACATGTATGCCCATAAATATTTATATTATTGAACCAGAACGACATTGATATGTTAATATAGATTCTAACAAAATAGTAGGAAAAATTTCGCTGGACCGGAGTCCGGCTGATGATATAATATCTATTATGCCACTCCTAGAACTATCTACACGGTAAAGAGATAGTCATTTATACCTATCGATAAAAGCTTTGCCTAGTTCCTTTCTGCTGATGTAATGAATGAATGAATGAAGTTGAAAAAATAAGTACGATGAAAATTACCTACGTGATACTGCACTAAATGGAGTAGGTAGGTATCTAGTAACAATAAAACATGATGGTTTGCGTCTAAGCAAAGGAGAAATTAAAGCTATCGAACACATATCTGAGAACCTTCGTGACTGTGAACTGTTTAAATTACTTGCTTATCGAATTATATTAAAAATAATAATTCTGAATAGCATCTAAGTGGACACAGTATTCCGCTACATCATCTCAATATTACCTTCCAATAATGTGACCAATAAAAGTTGATACCTATACCGTTTTGTGATGTGGAATAAAACTAAATCTGCGCGTGGAAATTCTTTACAGAATTTTGTATACATCTTGTCCATAGCCTACCAAAGAAAGTATAGTAGTCAAAATTAATTCATTGTTAAATCATACGGTCGACGAAGTTAATATAATAATAAACTTGGTCAAAGTATCAAACTTCAATGAAAAATTTAGAGCCGGCCATAAAGTCGCAATCCCCAAGTTTTACCGCTTAGGAATTACGTTGGGAACGGAGAAAATGGAAACGCGACGTTTTTGCGTTATGAATTTTTGTTACCGTGTAACGATGTTATTCTATGACATTATGAAACTTAAATGAGAAAAATTAACTTTGAATACGGAAGCTGCGGAGATTTCCGCCTCCATTTTTATTTTCTTTGTGGTCGGTACCGAGGTTTGGTAATCATAATAATATTTTGGTGGTTAAAATTTGAATTAAAAGTTTTATTAAAATTCTAGGTGATTCGTTTCAGTCCATTTTAATTATTTTAGACAAAGTAGGTAAATAAAAAATTCAATATTTTTCAATTGTTTCACCCACCCGAGTATTTTAATTTTCATACTAGGAGTTATCACATAACAATAAAAAGCAATTTGCTGTCAAAGAGACGATTGCCTATTTCACACTCCTAGAATAAATTAAACTGTTCTAAGCCAGTATTATTATAATAGGTACGTGGTAGAGCTAGCTCACCCAAAATGATACACAATAAAAATAACTTTTTTCATTTAATACGACACTCGTAACTTACGTGTTCCAGCGATCGTATCAAATGTTTCGCAGACAGTTTGACACATGGTCTCATCTCGTCACAACGATATTTTTATGATGTTTGATTTGAATTCTCTTGGTTTAGTTTCTGCGGCTTGATTAAAAGAAAAATACTGCCGCGGAGAGCTTTTTCTGCAAAACATGCGTAATTTGTTGAGAAATAAAAATAAAGCTGTCACTGGGAGTTTATTTTTTAAGGTGATTGCGGTGAATAATAGTGAAAGGAGTGAAAATAAAGTATACAATAAAATTTAATTAAATTTGGCCGCTGCACAGCATAATTTGTACCTATAGTAGCTGCTAATTAATCAGTGACAGCTCTTTCATCTTTTTTTTTTTTTGTACAGTCTACAGACAAAATTTATAACTTTACAACGTATTTCTCCGTTGTAACACACATGCATCTATTAATACTTTCAATATAGAACTGCACCTTTTCAATCATACCCGATTATCATAAAACTATGGTTCCCAAATTTTAAATACGAACATTTCTGAGAACACAGAAAACTCATTGATCGACAAATTAATTTTCGATAAATGGTGGATCATAAAAAGTTATCACCTGCCCGTTCAGATACAGGGTCGGCGCTTTATACTGCTCGTAATTAATAAAAAATAAAAACGAGCGATGGCCCTAAAACGCATTTAATTCTTGATAAGGGTAACAAATTGGATAACGATAGCGAGACCGTCGGAGACAGAGAGATCGTAAGTGCATTGCCGTGATAACTCATGTGTGATGGTGAAAGAATTGGGAGGATATGACCGGAGCCCCGAGCTTAAAATATTTAGTGTGGCGTTGCAGTAATGTAAGCGTGTGCCGTTCCGCTCAACTGACAAATTTCGTAAATAGGAAGTGATAGTGACAGCATTTTTACTCGATGACTATACGATTACGTAAGGAGCTCCTGCTAGGCCACACTTGTTTATAATTTGCACTGGAACCCAGACAATAATTTCTAAAAGTACGTTCTAAGTACACAATATAAAATAAGTACAATGTCAGTTAAAGTGTATTTTTTTATTAAACATCCTTAATCTTTTTGAAGTTTATTTGCGTGAAACCTAGATGCTCTTCAAGACCTTTGGCCAGAAGTGGTCAATAAAAGGGGTTATGGTGGAGACATTTGCTCAGCGACGGAGGGTGATATAGGTTGTGTTTGCCAAAAAAAACCTTTTCGTTTGAGGAAGCAAATTGATAAACTCTTAAAGAAGTTAACAATAAATATATATGCGATGCAACGAAGCTCTTCATTTTTCAAACGGCTGCAAGTAAAGATTATCGTGATGAAATTCCCAAAGAATCATTTATCAATGAACCAGCTCCTAGCAGCAAAATACAAATATTTTTTATTGTTCGGCTAGGCTTGCTCGATCCTTCAAGTCCAAAGAATTGTCATATCGTTATTATTCTTTCGTTTGGCCTTCCCAGCCACTTTTCAACAATGTACCGGTGATGTTTGTAATCTTGAAATGTCAAAGGTATTTAATTTGAATATCATGCCTTATCTCAGTCCAAAGCTTTGACCTTATCGTTGAAATATCTATCGATCGAGACCTCTATTATTCCGAAAGGACAAGAATGCATTTCGATGTTCTTGTTCATATTTAAAAGTTAATTTCAACTATAGGTATAAGACCTCCTTAAAAATGTTATGATCATTATGTAATCAGTGACTTGCAGAAATGGAACAGTTTCTGATTTGACTTTTAAGGTGTGTGTGTGCCTTTAAAATTCCAAAAATAGTTTTTAGAAATCAGGTCAGCAAATACTGGGTGTAGCCACCAATCTGCGTTTAATCTATGGTTATCATCAGTATGCCTGTTTAAGGGTGACCGTCCACTTGGCTGTGCTGTGAAGCAGGCTCGCCCACCCGCTTTGACCAATACGATCGCTTCGTTTCCTGTCAACTTGAACAACTGAATCGAGTGAAGCTGAAGAAATGTAGCAACATCTACGTTGGTCGAAGCGGGCGGGGCTGCTTCATAGCACAGCTAAGTGGACGGTCACTCTAAGCGACTCCAACTAAATGAAATGTCTTTACTAGCAGTGGACTCAAAAATAGTTTCATAGTCAGGATGCGTACTGAACCCGAAACCTCAAACTACTTAGTACCTATTACTGAAATTTTGAACTTTGTTGCTTTATTATTTAAATACTAAATCTTTTATATGTTTTTTTCATTAAGTAACAGCGTTTGTTTCTAATAGAAGTAGGGTTCTCATTTTCTAAGTCTCCTCAACTTCTTGGTTGTTCCACAGACTCGAATGAACTGCCAGCCCAAACTTTCCACGGACTGCAGACAAATAGTAATATAACTAAATGAAGGCTTCAAGACGTAAAGGCCCGATACACCGAGGCTATTACTCGAACCAGTAACAGCTATTTGCTACTATCACTAATACGCCTTTGTGTAGTCCGGGTGTACCGTGATCTTAATCTGAATTCTGGTCATTTCTTGCGGGTTCCATCTCAACTTATTCGATTTTATACAGTGTACCTACATTATTTACTAATTTGTCGCTAGTAAAATGCGTAGTATACTTACTTAGTTATCTACCTATTTTTTATATTTATTTCAAGTATACAAATACTGGACAATAAGCTAAATTGATAGGTACAGAACATGTTTGTATATTTTCCCAATAGTTTCTTAAAAGATATTTGCGCGTAGCGACAAAAGGCATGTTTCAAGTCATACCTCTCTAAGAAAACTACTTATGGAATATTGAATAACTAGCTTACTCAAAATTATATTGGAATCGAAATTCGTGATCAACTCAAATAACTTTCGGGATCTACATTTATCACAAAATACCAGTGGAAACGTGTTCATACATAATAAGAAAATTAATAAAACCGAATAAGTATAATAAAAATGATGCACGTCCATATTATACGAAAACATTGTTATTCAGCGTGCATTCTGATAAGATAGTTATTTTTATGTGCAATAAACACGTTGTTCCTGAATGCCGGCCTACTTTATCGTCATATGTCACGGAAAAAGACTGTAAAGTACCGCTAGTATTATAAATTCTGGTGTATACAACGTTACGCGCGCACTCACGACTCAACGATACTTCTTGGCGGCGGAAGTTTTCTTCGCGGCGGGTTTCAACTTGGTCGCGGCGCGGGCGGCCGCTTACTTGGGCTTGGGCGCTTTCGGCTTGCATTCGTTATAGAAACCGCGTCATACGACGATGTCGGTTTTAGTAGGTGTGAGTGGTCTCTTGCCGGGCCGATGACGCCCAATCTGTCCAAGTACTTACAAATTTTCTTACAGTCGGTATCACTAAGAAACTATTATAAACTAAGAATATATTGTAAATCGATCAAAAGCTGAAAACTAAATTTAAAAATAACGGCCAAATTTATTTTTATGCATGATCTATATATACTAAACTGAAGTAGGTACCTATATCATCAACAAAATTAGTAAAATTTTATAATTGATGTAGACTGGTACATAATATATAAAAAGTCTACAAGGTTTTGTTAACGTGCGCCCAACGTAACTAAAAAATAATTTGCATATCGCGGTAGTTGTCGCCTTTAACTGGAAAGTCGCGTGGAAAAGAGCGATAACTGTGGGCTTATTATAACGTTATTGATGGTGCTAAGTTGTGTATCTACCCACCGTGTTAGGGGGATAGAGAACATTTTTATGACACAACTTTTTGAAATATTTTCGAGGACGCCGTAAAATACGGTAGGGGCCATCATTAATTGTCATACACTTTGTCATGTTGCAGTTGGTAGTGATACTACTAATATTATATGTACTATATGCGAAAGTTTGTGAGTGTGTATGTATGTTTGTTACTCCTCCAGGCAAAAACTACTGAACGGATTTGGACGAAATTTCGAACACAAATAGTTTATAACCTGGATTAACACATAGAATACTTTATTTAAGTCAACGCGACGAAGTCGCGGGCAGAAACTAGTATAAAATAAATGTACCAAAATGTTGTCAGACAAACCCAACTTTATGGTCCAAAAGTAAACAACTCATCTATTATACCAAACAATAGATTGAGGGTCAATGTAGACTATTTTTCATCGCCAAAAACGTTTTAATTTCACATAGCCAAGTAGTATTTATTGTTCCCTAGAAGAAAACTGGGAACACTACCAGGTCTTTAGTAACTGGATAAGAAAACTAGCTTTCATAGAGGCTTACTTAAAAATAATACTTACAAGCAAATGAATCCTAATAATAAGACACAATTTGTATTATTATCAATTATCAATGTCTTATTATTCAACGATATTTTTATGCTGAGTGACCACCACACACAATCATTGTAGACTATTTACATCTATAATTAAGAAAGACAGGTGTAACACAAGAGACTCTACCCCTTTTATTTGTCGCATTAAACTAATGAACCGACAATAAAATACAAAACCTGTCAATGCAGTAGACTGGCCATCGTTAACTCAAAAGTTATTTTTAATTACCAACCGTATTTCTCTCATACATTTCACGTGAATTTTAATACGAAAATGAGCCAGCCGTGGAGTCGGTTTTCGCAATTTTCGCCGGACGCCGGTGCGTCAGCTTTCAAATTAAATATTCCCCATTTTTTAAATTTTAAAACCCCGAAATATGGTAGGTACAATCCTATATCGATGTTTAATTTGCATGTGTTACGTCGCAGTTGAAAAATGTAGGTAGGTACAGGAAATATTTGAGTCAATATTGGTGAGTGCCTGTCAACCTTTTATTTGCAGTTGTAGAATAAAAATAACAATAAAATATGGAATATAAAAAAAAAACTAGGTATAAAAAATATTTAACATTTCTTATACTTTTCTTTATTTTTTATGTTTAGGCATTTAATTTATTTATTTATCATCCATGTTTATGTAACATAGATTTTGTTACATTAAATTTAATAAAAAATATCTCGTAAACTGCCAACCCTGGTATCACCGTTCCATGTGGAAGGTTAATAAGCATTACCTGTCCACAGATTTGTACGCTTGTAAATATGATTTTTGAGTAATTAGAGCGTTTGCCCCTCGTATGATTTACGCGCTTAAACCGTCCCCTTTTAATTTAAAAAGGACACGCCGTCAGAGCGATACCTGTACGTTTTAATCTTTATAAGTGTTTTGGCTTTCAGGTCATTTAGAAATATAATATACAAATAAAACATTTTTAAGGGCTAAGTAAAGCTCCAAATATTTTTTGGATTTTTCTTTAAACAAACTATATTTGTTTTAAAACCTTTTTGGAATAAAACAACTCAAATCACATTATCAATAACTGTTAACTGAACCGTCCAGAACAATGTTCAATAAATAAAATTGTATCAAAACGGCTATAATGTATGTACCTACATTATTCCTTCAAGACAAATCACTACACAGGATCATAGCTTACCTTCGTAATGGGCACTTAAGTAGATGGAATTATTAATCTGCATGCGCATCTCGCTGCATCGCCTTATCTCCCGTGACCGCCCACACTTCAATAGATTCGCGACGCGGCCCACACGGCATACATAAATCATAAATCAAACACAGACAATCACTAACGAACGGTGTTCAAACGCTGAAATCGAGTTATCAATAAAAATGAACGAAACAATAGCGAGGCCTCTATCACACTTCAATTTATCAAAATGTGTCAGTGTAATAATAACTATAGGTATTTTCTATACTATGATGTTCGATCGCTCTTCTAAAATTTATCGAGTCCGGTGACGGTAGCAAATTCAATAAAGCAAAATCAAAAAGGAAATCAAAACCCACACCCTGAGGGGTGTGATATTCCGATGCTGTGAAAATTCTGGTAGACAGCCCGTTAAGCTGGCGAATCCGACTGTAATTTCAATACGTATACTATAACAAAAGTTACAGGCAGTAAGAAACCTTAAACAATACCGATAGTTTCACTAGATCGAGTCTCGGCGGGCAGTCGGTAGTCTCAAATAAAATGAAATCCCAAATAAAATGTAGAATAATGTCATTATCAACCACTGTCTCTACAAATGTAATTTAGTACTGTTTCTGTGGTATCATTCAGAACAGAGCCGAGGTGCCAGACGTAGTCCCAATGCATATTGTATCGAGGATAGGGGATATACGGGGAAAAAAGCTAAATTGTTAAGGGGGTTTTGAAAAGAGAAAAGAACCGTTTTCCACAGGTTATCGCTGGCGACACGCAACCCAGTGGCTGAACATTTTTTTAGTTTTATAATAGGGTTGAAGTAGCCAGTAAAAACCTAAAAGTGAAAACTGTTAACAGATAGATGTATAATATGGATAGCGTTATCATCGAGGCTTTGTGTATATAAAAAAACAATTGCGAAACCACCTCGACTTTTGTTGGTCGACAGGTGCGATCTTACAATACTGAGTAAATGTAGTAGCAATGGATGATCGATGTCTCAATTATCACGAGAAAATCTGTAGATAACTGATAGGTCTTGGTTTTTGCGGAGCTTATCAAGCGATTACATCGATCGATCAATATAACAGTAAAAACTATAATAATTATCTAAACTATAATTGCCGGCAGGTCTTTAGCATTTAATTAATCAATACATACCTTTAGTTTGATAAGAGATGGAGAGAAAAAATATTGGAATAGGCAGCCCTAGTTTCATGCGATACCGATGCCTGCATTTTTGCTTTGCTTTGTTCTGTGTGCTCACGTGCTTATTCGTTCGAATAACGTTATGCGATAAATATCCTGGCTTTTTTTAAATATCGCGTACTGTGCAAGCGTTCCATTTTCAAATCCCTTTAGTGAAGCTTTTATTGTTTATATTACTGTTTTTAATAACACCTTGGCATAATTAATACTTATTTAGTTATAATACAGCCAAAATACTATGTCTTACATAACTTTTTATAAAATTTGTTCTAATTCATACGAACTCAAATTTCCCTCGTACGTATTTTTTTATTTTAGAAATCGCTATAGTCAATGCGACGCTTCACCAAAACGGATGTCGCAATTAGTTCAGACACAGCCAATATGTTAGTTGAATATCTGCATATTTATTGAAAACGATTTGAATGATTTTTTAAAGCCTTACGATATGAAAATATACCAAAGTCACAAAGATCAACGGAAAAACAATATCAATTTAAAAAAGAAAACTGTTGATGGTATCAAAATGCACCCTATTTTTGCATTTTTCATTTCGCAATTTCAAATCAAAACAATTAAACACAGTGAGGGTTAGATGCTATCCCGAGGGTTCTTTACTTGAAATGTGCAAAATACTTTTTCAATCCTTACACCATTTAAAATAATCCTTTATGATATAAGTGATAAGGTTCACTTTTCTGCACAGCATCATTGCAAGAAGATATGACGAGTTTTTAGCAGTCCCTGAGAATTATAATCCGACAAGTTCTCAGCTAAAACCGCTTGCATTCTCGAAGTCGGATACGAAAATATGCCTTATGTATTCTTATTAGGAAAAAAATAAAGGGATTATTGCATCTATACACGGTGCTTTTAATGTTTAATTTCGCTTGCGCACGGAGGGTAGAGTGTGTTGATAATTTGGAAGTTAATGAAGCGAGGCTGCTGCGTCGTCTCCGGCGGAAGGTTGTAGAAAAATGCTCGCAGTGAATGCAAATTTTCTCCATTATTGTTTGTCTATTGTTCCGTTTATGAAGCGCGAAAGTGAAAATTTTTCATCGGTGCTTTTATAAAATATATCGCTTTTAAGTGCAGCTAACTGTACTGTTTAAGAGGTTTTCTTATTTATTTATATATCACAAAGAATTTTAAGATGAATGAATGGAATATTAGAGTACCTAGAGGAATAAATCAGAAACTATATTACCTATTTAAACCACCACATACACACCTGAAAATAAATGATAGGTACATCATTACTAGTACCTAAGTATTTATTTTGGTATAAACCTAATCCAAAATATGAGACTGATGAAAAAGGCAATCATGATAGTAAACATTAGGCCCGAACTAAAAGTACCTCTACGTAATATATAATAAAAATATCAAACAAATATCCCGCTGTCGAACCTAATATGGGCGTAAGTATTATTGACAGGCTCCGATCATCCATCCATATAATACCCAATACTTCCGCAAAACGAGGCCTTCCGAAACATTTATTTATCGAACGGAGTAATTCTGCCGAATCATGCCTTGAGCACTTCAGTATCGGCGCTTGTACCCGAGACATTTTAATTGTAATAGAGATTATTGGTTATCTGATTCAGTTCGGTGCGCGCATTAGTAATAACATATTTATTTTGTTCGTCTGACAGCTGTAGGCGGATCGATGATCGAGATAAGGTGAGAGCGATCTAGAATGCTTATAACAACTGACTGCAACTGGTCTTCGATTACCGCCGTCTTTTGTTTTTTGTCGTGCGAGGTGTTAGGACGAAACAAGTTTTTGTGATACGTACATTTGATATGTGATCTTAAGTGGAATTGGATTGTAGTTTATACTTACGTCAGGGCACAAGAGAGAGTGGAGCTATTCGAAACCAACGACGTAAGTACCTATTGTTATCGTAATTTATATAAAAGACCTCAAAAAGGAATATCACCGCATACAATTCACCGTTTACACAGAGTCGCGTGTCGATAATTCAAGTCATTTGGCACACATTAGCAATGACGGGCCCAGGAGCGTCCCCTGCGGCATCCAGGCCAACGGTCATTAGAAAAACTGCATTTTCATGTATTTAATAACGTCGTCAGTGTGCACCCCACACGAGAAATCTATTAACGTCAACACGAGCGTTTTAATAATCCATCAAGTATTCAACCCCTTGTAAATGGAATACATTTTGCGTTGAAACGTTAACAGTGCAGGTTTTCCAAAGTTCCAAAGTGTCTACTAATTTTAACCGATTTCAAAGAAAGGAGAAGATTCATAATTCAAATGTAATTTTAAAAAAGACTTATCTACATAATATATAAGGTGGTACGATATTTAGTTTCTTCTTCTTACTTTAAACTAATGGCCCACCCAGTTTATTATTTTCCCAGTGGCAAGTAATAAATATTTAATAACAAAACTATACAAAAACAAACTATAATTATTTAGCTTAAGATTATGTAAATATGACGAAATAAATCGATTATATCGAACCCGGATACCTCATATTTGCGAGGCTGATCCGTGTATACTACTAAGTTGTTGACGTTTCAATGAAATATGAAGCAGTGATCATTTAAGATGAATCATTCAATAAACTCATGTTTGCGAGCAAATCAGTAATTCTTAAGTACTAGGGCGTCATAATAAACGAAAAGCTATTCGGATCTCGACGACATCGCAAACAATTGTCGCCCAATGAATTGCGCAGTGCACGAGGAATTTTCTGTCTAGACCGGACGGTTAATGGGTGCAAATCATTGCAAATTGCATTCCTGGAACAGTGAGAGATGACGCTTTTAATAACTCCCGTTGGACAGTTGATTTGTCTTGGAAGTATCGTGCGACACAGAGCACAATATCAGAGAGGTTTTTAGTTAGAGCAATTAAAGATGGTTATAGAGGACATTCTTTGAGAAGACGTAGCAACCAATGGCATTGGAGTACTTATATTTTTTTTTACTATAGTCAATTTACTTCAGCTGATTTACGGGTTGGCTTGGCCGGGATAGTACATCATTCTCACAGAAGATTGGCGTAAAATAGCCGCGTTTCGTACGAAGAGTGAGTGAGCCGGACGCTGAACCCTACTCCACCTTTAAGTCGCAACGTGCGAGTAATGCCTTTAGTATTGCAATCATTTAGGGGATACGATACCTGCTTAACATTAGAAGGATTTTGGCAATTATGTAATATTTAAAAATAATAATAATAGTGATTAAGAAATAATTCGGTACCAACTTGACGAAATAATTTTCGGTACCAACTTGACGAAATAATTACCAACTCAAGCATCAAAGTTTTCAACGTCTAAGTACCATATTACCAAAGTGTACCAAGTGTACTTATTACCAAAGTTATTAACTTCAAAAATGTTTTTTTTTTTTTTTTTTTTTTTTTTTTTTTTTTTTTTTTTTTTTTTTTTTTTGAATTGACTTTATGTTGTTGGCCAGAGTGGCCATAACAACTTCACCCGGACAGAGGGCGAGCGCAAGTGCGCTCCAGCCATAGGGGCAGGGGGGCAGCTAGCTCAAGGGCGTCACTAGGGACACGACCTCGGCTTGGGCCGCTGCCAGGAGAGGTGGCGAGGGTAAATCTACCACCGGATCGGAACGGCCGGGACGTTCAAAAATGTGTCTATCATGATCGTTTATGCATGTTTTTTTGCTCCGCCTGCCAATCCTCATCAATCCTCCAATAATATTTTGGGATGTCAGATTTTTATGCTACGATAAAAAGTTCCCTGGGACGAGCCCAATCAATCGCAGCTTTTAATGGACTGTATTTAGAGCTAATGGCATCAGCATAGAGTAGATATCTGAACAGAGTGGATATAATCAAAATCATTTAGTTATACGAGTCATACCTAGTTTATCGTAATAAGAATCTAATTAGAATTGACATGGAAATTAATAATAAGGTAAATTATAATAACAAACTGTTTTCAAACCAGTTAATTTTTTTGTTGAAATTATAATTATTATTTTTTAAATTTTATAACTAAACAAAATATACATTTTACAATTTACAATTTTACCATTTTACAACATGTTACATAGTTATAAAAATTTAATTGGATATATTTATGATTTCTACTTTTTACTGTTTTTAAATAACTGCAATGTCATTGTAATCACGAAATTGTCAAAAAGGTACTATTATAATCATGCCGCAATTTATTTTCTAGCTTAGAAACCAAATTATAAACTTTATAAGTTTATATTATTATTACTATTAAAGATAATTATAGCTTAATCTAATATATTAAAATAAGAAATGTAACATATAGAAAACTACATGTACCTATTAACAAGGGCTCTGATTATGTCAGAGGAGAAGCGGCAGATTGTGTACCATCTGTGCACAATCATTAAAAAAAAACCCAGTTAATTTCAGGGTTACCACGGGTTTTTTTTTTAGATTTCTAGCAATGTGTGTTTATCACATTACTAGTATTCCCTTTAGCCCCTCCAACTAAGCTAATGCTTGTTGCTAGGAGTGGGCTCACGTCAATAGTTTAATGGCCAGGATGGGGATCGAACCCGAAACCTCTCAGCTACGAGGACGGCCCCTCTAACCACTAGGCTATTGACGCTTCGATATTGGTAATGAAAAGGAAAATAATTTCATATTCTGGATACCTACATAGAACAAAACACAATTCTTAATGAATTAAGCGTTATTAATAGAATATGTAATGGTTATTTGTAACCTCTAATTCAGTCTATTCTACTGCCTTAATCTTTGCCAACCACACCTAAATTGAGCATTGAGAATCTGATGGGCTTAAATTGAATCACCTTCAAGTTTGATTGAAGGCTGGTCACTGTCGGCAGTATTAGTGGCACAAATTAATTAGATACGACTTGATACCTATTTGAATGCTCGCATTGCCGATACGTACGCAATCAAGATCGCACAAGCAGATAAATAGGTATTTGAATTACTTCCAAATGATACTGCACTATCAAAGTGCCTAATTAGGCTTTTTATTACGTGTCTTTCATGTTACCGAATTGATAATGATAGTGGACTACAGTTTTTAGTCCGAAGCGAGGGCGGTAATAATTCGGAAACCTATGAGAGCAACTGGGTCCTGGATCAACGGATGGAGGAGTGAACGGGACCAGCAGTGACATACTTGATCAACCAAGAGAATAAATAAATAATAAATCAATAAATATCGCCAGACTGACACACCTACTGTATGGTCCAAAACTAAACAACGCTTGTACTATGGGTACCGTACAATGGACTGGGGGCGATCCCAGTGACACCAGACCAAGGAAAATTACGAAAACCCAAGCGGTCGTCAAGCGGCTAGTCATAAATTTCTATATATCGGAGTAATTATATTTATATTAATATCTACTACCCCTTGGTTATAGTAACAAAATAAACAACTGACGATTTAAAAAAAATATAAAGACAAGCCCGCTGAGTTTCTTCCTGGATCTTCTCAGTCAAGGTCGCGTTCCAAACCGGTAGAAGATATCAGAAAAAAAAAGCCAATTTAAAAGTGCCCCCGTAGGCCTAAACGAAATAAACGCTTTGACTTGACTTTGACTATAATAACGTAGATAAAGGTATAATATCGCATTTTGAAACATTCCAACTTTTTTTCAAAGCAATTCTAATACATTTCTAATTTATTTAAGTATCAATATTGTCGTGACTGCGATCGTGTCTATCGATCGTTTACGATCGATTTATAATGATGATATAACTTTATATCATCGTAAATCATCAGTGATGTTCGTTGCAACACTGCATACCTATTTCGGTAAACTGTATTTTTTTTAACCGGCAAATTGGTATTATCCCAAATATCTCGAGTTATTTTCAATTAATCGAATCGATGTTTATGTTGATTCATATACGGAACCAGTGGGGAGCCTCTCGCTTCGCACTCGAGTGAAAACACGAACACCACACAATTATTACAAAACAAGTGGCAATCAAATATAAAGGTTATTTTAATATGCAATAAAATTTTAAATCCATTGCTTTTCGGGTAATAAAGAGGCATTTTAGTGTGCCTTCATGTGAATCATTGTGAGTCGCTTTATTCGTATATGAAGTATGTGACGTCTCAGCGCGAGACGTCGTAAATCTTGTAGACATGACACCCTTACGATTCCAACAGCTGCATATAAGTCGAAAAATAATATTCCAATAAGGCACAATAAAACATGATTTTTAAAGTTACGACTCCTTGTATGAATGAGAATCGGAAAACATTTTGATAGATAAATATACCTATATTTTAACTAATTATTACTATTATTTATTATAATAATTTAACTTAAATATTATTATATCATGCAATAATGTATGTATAAATAATCCCAAAAGACACAATAATGAAAATTTAATCATATTCCACAACAGATATTAGCAATTAAGTTAAGTTATTGACAAATTAATATAAATTGGTATAGTTATTTCTATAAAATTATAAGACGGGTGTCTAATAAAGTGTCAAATGATACCTGTTGTGTCACAATATTATAACCTACTGCTACTTAATTCCCCGGTCACCCGTGAAAGGAGATGATTTATTATAATCGCTATAATAACAAACATAATAAAAGATAAATAATTCTTTATTTAAATACCTAAATGTTATAAAGAAAACATTAAAGTATGCGAAAGTAGACTTAATTCGTTATAAACTTTAATCGCGCGTTATTTGCATCGCATGTTAGTGCGAGCGATTGTCAATTAGGACAATGCCTTCTAGACTCATAGGGATATAGGATATTGATTTTAATATGTACTATGTATAAGGTATTTATCTGCCTAAACCCGCCCTTGATATTCTCGTGCCCACTCTCCAAAATCGTCAAGCCCAAAAACAATAAGCTTCTGGTTCTGCCCATGATCGCTGCGCAAATATTTTCTGTTAATTCGTCAGTAAGTGATACTAAGTGATGAACGACCCGAAACGGATACGTGTAAGTAAATACTCCATACCGTTCGGTAATTTGTTTTAGGCCTGGAACCCACCCTCGGTCGTATTAATCGAACAAAGACGTGCTGATTGAATAGTAACACAATGCTAGTGGAAGTGAGGCCAAACATTTCCACAACATCGCTGGATATTATCGCCGTAACGCTCTTAATAAAAATATGTCTTTTATATGTATTTTCGTCGCAAACATACATATATTTTGTGTTTCTTTATAAGTTTTGTTTTTTCAAATAATATAAATCTTAAAAACAGAAATTTATTTCTGATTTACAGGTCCATATGCTGTAAACATACCTACAGTAAACCCTGTACTGTAATTAGACTATTAAATAATTCAGGTTCTCAATCTATTAATCAATGAAATTAACTTACAGATGCCAAGAACGAAATTTATAGATTACTTTATATTTTCAGAGAACTCATTGTGTTATTTATGACGGTAGCTTATAAAGTTTTCAATTAAAGTCAATTGTCTGTTAATGCTATAGAAAATATTGTCGCTCTGATACCAACAATATTGCTTTGAAATACTACATCTGTTGTAACATTTAATACCGCAATGAATTTAATGGCATCTACCTCTCAAAGTGGTAAGAGGGAGCAATTTACTAAAAACAAACGCCTACTCTGTCTCACAATTCGATATTCAAAACTGAGTCAACCCGTACGAATATTAGTATTTAAAATCAACTGTAAGATGTAAAAGTGAGAGTTTTGATTCGATTGTATTCAATTTAAACATAATTTCCTTGCATAAAAATTTCAAATTTTGAACGAATCGCTTAACGAAAACATTAGCTACGGCTCAAAGGCTTTTGAACGTAAATTGTACGTAAAATTCGATAGAAACGATTTTGGGTCGCGGGAATCAGGGGTGAATCGTGCTTAGTGTACTTGGATTAGTTCCTTCAATAGTGAAAATGTTATTTAGGTCGCTACCAGTGTTTATTAAGTGTGAGGCCTTTACTATATTTGATCCTGGTATTTAACGAGGCTTTGTAGGGATGTGGACTTGAAGACCCTATTTCATAATGTTGAAGTGTGTATATTATTATTGAGAGAGCTTTAAAACTCATTTTCGTGAAGTGTGAGTGATGTTTTATTTAAGGATAATTTGGGTTATGTGTCTGGCTTAAAGCTTATAGTCGGGGTACTATCTTTACACTACGTTAGGACTAGGTACTTCTTAGGTACCTAACCCTAAATCTACCCCTAAATAAAAAAATAAAAAAATAAAGAAATAAATTACAAGGTCCCTAGTTATTTCTAGCTTTTAAGTGCACCCAGGTTTTTGTGAAGTCGGTTTAATTTTGTATTAAAATTAATTTTATATCTATAATAGTGTTTTAAATTTTAAACCGCCCTCAAGTTTTAAATTTTACTGAACGAAAAATCTCGATGGTTATTTTATACGTCTGAGATCTCGTGCCAACAATAAAGATTTACTAATGTGACCTGTGATATACGAACAAATAAAATTATATTCTATTGTAAATACAATCTCAAGAATCACAATCACAGAACAAACATAACTACCGCCGTATCACCGCGGTACGCTCTCCTGGTGGGCGTATTAAGTGTTTGCTATGATCTTTGTACGACTCGGCAAAGCAAATACTTTTATAACACTATTTACACAGTGTTGAGTTGCTGTCTACTGAATGCCTATTCAATACTTTTTTGAATAAAAAATATTCATTATTGTTTTATGAATATCATTTTGAGAAAGTACGCCTCATTGAGGTCTAGATAGTTGACACTAAAGACACGTTAGTTAAGTAGGTACGAGGTTTTTTTTTTGTTATCATTATAAATACTAGCTCCAATGCCTATTGTTTATCGAAAGATGATTAAAGTCCAAATCCCACAAGATATATTATTATAAAAAAATTCAACCGAACCTTTCACAAAATCATTACTTTATGACAAACTTAATATAAGTTTATCGGTTGCCTGTCAAAAAGTCATAATTGTCTAACCTTATTATGATTCAATGAGCCTTGTAATTTCGATTGACTTATAACGTTTACTCAGCACAAATAAATAATGGAGTATTACGTACCTACTTATGACTCGACAAATCTAAAATATTTTTACAAAGACTTGGACTCTTCGCACACGCGTCATTTAAAAATAATGCTTTAACCATCAGGGGATTCTGCAAAAAGTATTCCTTTGTGCGTAACAGAAAACAAATTGAGACAACTTCGAAATTCACACGGCGGAAGCGAATTTAATTTATCGACATCTCATTCAAACCGGGACGTCTCAGTTGCGTCTCACAACAATTACAAATTTACAAACATTCCACACAGTCTATCAACACCTTAACACGCAGGCATAAAGGTCAGAATACATCAACATGATTGCAAAAGAAGTTTGCGAATACGGTGCCGAAGTGACAGAACTTAATAGGACTTTAACAAATTGCTAAACATTTTGTAATTCGGAGAACATCTTGAATGCTTAGTTTACTTAACAAAAGATGGGCAGTCGTCCATTTTGTTCGGCGAGTCGTCCCGATGTCAACATCTGCCCATTTTTTCTTAGACAATACCTGGCCAACTTGATTGTTCAACTGGCCAGAAAATCGGTAGCCATTCTGTTTCTCCATAAAGGTGGTAATAGGTTTGTTGGTATAATGGCATTTAGTTTGCACATTGCGTATTTTGATACAATACCGCGTTTGTTCAAACCATTCAAATTTTAGATAGGGTGAAATATTTTTTCAATACTCATGCCATTGCTTTTTTATGTATAGCTTCAGGTGTTAATGCAAATACTACAGTAACACCTTACAAAGTCTACGATATTAAAGTCGAGATTTCGCTGCGGATTACGGTAACACCGCACATAAGCGTTGTTTAAACGTCTAATAACAACACTGGAGCACCGTTTGAACTATAAATAATTCTGATAGTGCAATATCTGTCTGGTGCATAGTGAGTGCAGGCCATTTGCATCGGTACTGCGTCGGAACAGCCTCCCGTGGAATTTAATAAAAATATCTTAGCGTCTTAGTGTTTCTTTAATATACTGAGAATATATTCCTCGTTGTTCTATTATGGAGATTGGCAAGAGATATATGTGGCACATATATTTATCGTCGTTTGAATATGTAATTTTAAATTTAAAGCTACTTATGTATGCAGTTGCAATATATTTCAGTTGGTAATTGCGACATGTTTTATTGTTATTTTTAAATTGTTTATATGATTTCAGTCACAATACATTTTGATGTTTTTTGGATTATTCAGATGCCTTTTTAGCTATCCATAGAAAGGTACTGCTTAAAATGTACTTTTTTCGGAACTAGGGCCTAAGTCTAAAACGCTACTCAACACAACGCTACAATCACTTACTTACGTATAAAAATATAATAATTTTGCCCTTTTTTCATCCCAATCCAGAGCACGGGCCTCCCCTCACTACAATGCGGATTACTTAATCAACGTATTTGTAATCAATGTTGTTTGTATACAATCTGCCTAGTAATAATATTTTTATAATAATAAAATAAAAGTAAGTAACTGTACCTATGGCGCCTCAAAATTAAGCAGCTCTTACATTTGAGTTCCTTTGAGTGTTCGGCGGAATGTCAGTCATAAATAACTCGGAGCCTTCATATTATCTGAATCTAACACGTTGACAAAATAAGATCTAATTTACTGAGACATACGTCTTGCCTTCAAGCCCTCAGCCTACCTAATAGTTTATTCCCCACATCAATTTACCATATAACTTTATTAGCAGCGAACATTTGCTGACTGATGCCTCCAGATGAAAGATATCTCTCACAGAAATTAGCATTCATAAGCAAACTCGGACGACATAAATAACATCTGATATTTGCTTTATTACGTGTGACGATAGAGATTACTTGCTATGGCCATCCAGTCTCCTGTATATGTGATAACGCCCACACTACCCGCAAGCAGCTCGAAGATTGTTTTAGATTAGACAGTTATGAATGATATAACACTATAGTAAACAGCGTTTCTTGAAATTAACGCCTCCATCCCACGTGGTCACACGTCATAAAGTATAAATATAATTTTTGTGGTGGATTCAAAGCAGCAATGTTGAGGTTTTAAAGCTTCTTGGGCCTCATATTCTTTTTTTCATCGTGTTCTAGTTAGTAAAAATAATATTGTAACTAAATAACTTGTGTGGGAAACAATTAGGAATAGTTTTTCACTTGGTCACCCTAAACCTCACAAACCCGGTTTTGTGCATAATTAAAAAGAAGAATACAGAATATTATTTACAAAGAAGCTATGAAAGGAATTTACTAAATGACAGAATTTATGTTTGAATATACGTAAGTAGGTATACTCTAACTAAAGTCATATCTAGTTAAAAGTAACTCAAGAATCCTTAACAGAATTGAATCGGTTTCAGTAATACACCCCTCACGTAATAATTCCCTAAAGCTCTATCAAACTACTCTGTATTCGAGAGTCGGCGAGTTGTCTAGTTACTTTGAGAATATTGCCATATTCCTTTGGCCACAAATACGGTGTCTTATGTCTCCGTCTTCTGAATATCATCTTGATAGAGATATTTTATTGACAGCCTCTTGGCAAACGCCTGGACAAACAAAGAACGATGGACAAACCTTATTTTGTTGCCATATCTTTGCAAAGTAAGGTTATTTTCCAATGCAGAAAAGTTCACTATATAATGCCGAACTTAAGCCTGAGAACGAACTAAGAAATGTAATTCTTTGTCATCTCAAGGGCGTACTCGAGTCAGACAGAACTTAGATACATTTATTGATGCCGGCCTGAGGGCTTTCACAGTCCCCAGCCAGAGAAAGCTATTCTCCGTCAAATAAATTTGACGTTTTGACAGGTATTTTATTGAAAAACTGTAATTACACGTAGTAATTGGATCTACTAATAAGTGTCTCACTTGTTTTTTAACATGGGCATCTGTATATTTTTGGTCGGTTTATCTCACGATTATAGACGCAAGTGAGCTTCTTACACCCATCTCGCAATGCCGCTGTTATACCTAAGAGCCTAATTGTTTGGAGATAAATCGTACCAAACACAATTTTGAAGTGAAAGAACAAAATAAAATTCCCGATAAGCCGCTTCTTTATTACAATCTATAAAAAACAGTCTAAAACTACACTAAAGCAACGTGGAACTTCTAGGTAAAATCCCTAAGTAACTATACTCTAAAGTTTCCAGTTACACTTTTTACTTAAAATTCGATTGGCCCGGTTATCCGGGCTTGCTCAGGCGAGAACCCGCTATAATAACATAACTCCGCGCTGGAAGCGAGCTTCTCTGAAAATTCATAGGTTTCTATTAAAACCGTTGTCGTATGAGCTAAACCGAAGCGCGAAGGAATAGGAATCATTGCGAATGTCGCGTGAAAAATAGCGGATAAGGTATAAATAAGTTTTGAATTTTATTAAAATAGTCCGGTGACTCGACGTGGGTTCACATGAGCACAGTGAGTTATCACAAGTGCAGAGAAAGTTCATTATAAATTCATGTTCTAATGTATTTTGGACTTAAGAATAATGATAGCTGGTGAAGACATGCTTAGAATAATAATACCTTTTAGATTATCAAACCTCTTATTAGTAATATTTGTTTAGCTAATACTATATTATTGCGCGGCACGGCTCTTTCATGCTAACAGTGTTTACTTTTACTACACCAGCAGTATATTTAACCATGATTAAAATCCATTAGAACCATAATATACTCTAGAACGATTGAACCAATGTACTTGATAAAAAACGACTGACTGGCACACAGCGCATAGACTAAATCGGTGGGTTTAGCTTGGTTGGTTTTGTTTAGTTGGCAAACATTAACATTTGGACTGGAGTTCCATATGACATAAATAAAAATAAAAATGAAAAATTATTTATCAAAAGTAAACATGCTAAATAAGAACTTATTGAGAAAGAAATGGTTTGGTACTTATATCACTTAAAAATATATATAACGCACTGAGGATTAAGAAAGGATTTTTTTAATTCAACCCATAAGGGGATGAGAGTTTGTATAGTAAGTATACAGCTAGTACGGCTACTAATCAATCTATACATGTATCCAGTTCAAGCTGATCTCACATTGTATAGGAGTTTTGTACAATGAGAGGTCAGCTTATATTGAAATTTTATAGCTTGATGTAGCCGTGCGTAGATACTATTTACCATAAAAAACGTTAGTCCAATTAACTATATCCTATTTGATTTCAATGGTATAGGTACCTACTTGGCTCTTTAAGGAAACCAGCTTGTTTCACTTTACTTTATTTGCAACGTGAAAAGATATATAGGGGGATGTCGTAAAACGATAAAAATCTTGCGCTTTGACACAAATGACGTAGTCGCTATTTGAAATGTCGAATGCGTCCGCTCGCATGACATCAGCATAAAGGAGCTTTGAGCGGGCTATTCTCATTTATTTTAAATGTGTTGCTGCCATTAGTGCTAAAATTTTGCAAGAAATGTACCTACTATAGATTAAGAACAGGAATTGGTAAAAAATAAATTTAACAGAAATTAAAATTAAAATGGGCAGCATTCAATCAATTTCAGTCGACAAGTTGCAAAATTAAAATACATTTCTGTTAGCGACGCGCGATGTTCCAAACAGGTCTGCATTAGTTACTGAATAGCCCCACATAATAAACATATTCTATAGAAATGTTACAAAAACAAATCCGGCTCAATGGTTTCCATAAAATGCCAGTCTGCAAAAATATATATATTAAGTGGCTGCCAATTATCCTAATTGTGACCTCAGACTCGCAAATTTTAATTGAGTGACCTAATTGACTTACGAAAAAGTCAATATTTTAATCAGAGCGCGGCGTCGCGTCGTAACGTGACCCCGGAGCGTACGTATGTCTGATTTAATTTTAACAGACAAATTGAATATGAAAGTAGGTGGTTAACAAAATTTTCCGTGGAAACTAAAATTAGCTCCGTTGAGAATAACCCATTGAAAAAAACGTGGAGGGGAACGCCAAAATATAATTTGCAATAAAATCGGCACATGATTTCTCACCGAGTTTCGCCCTTGACTACTTTATTACTTTTCTCTGAAGCACAGTCCTTTATAACTTTAATATTTCATTCCTGGATGTATTTCGCTTCTTGTGCGGAGTGCCGATTGTTGGGCTTTTTTCCGCCATTGTGTTGTTTGATGGCCGCACTGAACTGTGTTGAACTCATCTTTTAAAAATGTTGATACAGAAATATTTCAAACCTAAAACTGTTTATTCACAGGTAGGTATATCACGTTTTTAATTTGGGAATTTTGTGAGGTGTTTAATATAAAATTTTAACACAATGAAGTAGAAGAACTATGGAAAATTCAATATGAAACTCCAATTTGCGTTCGGAGCGCTGTCGAGCTTGTTTTTTAGCTTTCACAGTCGAATTGGAGCAAGCTTTTAAATTAACAAAAGCATTCTGTTCCACAGCGAGCGCATTTAAAAGTTGCTAAGCGGACTGCGTTCGTATTTATTTCCATGCAATTTCCGCGATCTCAAGTTTCATTAGGAAAGCGAAAGTTTGATAGCGTTCCAGCGCGTTGTGGCGCCGCAACGATCAGCCAGCCGCTCTGAATAGGCTCCCACTTTATTTGTGCCTTTTTGTTACGCAAAACTTACCCTTCGTGCATACGCGAAGTAAACTCTGCATTTTGAATTCACTACCTATTGTCCAGATAAATCATATCAAAGTGTATCTTATTCAAACCAGTTTACAGTTAATTTTCTTTCAACGAGTTGCGATGGTGATACAATTTTATGCTCATAGAAATTGTTTTTTTTATACAAAATAAATTTTATTGTGTGTTCTTTTTTAACTACATATAATTCAATTCATTACTATCATGCGGTCATATTGAACTAAAATTATTTTCTGTATTTACTTGGCACAGAATGCATTTATTATCAGGTTGATATTTCTTAGATATTCATCAACACTATCAACAAGGTCAATCGGCCGCTAAGCTCCCAGTACCCACATAAATAGCTTGTTTGTACACCAATATCGACATACTTTTTCTTCATACAAGTATACGCAGAATCACGACAAAGAACGTGTTACCCAGTCATGTAACCCTCTATGACGAATCTATCTTTATTTGTTTGCCAACCGATTATATTCTTTTTGGCTCTGTGTTAAAGTCGATGGTCCTGGTGAGGCGAGATTCTCAGCGTCCCGCTGGGAACAATGTTGGCGGTTATCTCCGCATCAGATTGAGATAGCAGTGAGGTCAAGTTCGGCACGCGAGCAAACACAAGTAAATGCTAGTTGACGAATATGGTATGGGAGTCGCTACAGCACTTTTGGGAGACGGAATTCGTGATGGGTGATTTAATTGAGGACCGTTTGGTTGATGATATTGTTACGTTTAGGATTATCAATGTTACTGTCAGTTCAGGGCATTAACCGACTTCAAAAAGGAGGTGGTTCTCAATTCGATAAGTTAAGGGATTTTATTGTTTTTTTAAGGTTTTTACGTCAGATCTCCGTAATTTACAATTCGATTTGAAAAAATATTTTTTATTTGTAAGGATGTTCTAGGAAATTGGTTACATAAAAAAATAATAATAATCAGTGCATTAGTAGGTACTTAAGAAGTCGTAACATAGTGTAAAAAAGTAGCACCGATTAAATTTAAGAAATTATAAGGAACCTTTACTTCTGGCTTTAGGACAGCCAGGGTTTTTTTAAGTCAGTAATTATTTTTAATTTAAATCTTATGAATCTGGTAGGTAGTCAAAATTATTTTTCTTTAATTTTTGCGTGGCACCCTTTAACTGTAGATTATGTAGGTACTTGAATTTTTTTTATTTAAATCTATGGTGAACGTTATTATTATAAAAAAAACCATGTTGAAAAAGTTCAGTACCTTCTGTGTCATTTTATATTTTAACTAGCTGAGCCCGCGACTTAGTCCGCGTGGGATTTAACTTTACAAAAAAGCCCGTTCCCGCGTTCTGAGCCCGCGCGACAGGACCCATTTTTTAAATTTTGTTTTACAAAAATTAAAGTAGCCTAAATTGCTCCTTGTAACATCAGCTATCTGCCAGTGAAAGTCCCGTCGAAATCGGTCCAGCCGTTTCGGGGATACTCTTGGATTTCAAGTGTTTTTATTTTTTTACGCGGAACCCTAATTGTTTTTCTAAAATTAAAGTAGCCTAAGTTACCCCCTATAAGATCAGCTATCTGCCAGTGAAAGTCCCGTCGAAATCGGTCCAGCCGTTTCGGAGATTACCCGGAACAAACACACACACAGACAGACAGACAGACAGACAGACAACAAGACAAAAAAAAAAAAATCGCGTTTATGCTATAGGTATCGTATGTACTTTTATATGCATTTACTGAAAAGGTGTTATTTTGATATTACAAACAGACACTCCAATTTTATTTATTTGTATAGATGACATAAAAATGTTAAAAATGTTGTAGCCAATATAAAATAATAATAGAAACGAACAATTTCGAAAAAGAATAACCCAACATATTCCGCACGAGTCACGAAGTTTCCCTATAACATAAAGGGAATCGGCCTTTGTGCTCAAAGAACTCAAATTTTCTGATAGATACAAAATATCCAAGAAATATTAGACTTTTAACTGACGTGAATACATAAGCGATTCCGGGACCGACCGATGTGAAGTATCCTTGCAAGCGCTACGTGCACAATTTCGTTCCAATATCCCTCAAACGTGGTAAGAAATACGTTACAATTCAGTAATAAAAACCGCGTTGCATGCACTTTTGTTTCTATATCGTAGTGTCTGTAGTACTTACGTAAGTTTTCCACAATTTATTGATCATATCGTGTCTTATCATTGTAATAATACCTTTTATTGGTGAAATCTATGAAACTATTTCTACCATAGCCAATTTTTTTATCCACAATCTCGGAGGAAGTCATTGACTGAAGAAAATACCTAACTTTATATGGTCTAAGAGGAGGTTCATGTTTGTCTATGTCTATATATCTACGTTCGTCTACATTTTAGTAGCCATTTAGCTTATAAATTGGCTTTTAAATTTACCTGTAATTTATTAAGTAATCGTGAATAATTTTCGTTAATCCAACTTCTTCGTAAATGCATATTGATGGTTCAACTTTTTCTAGACCTAAATCCATTAATTTGGTTAATTACGATTTGAACTGGCCCATTTATTAATTCAACTTAGCGTCTAATTCGTATTCATCTTGAATTTCTTAGCGCTCTAGTTTCTAAATTTGTTCGAGAGTCTGTAGCTCACCGAATAGAGTTGTATGCGAACAGGCGACCGAAGGTAGAGGGAGCCCATCCTTATTCAGTTAGACGGTACATGGTATTCGTGACTTACATTCTGTATAAAACAATACTCGGACAAAGGTTCTGGTCAGACGCGAGCAACAAAGGAACAATGCGGCCGACGGGAGATGCCTTTGCTTCATTTCGATTGAGGACAGCTCATGCTCATGCGATTCTGAACGACTTCCAGCTACCATTGCTATTTTATTTTTGATATGGAATTCCGTTCACCTCAATTTACAATTCTTACCTTGACAGAATAGAATAGTAGAATCAGATACAGAATCCTACTAATATTATAAATGTGAAAGTTTGTGAGTGTGGATGTATGTTTGTTACTCCTTCACGCAAAAACTACTGAACGGATTTGGATGAAATTTGGAACACAGATAGTTTATAACCGGGATTAACATATAGGATACTTTTTATCCCGATTATCCCGAATTTTTGTTACGTTAAATACTACGCGGACGAAGTCGGGGGGCACAGCTAGTTAATAATAAACATATAGTACCTACCTTAAGTCGCTACCTTAACGTTTTATCCTTATAGTAACTTCTCCTATCCGACGTCGGCAAACATAACAGTTGCTGTCTAGGCTTTAGATACCCATAATAATTATGCATCTGGTTAGGGATTCTCTATTTCGCTGATCACTTTGTCAGATAATATTTTTGTGTATTTAGCATTAACAGTACCCAATAAATCAAAAATCTGTTACCATCTAACATTAAATCCTATACCTATCATGTATCAAATGCCATTAATTTCTGTGCTATGGCACCCCGTAGTCTAACAAAACTGACGAACGTGTTTCGCGAAAGACCTCACGCTACAAAGACCTCAGTTGTCTTGGTTGCGGGCCACCCGCAAATAATAGGCGACCGGTCGCAGGGCCATTGTCTGCTTATCGATGCTGACGATTTGACATATTGACTTTTGAGGTCTTGATTTTGCACAATCTCTCCATTCACCATGATCTCAATGGCACAGTTGGGTAAGGCTAAACAAACGTATGGCTTGACAGTTTTACTGTTGATAGTTACCGCAGAATTTACGTTTATTGTGACATTTTTATAATAGTTGATGAATGGGACGGTAAACAAAATAAGAAATAAATAAAACTTCCATGAATAAAAATGAAATATAAACCGAATAGATGGCGATTCTTTTTAAATATTCCTAGACTCATAACACGGATATTTAACAATTGGAAAATTGAATCAGAAGCGGTTGAACTAAGGCCCGATCTCAAGTCTGAACCCGATCTTGGAAATGTCGGTCTAACGTCATTCCAGTACCAAATTACTTATCAAAAGCGTACTCAAGATCGCTCTCAAACTTGAGATCGATTTATCAATATCGCCCTTAGTGGGCTAGATATAAAGTTTGTTGCATAATTTACATGTTATGTCCGCTATGCACCCACAACTAAAATCGCATTATCATAGTCGCTGGAAATTTACAAACGTTATAAACGAGTGGAGCACGTGTGAGGAAAGTATAAACAACGAGCGTGGAGGGCCGGTATATCCATTACGATGCAAATTCGACGCCGCAGTCACAATGAACGAGTTACCTGACAACGGTCCAACTTTTTGCATAGTGCGATGCCCAAAATTGGACTATGACCGAGTTTGGTTGCAGAGTCAACGTGTCGTACGCGGACGTCGAAATTCAGAAACTATTTTCAGAATCTGCTAACTTCGTGACAGTTTTATTAGGTATCTATCGCAGTTAGCCTTAGTTATAGATAGACGTTATCTTTGAAGTATATTTTGTACCCTTAAAACGATTAAATGTAACAATTTAATATGACTATGTAAAGGGGTTGATATTTTCAGTTTATGCTGGTCTAAAACTAACGATTTGATTCTTTACGAATATTGATACGGTTATCGAGGTTACAGAATATCAATACGGTTGTTTGTCTTATGATTTATTTAACAGAAAATCAGCGTGAATTAGTTAATAAAGCTGCATTTCGTAGGATCAGTGAGAGAGGCAGAAGACCAACCCCCTCTTCTTCTCCCTTTATCTCACACCCCTTGAGGTAAGCAAAGATGCGAGCAATGTGTTTAGTGTTGCAAGCATGTACAGGCTGAGGTAACTGCTTAACATCAGACGTGTCCTACAATTATTTTCTGACATTGTTACATAACAAAACACGCCACTGAAGTCCTTATTTAGCTCTCTGCATTCAGATTTTATTAGCTACTTTCCGCAGGTTGTCACTCCAATAAACTGTAGGCAAACTATTTTAGTAACTAACTATAGACTTCTAATTCTAGACTAGGATTGAAGCTAATTTTGTTAGTTCACACCGTGATGATTCACGTGTTCGCTTTTCCAAAGAGAAAGTACCTAGGTACAGTTAATTACAAGGCCGTGTCTAATTCAAGGATAAAACACAGCTGAATTTAAATTGCGTAGGCACCTACTAAATCGAATTACCATGAGCTCTCACGAATTTCTCGTCTCAAATTAACCTGGCACCACCAAATTCGTTGTGACTAATGGTGTTATTAGTCTCGGGCCGTGTGTTCATAACGCGTTCTGTATTATTCCACAGGCTACTATATATCTTCGAGCTCGTTCTACTTGAATGCGTGTGCGAATGTAATGACAAATATGGTATACCTCAGCGGTAATAAAGACTGAGCTGATGAGCTAAGAGCTGAAAGAGATGGTTTGTTTACCATGTTTTTCGTTTCTAATTACTGCAAAAAGTATATCTGTAGTTAGTGCAATTTGTCGACATTCTTTGCTTAACTATTCTCTGATGACTTCGGTCGAGTTTAAAACAAATAATTGGGTAATTAAACATATCACATCTTGAGGAAAACTAAAGTTATATTTTGATTTGTATTGTGTGACGTCGGCGATTTATCGTTTTTAATATATATTTTTTTTTATATGTGACAAGACAACTCATAAATATGGCAGTTAGTAATTTTAGAACAATGAAATCACATTAAACCAATTCGTACCGTGTTTGAATAAAGTGAACAAAGCTATTAGGTTGATTATTGTGAGTCATAATATATTACAGTAAATGTTGAAGCTGCATTGTGGACATTCCATCATGGGAGGCGAAATTTAATTGCGCGTCATTACGTCGCCGACGGAGCATCAAACATTTATCAATATTGACTAAACTCTTAATAAAGGCTAATGGACGGTGTGTGGTCAGACTATGTGTGTGTATGGGAGGTATACTCTTGTCTTCTCACTGATTTTATACTTGATTTTGTTATTCACTCATAAGGCTCACATGTGCGGAATTGAATAATCTACCAGTGAAGACAATGTAGACAGTTTTCTAAAGCCAACATTTAAAATTATAACGAGATCTATCTGAGTCACAAAAGATCCATAAAATATTCGCTATTATTTTCTTCACGCTTACTTCATTATTTTAAAATAAATATATTGCAAAATAACACTTGAAATACATTAATGTTGTAATTGCAATAAATCAAGAAATGCCAAGTACCCACATTTAGGAGATCGAGTGAGATCTGAGTTTTAGTAAAACAATAGTAAACCTCCGGTAACACGTTTCGTCCGATGTTTTAAAAAACGTATAAAAAATATGATGTCCTGATTAATCGATGGTTATAAAGCAACACGGGAAATATTTTTGTGCATCGTTAGTTTGATGGCGTGCTCTATTCTCTTCTGGCACGTGTTACTATTATGGATTGTGTCTCTTGTGCGTTTTCCTGTTTCTATTAATCGTGTAAGAATGGTCCATTATGGTAAAAGCACGCTGTATGAATTCATCACTATTAGAGCTCTAATATAGGTACCTACAATGAAACGACAACTTACATGTTTATAACATAAGAATTTATTACTTTTTCTTTCAAAGTTTTGCCTTCAAACTTCGAATTGTGTTGAGTCTGAGTCTTTTTTCTTTGATTATTTCCAAAAACTACTTCGTACTCCAAATAAAATAAATTAAATTCTTATTTAAAACTTAAATAAGATACGATAAACTGTTAAAATTAGGAGTGTTTAAGAGAAAATATTTCGAAATTATATTTCTAATCTAAATATTATATATATTTAGATTAGAAATCAAAGGTGACTGACTGACTGACTGACTGACATAGTGATCTATCAGCGCACAGCCCACACCACTGGACGGATCGGGCTGAAATTTGGCATGCAGGTAGATGTTATGACGTAGGCATCCGCTAAGAAAGGATTTTGATTAATTCTACCCCCAAGGGGATAAAATAGGGGATGAAAGTTTGTATCAAACTTTGTCAATTAAATTCCACGCGGACGAAGTCGCGGGCACAGCAAGTAGTCTATAAAATTGTACTTACAGTTCAAGTAGGACTTAGCGAAGCAATGAAAATAAGAGAAATTAGAATGAAATATCAAACGTTTAGAGAAAAGTTATTCATAGTGAGAAATATAAACTCAACACAATTAAGCCCAAAGCTCTATGTAGTCTAGGACTTAATTGATCGAGTGGCTATTTACTTAACAAGTGATGCGATTTTATGGCACATATAATAAAGTATACCTACCTATTTCTTCAAAATTCTATATATGAGTATAATGGCATAGACTAGATGATACACTATAATTATTGTTTTTTTTTTATAATATCGTAGAATTTAATAATTCTGTATAATGACTTCCTGCTAAAATAAAATTAAAAATGCTTAAAAAATTAAGCATAATTTATGAAAATTACGACGGAAAATTCCAACTCTGGGGAGTCCAGAATCATGAATTTAATGCATGGTATCAGTTTTCGTTACACAATGTACACATCTATAAGGTTTTCAATCATGTAGATTATCTTTTAGACTCTGGTAAAGAGTTGACATCACCTGCATCCACCTGTTTATAAATACTGAAAATTATATTTCAGAAAAGTTCGAACTGTCAGCGTTTTTGAAAGATCACCTTTTGTTAGTTCTGGAAATACTACGTCCGCACTCAGAAGAAATATGAAGTCGTGACGTTAATTACACGCGCAGGTACCTATGCGTGTGCGCCACGAATATGTTTGTTTATTTTAATGACAGTTAAATCAGAACTAATGTTTATCCTGTCTGTTTGATTGATTGTTGCTAACGTAGAGAGAGACGGACGCGCTAGAGGCCTTGGGCTAAAAACGTGGAAAGATGCGCTTGCGCATGGATAAGTGATGTTTATTCAGTGAGAAAAATTAATGGCTACTTGTGTGTTTTTCTTTTTATGTGTATATTACATTCTGATGATGTATTACTGTAATAACTTAGTAAGAAAAAAATAAGAGAAATTAAATGTTATGTTATATTTTCTGTACAGTATTAGTTATTTTTTTATAGTCAAGTCTTATTACTTATTACTGAAATCGTCATCAATTTAATTACATATGAAATGAAATTATATTATTTACGAATGAATTGGTAATTATATTCGGACTATACCAGTGTGATCCCTGTACAACGTAGGTTTTAGTACTTTTACAATGTTTCAATTTTTGAATTGAGAACCTGTCGTTTACCATTATAGCAATAGATGTCGCTAAGACGATTTTGTACTAGCAAGCGTTGTGTGCATAGGATTTTGATACATATGAATTATTTATTCATTAAAAACATCCAGTAACCAGCAAACAGTGTTTTATTTAACAAGAAGAAGACAAGAAGAAAACCCTCTAACAAACTCCGAAGGACAACCCCAAGTGGTGGTTCTACAAAATGGTCCTTCGGAGCCGCACTTATTGAAGCAGTGCGAAGGCGCCCAGGCACGGTGCTGGGCGCTCTCCTCCTTTCAGGTACGCCGCAGCCAGTGGAGTGGCTGCTGGCAGCAGGAGCCAGGACTTGGAGAAGGTGCCAGTCTCTGGACTTCGGGGCGGTGATTTTCGTCTGAAAACCTGGATCGAGCGGGGAAGTTGGTGACACAGGGTGACGTCACGTCAGATGTCAAATTGTGAGTGACAAGGATAGCAGCAGTGAGTGTTACAAAATAATTAATTCTACAAATAAAACTCTTAATTGAGAACATTTCAAAAAAAAAAACGAAGAATTCAGAAAACAACTTGTCAAATATTCAGAAAATTTGCTTAGAATTTTTTGGAAACGTCAACAACGTTTTATTGTTTTATTTTATCTGTCAGTTTGTTATTTTATAACGAGTTTTATATACTCTTGGTTATTGATTAATACAATAAGGCGTGTGTCACACTTGTATTAAAAATGGATTCAAAGTTACTTTTACAAATGGATAATTTCCGTAACATATTGAAAGCTAAAAGCAACTTTAAGAAATCTTTGAAGGAGCAAATTACTTTAGGTTATGTTCAAGTCAGGCTAGAAACTCTTAATGAGTTATGGTCTGATTTTGCAACTACTCATAAGTATTTGATTGAAAAGTTTGGATTAAAATTAGCGGACCAAGATTATATAAAACAAGAAGTGTATGATCAGGCTGAGGAAACATATTCAGAATACAAAACCGAACTTAAAGATATAATTAATGAATATTCTAATAAACAATTTAAAAAGGAATCTTTATGCGAACATACTCAGTGCACAAATTCAAAAACAGCACATGTTGAGTTGCCAAAAATAAAAATACCATCATTTTCCGGTCACTACACTGAGTGGATAACGTTCCGGGATTTGTTTGTTTCTTTAATTCATAGTAACGTTAAGTTACAAAACGTACAAAAGTTGCATTATTTAAAAAGTTATTTGGAAGGCGAAGCGGAGCAATTGCTTCGACAAATTCCTATTTCTGACGCGAATTACGAAAGATGTTGGTCACAACTCAAATCTAGGTATGATAATAAAAGATATTTGTCACATTATATACTGAAAAGATTTTTGAGTCAGAAAAATATAATTGTTGAGTCTGCTAGCAATTTAAAAGAACTTATGGACACCACTAATGATTGTCTATGTGGTTTATCCAATCTAGGCGTAGAGGTCAAGAATTGGGACATAATTATTATTCACATTCTTACTTTAAAATTGGATACAGAGTCGCGAAAACAGTGGGAATTTTCTATAACCAATAGTACTTCTTCTGAAGAATTACCCACATACGAGCAATTTAAAGAATTTCTGACAAACAGATACAGAGCTCTTGAATTTATAGATACTCGGTCAACGTTTAATAAATACTCTAATATTTCCAACGTGAATAATAATATTTCCAAGGTCAAAACCCTACATGTAACTAAGCCAGTATGCAGTTTTTGCTCAGGAGAACACAAACTGTGGGCTTGTAAGAAGTTCGCTAGTGAGACCGTCGACCAACGTCGAAATTTCGTCATGACAAGAGGCATTTGTTTCAATTGTTTGGGAAACAATCATGGAGCTAAAGAATGTAACAGTAACACAAGCTGCAAAATATGTCACCGTCGTCACCATGAATTGGTACATCCTAGAAATATAGATAATGTTGAGACCACTGGTGTTATTCAGGAGTTTGTTAGGGATGTTCCTGTGACGGAACCAGGGCCTTCTCAGGCAGGTTATGAACATGAAAATGTGGAAAACTTAAGTCCGTTAGTTAGTTGTTTTTCGACAGGTCGGAAATACAAACAGGTATTGTTAGCTACGGCCCTAGTCAGCGCCGAGTCGAGAACCGGTAACAGGTGTACTTTAAGGGCATTGCTGGATCAAGGGTCGCAAGCGAATTTTGTGACAGAAGCCACAGTACAGGATCTGAAACTAGAAAAAATACGAATTAAAAATAAAATTTCAGGAATAGGAGGTAATTCAAACCTTACTTCCAAAGCGGTTGTCAATATCAAAATTCAATCACGGTTAGACCCAAGCACTGTAGTTACAGTGAAAGCATATGTTCTTAAATCTATTACAACGTTTCTTCCGTCTCATAAAGTAGAGATGATAGAGTGGCCAAACCTTGAAGAAATTAAGCTCGCAGATCCCCAGTACTATCAACCAAATAAAATAGATATGTTATTAGGAGCTGATGTATATTGTCAAGTTCTTCGCGAAGGTATCAAAAGAGGACCAACTGGGTCGCTTATTGCGCAATTCACCAGTTTAGGCTGGATTATATCTGGAGTCGTCGGGTCATCTGCAGGTCAGTTGGAAGGTTCCTTGGCATTTCACTGTCAAATACAGGAAGATGAAGAACTGTTAAAGAAATTTTGGGAGTTAGAATCTGATGTGGAGCCGACAAGAGTACAGAGGTTCACCGAGGAAGAAAAACGTTGTGAACAATTCTTCGTTGACACTATTACCCGAGATGAAGAAGGAAGATATGTAGTTAAGTTACCCTTTAAAACTGAAGATCCAGATTGTAAATATGGCAACTCTCGAGTAATAGCTGAAAAAAGATTTAAATGGTTAGAAAATAAGTTGAATAAAGATTTGAGATTTAAGGAACAGTATGCAAAAGTTATTCAGGAATATCTAGATCTAGGACACGCAGTACAAATTATGGAACCCGATAAAAAGAAAAACGAAGCTGTTTACTTACCCCATCATGCTGTGGTAAAAGAAGAAAGAGATACAACAAAGGTTAGAGTTGTGTTTGATGCTTCTGCTCAAGGGAAAAATAGTGTTTCACTGAATGAATGTTTAATGGTCGGACCAAGCATTCAGCCAGATTTGAGGCATTTAGTTATGTGTTGGCGGCTGTCTCCTATTTGTATAGCGGCTGACATTGTTAAAATGTATCGTCAGATTAAAGTTCACGAAGAGGATACTGACTATCAAAGGTTTCTGTGGAGAAATAATTCAGATGAAGAAATCAAGGATTACAAACTTCTCAGAGTCACATTTGGTACATCATGCGCTCCATTTCTAGCGGTTAGGGCTCTGAACCAAATAGCTATCGATGAAGGGTCTGATTATCCTCTCGTTGCTGAAAAGGTAAGCAAGCAATTTTATATGGATGACTTAATGGTAGGTTGTGAGACAGTGGCGGAAGGGTTGCAAGTCTATAAGCAGATGAACGAACTGCTAAAGCGAGGAGGATTTATTCTACAGAAGTGGTTAAGCAACAAGGATGAGTTGATCAATTTGATCAAGGAGGGGGAAGGAAAACAGGAAATAAAGGACAGTATTCACATTAAGATGGACAAAATAATAAAAATTCTTGGGCTTACCTGGGAACGAAATGAAGACACATTCCGATATGTAGTAAAGATAAATAAACTGGAAACACCTGTAACAAAAAGAAAGATGATAGCAGAAATTTCACGTCTATTTGACCCTTTAGGTTGGATCACACCGTGCATAATACTAGCCAAAGCAATGATACAAAAGTTGTGGATAGCTGGTATACAATGGGATGAAACCGTGCCACAAGACTTATTAAAGGAATGGAATACTTACCGAGAACTGTTGCCAGAAATATCGCAGATAGGCATACCGAGGTGGATGAATACTACGGCAGATGACGGTCGAAGAGAATTACGTGGCTTTTGCGATGCCTCCAAAACAGCATACGCAGCAGTAGTATACTTACGGGTAATTGATTCTCAGGGCAATGTGCGTGTCTCGTTGATCACTGCTAAATCAAAAGTCGCTCCAATAAAGCAAGTGTCAATTCCACGGTTAGAATTATGCGGTGCCGTTTTACTGACCAGGCTTATGTTGGAGGTAGCAAGGGTCCTGGAAATGGATGAATGTAGTATGCATGCGTGGACGGATTCGACAATCGTTCTTGCTTGGCTTAATAATATGCCAACCAAGTGGAAAGTTTTCGTGGCCAATAGGGTGTCAGAAATACTGACCTCATTTAATCCCAGTCAGTGGTCACACGTCACCTCACAACAAAATCCTGCAGATTGCGCTTCAAGAGGAATGCTTCCAGTAGAGCTCAAGAGTAATTCGTTATGGTTTCAAGGACCCGAGTTCTTGAAGCATAGGGAAATAAATTATGAAAAACATGGTAATTTAACTACTGAACTAGAATCTATAAAGGTACATAATTCTACAATTGAAAAGGATATATTATGGGAACGTTTTTCAACTTTGACAAGGTTGACAAGAGTAAGTGCTTATTGTAGACGTTTCCTGCTAGCCAAGAAGTCGGGAAGGAAATATAAGAAATATTTAGAAACAACAGAATTGACAGAAGCCTTGGACATATGTGTTAGAGAATATCAAAATAGTTATTTTCATGAAGATATAGTAGCATTAAAAAATAAGATAGAATTAAACAAAAGAAGTAATTTAAAAACATTAAACCCGTTTCTAGATCGCAATGATATAGTGAGAGTTGGTGGTCGGTTAGAACAGTCTCAATTATCAGCCAATAAAAAACATCCAATTATTCTGCCTAAAGGCTCACATTTAGCTTATCTCATAATTGCAGACGCTCATCGTCAAACTCTTCATGGTGGGACACAACTAACACTTAATTATGTCAACAATAAATATTTTATATTAGGAGCAAAACAATTGATAAAGTCGTATATACGTAAATGTGTTTCATGTGTTAAGAATAAGGGAGTTACTGTCAATCCATTGATGGGGCAGTTACCTTCTGTCAGAGCTACTCCAGCTCGGGCATTTCGGTGTAGTGGAGTAGATTTTGCAGGGCCTATTCAGGTTCGCACCGCTAAAGGTCGTGGACATAAATCTTATAAAGCTTATATCTGTTTGTTCGTTTGCATGTCCACCCGAGCAGTACATGTAGAACCTGTGTCGGATTTAACTACAGATGGGTTTCTTCAAGCATTCAAACGGTTCGTAGCTCGCAGAGGTCATTGTCAAGAACTTTGGAGTGACAATGGCACAAATTTTGTAGGAGCTGCCAAGGAGCTAAAAAAGCTTTTTTTATTGGAAAAAGATAGTATTGCACCTGAGATAGCCGACTCTTTGGCTACAAATGGCACTTCTTGGCATTTTATTCCACCTCACTCGCCGAATTTTGGAGGATTATGGGAAGCCGGAGTAAAGTCTGTCAAATTTCATTTAAATAGAGTTATCGGCAATTTCACATTAACTTTTGAGGAGGTTGCTACGGTATTAGCACAAGTGGAGGCCTGCCTGAACTCCAGGCCCTTATCCAGGTTAGAGAATCAATCTGAAAATACACTGGAAGTATTGACGCCAGGTCATTTCTTAGTTGGAGAGGCACTTGTCACGCCACCGGATAGAAATTATGAGTCGACATCTATCGGTTCTTTAAGACGTTGGCAATACACACAACGCATGTTACAAGACTTCTGGCGCAAGTGGTCTCAGGAGTATCTTAGGCAATTTTTTCGGAGATATCGTTGGGCAGATCAGGTACCGCAGCCTAAGGTAGGGGATGTCGTTCTCGTGAAGGAAGAGGGGCTTCCCCCGGGTCGCTGGCTTTATGGGTTAGTTGTTAAAGAACACCCAGGTCAAGACGGAGTTACACGAGTGGTCACGGTCAAAAATAAAGGCTCATCATTTAAAAGACCCACATCTAAGTTATGCGTACTGCCTGTTACAGATTAGTATACAACAAGTAGGTTGAGTTTATGTTATGTTTTTTTTTGTTAATATTTCCAAGTGAAAGGATTTAAGTTGTTTAGTTTTAAGGCTTAAGCCCAGTTAGCCTTAGTGGCGGGAGAATGTACAACGTAGGTTTTAGTACTTTTACAATGTTTCAATTTTTGAATTGAGAACCTGTCGTTTACCATTATAGCAATAGATGTCGCTAAGACGATTTTGTACTAGCAAGCGTTGTGTGCATAGGATTTTGATACATATGAATTATTTATTCATTAAAAACATCCAGTAACCAGCAAACAGTGTTTTATTTAACAAGAAGAAGACAAGAAGAAAACCCTCTAACAAACTCCGAAGGACAACCCCAAGTGGTGGTTCTACAATCCCTGAATAAAATCAAACGATAATGATTAAATTAAGATAAGTAAATTACAGGGAAGCGCTTCGATTGTTGAATTGAGACATAAATTACAATTACCATTATCCACGAGATAACGCGATATTTATTTACAATTTAAATAAAGTGAGATTAACTTTTTATACGGAGTAAATGGAAATTAATATTCGAAAAAAATCGAGTTTAAAATAATTAAATCTACATTTTTCCGTTTTAGTACAGTGAGTTTAATTGGTTCCTCCATTTCGATAAACCTCATCTATTGAATTAGTAATCAACAGGGTGTTTAGTTTTTTTTTTATAGGCGTTAAATATCCCACTTCTGGGCACGGTCCTCCCCTACAGTTCTAGGTTCTGGGCAATTTTTATTTATTTTTTAGGTAGATTTTTTTATTTATTACCTAATGTATCTTTGAAATACGCGTACCTATCTACCTAGCTATTTTGTACATTTAGGTATTTCTTAAAACCGTCGAAACAAAAATTATTTAATAATTTATCACTATAATAACCTTGGTATAAGGTACAGGATATAAAGACTCCAGTCTTTAACAACTGCGAATAAATTTCATAACATATTTTTCACTTCGATTATTAAGTACACTCTATTCATTTAAAGCGAACGTCCACATAATTCTTAAGCATTATCTCCGCTTCGGCCCGCGTGGCCGTAGTGTTGATAAACCTTTATTTAATAAGGTGACTAAACGCATAACTTCAGCGAGATAGTCCCCGACACTTGTTTAAGTGTAAACTGCTGTTCTTCTCTGATAACACGTCACATTTCAATAATTTAGCACGAGATCCGGCCGGGAAACAGGTATAGGACCGATGTTAAAATAATTTATACAAAAACAAAACAATTCTTTTTCGGACGGTTAAAAAGGAACCGTTACTAATTTCAACCTTGTGTTCTATGAGACTTCCAAAAAGGCTTCATCGTTGTTTTTTTTTGTACTTATATTGATCGTGGTTTAACGAGATGTAGTCTAGATAAATAGAGTAGGTTACGTTGATTGTATAGATAACAATACAACCGAATGTTCATGTAACTTAACGAGCGATTTACGTCTAATAACAACGGTGTAAATCACAGATTACGATCAACGGATAACGTAACAACTTTATAACATGATGTATTGGCCAAATGAGCTTTTTCACTCGACTACACCGAGAAAAAATATATATTTTTTTTAATTCCCAGCGTGTATCGCTTTAAGTATTTTTTACGAAACCTTTTGTTATCACATCAAATCCTTACTAATATTTTGAATGCGTAAGTAACTCTGTATGTCTGTTTATTACGTTTTCACGCTTGACCTGCTTAAGCAATTTCGTTGAATTTTGGTATATATACAGATAGATTGGGTCTTGTAGATGGACATAGGATGCTTTACTTAAGTCCACGCGAATGAAGTCGCGGACAGAAGCTAGTTTTTTCATGAATACAAGGCATTAAGTCCATACATCTTAGCTGTAATTACCAAACACTTAGTATAAATACTAACAAGGATACTAGGAACTACCAAAACATTTTGTAATTACAATCAACATTATCGTATATATGCGCTTCGCAATTTTTTACACATTTGACACAATGATAAATTACGGACAATGTTATTATGGGGTTAACAAGTTTCGAAATAAATATAAAATCGGTTCTGCTATTCTGGAATTAAACATACAAATTGGTGTTGTCTCGACGTTGGATGCGCGCCTCTGGCTAAAAAACTCATTGGAGGTGTTAAGCCCGCCTTCAATAATTAGGTAATAAATATTTATAAACGGGGCGTTGGTCCATCACGGCGGACGGTGTAGTTTTCTTCATTTTTTGCTCTTTAAACGTCAAAGTGTTTGTGTATCGGACAACCAGTCTCTTGCAAATGTGAGATTCTTGCCAACTTATTTCAAATCCTTACGTAAAGCACAAAGGTCCTATTTCGAATATCAAAGAAAGTTGGTAGAGACGTTTCGTTTTCGTCTCAGTTCAGTGTGAATAATAACAGGGATACTTATTTGCAACTGCAACACCAAGGCTGTGGAGTGTGGAGATGGGTTTCCATAGTCAGCTAGTTAGGCTCGACAGCTCGAGTGCAATTTTTTTTGTTCTAGTAGCGTATTTAAATGAAGTAATAACTGGAAGCAAGTGTCACAACTGGGAATGTGCGGATTTAAATATTACAACCGACATTATTGGTAATATCGGAAAGAAAGGGGGAAATCTAAATATATATAACTCAAAGGTGACTGACTGACTGACATAGTGATCTATCAACGCACAGCCCAAACCACTGGCCGGATCGGGCTGAAATTTAGCATGCAGGTAGATGTTATGACGTAGGCATGCGCTAAGAAAGGATTTTGATTAATTCTACCCCCAAGGGGATAAAATAGGGGATGAAAGTTTGTATGAAACTTTGTCAATTAAATTCCACGCGGACGAAGTCGCGGGCACAGCTAGTTGTTATAATAAAGTACTCGTACTTTTTTATTACGAAAGATTGAGAGAAGTGACAGATACCCAAAATACAAATCGGTGTATTAAATATAAGGTGTATTTAAATTGACATAAACAATATTATGGAGGCTGTCATCTCTAAATCAAATTCTTATCAGCATGAATAAATAAATATCGCCAGACTGACATCAACTGTATAGTCCCAAACTAAGCAACAGTACCCATTACTAGAATGGGTACCGTACAATTGACTCATGGATCGAGCGTTCGTAGATACCATTCCCGAAATTTGCCCTGACGGGAATCAAACCCGCAACAACCCGATGCAGTGAGCCGAGTGGCCTACGCTCAAACCACTGCTCCAAGCAGTCATCGTCGATAAAATCTTATTTGACACCAATATATATTAAGATGTCCATGTTTAAATCTATAATTGTACATTTAAAAGTTCTAATGGATTTACGCAACAAATGAATTGAATAAAATTTAATAACCCTATTTTAAATTAGTATTAAAATAACTTGTCTTTTATTTCATTTCACTGTACATTATTCTATAAACCCTCCAGATGGTATCGTCTCCATACAACACAGATAGTTAAAATTAAATAATAAAAGTCTCAATAAATTAAGTGTACATCGAACAACAGCTTAGTTTTTGGGTCGCAACGTTGATGAGCCACATATTGAGATAGTTAAAGCGTTTTATTACGGGAAACATTCCCGGTTTGATTGCATGTACCCAGACACCGGTGGTTCAGATTCGTGGAGACACTCGGTTGTGGCCGCATTTGTTTGATTTGGACAGCCACGGTGTTTGTTCTGATCGGACACACAGAAGAATGTGTTGATATAACGATTTATAAAAAGAAACGAGCTCAAATAGCTGCTATTGGTGTTGATGATAGAGACACTACGCCAGATGATATTGTTATAAGGGTGAAATTCAGAGTTGTTCTAACAGTTGGCTTCTAAATGAATGCAATATATAATGAAGCTTCATTTGTATTACAGAACTACCTAGACATTTAAAAGTAAATCTAATGGTTCCGTAAAATGGTGGCCAGCAATAAAATATTACTAAACTAGGTAAGTCAATTAACAAACAAAAGCAATTAATTACATTGCAATGATGCCTGAATTATCCCACACTGTTGCTCTCATGCCCAAACAAATTCTAATTTTATAAAACATGCTCAACGACCAGAACCGACACCACCATTACTGGGCAAGAGTTACATGGACCGAATTAAAACCCCATTCGAATTTGAACCTTAAAACAATTAGGAGACTAGGAGCCAACTGTAACCCTGTCCTGCTATTTCGGCTACTTGTCGAGCCACTTCTCTCCATAAAACCTTCCAATTATTTCCGCTTCCTAGTTATCGACTAACATCTCGCATCAATCCACTCGTATTACACAAAAATTTACGAGAATGAGACTTCTTCGGCCATGATTAACAATAAATTCTCGTTTAACAGCCCGATGTCAACCGTCTGCCTCTATCCATACTTTTATAAAGGGAGACACTTCCACAACAGCTGATTTATAGTATTTCTCTTTGTTTTGTGTTTGTCCTCTTTATTGTTTTATTTGTCGCTGCCCTTGCTTTTTATTTTTTTAGTGGTCCCATTTTGTTTTGAGACTATTTCTTTGTTATTTTGCCGCCATCGAGACTGGCTTTTTGATAATTATCACCGCAATCATTTACATCTACTGAAGCGGTGTAATATTTTAAGACGATCAAATTTTACCATCGCGGTGTCCAGACGCATCTGCCCAAAATGTCTAGCAATATATATATTTTTATTTTATTTTAATCAGCTTTTGTATATTATGAATAACCTTGTTTCAAGGAACAATTATGTTCTATTACTTTTTTCTAATTATTTGGTTTTACTTGTACTACACTTGTAAACTTGTCTAAATTAGAAATAATAAAAATATGATCTTAACCTGTTTTTCTTAGCCAAATAAAATGTAAACTCTTTGAGAAAATAAACATTTTTACCAGAAACCAGATATTTAAATAAGTTGTATATCGAGTGGTTTGGGGTATATCCCTAATAAGCATTTAAGGATTAGTCGTAACAAAGAATCCCATAATTACAATCAGATAAAATAGAGATGTTACTGAGAAGTAACAGCAGCGTACCATAATAAAATCGGCCCAATATCTTTAACAAGGCAACAAGGGAGCTAATTAAAATTTCGAACCCAATGACCGCTGTGAGACGTCGTAATAAAGTTGTCAAGTAGACGGCAATAAAGGCACAGTGTAGATGTCAGCTAACCATTGTACAAATCAGAGAGCGATCAAGACAATTCCTTTAAATGCACTTTAATTCCTTCACGATTGACCAGTTATTTGCACAACCTCAGTGATGAGTCTTGAAACTGATCTTATGTCCTTTGTTTCTTCGTTTACAGAAATAAGTCGTTAACAAGCATACTACCTGCTTGATGTTATGCAGTTGCTGTAGCAATACCAAAGACATTGCTCACATTTTGCTGACCTGAAGGTGAGTGGGATAGAGCGAGGGGAACAGCTTCCTGTTCACTCTAACGCAGCTATAGCTACTGCAAGTCGAGCTTCTGTGATAGAAGGTAGTACCCCGGTTGAACTAGACAGATTATGAGCTGTAGTATGACGGTGATAGACCCAGGCTATAATCAATTGTGGCTTTAGTCTGGCTCTATCACCGTTTGTTTACACTCATGCCTTAGGGTAACTATTTTATTGAAATTGAATATTTAATACCCAGTTATAATCCAATTAATCCGATATATTGTCTTAAAAAATCCTCATTATATTTAAACTGCTAAGAATCAACTGCTAATTAGGACTTGCCAACCTTGTAGAAAGGATTACTTGTTTACGCCAAATTCTGAAATGGTCCCACTTTGCCGTTTGAGTCGTCGTTATCTAAAAGTTTTGTTAAGGTGTTACCACACAAATAGATTGCCCGTTGATCGATCCGTCGATCGATGGTTGGTCAGTTTCTACATAGAGCCACGTTCGATGCTTGATCGACGGTCGATCGATGGTCTGATGCTGAGATTAGTTTGAGAATATTCAGAGAGTTGATCGCTTGAATTTCTACTGTGTCGTTATTTGCGATTTAGGTTCAAAAAATGGTTCAGGCCAAAATTGTATTGTCATAACTACAGTACTTAAAGTTTATATGGTTTATTTTAAATTGAATGTCGTAGCTATACAAACACAATCGTATCACGTTTTATGAGTATATGAGACAGGTGAAAACAAACTCCTATAAATTTCTTCGAATCATTTTTATAGATTACCCTCAAATTTATTTTAACTCATAAAAGTCATTCATCATACAGAAACCAAATTATCGTATTATTACTGCCTCTACCGAAGTAGACCACAGAATAACGAATCTTATAGTCATCACACACGTCCTATTTATATTACAACATTAATCATGGACAACATGAACGTCTTCTAATTAAACTATGTGGAGGCAATTAAAAATTTAAAACGTACTAGATGATTTTTTCATACAAAACATTGTTTCCTGTGGCCCGTGGCGGGTGTTAGGCCTCGGTCCGGCTTGGCCCCTGCTGTTTCAATTAAAACACTGACAATACTTCGAATGCCTGACCAGTCGATACCAAAACATACCGCTTTTGGTCTTCATTATACTGAGCTGAAACGATTTTGATCGTTGTAAGAGATCTTGTTACTTTTATATCATGTTGTAGGGTATGAAACTAACGAAATAGATTTTCAAAAAGTATCCTTACAAAAAGGTAAATTGAGCTAAGTAGCTTCGTGATCAAATGCCTGTGAGTTTTCTAAAGCGCCTCTTTTAACGCCCGAGAAAAAAGATTTAGCTCGTTAGCCTGTTAGAAACTGATAAGAGAAATAGTGCCTATTTAGTGAAAAGTTCCAATACCATCGGAGTCAAAGCATTTACGATAGGGTTGTTAAATAAATTGTAGTACGAATCTTTTACAATCACCTCCTAAAGTAGCTATTTTTACTCTCATTTTCAGAAAAAAGGATGTAAATAAGAAATTACTTCAAATCGGGAGGGTACCTATTTATCTAAATATATTTAACTCAAAGGTGACTGACTCACTGACTGACTGACTTACTGACTGACTGACTGACATAGTGATCTATCAACGCACAGCCCAAACCACTGGACGGATCGGGTTGAAATTTGGCATGCAGATAGATGATATGACGTAGGCATCTGCTAAGAAAGGATTTTGATTAATTCTACCCCCAAGGGGATAAAATAGGGGATGAAAGTTTGTATGAAACTTTGTCAATTTTAAACCGATAGGGAGACTTTGCATGCATAAAGCTACTATGACGTAGACATCCTCTAAGAAAGGATCAAAATACCTCGCGGGCGAAGTCGCGGGCTCAGCTAGTTAATAAATATAAATAAACTGTGGCGACCTCACATTCACGTCGCCAACAGAAATGGACAGATGGCGCTGAATGCAGCGCCTCAATACAATGTACGGATTCTTCATAGAAAAACTGAATCACGATATTAAGAATAGCAAGCATCGTGACTATATATACAAGACCCCGAGAATAACCACCGGGGCATAGCGGCCGCCCCGCCAGGCATAGCACCCGCCTGGCTGGAAGATCTTCCCTTTTCCGCTAAAAAACTATCTAAACTGTTTGTCCCTCGTATAATCTTGTTACGGACCTCACGACGTACGCATGTGCCGACAGAGCACTGATACCATCTACTCCAGATTTCCCCCACCATTTAATTGATTATTTCATAAAGATTAATATGACTCGTCATACTTGACAGTCCGTGGTATTGAACATAAAAATTGTACCAAACAATCGTCCGTGAGTCACGATACCAATTTATGATGACCTCTAACCATCCTTTCTGGCGAATGATTTTTGATTGATATTGTTTTAAGCTGAGAGGTCAATAAACATCGGTTTGTTAAGTGGTATCTCGCTAATATTCTCAAGTTCAATGTCGAATCAATTGAGTTCAATCTTTAGTGGAGCGGGTCATCTGTGTGTGATTCGTTTGATTTATGGAGTGCTTTTAATTGATTTGTTTGATTTTTTTAATGAATACTGACTGAATCGCCTTTGCTATAAGTTATTTAATCGCTTTTGCCTAATAGAAGGACCTCAACTGTGATAAAAGAGTTTATTTATTTATTTTGAACTAGCTGTGCCCGCGACTTCGTCCGCGTGGAATTTAATTGACAAAGTTTCATACAAACTTTCATCCCCTATTTTATCCCCTTGGGGGTAGAATTAATCAAAATCCTTTCTTAGCGGATGCCTACGTCATAACATCTACCTGCATGCCAAATTTCAGCCTGATCCGTCCAGTGGTTGGGGCTGTGCGTTGATAGATCACTATGTCAGTCAGTCAGTCAGTCAGTCAGTCACCTTTGAGTTATATATATCCGATCCGTCCAGTGGTTTGGGCTGTGCGTTGATAGATCACTATGTCAGTCAGTCAGTCAGTCAGTTAGTCAGTCAGTCAGTCACCTTTGAGTTAAATATATTTAGATTAGGTATGTACGAGAGGTATAGCCACTACAGCTTGGCAAATTGACTGCAGCCTAAATACGGGCTAGCTGGATCATATTATTAACACACCCTCACCTACGATTGGTGTAAAGCAGCTATTACAGCCCCCTTCATCCGTGTGCCACTCCCCGTCAGGTTGTCATCGTGCGAGCTATGCCTTTAGCATCGCAAGCATTTAAACCTAGCACGGTAACTGCTAAACATCAGGGCCCTAACCACGCTAGCTACTCAAATCGTAATAGAAAGGCAAAAGCTAGCGATTACGTTTCAAACGCTCCGCTTTTGACGTTTTGCTGACACAAGCTTCACGATTTAGACTGACATTGATTTGGTACCACACACGCGATTCTTAGCGTTTGACCGTGAGGTTGCGACTGACTTCGTTTTTTTTAAAGTAAAGTTTATTTGCGATGATTTGCTTTACGCATTTAGCCAATGTCGAGTAAATATAATTTTCAAGTTTTATATGAAGGTCTTTGTCTAGGCCTAATATTACCAGACTTATTGGGGGAACTCGAATAATCATGTTTCACTACTATTCGTCCAATTGCCCCCACTCACAGATATTTTTTTATGTACATTGGCATAAAGCCAAACGTAGTTACCAACGCAGATCCAAATAAAAAAAACTACAAAGCGTTCCATGACATAAGCTACTCGCAAATGAGACGCTAGCGTGGTACCAAATATTGGCCAAGCGTTTGAAACGTAATCGCTAGCTTTTGCCTTTCTATTACGATTTGAGTAGCTAGCGTGGTTAGGGCTCAGGCGAATCGTACGCTTGTTTGCAGACTTTGTTATATTAAAACAAATACGAAATTGATTCATTAAACGGTAATCATAAAACAGTCCCTCCATTGCTTACTCGTGTGCATTATTATTATTAGACAATTACAATTTTAGGGTAAACGTACCAATTACACACAATAAAGAGCCATTATCTTCCTTGTTATAAAGGAATGACTGACATAGTCAAATATTTACCAATTTCAGACAATTATTATCAATATCACCGGAGACGACCGCTATAAATCCATTTAGGAGCATATAACCATAGGTAATTTCGAATCGACGATTGTTCTAGATTAATGAACCATATCATTACGGCTAATGAATCGATCGCTACGATCTTATCTGCCCATCAACGTCAGTCTAAAATCTATTTAAGAGATAAACACATGTGTACCTACTGAGATATTATAATGAGCTCATCGTGTAGGGTAATAAGAACGGTTATTGAATGAGGATGTAACGATATTGCTGCTAAGTTTAATGTTACACAAAACTAAAGTTCGATAACCTGTAGGTAAGAAATTTATAGATGAATGTGAACATAACCTAAGTGAAATTTAAAAATAACCATTTATATATATCAATTCATAAGTTTATAATTATTAAAAAAATAAATAGTAAAGGTAGATAAATATGTTGCTACATAAGGGAATTTAAAATATCACATAAACACGCTCTTTCTCTAAGCCAAGTCTCAAATAAATCGGGCCCACAAAACGACGACCAGACCCGATGCACTTAGAATAAATGAATCAAAATTCTTATCGATGCCACCTCATCGATGCGTTCGGTCTTTAGATAATAGAACGAGGCGAGGTCGGACCCTCCGGGCGCAGTCACAATGTGTCCCTTCCCTTATCTAGACATCTACAAGGTCCAACACGACATTAAAGGACTACCGACAACATACACTACTCTCATTGTGTTGGGGATACGTAGTCTTATTAAAATTCGTCCTTAGAAGGCGTTTTTTTTGATGATAAGGCGCATTTTTTTTTTAATGTACACATACTAAACTAAACTAAAGATACTTAATTTCGTACCTACTTCTCATGCTTGTAATGCATGAACACGCAGCGATATTGTTAGTTGTGTCGAATAGTTTCGTTGATTTTTCAGCCAAGATAATGTACCGTAGCACCAACATTTTAATAAAAAAATACCCAATGTGTTAGGTACTTTTATTAATCCTTCAAATTAAGCTCATCAAAAAAGCACTAAATCATTGTTAATCCAAAAATATTATGTAGTTAAACCCAAATTTAAAACCATCAAACCCTTTTCAAACTAAAGCGCGCTGTTTAAAAAACATTCCAATGAACTTTTCGTTACCTTGCAACTAGTCTTCATACCGTATTAAAAACTTGTAAAAAAAATTAAAGCTCACCCTTGTTACTTAAGACGATTTACGATCGGAGGGACTTTTAAAAAACTTTAATGCACCTGTTCAGTCCATTTAGCAGTGGTGACCGAGCTTGAGTGCTCCGTAAAAAAACCGTAGTTTGAAAACTGAGAATTTCCTATAGCTTTTATCCTCTCTTTGTTTCAATAAAATGTGAATCAGATAACGTGGACTTTTTATCTATCGTTTAGGCAAGTGATAGATATTGATATTCGATTGCCTATTTTCTGCAGATGTTGGACTTTAATGAATATGCGGAGGGTTGCCAGTATAATAAAATTTCGTAAGCTCTTGAATGTGAATATGTTGGTAACATCAATATCTAAAGTTCTAATTTTAGACGTGTTAATATACGATAAGGGTATGATTATTATTATAAGGGTTTATAACTAAGAACAGTTGCTACAAATGAAGTACTACTAAGGTGCCTCCTCAAACTGTAACCAACTTTCAATCAACGATGTATTTCTGTACGTAAGAAAATTGTTGTAAGTACTTAGGTACTTTCTGATAAATAAAAAAGAACAAAGAGAAAAAATTACAATGGTATGTAAGCCAACCAATTCGATGACAAACATATCGAACAGAGGACGTTTATACGTGTCCTACAAAATTGATGTCAAGCCGAATCGTGATATTGATTACACTCTCGAGATTTTGAAGCCTGAAGTTATAAATTTAATTGATTTAATGGCCAAGATTTATCAACACCTGGTTCATTTGCGGCAAATTAATGGTACCGTTTATGTTAATATTCATTCTTTGGCTCATTTGTTATACGATTTTGAAACTGCAGAGTTTTTATAGGTTCTTCATCTTGATTGGGACAGGAACGCCGAATTATTTCACTTTATTTATGTTGTTGTTTTGTTTGAGATAGTATTGAAGTGAAATTGGGTAAATCTGAACAAGAGACGTAAAATATTTGACATTTTAAAGTACTTTAAATCTAAACAAAGGCATTAATGAATCGATATTTGTAATTAATTAACTTTTTGACGTTGCTTTGCGGAAATCCATTGTAAAATTAATTGGGAAAGAACCCGCTACTCATCCGCGGCTGGTAAATTGGCGCAGTTGGTTGATTATAGAAAAGGCCAAGACTGTATTGTATTAGTCAATATGTTTGTATATGTGTAAATCTATCCACATACATAGTACTAAAACCTATTTTAGGTTAAATAAGAAGTCGTTACCTAAAATTCTTCACGTTATCAATACCTGTAATAATAAGCCTGTCTCAATTCTCAAAGATAATAATGAGTACTTCCCACATATTGATCTAATAAGAAAATAATTAATACTCCTCGAGCAATAATTTCATTACAGTCAGGCCTACCTAATTTGACACTGGACATTATAACCTCTAACCAAAACGACGGCGCCAAGACGATATCGAATAATCTCATAGTAACAATCTCGAAAATATCGAATGACAAAGAATGGACTGTTTATTACGAAATAACGATCTATCGGCGGCTAAGGCACCCGAAAATAAAACGATATCTAACCAGACGTATAAAATAACGGGGAGAAAAAAGTTTGAGATTGGTATCAGAGTATTTATGTTGAGGAAACGACGAAGGCTCGCGTTTAAAGGTTAACGATTCCTATCAATTAAGGTTATGGGTCGAAGTGGGTCGGTGGGACCCCCGCTGTGGCAGGATTTCGCACCTGTCCATTTCGGTTTAGTTTTTCACGTCAACAGCACCCTAAAATGATTACAGGTGCAAACTGTTTGTGGGGCGACCATTTCGTTGACGAAAATAGGACTTCGAAAATAAGGATACCGACCTCATTTTTGTATTTTGGTTTCTGTGATTTGATTATTATATTATTCTATAGAATGAGAACGATATTCTTTAATAAAAAGAAGCGTAACGTAGAAGTTTAAGGTAGCGAATAAAATAGTATCTACTCCAACAAATTGAACAGTCTCATAGAATATTTAAGTTGATTCGTTTCCCACTTTAGATGTTATTCAAACCTAGGTATTTTTATATTGAGTAGGTCTTGATTACATTTAACTAAAGCTAGAAAATTCAGTAAATTCAGTTTTAGTAATAAATTGCTAATCTATATTATTTTAAGTGGTAGCCTCAATCTTAGTTTCCTCTCCTAGATTGCCTCCAGCCTTACTCTATAATATAACCAAATTATTCATTTGTGCCCAAATATTTTTTGTCATCGCAACATTAATATGATGTTGAAAACAAAAACTGTCCCTACAAAACATAAAATCATAGCCAATGTTTCGTATGTTTTTCTTATAATATTACAAAACATGGTCCTTATTTATAGATATGATAATTTTAATAGAAAGTGCCAATGCCCTACTGCGCGCGAGTGGAACAAATTGCTCGCGTGATATCGACGTTCTCGAAAACAATTCATTTTGTTAAACAGTAATAATAAAATATACATTTTATTCGTAGCCTCGTGAGTGTGGCGCTTAATGTTTACACGGAAAATTTTATTTGAACATTCCTTATTTATAGAGATTCATGGCGCCAGTATTAACCTTTTGTTAGCATGGTGAGAATCCACCATGTTTCTGTACCGGCAGATTTATTATAGATATTCGTAACTTGAATGTTTGAATGTAATCAAGAAACGTTTACGCAGGTACAGGCTACAAAGGGGGATATGAAAGAACAGTCTAATGGCGCTTTTCTACTGAACTTGCAAGAAAGTGGCGTGACAAGTTAGTACGTATATATTACCTAGCATATTAACGCTTTAAGACAACAATACCCTACTATTTATTTTGACATATTTGAATGCCAAGATTTTTTTTATATTTATATTTGTCGAAAAATATTTTCTTATATTTACGCGAATACTACACATTGAAATAAAACTATTTTTACGGATTATATCGCGTTTATTTACTTTTTTATGTTACCAACTAAATTTTGAGGGTACCCAGTTTTTAACTATGACATCAGGACGTCTAATACCTCAGTCCCCCCTTGACCACGGGTGCTGTAAAGCAACCAAAACGTCGGGAACATAAAAAAGTGAATAAACGCGATATAATCCGTAAAAATAGTTTTATTTCAATAACCATACGATGTTATGGAGTTACCGTAGCCTATAGATGTTTGCAATAACCATGGTATTGCGTGTACGTTGCCGACCACAGATATAGATTTACATAGATAACGCAAGTATCACGATTTGTATTGAAACCAAGCGTGCAGATTTTTTAACACTTACTGTAACGTCTTTAGTAACGGGAAATCCAAACCGATTCAAAGACACCGATGCCGCCGATGCCCCTCCGCCCGCTACGATTCTCTCGAGTGATTATCTCGCTCATACTCATATTTTTTTAATCTGTAGTCGCGCGGACTGTAAGTTAGCGGCGACCAACCTTGACGTTTGATCGGGGTTTCGTACACGCGAAGTACATGCATTTGCGTTATCTATGTAAATCTATATCTGTGTTGCCGACCTTACGGGGAGTGGCTACAGCTTGGCTCCACCATCGTAATAAATAAATAAATATCGCCAGACTGACACACCAACTGTATGGTCCCAAACTAAGCAACCCTTGTACTAGGGGTACCGTACAATGGACTGGGGGCGATCCCAGTGACACCCAGACATGCACAAATTACGAAAAGGCGATTTCTGAAATTTGCCCCATCGAGAATCGAACCCGCAACCACCATGTGCCGTGAGCCGAGCGGCCTACACTCGAGCCACTGCGCCAAGCGGTCGTCCGACTAAACAATTGTCGATAGAAAGAGTTACTGATTCGACTTTCTCAAGGTCAACGACCCACTTATTTTTAAAATTATGCCTAAATACACAGTAAAATTCTTTATCAAGTAACTCAAACGTACTTGAAACCGATCTTAGTACGATATAATTAAAATGTTTTACTAGCTGATGGAGAAACACTACGCTTAGTACACTTCGTATTCGATTCCATCTTAATTTAAGTAAACACTTCCGTTTAATGAACAGACACTAAATAAGATGATCTTTGACGGCATTCACGTTTTCGTTCAGCTTCGAGTAACTGTATTTGTTTAGTAGAATAGTACTTTTATTGGGAGAAGCAAGCGCAATACCTACTTCTATATTCTAGAGATTTCAAATTAACAAGTAAAAAAGTTTTGTCATTACTCATACTCGGAAAGTAGGTCTGAAGTTGCCTGAGGAGCGGGTTGAAAGTAATACTTATCAGCCCTAAGGAGAATCGCTCTCAACTGACATCTGTCAAATTATTAAAAATACCTTTCACTTAAAAATAACTAATGGTTCCAATTTTACCATAAACTTTAAATAAATAACTCACCAAAGTTGTTGGTTTATGTAAAATAAAACTCACTCATTCTTTCTTTAGCAAAGTCCTGTTTTTATTTTTACTTTCCTTGTATTCGTAATGAAAAGCACAGTGCTTACCTCGGGTGAAAGATTTATTTTGTCCCTCGAACCCCGCCTCGGGACTAAATAAGTTACTTTCATCCCTAGGGTGACAATGTACTATAAAAATGTAACCCGATCACGGAGCTGCTGTCATGAATTGTATTCAGAACTGTCGATAAATAACGCTAGTAGTACCTATTTATAAACGCTGAAATGTAGTATAAAATGTCGCTACACAGCCTAAAATAAATGCCAGGGACCACTATCCTACTAATATTATAAATGTAAAGTTTGTGAGTGTGGATGTATGTATGTATGTATGTATATTTGTTACTCCTTCACGCAAAAACTACTGAACGGATTTGAATGAAATTTGGAACACAGATAGTTTATAACCGGGATTAACATATAGGATACTTTTATCCCGATAATCCTGAAATTTCTGTTACGTTAAATACTACGCGGACGAAGTCCGTGGGCACAGCTAGTTTTAAATATAACATCCACCATTTTGATTTTGTTCCTGTAATTGACTGACACCTCGTTCCTTAAAATCGGATGGGTAGTTTAGGCGCTACGGTTAAACGTAGAGATAATAAATAAATACATAGACTGCTAAAAACATTATCCTTCCATTTGGTTTCACCGTAGTCGGGTAAAAATAACTAGTATGGGTGCATTACTATGTATTTATTTAAAATACTTTATACAATAAATAAGTATGTACCTACCTAAATTATAATTAATAACAATCATAAAATTTAATAAATATGGTTTTCATAAAAGGATGAGTTTGTTCACCTATTCGACAATATTTAAATAATAACACAAATAAATTAAATTAATTCCATTAAACTTTCATCATAATAGGCAAACTCATTGATAGCTTCAGAATTTGTTTGACCTGGAATTATGAAATTGGAATGCTAAAATAATAATTTTCAATTTTAACAAACTTGCTTCAACTTCGACTGGTAGTAAAAGGCTGAATTAAAACTGCTAAACTGGATTATTTGGAAAACCCTATGATTTTTTAATAGTTAAGAGGCCATTGGTATAGTTATTTTCTTGTTTTCTAAACTTAAAAAATAACTTTTTTGGAAGGTAAGTACAGATGCTGTAATTAGTATCATCTTTACTTATTTAGTTTTTTACGACCTTACGAGGAATCCTTATAAGATCATCCAGTTCGTTTTTTAGGGTTCCGTAGTCCCTACGAGGATCCCTTATAAGGTCATCCAGTCCGTCCGTCCGTCCGTCCCTGTCTGTGACAGTAAGATAAATTCTACAGTTTTGTCGCAAGTTGACGAAATTTTGTATGCCTTAAGAATAGATCTCACTTACAAACATACAAAATGTAGCTAAATTACTTCCCCAAACATGGAAAGAGGGAATATTTTTTTAGTTACCCCATTAGGTGATGTATCGTTAAAAAGGTATTTTCTAATAAAAGTAAACATTTTAGTATCAGAATTTTTCATAATCTTCTTTGACATTTTAAATTCAGATTATCTACTTATTAAATGATGTTCTTATGAAGTCTTGTGAAGATTAAGCAAGCAAAGTTTACAATTTCAGTTAAGGCGCCGTTTTTTTTCAGAAACTCCACTTGCCTTTTGAAAGTTTCCACCCGGTTACTTGTTTCCACTCGTTATTCCGCACTCATCGTTGCAATAAGCTTGACCAAACTTTCTTAATATTATTTTAGTTTGGTACGGTTTTATAATATTTCTTTAATGGTTGAATTATAATTGAATTACGAAAACTATTATACTACTAGCAACGTGAGTTAACCACATTACTAGTATTTCCGTTAGTCAATCCAGCTAAGCTAATGCTCGTGTTAGGAGTGGGCCCACGTCAATAGTTTAATGGCCAGGATGGCGAAACCTCTCGGCTACGAGGGCGGCCCCTCTAACCACTAGACTATTGACGCCATAAACTTTCGGTTCGACTTCCGAGCTTATCACTCATTGTACGAAATTCAGCTATAAAACCTACTTTCCGCCGATCTTTCGTGAGAGTGTGGTACCTACTGCCTACACCGGTTTAGCCAACCCGTTTATAAGATGTAGTGACATGGCTACTGTAAATTCGATCCCCACGCAACCGTAATGTTCTTGATTTATACATTAATAGACTTTCGATATTATTTATTATTTTTTTATTATGTTTATTAGATTTTCTATAAGTAGGTATGTAAAAATACTGTAAATGGTCTGGAAATCCATTCAGAGCTGAACCTATTTTTAGTATTTCTTAACACCTTCATCCATTTGCGAAATTCGAGGCAAATCGAATGGGTAGTGGCACCAAATGTTATTATAATATAGTTGACTAGCCTATGCCCGCGACTTCGTCCGCATAGTATTTAACTTAACAAAAATTTCGGGACTATCGGGATAAAAAGTATCTCATGTGTTAATCCCGGTTATAAACTATCTGTTTTCCAAATTTCATCCAAATCCGTTCAGTAGTTTTTGCGTGAAGGAGTAACAAACATACATCCAGACTCACAAACTTTCACATTTATAATATTAGTAGGACTAAGAACTTAGGTTCAAAGTATTTGAATAAAAAAAATATCTGATTGTAAATTTATACTCTCCCCTAATGTTGAATTTGAATTAAATGTTGCCAAGAAAACTGTGTCATCGCTTATCAAATACCAGACTACAATCTAATTTGGGAATTGCAAAATAGTTTTAAACAAAGTCAATTAAAGTTTTTAGGGTTCCTTACTTAATTATCATAATATACCTAGTGTAAGATTCCGAGGGACGTTTCAAATATTCACCCTACACAGCGGATCCCTCTGAAGAATGTAAGATATTGGAAAACCCATAACGGGATGTTTAATAAGGGATAATCTGAATAACTTGGACATTGTTCCCGATAAATTCTTAATATTATTTGCAACTTTGTACGCAATAGATTACGAAAATGGGCCTCCCTTAATATATTACAATGTTTATTGTTGAAGATTTTATGAATAACTAGCAATCACCGGCGGCGCCGCCTGCGTGGACTTTAATAACAATGTAAGAAGTGTCGATATTTGTGTTGTTTACATACTACTACCGACATCTATCCACGTGCATTAACACTTCAGAAATACCCGTATTATCATAACATATAAATTTATGAAATGATAAAATTGATGATAAAATGTTGTATGAAAACACAATTTTATTTGAAAATACTTTTTCAACGATACCCCACATGATGATGAAAAAGTTATCCCCTCTTTCGATGTTCGGGGAGGTACCTAAAAAAAGTAATTTTGCTGCATTTTATATTTTTGAAAATGAGATCTACTCTTAAAGTATTTTTGTACCAAATTACATCAACATCCGTCAGAAACTGTAAAAGTTATGACCCTGTGACGGGTCCAGACAAACAGACGGACGGTCGGACGGACGGACGGACGGACGGACTGGGTAATCTTATAAGGGTACCTCGTAGGGACTACGGAACCTTAAAATAAATGAAATCTTCTGTTATTCAAGAGCATAAATACTTAGTAAGTCAAATTTACTAACTAATAAATAAACGCACTTTAGAATTAACAACATTACGATGCATCCGCGGCTTTTTATTATGTAAGCCTACAACTATTTTTCTTTTTAATGTACACGAGGTAATCTTGAACACTAATTTCAATTTATTTTATCAACGTTCCTTCCACGCACATAATATCAAAAGGAACTTTCGTGAATGTACCGACCGCGGTTAGAAAATCCGTAATAAAAGGTAAACAGGAAAATAACGTAAACATTAGTTTTCATATAAATGGTAATATAACGTCGGGTAATAAGCACTTCAGTTTTACGTAGCAATTCCTTTTTTTTACAAATAGACGTTGTATACAGGGGAAACGAGTTTATTTACGGCATTATTCTTATAATGGCTGCGTAGTGCTACCCTTGGGCACAGTTTTAGCTGGAAACATTCGCATTGCAGCTATGGGACGCATTAAATTTTTAAACGACTAACTTTGGACGCGACGATCTCAATTGTACTTATAACTTCTTCGAGTCCATTTATTCAGTTTTATTAACTACCAAGATAAAATTTCTTTTAGGTAGCTAATTGGAGAAATTACAAATATCCCCACCGTATAAGGCCCGGCGCCCACTCGCAGGACGGCACGGCAAAGGATTTTGCAAGCCGATATTATTTCAATCTTATTTAAATACGCATAGCACTCACATTTCGACGGAGCTTAAGCATGCCGCGAATTTATTTTTCCGTGTCGTCCTGCTAGTGGGCGCAAGACCTAAGTATCCTCATGTTAATTTTATTATCATACATGCACATATATAAATACAGTACAGTAATCGTAAAATTACAGTTTCGAGAAAGAGGATCCAATTACCAGAGCAGAATAGTTGTGAGATAGTACAGTTTTAGACCCCTCTTGGGGCTTTGTCTCATCAACATGATTGAATGCAGAGTAGACACATATTTATTTTGTTATTAAATTTTGTTTTCATCCGCAATTTATCATTAATTTCAGCCTGTTTTATTGTAACTGAAAACTATTGGAAAACCACACAATTATTGCGACGGACAGCATCATATTATGCACTTCCAAATGGTTAAGCTCTAAAATTATGATTCTCATTTATCACTTTATCAGACGTGTTATTAATAAACAACAGCAACTTCAACATTATTAAAAATATTTTTAACATGATCGGTATAATGACAATGTTTTATTGCAATTATTATAATAATGTAAGTATGTCTGAATATTACTAACAGTGAAATAATTTACCAAATAATTTTTAAATTGGCAAAATCACGAATATTTAAGGTTGGCAAACAGTATGATCTAGTGAACTATGATGTCATAATTAATATTTAATTTTTATTTTAAATTATTTCCTAATTATATCTTTTTACACAACCTCATAAATAAGTATTTATAAGGTTGTATAAAAATAAACTTAATTCAATGTAAGCCATCATGCCCATTATAAAGGTAACGATTTAAATTTAGTACAGAATTTCATGTTTAATGTTGAATTCAGTTTCCAAAACCGCAAGCGGGGCAGTCGGCTACCGTGCCAAATCTAAGCGTGTGTGACGTTTCCGAACGACTGGGGAACGGACTGTGAAATTATGGTGAATAAATCTGAACTGCATTGTACAAGTCTTACATTATTATTCGTACAAATTCAAATAAGAAATTATTTAAATAATTGGATTTAAAATCGGTTAGGTCTCGTTACCTTGCAAATAGAGATCTATCAAAATATTTCATAACAAGAAATAAAAACACATCAAAATAGGGATCAAAAGATATCTTATACTTGAGGATTATAAAATTAGAATTTATTTATTTAATGATACACTAGCAGCTTTGAGCTGATGCGTGTATATCACGACACTTGTATTTTATTAAAATTATAATTTTAAATGTCTGTCAAGTCTATTTTTGAAACTATTCACTGTCGGAGCACTTAATACTGTTTCAGGAAGAGAATTCCACAATTTTATCACTCTAAGTGTCAAGAAATTTGATCTGGGGTTGCTAGTAGACGGAGGCTTGGTTAACTTCAAGGAGTGGCCCCTTAGTTGCTTATTCTGATTCATTGTGTACAAGTTCTTCAATTTTTTTACGTTGTAGTGGTCATTGAGTATCTTGTAAGTCTCTATGAGATCTCCTCTCTTCCGTCTTAGTTCCAATGTTGGTAAGTTAAGTTCGATGAGACGTTCTTCGTAAGTCTTGTTTTTTATGGACACAACCATTTTAGTAGCCCTTCTTTGGACCTTCTCCAGCATTTCTATGTCTTTTTTGAAGTATGGACACCAAATTTGAAAAGCATATTCTAGCAATGGACGAATGTAAGTTTTATAGATTTTAAGAAACAATTCCTTGGTAATATTGAAGAAGGCCTTTCTGATCATGTACAGCATGGAATTGGCTCTCTTTGTTATATTAGATATATGTACATCCCATTTCAGATTGTGCGTTATCGTAACACCGAGATCTTTTTGTGTATTTACAGCTTGAAGGGGAATTCATGCAACTTTTATCAAATCCAAGCACTCCTAAATTTATTGCTACGTGCTATCGAATTCAAAATATCCAAACCCGCATTATAATATCAACAGAATATGAATTGACGTTAAATGTAACCGGTCCGATCAAAATGTTTCAAGTTAATTTGCGAACAAACGGACAATTTGGCCGAATGGTGCTACTGCTACATTATGAAAGCTATTTATTGTGGATAGCACAGATATTCCTGGTTGGCCGGACATGTCACGGAGAGGACAGGCTGCGCTGTCCGCATTTCCGCCCCGGGCGGGAAATAGTCGCGATTTTGTGTGTTTATTTTAGGTAACGCCATTTGAATTATTCGCATCACTGGCGGATGTTACGAATAAATTATTTGATTTGATGAATTTATTGTAGTGTTTATTTTATCTATTTTCGATTTTAATGTTTAATTATAACTATACCTACCTGATTTCTTTTACATTTGGGTTAGAAGGGATCCTGTATGAACATTCTCCACGCTACACAGTGGTAATATTAGGTACTTACCTACTCCACAATTGTATCAAAAGATATTGCACAAAGGTAAACTATTAGTTAATAGTAAGAATGTAATGAATACTACTTTTCTCACGTTCAAAGCAGTTTTCAATTTTCCAGTTGTCGTTTACCCTTCGATATCCGGTCACAGACGCCACTTCCGGCTCGTGGGTGGCGCAATGCTCCCCACGGCTTCTGAAAGCTAAAGCCAACATTCTTTTGAATTGACCGCTGTAAGTACTATATATTGAATGGGGAGTAACTATTGAATGCACTTTGAACAGAAAATCTTAAAATGTATTTTAATAGAAGTGTGATTAAAAAGGTAAGTAAGTAGTGAGTGAATTGGATTATGGAATTGAAGAAAATTCATTGAATTCAATCATTGGAATTATTTATTTTTTTATTGACTAACTAAGTTTGTTATTCGATTTAGATTTTTATACACAGGTATTATATTATTATAAGTGACTAGATTTTCCCTAATATTGTAGGTTGTCAGGGAAGAGATTGTAATACGATATGACTCTCCTATTAGGCAATTTTTGTTCAACACAATGTTTGGGAAGTGTTTGGTACTCGTAGTATTAATATGATAATATTATATTACGAGTGTAATATGCCTAGTTATTAAAGTTGTCATTATAACGACAAACTTAAAGTTAGGAACTTAGGATTATTAATAGGTACCTCATTCCTACTGTCCATGGTAAAATGTCATGGTAGGTCATATAAACAATCCTCATTCACTCAACAGCCAGAAGTCTTCCACTGCTGGATATAAAACTGCTTTTCCTAAAGCCAAAGTGACTTATTCAAATGGTGCTAATAAAAGGAAAGACTCGTGGAATATCATTGATTTTGACGATGACCAATAATGGTCTTTTAGGTAACCACGCTCATCTATGCATGTCTTTCTGACATCAAATATGATGCCCGTAGATGACTGCGATGGTAGTAGAGTCCCTTACCCTAGCTTTACCCATCCTAATTTTAGGACAGGATAGGAATAGTCTAGGACACAGGATGGAAACATAGTTACATCACCTTACAAGCTCGTGAAGTGTCGTACCAAATTCTAATGATGTTCCAAAATTCCAATCCAATATGTAACTGCATAATAAAATACAGTATCGCGTCGTACGCGACAGATGCGACGGACGGGCTCGCCGGAAACCGCGGCTCTGCCGGATATTGGACAGTAAACTGCCGTATCAGAATGTTCAGTCAGCAGTAGTTGATAAACCCTGAGTTATAAGGATTGTTTTCGGATTATAAAGTGGAGGAAGACAGTTGTCACGTTAAAGTGTAAAAATAACTTACATTATTTGAAGATAATAATTAAATCAATACAATGTTATATTATACTCCAATGAATCATATTGTGTAAATATACTGAAAAGTGGATTTGATGGTCTACTAGTGCTCGTAAGTATATTGAGGTTTTAAAATGGTATGCTATAGCATACCTGTACAAATGGTATGCTACAGCCTTATAAGGCTGTATACCTGTATAGCATAACTATTTGTACTCCTGTTTGTAACTGCGCCTACGAAATTCTTATTTGGGAAACACATTGACCAACGACATTAATTAATCATCACAATAAGTTCCATCAAATGCATTTTCACATCCATCATATCCAGTAAGTAGTTATATAACAATTATAAATTTTTATGAGCATAAAAATAAAACAATACCTACTTCAGTGCTTTTCTAAAAGCACTAAAGTCTTTCCGTGAAGGCCTTAAAACATTAGCAATTGTCTTATGTAATTTTTAACCCATTTTGCGCTTGGCTGTAGCGAAATATTATTTGAGCGTTACTCTGACGTCACGTGCATCTGATTCGGGACGTCCCGCCCCGCTGCCCCTTGGGTTATTAATCATCGGGACAGTCTACGTGTCGGCCTGACTGGGCCATGCTTCCTACTTTGATATCGTGCCTACTAGTGGCGTTTGTTATGCATTACGCGTTTGATATACCGTCTACTTCACATACGAAGTCCCATAGACGCGGCGCTGTAGTTGCGTGACGGCAATACAATTTACACTGTTTACAATTTAGGTCCGTATGTTTTCGCGGGACTTCTATGTGAAATAGACTGTAGTTGCAAGAATACTGCCCAGTAATCAATTTGAGGGGTTTATAAGGTATTTTATGGCGGATAGTGGGAATTGAGCGCAAGAATTTGGGCAGGGACGCATAACAGATGAAAGTTGGAGGGTGACCGTCGCCAGTCTTTTAAAATGGTGTATTCTTATTGACGTGAAATAGTCATTAAGGTCAAGACGAGGAGGTGATCGCAATAACATTAAAAAGAAAAACTAATTACTAACCTTAGTCCAGTGAAGGTTGTTTATCGAAGTTCATCGTATGGACCTCTGTATGGGTAGACGTACGGATAGAATCAAAGAAATTGGAATAAATGATTGCAATTTATTTGCGTAGAATAGGTATAAGTAGAAATAACTAGGCCAATATACCTGTTGCATTTATAAAGCCATTTTTATTTTAAGGTTAGCCATTATTGATGTTATATAACAATCTCGAGTCACAAAATATTTATAGCTAAAATCGTAGGTTTTATTGTTATATAAATACATTTCTACATTTGGAGTTCGGTTTGATGATGGATCTATTTCGAGCCACGCCTTCTATCCTCCTCCACGTTTTGGCAAATAATGACGTAAACTGATCTAAAACAGTAGCCCGTTTAAAATCAGTCAAACCTAATGATGTCTAAAACGGGGCAGATGGGAAGACTTTGGCAACGATCGATGCTTAGATTAGCGACGGGTGAAAATCAACTGTAGCTGGCCCTATAGTTTAAGTTTAATTTTAATTGTTTTTGTATTTGTAACGCAAGTTTTTATATATACAAGGTGAAACAAAAAGGGTATACTAATGTTTTTGCAACTTTACTTTGTAAATCTAAAACTATGGGCTTTGTGGGACAGTTGAAGTACTAAAGGTTTTGTAGATTTGTGAAATATGTCAACAGCTGTATTCCTATAACACCTTTTGTTTTTCAAGTTTCCTCCAAAGCTGATAGTTTTAGAAGTACAAAGTTAAGTTTTGAAAAAAATAGTATACCCTTTTTGTTTCACCCAGTATATATATAAAACCTACCGCATTTTTTTTACCCAATGAATTTCGAACTCTTAAACTAATATACCAAGAGCCAGCGATAGCCAGACGTTCCATATTTTATAAAGGCTGTCAATTTCTCAGAGCATGCCCCCAACACAGGTAAGAACGATCAGCGAGTATGGAGTTGGGATTGTGGTTACTTCGGCAGTTAACAGGTAGTAAAGGTGTATAAAATAGTACCTCAAATTCGTTATAGTATAAAGCTTAATTTTTATATATTTCCTTCGGAATAATATTAGAAATCACGCCATCCATTGACGGACACTTAGTGCGGTTTCAACCCCCTGCCAGACACCCCTAAACTTTAATAATTTATGAGTATACTTTCGTCATAGTATAAAAGCTGGGTTTTACATATGTTACTTGGGAACCCATAAAAAAATATTACTTCAACAGCCGGACAGTTTTAATGGTTTTAACATCTTGCCAGACACATTTAAATAGTTATTTAATCATCCAAGTATGAACGCAATAAAACTATTTTTCATTGGGTTTCTTGAACAACTTCGATACACTAAACTCCCTATCTTACTTTCTGATAAGTCAATTTGCAAAATATCACCAAAATATCTGACATAAATGGCCGTATCTTTTGATTGCGTTGAATAGAAGCCTATTTTTTTACATCTCCAAGGGATCATAGCATTTGATAATTGATATTAATTTTTACTTGATAACTTTATCCGTTTCCGAGAAAAAGGGTCTTGATAAACAGACAGACGGGCAACAATGTGATCTTATAAGGGTTCCGTGTTTTCCTTTTGAGGTGTGGAACCCTAAAACTATATCCTGTACTGCAACTACATCTTTTGGGAGTGCAGTCGCTGGCACAACGAACGCACTACTATGCTAAATAGCCTGTATTTCCTTCGGAATAACATTAGAAATCACGGCATCCATTGCCGGACACTTAGTGCGGTTTCAAACCCCTGTCAGACACCCCTAACTTTAATAAATTATAAGTATACTTTCGTCATAGTATAAAAGCTGGGTTAACATATGTAATGTTACTTGGGGACCTCTAAAAAAATATTACTTCGTCAGCCGGATAGTTTTAATGGCTCTTACATCTTGCCAGACACATTTAAAGTCTGTCTGTTAATAATAATAAAATAAATATATATTATAAAAATACATTTTTTTAAATATATTATAATATAATATACTATTTTATTATATTGTATTATTATAACATATTATTTATTATTATTATATTCCATTTATTTATATTTAGTAAAATGTATTATAATTTTATGAGCATGCGCCTAATAGCCAAATGCAATAATCCAAATTACCAAGCCTTCGATCGCAATTCAGTCGCTAGTGGAATACCAAACATTTGCCCAAGCGTTTGAAAGCTAATTAGCGTTCAATCGCTTGCATTTGCTTTTTTATTGCAATTGAAGTAGCTAACGTAATAAGGGCCCAGTTGTAAGGCACCACGGATCGTAATATGACTAATTGGACCTAACCTCCTGAGCTGATTATACTTGATTCCAATAATAGGTATGGCTAAAGCGCTTGAACGCACGGAAATTGTCCCTGGTTTCTACAAGGTCTGTGTAATAAACTGCTCCAGATGTCACTTGCAGGCTATTTAGCATAGTAGTCCGTTCGTTGTGCCAGCGACTGCACTCCCAAAGGATGTAGTTACAGTACAGGATATAGTTTTAGGGTTCTACACCTCAAAATGAAAACACGGAACCCTTATAAGATCACTTTGTTGTCCGTCTGTCTGTTTATCAATACCCTTTTTCTCGGAAACGGATAAAGTTATCAAGTAAAAATTAATATCAATTATCAAATGCTATGATCCCTTGGAGATGTAAAAAAATAGGCTTCTATTCAACGCAATCAAAAGATACGGCCATTTATGTCAGATATTTTGGTGATATTTTGCAAATTGACTTATCAGTAAGTAAGATAGGCAGTTTAGTGTATCGAAATTGTTCAAGAAATCCAATGAAAAATAGTTTTATTGCGTTCATACTTGGATGATTAAATAACTATTTAAATGTGTCTGGCAAGATGTTAAAACCATTAAAACTGTCCGGCTGTTGAAGTAATATTTTTTTATGGGTTCCCAAGTAACATATGTAAAACCCAGCTTTTATACTATGACGAAAGTATACTCATAAATTATTAAAGTTTAGGGGTGTCTGGCAGGGGGTTGAAACCGCACTAAGTGTCCGTCAATGGATGGCGTGATTTCTAATATTATTCCGAAGGAAATATATAAAAATTAAGCTTTATACTATAACGAATTTGAGGTACTATTTTATACACCTTTACTACCTGTTAACTGCCGAAGTAACCACAATCCCAACTCCATACTCGCTGATCGTTCTTACCTGTGTTGGGGGCATGCTCTGAGAAATTGACAGCCTTTATAAAATATGGAACGTCTGGCTATCGCTGGCTATAATATTAAGCGCTGGTAACTTCTGTTATTTATTTTTAAAAGCTATTCATAAGATACCTCCAAGCTGGTTGACAACGGAATATGAAATTTATTAGTGTGATATAATGTTTATTTTGATTTGGGCTCTCAGTTTGAATAGTACGGAAGGGCCATTAATTAATTAAGCAACGATGTTAAAGAAACCAAAGTTTAAGAATGTTTGAAAGTAAGGGGACGTTCTAATAAAGTTCTTAACAACTTTCAATGGTTCTCATTATATTATAGATACTATTTATTTCAGATAAATAGAGATACCTACATAAATTCCTTTCCGTAAAGGAAATTCTTTAAATAGAGGACCAGTCATTCAATATTATGAATAGATGTGGATTTAATTAATTTCTTGGCTTATGTGTTGTGAACGATTTTAATTAATAAGTTGATCGCTTTTGTTGTTATTAAAATAGTGTTTATAGTTTGAATTAATTTAAACAACGTCAGAGCAATTCATTAATTAAGCTTGGGTTTGAAGTTGTATGTGAGCAATTATTAAAGTAACTGTCAAGAAATTCGGAATCCTCACGTTAAGTAATTTTAATAATCCAATAATAAGTACATTATTTACTTTGTTTTGATAAGTCCTCAACATTTAAAGGGACTTGTTTATAATTAAGAAAAATAATAGGTTCCTACTTTTAAAGTAGAATATTAATAGATAAATTTTCCCCGTATTTTAAGATATTTTGTTTCTTTTATAGAGAGCGATCTTGGTAATGTGATTCCTATGTCATTCCAAAAAAATGCTTGAATTTATAAGTATAAAAAAACAAAAACATAAGTCAAAAGCGGACTTAAGATCACTCTCAGGCTACAAATCAATTCAAATTCAAATCATTTATTTTGTTTAGGCCTACGGGGGCACTTACAAATTGTCAATTTACATATATTTTTTTTCCTTATATCTACAACCGGATCGGAACGCGACATCGACTGAGAAGATCCGGCAAGAAACTCAGCGGGCTTGTCTTTTTACATGTCATTTTTTTTTTTTAATAGCCATTTGCTTATTTTCAATAATTACAAAGGGTAGTACTGAGATATTAATATAAATATTAAAATAGCTCCAATTCATTAATACAGCCCTAGGTAGTAACTATTTGATAAATAAAACCCGGACTAACATTTATTTTGAATATTAATTTGAAAATCGCGCGCAGTTGCCACCCAATCAATCGGCTTATCCATTGGCTATTCATAAAATAAGTCATAATTGTGAAAATAGTTCCATCCTCCCAATCCGCGCGAATTGGGTCATGTTTTTCTGTCGTAATGAACAATTTCGACTGATTGGCACTGAAACACTAAACGAATTCGTCTACTGTACGTTGTTACTGAATTCGGAAAGTGAAAATCTTTTCGGAGAAATGGCCTGGGAAATGACTTTAGCGAAATTTGGGCCAGTTACCTCAACTAATGAGGCTGACGTCCACGATGACTACCCTAAACATGTTCAGGAAAGGTGTGGACTGGCATTGTACCTACAATCTTTATAAATGCACTATTTTTTGATAAATTAATTATAATTTTTTTTTTTTTTTGTAGAAAATACTTCGCAATGGTTAAGATCGATTAAACAAAATCCAATGTTACCTATTCGATCAATAAAAAATTGGACTTTTTTTTTTTTGAGAAGCGATTAAATTCCTCAAACCAGACCAGCCACTCGGCTCACTGCACATGGTGGTTGCGGGTTTGATTCCTGCCGGGGCAAATTTCGCAAATGGGCTTTTCTTATCGCCCCCAGTCCATTGTACGGTACCCATAGTACAAGCGTTGCTTAGCTTGCGACCATACAGTTTGTGTGTCAGTCTGGCGAAATAATATATTTAGTTTAATCCCGTTAAAATAATGATGATCATAAAGAAACAAAGCAAACTTAATTAATTAAGTTGCATTCACTAGTTACCCATGTATTGCACATCAAAGTGTCTAGAATTTGACAATATAACTAACATCATATCCCCAAACTGACACAGAAACTGTATAGTACCAAGTAACTCTTATTCTTTGAGTACCGTACAACGTACTGGGGGTAATTCCAGCAACACCCAAACCAGGAATAATTACGTAAAGACAATTTCCCAAATTTACCCTAACGGTAATGGAATCCGTGACCACTCGGTACAGAAAGCCGGGGGACCTTCGCTATGTAGTCGATAAAACCTCAAACTCCTTTAATAAACACCTGTACTTATAATAACACAAAAAAAATTCACAGAACCACTCCACCCCACCATGAGTCTCGCTGATGTAAAAGTTAACACAACAGGCCCGTGATAAACGATTGACTCAATGACTTGAAAAAGTAACGCCCAAAACGGCCGTGGTCCAACTAACGACGTCTATTATCCATGGACGAATATCGGGAGCGGGCTCGATTGGTGCTTTTCACTTGGCGCTGCGATTTCGCTGTAGCCACTGAAGTGCCGCTCAAATGAGTCTAATTTGAACGAATTGGACGACTTGCGATTAGTTCTATAGTCCCGAACACGTATTCTGGAGAAGTTTTACGGCACCTATTTGTTGTGATGAGGAAGCATGTTCATATCATAGCTGTATGCAACTATCGCTCCTTTTTTCTGTCACAATATTGAGGCAATTTAAATTTTGACAGCCTCTACCACTGAGTCAGATCCAAGAGAAAATGGCCGCATGATTTGGTCACCTTTACTGGAGAGATTTGGCCGGGAGCAGCACAGAAAGAGGGTCCAGAAAAAGGCTAGTATATAACAAATATAGCGTAGGTACGTCTGATGCTATATTTGTTTATTTTATTCAATTGCTAAACCTAAATACTGTTCTATTGATATCTACACAAAGCAAGCCGAATCCTTCTTAAATTTTTAATATTTTACAAAAAGAACACTCAACGTATATACGTGCAAATCGAACAGTCGATTTTCTTCAGAAACGCGAAGGTGGAGAATGAAGGATGAAGATTACGTCCCTTTCGCGGCAATCAATCAATTCGCTTAAACTGACGCCAGCGGGCTCGTCCATATCAATTGTGAGCATTATCGGTGTATTTGTAAGGAAGTTGCCAAATAAATAAATCATATTGCTTACAGTCATTCATCAAAACTCAATTGCGTTTATTTATAGACTCCTTGCTTCTATATTTGTATTAATTGGTTTCGTTTTTTGATCCATGTCTTCTTCATCGTTCTGACGCGTTTACATACTAAGTGTTTTCTTAATTAAGAGTCTTCCAGGCACCTATAAATAAATTGATCTCAAGTCTGAGACAGCGTCATCACCCGCTTTTGAGATTCTCTGCGGTCTTGATTACAATTTTGAGATGCCATTTTGAATGAAATAACATTGACATTTCTAAGATCACTTTCAGACTTGAGATCGTTTAATAGTCATCAACCTTTGGTTACCTTCATCACTTTTATGAAATTGCCTGGTTTATGTCACAATGTGCACTATGGTCTGGGCTATTCCTTTCACTAATGATAGTGGTCCAAGGTACGTTCCGATTTTTTTTAATTCACCAAAAAATTCATACCTTCTTATTTTAAGTTCTTGGCTCCTTTTTTAATTTAAAAAGTTTTGTTCATCATACTTAATAAGCTTGTTGGGATCGATTTCCGAAACATAATTTCTCAGTAGCATAGAATGGAAGGGACACAAACGACGAACCTCGTTAGCACAAAGACACCGCTCATTGGATTAATTAGTTCCCCGTTCGGCAGAACATGCCGACATTCTTTCCTCACGTATAGCCCTACTAACTGCAAGAGTACCCTCATTGTTCGAGACGCTTTACATTTTCATGTACATTTTAAGTAAGCTGCGCTGCGAAGGCTTCGCGAGTTGCTTGTTACCCCCTAATCCCTTAAAAATGTTAGAAGGAAATAATTCAGCGTTCTATACGGGGTTCCCGCTTTGTGTTATAAGAATAGGTAATTAAGAATTATTGAGTTTTATCTGTTCTTTGTATTATCAATATCATTTCTTAATAGGTATACCTATACGGTTACCCATTAATAAATTAAGATATCCAATTGTTTTATGAGGGAATTTTATTGATACATGTACCAAACGATTACAATGGCCAAAGTAAATCTAAATATATATAACTCAAAGGTGACTGACTGACTGACCGACTGACTGACTGACTGACATAGTGATCTATCAACACACAGCCCAAACCACTGGACGGATCGGGCTGAAATTTGGCATGAAGGCATGTTATGACGTAGGCATCCGCTAAGAAAGGATTTCGATTAATTTTACCCCCAAGGGGATAAAATAGGGGATGAAAGTTTGTATGAAACTTTGTCAATTTTAAACCGATCGGGCTGAGACTTTGCATGCATAAAGCTATGGCGTAGACATCCCCTAAGAGAGGATCAAAATTCCACGCGGACGAAGTCGCGGGCTCAGCTAGTGTGAAATAAAACTGTGACAGTAAAAAACTATAATATGCTGATAGGAGGAAGTACCTACCTAGTTCAACATCATATTTTAAAAATAATATAACCTGAAACTTTTCAAGAAATAGAAGGTAGATAAGAGGATACCTTGCGGGACCTATTTATAATTTCTCACATAAATTGTAAATTATGTGATCAAACAAATGATCTGATATGGGTTTCTCGGGGGGACTAAGGAACTCTACAACTAAACTGCGTTCAAATTGTTTTATTTTGAACCTACAATGCAGTAACACAAATAGCTAAGAAAGTTTTTATCTGCTCCATCTATTCTGTGCCGAAAACTAGCTGACACATGGGCATCAGTCATTTCAGACGAGCGTCGCGCGTGACCGCAAAAACAGGTGCATTAACTAGGCGACCTCATAAAAACTGAAAATGGCAGTCGGCTCGAACTGATTGTCACGGGACAAAGGGCCCCCGTTGTGACATAACAGACCGTAATTAATATTATTAGCTGTCACCGACACATGATTCTTTTCCTTTCGGATATTTCGTGACGATTCTTTATTGTTTGTTCAAGGGCAACGGCGGGCTTTTTGTTTTTGTGGGACAAGCTCTGACTGAGGTGTGTCAACGCGATGGATGCGTGACCATTTATATTAAACTGAGTACTGCCGTATTCGTATACTTACCCACATAAGTTGTATGACTATTTACACGAGTAGTCTCTTAAGTAATATTTTTACAAGACATTGTACATATTGATTTCTTATATTTACGCGAATACTATACATTGAAATAAAACTATTTTTACGGATTATATCGCGTTTATTTTTACTTTTTATGTTCCCGACGTTTCGGTTGCTTTACAGCAACCGTGGTCACGGGGGGATTGACATTGTACAATTCCTTGTACAACTTTGTATTCCTTGTAAATGCAAGAAATACGTCGTATGATTTACAGTTACCGGGTGTTACGTATTTACCTATTATTATATTATTCAGAACATAAAGGTTTCTTCATACTTAACATGCGGACACCATTTGGTGCTAATATCTACACAAAGAAATCAAAGTAAAGTACATCGTTCCATAAAATATAAGCCAACAAAACATAATTTATCATTTAACTTCCCCATTAAAAGTTTTTACGTCTTACGTGAAACAAAAAACTTAAAAACAATAGAGGAATATCAGGCGACACCATCGTAATGTGTTTTTAAAAGAATGTCACCATATGGCCAACGAAGTTGAGGCAGTTAAATGCGATAGTTATCAGTAACAGTTGGCCGGTTAAGATTATGGCACTAATTATTGCTTTTGAACTGTTGCCTTACTGTTGTTTATATAATAAAAAAAACATTGCGACGGCACTGTTTAAAGGGACGCCCGAAAGAAGCGAAGCTTTATATTATAAAGCGTAGGAACTAAGTGTTAAAAACAAGTGCGACGCGCACGCCGCAGCTGCCACTATACCTATATAGGTAGGTATTAGTCGTGTAACGCTACTGACGCTTAGCACGATAGAGTGGCCGCGCGGCGAGCGCCCCAAACGTCCGTTTAGAAGTTTCGATTGAAAAATTAAGCAACTATGGCACCAAGCTTTAGGGCGACCGGCCACCTGGCTGTGGTATGAACCACTAGGATCGCTTCATTTCCCCACCTTCACCCTGCTTAGCTCAAATTTACAGGAAACGAAGTGATCGTATTGGTCGAAGCGGGCGCGCCTGCTTTATAGCATAGCTAAGTGGACAGTCACCCTAATGAAATTTCTACTTGAGAAAGCTTTAACAAGGACAACGCAGCACAGCTTAAAACTGCGGGTCTAGAAGCCTGAATCAGAGCAGCAGATTTTTAAATTCATCCCTTAAGAGAGTTAAAATAGGTGTGATGACATAACCAATTGTCTTATATTATTTATTGGTTTGTTTTCCAGTAATCCCGTAGGTATTAAGTTCTCGTAACGAATTAAAACATTCGATTAAGAATGTTTCACCGGATCGTAAAACTGTAAAAGTTTTTTAAGATTGAATCGAAAAGAGTTAATGAAGAATACTGCCTCGGGCGGTCCTCCGTTCCTTACAAATCCGATGTAATACCGAGATCCTACTAATCGAAATATTATGTTCCGATTCCTTTCCCAGATGAGTTGAAATCTCTTAAACATTAATCCGTTTTCATGTAGAAAGTAATTTCATTAGATACTTTGAGATTTTATTTGGGTAATAAAAAAGGAAATAATAATAATAATTGCTGATATTATGGGACAAACATGGTTATCTTAAAGTAATCTTAATCTAACCATCTCATCTTAGGGCCGTCGAGTTCTTGTATACATAGGTATATATATACTTATGATATAATATGCTGAAATTTATTCATAAAGGCACGACCTACTCTGTCCTACATTTACAACAACAGAAACCTTTGATCCTTATACAATTTAATATAACAGTTGTCTAAGAAATTACATTAGGTCTTGTTTCTTTTCCAGTCCTCGTTTTGTGTTCGTAATAAGTAGTCTTCTGACTTAGTCTCGATCTACACGATACATTCAAAGCCTTACTGATTACATAACCACTGAACGTGAAGTTATTTTCTAATTTCTAAGTAAAAAGTTACTGATAATAATATGTAATAGTATGTTCTTATGTTATTTTAGAAACCCTTTTACATCGTCTTACGCGACGCTGTATCATGAGAAGCATAAATGACTTGACAAGTGAACCGCAGGAAATGGACGAGTGAGGTTAATCACATCAATTTTGCAAATGAATATTTAGATTTATTACTTTTGCTTTCAAAAATTAAAACAACTAATTTATGCCCTTATGCAAAAAAATGCGTATCATTATTACAATATTTGCAACTTCTTATGAATATAATTGTTATCTATTTATTATGAGTAGCAAAAAATAACAAGACCAACTTTCACAGAGCGTGATATGCCATGATTCTGTGCTCAATTTGCTACCATTCACGGAAATCAGATTAGGATAGGACTCACCAAATAGTAATAGTGTAACTACTGACTACTTGCATAACAAACACTTTGGGACGTTCCGAATTTGAAGTGTTCGCGAGATCCGTGTAAACACTTAAGTGTTTTCCTATTTCTCTTTGATATTACTCGACAAATTCGACAATCCCAAACGGCATTCGCTCATGCATGCACAGAAGGAATGTTTAATATATTTGGTTAGTCTCCAGTTACCTACGCAAACATTGAAGGCACGAACCTAATTACGTCGGGTAATAAATATTCACTAACGATAAACTTGGTTAATAATTTACGACGGTGTAAACATTTAATTTCACCACAGATTTGGATGTTTGCGCGTGGGATGTTCTCCAATTGAACCGAGGTGGCGCGAGCTTAGATTATCTGTAGTGCCTTTATAGAAAAGTTTCCTTTTGTAATGCTTTTAAATCTATTCCGAAAAGAATCGGACAAATTACTCAGACTACGTATTGTTAATTATATTTAGTTGGGATTCAAAATTTATCCATTTTTGTTTAATCTTTATCAAACTAAATAATTTTTATGGCTCAGTAAAATTCTTATCTAAGTTACATTGGGTACACACGTTACGAAAATAAATTTAAATGAACCCAACAAGCTCAGTTTGAAACTCGATTCCACCGCTTGATACGTCTAAAAGTTTCATACAACACGTCTCTGATATTAAATACAAGTTAAATAAGACAGTTTGCACAAGTATTGTTCGCCACGCGAATCTCATTCGAGAAACAAGGTATAATTCCGAAAAGTTCCAAGCAAGAATACCTTAGGAAATTAATTTAATAAATTAGTTATGAAACAATAAGAAGTTTCGCTTTTACAACTGATGCGAAAAGAATTTTACGCGTTCATTAACATTGCTTTGTTGGAATTATTTTTAATATTGCAAATACTGATACTGAAACTGCGTATGGCAACAACAATCTCTTCTGAAAATGAAAACCCAATGGTTCGAAAATAAGTAACTTTGTTTAAATATGATCAAAGTTTATATTCACTTAACAAGAAAAGCCAGCGGGCTTTAGACATCCAAGCAGTCTTACGCCTTCGTAGGTAATTAAGTACACCTTTATCTGTTTTGTACTAAGTGGTCTTAACGTTTATTTTTCCAGATTTGAGTTCTATAATGTTACATACTCACGTGAGTCGTACACTCTTTATCCTTCTCCACACCTCAACCAGTTCAACTGAAATCTACTATATAAAAATAAGTCGGGTTTTCCTTCCTGACGCTATAACTCCAGAACGCACGAACCAATTTCCACGGTTTTGCATTCGTTGGAAAAGTCTCGGGCTCCGTGAGGTTTATAGCAAAGAAAATTCAGGAAAAAAATCAACAGAAAAGCGCATTCCACGCGGACGGAGTCGCGGGGCACAGCTAGTTCTGTATATTTACTATGAAGGGAACTTGGATTAAAACAGTCTCTAGATATTCATAATGGTTTTATATCGTCTACTAATTTGTTGGAAATACGACACAAGAAAAATGAAAAATAAATCGTGTAGCATTTAGACCAGTAGCTCTACCATTAGTTTATACTTTCGTTAGAGTCAGTTATCGATAGCTTTTACGTAAAACATTTTAATAGCATTTTTTGCATTTCCTCGGATAATCTATGCAATTTGCTAAATAAATATTTTACGGAAACGCTAGCAATTATCGGGTGTAAGATTCGAATGTAAAGTTACAGTTTTAATCAACATTCTGTATCATGCTAATGCTCATCTTAATCCGCGTACTTAATTCATTCGGACATTATGAATGCATCCGAGATACCTTAACTCTTCATACGATAACAAGGCCGGACCACACATTTAAACCATCTCTAATTAAACCCTTTTATAAAGGAACGGTCTGGGTATAAGTTAGGTATCGCGAGATAAAGAATAATGCGTTCCTGTCAAATAATTTACGGTGTTGATAGCGAAACACCAGTGGTTGTGTATTTTGCACAGTTTAGTATGTTTGAGATATTGATATAATTAATTAGCCAAATAATAAAGTTAGACCAAAAACATTTCCATAAAAGAACGTTGTAGAAGAAAATAGCAATAAATTTATACTTAATGGGCATTTTAATGAAGTTAAGAATATTTTAAGATAGTATATATTCATAACAAAATAAGGGCGTTGAAAAAAAACTAGGTATTAAATTTGTAGGTTCCATTAAATAATTAACGTTTATTCATCAAGTTCTCTAAAAGATCCTAAGTAACCTTTTCAATTTTATGCTTAGCGTAACTGTGGTTAGTCAAATAAGCCACCCATAAAGGCTGGGTAGTTAGTAAGGAGCCACCATATATAAACACGTTAATGAACCCGGCAACACCACAAAATACCGGAACAAAACCGCATAACACAAAACATTTTAAAAATTCCTAATCGCTAAACTCGTCCGCGTCCCTGATTAGTCCTCGTTTATTTTGTCTCAGATCAAACAAGTTCGAGGTATGCCGACGCCTACCCAAACATACTACCTAATGTGTTTACCTCTAATTCCAAACAAAAGTTGTGCGAACGGGCCCTGTGTTGTTTGAGTACAATTTGTTTTTGTTGTCGTTTTTACTCACGGATTTGGAGGTAAGTTCCTTAAAAGTAAGATTTGCCTAGATAGGTAATCTCATTGTTTACTTGGATGCTCTTTGTGTCTAGGAATTTATTTGCTACACAGCGTCTGCATGCGAAACCAAGTCTAACGAAGTCTACGTTCTATTACCTATAGCATAATTTTTTTGTAGATTGCTTTTTTGATCATTCCCTTTTATTTAACCGCTGTTTAATATTATATTGATACTAGTTTCTGCCCGCGACTTCGTCTGCGTAGTATTTAATTTAACAAAAAATTCGGGATTATCGGGATATAAAGTATCCTATGTGTTAATCCCGGTTGTAAACTCTCTGTGTTCCAATAACATCCAAATCCGTTCAGTAGATTTTGCCTGAAAGAGTAACAAACATCCACACTCACAGACTTTCGCATTTATAAAAATATAAGTAGGATAAGTGGGTAAGTAGTTAATAGCTCAATTTTTCTAGGGTTAAATAGTTCTTCCATCAACACTATGAATAATTTACCCTTATCGTTATAACGATTTTGAACCTTTGCTCTCGACGAAGCGTGTGAATTTTATAGACATACTTAGGTTTAAAAATTATTTTATGATGTTTTTTCTTATAGTGGTAATTTCAGGAGCTGGATCACGCAGCCTCCCCAAGCTGTCTTAAGAGTAAAGTTTGATCAAGTGGGAAATGTTCTAAAGTTTACACTTTCCCGCAGGAAGCGAGATAAATATTCATGAGACTTAACTCGAGGGAAACTTATTTCCACGTCAGTGTCTGTCCGTCTGTACATTTGTAATGAAACGCCTTATAACGGACTGCTTTAATACTCTTAATTTACTCTACTCTTTAATATTCCACTGCGGTATGCCTCAACTTAATTTCACTACCTTTTCTAACTCATCAAATTCCAGATAAACAATTATATCACATTATTCACGGTTCTGTGATGTCATAAAAGATTTGACGGGTGTAAACTAAATAAACAATGACTTCTAAGTGCGAAAGTAAATAATTTGTAAAACTCTATTAACAATTAATTTAAAAACCTAGAACATTTGCATAACACACTTAGGCAGGTATATTTGGCTGTGAAAAAAAACCATAAATATTAGTTCACTTCAAAAGTTGCAATTTCAAGCTAAAGATAGCAAATCCTCGCGTTTTTAAAATGTACGTCTAATTTAATTAAACCTAAACGTTTACTGCGCGTTTAAACATCTTTATTTCAATGTAATGAACTCTATCACTGTGGGGTAAAGTTTAAAATATAAAACCTGTAAATTACCCGCGGGCTAAACCAACAAGACACATTTTGTTAGCCAAGAGGTATTTTACGTCATTAACAAGTTCACAGACGGCCACAAGCTTACGTGTGGAAACCACCCAACTTCAAACAGTGATAAAACATACTTTGCGAGATATTTTCCCAACTTTTTAATGTTTCAGAACCCTTAAGTGAAGCTAAGCTCCTTAATGGTAAGTGGGACCCGTGATCCTGATATGGAGGAGACGTGAAAAGAGGTTATTACGACTTTTTCAGCAGAAAAAAATTATAAAGCACTTTCAAGTGTAGCGCATTACATGAATAAAATATTAAGTAAAAAAAAATCAATTGGATATAATAAATATAAAATGTTTTTTTACCGATTAACATTTCTTTTTTAATGTAAACTTTTGTGAGTGTCTACGTAGATTTCTTCTCCACGAGTTTAAACAAAACTCTGAGAATACTTAATAAATTTACTAGCACTTATTTCAATAAAGCTAAAACTAGTACTCGAAAAATTCAAAGTTGTTCTTTAAGGCTAAAGCGCCCATCTAGCCCGCGAAATTCAAATTTTTTGAGGTTTATTAGAAATTTTTCAAAATCTGACAATAATAAAAGGCACATTTTGTAATTCGCGACAAAGACCGTGTGCAGTGCATTTATTAATATATCCAACTTACTCTAAAACATTTCAACAACGACAGCTATCCAGATAATCTGGCAATTTTTGTATATTTAGTGATTAACTAGTATCATCACCACCGTGATAATATTTAGAGTAAAATAAATGTATTAATAATCGCACTGCATACTGTGTTTGTCGCAAACCGCAAAAAATGTTGTCTTAAATGTTTTCAGATTTTGGATAAACTATAAAAATACTCGAAAATTTTGAATTTCGCGGGCTAGACAGGCGCCTTCACCTTAATGTTTAAACATCCATTTGATGCAAGTGTACTAGCGACATCATATAGCATTTTATAGAACCTTTGATTACGTATCTACATAATTTATCAGCATAATGTAAGGTATCAAAGGCACCCGTTAAAACGTCGCAACTACTGCGCCGGTGTGAGTCAAGAACAATTTTATTATCGCCTCGCAAGTGGCTCGCAAGAAATACGTACTTTTCAAAGTCATCTGACACAAAACTGGCTCTCTTAAACTAAACAGACACCAAGTTTCAGTGCGAGCGAAGCAAGAAAGTTTAAGTCTCACGGACGGGAGTGATGGTTTTACGTCGATAACGCTACTAAGCTTCGGCTAAAATATGATTTATTTCGTTTTATGTAAGTAAGGAAACTTTGTAATCTGCTCTGGATTACTGCTGAGAGTTTGATATGTTATTATGTAAATGTTGTTTGAATATAACATGGTTCATGGCTGTTCTGGATAGTTATTAATGCCAATTCACGTCAAATAATTTGAGGAACATAATATTTTTTTATAACGTCATCAAAGTGTGAACTTCGCCGATCTAATGTCTATACGATTTCAGTTTAAGTACCTACTATGAAGAAAGCATTATTTTCTCCAAGCATTCATTTTCCAAGCCAAAATGCAGAAACCACCAAAATTTTCCACATCAACATTTTCCCTTTTAGTTTAACTTCAGCATTAACCTTAAACGCATCAGGCAAAAGAAAATCTACGACCGGAAAGTGGTTTTCACTGTCATTACAGCTCATTTTGCTGAAAAGATTTTATAGAAGCGGTGTTGAGCTCACAACCTCTCAACTGTCATTATCTGTGCTCACCTGAATAAAATCTTTTAATCGAGTCGTAGAACAAAACGCTTGCTGGAGAAACCTTACTTTACACAGTTTTTCTCTGCTATTAATAATTATACTACAATTAATTATACATGAACCTTTTATAAGTAATAATTTATGATAGTAAAAAACGTATCAAAATCGGAGGTGGAGTTTAGAAGACCTAAGCGGGCTACAACGTAAGTATGTTTGTCCGCTTAGTTTTAAACAATCTTAATTTTATAGTTGCTTGTCATTTATACTGTACTTTAGTCTCACCTACATGTGAGTACCAAATAATTAACGAATTACTAACTTAGCCCTTTTTATTAACCCAGTCCTGGGCACGCGGGCCTCCCCTATACGAGATAGATTCAGGCCATACCTAGATATTATGAGAAAAGTAACCGATTACAACAAATAAAACAACAAAAATTTATTATTTCACACACGAAACTTTGACAGTATAAATGATAACAAACTATTTAGTATGCACTACATCGGCTTTGGCAGCATCTGTTGGTATATCAAATGAAAATCACATGACAAACGAAGACAAAGTTTCTCATAACACACACACAACACTGGATTCCTAACAATCTGCCACTATTTTAATTAACAACACAAGTGTTATAAACGAACGAGCGTGAATTAGAGCGTGGTTCAAACTTAACCACTATTATTCTGCGACTCTGGCACCGAACTCCATAACATGATTAAAGCTGATATTCGTTGTGGAACGGGTAGCGGTACAAAAATAATCATGGCCACACACCAACGAACGGTATGGTCCCGAGTTAGTATTAGTAGACTGAGGGCTAAATTTCGAAATGACAATCTCCTAAATGCGAACCGAAGGCAATCGAATCTATACAAAAAACAGTATCGTCTAGGGACACCCGAAAGAAGCGAAGCTTTATAGTAGAAGGCGTAGGGCGCCGCAGCTGCCACTCTGTATACCTACATATATCGTGTAACGCTACTGATGAGTGGCCGCGCGGCGAGCGCCCCGGACGTCCGTATAGAAGCTTCGCTTCAAAGATATTTTTGAAGTTTCTAGTATCATTATCGCTTTTAGTATTTTTTACAACACGTTTTGTAAGAAATACTGATATTTGATGGTGGTGGACCAAATTGAAGCATATTCATTACAGTTCTTACGCCGGAATAGTACCATACTCAGCCTAACGTAGATATTATAGCGTTTAGTACGAAGAGTGAGAGCCGGAAACCTAACATTTGCCCCCTTTTCCACTCACTCCTCTTTAGACCGGCAACGAACAAACAATGCCTTTGGCATTGCAATCATCAATAGGCATCAGTTACTGCTTAACAACAGGAGTATCGAACACTTGTTTTCCCACTTTGTAATGGAAGAAACAAATACAATTCTTTGTCGATTATTTTCCCAGTATAGACAGTATATACCTCTAATTGATGTCTTAAGATTAATACAAATGGTATCCGCTAATTCTCCACACAGTGGTAGTACTCTTACAACATCGAATATAGGCTCTAGGGCGGTATTAAGGTTGGGCTAGCTTCCAGCGTCTTGTATTCTGTGGTTCGCACGTTTAATTTATATCGTCCCATATAAATGCGTTAGGGACATGTATGGGTATGATATACCGTGGTTTGCGTTGTGTAAATTGCGCATAACACCGCGGTGTATTAAAATAATTAATATTAACAGACGTTTCGCATGGTTTAAATTATCATGAGCCTTTATGTGAAGGGGTTGAAGACTTTGTTTGACACGTTCTTGTGTAGGCTTGTTTAAATCTCGTTTGATGGTCTTGTTTGAAATTACTGAAGATATTTAACGAAAGTAATGTTTACATTTATGTATTAAGGCGTAATTTATTCGTATTGATGTATAATAAATGTTCAGGTAATAAACAAGTCCAAACATAGGCTCCCAAAATTAAGAACACTAGGGTATCGTATGATGGTATAAAACATACTTCAATGATCATTGTTTTAATTCCAGAAAGAAATTGGCGGACAAGAAAGTTGTACCTAGTTATTATTAAACAAAGTGAAGTTATTTAGATAAAACTAAAACCTACATGCATATGTACTTAAAAGTAGATTAATATCGTAACTAATATTAAAATACCATCAACATTTTTTGTCATCCATCCACGCAAAGTAGCCACATTATATCGACACTTTGTTTTTTTTAATAATGATTGCAACACCATTTTCGAATAACAGTTATTGGTAAATATCACAAACATAATCCAGATATTTACGAAGTGTGTCTGTGTAGTGTTAATGACTTTTGGCAAGCATTCCGCGAGAGCACACTATAAACAATAAATAAACAGTTTCCCGCGGGAAAATATACAGTACTGAAGGGAATAAATGCCTATAACACTCCATAAGACATACAAGCGTTTATAGACATTTAATATTGATTAGCCTAAGAGTCATGTTGATATTATAGGCTGTAAACAAGAAAATAATGCTTATGACTTTCTTTAGGGAGGATTGCAACAACTCGGAGGAGGAGACGTTGAGGGGATTGGATTCGCGAGGGATAAGAAGAGACATGTGAAACTGACTGCCAACTTCGCTCATCATAAAAACAATACAAGAAGAAAAATGCTAATCAAATCCCACATACATACATTCCCAAAGAAGTGGTAGAGACATCCCAAACAGTCCATCAGATTTGGAACATTAATTGAAACAACGTATACATAAGAAAATATTCTGCACTTCTCTGATGTAAAAGTAAGTAGATAGGTGTAAACAAATATTGGTACGCCCGATACCGCAATATGCAGTTCCTGAAGTAGGACAGAGGAAGGGAAAGGGGGCGGTGCTTCCGACTCTCTCACTCATCGTACGAAACGCATCTATGAAAGCTACTTAACATCGATCTAAGAATGTGGTACCCGCCCGTATATCAGATATATTCAATACTAGCTGTGCCCCCCGACTTCGTCCGCGTAGTATTTAACGTAACAAAAATTTCGGGATTATCGGGATAAAAAGTATCCTATATGTTAATCCCGGTTATAAACTATCTGTGTTCCAAATTTCATCCAAATCCGTTCAGTAGTTTTTGCGTGAAGGAGTAACAAACATACATACATACATACATCCACACTCACAAACATTCACATTTATAATATTAGTAGGATGCTACTAGGCTGGGCTCTATCTTAGCAACTATGTAGGCGCAATCCAAGTTAAAATTAAACACTTGTCAAAAACGTTATCACGAATCCAATAAAAGGATCCAACAAAACAAATAGTGGTGCCCTCCGCAACTTTGATACCCGGAATTCAGAGCCAGCGACAGGTGTTTTTTACGACCGCCTGGTGATTTAGCGCTTGAGGATCCGCCATTAATCCACTTTGGATGGACACGAATAGAAACAATACCAACATTGCGTTAACAAAGCGATGCTCTGAAACGTATGGTATTGTGATTTGTAATTTTGTAATCGTTGCTCGGATATCTGATAGCGAAAGTTGCGAAGTTATGTTCCTAACAGAATTTTGTGGTCGATAATATAACGAAATGGTTGTTGTTTTTGTATTGCAAATTGAATGTTTTGTTCTATTTCTAACACTATAATATAAGAGTGTTACACTCGCAACAAGCGGAAGTGGATGACAATGTAGCAATTAAAACTTCGAAACATTAAAAACGCTTAGAAAATATCAACACAATAATAATTTCGGACTCATAAATTTATATTGCCTTAAAACAGTTTTTTTTTTAAACCCAATATTTTAACAAAATAATAATATCACGAAATTCTTATTACGCTCCGAAAACATAATAGAAAACATGCTTCCAATTTTGAAAAAAAATATGGTTTCCCTAAAACACGCCACTGATACAAAACCCCTTATAATTGAGAGCCGGATCAAACCACGTGAACATCCACAAATTGGTCGACATAAGCTTCACAATCCGGAAGGTACTGACATTCGAAGTTCTTTTAATGACACTTTTCTCAGAGCAAATTGGCTGTTAAAACAAAAAATTCCGGAACAAAACTCCGCCAGAATTGGAACTGCACATTGAGGTTGGTATTAAGAACTTGACACAGTATTTTACAAATGAAAATCACAAATATAATCCGCAAGTGTTCGATCATAGTTCGACCTTAAAGATAATTCGTTCCAGACACTCATAAAACTTAGCACTTAATTCGGAGACATGAAGTTACATTAATATATTTTTTAAAGGTCGCTGACAATAGCGGTATGCCTCTTCAGTTATACCAAAGTAAGTGGCCTTAAAATAAAAACAAAAAGAAAGCGGTACCTACTATTCTAAACCCGTCTTTCACGGGTCAAAATCGAAACGTCTGACCTAGCATCAACAAAGCATTTTCAAATCGAATTCCAAGATCAGGTAAAAAGGCAACAGCAATTTAAATTTTTGTTCGAACTGTGCTTCTAATTCCTAAAGCTGTAAGGAATGTCTCGCTGAAGTATTCCCTAAAAGCGTTTGTTAACACGACGGTGGCATGCTTCTGTAGCAACAAAAAGCCTTAACTGCTTTCTAGTGGTTTTGAGAGACGTCGGCGAATATTCTGCGGCTGCATATGCATCCCGAATACCACTCCAGACTCATCAGGGAAAAACATATTCTAAAATGTGGTGTAAAATATACCTAGATGTTTATCATCTATGAAAGCTGTAGCCTTTTTATTTTAAGGTTTAGTGGCTACTGGAAAATTGTTATTTATTATTTTACTATGTTTTTATTACCTATGTCTGCCTAATGCTTTTTGCCACTTAATAGGTCTTCATTATTGGAATCCACTTTCAGTGGATGCGGCATGCATGTAGTTTTCAATGATAAATTTAACGTGATCAGATCAATGTGGTACCTATCATGATATATTTATAACGTTGTTTAAATATTTGTTCGAAGTTCTTGTGTCATCTATCTAAATATATATACCTCAAAGGTGACTGACTGACTGACTGGCATAGTGATCTATCAACGCACAGCCCAAACCACTGGACGGATCGGGCTGAAATTTGGCACGCAGGTAGATGTTATGACGTAGACATCCGCTAAGAAAGGATTTTGATTAATTCTACCCCCAAGGGGATAAAACAGGGGATGAAAGTTATGTCAATTAAATTCCACGCGGACGAAGTCGCGGGCACAGCCAGTCATAACATAAACGGTGAAATCATAAATAAGTAACCTTAAACGGCAAGATAGATAAAAGAAACTAACAAATAATTCTAGCATGCGGAACCTTAGGGAGACATGGAATTGTTAGCCAGACCTTTTGTACAAAAACCCGAGCTAACAAATAAGGAGCATTTTAATACAACCCGTTGACGCGAATCCGAAGCAGCAAAAATTTGGGATTTCATTGCTTCGGGCGCAAAACAAAAGAACAAATGCATTAGTCTTTTGTTTTTATAGCTAAAAAGCATTTTAGATTTTATTTACATACGTTTACATACATTAATACAAATAATCCATGCGATTTTAATGCTTTTGTCTTTATGTTTACAGTGAATGTATTAAAATAGCAATTCTTGAAACAAAATAATGTTTTTTCTCGTTTATACTTTGAATCATACCTCAATGAAGACGTTATAGAAAAATTGTAACCATAGATCCAGAAAGCGTAGTGAAATTTTTTAAGGTATTCGGTGGGTACAGTTATAAAAAAAAACAAGTTTCCTGAAATGTTATTTTTACCTAATACATGTCAGCAAATCAAATTGAATCAAAAATATTTATTAATGTGAGCCAACACAACACTAACCAATAGTCAGAATCCACCACTGGTTCGGACTGTTGCTTCTGCTGAGAAGATCCGGCAAGAAACTCAATACTTACTTTTTTCAGTAGAATGCAAGATGCATTCTCGGGAACAGTAACACAATGTGAGCATCTACATCCTTGCACCTGAGACACCACATCGATCAGAGGGTGACAAGAGCAGCTTACCCAAAAACCCAGGACATTATCCTGCCATGTGCTCGTCAAGAAGTAACACTTTACATTGTCACCCATACAATTATAAATCTGCCGCAAAAAGCCAATTTCCGTAAAGGGCGACGCACACTGGAACATAATAAAAGGAAAAGCGCTATCCCGGGGCGGTGTACATAATTGTCCCGTGTCTTTTTCGTGTTGCATCCGACGCGTGGTGTCGGAGTGATTGTTGCTGTCCAATCGACGGTGATCGCTTCTATAGCTTAGCATCCATGGGTATAAAACACGTATTCAATATAATTTTTATGACTTTGTCTATATATGGGCATAAACTCTTATCTTTTTAACTTAAAATGTAGGTAAATGTATTTGTGTATGAAACATTGTTATAATATCCGTTTGACTAAATATGTTTGTGAATAAATTACTAATTTAAGTGATAAACAAAAAATAAATAAATAATCTAATATAAGAAATTTGTGATTCAACATTTAAAAGCTCACTTAAAAATATGAAAATAAATGTCTGCTACAATTTCGTGGCATTGTATCTCTTTGGTGGTTTCTATAAAATAGCTTACTTAGCCTTGACTAATTATCTCGATTATCCTGTCATTAAACGAACCTCCTTTTCATCGTTCAGTCTTCGGTATCATCCACAACTCATTCGAGTGAGTAGAATATCTGCGTGGATGTGTGACTATTCCTTTACATCAAGTTAGTAGCGGCATGGGGCCGCCGGCATTAATAACCCTGCTGTCGGCGCATCGGCGAACGAGAGATCCGGTGTAAGTGTGAACTGAGCCTAAACAAAACGTTGAAAACTCCGACTGCTCTACGTAAAATGGGACTATGCTTTAACGGGTAAATATAACCGTTTATTATTATTTTTATTATTATAGAAGCGGCGATAGAGGATTGGTTACACGATTGATCACGCGTCCTGCGGGAACAAGGTCATGGGTTCCAACCACGACTCGCACCTCTGGGTTTTTAGAAATCTATGTGCGAATCATAGTTGCAATAGGATTATCACCTACTTACGGTAAAGGACAACATTGTAAGCAACGCTGCATGTCTTAGAAAAGGTAACCAATTTTCGAAAGACACGTGAAATCCGCTAACCTGCACTGAGCCAGCGTGGTGGATTATGGCCTGAAAACCCCTCGTAGTGATGGGAGGCCCATGCTCAGAAGTTGGACGTCGACGACCGCTTAGCGCAGTGGTTCTAGCGTAGGCCGTTCAGCTCACGCTGGTGGTTGCAGGTTCGATTCCCGCTGGGGTAAATTTCGGAAATGGCCTTTTCGTTATTTACCCTGGTCTGGCTGTCACTGGGATACAGTTTGTGTATAAGACTGGCGATATTTAGAATGTATTAAAAGGGCGAAATGATCACTTATAATATTTTATTTAGAGTCTGCTTTAAAATGTGATTTGTGAGTGTTCCCAGTATAACGGCGGTAGACTCGCCCTCTAATATCATCATAATTCCTGTACCACAAAAGTGCTCTATTGTGTACACACATTTCGCAGATGATAATACGTCACAAATTTACCAATACGGTACTAATACGTAATTTACCAATACGTATTATCATCTGCGAAATGTGTGTACACAATAGAGCACTTTTGCGTACTATTGGGAGTACAGGAATTATGATTATATTTTACAAGAAAAATATTGTATCCGGCCACACACTCCTACCTCTGTAACTCCTGTAAGCCAGGATCGACAATGGTGACCAATAATGACGTCGAGATTTGACCCTCGACGAGTCCCGGGGAAAAGTTAAATTGTCTTGGAACCCGCACGAATTTAATCGAAAGAAATAATAGGAGGAGTTGGAAGAAAATATTTCCACTTCCCTCCAGTGCAAAGTGGGAGACAACAATAGCTGGTATAGGCTGGTTGCCATAGAAACAAGACTGTTACATACAAAATATTGTATACCTACCCAGTCACCTATTTATCGTTATAACGTTTGTTAGTTTAGTAAATCGAAACCAATTCATTGTCATAATGCTTCTGAATCCCACATGTATGCGAGAATGGAAAATAATAAAAACACGAGGAGAATTATAATTTGCATATTTCTAAAACTGGGACAGGTAGAGACAGCAGAAAACTACTAGAGCGTGCTCCGTGCAACCGCTTTTAGGAGATATTGTGTTCGAAACTCTACACCCGATGCATTTTTCGAACATCCATTTTGAATATTAGAACAATCGTGGAAACATCACGCACGCTCGTTTTGTATAAGTATGAAGAATTTTAAACTGTGCAGCTAAAAAATCTGCTCTATGTTAGGAATTTTGTGCTGCAAAATTTTATAAATCCATTAAAGTTTATGCTGTTATCACCAAATGTATCAATTTAAAATAGAGGCTTGAATTGAGAAGACTTCTTAAAGGGCATTAAAAGACAAGTCCTAAATAAGAATAGGTGAAAGCATAAAATATGAGTCAATGCATTATGGGATATTAATAATTTTGGATTTATTTTCTTTTAAAACAAAACAATAAATCAATCTTCGACCAAATTCCGCTTGAAAGTTTGCCTATTGTTCGCTGTTAATAATATTTACGATCTCATTTCCCCACAGAGAGCCGTGAGAAAAAACATCATACATAACATTACTGTAATCCGAATGAATACGTTTAACAAAATGAAATTTTACCAAAGCCGATATATCCCAGACCATCTTAACACATCCACAATGCAGTAACCTAAATTCGAATGGGCTTAGCGATCACAATACGTTAGAGATGTTTTATATTGAAAATTCATCGATAAGGATACCGATGTATCGATATTTCAATGTCGACTATTCTGAACGACGATGTTCTCAAATTACCTAGTACTGTGCCTACGCACAACAATCAAACTTGGAATATATATACTTTTTTAAGGCCGAGTTTTTTCCTAATTGTGTAAATAGACTTCTCCATTCAAAAATTAACGGCGATTAACTCGCTCAAGATCGATGTATTTTATTTAAACAGGTAGACGAAAAATTTACCATGAAATAAGCGTTAAAATTGTATCGATTTTATGCTTTTTTCCATCGATATTTCGTGCCACATCATCACTATACACTTTCGCAACAGCAGCTAACAGTAATATCTGATTGATGGATTTCTTGACACTCAAAACAATGCTGAAGTGAACATCAATACGTCGACCGCGATGACCCCAGATTATACGATAGCTGGTAAGTCACAACATTATGATGATCTTTCATTGAATATAATGAGATGTTGCGCGGGTACCGTTAGGGAGAAATTTCGCTACAGCGCCAGCCTAGCGATCATATCACGGAGGTAGCGAAGGATATGAGCGTAGACAACCAGCATTTGAATGTAATTTGGAGCAGAAAAATATACCTATAGTTGAAATCTGAAAACAATATAAATTAGATAGGTTCTTAATAATTTTACTAAACCTATAAGATGATATAATAGATATGCAAAAAAAAAATCCGCATGATTATTTCAAGTAATTATTTTATAATTATAGAAGGACTAGCTGTGCCCACGGACTTCGTCCGCGTAGTATTTGACGTAACAAAATTTCGGGTTTATCGGGATAAAAAGTATCCTATATGTTAATCCCGGTTATAAACTATCTGTGTTCCAAATTTCATTCAAATCCGTTCAGTAGTTTTTGCGTGAAGGAGTAACAAACATACATACATCCACACTCACAAACTTTCACATTTATAATATTAGTAGGATTTTTAGTTTTACTGTATTTATATATTACTAGCTGTGCCCACGGACTTCGTCCGCGTAGTATTTAACGTAACAAAAATTTCGGGATTATCGGGATAAAAAGTATCCTATATGTTAATCCCGGTTATAAACTATCTGTGTTCCAAATTTCATTCAAATCCGTTCAGTAGTTTTTGCGTGAAGGAGTAACAAACATACATACATACATACATCCACACTCACAAACTTTCACATTTATAATATTAGTAGGATTAGTAGGATTTTTAGTTTTACTGTATTTATATATTATAGAAATACAGTAAAACTAAAAAAAGTACCACCATATGGTCTGTGGTACTATAGCCACGAAGTAAATATTTCAATTACTTACGCTGTTCTGTACGCTCCGCGTTACTAAAAACACAGTCTTATGTATTGGACTGTAGGGCAATCAATTAACACATACTTGTTCCGCCTCGTAACTTCAATTTAGAACTGAAATACGACAACTAAGTGGTATAATTTATTTGTAATTTACCATTTACAGTTACGTCGTAAATTTGTTAGTACTGAGTTCACATTTTTTTAATCGAATGTCTATGGGAACTTTATCAAACAAAAACATTATTAAAATTACGGAATCAAACAATCCGGTTTTTTTTTTTTGCGGCTTGCATGTAGTAGAATGTTCGTTAATATTTGCAAAGAATCGGTGCCAATATGAGGACCTTAAGCCAGATAGTTTGAAGCAACAAGAAAAATCGCATGAAATATATCGCAACAAAATCTTATTGTTATTATAATGCAGTAAAACAGTAGGTTAACTAAAATGTACTTATTTATAACAACCTAGTCTATACAAATAAATAAAATTGGAGTGTCTGTTTGTAATATCAAAATAACACCTTTTCACTAAATGCATATGAAAGTACATACGATACCAATAGCAAAAACGCGAATTAATTTTTTTTTGTCTTTCTGTCTGTCTTTCTGTCTGTCTGTGTGTTTGTTCCGGGTAATCTCCGAAACGGCTGGACCGATTTCGACGGGACTTTCACTGACAGATAGCTGATCTTATAGCGGGTAACTTAGGCTACTTTGATTTTAGAAAAACAATTAGGGTTACGCGTAAAAAAATAAAAACACTTGAAATCAAAGAGTATCTCCGAAACGGCTAGACCGATTTTGACGGGACTTTCACTGTTAGATAGCTGATGTTATGAGCAGTAACTGAGGCTACTTTTATTTTTGAAAAACAAAATAAAAAAATGGGTCCTGTCGCGCGGGCTCAGAACGCGGGACCGGGCTTTATTGTTAAGTTAAATTCCACACGGGCGAAGTCGCGGGCTCAGCTAGTTCCGTAATAACTCTGTATTTTAAAATTCATACGAAAGCTCTCAGCGGTTCTCGTAAAAATATTGGCGAGCAAGTTGCAAGTTATACGTTGCACACGACCGCGCTGGTAAAAATTGTAGAGCAAAAACTTGAATGCTCTACAATCTACATGATGTTGGTCGACGAGATCAGAAGCTTGCGGCATGTGTTTTGATAGCGATTACTTTGTGTCTGCATAAAGTAATATTGCTGCAAAATCCATGAAACATACCACCAGGTTGTTTAGGAAAATAAAATGCATTTTGAAGATTGGAGCTGAATAAAAAACAATCAGACCCGTTCTCAAAATATCTCCACTCACAGATATGCTAGGTAGTTTTTTATATCAAAATTGAGAAATGGACATCCATTATATCACACAGACAATACAAGTATATCTCATATTTGGACCGTGCTATGCATTAATTGTGTTGAATCACAGGATACCTCTAAAAAGAGGCCTAGTTTTCTAATGTTAAAGTTATTTCAATATACAAAATGTATTAGTATTTTTTCAAAATTACTCAATACTATAAACATATTCGTAGCCAACGGGCCGCATTCTTGCCGCGTTATATCCGGTAGCGAAGATTTCGAACACAATAACAAGCCACCGCATCTAATAAAATTTTGATGGAATGGCTGATGAAGTAAGTATACGGGAGATCATAAAATGGTACCTACCAGAAAATTCCATCGTGTATGGCTTACTGACACATGTTATTTTCCTTGATTCGCTCGTAAACCTAGCAATCTTATCTCGTTGGATGATGAAATATCATTTTGAGAGTGTTTACGATTTGGGCGCAAGTGTAGGTAACAATAGATCTCACCTTCGTTTTGTGGGTGATTTTTGTAAATGAAAAAAAACATCGTAAGGTAACCTATAACACGTCTATCGAAGAGGCGTGGGGAGCTTACCAACCAGCACTGGGCCAGTAAGGTGGATCGAGGCTTGAATCCACCTCGCATTTAGGAATTGTGTGCCTGATATGATGGCAATTGAGAGGCTTGCCCCCTTTTTAACCGACTTCAAAAAAGAGGAGGTTCTATATTCGTCTGTATATATTTTTTGTAGGTATGTTCACCGATGACTGCGTCAATTGTGAATCGATTTTGAAAGTTCTTATTTCGTAGGTTTCTAACTAAGAAGTAATCCTTACGTAGTCTAAAGATAGTGGCACCGACTCCAAATTAAAGAAATTACTAGGTTTAATTTTTTCATTAAAATATTTTTTTACTATCTAAATTACACATTGTTACTCAAATTCCAATTTGCAAAATGTGGGCTGCAGTGGACTTATGCCTACCTCTTTGGGCAGCACAGGCCTGTAGGAAAATGGAACAATAAAACTGGTATTAAATCTGACATTGATGGATCCGAGCCGATGGCGTTATCTACACAATTTTTCACATTTTTGTGTACCCTAGCCAGAAGGATCGTTGACGGCCAACGGAAACCGACTATTCAGGCACTATCTCACCGAATCTCAACATTTTATGTCAGCAATATATTACTGTCGCCGCTGACGGAGCCACATTCCTGATAATATGGTGAGATCTCTTAAATATTGCCTTAATTACAAGCGATATCGATCGGCATTCATTTCATCATTCCTTTATCGTGTACGTATTGAAATATTCAGACCATTAACATAGTGTTCCCCTGCTTACTTTGTACTACTTTTGGGTTGAATATTCGTTGTTCGACATCGTATCGGGTTACAACAACATACCGAGTTTCTCTGACCCGTAATGGTCAGAAGGGATAGCGTTAACGATAATATAATTGTAGCTAGCTGTCTGGCAGTAGACGCGTAGATTGTAATTAGAGACTATCTGTAGAACTTTGTTATTGATGATAGACAAATAAATAAAAAGTGGAATAAGTTACATAGTAGTGATAGCCGATTGGTTATACGCGTCTTGCGGGCACCAGGTCGTGGGTTCAAACCCTGGCTTGTACCACTGGGTTTTTAGAAATGTATGTGCGAATCATAATGGGGGGGGGGGGCAGGAGTGGGACATCAAAGGGGCAAAATTATAATAATTATGCATTATTTGGAATAAGTTGAATTGACAGTAATTATTCATTTCCTGTTATGTGAATTATTGTTGAAAATTATATTGTACAACATTGAGTTAGTCTCTACCGAAAACAATGGCGTAAAATTATGTGATATACTTATTCATCTGAAATGGATTTTTTTATATATATTATTTTCATCCTTAGCCGTAATTTTATAAAGGTTGTTTCCGAAGTGCCAAAGAGCCACATGGTAAAAATTATAACAATATTCGCATATTATTTTTATCATTCATTTTTTGACATCTATAATAATAATTCCGTTCAGGGGTACGGTAGACTCGATTGAAACTTTACCAGAATAATAAAACATAAAAAAATAATGATTTCGAGTCGACAACATATATCCGCAAAATTCGGATTGTCTACTATTCTGTTAAATTCTAACGGTGCAAAAGGCAATCTTTCGCCATATTGGCAGTTCCGTCAAGTTTGGCACAGTACCGCTATATTTTCTATGAACGAATCCCTGTCAGTTAGTGTCAGTGTTCTCAGTGTGTAAATGAGTCTTTATTCGAAATATCTATTAAACTGGGTGGGCCATATTTAAAAGAAAGAAGAAGAAGATTGAGCTTACAGAACAAACAAATTCAGTCTTCATGTTTTTAGGGTTCCGTAGTCCCTATGAGGAACCATTATAAGATCATCCAGTCCGTCCGTCCGTCCATCTGTCCGTCTGTCCGTCTGTCCGTCCGTCCGTCCGTCCGTCTGTCCCGACCCGTCACAGGGTCATATGTTTTATTACAGGGTTTTTTGTTCATTAGTCTATTTCTTAGTATTTCATGGTGTCGATAGATGTCGGTAGCAGTATGTATACAACTTTAGTATCTATTTCAACCTGAGGTGAAATTTTAAACAGATTACCTTCAATGACTCGGAACCCTTCATTGTGCATGGCTCGACATGGCACTTGGCGATTTAGTTTCGTATTAATTTCAATGGACAATGCTATACGAATCTATGCCATGCCTAATATTCCTTGAAAACCGATAACTACAAAAATATCTACCTACGTTTTGTAAAAGATTGTGTATTATGAGTTACATTTCACCCGAGCGAAGCCGGGTTTTCATCTAGTAAATGTATAAACTCATTCAATCCAGAATACTTGAATTTCCTCGTACTATTTATGAAATATTGGCACTCAGTGTGTGTGAAAAATTATATTTAATGTAATATCGTAACGAAGTAGTCCCCATTCGTTTATTTTCATTTTGCATTTCGTCCGAACGCAGTCTGAATTGCGAAGATGCATAGTTTAATTTTTCATCGGTGCAGTTAAATCGTTCGGCGTACAGTTATTTATCGCTGCCCAGTAAGGGTTGGCAGCACTCATTAGTGGGACAATTTTTTACCATCGTTCGCCGTTGCACTTGCTACAGCGGTATTTTGTGCGGCATAATATATTGGTATCATTATCACTAGTACGCACGAAATTTCTGTTTTTATTGGAATTTATAAAACGTTTGCTCGTGACTAGCTTTTATTCGAGGCTTCACTCTCGTAATTTTCATGAAAGAGTACCTAGATTATGTATTATTATAATTGTATAATAGTTGCCAAGCCAGCGCAATCAGTTTTGACGTTTGACCAAGCCGGTCATAACGTCATAAATGATTACTCGGGCGCGCCTGCTCGGTACATGTAAATGCGCCAAATTATTTTATCGTATTCATATGAATACGATAAAATAATTTGGCGCATTCACATTCGCTTTATATAAAGCGTCATAAATGATAGAGTATAGATATTTATTAATCGCCACCCATTCAACTTCAACTCGACTTTATTCCTAGGATGGTTTTATTCCCATCAATAACCATCATCTAATTTGCTATGTCCTACCGGCCATATAAATCATTCACACTGACGAATGTACTGAATCTAACTTCATAAGTACTTTACAATCGAAAGTTTTCACACGAACATACATATTGATGAGAAAATCGCACGAATACCAGAATACCATTGCCTTTTATGGCAAACAAGAACCGTGTAAAATAGTTTCATATCTGAAAGCACCAGTAATTTTCTCCAGCCAAAATCTTTATAGATGCTCTTTAACAGCCAAATATAACAACATAGTCTGCGCCTTTGGCTGAACAGCATCTCGTTTACGGCAACACGATTGCAAGACTTCAATCCTTTAACGCTGTTTTTGATAGAGAACGTTAGGTTTAAACACACGGAGCGGTACGTGTTGAAAGCACCGCGGCGATACCCCGAAGGCATCTCGAACAAGCCCTCGACACTACCCATTACCATTTCATTCGTTCGGACTCGAAACACTGTTATTATACACTGGTAAAGGCAAGCAATGATCGCGTCTGTTGGGCTATGATTATAGTGTTTTTTGTTTAGTTTCAACAAGTGTTGAACAAACTGAGGTAAGTAGGGTGATGAGACGAGAACAAATCTATTAAATATTTTTAATTTCGTATCTCAAAAAATATACGAGATCTTTCAAGAACTCTTTTCCGTTTGCTTTAGATTTTACACAAAAACCTATAGGGGCCTGCTTCATAGTATAGACAAGTAGACGGTCACCCTTACAGTGTCGTTTTATACGACACCACCGTCACACACGACTCGCCCTAGACCACTACAAGAACCACTACAGGGAGAAATATGTTATAGAATATGCGAATAACTTTATTCGTTTGTTTTCAGGAAAAAGATCTGAGAAAACCGAAAAGAATATTTACCTACAGTATTTAGGGACAACTTTATCAATACATTAACGAACTGTTAGGGTAGTTACCAATTGTTTGATATACTGGAAACAATCAATTACTGAGCGGTCCGTTTGTGTCAGTGAACACGGCCTTAAGGTACAGTTAAGTACAGTAGTAGTTCTACAAAAGTTTCCGCAGATTTTCTATAAACATGTAAGTAGATACCAGCAATAAACTTATTTTAATGGAAAAATACACTTTCCGTACGCTTTTCAAGTGTTTCCCCGGTATTTGTGAGTCCAACAATATATTTGGGGGACTGTCACGGAAGCCCGTTTTCGCATAGCGGAGCCAAGCTAGTAGTTCATTAAAAAGATATATGCGGTCATTATAAGGACATTCCGGCTGATATTACGCTAATGTCGAGTTTGCGGTGAGTTGTCCTCTAACTATTATTTTGTTTTGATGCTGTTTATAATGACTATTGTGGGTAAAGAGGAATAACAGCTGAACAGAAACTTAAGATGTTGCAATCCTATGCACATACAGGTGTCTATATGGCCTACACTACAATGGACATTAAGTCAAGAAAGTATTGGGAATGGATTTGTTTATGGTTCCAAATATTTTTTTTGTTGTTAGATTGGCACAACTGTTTTCGAACATCAGTCCAGCATTAGTCCAGCATCACTCAAGCATCAGTAAAGCATCACTCCAGCATCAGTCGAGCATCAGTCGAGCATTAGTCGTTCATCAGTCAAGCGTGAGTCGAGCATCAGTCGATCATCAGTCGATCATCAGTCGAGCATCAGTGCAGCATCAGTTCAGCATCAGTCAAGCGTCAGTCCCGCATCAGCTAAGCAGGAGTCGGTCGTCAGTCGCATAAGCCACCAGTCAAGCATCAGTCAAGCATCAGTTGAGCAGCAGTCCAACATCAGTCGAGCATCAGTCGAGCATCAGTCCAACATCAGTCCAAAATCAGTCCAGCATCAGTTCATCGTCAGTCAAACGTGATTCAAGCGTCAGTCCAACATCATTCAAGCGTCAGTCCAGCATCAGCTAAGCGTGAGTCGGTCGTCAGTCGCATAAGCCACCAGTCAAGCATCAGTCAAGCTTCAGCCGAGCATCAGTCGAGCATCAGTAAAGCATCAGTCAAGCATCAGTCGAGCATCAGTAAAGCATCAGTGAAGCATCAGTCGAGCATCAGTTAAGCATGAGTCGAGCATCACTCCAGCATCAGTCGAGGATCAGTCTGCCATCAGTCAAGCGTCAGTAGCTCATCAGTGGAGCATCAGTCAAGCATCAGTCGTTCATCAGACAAGCGTCAGTCAAGCATCAGACAAGCGTCAGTCGTTCATCACTCAAGCATCAGTCGAGCACCAGTCGAGCATCAGTCGAGCATCAGTCGAGCGTCAGTAAAGCATCAGAGAAGCATCAGTCAAGCAACAGTCGAGCATCAGTCGAGCATCTATCGAGGATCAGTTGGCCATCAATCAGTCAAGCGTCTTGTTTGGTTTATATTGTACTTGCTGTGCCCGCGACTTCAACCACGTAGTATTTAACTTAACAAAAATTTCGGGATTATCGGGATAAAAAGTATCCTATGTGTTAATCCCGGTTATAAATTATCAATGTTCCACATTTCATCCAAATCCGTTCAGTAGTTTTGCCTGAAAGAGTAACATCCACACTCACAAACTATCTCATTTATAAATATTAGTAGGAAGGATTTATATTCCGGGTGGAACCCGTCGCGACAAGTTTTGAATAATAATTGTAGCCTTTTCTTAATTTGCCTCGGTCTGGATGAGACTGAGACCCCCAGTCCATTGTACGGTATAGTCGTATAATAAAAACGTTGCTTTGGCCCGTATTTATAAATCGATCTGAAGTCTGAGAGCGATCATGGAAATGTAATTCTCTAATATTATAAATGTGCAAGTTTGTGGGTATGGATGTATGTATGTATGTATGTTTGTTACTCCTTCACGTAAAAACTACTGAACGGATTTGGATGAAATTTGGAACACAGATAGTTTATAACCGGGATTAACATATAGGATACTTTTTATCCCGATAATCCCGAAATTTTTGTTACGTTAAATACTACGCGGACTAAGTCGGGGGGCACAGCTAGTATATATATATATATAAATAATTACATTATATATATATATATATTTCTATATATATATATTGCCTCTAATGGCCTCTCTAATGGCCTCTTACAATTGGGTCAAGCCCAATATGATTCTGCCGATGTCGAGTAATAACAAACACAATTAATAACAATAAAATACAAAAATGTGACCGTCCATTTTGGTTTTCCAAAAGGCCATGTAATACTCATATACCAGTATAAAATCAAAAGCGTACTTTAGATCGCTCACAGACTTGACATAGACTTGTTAATACCGGCCTTTGTTCGGGAACATACAGTTGGTATATTTAAAAAATAAATTATGTTTTTTCCTGTTAATAAATTTTTGCCAATCAAAATGAGAATAGAGTTGGTTGGAAATTATTGGTTATTCTATTTAAAAGTATGGAAAATATTTTTTAAAACGTCCTTAAAGGTCAAGGTTCCAGCAGTAAGTTTTGGAATGAAGCCAAGTCCTTCGGTTTAGGCAACGAGCCAGGTAACGGGATCCACATCTTGGGATCAGCATTTTTCAAATATGAGGCTTCGAAATTCCAATGTAATAGAGAACCACTCGTGTAGAATCTGATATTGTGAAATAAGACCGTAATAAGCTCCCGTTGCAGCTTAGATTTCAATGAAGATTAAATATACGTTGACATTTCAAGTGTACTGGAGTGTTATGATTTTTCTCAAGCATATTCCGTACACCATTTATCTATACCTTTGCACATAATAATAATAGGTTGAGAACCCTTTCTCGACACATCTATTCAGCTATCAATTTCTGCAACTTATTAAAATTTTACACATTTTAAATTTATAATACTGTGTGTAAAATAAATATTTGCATTAAAAATGACCCGTTGTAGCGTCTTTTTAAGATGAAATATTTTAAAACAGCGTAGGGGCACCGTCTGCACCTAGCATCCTCGCGGGAACCGTGTGGAAGGAAACTGCGAGCTACTTGAATTTTACACTGGTTTACGTTGATGCGTTATTTCTAAAGGATTTCCCAGGACTTAAGCGTGTTTTATTTTAAATGTATGTAAAATTCCTGTGAGACGAGAATGTCATACGATTTTCTAAATTGAAGATTTATAATTTCCTGCGGGAACAAACTATATTTTAGATTACGCTAGCTATCATTAAACCTTTGAACTATTAGTCGTATTAGTCGTTTTATTATACACAATTCGTGCATGACGGAAAAGCAGCTCAGTTGTTCCAAAACATAACTTACTTATGGTCTAAATATTAGTTATTTGATATGCATACTATAAAACAATAAAGAGCAAATTTTTTATATCCCACATATTCACGATGCATCGAATTGTAAAATCGAACGACGCTATCTCCCTGTATTCCGGATCGGCGGTTCAGTGTACAGGCGTGCCGACGACTGTTTCCGCCAGATGAAATCCATCAAAGGGGGTGCATCCAAGACCGTGAAATTCAATTAGATTATGGGTACCTACGGCGGACTCTAGGGCCTCTGATCCCGCTTGCTTCAAATCCCGAGGCAACGTCTGCATGATTTTTTGTTGAATGAAATATGAACGTTTCATCGGATGAAAAGTCTGACTTCTAAGAAAAAACAACGAATATTAATAAATACAGCGTACCAAGTGGGAGTTGATTCAATTTGATTCAATGAACTTCGTAATAAATAAAATTAAGTTTCTCTGTTAGGTGAAAATTCTCGTTCTTTTACCATTCCATAATTAAGGGTTGTATATATAAATAAATCTCAAGCCTGAGAACGGTCTTGAGTACGCTTTTGACGCGTCATTTTGTACTGGTATGTTATTTCCAAGATCGATCTCAGAGTTATTTATTAAGACGAACCTAAGATTTTATGTAGAAGTTAAAGATTAAAAAACATTTTCAATCAAACATTATTTTATTAAAACAAGTATAATGGAGTTAGTAAAATTAAAATAATAACAAAACTTTACTGTTAAAAAGCATTCAGTCAGTTTCACGTCTGTGTCCGTACGAAGTCGTATATCGAAATGATGGTGTCATAGTTGCAAAGATCGTTATTACAGAACGACCACCAGTAGTTATAGAGGGGTGCCTTGGAGCAACCGCGCCAAATGTAACCATCGCTTCGAACGGCTTTCACCAAACAAACTTCATCCTCTTCGCATTGTTCAACAGGCAAATTACCACTGTATTAAAGAAACAAAATGAATTCCCAATATACATATTTCATATTCGTGAAACAAATGGCGGACACAGCATTTAATTTTCTCTCTCTGTGTACATTCAAAAAACACGAGCGAAACGTTATAAAATCGAGTGAATAAAAGCTGCCTTTCGTCGAATGAAAAATTAAAACTCGGATTAATCTCGTGCAAACTAATCAAACACGTAGTATTTTAGTTTATAGTATTTTAGTAGTAATACGTACATATTTCCTTCCAAACAATTTGCGCTGTCGAGCATATCTGCAACTCTAATTGTAGCGTTTACTTCGCACTGCAAGCAACTCATGTCTTTAGACACAGATTTTCTGAAATTTCTCATACGTGCGAGCGCAATAACGTTGTCGACCCAATCATGCTTGTTTGAGAAAATGTACGGCATATTAGAAATAGATATGTGGTTGCACAGATTGCAGGCGCATACGTAGGTGGTCACGTTGTGATTTATGTTGAAGCATCCGCGATCGATTATGCCGAAAGGTGTGTGCATTGAATAACACAGATCGTCTTCATGCTCACACACAATCGATGGTATTCTGAAAATTGAGAAGTCACAGAGAAAGATTTTTTTCTAAATACTTCATGGTTTATTATCATATTAAGTACGAGCTGTGCCCACCGACTTCGTCCGTAGTAGGATTCGTTTTTGTTTTTAATTTTTTTACTAAACAATGTCTGCAAACAAGCGTAGGTATGTAGGTTACAATAGCAAAGGCATTGCTCGCAAGTTGCAGCCCAGAAGGGGATAAAGGAATAAAGGAAGATGAAAGGAGGTTGGGCTCTCTCACGCGTCGTACGAAATGCAACTATACCTAAGATCTAATTTTTGCAGTTTTTCTGGGATAATGCCCCACGCGAACCAGCTCGAATAAGCTCAAGCTAAGCTGTTGATTTATTGCTTGTTTGTTTTTAAAGTGTCTTTATTAATAATAAGCTATTACAATAATTACAAGACTGCATTGCAGTATGAAACATAACATAGACATATATACAAACTTTGTTAGGCTGGATCACCTTTAAAAGTTATTTTAGCATGCAAGTACCGAACTGTTTATTTCAATCGAGTGTTAATGGATACAGAACAATATGAATATTTTAAAAACATAGTCCTTTGGTATTAGGAACTATTTTTATGCATAGGCATTGTTATTTATATATTATACATTTAAAAAAATAATAAGGGTTAGGTGAATTTCATCGTTATAAAAATATTATTGATGTGCCTACCGCCTATTTATAAAATATTGTGCGAGCACAAGTAAGACATCGTCGTCGTCAACGCAATAACCACTCGAGAGGCCTGCCTCGCCCCCCGCAGGTAAAATGTGTGGTGTTGATTTATTGCTGGTTCTATTAATAAAAATAAATGCGAACTTACAATTTGTTTTTAGGGTCATAACAATCTTCCAAGTAGACATTATTACAAGCTATACATGAGCGCATGGCATCTGCGGAATCGAGTTGTAACTGCATCTTAGTCTTATTAGACGGACTCTTAGCTTTAACTTCATTCATAATCGGTCTCTTTTCATCTATAGCTTTAACTTCATTCATAATCTGTCTCCTTTCATCTATATCACCGAAATATTTCACGTCTTTCGATAAATGCAGAAGTTCATTTCTTTCGGCGTTATGGTAGTGCTCAGTATTTGTCTCATGGTGCTTCTTATCTATCAAAGTAGTAAGAGATAAGTTTTCAAATACCATGTCATCATCACTATATACCAAACTACTGTTAGTAAACGCAGTTAAAGTCGGAATTGGAGAAACACTAGTCGGATTTGTAGGTCTAAAAAATAATATGGATGTTGTTGATGATATGTTTGTAGCATTTTCTGTCTTTTCATCTAAGTCTCCGAAAACTTCCTTCACATTTTGAATCAGGAACTCTACTAAATTACTACGCGGATCGTCAGTTTCATCCGTCTTAATAATGGTTGTGTCTTCGATTTCTTCTACCTGTTTTCTAAAGTAATTTGCAAATTTCTTACTGTTATTCACATCTTCTGATGCACAATTTGTATGGATAGTAAATAAAAAGAATAATAACAAAACTTGATTTATCATTCTGTCACCAAAATTATATTTTGACATACCTAATCATAAACTTTATTTTTCTTCTTTTCGATGCATTATTTCCTCTTTGCATTGTATTTTATTAACTTTGGATTTTTACATGAATAATATTGTGATAATAATTACTTGAATAAGGTACATATTTGCATATTTTCTAAAACTGCAGTTATTAGCGTTCATCGTTCTTCTGGACGGTATGTCATAACTGAACGTATAATCATTCGCCCGCTTTACTTTTGACTTGGGGTTATAAAATCCCTTATTATTACAACTACTTGTGTTGCATATGATATGAAATGAGTTATAAGCAGGTTTTGTAATACATCCTCTGTACACGTTGTCAGTCTCATCGTCGATGTTTGTGTAACACAGTTCTCCAGGACTGCACACCATGTAATCCGCGCTGAAAATATTAGTATGATATAAAGTTACGTATTGGAAACTAAAATAGTTACCTATTTATTTTTAGTGTCAAGATCAACGCAGACATCTTTTTTTTAAAATTTAACAAATATTTTTTTATGGCTAACGAAATTCGTAGGCCCGTTTTAACAAATGGATCCAGTTTGAGAGCGACACCTTATGTCATTTTGTACTGGACACAAGAATTACATTTCCAAGATTGCACTCAGTATTGAGATAAATTAATACAGGCGTTTGAATCTACGTATTTGTGGCCTCGAACTTCCTAGTTTCAAATGATTCAACTCACTTTTTGCCGCTTTTACAAATATTATCAGAAGGCGGATACCCCTTTGTATCGCAAATCTTGCAAATTAAATTTATCCCCACCATGGACTTCTGAAGGTGGAGGTTATCAAATTCCCAATCGCTGATTTTTTTATATTCGTAATGCCTGGATTCGTAAGAAGGTTTGTCGTTACAGAGGGGACATTTGCATACAAATGTTCTATTTAACCTTCCAGGTAATACACATCCCCTTTTTATATACAAGGGGTGTAGTTCCGTAAAGCATCGCTCAATATCTGCGCATTTTGTTGAATGAACTCTGAAATGGTAAGAAAATAAAGTGAGTACTTACTTATATGGTACATTTTATATAAAAAAAGCATTTGAATTAATACTCAGCAAAATAATTAACTGAAGCTAGTTATGTATATTTTAACTATTTATGTCCATAAAATTAAAACCCACTTACTGTCTGAGACTCCCTCTACACCATTCTTAAAAACTATATATTTACACCGGAGATCTGTATACTTGAAATTTGATTCACGTGTTCTTTTCGGGCTCTAACCTAAAGAACCCTAGAGGAACCCGTGAATTCAATTTCATTTATTGCTTGATAATACTAACTCAGGTCTTTGAAAGATATTTCCATAATATGCTACTGTTAACGGAATAAATATAAAATAATTATAAAATAATCATTTGAAATCATACTGATAATATTATGAAGTGAAAAGTGTACAAGGAATTACAAAGCTTGTATGTTAATTAAAGTATTCTAATAGGAGAGAATTCCTATTTCTAAATGAGAAAAATCTTAATCAACCTATTTACTTACGAAACACCTTGGTAACAGTCCTCATCAGACTTCGAAGTTCCATTTGCAAAGCACGTAAGACACTGTAGCCCGTGATGAGATGTTTTGTTTACAAGATCCCTAGATTTTCTCTGAAGCCTCATCGCCTCCTGTGTCTCATTTCTATGTTTTTCTCTCTCCAAATTTTCGTTTATTTTAAAATTGTTCACAAAAAGTCTTCTGAGTTCATTATCATCAAATTTTTCATCTTCCACTGTAATGGCTGTCGTAATTACGGTCTCACCCTGGGTTTCGCTAAAATTGTTTTTGAGACACAGACTTGATGCAATTTCCCTTTGTACTGTAACATTGCCTACGTTACCTCTGATCCTTTGTACAAATGAAACTAATATAAGAAAACTGAAAAGTCTCTGCATATTTACATTTGACGTTTTTGTGTTGTGTTTACAAGCCAAAAGTAAAAAAATTGTCTGTGACATGGAATGACGTTATTCTACTTTTTAATTTCTGGCTTTTGGAGTTAGATCTCTTTTGATAAACCATGAAGTAAGGAAAACAAAGATTTCTTAAATTAATGCAATAAGGTAGCTTATCCAACCAAGTAATGTATTCAAAAATAAACGATGGTAGGTAATACCCGCGAAGGAAGCAATAAAAAGGGTAAGACATGGAAACGTTCCGCTACACTGAAGGAGTCCAAAAATTGCACGAGGAAAATTACATGTTGTAAGTTCGGCACCATAAAACAATAAACACCGGGAACGACTATTAAGTAAATTGCTAAATTTCTCAGCCTACAGCGTCGGCCGTGCAATTTTACGCTTAACTAAACTTGTTCCATTAAAATTCGGGATACACAAAATTAACTAAATTCATCTCAATTTAGAGATACATTTATTAAATAACTCCTTATAACACGTGTTGGCGGAACAATAGAGCAAATAAAGCATGGGGTTGTGATAAAGCAGCCGTTACTATGCGGAATTTTGATATGAAAATAATTATTTCGAGGATAATACTTTTTTAAAATAGTTTGACAACGCTTTCCCATACAGGCCACGTAAATGAAAAAAAAACACAATTGCAATACGTACCTAATGCATAGTCATAAAACATGTTATATTGTAGTTAGTCACTCAAGTAAAGAGGGGATACACAGAACACATAGTCCTTTTTACATCAACTTAGTACTCTCGGACACGCAAAAAAAGAACTTACCATCGCGAAAGGAAACATGATAACACCTTACGTTATTGATGCGCTATTACACTCAGTTATAAAGAATTGGATGTGGTGTATTAATTGGTTGTGGTAAGCTCGCGTTGTATAATTCGTATGCGTACTATTCAAATGTATATTTGAGACTTTAACTGTAGTTTTATGGTCCGCCAAAAGTAAACAACAACAGTAGATGGACCGACGATCTGGTGAGAGTCGCGGGGAGCCGTTGGATGCGGATAGCGGGCAACCGTCCATTGTGGCGTTCCATGGGGGAGGCCTATGTCCAGCAGTGGACGTCTTCCGGCTGATGATGAAAAGTAAACAACATAAAAAATTCGAGGATTAGTCATGAAATTCCTTGTAGGGATGGGATGTTAAATAATTTTATGTAATTTATGGAGAGCTGGCATTTTATTAACATATTTTGTCATTTTTATTTCCAATAAAACAATTTTTGACACTAAAAAATTATGCCCTATTTAAGAATTTTTTTTAATGCCATTTAAATAAATATGTATTATTTGAAGTCACGTTGTAGATAGTACTTTGAAATTGTAGGTACAAAATAATTAAGACAATATTCCTAAACGGTTCCAATAATATCACAACACAGCAATACCTGGAAGCGAAATAGACAACTCAATATCACCAAAGGTGAAAGGGTAACAGCAACACTAGGGTAATCACACTACTCCGGGATAAGGTCTTCTCACGTTCATGCATGCTAGTCTCTGGCACGACGTTGTACTGTAATTCAGCCCAATAATGATTCATATAAATTTGCGAAACGATCGAGAGGTGCAAACTGTAAGAGTGAGCGATGCAGTGTGTAATTTGCTTGAGTCGACCCGCGGGCAGATTACATAGTGTTGTGCGCACGTATTATCGAGTATCGATATATGATGTAAACTGTACAGCGTCGCGTATTTTGCTTGATGTGACGGCATTTTCATTGGAAATGATCTTGAAGTATTAAAAAGCTGTATTGAATAGAAATATATGAAATATTTGTATAATAATGTTGTTATATTATTTACGTATCTTCAACATCGCCCCACACTTTAATCCATAATTGTGATATGTTAACGGTGTTCGGTGTAACTCAGTAGCTATAACAACATAATTATTCATCATAGACAGCAATTTGATACTTACCTATTAACAAAGGATACTTCAACTATCGATAAAATGCTAGTGTCCATTGTTCACAGCACTACCAAAGCGTGTCATTCAGTTTTTATCACCATGATTAAGTTTCGCTTATTGAAGCATCAGCTTGCACGGCCGGTGATTGCAAGAAGTTAGTGTTAAAAGGAAAAATGAGGTAAATTAATGTTATGGAAGACATCGATCAGGCATGTATTGAGGCTATTTTTATACTGTACTGAAAGTCAACTCAAGGACTTGAATAATGATACATAGTCCTTATTTAAGGCACCTTAAAAAGAGATATTTTAAAGTTGATAGTTATTGAATAAATTATTGTTATGTGACTTGTTGCAAAAGTTATATATTAGGGTTACATTGATCTTATATATTAGTTCCGTAGCATAAGATATTAATCAAGAATCACAATGCAAAATTTGGTATTCGCAAAATTTAAAATAGAACGAAGCTGGTAACTACAAAGCAATAAGTGTATGCCAAAAAATATTATATTAAATTGGGTTTGTATGAACTTCTCATATACCTACCCACCAATTGACTATTTTCAGTTCATTTCCTTAGAGTAAAATTCAGAACAGAAACCGGATCGCAGAATAAATGCGCAGCAGTGGCGAAAGCATAAAAATATTATGGCCATAATAATAGCTGCCTATAAATAAATATGTTCGGTGCGAGAGTTTATGTTGTACAACATTTTATTTTAGATTCGTAGTTATGACGTCGTTCATTTTCGGTTTGGTGATATTGATGAAGATAGACAGCGCAGTCAAGTGTACCTACTAACGAACCTTTGGTTACCTTAATAATCGCAAGTAACTGAAATTAAAATAATCTTTTCAAATTCTGGATTTTTTATTCTGGAATTATTTCCACGATGCGTGTGACATTCGGAGGGCATTGATAGAGATCAAGCGGCCGTTTGTTCGAGCTTTTAAATGCTTTCCTATACTAACCAATATTAAACATACGGCAAAAAATAGTTGTGCTGGGCATTTTTCCTAAAGCTTCGGCCCTAATTTACTATTATTATAATTTATTTCGATATGTGGGATGCTTAAACTTTTCGCCAGCCTTATCTTCATGCAAAAAACGTTCGCGTCGTATTTCTTAGCCTATAAACTCTATTCCCTTTTCAACAATTAAGTTAAAGCTAATTTAGCAAGTCAAGCTATTTGTTCTCATAGAATTTATTGCTGCTGTGGAGTCAAGAATTCAACGTTGGATCTATTAAGTCGATCTAATTTGAAAACTTGTGTAATTAGAATTTCGTTAGATTCGAGAGATGTTATAAGTAATTAGCGTCGTGGAATATCCCATAGACGCTATAATGTTTCATTGCTCACCACCAGTCATGTGATTCTCCTGTAACTGAGGGTGCACCCAACTCAACACTGTAATCTCAAACCTATTTTCATCCAGGAGGGTTTGTATTGAAGTTCGTTCGCTCGTATAAACTAAATGGCCAATCCTAGTGACGGAGACTTCAGGCAGCCCGAAAGCCTTAGGCATTAAGTTATATTAAAGTGTAACATCTTTATATTATAAAAATCCGGTGTGCGTAATGCGTTTTCAATTGTAATTCTTCCCATCCCAAACGACTAGACTGATTTTGATGATTTTTTGCAATTTTTTGAAGCTGGTGCCATGGTCGATAATTTTGTATTGTTAGTTCAGTAATCGATACGACGGAAAAAATATAGAATTTATAGTAGGATTCGATACTACGAATTTCACGATATCTCGATTATCGTTGCTAAGAGTAGCACCCCAGATCTGTGTCTCTAAGTAACCTTTCAGGGATTTCGATGTGATGTTAGTTAATTATGTTTCATGTACCTAATATTAACCAATTTTCGCGTCACGAGTTTTAGATTAGATTCGATGAAATTGATTGATTACATCGACGAACACACTAGTCGAATTTGAACAATACGTGCTAACTAAATTAGAACTGACGAGTCACGACAAGCGTATGCCAAGCTTTGATTCGGTGTATTGGAGTGAACAGCTGAAGAAATTGTATCCTAGTTGGCAAGGATTGGTGAAGTAAAGTGTAAAGTGATGGATAAATAAAGCAGGGTCGCTGAGCACGAAGAATTTCGTACAATGACCTGTTATTACCTGTCTCTGTCACTCCCGCGTAAATCTAATACGTCTCGCTCACACAGTTGCCGTGAACTGCGTTTGAACGGGAGTGACAGAGACACGTAATAACAGGTAATTGTACGAAATTCTTCGTGCTGAGCGACCCTGCTTTAGTTTTATTTGTTGTGTCGTATTAGTAAATAAATAAATAAAATCGCCAGACAGACATACCAACTGCATGGTCCTAAACTAAGCAAAGCTTGTACTATGGGTATCGTACAATGGACTGGGGGCGATCCCAGTGTCACACAGACCTGGGCAAATTACGAAAAGGTCATTTCCGAATATTGCCTCGGCGGGAATCGAACCCGCAACCACCATGTGCAGTAAGCCGAATGGCCTACGCTCGAACTAGTGCGCCAAGCGGCTGTAATAGATTTATAAACGTTATAGAATCCTTTAGTGTTATTACTGGCCACAGTCCTGCCTTTAATAGGCGTGGTGAGTAAATATCGAGTTTGGTATATTCTTTTATCAACCGACTTCAAAAAGAAGGAGGTTATCAATTCGTGTGTATGTGTTTTTATTAAATCTAAATTGCGTAAGTATAATAAATATAATGATATTTAAAAGAAGGTCCCTACTTTCTCCGTTTAGTAAATATTCTCTACTTCAGTTTCGCAACACCTACATAAGTACTTATTCTACACACATGTTAGTGCTATGTGTACGTGCTGCTATGATTTTCATATAAAGAAATTAAGTTACTTGAGGGACCAGTGAAGTAGAAGAAGTCGATAAGCTTATGAGAGTGTTCCTTTGAAGATATTTTTTACATCTGCGACGTACTGGAGATTACTTTCTGTCGTTGGTATGTACTTGAAGTTAAGGAAAATATATTTATTTTTTATGTCAGAAATAATATTTTATTTAAGTACCTACCTATGCTTTATAAATGTGCTCTTCAGGCACATTGTCGATATTACCGCTTACTGCTTACCGCTATTACCGCTTTTCTTGAAAAGGGTTTTAAACCTATAATAATGAGGACAGTGAATTTGAAATGTGATAATATTATTAGTCTTCAGTATATTTTGATAAAGTATTTAATCATTAGTCACTTTTCACTAAACAACAATATAGTGCTTAAATGTGTTACCAAAGTGGTGATGTGGCATTGACGATAGCAGAGTATTCAAATGTAGGTAGGTAGACCGTAGGTACACCGCTAGACTGTACAAACACAAACTCAAAGATATTTACTAACTTTTTTAAATAATTTTAGACCGGGGCCGCACCAGTAAAGCCATTACGAAGCCCGGAGTGGTGTGACCCCAGCCTTATGTTACTTATTTATTGATTTAAAACTACTTACATATATCATAACAGGTTATAATATACTTACTTAACAATAATGAAACCTTGTGAAACAACTCTTCGTACCTCCCACTTTCACGTCACTTTAGTAGTAGAAGTCACTTTCGCAGTTATAAAAAATAAAAAATATAAATATCGCCAGCCTGACACACCAACTGCCTGGTCCCAAACTAAGCAACGCTTGTACTATGGTACAATTGACTGGGGGCGATCCCATTGACATCCAGACCTGGGCAAATTACGAAAAAACCATTTCCGTCAAGTTATAAGTTATAACACAGTGTAGACTCTATCAATCTTTACCAAACTTTGGTCCATCCGACATAAGCGTTGTACAATGTCGCATAAAATCACAGGACGACGCAGTCAAGCGTCCCTTGCAGGCTCACGATCACACGGCGAGCGGGCATCTTTTTAACACCCATTGTGAGGCCTTTTATTACCTGTAATTTAATATACTTAAGTGAATCACCGTGCACTGAAATACCTTAAGTTTATGGTTTCATGAAGCACCCAGTTTTGCATGTTTGAGTGCGCATGAAGACACAATGGTATTTTTTTCTGGGTATAATTTTTGGGGGTTTCACAACTCCATAATGATGCTCCTGTAAGGTAAGTATGGATATAAAACGCGGATATAAAACGTGCGTGTTTAATCTCGGTCCTTTTTACGGCATACTCACTGTTTTCAGACGGAATTTAAAAAAGGAATCTCTTTCCATAGCACATTTTGAGATCACGTAAGTCGTTTGTAATAAATTGCTTTTACTTTTAGCGTATTTTTTATACCTACTTAACTAAGTCGTGCGATCCGTCTGATACTAAGCAGCTCCCGTAGCCTATAGATACTTGCGATGATGCGTGTGACAGAGGGAGCTGAAAGGAGGAGATTTTTTATACATTATGTTCAGAAATTGTTTTATGAATCCTACTAATATTATAAATGTGAAAGTTTGTGAGTGTGGATGTATGTATGTATGTATGTTTGTTACTCCTTCACGCAAAAACTACAGAACGGATTTGGATTAAATTTGGAACACAGATAGTTAATAACCGAGATTAACATATAGGATACTTTTTATCCCGATAATCCCGAAATTTTTGTTACGTTAAATACTACGCGGACGAAGTCCGTGGGCACAGCTAGTAAATAATAATTGTTTAGTATTCTTACTAAATTACTAATGTGTCAGACAGCACTAGTGATTGTTTATGGTTTGCTTTATGTTTTTCACTGTGTTCCGCTCTATGTTTTTCTCTTGGATTTGACAATATACTTACTTACAACATCATGGAAATATATACAGTGTTTCAATCATCCTCATATCCACAAAACCATCAATATTAATACAATACAATAATTACTATGATTTTTTTTACTAAAACATCAGAGTGGCTTGCTAAAGCATACCTATAATATGAACGCTCAACTGAAATATAATTGTGTGTCTCCTTTCTAGGTGATTTACACGACAAAATAAAGTGAAATACAGAAATTAACTACGCCAACAAAAATCTCCAGAGACTTTACAACACGTACACCAGTGAATTTTCATTTTAGCTAAGAGGCAGAGCATCCAATCTATTCGTTGGGATTGGTGTCATGTTAAATTACGTTTATTTTGATTACCTATATAAATAAGTGTAATTTAATTTAATTTAATTTATTTATTAATTTCAGATAACATAATCCATTATTGTTAGTAATTGTGGGGGCTTACAAACTAATGTTAGTACTTAGATCAAGAAATAAAGTTACCCAAATTATAGCTAACCAACTTTCAAAAGGCATGTACAGTTCGCCACATATATCTATATCGCATTCTGTGACGTAAATAGGGATTTCAGATTAAACCGTAACTACTAATCACGGCCACTAATTCAATACCGAAAATTATTACAGCGTTAGTTTACGATGATCACACACAAGCTGCTTGAATACTCAATTAAATTGATTGTGTTTATTGAAGGGATTCCGTCATTATGCACGCCTCGGTTAGTGCCTGCGTTGATAGCAACCTGGTTATTATGTTGTTTAGTGTGGTTATAGATACGATGTTGGCTTTTGGACTTATGATGTTCGATAATATTGGCGTAAGGTAGCAATATAATAGTCATATTGGGTGATAACTTAGAATTCATATTTAATAACTTTATTAATGGAATGGTTTTGGAAATCTAATTAAAGGTAGTATGTAGGTATATTTTTACTCTAAAGTTTGCGTCACTTAAATTAATTAAGTGCTGGACGACTGTAAAGCGGATGTTTTTGCACACGGCAACCTAATTTATCCTTAGGTTTTATTTTACATAATATAAAATAATAGGCAAGAAGTTTTGCACGCGACTGTACCCATTCGCAATTCGCTCCGCTGCCGTCTAGCACTCTTTTTATTTGACGCACACTGTACCTAGTATCGCCCCTTATATAATCTCCGTATTTTAATGTACAATGTTTTACTATAAGTTTTATTCATAACATAGTAGAAGTCTACTTAAAATTTATAATGAGGTTAAATTAGGAGGCAAGCGTACCAGGAATAATCAATGTTTTTAAGAAAGTAAACTCCTCCAATCGCGTCTGAGGCTTCCGAAATTCTAGAGTCCTACCCTACGTAACGAATAAATGAAATATATCGAAACTTACTCGTGCGTAAAACTGACGTCATGTCTCAAGGACGAGTATGACTGCTCTCTAATCCTTTCTCAAATTAATAATTGAACAATGAAATCAAACAGATATCAAAGTTACAATCCTATGACGCACCCAACCCTTGCTGTCGAATCATTAGTCATGTTATTATTACGTCACGGAATTCCACTCGGTGACCATGCCCAGTGGGCACTGGTCCAGGATAGAGATCGCCACTGTGGGCACGCTGCACTATAGGGTTACATTGTGAGAGAATTATGTAGTCAATACATGGAGGTAAAAATATATTACGTCCGTACAAACTTATGTGGCACCTTAGAAAAATAATAAGATAGAAGTGTAGGTCTGCGGACATACGTAAGGTACAGCAATAGTATAGGAAATAGTAATAATAATAATTTATTTATTGGGCAAAAATTAAATTAAATTATTATTTTAAATTATTATTACGAAATGCATGTATCTTGTTTCCGCAACTATCAGAAGATTAATAGCAACCCTAGACTAAATCAGTTTGTATTACTCTATGTCTGGCCTGGGGTCTATAATAATAATAATTAAGCCCTTTTGACGTCCCACTCCTGGGCACGGGCCTCCCCTCAACACGAGGGGGATTCAGGCCATAATCCACCACGCTGGCCCAGTGCGGGCCTGCGCTCTAAAATGAAATATTTTGATAGTCTAGTAAACATTCGAGACGCTCTCAGCGGGCCAGATAATTTTGCGGGACAAACGGAGGAAGAAAATCAATTTAATTTTTTTTATGACATAAGCGTATGTAAGGCAGACCGCTCTCAGACTTGACATCGATTTATTAAAACGGGTTTAGATTATATTCTTTATTTAAAATTATTGTTTTTTTTCAGTCTTTCTTAGGTACCTACCGCATCCATTATTAGGAGCTTCGATTTTATTTTTTTGAACACGATCGATAGAGTAACTCTATATCGGGCGCGGCCACAGTCCAGTGCTTTCCAGCCAGTCTCACTCGTTTCTCAGACGTGTCCACTCAAATATTAACGGATTTACAGCTACTTTGAAACAGGCGTTGTAATTATTCACTACGTGTTTTATTCTCACTTTTATTGCTAATCAGGACAACTTACATCAAACTACAATGACCGGAAATATTTAACAGCCTCATCTTAATATTCTCTATCAATTAAATATTCTCCACTCCCGCGCCATTCACCTGTATTGCATTATAAACATATCGATAGCGTTGATTTATAATAAACTTTTCTCGAAAATACCAATACTTAAATGTCACTTTTTAGTAATATTAACTTGTCTCCTGCCCTAATTTTCTGCTTCATCAATCACTTCACCTCTGTCAGTGCCACATCACACGTACAGTCCAGTACACGTCCATATAATCAGAGGCAGTGCTTTACTAATTGTCTTTGTGACTGTACAGGCGCAATTAACCGCACCCGCCAGACGCCAGTGCCAGCTGGAATTGCCAATCGCCAATCAGTTAATAGTATGTATAATAACTACGGCGGTTATTGTCGTATAAACCCGGGAGGCGTTTAATTGCTAAATGAATTGTGCAAATTGGTGTGTGCGGTCTGATTTGTACTAAGCTTTCATAGACTTTTGGCATCCTTGTAAAAATACTTACCGTTTTATTGATGACAAATTTATTTTCATAAATATTCGTAAAAAGTTTTTTTTTTTTTTATCAACCTCACTTATAATGTACAATGTAATAAATAAAACATTGTTTATAGTAAGTGGGTAAAGACTACTTACATAATCTCAAATTTACTTCAGACCTATGTACCTATATAACAAGTAGAAGTAACATTTTATTTAACGAGGACACTTGTCCTTAGTCAAATATAATGCCAAATATTATTAAAGTGATAGTAGGTATGCTTTGATGTTACATTTGACTATACGCGGATGGTAATATTAACAATTAATAATTGTACTAAATTGATGGCTTAGTGCATATCGCATAAACAATACCAGATTTCACCTACAACCGCAGATTAATTCATCAAAATCAAATCGATAGAAACATTTCCTAATCACCGCACTTGATTCATAATTTGTAAACATTACTGCATAATATCATCCAGTATAATCATAATTGATTTTAAATTGAAAGCAGTACTAATAATAGCTAAAATCCCGTGTGCAATATTGACTCAAGTGTTACATTCCCACCTATTGAAACACTTTTGTAAAAACAGATTAGAAAGAACTTGTGCAGCAAAATTACTGCAGAAACATAAAAATAAACTTATATGAATTGTTGAATTACACAGGTCTACAAAAAAAAAAAAATTTTTTGGGTTTCTGTTCTTATGCTTGAATTCTGATTCCAAACATCGAAAAACACTCGGATATGAAGTTTTAACTCTTAAAGTTTGCTTTTGTCTGATTTATGTTGATAAGTAGGTTTTGAAGATTTTAATTTATTTTTAGGTGGGTAGCACTTTAATTATCCTTATTGCAAATTGTGTATTATGTCAGAACGGCACTAGAGAGTGTTTACTTGTCTATTACTATTACAAAAAAGGTTATTACAGTTGTAACAATCGACTTTTATATCGTATTTAGTTAGAAAATGGCACCAAGTCAGTGTAAACAGGATGTTGATTCATTCTGTTTTATTTGCAGTAGGCGATTTTAAAATGGTTGGTTTTCTGATGGGAATGCAAGGCGGATACACTAAATATCCTTGTCACCTATGCTTAAGCGATAGCAGAGCAGATTCAGAACATTACCAACGGCGTGTATGGCCTGATTGACTTGAATTTCAAATTGGAAAATATAATGTGAAAGTGAAACCAATAGTAGAGCCTAAAGATATATTGATGCCACCGTAATATATAAAGTTAGGTCTCATGAAGCAATTTGTGAAAGCTCTAGATCATAATTATGAAGCTTTTGCATATTTAAAGATATTCTTTCCCAAATCATCTGAAGCTATAGTTAAAGCTACCAACTTTTCGTTAGACCACAAATAAAACAAATATTGAGCAGCGATGATTTCACAGAATTCTTTAATGCTTATGAATAACAAGGCTGGAAGAGTCTGAAAGGAGTAGACAATGGTTTTCTTGGAAACCACAGACTCGACAATTACGAAGAGTTGATTCAAAATATGCTTGAAAGTTTTAAATTGATGGGCTGCAGAATGTCCCATAAACTCCATATGCTACATGCTCACCTGGACAAATTTAAAGATAATATGGGAGCAGGGACAACGTTTTCACCAAGATGTGATGGACTTTGAACGACGTTACCAAGGGCAGTACAACGAGAATATGATGGGAGATTACATTTGGGGCTTGATACGAGAAAGCCCATACAAACCTAAAAGATCCACTAAAAATATTTATTTTTGAACTATATTTTTTGTTATTTTCTATTTGTTTGCTATTATTTCTCATAATTCTTGTATAAAAAAGACTTTTATATTCAATAAAAGCTTTTCTTATTGTAATTTTAAATAAAATTACAGAGAAACTATAAAAAATAGTAATTTTTCTTAAACTCCGTAAAATTGCTCTAGTTTCTACAAAAGCAAACTTTGATCGGAACAGCTATTTTTTTATTTATTTGTAACATAGGAGAAACCAAAATTTCACATTCAGGAGCCAAACCCAAAAATCGTGTTGACCGGTGTTATTGGTGAAAATTTATGATTGTAAAGAAGCCAAGTTTTATAAGAAAATAACTAAAAAAATTAGGTATAAGTACTTAAAATATTAAGACCTTTTAAATCCACCATATAGGGTAATTTAAAAAAAATAAACGGTAGAATGAAATTAGTTAAACCTACAAATAAAATATGAATGATTTTGAAACGAAAATCTCACGAAACGCTGACAAAATCTTTTTAAAAGTCATTAAAATTTGAAAGACCATCTTAGGATTTTCGATAAACTTTCTTCAAGAAATTAATCTTCATTTCGTTCCCGTTCCGGGCTTTATTAGCCAAGTAAGGTAATGTATAGCCCAACTACAAGTCGGGAACTCGATCAATCGGCATTTCACCGCGTTCGTGTTCGAAAATCGAGGTTAATTGACGTATGTTACGGCAACGATTGACGCTTCCACGTGAGTAATCGATTTAAGAGTCTATTATTTTGAGTTTCGAACATTCGGGACTAATTATAGAATGACAAGGGTCAGTGCTATTAAACATTTCGTTTATATTGAATCCGCGTTTATTGACCTTTTCCAGGTTTTTTGTGACTCCGAAACGTAGCTGCAATTGTCGTGATTAAAGGGGTGCAGACACAATCGAAACTTTTACATCCGCTGTAAAAATGGGAAGAGATTCACAATTTATTTATGTTTTAGATTCTTAGCAAACTATAGCAAATAATTGCTAAATATCCCATGTTAATTGAAAATACCATGTAAAATTCTTACTTTATTGCAACGAAAAATTAAAATATTAATTTACAAAAGTTGGTAGTTATAAAATATGGTACATTATCAATTTAACACAATCATGTAAAATGGGTCACGAAACCGCATGTCTAATGGCTGTTTCATTATAACTAGTTATGTGGCTTCGAAACTAGCGAATTATGAAAATCGTTATTTATCCTGTTTATGGGAAACTTATAGACCCATATTGTTTTGAAAAATGAACTAAAATCGAACCCGTAACCACCCTAAGTAGTGAGCCGGGCGGCCTTCCCTCAAACCACTGTGCCAAGCGGTCATCGAATGTGTGTCAATCCATGTGCCCCTCCCAAGATCAGTAGCTTAGATATGATATTTCATACGAGTATTTAAGCTACTATCGCTATGCTATCGCTGAAAGTTTCAGTATTTTATACTATACCAATTTATATACATGTCTGTGCTCTTAACCCTTTCCTTCATAGACTTCCGCTATTGCTCCCGTTCCTGCACCATTACTGCCAACGTTAGTAAAACATAAGTCTGTATGCTCAGCTTACAATGATCCCGCCTACTGCATGCAGGCGCGATTATCGTAAAAATTAAGTGCCTTACCTCTGCATAACGCTGACCGCTTACATTTTGTATTGGAGTTTATGTTTACATGACATTCGTTCAATAGAAGCTATAGAATCTTATGAAAAGTTAGAAGTAATAAATAAACAATAAATATTTACTTTGACTTTGATTCCCAAAAATGAAATAGTGCCTAGTATTTGTGTTTAGAACACTTCTCTAAAATTTATACATTCAAATTTTCATAAGAAATTATCAATCGTCCAGTAATCATTTCAAATAACAACGGTATCTTGACAAACTTCTGTTATTTTCAGAAGAACATTTTTGGATTACATGAATAGCATAAGAAATATTTAAATTACTTAATTGCTTGATGACTATAAACTCAAAGAACAATCTATCTCGCAAAGAAAATCTAAGTGTAGCTTTAGAACGCTCAGTTAAGTATCCACTTGTTTATCTCAGGCTATCTCCTCATCAAGTGTAAATTAAACGATTCATCTCACTCAAGAGACTGGAATTAGTTGTAAGTGCATCTTGCTCGAAGGAAAGAGGACACGCAGTGGCGGATAAGTGAAAGCGGTCTTATGTTATGTTATGTAAAGATGGTTTGTGGTATAATTTATAAATGGAACTCTGAATTAAAATAAATAATATCAACACGCCAACTGTATGGTCCCAAACTAAGCAACGCTTGTACTGAGTACCGTACAATGGACTGGGGGCGATCCCAGTGATACCCAGAACTGGGAAAATTACGAGAAGGCCATTTCGGAAATTTTCCCTGGCGGGAAACGAACCCGCAACCACCCGGTGCTGTAAGCCGAACTGCGCCATGCGGTCGTCATCTTCAATTATATTTTATTTTAGTTCTTAAGTAATAAAATATTCTCAACAATGAATATTCTGCCGCATCTTAATTTTATCGTGCGTAGAAATCCATCATAAAAGGTAGAACCTTATGAAGGCTCTCGATATGCTATTAATAGAGTTTTAGTAAGTGAGCCAAGTGTAGGGATTATTTTTTCAAGTGTACGTAAATGCTCAACATGGACACTTTGATAGGTGGGCGTACTAGGGTTGGGTGTGGTTTGTGTGTGTCATCAACACGTCATCGTCATCGCATCGAACGTCTCGATTGTTTTCATTCGTAACCTCCTTTGATGGTCTGAAAAACAGATCCGACCATATTGTACTAGCCGCAGCGTAAAAGGACAGGTTTATCATACTAATATTATAAATGCGAAAGTTTGTGAGTGTGGATGTATGTTTGTTACTATTTCACGCAAAAACTACTGAACGGATTTGGATGAAATTTGGAACACAGATAGTATATAACCGGGATTAACACATAGGATACTTTTTATCCCGATAATCCCGAAATTTTTGTTAAGTTTAATACTACGCGGAAGAAGCCGCGGGCATAAACTAGATTATTTATATTTTAGCCTTTATTGTATATGTCTAGGTTTTTCTAGTTCGCTCGACACTATCCATACATACAACATCCTGACTAGCGATACGTAATATCCTGTGACTTGCACCAAACAAACAGCGAATGCACCGTCAACACCAGAGGAGATCCGCAACAAAGGCTGTGTTAAGGATACACTAGCGCTAGAATACGCTTTGTCGACTTCACGTTATGTTTGCTGTGGACGCGCCTTTTCATTGTAAATGAGCTCCGGGCGGTGTTTGGCTTGCAAACAATTAGAATATTTAGGTATTTCATTAGTAATTCCTATGGGGAAAGCTTAGTTCAGTTACATAGCGGGTTTTGGAACAGCACCTACTCAGACACTGAACTAAATGATAATTTTATTATTTTCCTTAGTACTTAAATGTTGTGCAAGCTGCTGAACTTTAACTAAATAAACTATTGTTTGTTGAAGCACCGAACATAGATTTCATTATTTTATCATATAGGTGCGGTTCGGACCAAAAACTATGTATTCCTACTTAGTTCTTAGTACCAGCTTTCACAACCTAGTATCACCAGGCTATCACAATTTGAAGACAAGCCACATTGAGGCAAAAGCTAGTATTGAGTGAATGAAATAAATTCGTCAGAGTACTTTTACGGGACCAATCGAATAAACTCGCTACCAATAAAACCGGTCCTGGAAGGAAACACTTAACTCCGCAAACCTTTCCTCTGCATCCTTAAACATCGAAACTATAATTAGATTTCACATCCCCACAACCGACTTTATAATTCAAACCCATTTATTTCCTTATTTAAACTCATATTATTTATTTTACACTTGTTATACGTAGCTCACGTACAGATAATACTACAATGAGGCATACAAATTATCGCTTGCGCCGACGTCTGGCGCTTTAAAATCAAAACTGGCAAGTGTGAATAAGCGGGTAAAACAAAAATACATCTTATTGATAAAAGAGAAAGGTTTACAATCAAAGTGCTATTGGAAGTTATTAAAGACGTTTTCGCTTTCGCCTCGAGGTCAGTGGTCGGCGAATAACTTGCTAAGACATGATCATGACTTGAGAGCTTATACTCCACACCTCGTTACGTGTTAACAGGCACATTCGCTCACGACCCGATGTTTATCCGAGAAACTTCAAAACACCCCGGCCGAACTGCATTCATGACGAGTCGAATGATGTAATGGGACCTGCGTGATAGGGTATGGGGAATTGATTTTGTTATAACTTGGTGTAAAATTTTGATGCTGCACAATCAATGGGCTGTTTGGTTTCGAAAGTACTAACAATGCCTTTTATTTGATCGTACTTATTCGTTTTCCGTGATTGGCATTATGCACACATTGCTAGAACCGTTCGGAAATATTTTTAACAATGTAAAACTGATGTTTATTTGTACAAAAATAAAAGGTAAGGTATATATAAATACTGTAGATTTTTTTATCCCTGTGGGATGGGCTCGCTATCTATGTATTATGTGTATGCGGGTCCGAATAATCTGATTTAGATGAAAAATGGATGTTACAAATTTGTTTTAACTATTTAGAACGCATATCGGTCGCTATAATATGTATGTACCTATAATCAATTATGTTGCTCAAATATTTCATACTATAAATTTAATATTGATAAACATTATAAATGCTTCCGTTGCAACAATTTATAAGTTTTATTGATGACATTAACGACGGGAACAAGTACCTAACATGTTTTCCTTCGCACGAAAAACCTTGGATTTGAAACCTCGTTTCCTATGTAGGTTACTTTTGATGTTTTACAACGATAGCTTGTCTAACATAATTTATTAAGTTCACTGCGATGTTTACCCGTTAATGTTACACGTGGATTGACGTGTAAACAAGAGATTACGATATCAGCTTTTATTTCTGGGAAACTAACCTTCGTCTTTGAAATAGCTTCCAAAAATTATTTATTGTTCATAAAATAATTTCGTAAAATTGGCAATATAATTTTCTTCTCAATATTCTTCTGGGTTTTATTAAAAGTTAAGGAAATATGTTTCTACGTAATATTTCACAAAATTTAATTGGACTTCATTCTAAGAAATTTGTAGCGCCCAACAGAATTAATATCGAAATAAATCCTCTATCACGCCAGTAAGCCTATTCCCATTATACTGAGCAGACTTCCCTTTAATACGACGGGGTAAAAGAACTCCACACGTTTATAAATAATCCATAATAAGGAACTTTTATGTCCCATAACTAGATCAGTATAAAATTAGGTTTCCCTATACAATCACAACAAAGGTTTGTTACAAAGAAACATCAGTTATTCACTTCCCTATTTATGGTATTTTTGTTGAGAGTTCCACAGATTGACACAATGATCGACATGTACACAAAACATCGTTTCTCGCTAGCTTTTAACCTCATTTAGCTCCCGACTAAGACCGTTGGCTACAATACAATACATTGCCTATTGTCGACTTTGATGTTTTGTAGCTAATTCTGTATAAGTCGGTATCGTTTAAGGATGCCTATATAATTATTAGTAATAATAATTATCTTACTTAAATTTAATATAATTCGAAAGTTTGTGAGTGTGGACGTATGTTTGTTACTCTTTCACGCAAAAACTACTAAACGGATTTGGATGAAATTTGGAACATGGATAGTTTATAACTTGGATTTACACATAGAATACTTTACTTAAGTCTACGCGGAGGAAGTCGCGGGCAGAAACTATTATTAATAATGATTAGTAAAATTGACGTTGATTTATAATTGGTAAAAAATCCGCTGCTAGGGATCAATGCCAATTGCAATATTGTGTACAATTTTTAGCACAGATCGTTAAACTATAGGCGTGTCAAATTACACAGCTTAATTGACTAAAAAAAGTATTATTCAAATTTCTTTGGTAATAAATATATTAGTTGGAGCCGATAAAAGTATATGCAACTTTTTTGCAACTTTTTTTAATAACACAGTTTTGGAACAAGTATTCGACGCGTTATCGTAGCCTATAGATGATTGCAATACCGAATGCATTGCTCGAATGTTGCCGACCTGGAGGGAAGAGGTATAGAGAAAGGGGAAGGGAGGGAGATTGGGCAACATGTATTTAAGAAATACTAAGTTGCCTATTGTAACCTTTAGTCACAAACGCCACATAATAAATAGTGGCGAGAAACATACAAAAAAAAAACCTTTAGTCACAAAAATTAAATTGGATAGAAGCCATCCCTATGACTCACTTTACCTACTAGAACTCTACATTCTATCTTTATGTCCCACTTCTCATATACGTAGTACTTTACTTGAGAAAAAAAAAAAACAATAACCTTTATAGAAAGCCTTTGGGTGCTATTTGCTGTAACGAAAATAGCTATTGTTGTTGTTTCACGAAACAATGTAGGACAAAGTACTGGCAAATCTGGCATAAAGAGCAATTTATTGAGTGAATGGCCTAATACCTCAGTTTTTTAGGAAGAAGTAGGTGCTGAATTTTGAGCACGCAACACTAAACAACTAATACAAAATCTCGATGAAATAAATTTCAAAGTAAAAATGGCCAACCACAACGAGGTTATCAATCTTCAGTACACTGCTGCCTAAACTACCCACCAAGTGGATGATAAACGGGCCTTTATGTTTCGCGCACAGTGTAATTTTACTGCTCTATAAATGAAGATAAGATTGCTTGGACCCCTATTTATCCGACGTTCACGCCAACGCTCCTTATATTTTTATTTTTTGTCGAGATTGATCGCCTAAACGAAGCACAGAGAGGCTAGAAGTAAATTCTTTGAAACATTTTATTTGATACATTAAGGGTGACCGTCAGCTTGTGTGGATCAGGAAATGAATAGATCCTATTGGGCGAAGCGGACGGGCCTGCTGCATAGCATAGCCAAGTGGACGGTCATTCTTAGGGTTTACCTCACCGATCGAACATCGATCGATGATCGCTCGCTCGTCCCTCCATCGTTGTTCGTACTTACGTTGTTCTATATAGAAACTGTTAATCGACGTCAACTCCTTATTCTACCAACAATCGATGCATTTTTACTGAAGGCCAACCGATTGGTGTGCCAACATTGTAACGCGTTTGGGATCCCTTTGCGTGTTCTCGATAACTGTATTCTTTGAGCGTCATTTGAGAAATCAGAGCATAGGTTACATTTAATTTGTTTTTTTATGATTTCATTAAAATTATTCGCTAATCATACAAGTTGAGCTTGATTGAATTGGAATAGGCTTAGAATAAGATGATTATAATAAACTTTAGTTTAGTGGCTTCTAATACATTTCTTCAATTTTTTTAAGTCAGCCTGTTTTGAGTGGATAAGCCTAGGAGCCTATTCATTTGCCCGTTTTTTATAATGTCGAAAAAGTAGTCTAGTCTATTGATAGTAACATCTATTACAAACATCTAATGATGGACAGTTAGAGTCATAAAAAAACAATTTAAGAAGATCCTTAAATGTTATGCTATCTAACCTTTCAAAAACATAGGCACAGTGCCTGATGCTTCAGTAATATTTCACATGTAATCTGAAGAAGTCACAAAGCCAGCATCCTGGGATTAACGTATAGTGATGAGATGCCGAGGTCAGAAACAGTTACATAACGTACGTGGAGCATATGAACTGTATGCGGGTATAAATCAACTCCACACTGTGAATTTAAACGGTTTAAGTGGCAAGCTTATAGCGGTAACACTAAGGTCATAATTCAAAGAAATTGTAATACTAAAATATTTATTTGTTTTGTCATAATTCGAGCCTGAATAACGGTAGACTTTAATATTGTTGGACAGCTGTTAACCCTGATTCTGGACAAAATATAGTTTAATAACCTTATTGACTATTCTAACTATCTATTAAAACAATTTATAGTAGGAAAAGTAAAAGAGAATAAGACTGGAAGAAGAGATTTGACTACCAAATGGTGGTTTGGTATGTAATGGTATGTAGGACATCATAGCCTTCCAAAATAGTAAAGACGAGAAAAAGTTTATACTTATGTTCGAGAAACTTCTTCATTAAAACGCGTTCTCTTATAATTCAAGTTCGCAGATCCTCCAACCCGCCTATGTAGCTTGTTATTCACCGTCTTGCGGGACTCTGGGCCTTCATTACAATTTTCGTCTACTATTACACACGGATAATAAATAAACTCCAATGTCTGTTAACGACCGGTTTTTAATGAGCATCTCGGCATATTGCTTTCTGCAGTTTCTGGTTGCAGGGGGCTGCTTTTGAACGATAATATTGTTTTGGATGAACCAGAGGTACTAGGAATTCATAAAAAGAAAGAGGATTACCTAAGCGAAAAGTTTATCTTTATTCAAAACCAGCAATGGGGCATCAATAATTTTTTTGCTACTAAGAGGCGCCACGTTGTAGTAGGGTGACATTGCCTCTTGATAGTTCAGATAGTTTTTCCCTTATTTTCTGACCTCCCAATATGATTTATTTGCAGTGACACTGATAGAAGTAGGTATTTGACGGATAACGTCAACCCATCCAATCCAGTTTACCTAGGAAATTTTATGATAAAAAAATTATACATTCTGACAGTGAGACTAGAGATTTTAAATTACCTTAAGGTCGATGGGGCGATCGTGTTCTCCATACATATTTCATTCCGAATGTATACGAGACACACAAAGTTTTTCCTTAAAACAATGGATTTTATCACTTCTAAATAAATTATTGTATTCGCATCTAATGATTTCAGGCATTTAAAAATAGATTAACATAATTAAAATCGATCGTAAAATTTGTTAAAATTTACGCCTGTGTGTGTGAATTTGTCAGCGCCATCTGACTAAATTAGGCCATTATTAACATAAAATTTGTACTTTGAGTAAACTGCGTGCTAATAGTGTACTAGTTGAAATGACAGATGGTGGTGACCAAATTATTATTGCAAATATGTATATCCCTATATTGCGCCATCTATATTAATAATTCCGTCAAGGGGTACGGTAAACTCGATTGAAACGTTACCAGAATAATAACACTAAAAAAATAATGATTTCGAGCCGATAATATATATCCGCAAAATTCGGATTGTCGTGATAAACAATATTATAATTATAATATTCGGCACAGTACCGCCATATTTTCTATGAACGCATGTCAGTCAGTGTCAGTGATGACTGCGCCAGTGTTCTCAGTTTGTGGGCCATATTTTTAAAGAAAGAAGAAGTGCATTTATTGATTGAGCTGTCAGAACAAACAAATTCAGTGTTCAATGTTCATGATGTTTCCGTACGAGTATTCATTTCATTTAGTTTTGCTTTGCATAGTGATTAACTTTCATCATCATCAGCCTATGCTTGTCCACTGCTGGACATAGGCCTCCCCTAATGAGCGCCATAGCGCCCTGTCTTCAGCTTGCCGCATCCAGAATCTGCCTGCAGTCTTTCGCAGATCGTCATCCCACCTGATCAGAGGGTGTCCTACACTACGCTTGCCGAGTCGAGGTCTCCACTCAAGAACACGTTTACCCCAGCGGTTGTCGGTTCTTCGCGAGATATGGCCAGCCCACTGCCACTTCAGCTTGCTAATTCTTTGAGCTATGTCGATAACTTTGGTTCTCTGTCGGATGTATTTGTATTTCTATTAACTTTGTTTGGATGTAAACACATCATGCCGAAAATTGTAATGAGTCACATTTCACCCGAGCGAAGCCGGGTTTTCATCTTTTATTATCATAATAATAACATTCAATAAAAAAATGAAGTAACGAGCTAAGTGTTTTTAATATTTTCCGGACATAATACAAAGTGTCTAATAAATAAATTAATGTATCGCTGACATGATAGGTATCAGATAAATAAATAAATATTGCCAGACTTACTCAGCAACTATATGGTGCCAAACTAAGCAACGCTTGTACTATGGCTACCATACATTAAACTGGCGATCCCAGTGACACCCAGACCTGGGCAAATTACGAAAAGGCCGTTTCAGAAAATTTCCTTTGTCGGGAATCGAACCCGCAACCATCCGATGCAGTGAGCCGAGCGGCCAACGCTCAAACTACAGCGCCAAGCGGTCGTCAATTCGCCACACGAGGTACTACGTTGTTGCAGACGCGACGTTGCCAATTGGTAGAGAGCGGCGACTTGACAACGTCGGATGTCTATTATAAAAGCGTTTGTTGTCGGAAATATTTTTTTCGTTTAGTGTATTATAGGTACGATCACAGATATAGATTTACATAGATAACGCAAGTATCACGATTTGTATTGAAACCAAGCGTGCCAAATTTTTAACACTTACTATGACGTCACAGATGGCGGGAAATCCAAAACGATTCAAAGACACCGATGCCGCAGATGCCCCTCTGCCCGCTACGATTCTCTCGAGTGATTATCTCGCTCATATTCATATTTTATGTCGCGATGGACTGTACTGTAAGTTATCGGCGACAAACCTTGACACTTGGTCGGGGTTGAGGGTTTTCGGACACGCTAAGTACATTTGCGTTATCTATGTAAATCCAAATCTGTGGGTAGGATAGTGTTGCCGCTGGCTTAGGATTACCGTATAGGTACATAAAAATGAAAATTTACTGTATTTGCCAAATGAATACCGAACCTGGTATATACAAACCATAGATACTACATTATATATGTACACAGGTACTAGGTAAGTACGTAATAAATATTGGAACGAAGTTCCTTATCGCGCGTTGCGAAAGGGGGCTAGACGGAAAAAATTAAGACCAAAAAATGTGTAACGTAACGACACTTTTTTCCCATTTCCATTTCCATTTCCATTTCCATTTCCATTTCCATTTCCATTTCCTTTTCCATTTCCTTTTCCTTTTCCTTTTACTTTTACTTTTACTTCCTTCCATTGTCCAAGCCTTGCTTAGTTTGGGACCATACAGTTGGTATGTTTGTCTGGCGATATTTCTTTATTTATTAGTATTATTTTGATTGAGCTGAAGCTGTGATGGCCGATTGCTTAACGCACCAGGTATTGGGTTCAAACCCCGGCTCGCACATCTGGATTTTTCGTGTCGAATCTATGTGTGACTCATAATTTCTATATGATTATCACTAGCTTACGGTGAAGGAAAACATCGTGAGGAAACCTGCATGTCTTAGAAGATCTAAACCGTTGTTGAAACCTACGTGGTGGAAATCATCAAAGCACTGGCCTGTTTATAATTAGTTTTTAAATTCCGTGTAATTTATATTGACATTTGTTTTTACATAGAATTCTATTCTGTCTGTCAAAATACGCTTTACATAAATATCTTATCTGGCCTACGTATATGTTTTATTAATCTGCTGAGCTTCGCAAAATTAAACGGAAGCGTCAACTACGCGACTTGGAGCTTCGCCATGAAGATGCACTTGATCGACAGGGAACTATGGGACTGCGTCATGAAGCCTGCGGAGGAAGTTGACGACTTTCAACGCAAAGATGCCAAAGATCCAAGATTTGCTTGAGTCTAAGCGAACATCTATATCTCATCGTTATGACAGCTGAAACTTCGAAGGAAACATGGAAGCGACTTCGGGAAGCCTACGCTGACAGCGGGCTTGCTCGACGCTTACAACTTATGAAGAAATAGCTTGGTACTAAACTTGTATTGTACTCGAACATAGAAGCCTATGTGAATGACATACGGCATGTGCAACAACAACTGATTGCCAATCAAGCTGGCCTGGAAGATGAACTTGTTGGCGTGATTATGCTGGCAGGACTTAACGACAGCTACAGCCCAATGGTGATGGCAATAGAGCATTCCGGCACCTCGATATCTACAGACTCGGTTGCATCGATCCTGCTGAAGGAAGAACGCCGAGATGCCTCTGCTACATCTAGTGCCTTTTCGTAGTCTAGTGTAAATAGTGTGCCTAAGGTGTCGTGTACATATTGCAAAAAAGTAGGCCACGTAGTGTCTCAATGTAGGAAACACTACTAACGCTACTCTGTATAGGACTCTAGGTCCTATAATTTTTATTGAGACACGATTTTTATGTTGATTTCTTGTAGTTATTGTTGTTGTTATAAATAAAAATATGTTTACATGGAAAACCACACCTATTTCTCAGTAATGTATCTCATATGTTAGAAAAGTGGAATACACTAACAAGTGTATTACAATTATATTTTCACTATATTTAGTAACATCTAGATATATATAACAACTCAAAGGTGACTGACTGACTGACTGACATACTGATCTATCAAAACACAGCCCAAACCACTGGACGGATCGGGCTGAAATTTGGCATGCAGATGTTATGACGTAGGCATACGATAAGAAAGGATTTTGATTAATTCTACCCCAAGGAGATAAAATAGGGGATGAATAATCCCGAAATTTTTGTTAAGTTAAATTACACGCGGACTGTCGCGGGCACAGCTAGTCAGACAATAAAATTATTCTATAACAGATGTATATTTTTATCGGTTTTTTAGAATGATGAATACACATACAATAATGTATTTTACAATAGCAAAAATATAATATTTTCGCTATTTATTATAAAATAAAAAGGCCGTAATTAATATAAAAGTACGCCCTCTAGTGGCTAGTGGCTAAAATACACCTTTTGTCAATGTGTGCGTGTATGTATTACAATAAAAAGTGACAGAAGTTTTTTATCGGAAAACGCTTAGATTATGAATGATTTTAGGTTGATATTATTGCATATGTCTATGCAGTATAATAAGTCTTAATCGCAAACAATAGTATTATAGGTTAGAAATGCTCAAATTTTGCGTAAAAAATTAATAAGTAGAATCTGTTGACTACAGCGTCATCTTGAGAGAAACTGCAATAAACCCGACCGACGCTTTAACCTTAAACTATTAACATAGATTAATACGCTATTAACAAAATTTTCATAGAACACATCGCATAAGCTTAAACAGATGGGTATCTGGGCATCATAATTTTTCATGATGATCTTCAAACAAAAGCACTTTATGCAGCACAAAGGATCCCAAGTCTTTGTTTATATTAATTTTCCGTGTGTACACTCATTATCCAACGCCCAGAATTTTAATTACGAACCAATTTGCGCTTTCTTGTTTTGAAATTTTATTATACCGCCGAGTTACTCCGCGGTTGTTTGTTTTTAGTAGGTACCACGTTTTGGTCACATTACGTACTGGGATTAAATTGGGAAAATCCGTAAAGATAAACTTCTTGGGAACATCAAAGTCACAATTTCCGTGTTAATTCACGAGAGATTATCTCTAAGTTTCTCAAGTTTAGAAATTCTGAACGGTTAACATGTTGCGAAGAGGAAGTTTGGTGGATTGAGGCGAATCCCCTCGTTGATGAGCGAGTGCGCAACTGAATACCGACTTCCTGTTTTCAACATTGGATGTATGTAGATACGGCTTTTACTTTGGAATCCAATCCAGAATTTGGATGCGGATTTCGAGCCAGTCTCAATCAGTCTGTACTTTTGATAATCCATAGAAATGCTGTTGAGTATGAAAGTGTGTTAATTTCCGAGATTTTATAATAAAACAACATGTATGATCCATTACAACAATAACAGTTTTGTCAACAGTAGCAGTAAATATTAATTTTAATAAACATCAGAATCATGTAACATTTTTCAAGTTAAATTTTCACAAAATGGCGCATCCACAATATTATTCATAATAAAGCAACATGATACAGCAAAGGGGCAAGGTGAGCTTGAAATATTGCAGAGAGGTAGGTACCTACCTACTGTGTGAATACTTCATGTTTGAGCAAAAACATATTTTGCTTAATATCAGTAGGTAGTGGAGTTATTTATAGTGCTTTCAGAAATGTACAGGCTGGCATAGAGAAAATTGTAGCTATTAATAATTTAAAGCAGGAGTTGTGTAACGAAATAGGATCGTATTGACTAACGGCCGAGTAGAGTAACGCTTCTCAAATATTTTAATTCCCATTGACCTATTTTGTCGTTATCTGATATTTTTTTAAAGACGCGCCGTAATATTTAATTATCTTGGTTTCATTTTATTGTTCACCGGTAATAAGTACAGTACCGGTAAATTACCATGAAGTATATTTTTATGTAAATAAATTATTTAGGGATGTTTTACAAAATGTTCTCTACAGATATTTTTTCTTACCATATAAAGCTTCCAAGTAATGAATTTACTGCTAGGCTTAATTGAAATATATATTTTTAACAGCTGAACCTAGCAGGTGTCTTTCATAACATCTTGACGCGCTGGATTCATACACCCACGAACAAAATATGTATGCCCACGTAAATCATAATTATTACAAATCACTACGCGCTAAGAGTCATTAATAAACTATGAAAGTGCCTACCTATCAAGGAATATTTATATCCTGTGCCGAGAATCAAATAAATTGTGTAACTCAAGCCAACCGGCTAGGGGAGCTACCACGAAACTAATATGACAGTCGTATTAATGCGCTCCGTGATTTAGATATTGATAACGAGCCACAATAAAAACTCAAATGACAAACAAAAATAAACCTTAGAAGCAAAAGTTGATTCTGAACAAAAAGTAAAAGAACATACATCCGGGCTTCGAACCCACACAAGGCGTTTATTACACATTTGACATAATAAAGATTAGAGACTATATTCGTAATTAATGAAATCAGTTCCCATTTAAATAAAACGTCGTGTGTAATCAAATCGAGCAGTCCGTTGAGCGACAAGTTGTGAGTTGAGACTTTCAATCAATTTGAATCTTATTTCGAAGCGACAAGATTGTATAGTTTTAGCAATTACAGTTGCCGCATGTACTGCCGGCGTCTTTGACGTACAATAATCCAAGTACAAAACCATGTATTTATCTCGAATTTATCTTTATCGCTGTAGATTGACAGTTGTTCCATTCGTTTGATGTATGTTAATGCAAACAGCTATTAAATTATCGCCAAGTTTAATGACTTGAACGACGTTCAACGGTCGTAATGTTTGTATTGATCGGTAATAGTTTAAAAGGCTGTAACTGTTTTACGATAGATTTACTTTTACATTGTTTAAAGGTAATATTCCAGTTTTATCGCAACACGTTCCGGTTATGTCGCATTCAATCTCCACTTGACATGGTTTACTAGTCTTGTGTGATTTATTGTTTTGCTAAATCTTTTCACACTCTGTGCGTATAATGATACTTTCTTTAATAATTTGCTAATTTCATTTAGCAGTATTTATTCAGAAAGTTTAATTCGAGAAGAGTAAACTTATCAATAATTATCACAATGCATTTAAAGGTCACGCATGCGTAAGTAAATCTCATGTAAACGCCTACCTACATGAATTATAACAAAGCGTGCAAATAATTTCGATATCTATTTCCATTAATTAAAATTTATATTCGCGTGCATTGGTAACGGTGGATACGATTTTATTTGAATCAGTAGTTGTATTGTGACGCGGTGCCGGTTCGATGTTATCTGTGACCGCCGGTAATGAGAGTTGGTGTTAGTGGAATGGAAACAGTGGGGACATGCATTTTTAATTCCAATTTTCGAAAGTAAAGAACATGGGGATGTGGACGTCAAAATGGACGATACAAAATAGAAAAGTAATTCTGCAATTATCTTGATCACCATCAAAGTCAGAAGATTTTTTTTACTTTATATTTAAAAAGTGGCATTGTCTTTATTTAAAATTTACACCCAAAATATAATGTAGATATTATCGAAATTGATAATATGGTAATTTGGAATTAAGCCTTTTTTTACTTCTACATTTTTTATGCATTTACTTCTTTTACCGACATATTTTAAAGATTATTAAAAAAAAATACTTAGGCAGTATGAAACAGCTACTACAGTACTCAACTTAAACGAAATGGATTCTTACCTAATATTACATAAGCATTCGATTACATCGCATCGATTACTTTTTTCACGTACCTATTGATCTTGATAAGTCACTAATTAAAGAATCAGCCGTTCGTAATGCCACGATGCAGAGTTAGAGATGAACGTCGGTTTGTAATGATAAGTAGATACACACGGAACAGAATAATACTTGACGAGCATGCTTGAGCAAAATTGCTTCGACAAGCATTATTCCATGCTTGTGTGTTATATTTAAGCATTTTATCAACAAAAAAGCATGAAAATTGGATACGATTTATAAGCTAGTGTCACCGGGGTATCATAATCTGCATAGACTTCATTATTATGTTGGAAACAACAACTTAAGCAAAGCATATAAACACTGATAATAAAATTTTGCATATGCTTGCTTGACTGCCTGTCAATCGTAATAAGCGATGTAAAGGCAACTTGTTTTAAATGCTCTCACAAAAGAGTTGTTCACGCTTGCCCGCCAAGCATGCAGTTACGTGTGTACCCGCCTTATTCGAGTTCCCGATGCTTGAGCAATCGTATAATTGGATCGGTTAGGATTACCTCTATAATTAGCTTCTACGGTGTAGCACGCGCCTTCTAAACGAATTCTTATTTATTCAGCCTTTTTTTGTCCGGCCACATTACACCTATTGTATTAATTTAATTCGATTTTACACTTATGTTACGTTCTCAGAATTCCGCATGGAGATTAACAATAAAATGTTAGAAAATACTATCCTCTCCATTTGTAGATATGTTAACTGCTGGATATAGGCCGTCCCCAATGACTTCAACACATCAAGGCCGTCTGCAGTGTGCATCCACCGGATTTCTGCAAGACAGTAGATGGACATAAACTACTTACATACTGGGAGTAGTGATTTAACGGTAGTATCAAAGAATTACGGTGAAGGAAAACATCGTGAGGAAACCTGCATGTCTTAGAAGATCTAACCAATTTTCGAAAGACATGTGAAATCCGCCAACCCGCACTGGGCCAGCGTGGTGGATTATGGCCTGAATCCCCCTCGTGTTGAGGGGAGGCCCGTGCCCAGGAGTGGGACGTTAAAAGGGCTAAATTATTATTATTATTATTTATCAAGAAATTTGTAATTTACAAATTATTTGGGTAGTATGTGTTAAATGGCAAGATCATATATAAGTTTTATAACAAAACATTTTTATTTTTTTTATTATCGCAATAATTCGAATATTATTTCAAAATAAAAATTAATTTTTGAATCCAGTACCGAAGACACGCCGACAGCTCCCGAACAAACTTGAGCACGTGTGACGTCATAATGTTTGTTTTTTGCTTTAAATATCAATATTATTATTAATAAAGTTTCAAAATATATAAAAAAAACTTATTTTTTTTTTCAAATTCCCAATTGACCCCGGCTCATACTATGTTGAACAGAGAGGGTATACAATTTTTTTGCAACTTTACTTTGTAAATTTAAAATTATCGGCTTCCACTTATGAAATCTGTCAACAGCTGTATCCCTGGAACACCTTTTGTTTTTCAAGTTCGCTCCAAATCTGATAGTTTAAGATTACCAAAGTTAAGTTTTTTTTTTTAAAGTATACCCTTTCTGTTTCAACCTGTAGATGGCGCGACCGGTGTATAGTCAGTCTTCTGTGAGCCTGTGTGACTTCTGTGAGAGAATGTACCACTTCACAGAAAATCTGCGTAAAGTAGCTGTTATAGCTGCGTTTCGAACGATGAGTGAGAGGGCCAGGAGCCCACTCCGCACCTTTCTCCTCTCTCTGTCCCACTCCTCTTAATGTGGGCAACGTGTGAGCAATACCTGTAGTTATAAGGTTCAGTAACTGCTTAACACTATTTTTACATATAACTTTTTTTTTCTGGCTCATAGTTACTTTCACGGCCCCAGTCTGCCCCAACGCTATCGCAAATGCGAGCTGCGTAACCGTTAGAAAACCATACTTATATTTTTCTTCGCCAAAATATAAGTACTATTTAAAACCCTGCCATAGTCGTAGTAACCTGCATAAGTTCTCTCCACACAACCTCGATACAATTAATCTAGTTTTAATTTTCCTGGAGGCCTTCCCGCGGAAAACTAACGTTCAGCTCCCCACATCGCAGCTGTTGCTTGACGTCGTTATTAAATGCTTTTCAAGAACAGGTGTTGATAATAACGAGGGTGAACGTTTAATTAATTAACACAGCACTGGTTTCTTGTATGGATTTTGCTGGGACTGTGTATGTTGATAGTTCATCTAACTAATGATTCAGTACTAAGGTTTTTTTACTTAAGTTAGGTTACCCAAATTGTTGTTATCAATATCATGCCGAAACTGAACTTGACATACCTATCTAAAATATTTGTTGTCTTGTTCATATATTATGACAATGACAAGGTTGACAATACAAATTGTACAAATTGTCACAGTTACAAATTATCAATTTTACATACCTATTATTATAATGTTCCTTGAGTTTACAATTTGATCGGAACGCGACCTCGACTGAGAAGACCCGGCAAGAAACTCAGCGGTCTTTTTATTATATTTTATAAATCATCTGTTGCTTATATTTAGTAGGTTTAAAGAGTAAATATTTTGGTAAATAAAATAGCTCCAGTGACCTTTTGCTTTGAGCCTTTCGAGATAACCAAGAATTAAATGAAGTAACTCGGCCTAGTTACTAACTGTAACTTTGAACAATTTAAAATATTCCTCATTTTGACAGCTAAGTAGGCCAAATATCAAATTCTTACATCAAAATAAATATTAGTAGTCTGTGAAATTTGGATTACAGCCTATTATGTTACAGACATTACTGTTATGAAAAGTGAAAGGGTATAAAGTACTTCTGAAATACCTTGGTGTTTGTTAAATTTAGTTAAACATCAGTTTAAAACTAAAAACTGTGAAATTATAATAACATTAAACACGGTAGAGATGTTTTTGTGTAAGTAATCTTAAAATTGGGCAATGAGATAGAAAATAAAATTTTTTGTTTATTTTATTTTACATCTACAAAGGTACCTACATGCAAGAATATGTCTATACAAATAAATAAAATTGGAGTGTCTGTTTGTAATATCAAAGTAACACCTTTTCACTAAGTGCATATGAAAGTACATATGACACCTATAGAAAAAACGCGATTAAAAAAAATTTGTCTGTATGTCTGTGTGTTTGTTCCGGGTAATCTCCGAAATGGCTAGACCGATTTTGACGGGACTTTCACTGGTAGATAGCTGATGCTATTAGCAGTTACTTAGGCAACTTTTATTTTAGAGAAACAAATTTTTTTTAAAAAAATCCTGTCAATTAAACGTCGCGCGGGCTCAGAACGCGAGAGCGGGCTTTTTTGTTAAGTTAAATTCCGCGCGGACGAAGTCGCGGGCTCAGCTAGTTGAGAATATAACGCTTTGGAGCGGGAGATTGTCTGTAGCAATGGTAGCCAGTCCCTTAGGCACTAATGTTTGCTAGCTACCTATCTAGAACTTCCCATGTTTGACTAGACTTCTAAGTAAAGATCAAGCGCTCGTAACGAGCGGAAGCCGGCGGCTACATTGTGTACCATCGGGATATTATGCATCTTATTATATAATGGCGTGATGATAAAGACGTACACCAAGTATTGTCGTCATTATTAGTAGGTAGTGGTATTCATTATTTTATAGGTAAAATTATAAATATTGCCAGACTAGCACTACAACTGTAAGTATATAGTGTTCAAAAGTAAGTTTGAACGTTAATTAACGTTCAAACTTAGTTTGATTTTGGCTCTACTATGAAGCGGACCCGTCCGCTTCAACCAAAAGGATCGCTTCATTTTCTGTTAAATTGAGCTAAGCCGGGTGAAGCTGAGGAAGAAATTATATTGGTCGATATGGGCGGCTCAAGTAAGGCCATGCTAATCTTGTACAATGAGCAAATTACGAATAGGGTTTATCTGAAATTTTCCCCAACGGGAATCGAATTCCCAACCATTTCTGACGTCCAAGCTACCTGCCTTAAACTACTAGACTAAGAAGCCGTTTAAAGCATTAAATATATTAAATCCGAAGTCGATATAGAAGTTGTAATAACAAGTTTTTATTGATTTTCTACTTAATATTGTAGGTAATATTGATTGTAGGATTTATTTGTTATTACTATCCTTAGTTAGGATACTTCTTTCTCGAATATACATTTAACTACCAAACATGTATTTACTAAGAAGTACTAACCTACTAAAAACAATGTTTGTTCGAGCTTGGCTTTTATGAAGTACTTGTAGTCATCCAAACAGAAATAAACAGAGGATAAAATAAACAGAGCCCATTTCGCTCCATATACCCATTAGTATGACACCTGTATTGAACTAAATCGAACTAAATATCAAATGGCAAGCCACGTACCGTCCATTAAATACATCCTCCGGTCTCGAAGTTACTCGGAAACATCGCTTCTTCGAAATAAGTCACCTGAAATCATGGCCACGATTGCACTCGGTAAACAGGCGCTCTAACAACCAATGTCCCTAATGATCAGTTGAAATATCAAGATGTATTTAATTGGTATTCGTTATGTCTCAGAAGTGGCAGCTTCGCAGGTGTGCACGGAATATCGATGATTGGTGACTTATGTTGAATCGGAGCGATTTGGGTGTATATACTGGAAGGAGCTTAGTTTAATTTAAAAAAAGAAACATATTTCCATCATGAACCCAACATTTATAATTTTTATTTATGTAAGCCAACAAAGCATTTATGAACAGTCAGAATCTACCACCGGTTCGGAATGCTGCTTCCTCTGAGAAGATCCGGCAAGAAACTGAATGGTTACTCTTTTCAATGAATAAAAGATGGATTCTTAGGAACAACGACAGAATGTGAACAGGCAACACCACTGTCATTAAATAGGTAAATAGTAATTGATTTATTTAAGTAGATATAAATAATTATTTTTTTAATAACGAGACTAAAGATAGTCTACGTGATGTAATCTTAGTTGTTAATTGGTATAAACCAACTACGAACTCTCCAAATAATGGCTCCCAAATAATGTTTCCCTCTGTGAGCGGCCTACGCATAAGCCACAAAACATATTTCTTGACCTTCAAATATTCATAATTTACGTAATAATTTTCGCCAATTCAAGCAAGTCGTAGATCGATTCCATTAAATGACGGTCTTCCAATATAAGAGGAGTGAGTTCATCTCAAACAAAGATCGCACGACGTGGGAGGCTGGAATTATACAACATTATTTTGCTCTTTGGCGCGCCTTTTAAAATTTTATCAATTCTTCCATAGAATTCCATGAAATAGGTAGGGGTACCCTACGGGTAAGAATAGGTACTCTACTTATGTGGGTACCTATTCTTTAATCATTTGCATGAAGCAAAAACAATCTAGCCAGCCTTAGTTAGTAGTCACTTAGGTTACGACCACCCGTAGATACGGCAACGAAGCATATAATGTAGAACAAATCGATTAAAATGATTTACATAAATAGAAGGCTTGTATTCCCAGAAGGTATAAGTGTGAGGCAGACGTGCCATTGACAAGGTCTTATTTTAATAATGCTAGATAATTTGCATGCCGCCTTAGGAAAAGCTAAGGATAATATAACTAAAGATAATGAAGATGATGGGTTTCTTTCTAACACATTAGTTAGAAATGCACGGTATTTTGCATGGAGGCAATAAATGCTAAAGATCATGGTAAGTATGGTAATTATTTTCTATTTGTTGGTACGGCTGTTTGATAGCGAGTCATTTAATCAAAGGTAATGATTGTCGTGCAAAATACCATGCATTATTTAAACAAGACCATAAAATAAGTACTTAATAAAAGGCAGCTGGCTTCTGTCACTTGTATGATTTTATTTAAAAAACGGACACAAGTTGATGTAATCAAAATAACAATATGAATGAGAATTGAATCCTCGGCAGGCGGCACAAGCCACCGCTGGATCAATGCAGCAGTCGATTGAGTGCAAATCAGCACGATAGTAAAAAAGAAACTACAAATTTCCGCCGTTGACATAAACCCACGTAAACACACCGCAGCCGACGCGACGCTATAAATAAAAATGGCGGCCGTAGCAATTGCCTTATACGCCGCGAAGCCTCCTTGTCACCGGGCGTGGTACTTAAATCAGCTGCCAATGCACCTGTGGTAACGTCGATTATGCAAATGGCTGGAGCCTCTTTTAACTAAACACCGCGGCTCCGGCGTCGGGGACGTTCGATTCATGAATTCCTTAATTTTATTTTCGTCTGGGTATTTTTCTTCGCTATTTACGAACTCCTTGTATGTTTCTTGAAAGTAATTGAGTAAATTGACCAGATGTAAACATACTTAGCTCACTACGTATATAATGTAACACCATCTCACATGGAATAGAGGGTTCCACTAACACGCAACTTGATTCCAGTGAGCATATAGCCATATTACCGGGCGCACTGAGAAAAGAAAAATGAATAATAATGTCACCAAATTATTTTTGTAGTAACTATCATCACATTTAGCATCGACCGCTTGGCGCAGTGGTTCGAGCGTAAGCGTTGCTTAGTTTGGGAGCATACAGTTGGTGTGTCAGTCTGGCGATATATTTTTTTTTTAAATTCACTAACCGTTGTATGTAGTTAACGCTATTAATATAAATAATAATACAATAATCATTGAAAATATTTGTTGTATCTTTTTTCCCAGTTCACATTGCGTCTCAACCGAGGGGCCACTCATGAGGGAATTCATTAGGGATTTCTGAACAACACACGACGTGTTTTTCAAAAATACGCAGGTTTCCTACAGTAAATGGTAATGTTTACTGAAGATGGTTTGTCCGTAGGTAAGTCACATATATGAATATTTTAGTGAGGTGTCCATAATTAACTTTCATTTGAAGTTGCAGGATGACGTCATATGACTGTTTTATGGGACCAGTCTGGTATGTTATTTCTGTTGGCCCGAATGACGCGGAGATTTGACCCTCGATGAGGTATATAACGCTTGCTTCACATCACATCCTTCAGTTAACCACAGTTAAAATCGTTTGACTTGATAATACTGTTCAGATTCCACTTTACGATATTTCAAACCATGAAAGCTGCTATTACGTTAGTACTTCGTATTTAATGCTTCATAAACGCAACTGATTCAACAATTGCATAGGCTGTACTTCAAATTCAAATTCAAAGCGTTTATTTTGTTTAGGCCTACGGGGGTACTTACAAATTGTCAATTTACATTTTTTTTTCCTCATATCTACAACCGGATCGGGACGCGACCTCGACTGAGAAGATCCGGCAAGAAACTCAGCGGGCTTGTCTTTTTACATGTAGTTTTTTTTTCAGTCAGTTGCTTATATTCAATAATTACTGCCATAATCCTTCAGCTTATTTGTTCAAAGGTAAATTAATACACCCTGTTTTATAACGCCTATAAGAATTATAAAGGATTTTAATGAGAACTTCGAACATCTTTTATGGTCGTATCGTTTAATTTATAGATGAGTATCATTGCCGGCTTAAGGTCTAAGTCTTATTGGATTCGTTTTATAAACCAATATAAAGTCAGTTCATGATTGATATCACCGGTAGTAAAGGTTTAATAACATTCACATATTTATTAACTACTTGATATTTCGAAGAACTAATTCCAGATTGGATTATCATGAAGATGGGTTAGAGGTCGAAATGAGATGAACTATCTTGAGACATCGTTAGAAACAAAGACATAAATAAATATATTCCTTGAAATAAAACGATTCTTTACGGATTATAACGCGTTTATTTACTTTTTTATGTTCCCGACGTTTCGGTTGCTTTACAGCAACCGTGGTCACGGGGGGACTGAGGTGTTAGACGTCCTGATGTCATAGTTAAAAACTGGGTACCCTCAAAATTTAGTTGGTGTTTGCGGTCCGATCCACGCAGAAAGTGCTCACTGTGTCTCGAGGTCTTAAAATGGTACGCTTGGTTTTGGATTTAATTATATTAATTACTGGATCCCAAGTTGGTGGTAGCACCCAGCCATCTTCCCTATTGAAATTAGGATGTTTTTTAATTTCAATGGCCTCACATATCATCCTTGGTCGGAATCGGTGTTCTTTTGCGAGGATCTGTGGTTTATCAAATCTAATATAGTGGCGGGTGCGGTCTTGTACATGTTCACAGATTGCAAACTTTTTGGAGCGCCGTTGTTTCACGTCAGCTATGTGTTCTTTTACGCGGGTTTTTACTGATCTTTTAGTTTGCCCTATGTAGGAGAGCGATATAATGCGCAAAAAATCATTTTATTTCAATGTGTAGTATTCGCGTAAATATAAGAAAACAATAAATATATTCCTTTGTGTATACCTATTATATTTGTGTTTTTACGCACACTAATAAATAAAGATTGGTAACGTCCGACCTAAGTTTACAAATAAACATAATAATAAGAGAACTTATATTTTGGTAATAATTTCCGACTCATTTCGTTTATCTTCCGCTTGAGCCTAAGACTGCGCAAAACGAAGTTTCCAAACCCATTTCGCCTTCCATTGCTTTTGTACCCTAATGTATACGATTTTCTTCGACGACGTTTCAAAACAAGGCAGTGTAAGCGAAACTGGAATCGCATATCTCACAGCAGCCACTCAGGGCGAGTTACGAGTTAGATTTGGCTCTCGTACAAAATGCAAACAAAAGGGATTAGTTTCAGGATTGCGTTCGTAGGCCACATCTCCATTATTGGTCTTAATGAACCCGGGTGAAACTGAGCCTCAGTAGATACGAATAATCCTGCATGTAAGTAACTTTCTAAAAATGGGCACTTTGCCCCATTCAAATATGAAAAGGATTAGTTTGATCCAGTTTGAATATAATGGTGTATCTTAAGCCTTAGTGCGGGCGATATCCTACTTCGGTATTCAGAGCACGTAAAGGGAGTATGTAAGGAAGACAAGTTGCGAAAAACTATTTCGTATTGAAGAGAAATGGGCCGTGGTACAAAATTAGCTAGCTCAACCCATTTTTTTGAATACATGCTTATTAACTTACTAACTTTATTACGACTGACAAGTGTAATGAAAAGGTTGTCTAAATTTTTTCGTAAAAACGCTACAACATTAATCTCTATTAGTACAAACAAATTTAAACTTTTTTATTACAAGTACGCCCTGTTATCTTCCGTACAAACTGCGGGGCCGAACAATTCATCAATCAAAACAAGGATATCTACTTAAAAACACATTAACTAACTTCCTTATACCAATTTGACTAACAGGTGTCTTATATTTATTATCTTAGAGCTTATCTTCATTGTGCATAATTGTTATTAACGAATTTCAACATATGATAAGACACATCGGCATTAAATTGTCAAGGAATCATTTAACTATCATTTATAACGTTACATAAACGGTTAAACACACAAAGTTGTATCTTTCACGTCACTGTTTTTGATATAGAACTTTGTCTAAATAAGCGTGGTTAAACAAACGATATCAGATAGTGAGTAGTAATATCTGGATTTAGGGCGGATGTACACGTGATGGGGGCATGACAAGGTGACGTTGTAATAACAGTTTGTAGGCTCGTTATAGAATAAAAACGGCGTAGGTTATGCATCGCTTGTGCCGGCCCATGCCGTGTAGAGTCCGCCTATTTGACGATATATAGAGGATGTAATATACAGTATAGTCTCACGGTCGGTGGATCTTAGTGTAATGGTTTTCATATAACGACTTGTGCATGAGTAATGGAGACCGGTCGGGTTTTTATGTTTGGCCCGAAATGTACCTACTTGTATTTTTCGTTATAAAATGGTGGAATACTTTGTAATCTACAGCGTTAAAATTGTAATGTTGTAATTATGTGATAGCACTAGTAAGCCAATTGATTACAGCTCATTGTACGGGCTCATATACAGCATATTTATGTATTAACAAGTACCAAGTTATCCGCCAACCCGCACTGGGCCAGCGTGGTGGATTATGGCCTGAATCCCCCTCGTGTTGAGGGCAGGCCCGTGCCCAGGAGTGGGACGTCAAAAGGGCTAAATTATTATCTAAATATATATAACTCAAAGGTGACTGACTGATCTATCAACGCACAGCCCAAACCAGTCGACGGATCGGGCTGAAATTTGGCATGCAGGTAGATGTTATGACGTAGGCATCCGCTAAGAAAGGATTTTGATTAATTCTACCCCCAAGGGAATAAAATAGGGGATGAAAGTTTGTATGAAACTTTGTCAATTAAAATCCACGCGGTCGAAGTCGCGGGCACAGCTAGTTATAAATATTATTATAACCACGTTATTTATTTAAAATTTAAGCAACGTTTTAAGATTAAAATAACCCTTGCCCGCGTGGTATGGTGCCAAGAAGGCTGGCTGCATTTTCTCGTTGAATTGATAGGCTGATTTTTAAACGAGAAAAAAGTCAGCTCTCTTGTCACCAGTGAAGGCTATAATTTTTAATTAATTGAGTTTAAAAGGTTGTTCATTCATATGTAATCCAATAATAACACGATTAAATAAGTAACAAGTATCAACATTATATCCATCATGACCGCTCTCAGATGTAAATCGACGGCAAAGCGATCTTATACGTTTCAAGTCAATTTAAATACATTACAGTGAAGTTAGGTTTGGGCCCTCCTAATGTCGGCCGAGAGACGAACAAAATTAAACTTGTTACTGCATTACTCGAAGAACAGGTAACTTCTTAATTTCCCTTACAAAATTGCCATATTTTCCTTTGAGCACCTTCTAATGAAATAAGCGGAAGTAGAGAAACGGACCGTTCCAGCATTTTTATAAGCACTTTGTATTCACGACAGTCAGACAGGCAGTTATGCATTTTTCTGAATGTTTACAATGCGTCGCTCCGGGAGACGTATTTTATTTATTAACTTGAGACTTAAATCTTTTGAAGTCGACAAAGTTGCGTCTATAACAAAATGGTACCTACTTTCCTTTACGAGTTGGCTGTGAACGGCTGGTAATTAACAAGCCTCAGATTTATTACGAGTTGAATTAGCTTTTAACGTTTCATATCATAATCCGAAAGCGTTTTATTGTCCCTAGAGCGGAGCCAAAGGATTCTTCGGCTGAGGTAATTAATTACACGTAACACGGCTTAACGACAATTTTGAAGGATCCCTCTGTTGGGTACTTTGTGTAATAAAGACAGGAATAAAGCGAACAATTTTAGAGTTAATGCTTTTATATTAGTCAATTTTGTATCAATCATATTATATTTTCAGAAAGTCCTAGGTACTGGATTTGGCTTTGTACATCAATAAATTAGAGCACGATTTAAGGAATACTCTAAGCAAAACTATGTGTATACCAACTAATAAAATAATCATAAGCCCTTATAATGTCCCACCCCTCAACATGGGCCTTCCCTCAATACAGGGAGTAATTCAAGCCATGATCTACCACGCTGACCCATTGCGAGGCGGATTTCAGATGTCTTTCATAAATTGGTTAGATTTTCTGAGACATGCAGTTTTCCTCATGATGTTTTCAAACATACGTATACGTTAACCACATACAAAAAAAAAAGCCCTTTTGATGTCCCACTTCTGGGCACGGGCCTCCCCTCAACACGAGGGGGATTCAGGCCATAATCCACCACGCTGGCCCAGTGCGGGTTGGCGGATTTCACATGTCTTTCGAAAATTTGTTAAATCTTCTAAGACATGCAGGTTTCATCACGATGTTTTCCTTCACCCTAAGCAAGTGATAATCATATAGAAATTATGATTCGCACATAGATTTCGAAAAATCCAGAGGTCCGAGCCGGGGTTTGAACCAGAGACCTGGTAGCCCGCAAGACGCGTGCTTAACCAATCGGCTATCACTGCCCTTTACCCACATACATCCCGCAAAAAAGATTCGGTAAAGTAATAATACTTCCCTTCTTCATTACACAAAACACTGGTAGCAAGGACGTAAAAAGTAACTGTATTGCAAGAGTGTCCTTCGCACAATATGTCAGAAATAGCCGTCATTGTTACCGCGGTATATTGTTCCCAGTAATTGTAGCAGTGACAAAATGACCTCTGGCAAAAACTCCAGCGAACTGGTTGCTATAAAAGTCACATGTTCCCCAGGGGCTTATTACCACAATAACAATTTAAGGAAGCCGAAAGGGTGGCGCAGAATTTCGTCGAAAACTTTTGTTCTGCGTCTCCGTCTACAGAATTGTTTTATAAACAATGTTTACAGCAGCAACTTTATGGTCCACTTGTTTTATCTTTTATATTGCGACACTATTGTGTTATTGTTTGAACAATTCGTTTCGTTGTTTTATAACAATTCGAAAGTTTCACTTTTAGTGGATCAATTATGATTGGATATAAACAGTTTTGCTTTCATTTACGATTGAGTGCTGTTTCGCTTTTCAAATATTTTATGGTAGGTGATAAAGCTTGAAAGTGAAATCCGGGATGTTTTGTTTTGAAATAAGACACAAAGTTCAGTGAATATGAAGACTGAATGAATTCTTCTATGAATCATCAATAAAATAATAAAATGAACTAAAAAAAGGATTATGAGCGTGTGTGTTATATCTCGTGGATGTTGAAATTCTCTATATTTATTATGCTATACATTGGGCATTTTATTTTAAACTTCGCATATTTTTATATATTCTCTTTTGGAATGAAATTGCAAAATATTACATCTAAAACACACGTACCAGGGGCTCAGAAGTCTGAAGAGCACCGTGTATCGTGACTGACTTTTGCCCTGAATATTTTACTCGGTGTTCTTGCCGGCGCTGTCACCATACTACACTCGCGTGTAAAATCAGTGACATTCTGAGGAGTTTAAAAATAAGAATAACATTAAAAAATCATACTTTGTTGTGAATATATTTTAGACTAGGTGAACTTATTACATTTATATGTAGTCTCTATATTTATGCCAAATAATTGTTAGCTCTTGTATAACTAATCCCTACAAAGTTTTGCCACAAGGTATAAGGGCTCTTATCAGTATAAGAATATTTATTATTTCAGGGATTTCTTAACCATCGTTGCTTTTTTAAATCCTCAGAAACCTTTGATCCATTTTTCAAACGAGACTTTTTCATAAAGATTGTTTAACGAAGCTACCCAGATAAATGCTTCCTTCGGTATTTAATTAACAAAACTAAATCAAGTTACTTGTAATTGACTGTAATTTATATAACTGCAAGATACCGATTACAGGAGATCTTAAGCAATAGCCGCTTCTAAATTGTAAAGGAGATGACTCTTAATAACAACTAATGAAGGGTCAATTTCAAAACATTTTATACGTTCCCATACCGTTTTAATTTACAAATTACCGGTATACCCAAGTCGGATCGTACCTTGTTAGTCAAACCCTGCCATAGATTAGAAAAAAAACTCCCTAAAACTGTTATTTTAATGTGAAAATTGTTACGTCCGCAACTTCGCAGTACAGCTGCCATAACAATGTTGAATTCCTTTCCCAAATTATATGATGGCCGGCTTGTTAACTGCGCCGGAGTGGGTCTAAAAAATCTTGATACTGTCTGTGCTTGCCCTTATAAATTAAGGGTCCGTTGAGCGTAAAGTGGGGGCCAATTAAGGAATTTATAGTCAGAACGCGCAGTAAAACAATAAATTGTACAATGGCTCTCAACAGCACAGCCTATTAATTACCTGCACCAGTTACTGGGGTCATTACTGAGGGAGCTTGCAGCCGTTTATTGATAAAGCCTACGTTTACGTAATACGTAGAGATAGGAATCGGTTTTGGAATTACCGGGAAGGAGTTCGGGGTTAGGGAATGTTTATACGTTGTCTATTTTAAGGACGATAATGAATTTACATTATAGTACGTAGACTTGACACTGATACTTATTAAGTACGTGCTTGTATAATTCTTAATCTATTTGGAGTTCTATAATTGTTCAAAACTCTATTCTTGTTCGTATAACCCGCCACCAAGAAAACAAAATTAAACGACATTGAAATGACTACAAATTAAAATATGTAGACGAATGGGAGAAAATCAAATATTCAACAATAAAATACAATCATCGTAATAATCATTTTGAACAATATCCATAACTTATCAATTCCATTTCAATTAAATGCAAATGAACTACTGCAAATGAAACTACTAAGCAACATTTATTGGTGTAACCAGAGACTGTCTGTCGCTTAGCCGCCTCGTGTTCTACATGATAACAATCTTATATCTTGGACAATCGAGACGGCATTGCAACTGGGATCCAATTGTAGAGCTAAACTGGGCGGTTGGCTTTTATAGAGGGTATAAATTGTTGTAAATTTATAATCGTATTCAGCCCTTTTAATGTTCCATGTTCGGTGTTCCTGTCGACTTAAGATGAATTGGGTACTAACCTCTATGATAGCGCTAAAGAGAATCAGGAGGTGGAATTTATAAATTAAATCGCTATATTTTCACATCGCTATAAAATCATAATTTATTTATGAACCATATAAATTTTAAAGTCGATTATTTAATTGGACGAAGAAAAATTGGCAGTTGTGTTAATGTCACTTTTAATAAATAATATAATGACTTCAGCTCTAATTTTGTCTCATTTTGCTTCATAATTTTTAAAGATATCACTAGCTGAGCCCGCGACTTCGTCCGCGTGGAATTTAACTTAACAAAAACGCCCGCTCCCGCGTTCTGTGCCCGCGCGGCAGAACCATTTTTTAATATGTTTTATAAAATAAACGTAGTCTAAGTTACTGCTTATAATATCAGCTATCTGCCAGTGAAAGTCCTGTCAAAATCGGTCCAGCCGTTTCGGAGATACTCTTTGATTTCATGTGTTTTTATTTTTTTAGGCGGAACCCTAATTGTTTTTCTAAAATTAAAGTAGCCTAAGTTACTTCTTATAACATCAGCTATCTGCCAGTGAAAGTCCCGTTAAAATCGGTCCAGCAGTTTCGGTGATTACCTGGAACAAAAACACAGACAGACAGACAGACATACAAAAAATTTTAAAATCGCGTTTTTGCTATAAGTGTCGTATGTACTTTCATATGCATTTAGTGAAAAGGTGTTATTTTGATATTACAAACAGACACTCCAATTTTATTTATTTGTATGGATTAGCACGAGATACCCATATATAATGTTATCAATATCCGTTTAATACTACTCTAAGTATAACCTTACTGAAAGAAACATCGTGTGCAAATCTACAAATCTTTAGAAATGGACATGTGCAATGCCATCCGGGACCGCCAGCTTAACCTGCTCTCTGAACTATGGCGTAGGTCAGATATTATAATTCTGTCATCCAAGATCCGAACGAGTATTTCCATCGCGCGTTTTAAAAAATTTATATCATTTTTACTAACTAGGCTGTGACCTCCTCTTGTGTATAAGACGTATATCTTTTTAATTTATATACAAAAACAGAATAAGAAAATGGTATTCACAGCTAGTGTCCAGCGATCTTACCACGAGACGTAATTTATTGGTCGGAATACTATGTCTATAAAAGTAAATAAACCTCATGAAATGGCTATAAATCGACTTACAAAGAACGGCGATAATACATACTGTGTACGGTAAAGTCTCCCTTTTGGTGAGATACCACGAGACACGAGCTTTGAATTATGTGTTGTTACTGAGACGTAGTGCTAAACGGTTACATAAATTACTGCAATGATTTGTGGTTGGGGAGTATTAAACAATCAACACGATCTTCGTATGGGAAGTGAAATATTGGTCATGAAATCATTTGTAACATTGGTAACTCTAAGATCAAACCGTTGCAAAAAATACAAGATACAATAATTATGTTTTGAATGAAGTATAAAGTGTTTTTATTTGACGTCATTTTGGCATGCCCTTTCAATGTTTTATTGATTAACACCTTTTTAGAATGTATGAATATTAGTTCTCCACACATTATAGGCTAAATAAAAAATTGATTAATTAATATTTTTTCACTTTCGTTGTACTTATAATCTTGTATGATGAAATTTAAATTGCTCAATAAATACGACAAGTAAGGAAAAATAAAGTGTAGATATTGGAGAATATAACTGCAGCTGACCTCTGTATATTATTCACAACTATGTTTTCAATAACAGGGCCAGAAAAATGCAGTTTTAAAAATATGTGCGAATACCGAGAACTTTTACATACTTTTTATAACTATCCACTTTTGTCCACAAATTGTCTTCTGTCCTAAGGTAATTTAAACATAATCGAAGTGTCTTATTACTAAGTTTGATGTGCATCATTAAAGCCGGCAAGTGATTACTGAGCCCAGCGACAAACTCTCGGAAAAACGAAATATTGTCGTTAAAAATTTAATCAGCCGACGTGGCGATTACTTAACACTTTTCGTTCAGAAATCACACCTTTGAAGTTCAAATTAAGAGTTTCGTTTCCCTTACAGAGTACCACAAGCGTTGGGGAATTACTAACTGACGCTAACAAGGCATCGTTATAAGGATGTCGACCTTCAATATCGATAGTTTTTTGTTTGAACTTTTTGTTGAATGCTGATTTATGACAATAAAAAAACGATAAGAATTGTTTTGCCCAATATACATAATTTAACACGCCCACCAAATTAGCAATCATTCCAAACCATTTTTTAAGAGTAACATTAGCATTTTTCTAGATTTTTATCAGTTTAATATCTTCATTAATGGATGCCGTAGGTATAATATTGTTAATTTTTTTTTGCTATTTTAAAATCATTCTTATCGACAATTTTCTAATTCAATTTAAAGATAAGTAGTATTTTTTATTTTATATTTGCATCTATCTCAGTACTTTTCTTGATTAACCCTGTAATTAAGTGTATGAAATGAAGCTTCTCTATAAGTAAATCGCATCAATTTGACTTTATCGATATATCAGTCCCTGCACTCGAAGTGTTTGGGCAGGTGGCGAAACACACAGACAAAAGCGGCCCGTATCATTATGTTGTCTTGTTACTGGCGTTTGGCCATCCGAGGTGAGTTATAATTCAAACACAGTAATTACTCAGTCTATAAGGTAGGTACCTTACATTGTATTGCATTTATTGTATACACTGAGAACCATGATAAGTTTCAAGACTACGTTTATGGTTCGTTGTTACAACTTAAATAGGGTTTGGATTCTTGTATTAAATGAGACTGTAGTCAATATAATTAAGAAATGAGGAGAAATAAACAATAGACGACCAGAATGTCGATTTAAGTGTCGATTAAAGGTCCTTTTATCAAATTACTCAGTAATTTATCCATAATTCTAACGTCTGAACGTATCGTCAAAGTCAAACCAGGTTTGTCTCAATGTGATCCAAGACGCTCGGTTCTATATCGATAAAGTAGATTATAATCAAGACGGATTAGATAAACTTGTCAGAAAGTTTGTGAAGCGCGGCTACTTAGTCAGAATAAGTAAAGGTTTTGTTTGTGTGTAATAAGTCGTATATAATAGGAATGCTGACCAAAGGGAATTTATTTCATTATTTTGAAAGAGTGTTCTTTGTGTTTTTTTTTGTATAAAAGTATTACGAGTATCTAATGCAAAACACATTAATATTTTTCTATAAAAAAGATTTGTGCCTGTAACATAGGTCTGAAAAATATTATTCAATAAGTTAGCAGTTTGGTTAGATAAGTGATATTTATAAAAAAATGATTTAGCTATGTGGGAAAGATCTAGTTTTTCTGTTTCGAATGGCATCGAGCTTTCCCATGCCTATAAAAGAAGACGTGGCCCAGATACAGATTTTCACTTATCAAACCTCCTAATGTCTTGCACATAGCTTCATACAATGTAACATGACTGATTACATAAAAAAATCTAATTAATGGCCTGGAAACAGTTCCACCGCTTTCGTTCCGATGAACTCATCAAAGCAGAACATTTAGAGATTATCACATTAGCGTGGCCAGCCGATAATTACCGTGTTGGTCCATGGGCGTTCAAAGATACATCATTTGTGTTTGAGATGTTACTTGGTATTGCTGAGCTGAACAAGTCGTGTTAATCTACTCGAACCGTTAATTTCAGAGATCTGTTATCCGTAATAGATGGGCTGGGGATTAAAGTTTTTTGTTTTGTATTGAGTACCTTAAGTATTGAGTACATTCCTGGTTACCACTTAGACGGTATTAATAAACAATTTAGATGACGTCATTTTGAACCGAAAAAAGAACAAAATTATATTTCCAAATTCGCACTCAGGATCGATATCTATTTATTAATACCGAACGCCCGTAAGGTGTAACCAGACCAATCAATCGACGGGCGATCAATCCAGATGGTAGAATGAAATGAGTCGACACCGATCTACAGTTTCTACATAGAGAAACAATTGATCGATTTACGATCAATTAATGTGGTAACACCCTTAGTGATTTTTATTAAGTTCTTATTGATAACCGTCTTCTACTTGAAATAATTTAATTTAGAACAGATCATGATCATTAAACTATAAAAGGTTTGCAGGCGCAATCTGTTACTACTAAGATAATATTATAATATTTAGTATTGTAGTGATGTTAATTCATAAGATTAATGTCAACTTACCAAACTATACAAATATAAGAAATATTTAGAATTATATATACCTCATTGAATGAATTATAGTCATCGTTTTCAATTAAATTATAACTGGATTACATCCACAGCAGCAATAACTTTAAATACAGAATCGTTTTCCAATTATCGCTAATTTGGTAACTTACGACTTTTATATAAATGACATCCTGTCCTTATTCCAAATGATTTAGAATACAATTAATATTTATAACTGGTACATTAAAATTTATTGTATCATTTAATATTTACAAACAAACTGTTAAGAAATATATCGATGGAACAAGTTTTGTAATTAAACTCGTTCTACTGAACATCGTTCTGTTGCTCACGATTGCTCAGCAGCATACTACTGGAATTTGGTAGTGATGGGAACATGGAACAGTAATCTTTGTATACCTACCTATAAGAATTCCGGTGTGCGTGTGATCATAATTGTTCTTCTCCTAAACTGCGTTACCGATTTGTATGTTTTTTTTGTACTTTTGCGGTCACGTAGATAATTCTTAGCTATAGTTGGAACCGGTAGGTGCCGCTGAATTGCCGATATTTAGAAAATAAAATCTACGCTTGCGAAGCTGCTGGAAAAGCTCGTAAACACATTGGCAAATAGAATTAGGTCTGTCTTTTTATACTATAGGTATATACCGTAAAATGGACTGCGGGTAATCCCAGTGTTACACAGACCA